>CAXIVR010000011.1:20258014-21578806 GCA_964035755.1 Teleogryllus oceanicus | reverse complement strand
TAGAGGTATTGCAGCAGCAGAGCTTCAAAACAAAAGGCTTTGGTGGAAGGGACCTCCATGGCTTAGTACTCCTAATCCACATCCAGAATACTCGAAAGATGAAGAGACCGAGTTACCAGAATTGAAAACAACAGTGACATTGATTTTTACCTGTACAGACAGACTTTTACATAGATTCTCATCATTTTTTAAGTTGTGTCGTGCAGTGGCAATTTGGCAAAGATTTATTCGTAATTGCAAGTCTAAAAATGTGAATACAATTGGTTCAATAACTGTTGAAGAGGTTCAACAGGCCGAAATTAAAGTGATCGAATTGATGCAGCTAGAGACTTTCCATCACATAAGACAGTGCTTGAAGAACAAAACATTCCCAAAAGGAATTGCATTAAAATCGCTCAGCTTATCTATCGATGAACAAGATGGATTGATAAAAGTGTGAGAAAGACTCCGATTTTCTGACCTAAGAGAAGAACAAAAATATCCAATTCTTCTACCTGCAAATCATAAAATTACAGAGCTGATCATGAAAGGAGAACATGAACGTTTGAAACATTGCCCACCAGAACAGTTATTACACGCACTTCGTCAAAAATATTGGCCTATTTCTGGTAGAAGAATAGCCACTAGGATTGTCAAACGGTGTCTCAAGTGCTTTCGTTTTAGCCCTGATGTTTCAGAAGTACGCATGGGAGACCTACCAAAAGAGAGAGTCACTTCAGTGATTCGACCATTTATTACAACGGGAATAGACTATGCAGGACCAATCTCTATCAAAGAAAGCCGCAGAAGAGGCAGAATACACGTAAGCAAAGGCTACATTGCAGTTTTCATTTGCTTCAGTACCAAAGCTGTCCATCTAGAGCTTGTGTCTGACTTCACAACAGACGCATTTTAGCAGCACTTCAATGATTCACTGCCCGTCGGGGTTTGTGTAAACAAATATTTTCGGATAATGGAAAGAATTTTGTTGGCGCTTCAAATGCCTTAAAGGAAATACAGTCTTTCCTGAAGGAAAAATCTAATTTTATAGCATCTTCCGTCGCTCGACAGCAAATCCAATGGCAGTTTATGCCTCCACGATCGCCTCACTTTGGAGGATTGTGTGAAGCTGCAGTGAAGATGATCAAAGACATTTGTTAACAGAAACGCAACGTCATTCTTTTACTTATGAAGAAATGTATACCATATTATGCGACATTGAGGCTGTACTGAATTCACACCCTCTTACAGCCTTACTAAATGATCCTAATGACATTCAAATTTTAACCCTCGCTCATTTCATTATTGGCGACTCACTAGTCCAGCCTGTACAATTAAATGTAAGCATTGAACCTGATAATCGTTTGTCTCGTTGGAAACACCTCCAAAAGGTTAAGCAAAGACTTTGGCAGCGGTGGCAGCGAGAATATCTCCAAGAACTTCAGAAAAGAGTAAAATGGCACGATTCGAGTCAACGAATTAATGTTGGTTCCCTAGTCCTTCTCATTGAGGACAATGTCCCACCATTACAGTGGCCAAGGAGAAGAGTAATGAAAATTCATCCAGGACCAGACGGAGAAGTTAGAGTTGTTATAATTAAAACAACTACTGGAATATTTACCAGAAGTGTAAAAAAGATTTGTCTTTTACCAATAGAAGATGAAGACTGCAAGAAAGAATAGTACATATTATGTAACTAATTCATACATTGTGTAATTGTTTTGATAATGTTATTATTGGGATATTGAAATGTTAAAATATAAAATAATTCGTTGAAAGAATACCTTTCAAGGGGGCAGAATGTTACTTAGAATGTATGTACTGCAGGTGGCACTGGCAGTTGCCAAAACGTTGTTTGGTGGTTACGATTCAATGGCTCAATAAATGTCACATATTGTGAGTTTCATCCTTCTCAATTAAGAGATTGCGTCATTGAAGATTCACTACTAGAAGAATTATCATTGCCTGAAAGTTCGCGCAAAACTTTTGAATTTCAATAAAATTTATGTTTCTTACTGGTTCTTTCTTAACAATCCCAAATCGCTACTTACTGTCCAGTTTGAACTGTTCAGATTCCAGCCACGTTATTATGAATCACTAAGGAAACGTTTACAGAGATCTAAAACTGTCATTGCGTTTTGCTATTTCTTTTGTGTCGTATCTGTTCAAAGCGCAGCCACGATATTACGACGTGTGAAATCACTAAGTAAACGTTTGATGAGAACTGAAAATGTTATTGCGTTTTTTTTTTCTATTCCTTTTTTGTCGTATCTACGTTTCTTAGCTGTTTAGTAGTTTTCTGCAATCTGTCGTAAATAGTTTCAAGGCAACACGCAGAGCACGAATGTCTGTCGGGTTGCCTACATTTAGGCTAATGCACTCGCTCAGAAATGTATTAAAAACATTATTTTAAGAACAATTATTTAGTCACTAATAAGCTAGATGCTGATGCGACCTTAAATAACCAAAAAAGAATAATTATTTATTGTCAGTAAGTACAGTAGTACGAAAATTTGTCTAACAATTATACAAATATTAAAAAATTCCAATAAATGATAAGTGATTTTTTTTCACCCATGTCGAAGGCGTTGCCGAAACTTTTTATTAATGTTCAGTGGAAAAATTTAACATGTTACATGCAGTGTAGAATAATTTTGAACTAATAAAACAATGAAATCAAATTCATCAAAAATATACGAAGTGTATCCAGGAAGTATGTTTCACCCCCACAATTTTGACATTTGTCATACCGCGGGTTCAACATTTGTATCATTGTGTCGTAGAAAGTATACAGCCTTGGATCGGTACCAGTATCGGCAGCTCTGAGTCACTATGATACGCGCAATGCTGACCGGCCAGGAATTTCTTGAGATGTAAAAATTGATTGAAATTGCTGAGGGGTAGGCGTGGATCCAGCCGATCATTCAGGGGGGACATTGTAGATTTTTTAAAAATAATAAACACATTTGTTATTATATTGTATATTATTTATCTTCTGAAGATTTGATACTATTCAATATTATTGTTTAAATAATTACATAATTCGAACATAAATATTTAAGGGGGGAGGTACACCTTTAAAGTTCAAAAAATTGCATTTTTGAATTTATTTTTTTCTGTGTAAAATATAGGTTCCTCTTTAATTTCGTGAAAGAATTTTTGAATTATCTCAATCCGTTCTCGAGATATGTTCATAAATATCGAAGCATGTCTCACCTCTGGTCCCTTTAAATTGAGATCTGCCACGCCCATTCCAATACGTTTCTTTTCTTGATAAACTTTTCTCGTATTTAAGTTTCGCGCTGTTGTTTCGAATTGAAATTCCGCGCACAAGGAGTTTGCAGTGTACCAATCTATGTATTCTCTCTGAAGTCATGGAATATGTAGTTGTTTTGTTTTGTTTATCATTTCAAATGCTGGTGAGTGAATTGAGTGGATAGTTTCTGTTTGTTGGTTTTTGTGCATAGGTATTTTGTGATTACTACTGCATTGTGGAAATGGCAAAGCGCAAAGTTACATACAAATCTAAGAAGTCTGCATTTCGTGGTTTTAGGTATACGAAGAAAATTAAAGTTTCTAACAGTACACCTGAAAGTGCTTCATCAAAAAAGTTAACAAGTGATACTGATTTCAGTTCCATCACTGATGATATTAACATTATATTTAATGTAAATATTTTATTTAGAGAATTAGAAAAGTGTCTTCGTTGTGTGTGGATCATCTGTGAGTATAAGTGTCAATAAATTGGGGTGTGCAGTGAATGTGAAAACGTTAGTGTCTTTGACAATTGTTACAAACTAGGTGAAAATAATAATGTATATTCTGTAAATAGACGTGCAATTTATGCTATGAGGTGTTTAGCAGGATTGAAGGTATTTTGTGCACTTATGAATTTCCCACCACCTGTAAAGAAGTCTACTTTTATGAAGGTGCATGACAGAATTCTAGCTGCATCTAGTGAAGTAGCTGCAGAATCTCTGCATAGAGCAGCTGAAGAAGAAGCAGAATTGACAAGAAGCAGAGACATATCAGTGACTTGTGATGGTACATGGTTGACCAGAGGACATAGTTCACAGCATGGTGTGTGCACTGTTATTGGTGCTAAAAGTGGTAAAGTGATAGACACACATGTCCTTTCATCAAGTTGTAAGGGATGTGAACAGTGGAAAAATAGAGATTCAATAGAGTATCAAGAACGGTGGGAAAATCATGAAGAAGAATGTAATAAAAATCATTCAGGAAGTGCAGGAAATATGGAAGTAGAAGGCATGAAAATTATTTTTCATAGAAGTGTAAAAAAACATGGCCTAAAGTATGTCGACTACATTGGTGATGGTGACACAAAAAGTTTCAAGGCTGTGTCAGATAGTAAGCCATATGGCACAGAAGTTAGAGTAGAAAAGAAAAAATGTGTAGGCCATGTACAAAAAAGAATGGGTACACAACTCAGAAAATTGAAAGAAAGCATGAAAGGTAAAAAATTGAGTGACGGTAAACCACTTAGTGGAAAGAACAGATTAACAGATTCTGTAATTAACACACTGACAACTTACTATGGAAATGCTATTAGGGCTCACTGTTCATCTGTAGATGAAATGAGGAATGCCATTTGGGCTATTTGGTATCATAAAATTTCATCTGATATTGAACCAATGCATTATTTATGTCCAAAAAATTTGGAATCTTGGTGCACGTATCAAAAAGCTGTGCTTCATGGTACAGTGAAGAGTTACCACCATAAGAATAACATTCCTCCTGCAATAATGCAAGCAATAAAACCTGTTTTTAAAAATTTAGTATCAACTGAATTATTGATAAAATGTGTTGGTGGTTTCACTCAAAATAACAATGAATCCTTCAATTCCTAAATTTGGAAGGTTTGTCCAAAAACTGGATTTGTTGGCAAAACAACTGTTGAACTGTCTGTAAATGATGCCATAATAACTTTTAATGATGGGATGAAAGCCAGGACTAAAGTGCTAAAAAAGTTAGGGCTTGTGGTTAGCAAGAATTGTATGTTGGCGTTCCAAGAAGAGGATGACAAACGCATACTTTCTGCAAATAAAAGGGCACTAGAAGCAACCAAGGAGGTCAGAAAATGCAGAAAGAGATTGAGGCTGGAAGAGGAAGCAAGAAAGAATCAGAAGGAGGGTTCTGTTTATGCGTCAGGAGCATTCTGATATGAGGTAAACACATGTTCAACTTTAAATCTCATTTCCCGTAAGTATGATTTTTTGAAATGGTTTCCTTAATAACTCAAGAAATACTTAAGTTTCATAAATGAAATTTTGCACACAGGTGCATTTCTATTAAATAAACAACACTTACTAAAATCTTGGCACAGTCATTGTTAGAAAGTTTTTAAAAAAATATTATAATAGATTTTTTGAAAAGAAAATTGTAGTAAATGAAAATAATTAATAAATAAATATTTTCTCTTTACAGAAGTTACAAATTCTAGTGTATGTTATAGACCTAAGTCTTACCAACAAATAAATGTAAAACTTAAGTTGAAATTCAACAATTCAAGAAAGTTATTGAGGCAACTCCTTCCAACGACAAAGTGTACAATGTTAGGTTTAACATTTTTTTTCTACAAAGCTTTGAGGACTTTTGTAATATGCAATATACAATGAACAAATAATCTACATTGAACACAAAAAAAATTGTTTTAATAGAGTTTATAGATTTCAAGAAAAAAATGTTGAATTTCACTAAAAATACAGTAGGTAAAGGTGTACCTCCCCCCTTAAATCAATTGTGCTACATAAAGGAAGGTAAATAGAAAAATAAGCTTTCTTTTTCCAATTACCCCCTCTGGATCCGCCAGTCTATAGGGTAATTGGTCAAATATCTCTCGAACAGCTGCAGAAGGTGTGAGCCCAGCCAAGTGCGGCCGAGCGTTATCGTGCAGGAATACATCTGCTCTTTTTTCAACGTCTCTTGCAGCTCAAGAATTCCCTTCCTGGTCAGCGCGTGCACAGTCAGAAATTTCTGCATTACTTTTAATGTAAATGTACATTAAAGTAATTATCATGAACGCACATTAAATTTAATGTACATGTACATTAAAGTTAATGTAGTAATTGTACACGTACCCTAAATTTAATGTATTTGTATTTTAAAGTTACTGTACATTAAATAAATTAAATTTAATTAATTAATCTTTCTTTAATGTAAAGGGTGTATTAAGCTTCATGTACTGATGTACATTACATCTACATTGATTTTAATTTAAAAATTAAATTTAATGTTCAAACATATTTATTTCGTTTTAATGTACAAGGTACATTAAGATTGATGTACATTAGTACATTAAATCCACATTAAATTTAATGTAATTTTCGATAGTGTGTCACACACAGAGAGGCGAGTTGCACGAATGTCAAACACTGGTACATATCCAGGCGGCAGAATACTACGACACAGGGATACAAATGTTGATCCCACGATATGACAAATGTCTCAATTCTGATGTTGATTATGTGGGACAAAAATGTACTATGTGCTGCATCTGCTACAATAAAGATTTTTCCAAGAAGTTGTGTTTTCTTTTTTACCTAAGAAAACTTACTTTCTGCATACGTCTCGTACATCTACTTACACAAACCGTATGAACATTTTTCGCGTTCCATTAGTCACTGTGCGTCTTTGAATGTTTCACAATGATTTCTGAAGACAGGCTAGGCTTCCTGATATCCTTTACTCACTTATTACTTGTGTTTCAAAAGTTTTGTAATGAAGAGGTTAGATCTCTAAAAGTATGTCTATTTATTTATTTGCGTCAAAAACAGTTAAAAACTGCGTATGACGTGCTATGGGGAAAAGTGAATTGTGTGCACATTTTCAAAATTCTGCGATCTCTAAGCGATTAAGTTAGCATGTCTAATCTCTGTTTCTCTTAGGGATTAGCAAATGTTTAAAACAACGTGTGGGTACCCTTCAGAA
The DNA here is from genome assembly GCA_964035755.1 of Teleogryllus oceanicus. Taxonomy (NCBI): domain Eukaryota; kingdom Metazoa; phylum Arthropoda; class Insecta; order Orthoptera; family Gryllidae; genus Teleogryllus; species Teleogryllus oceanicus. Next base: position 21,571,879 of record CAXIVR010000011.1, on the reverse strand, counting down.
TAAATTTACAAAATAAAAAACCTAGCGAGGCGCTTCCAGCCAATATTTTTACGCTACATAGTTTTATTTGTAATTAGCTAGGTAGTTCATCATACAAAAACATTTTATAATATTACAGTTGCATATCTCGTCCATTTTCTGGCAAACAAAGTTATATGAAAATATATTAAAATGCTTGTTTATTGTTTATTTAATTGAAAATATGTAAATTTATGGTCAATATGATTAATCGTAATAAGTTGCAACGATTTGTAAAAAATAGTAGGGGAAGCAGGGATGATGAGGGTCACATTTTGTTGTTGTTTTTTCAAGATAAATCGGTAGAAATTGTTCCTATGAACAAGTTTGTGCTTTTATATCACAGATTAGTTATTAAGATTGTGTTTTCATCACAAAAAATAATCAAAAATTCACAAAGCCCTCTCAAATATCGAATTTCTAAAAATTTGCATTTGACCACCGTTACCCCCATGCTGGTAATGGGAGTCACTAAAGAAATAAGAAACAAAAAGGAACACATTAGAACTTCAAAGAGTATTTATTTTGTTTACAATAATTGTAGGCGTCTAAAGTAATGTAATTTCCAGTGTTGTCCAAGATCAGCAGCACTGGGTCCTGGGCAGTTGGTCAAGTAAGGTTTTTAAAGTTTTTTAGCCATTTGATGAATTGTTCATCGGTCCAGTCATTCGTACTACTTTCGTAAATAGCACCAGGGGACCATTTAAACTCATTCAGATCAATAAATTATTTTGTTTGGGACAATGGCAGTCATACCACGATAATGAAAATCACTGACCACCTTTACCCTACAAGCACATTTTTATCATAACTATTCATACACGTTTATAGAATGTTGAAAATGACTCACAATTGGTTTCAAATGATTTGCTGAAGTACTTTTCTTCCAACAAATTTTAATTCTTCCAGAAATATCAAAGTTTACGTGAGTAAGACCTTATTTTCTGATAGCACTTTCTAACGTCACCCACTCACTTTCCCGGTACGAACGCGATAATCGTGGATGTAAGCTTTCTTTGGCTGCGGCGACCAACTAGCTATAGTTATCATGACTAATGGTAAAAAGAAGTGTAGGTTTCTGCTTTTGAACATAGTTTGATTACAATATTTATCGTTCATTTACCGCCGACTCCCATTTCTCAGTGACCCCCATTACCCCCGCTGCCCCTAGAGCAGCGATTCTATAACTGAGTTGCTTAAAAACGCATTCTTTAGAGAAAGTTCTTAGAATTTGCAGGATGGATTAGCAAGAACATGATCAAGTACCACCAGAAGACAGACGCCCTGAACGACTCATTTGTTTCAATTGGCCCAAAGGTGTCTAACTGTGAGTGACAGACGGGCGCGGGTTACTCGATAACTATACACGAATAGATTTGTTAATATATAATGCTACCAAGAGAAACTGTAATTAAAGCGACGGCTCCAATTATTTTCTTAAATTTTTTGCCCCATTAGAGAAAAGTCCTCTTATCAGTATGTGGTATAGATCCAATTTTCATGAAAACCTCTAAAACTTAAAAAACTGCAATTTTTTATTCATGAAAGTCATTCAATACATTAAAAGAATACCTTATAAATAACTATAAATCAAGTACACAAACATTTTAAATTCAGCATAAATGAAAAAATTATTTATAAGAAAATATTGAATCGACTGAACTCTACACCTCTATCACATATACACAACCTCCAGGTTGACATACAGTGAAAACAACGTCGGTGGTTTTTTTTTTGTTTGTTTTTTCTTCGTTCTTGCATTCGCTGGAAGGTCGTCATTAATTACACTTGCAAATTTTGATACTTAAATCTTTCTTATATTTCTTCTACACTCTCTTGCTGTTGCTGCTAAAGATAAATATTTAGAACAAGTGGAAAATATTGATGGCACTGCATCATCTCTTAATTTCGAATTTCCTAGTTCCGATTCTTAGAGTTTCTTTGCGTTTTTATCCTAGCACTCAAAAATTAGTTGGAGATCCTCAGGATGAAAATGGGCTTCACAAACCTAAAAAAAATACGTGATAACGTGTGATAAACTCGGGATACGTGATAAACAATAAGTGATTGTTTCATTGATAGTGATTCCGGGCGCGTCGACTACTGAGGTTATTAGTCCGTAAATATAGTACATGTGTTTTCATCGTGAGGTGGTGGTGGTGATCTTCCCCCACTGGATGGCGAGTTCCGGCGCCGACCTACCGTCGACTAGCGGTTTTCCCTAACCAAGTATCTCCCACCAGCGGGGCACCGCCCCTGCCAGGATAAGTTCTAAGTCCCCGACCGGTCTCTCGGTATGTGTGGTAGTGCAGTGCATGTTAGTGCAAGTGTGTGTGTGTGTAAGGGGTGAGGATATGACGAGGAAGGAAAGATCGCATGCGGTCCGTAGTCCGTTTGGTAGGGTACTGCGCTGGTATTCGTCTGATTTTGATCGGAGAAACCTCGGAAAACAACCATTCAGAACAGCCGGTCGCTAGGATTCTTCGGAAATGAAAAGACCTATGCTCAATTCCCCGTCTCGAGTCATAATTTTCCCGACATTTGAGATCACACCATTTAAAACCCCTATATTCTGGATTTTAAGTACAGTAATAATTAAAATATAAAGTTGTTGATAACCGCGACTCAGAATGAAGCTCTAACATCATCATAGCATAAACTAAAACAAGATGGCTGTCGTTCAGTGTTATAGTCGGCAGTCGGCCTACATACTATCACGTCACAAGCAGCTAATGACGTATTGTTATGCCTGTGGAAACCGAATTATTGCGCCACCCCGGCCGCCAGCAAATGGGCATCGCTGCTGCCAGCAAGCAAATGGTTGAAGTAGTAGGCCGGTAAGTGAGCGTTTTAATAATAATAATAATAATAATAATAATAATAATAATAATAATAATAATAATAATAATAATAATAATAGCTTACTATTCCCTGAAGGCGAGAGATCAGACGAAGTACTCCAGAGAGAGACCGGGAGCGGTATCTTAGTGCATCAACTGATGTCACTGTAGCACCTCTGACCGGGAGATCCTAGGTTCGAGTCCTGACGGCGGCAGGATTTCTGACACTAGCTTTTCAGCTAGGTCGAATTCAGTCGCTATCTGGAAAAGAAATCTAGCGGCCGGCTGCTCTGATCGGTAGTTTTCCGTGGTTTCTCCGATCAACACCAGGCGAATGCCGGAGCAGTACCCTAACAAACGGGCCACGGACCGCGCGCGATCTGTCCTTTTCCTTGTCGTATCCTCTCCCCTTATACACACACACACACACACACACTAACATGCACTACACTACCACATATTCCGGGAGACCGGTCGGGAGCTTAGAGCTTGTCCCGGCTGGGGCGGTGCCCCGCTTGTGGGAGAGTCCTGGTTAGGGGGAAACCCCACTAGCCGACGGTAGGTCGGCGCCGGATCTGGCCATCCAGCGTGGGAAGATCACCGTCGTCTCCCAAGAAAAAACATGCACTACACTAACGGGACTAATGACCAAAGCCGTTGACGTGCCCGGAAACACAAAAAAATCAATCAATCCAGAGAGAGACTCGACGAAGAAGAAGAAAGGACGATTGATAAAGCTTAAGAGAGCGGAAGTAGCACCTCGAACACAACCGCAGCGTCGATCCGAAGCGGACGGCTGTAAACAGCGTCGGTCTCCGTGTTGGGGGCGACTGCATTCCCACCGGAAAGTAAGCAGAGTGGGAAGGGTCCCGTAACTTTGGACTTCCTGTCATCGGCCCATGGAGGGTACAGGGGAGAAACCAGGCCCCTCATTCAAGTGAAAGCACCTTGCATCAGCAAAGGAGGTTGCCTTCCGCAGTCAGTGAAAAATCGTGTAGGGTTAAGTAAGGCCTCATTCACAATGCAAACTTAAACGTAACGTAATGCTGTAAACTTAGCCGAAAAATTTACACGTAAAAACAAATATTCACAATGACGAACGTAAGTTTCGCCGAATCAATAATTAAAAATGTCACAATAAACCAAATTCTAATTTTGAATTCACTACACGCATCAGAAGTATTCGCAAACTAGTTTTCTACATTACAATAACAAAATGACATAACCACAAACTATCTCAACACAATCTGAAATCGACCTTCCACGCTGCTCTCTGATTGCTGTTCGGTAGAATTCGGACGTAAACTTAAGGAGCTTGCAAAGCAAAGCAAGCTTGGAACTTGTGGACTCTTTAAGTTTACAGACTTACGTCTTCGCTAACTTCGACTTTCGTCTTCTTAGCTAAGACTTTCGTCTTCTTAGCTAACGAGAACATTAATATAGCGTATGGTTACTTTCAAACATATTTAGAAAAATTCACATATTGGACAAAAGCCTGGAGAATAAATATCAATCCAGTAAAGTTTCAACGTAAATTTTTTACTCTTCGTAGACCGCCTACACCATAGACTAAAGAGGAATAAATCTTTACTCTATGCATACACCTCCAGGGTTAAAAAATAGAAAATACCAGTGTCCCATGGCTCCCTTCTGGAACACCAGTAAAATATCTTGGAGTTCTATTAGATAAAAGACTAACATGGAGACCCCATTTATCCAATCAATCAAAGCTTACGCTAAAATTAGTTAATTTACCACTCTAATCAATTATATATCACAACTCAATACCAAAAATAGTCTATTATTATTTAAATCAATAAGACTTGGATAAGATAAGTCGATAAGAATTCGTCCTGCACTAACATATGCCTGCTCTGTATGGCACAACTCCGCCCCGAGTCACATCAAATTATTACAAACGATTCAAAACAAATTTTTACGTAAAATTATTAAAGCATCTTAGTTCATTAGCAATAAATACACCGTGAATTATCAATTGCTCCAATCAATTTGAATTGCTGGATTTCTGTCAAAATTAAATGAATCATTTTATTCTAAACTGCAGTTCCTACCTTGCACCCCTATTTTCAACCTTCGCAAAATCACAAATTCAAGAATCAGGATCCGTTCCCGTTTCCGTAAGAGGTTTTTCGACCCCCGAATGTGAAGGCACATTCAAAGACTTTTAAGACAAAATCTCATCAACATTACATGTAAAATAACATTAAAATAAAATCGCTATCAGGAAAATTATAAAATATAATCGCCATCAGGCAAAAGTGATGTTATCAAAAGAAAAATGACAAAAATTAGGATAAAAATCCAAAATGTTCATATCATGTACTAATTCAATTCCCTGAAAATCATGATCTGCTGAACAGGAAATTGATTAATTAATTAAAAAAGAAAAGGAATCTACTCCATTTGGTCCAACTCGATTCCATGTAGAGTTGATTCAAAAATTGTGGCCATTTTCCTTCGATATAAATAGTTCTATAAATCTGTGGCATTTTCACATTCAATTTAGTATTTCATAATACGCGCTTTCATCAGACCTACAACACAAGAGGGCCAACTAATGATCAGCACATTGCAGAATAGTCGTCAATCTTAAAACTGTTATATATGCCAACTTGAAACAAATTAATCAGTTACTTGTTATTTTGGTGAGGAAAGTTCAAGTGAGAAATTCAGAGCACTCATGCAAAATTGAATTGAATAATTTTTACATTATTTAATAATGAAATGAAAGCTGTTTTGTTATATGGTTGGCAGCAATGGTACGAAGATCATGAATATTTTTTTCTAATCCCCCTGCCTGCTGTACAAACTGCGTATATACAGTGCGTGTGTTTCGTATGGTTGCATATTGCTGATATTTAATTGGATAACCGAGCAGCCCGGGTAAGGTGAAAGTTCATGTTATTTTCTGAATTTATTTTAGTACGCCTTTGTTTGATCATTGAATATTATGACTGCGTAAAGTACTGCACTAAAACATAACCCAGTATTGCGATTAAAATAGTCAATTATTTGCTTCTTATTTTCCACTTACTACAACTTCGAATGACAACCTTAGTGACCTTCAAAATTCATGAGAGATTGATTTTACAGGAGTAGGAAAACTTTCACATTTCTCTCGGAAAATGGTGCGAGCTTGGTACATGGATGATTCTAAAGAAGATCAAAGGGCAGAACATCATAGGACTCCTCCAGAGTTCATTGATGTAAAAGATTTATATAAAATAACAGGAGTGGAATATTTCACGGTAAGTTAATATGAGTTTCAAATAAAAACAATAAAGTAATTTGTTTGTAAAATAGCTCATTCAAATGTGAATGTTTGTTTTTCATTAATGAAGATGTAAATTTCAAAATAGTTTATTATCCTTACAACTCATTCATTGATGTTTAATGACTAAAGTTAAACTTTTTTTTTTTTTCCAAAGAAAAGAAAGAGAGAAGGAAGCTTTGTGTTGCAGTGTACTATTAAAAACAGAATATGACAGATTAGACACAGTAAAACAAGTGTTTGCCACAATTAAGTCAATATTAAGTATTGGAAAGAATTAACAAAGCAACTAATGAAGAGTAGATTTGTATTTAAATGTCTAGCTTATTCATATTATCATCTTATTCATCTTGTTCAATCGTTTACACTGATGTCTAGCAGCAGCCAGGACATTCTTTCTAATTACAGCGAAAAATGCCTCACTTATACTATGTGAAAATACATGCTTTTTAATACTGCTATGTGTTTTAATATGCCATAAAACCCAAAAAGTTGGTAAAATATAATCTCTTCAAAATAAATTTATTAAAAACAAAGTACATTAACATTAATGAAGTAATGAGATAAAGTACTTCTCACATTGCTCCAGTTCTCAGTGTGAAGTTTAGTGTAGATAAAACTGATGATCTTCAAATTGTTTAGTATAATTTTTTATCACTGAAACTTGAAGATGAATCTGAACAAGATTTGTTCTGAAGACAAATATATAATGTGACTCTAAATCTCTTAGTGAAAATTGTTGTTGTCATATCAGAGCATATGAAGGCCTGTTGCCTTATTTAAAAAGGCAACGCAATCAGTATAATAATTCCAAGAAACTTCTAGTAAAATGCCAAAAATATATCTGAAGCTCAAGCAAAGCATAACAGGACGTAAAATATTCAGACATGTCAGTTGAATTTTTGACTAAGAGGTTCACAGTCAAAAAAAATATTTCTTGGAAAACTAATGGTGTTAATTTCAGCTCGTAAGCGTAAGTGAAAAAGGTCGTATCAAAAAACAAATCACTATTTTCTGTAATTAAACAAACATGTTTAGAATGATGGAACTTGGATAAACAAAGTCATTGTTGATGAGCAAGAATAAAATTTCTCAGTTGATACATACAAAAAGGTTTCTGGCAGAAGATGTAGGTAGAAAATTTATGTAATGGAAAATATATAATAAAACAGAAAAGAAGTGTAAAGCGATGATCACAAATGTCTTTCAAAAAAATTACTTATCTTGAGGTAAAAAAGATATATGCCAATGGAGCGGAGCTACATTAGGAGAGGTGAAGTGCAAGGCACAAGAAAAAGGAGTATGTCAAATGGCTAACCCGACGCTGAGAGGCATCAGGGGAAGAAGAAGAAGAAAGAAAAAAAATCTCCTGAATATCAGCCTGTCCAGATTTTATTAGATGACTACTCCAGGTCTGACCATAATTGCAGAGAGCATCAATAATCCAGAAATCAAAACTCTGGTCTGTCAGTAATCTGGATTTGATTCTGGTGAGAAAAAATTGCTTGGAGTGTATACTGTATGTCCATATTCATTTGTTAAAAAGTGTTGATATGACAGCTATATTGTAACTATTGAGTGCAGAAAATTAGTGTGTGTAAAAACAAAATTAGCTACAAATAATAAGTACTTTTATTGCTTTTCGTACCGCGTTATGCTTTAGGCCTAGATTTACTGAACATAAAATATATTATATTTTTACACACCATATTATAATTATTATCATATTGGATATATGATATTGTACATTCAGATCAGATTTTTTTTTCTGTAAATAAGAACTTTAAATTTATTACTTAATGGTTAAATTCTGTGACAACATAGCAGAGTATGAACGATATTAGCAAGTATTTGGTTGAAGTCTTCCACTGGCACAATTTGGTATGTGGGAAGGAATCCAGTCCCAATAATAATATGGGTTATTGGCATACTGTAAATCATGAAAGTTAAGTTGAATGTGGCAGAGCTGGTTTTGATGCAATGTTTGTGAAATAAAATGAACATACGTAAATGCAACATGTAAGATGAATGTTTTTAGAATGTTCGCAAGTATGCTTTCTGTAGAGAAGCACATCCAAAATTTCAGGACTCCATTATCATATTTATTTGTGAAATGGTTACCTTACACACATTAGAATGGTTTGCCTTGCAAATCATTCAAACCTTACTTTTATCAAAATAATTTCAAATGAAATTCACTTTTTATCTGTATTGAAAGTAGTATTCACACATGTTTTCATTTAGTTACTAAACTTTGTTTTGAATCTTTAGAATTAGAGTATTTTTTTTATTTTGCTTATTGCAGATCAACCCGCAAACTTACACCGAAGATGGTGAGCTTGAAGCACTAAAATGTAAACGTGGCTATACATATGAAGATCAAATTGTATGCTCAAGGGAATGTTTACCAAACTACGAAGAGAAGGTAAGAATAATGATTTAAACTTTTGCCTATAATTTTCTATGGAAACATTCAATTGTAAATAACTACTCTGTAGGAAATTCAAATTACCTACCTCCTAGGGATATAAATTTGCTGTGCAACCTATATCTCATATATTGCACAATGTAAAAATCCAACTAACCAAAATGATAAAGTTTTTCTGTATTTAACAGGACATCGCTGTGCTCAGAATTAAATATTTCTTCAATGTGAATAAAGCTCTGTTGTATCTATTTTTGTTAAATTAACATATCGTGATGTGAAAATTATCACTTAACTGTAGTGCTGTCATAAGTACTACACATTACATTTGTCCAAATAATGAACTCTTTGTACACTTTAGTACTAGAAGTTGCTGTTACCAATGTGAGCTGCTTAGCTTGAGCTCCAGTTGCAAATGTGTTTGATTTGTAGTTCAGTGTAAATTTCATAAAGATTCTTATTTATTATTTGCAGCTAGGTAAATGATAGTAAGGAGTTTAGGAGCACTTTCATTGTGAATGTATGGTGTGATGATTATTTCAAAGATTTTGATTCTAAACTTCATATTTTGTTTGTCTTCAAAACCGTCAGTTGTTGTAAGCTGAGTAAATGTAATATCTCCAAAGTGATGGAAAGCTTTTGAAAGGTAATGGAAGAAAAATGCCTTTAAAATGATCAAACACTATGTGAGACAACATTTTTGTTAAAAAATAGTATGTTGTTACAATTTGAGTACGTAGTTTATTCTAGGGGTTCCCATTCGGAGTTGGTATTAACCCTCTGGTAGTTGATGAAATTTTGAAGGTGATAGGTGATAATCAAGGGATTGATTGGGAGTCTGTAGCTGAATATGAACCACTGATTGATTGATGAAGTCAAGATCCCATTGATTACAAAAAAGGATTAAATGAACTTGATAATTAATTTCTTTCTGATATTCTCTGTATCCAGAGCAACAAATTATATAAACTACAAATTCATTCTTCTTTCATATCCGTCATTCATCCTTAGGAGCAGGGTGTGGCTAGGCTCCTACAAGGCATATTTCTCATTTGATTCAATATTAACCCAAGATCTCGGGAAAAATAATATATTCTTTTTATGTTTTATCTTAATGACTGAAGCTTGATATTTGCTTCACTGCCACTTGATTATGCTGTTCCCCTTTTGTTGGTAGACATAACTAATTCGTGATTTAATATAATGTAATACAGTGGGAAAAACAGTATTGTTTCATATTGTAATGTTTAGTGATATTCTATGACTGATCTATCAAATAGAAAAATTCTTAAATCTAAATAACTCCCTATGATTATATGTTATAAAAGCAAATGTCTGTAGTGTTATCTGCAATGCTTATTGCATGGTGTATTTCAGTCTGATATAACTCTGATATATTTCAACAATGCTAATGTATAGCATGAACCTCTCTAACAATTGTACTGTTTAATGATGTTCTTTAATAGCTTTCTCATGTATGATATAAAGCTTTATTACTGTGAAGTATTGATTGTGCTATTAATTGCACAATGAAATTCAATGATGGGTCTGATATAATTTTCATATAAAAAAGTATTAATCTGTGTAGCACGAATTACTCCAGACATAGTCTTCAGCAAGAAAACAGTTGTTAGGCCAATGTGCAATAATTTTAGTAAAAATGTTATATTATGAAGAAAATACTTTTTGTAGTAACGTTCTAGGCTGTTGTACATTCACTAAGTAGCTTACCTGTTGTATATTACTTTCAGCTTCGAAATTTCTTCACTGAACATTTACATACTGATGAAGAAATAAGATTGTGTTTAGAAGGATCTGGCTATTTTGATGTTCGGGATAAACAAGATCAATGGATTCGTATTGAAGTTGTTCCAGGTGATTTGATTATTATACCTTCTGGGATTTACCATCGGTTCACTCTTGATTCTAAGGTAATTGTAATAATTTGAGATAATTTAGAATATTCTTTCAGTTACACATGAATTAATTTTAAGAACAGAGAATAATCTATTTAAGCATGTATTTGCATCTTTGGTAACATAATTTTTTAGTGGCTTAAGACACCCAGCGTTGCTTTGACATTTATTTATCACAATCCTGATTAGATAGCTGACTTACATGGCATTGTGCAGGTGTAGTGTTAAAATGCTTCTCACTAGCCCCAGTGACTGTACTTTCTTTGCATGTTTAGATGCACTAACATCAAACATAATCAAGTTTACATTTTTTTTACTGAAGATATTGTACCAGGCTATCTCTTTTATATCTACTATCCTTTCTTCTCTTTTTATTTAGCTTTACCCCCACAATAAAAATATAAATAAAAAAAGAAGAAAATATGAACACCACCCTCCTTCTGGTATCCGTTATTTATGTTGGGTCATGGTCTGTGCAGCCGTCTCATATGATATGCGGAAACAAATTACGCAAAATTTTGGGAAGCATCTCTATAGTTAATTAATGTAATAAATTGTTTGTATTCTCTCAGGGCCAACAATGGTCATACTACAACCGTATTTTATTACAATTCATAACATATATCAAAAAAATCTACACTTATTAAATAATTATCAACTGCAAACATGAATCCTGTAATTTAACATTTTATATTAAATTACCAGTCTTTGCCTTTGTACAATTCTTTTTAATTTTAGTTTCAAAAGTCACGTTTCACTTGCCTTTTTGGTAATTTCTGCATGCTTAGCCTGTATGAAGTTTCTTCCTCAGTGCCTCTCGTTGTCCTCCATCCAGCACATACAACCTTTTCTACTCCACCATTTTTCACCATAAATCCACAACATTAATGTCTCAAATCCTTTTTTATCCTCCCATCTGTCATCACCACAATGACCTCACCCTCCTGCACAATCACCTTTTCTTTCTTCTTACCATCTTCTCCCTATACCAGCCAGAAATTATACTTTTTTTTTTTCAGACACCTTTCATTGTTTTTATCAACTTCACCAAATCAGTATTTATTGTTTTTTCTCAATTTTTCTAAGCCAAAATGTATTAAAATTAACCTTTTCTTGTTTAATTATTTTATTTGATTTTTTCATTTTAATTTTTTAATGTTTTTTAATTACATTTGTGATGAGCACATGGGATTGTCACAATGTATTTTAATCTGTTAATATCAAACTGAAGTGCACCTCATTGCTCCAGTATACATTTATCACAGTCTATAAGACAGGAATTCTATCTGTTATAACATTTTCATACAATATGTTTCAAGACTTAAAGCAATCCCATCTTCAATCCAAAAAAGGTGTATATTCAAGTTCCAAAATATCACAAACAATGAAGAAGAATATTACAAAGAAATTACAAAAAGAAAACCAATGTATGTTGGAATGAAATTTGAACCAATGAATGAATGACTTCATATATTGCCCATCCATCTGAAAAATGGCTCCCTTTTTTTTTCTCCCAAAACATCTTGTCCATAGAAATTTACCTTAATATTAAGGTTTTTTTTTAAAGGTTCCGGCCCAATTCAAAGCTTTGCCATTTTGACAAACTTCTTTAAATTTTGGGAAAGGGTTATTTTCCAAAATTTCTCAAAAATGGCTACAATTTTTTTTCTTTAAATTTCTGAAAATTAATTTAGGTCTATTCTCTGCTAACTCTAAATTTTGAAAAATGGAAAAAGTTTGAAATTTTTTGTCGTCTTCCTACCACTACAAAATTGAAGATACAGATGTTTCCTTCAAATTAAGTTGTTGTTTTTTTTTTTTTTCATAATTAGTTCTTTTGTTAAGGTCATGAATGTTTTTTTTTGAACATTTTAATAGTTTTCATCCAATATTGTGTTAAATGTGTGCAATATTAAAAAATATCAAAAATAAGAATTTCAGAAAAATAGCTCCAAATTTTTTCTTCAAACATTTTGTTCTAAATGTATTTGAATGGCATAAACACCATTTTGCTGTTGTTTTTTTTATCTCTTGCTTTGTTTACATTTATATTACTGGCTATTTGTACACTTTATTGTATTTGTGAGTACATATGTTTCATATCATGTTTTATAAATTATTTCAAAAATTCTAAAGTTATCTGTGAAAATGAGCTCAAAATTCGAATGGATAGTGCAAAATGGAGTAAACAACGTAACATCTAGTCTACTCAGATGCATTCTCTTGTTTTTTCAAGAATTACATGAAATGCAATTATTTTTATAAATCTCTCATGCCGATAATAATTATATTATCAGTGATTTGAATAAATTATTGCCTTTGTGAGTGTAAGTGCGTTAAATTATTTCCAATTAAGTTTCTCAAAAACTAAAAAGTTGTTCTGTGAAAAAAAGCTTCAAATTTCGCATTTACAGAAATGCATAAACAACATTTTCTGAAAAAGAGCTCCAAATTTTTCAATGGAAATTGCCCTATATGGTGATGTTTTCTCTTCTACAATATTTTTAATGTCATCTATCATTTCTACCATTAGGGGACCAAAAAATTGAGCAAATGTGAAAAAATGTAGGTTGGGCAGCAATTGATTGCAGCTGGGAAGAGTGTGAGGTAAAACCTAAAAGCTAGTCCATACTAAAGAAATTAGAAAACTAACTAGTTCAAAAAAGTCTGTGCCATTCTGTAGCACCACTAGCTACTTTCTTGTATATGTACATATATGAGGCATAATATAAGTTGTATTAGGGAAAGTTGTGTGGTACTATGGAAAATCAGTTCTGGAATTTCAACAGAAATACATATTTTGGGGTCGCCGGATACCAAAAAAGTGTTTGTTGTTGTTTTTCAAAATATCCATCCATCTTTCTGTCCAGTAGGGTACAACACTACCACTTATTGATTGGATTTTTTCCAAAATGAATATTCCCCAGTTGTCTGGTCAAATACAAAGCTCTGAGATTTTGAAAAACTTTTGAGAATAGAGTAAAAGAGAATTATAAAGATGACATAGCTCTTGTTTTCACGGTTGCCTCTAAATTGTCAGAAATTACATAAATTTGAATTTTTTGTCAGTGTCTTCCTACAACTAAAACAGTGAAAATTACAATTTTTTTAACTGAAATTTGTACACACGTGTTTTTATCTCCCTCACATTGTTAATATTTACAGTACATACTGGTGATTTGTATACTTTATCACATTTATAAGTACAAGGGCTTTAAATGATGTCATAAGATATTTCTCAAAAATTCAAAAGTTTTCTTTGAAAATGAGCTCCAAATTAAGGTTTTCAGAAATGCTCAAAGCCATTTTTTCAGAAACAGCTCCAAATTTTACTTTGAATTTTTCTATGGATATTGCTAAATCCACTCAGTAAGTTGGAATAAATGCCATTTTGCTGGTTGTTGTTGTTTTTTCCCTTCAAAAATTACACAAATGCATTTTCTTAAAATATCTCGCACATCTTTAGTATTTACCTTACATGTATTTCCTACATGCATTGCGGCATTTGTGAGTATAATTATTTCAAACAATTTGTTATGTAGTTTGTTGAAAAAGTTTTGGGTGAAAACTAACTACAAAATGCTGGTTTTCAGAAATGTTAAAACAATATTTTCTCAGAAATGTTCTCCAAATATTACAATGAAAATTTGAGTATAGAACCAGGTTCCCTATTCTATAATTTAAATTTTGGGTGTACTTTACATGGAACCACTGGAACATTCTCAAAACTGGCTCTAATTTTATCTTTAAATTTCTTGTAAGAATAGAATGAAATACCCTTTTTAAGGTAGAATGGGTCCTATTTTCATGGTTAACTCTGAATTTTTGAAAATTGAAAATTTGTACTGTTGCATTAGTTTTTTAATTAATGTTTGTACTTAAAAAAAAAATACGAGTATTTTCACACAAATTTGATTGAAATATGACCAATAATACTAAAAAATATTTAAATCAAAATTTTTTCAAAAAGGATCCAAAGTTTTTCAAAATTTTGTTTCATCTCTCACATCATTAACATTTACAATACTAGTGTGTTTATTACATTTGTGAGTAAAATAGCCTTAAATGTTTTGAATTTTTGAAGTTTCACGGAAACTCTAAAGTTTTCTGTGAAAATAGCTCAAAATTTAACAAATTCTGAAACACCCAAATGATATTTTCCCAAAATAGTTCAAAAATGTTCAATGAAATTTTGCTTATAGGACGAGGCTCTTCTATAATATTCTCAAACTTGTATATTTATTGAACCATTACTGGCCCAAAGAACTGAGAAAATGTGAAAAAATGTATTGTAGTTACCAGTAGATGATAGTTGGGAAGAGGGTGAGGAATAAATGTAAAGCAAGCCCTGACTGAAGAGATACAGAACCCAATTAGTAAGAGAAACTCTGAACATCTCTAGTTTTTGTAATATGTCTTCTCTTTAGCGCCTAGTTTTATTCTTCTAATTATTTGTATATTTTGTGAATTCGTAGTGTACATCTTATTTTGGTCCAAAGATGAAATTTTAAAGTCTCAAAATGTCATTAAAATAAATATTGAATGGCAATGTTATAATGATGTAAATTCTTAATATAAGAAATGAGGTGTCTTAGATTGTTCCTAAAAAGGCTCTAGTTATTATATTCAAATTTGGATGAATGTAAAATAAACAATCACTTGCCAGGGGTAATATACATTTTCAATTATTGTTTTAGCATAATTTGTAGTAATATTAATTAGTTAACCTTTAACTGTGCTGGTGAAAAATACTAACGTAACTGTGCTGGTGGGGTCTGGGAGACCCAAGACAGGAAATAATTTTCTAAACGCAATATTTTTCAATGAAAAGTATATTTGATGCAATTGAACATGATAAGTTATATATTTTGGTAAAAGTAAAGAAATTAAATATCAGCAGAAAAACTCATCAATATTGATAAACACACATGAACAAAACGAAACTTTTAGAATGCTATTGAAGTTCCGAAGCAGAATAATTGAAACCAAGTTTGAGTGTTGTAAAGCAAATTTGGGGCAGTTAATGCAAAGATGTTTTGTCTTTCTGTCAGCGCCTTGTGGACAATCTTTCTTATTTTCTTTGAAAGTACTGATTGCAGTTTAACCATGGGTTGATGCCAAAACTTGTTACTACTGTCCAATTACAATCCTAGGATTTCTTTGTCAGTGATTGCCGACATTTCAAATGCAAAGCTGCAGTTAAAATAAAAAATAAACTCTTTGTAATATACACAGTGTATTTCCTACCCATATTCTAATAAACGACATTGCTAAATAATTAATTACATAAAAAATCATGTCTTTAAAAAACTTGCGTAACTATGCTGCTAGGGTCTAGGATACCCGGAAACATTCAAATCGACTATATTTCATCACTGCATGAATGTAACGTGATGATGGCTCGTTAGTTCACAAACCCCACAATTTGAAAGGAATACACAAGTTGCTGAGAAATTATTTATAAAACAATTTAAATTATTTAACAAAATATAATAGTGTGGGTCTCGCAGACCCCACCAGCACAGTTAAAGGTTAATTTGGTTAAAGGTTGGTCTACTACATGTGATACTTCTACCAAATGCCTCAAGCCAACATGTAGACAGTTACAGTTTTCTGCTCTCATTGTCAGTTCACTTGTTTGATATATTGATTTTAACAGTGGGTAAGCTACTATTGTTAAGCTGAACATACTCCATAGCAATATTGTACCTTTTTTTGTTAAAAGGACATTTTGTGATGACATTTTAAATCGCAACCATGCTGTGTTTAATTATTGATCTCACAAAAGTATTCATGCCTAATTTCAGTGCAATCTCTCCAATGGTGCTAATTGTTTTGTGACGCAAACGATTGCAAACAACTTGACTATTATAGAATAAATTTGATTCATTGCTGTAGCCATAATACATTTTATGATAAGTACTTGTAAAAGAACTAAAAAATAACTCAACCACTGGGAAGTAGACTTAATATGGATTTTTGAGCAAGACATACCAAGCTTACTACATAATTGGTCATGAAATTTTAAGTAAATTTTTTTTAGGCATTTTCTTTCTTCCAGTTTGTCAAAATGCTTACTGTTATTCTTGCTCATTTTGTTTTTAACTAGTGGTTCTCCTGAATTGCGTAACATTTTTTAATTCAATTTTGTGAAATTGCTCCATAAAATATGGCAACTATTATAATGAGTAGTGTTTTCATGAAATAAAATTTTACCTTTATAACTTCAAGATACTTGTAATGAGTTATGTTCATTCTCGTCACCATTACGAAATAGTAATTTCGTTAGGATAAAAGTCCTTCAGCTTTTACACATGCTCCACATCTTTTATTCATTACAAACTGCATAGTAAAAATGTTGATTTTTCATTTACTTTAGGGGTTTCTAAGGTAAGTAACTCTGAGAACTGTTTACATGTTTGAGTAAATTAACTAATAAAGAAAAAATTGAAATGTTAATACTTAGTTCATATTTTTTGTTATAAATGAGTATTCTTTGGTGAGCGACTGAATACATTTATATTTTTATTTTGCTAGTGATTAGAAATTTTTAATGCCCTAAAATTCATAATAGAATATTGCCTGTTTCATGGAATTCACTTACAATTTTTTTCTTTTTCAGAACTTTATTAAAGCCAAAAGATTTTTCATCGGTGAACCTGTGTGGACTCCACACAATAGACCAGCTGATGAAATGGAGTGCCGCCAGAATTATTTGAAGCGCTTAGATAATGGATTTGAAGAATGATTACACTTGCATTTAAAAATAGTTGATTTACAATGAAATTCTATAAAACATATTTTGGGAGGTATAATGACTTACATATTGTGAAGTGATGAACTAAAGGTAAATATTCTTGAAACCTTCACAGCATTGGCTATTACCTAATACCTGAATGTTGCTTTGTAGTGAGGCAATCTCTTTACAGAAAACATGTACCTGAATTTATAATTGTAAATGTGTTATGAGAAATTAGAAATGAAGTGTTACAAATAACAGCAGCCTAACAAAACCTGCATGTGAGCAGAAATTCTTGCAATACCATATTTTGGTGAAACCAAAAGCATCTATAGAAATTTTTGTATAGATTTTGTTTGCATTTGTATATATTTTTCAGAAATTTGCTTCTCTTGGTATTGCCTGTTTACACATAAAATGTAAACTTGAGAGAATGGTCATTAATTAGGCTATTAATTGTCTTAAATGTTTATGAAAATCCTTTTTGTTTGAAAGCCAAAGATATATGTGAAAATTTATTTTAATTTCCCATATGAAGAAAGGAAATTCATGTATTTTCTTTAGGGAGTATATTTGTATGGCATAACTTTTATATATTGAATGTGTTCATTGACAACACAATCAAATGGTTACTGGGTAAATTTTATTACTATATTTCAAAATAAAAATATTCTGCATTTTATATCATTCTTTTTCTTTCATAAATCCATTCATCCCCAAATCCTGATTTTGTATTAGCAACATTATCTCATTATATTAAGGTTAGGTTTTTCACTGAAGATGTTTATTTAAGAAGTAACCTCACATTTTTATGTTTAAATGTTATTGAACTGTATATGTAACATTATTAATCAGCCAATAATTCTTTGGTTAAGATGTAGATTATCTTCCATGTTAATATTTTTAAAACTTATGGCATTTTTGCAGATTATCAGAAAACTTTGTGTATTATTAATTTCACTGGATTTTCTTCAGATCAGTAATCAACTTACTCTATTTTTTAAGGTTCTCAAAATTGAGATACGTGGAGCATGAAAGTACATTTACAATACTGGAAATTTTAGAATTTCTTTATATTAACTATGGTAGAGTGGTAATGTGTTTCATAACTCAATAATTTGGACTAATATTTTTAAAGTCTGGACAACGACCGCAATTTAAGGATATCGAATAGTGCTGATCTGCAAATTATTGAGAATAATCGATTACTGAACTAATTACGTCTTCTTGACTTCAAAGAAATTCATTGCAGACAGTGAAAATATCTTCATACCCCTAAAAATGTACATTGATGGGATCAATGTATTTTTGCCTGCAAATTTGCAGGAATGAAAAGTTTTGTTTAAATGGAGAAAATTTTTTTCTCAAAATGAATTCCAAAATATTAATCTGTTGAACACATCAGAAACAATTTCAGCTAAATTCAAAATAAGATTTTAATGATTCCAATTATTGATAAAAATTAATTTAATATTGAATTGTAAAATTTAATTCTGTGCCTAGAAATTCTTTGGCCCAATTGTGTAGGCTTTTTTATTTCGCCAGCTTTAAAAGTTTAGAATATCTTACCTCTTTTCCCTCAAGGGAAAGAGGATATGCATTTAAGTTTTCTGTATCATGTAGGTTCTTCTATCATGCTTCTACCCAAATTTATGTTGTTTCTTTGGGCAATACACATTTTAGAGAGAATGAATTATTTTCATTACTCTTGTTTTGCTTCCGGTTTCAAAATTTTAATTTGTTTTAAGGATTTGGGGGAACTGTAAATTTTGAAACTGCTCTAAATTTCCTCATGGAGTTCCTTCTTGTGTTTCATAACATTTTTAAGAGTCTGTGCCGTTATTAAAATTGCAGGTGCAAATAAATAAAAATGTGTCGGTGAAGAAAATTGAAAAAACTCAAAATACACTTAATTTTTAAAAGAATGAACATCTTGGGAGTCTATGTAAAACGTATTTGTGATTGGGCCAATCCACAAAATTGCATCAATTCCATCTTGTGAAGTCAACATTAGTGGCAATATGCATGACTTCTTAGAAGTATATTGGAAGAGACTTTATGGTATTTTTTAAAAAGTGGTAAAATGTAAGAATCCTTTTATTGAATGGTTTTGAATGTTCAGATAAGTTACATATTTTGGTACAATATTCTTTTTATTTTTTTACTGATTTCAAGGGGAAAAGAAAGCTGTGAGTTTGAAATTAACTTTAATGGAAAATATGACTCAAAACTAAATTAAAAAATAATTTAATTATTTCATTCATACATTGTAGTAGTCACAAGGCAAAATTGCAAATATTTTTATTTCTGTAGGGTATGAATTGTCTTCAAACATACACTTTGAGAAAGAAGGGAACTGAATAGGAAATGTTTTATTTTGCTTAAAGATAAGTATTATTTACACACATTGATTAAAAAACGGAAGGTATCAATTCCAAGAATAGAGAATATTTTTTGTAATGTAACATTTGAAATTAATTGTTCAGAAGTCTTTTATATTGCTCCTTGTGACTTAATGTTGAATTATTGAATTTTGAGCTACAAATTTCGGGTTTAATACTTCATTACTAACATCATTACATAGTTATTTGATATTGTTGCAAAGAAAAGTAGATGTAAAAACTAAATCTCACAATGCGGAAGATCCACGGTATTAGGCATGTTTCAGCCGCAAACCTGCTTACTAATTCGAGATTTTAAATTCGTTTCCCTCTCTTGCCGTGTTCGATACTTGCACGAGTGGCGGCACGCAGATCTCGATAGGGTCGTGACTGGATCGTGATGTTAATCATCTTTTCGCATACGGGAAGATAGCAACTAAAAATTGACGTTGAACAGCAACAATAAATTAGAAGTGTTTTGTTTACACATATGGCATTGGAAAATGAAAGAAATCAAAGGAGTTTCTTCTCTGAAAAGAAGAAATTCCGGTAATTCATGAAGTCATACGTGACTTAATTCAGATATGTGTACCAACAAAAAGGTGAGAAAAACAGGTAGGGTGGATGTCTGTTTTCTGTAGGTCGGTTTATGTAACACGACATACTCTACGTCGTTGGAAAACAAACGCTTGTTGGTAAATTCTTGCAGAAAAATATGTTAATCTGATATTTTCTTAGTATCTTGTTTACGCCGCCCATACACTATTAATGTACAACTAAGTTTCAAGTTTTATTGGATTTCTGGGATATAGAAGTACATTTTTTATGTGGGACATGCGCTTCCAGACTCAATGGCACCTCTTCCCCGACTTGGCAGCGTAGCCGAGAGCATTTTCGATCAATATGGGACGAACGCGGAACGTTGGGTTTCGGTAAATGTCACGTCTCTTGGTGGACGACAGGCAAAAGAGAAGGATCTCTCTCTTGCTTTTCTACTTTAACTTAACGAAACCCTGCTGCATTTAGTACAGATGTGTTGCTGTGGTTCTATTGTGTTTGAGACACGCGCCTAGAGTGTGAACAAAAGACGTACGATCATCAGCAGTAGAATATTGACTGTTAGAACTGAGCACTTTTCACATGTGCTTTAAACTGTGGTTGTTTATGCAAATATACTGTTATAACTTGAAAGAGACATATATTTACTGTTGAACATTGCCTACCTTGTTATAGCGGTGCGCGAGGTGATCGGTTACTACCACCCTTGCGTGAAGTGTACCAGCAGCAAAATTCGTTCGTGTGTCATTCAACAGGCTGTACAGAAGCACTATTCGTATAAAGCAACAACGATCATGTTTTCCCTTTGGTATGCATTTCTGGCGTACAGAGAACTCAAGTAAGTGGAAAAATATTCAATTATATTTTATTAATACACGATGTATTTCATGTTCGCGTAAGTCGCATCTTGTGTTTTATTTTTAGCTGCACTTAGCTTTGTGATGCTATTTCTGTCACACAAAAGATATTACAGGAAATTGCCATGTAAATTTCACAAAGTTATGCAGTATTTAAGACTATGTACTCTATTGATAACAGCCTCTAGCTGAAGTAGTCAAGCATGTTATTCGTCGGACATGGAACAGAAACCGAGAGGTGTCATGTGCTAGTGACAAAATGTGTGAGGTGTAATTAAGGGTACTAGTTGATCTATAAATTCAAGAAAATTTATTTAATCATCTTCGATATGTCTTGCAAACTTTTATTTTTACATGAAATGACAAGAGGACCTCGCGTTTGTACTAAGTAGTCACGCTGTAATTTACAATTATTTTTTAAGAATTGTCTACATTTGTCATCTAGGCATTTCATGCCATAAAAAACGTAATGTTTTTTTTATTAAAAAACAAAATTATTGGAACAGGCTAATTTCGAAGTATTATGATAACTAAACAGATTTTCATAAATGAAAGACGACTTTTATGAAAAACCTCGTGTGGAGACAAATGTTTCTTGAAAATATTAAGCGGTATGTCTCGAACTGAAAAGGTATATTTAAAAAATCAATTTATTTTTCCACTGGCGTGAGCCATATTTGGGTCATACAAAACATTAGGAAAAATTCTGTTTGTCTTTACCTGCAGAAAAGCTGATCGTTGAATGACCATTGTAAAATGGAACAACTGTCTCTTATCTGCAAACATCAGAACACCAATTGATCGCTCCAATTTCTCGAAATAAGATAGTGTAATGGGCGTTTCTATTTTTGAATAGTGTAAAATTGTACATTGGTGCGATTCTCGAGACCTCTTTTGGAACTTAGGAAGAACGACACGAGTAATAGTTTCAGAAAGTGCCGCTAGATGTCAGTACGGATTCATTTTCTATTAACCTGGCTGGAGTAGTATAGAAATACTAGCGTGCCCGTGCGAGAACTCTCCCATATTAAACCCCACCCTCTTCCCTATCCTTCCATTTCCATAATAAGCCCATAAAACGTAATTTTCTTCGTTATTCTCTTATCCTCCGTCAATGGTTTTGTATGTGTCCTTGTAATCATAGTAATTGAACGTACTTTAGCATAACAGTACAATACACCCTTATATCAATACAATTCTTATTTAACTTTATTATCAACATAGAGGTATCCCCATGCAATTCCAACGCATAGAACATCAAGTAATTAGTTTCATTTCACCTACAGTTGCAGATTCTGCACGTCTCTGAAAAGGTGGGGTAGAATCGAGAAGCGTCGATACAGCAAAAATGTATTAGAATGTCCAAGAAGATCTCAGGCTGTAGATTACTGTGTGGGGAACGCTTATTAAGGCCTTTGGCCTCAAATTTCCAGGTTTTAAATACCTAAAACGAGCTATTTAACTAGTATATAGATTTCAACAACGTTGCTCGAGTGTTGCGGGCTGCATTTAATATGATTTTTTTTCTTCAATAAATTCTTCATATGCAATACGTCTAGCCTCCGTGAAATATATATATATATATATATATATATATATATATATATATATATATATATATATATATATATTTAGAGACCTCATTGACAAAGATTGCTTGTGAGGCGCAAAACTCATCTATATTACTGAAATTATATAGGAGTGTATTAAGATTTTTTCCATATCACTTTTCCTATTCGTGTGTTTTAATTTTACGAATCATTACAATTGCACCGATGCAAAGTATTAAAATTGCCACATGAAATGAATTGTTGCTCCAAACAAGACAAATGTGAATCTGGGTGAAACCCATTCTGAATTACGTGATTTCTTCTCCAACTCCTCCAGTGTTACCAGTTTACATGTTACCAAAATCCATTGTGGTTATTCGTGATATATTTTTAACAATTTCAATGATTACTCCACCCGTACATGTTCAAATATGTTAGTGAACTTCATTATTCTCGGAGGTTGCAGGTGATCGTGCTCTGCAACAAAATTGTCCAACACTTAGTGCATTTCAAAAAAATCATAATTTGTGAAAATATTATATCATTAACATTATGATTGTAATTATTATAGTTTTCAATTATTTATATATGGCCTCTAAAAACTCCTCATTCGATAATATCACTGAATTCGTTAATTAGGAAATCTCTGAGATGATATTTCGCCATTCCGTATTATTATACGATTGTTTGAAAGAAAATCGCATTTAAAAAGGGGTACAATTTTTTTTTCCTTCGTGCAGTGCAAAATATTTATTTGCCAAGTGGGTTATATCCCTGGTAAAACCTTTTCTGATGGCAATTCGTAAATTTTGTAACGTAATTAATTAGTATGTTCTCGTATGTCCGTAATTCTACAGAACTTTACACATTCTGAAAAAGCTTATGATTTTCATTTGTGAATATTGAAAATACATTTCATCAACATTCATATACCTCTTAAAAATACCACTGGCGGATGTTTCACATTGTATATCCGTTTAACCGCACATCCAATAATACTGAAATATTGTTTTACGCGTGTGTCCTTCTCACTACTGTTGCTCGTCATAAAACTTTCGCATTAGTTACTGTGGTGTTTCATTTGTTTGCCCGTCTACTCACATAGTCGTCCAACACGTACCACAATTCGACACTCTTCGTTCTTGAAGTTTTCGATTCCACTTTTATTTCACGTTTTGGCGATGTGTGCAATAAAGAGCACGAGAATACGGTATTTCAGAAGCTGCATTCTTATATTCTTTTTTAGTAATTTATATAACATGTAAATTATAATTAATTTTGCTAACTTGAAGCATTAAAAAGAAAAATATTTTATTAATAATTCTTTAAAATTCAAATTATTTAGTGATTTAACCTAAAACCTTGTCATCTCATACGTCTATCAGTTGTCGATGGTTTACCAAGCATTAGGCCCAATCAATTTAGTAATGAAGATAGGTTTTCAAGAGCAGATAATGTTGGAACAGAAAAAACTCAATGATCCTCACAGTAATTTATCATAAAAATTACAAATAATTGTTGTTGGTTTTTTAATGATAAAAAATATGTAAATGACATCCAAGTAAACTAATGACAGAAGCATCGCCCCTCGAAATAAGCGTCGTATTCCTCGTCATACTGCTTCTTTTCAAACCTGAAAATGTTCCATGGAACGACTTTTACAAACTCATTATCCAAAGGAATGTTTGTAAATATTGAAATTGCGTTTTCGTTTTTATTATGCTTTATTTAACTTTATTTAACTTTCTATTAATGGCAATTGTGAGAACTTAGTCATTTACGAAAGAGTGAAGACCGCCTGGCAAGCCTCTCGCCTGTCATTTGTCTAAAGGTTTCAAAGGGCGTTTTGTGAACATCAGTACGAGTTTGACTCAGACGTCAGTGGCGCCTTCATGAAAATAAATTGTACCGGACTCATCTTCATGAATTCTTTTGAATGGGATCCGCAGCTTTCTGTACATCCGTGATACTGATAGATCTAAGAACAATAGTTGTAAATGAATATTAATGTTTCTGAGAACTGTTCATTCTTTCGTGCGTTTATTAATCTTATAATGGTAATGATTTAGCGCGTACTTACTTGAGTTTATAATGTTATAATTATTTTATAAATTGGCGAGCCTTATGCGAAATTAAAATAATTTTAATTTGCTTTAAGAAAAAGATACAAGGATGTAATTTTTGTGTAGGTATTAAGTTAGAGTTGGAAAGACGTATTGAAAATGGGACGTTGTTTTTCATTGCCGAGCTTGAGAAAAGCTGTTAGGTGTAACGAACTTTTACGCCACTAATTTTTAACCTCACGACGCTGAAGGGTTACATAACGTGTTAAGAAGCTAGTAAACATAACTACTCAAGAGAGAGGTGTAACTAGTCCTGTAAACATTCTCTCGAATTCTCTGAAGAGAATGCGAAGCAGAATTCGAGTAGACTCCTTTTTGATTCGAGGTTATCAAATGTACGTGGTATTCCTGAAGAAACGATAGAAATGGGAGCAAGGAATTTTCTTGTCAGAAGACATGTGTAGATGCAGAGACACGTATCGGCGTGCTAATTAGCAAAAATCTTAAGGCTGTTTTTCCTCCTCTATCTTCTCTTCCTTTCATGAGTGTAAACAATTATCAGAGAATAGTACTAAATAAAAGAAGAACTAATCGAGCATCTTAAATAGCTCCCATTCGCAAGTGTTTGTGTTCAACGAACATGATTTTTTCTTTCTGTGCCAAATGGAGTTACGAGGTAATCTAAGTAGTACTATATCGGTATACTTTGCTACAAATATTTCTCATTCAGATCTGATATTACATGAGCCGCTCGAATGTAAATAATGATGTGTGACATTTCGGACAAAATAGGGTTTAGTAGTCTTTATGAAGAAAACGGAGTAGCGGGCAGCTAAATGGTTAGTAATTCGCTCGTTCGTTCTGGCTTGTGTTGCTCGTTTCTTGTAAAAGTGAGTAAATCATATTTCTGATCCCTGCGAAGCGTGAGATATCATTTACCATTATTTTCACTCGAACACTTCAATTATCAGCCCTTCGAATAAATTAACAAAGCGACTACGTGACACTTCACATCACCCGATATGGAGAACCGATAGAATGTCTCTGCGATACGGATTAAGCTTCAGACTCCACCACAATGGAGGAAGTCGGGATGCTCCCGGGATTCTTGGTGACACGCCCACCTCCCGGACTGATGCTTCTTTGTTGCCGCCCGGCCGACGCCCTTCTCTGCCCCGCCCTCGGCCCGGAGGCGTCGTGCGATGGGCGTGGCCACCGCCGCCGCCTGCACTCGTAACCCAGACCTTGTAAAGTCAAAGACAGGGCGTTCAGAAATAGAAAAGGCCCGGTTGTCTTTATTTTCGGCCTCTTCTGGCTTTCTCTGCGGGAGGTGCCTTCGTTCCTTCCCCCCCAACTCGTTAGCCGCGCTCGGAATGAGCTCCGGTTATTTTCGGTAGCTGCACTTCTTCCAGACGAACTGCGGTTTTCTGCCCCGCACCGATATCGTCGCCGACACGTCTCGTCTCTCGCGGAGGGGAACGCCCAGACGACCGACATTCCAGACGCAGATTCCGGGCTAAATAAGGTTTTGCTATTTACATGTCTGTGCGCGATATCGATGCGCTTTGATAACGTCTCTCGCCAGCTTTTTTCCGGAAATATCTTTCTGCATCATGCATGAACATTTTTGCTCTTTGACTCTTATCCAGAAGTATTCATACAAAACGACTCCAAACACGAATTGTTTTCATGTATACGTTATCATCACTTTTTACCAGACGACTGGTTTTCCAGGCAGTTTGCAGAGACTTTATAAGGGCATGCTATTTACATGTCTGTTTACGTATTGGAAACGATTCTTCTTTATTGCTTTTTCGAGGCGTATATTTGAATATGAAGAATTTTGTTCGTTTACATTCATCCAAAAGCGTTTGTTCAAATCAAAATCTTATGTGAATCTCTTGGATTCCGTATACTTAGTCATTACTTTTACTTCTGTATTTATTCGTTTAAATATTCTACTTAACTCACATGATTTCTTCAATATGTATATCTTAAAAATAGAAAATATTCTTAAAAAATTTAGGAGTAATAAAGAATACAATTTTGTTCATATTTTCCTGATTATATTTTTAAAGTAAATTAAAGAGCTTACTTCCTTGCGCACTTCGTAAGAAATTTTCTGTGATTTCTCATAGAATGTTCATTTTTTAAAAAGATGCAGGAACAGTACCGCGGTACAAGAAATAGAATATGTCTCTAGAGATAATATCTCATTTTTGTGTAGCCTTATTACAATATTGTAAGCATTTTAGTGACATGAATATTTCTATACTTCAAATTCTCAGCAAACAGAGATTATTAGAGAGATCAACAATATTTCAGAATTTTGAGAGATTTCATATTGGAGTAATGAAGTTAAAGAATACACGCTAATTGCTAGTCGTTTGGTTCTTAAACTTATATGGTTTTCACGCATTACAAAAGAAGCATTTTCTGGTCCTATATGGTCGCGTTTCATTAGTGATCAGCGTTCTTCATTCAATACTTTTAAGTTAAACCGTTTGTTTTGCGTAACTGAATTCAGTCCATTCATCAAGGCCGTCGTGATGAAGGCATGTTGGAGCGCTTACCTAACGAGCTCACCATCTGAGACCTTTGGAGCCTCTTCCGGCCGTGACCTGCCTCCAAAAATCTTTCCCCAGAGGCGGAAACCGACCTGCGTCTCTTCTCCCGAAGATAGCCGTGTGTGTTTTGTGAGCCACGGCACATAATGCCTCTCATCAGCTGCCCTTGTTCCGGGTCACAGAAATAACATTTATGCCTTCTCCGGAAGTTTACCGAGCTCTGGCTCTCCTCCTCTCCTCTCCCCTTATCATGCGTGAGTATCCCCGTATGTGGCGATGTTCTCCAGGCACTACATTTCAACTTCGGGAAGGGCGTGTGTTTTAACAAGGAGCAGGGTCGTTGGAAAGGGAGAAAGTAAACCACTTAGGTCGCTGAGGAACGTTTGTGTCGAGTGATGAGGAGCAGATGAGAAGAAGATCCGCTGCCTGAATGAATTTAATTTTTTAAGACGAGTGTAGAAAGTGACATGTAGTGAAAAAGGAAGCTTCCGAAGAGTACGTAAAAGACAAACTTCCACTGTGTTTATTCCTTTTGATATAATCTTATTCAATGACTCAATTCATGACTTTCTATAATTTTAATTAAGGGGCAGGCCTGAAATCAATATTTGCTCCTGGAGTAAAATCAATAAGGTCATTGTCTCCCTTCTCCAGCTTCAGAAAACGCGAATGCTTTGGAAATGGTAGTCAGCAAACAAATAGTAATGCGATTACATTTTTAATTGCAATAAAAAATAAGTAATTTTAAATAATGCACGCACAACGAACAACAGATCTGTTGAAAAAGGCACTTAATAATTTAGAAACGTCTTTGTTTTCTGACTTTTGTCTCTGACTGGCATTAAAGTTTTCAATACTAAAGTCGATTTTTTTCTTCCGTAACCATCAACTTAAATACTTCGAAATTATCTTGAAGAAGAATTCCGTTTTCATATAAATTTTAAAAATGAAAAGTTTCTTTCGCAAGAGACATGATTGAAAGAAGTCAAGGAAATTTATAGGTACTGACAATTTTCGATAATCTCGTGAACTCTAGCTCTTGTGATTGTCCATAGTTGTATTTATTTTCTTTGAATACCTAGCTAGGAATGTAGAATAAGACGTTAGTTTCGTCAGATTGTGCTGAATAAGGCGTTATTGCGCTACAAATATAAGTAAAACTATTAACATCCAAATATTTTTGATTTAATTCTTCCTATTTTACGAGCTTTGAGAGATCTCTCCTATCGTCGGCGCTCAAGACAAGAAACACATCCAAAAAAGTCGCCATTTCTTAGTGGAAGAAATAATTTAGAAATGTTTTATTTTTATTAGAAAATGGTTTATAAAAATGGCTCATAAAACAATTGGTATAGACAGTAATAATATTTGTCTTCTTATACAGCTAAATAAACGACTCCTCACCGAATAAAAGAGTTCTGCGAAATGTCAATTTTTCAGATATTTCACTTTTTTGTGCACCGACAAAATGAAACTTGCAAAATTATTTAAATCTGAACGAGATTTCTGTAATATATCATACAAATTGTGAAATTCTTACGAACTCGTAGCAGTTGTATTCAGTGCTTAAAAATGTGTTTTATTTGTACGAAATAAATGAGTTTCAGTCTGCTGACGCTAATATACGCATTTATATTCCGTGAAGTAGATCTTTCTCATTAGTATATAGAAAATTCGAAGAAACTAATGCAAATTTACAAGAAAAAGCAATGAAAATTAAAAGAATGTTTTCACAAGAAATAGAAGATATTGAACATATCAGTTACCAGTTGTTATCACTATTCCTGTTATCGGTCACCGGAGTATGAGAGCTTCAGTAAATAACTTTCCCAGCCAGGAGAGGCAGTTCTTTGACCGATACTTAACTTCTGTCTTCCCAGCCTTCAGAAATACGCTTCTTTTGAGACTTTTCACGAGCTTATGGAAACTTCAGTGAATAAAATCCCGCGATCCTCGTACTCTTTAACAGTACAACGCTGAGAGCTTGGGTTGTATTCGGTACTGAAAACCATCTTCTTGTAAAATAGCTTTCATTTGGAAGAGGCATGCATCCTGACCTTGTCTTCCAAGGGCTTCCCCAACCGAAACGCCCGCCTCGCCCCGCCCCCTGTTTGCATCGAGAGACGCACGCACGATCACCACACGTGGAGGCACGGGAACGCGAGGTGTGGAATGACAGTCCGCCCGCCCGCCTCTTGCGCCCAGGCCAGAAGGGGCGGTGAGGAACGTGGCGGTGGCTGACAAGGGGCTGCGTAAATTACTGCGATGTGACGCACAAAAGCGCGTCACTCGATTCACGACGGCGCGTGCCAACCTGCGGCTCTCGCGACGCCGCGGCTCGGGGCGGGGTCTATTGCGCAATTGAAGAGCTTGTTTCCAAAGTGACGGCTCTCCATTTATTATCGTTTTACGTATCTTTATGATGACGATTCACTATGCTGTTAAATATTGTGTTCAAATATTGCGTTTCTCCTATGTTAAGGCGGCTCCACACATTCAGCAGTTACCGAGCAGCGAGTAACTTTTTTTTTAATTATTTTATTTTTACAGATCATACATAGTTCAGTACATATAACACCTTACATCTGTATTGATGGCTTATATTCTAAATTGCCTAAAATTAAACTAAAAACTAATTCGGGCGAGGAAATCTTTTCCAGACACCTCTAAAATCAATCTATTTCAGCAAATTTGGTTAGGAATGCCTGGTATGGATATCTATTTTTTCTAATCTGGTTCTATGAGGAGTTTTCCGGAGTCTGAAATTGTCTAGGTGTGGAATTTGAAGTATGGAGTGATAGAACTGGGTTGAGAGAGATGCAAGGTGTTGTATGAGTCAATTTGAAATTCTTTGTGGAGCTGTGAGTTTGAGACAAACCAAGGAGCATTTGTGATAGTTCTAAGAAACTGGTTTTGGACTATTTGGAGCTTGTTTAGGTTTGTTCTTGCAGCGGAGATTCAAACTGGACAGGCGTAAAGGAGGAGTGGTCTAATGATACTTTTATATACGGATATGGCGGTTGGGAGTGGGAGGTGTGAAGATCGATTAATGATGGGTTTTAGTTGGTGTATCTTATTTTTTGCTTCCTGTATTTTATTATTGATGTGTTGGTTCCAGTTAAGTGTCAATAAGTATCAATGTTTAGACAGAGATATTTGACGGTACTATTTGGAGGGAGCCAGTTAATGGGTTCATTATTTATTGTGAGCGGTGCTGGAGGTGTATAGGGTCTTAACGTGAATATAGCTAGTAACTGCTCACCCAATTGCGGGCGGGCAGCTGATCTGCTCGGTGAATATTCGCTTCCTTTCATGAGTCCAAAAGACCGACACGCGGTGGGTAGGGCGAGCAGCGCATGTTCGTCGCTCGGCAAATAGCAAGCAACTCATCCACACTACTCGGGATTCGGCGAGCGGTTACTCGCTGTTCGCCAAATAACGCATGCGCGGAGCCGCCTTCAAACAGTATCCCAAAACCGTTCAATAGTTTATTGAACTATCAAGTGAACACTTTCCCTTCCTTGAAAATTGTACTTCATGGAAATACATCTTCAAAATAATCTCTTCAATTAGTGAGTCCTTGTTTGATTTAAACATCCAACTTCATGTTACCATTCAAATACCGCAGCAATATTGGATATTCGTGAATGTAATATCGAAAGAATCTAGCAGATAAAATGGTATCCTCAGTGCGTGATTAAATGTAGAAATTACGCAATGTTGTTACCGAATGTTAGAAAATATCGTTACTACAAATAATAGACTTAAAAAGGTGAGGTGTTATTTCGTCGACGACTTTTTCCTTCTTCAGTTACCGGTGGAATTTATTTTATTACGAATTTTGTTGGCGCCTTTGCTCTGTGGTATTTATTTGAACGACGCCCTATCATGATTTAATTTGCGTTGTCCGTTGATTGTTCAATTCTTCTACGGTTTAGTTCCAGAATCTGGATTACTTGCTTCATTGCTTTAGATCTAGTTTTATAATCAAAGGTGGTATCTGGGTCACGAACCCCAATGATGAATCTTCGATTTGGATTCAACGCTTTGGATTCGGATATTGTAGATCTAAAACGTTATTTTACATAATTAATTGTTTACTTTATGCAATAATATTTTCACTTTCACGCCACTTTATACTTTTTCCTCTTGATGCAAGTATGTATTTACTACTGTTTATTTTTAAATACTAGGGCCAAACAGCATCGTTGTCATTATGAACTCTTCGAATAATATTATAGTAGTTAATAGATTATAGAGTGGTGAATGTTTTGCCTCCTCTATCCATAATTCTGAGAATTCACTTCATCCATTATATTCCGTCGTTTTGTTCGATTCACCTGAGAGAACTAATTAACACAACCTGGGCAGGCAGATGTATAACGGCACAATAAGTAAAATGATACAATTTTACAAGTTAAATACTTACCTTTATAATTGATAAACACTTGTGGCAACTCCCTTGCAGTTTTAAAATCGTATGCATTTATCATTTCCGCACTTGTGAACATTTCATTCATTACATTAGATCGTTATCCGAGTGACGCAAGAGGAGCTCTTGAAAATACGAGAGCGCTTCACATCGCCAAATCGTTGAACTTCGTGCGGGGAATAACTTAGGCTCAATATAATGGAATGGTGATAAACTCCCAGCGAAATAAAATCATAATTGTGGATAACTAAGGTAAAATAAAGAATGAATCATTCTGGTACCGCATTAAAATGTAAAGAATTTAAGTATGTAACTCGGTACTGAATTAAAATAAAAACAAATAAAATGTAAGTAATAGAGGTTTGGAACGAAAATAAAAAGCAAAAAGAGAATATATAATTTACATCATTTCCAACCGGATCGAAATTTTAAAAAGCGAATGTAAGCAATGTTTGTGGTGCGTTCACGAGGAAATTCGAGTGCGAGGGCTGAGTGTGAGAGTGGAATTAGGCCGGCAGCGCCAGCGCGCCTTGTCGGCGCCTGGAGCGTACGCTACAAATTGTCGCGGGGCCGCCAATTGCGCGCGGCCGCTCGCTCCCCGCGTGCCCCGCTGCTTCACTTGCTGCTGCCGGCGCGGGCTGACGGCTGCCACTCCCTGCAAAAGAAGACAGGCGAATGAAATGGCACGGCCCAACAGAGGCTACGGCAGATCCTTTAGCTGGGTTGCAGCGGTCTGCGGACCGGGAGAGGTGGCTCAGGGCAACTACTGATGTCACTGCAGTGCCCCTGACCGGGAGGTCCTAGGTCCCACTCCCCACGGCGGCAGGATTTTCGACACTAGCTACATAGCTAGGCCGCTGTCTGGAAGGGAATGCTAGCGGCCGGCTGCTCCGATCGGTGGTATTCCGTGGTTTCTCCAAACAACACCAGGCGAATGCCGGAGCAGTTCCCTAACAAACGGGCCACGGACCGCGCGATCTTTCCTTTCTCTTCCTTGTCCTCTCCCCACTTACTTACAGACACACATACACACGTGCCGGGAGACCTGTCGAGAGCTTAGAGGTGGGTGGAGTCCCCGCTGGTGGGGGGTGCCTGGTGGAGGGAAAACCCCACTTGCCGAGGGAAGATCGGCGCCGGATCTCACCATCCAGCGAGGGAAGATTACTTCCATCTCCAGAGAAAAATGCGTGCACTACACTCACGGGATTAATGACCTTAGCAGTTAATGCGCTCGGAATCATTAATCAATCAATCAATAGTCTGCGGCCCGAAAAGCGTGATATACCGTTTTCTAGCTTTCGTTGTGGAAGAATTTGCCGGAGTTTTAATACTCTCCGAACAAACGCGAATTGCCTAGAATGAAAAAAAAATACACCACCACCAACGACAGAAAACAACCAATATACACGATACACGTATTTCGTATCGGAAAATGCGCTTAAATAATTTTTAGCATACTGGTTCTGTATTTCAGTTTTTCCTTTCCGGGTAAGTTGCTTTATTTGTGTCCTGCTTCATCTCGGCGATAATCCGCTTACAGATTATTTCTGTTTTGACGAATTAAGCATTGATGTCACAAATCGAAGATTAGTATCGACAAACAACGTGCCTTATTTCATATTTAAAATAGGAATTACAGAAACAACGAGTTGTGTATTACCTATTAAAATGTTCCCAATCACCAGGTTCATTTTTTGCTCTTTAATATATTGGGAAACTGTGATAATGTATAGCAGTTTCTTTCAAGTTTCGAATATTTTTATTTTACCACTTTTCAAAATACGAGTAGTAAAGTGCAATAAATATGAAGGAAAACAACCCGTTCTTCCTATTGCCAGTATTCAAAAGTAGTTTGTCAACAGATCGAATAAAACCTAATGGGCTGAGAGCCCGAAGACCTGTCGCTGTCTGGCGAATTACAACTTGGAGACAGCTGCGCTTTCCTTCGAGGTCTCCTAGTTATGAGACAGAGTGACGTAACTGATGCTTTGCACAACGCGTACGTAGGATGTTAGGAGACCTTGGACTTGCTACTGAGAGCAATTTGCGTGTGGCATTGACCTAGGCGTTAGGCAAACGGAAAATTCAAAGTGTAAAGACACTTATTTTATTTTTTTAACTCTTTAATACTATTTTTTGAATGTCTAAATATAAACTAGTGGTACAGAATGGCACAGACTCTCCTACTAGTTAATTTCCTAATATATTTACTCTTGGTTAGGTTTTCGGTTTGTCCTCCCTCCCCCTCTTCCTAGCTGCTTCCTATCTACCTAATGCGAGAAAAGATATTTTCTTACGTTTTCTAAATTTGTGGTTCCCTAATTGAAGAATTAAGAAAAAGACAAGGAGTAAAACTTGGTCATATATGTACATTTTCATTGAAAATATTTCGGTTTTAGACAAAATGACGATTAAGCGTTTCTGAAAATTGCGTAAATATGAACTTTTCAGATTTCGAGAAACTTCATTAGAAATCATTTAAATTGCTCGTGTTCACAAACGCAATAACGTATTTTAAAACACATGTAATGGAAATATTCGCGACTTGATAAATTAAAAAATAAATTGCGTGAATTTGTCTAGCTATAGAGCTACGTCGATTTCAGCCGCAGCGTGGAGGGAAACTGCAATATCCGACTGTTTTGATGGGCATTTTTCCGTGGTTTCTCCGATCAACACTAGGTGAATGCCCGAGCAGTATCCTTACGAGCGGGTCACGGTCCGCGCGCGATCTTTCCTTCCCCTTCCTTTTTGTATCCTTATCCTTTCTGTACACTTATCTATTCTTACACACTCTTACAAGCACTGCACTACCACACATGCCTGGAGACCAGCCGGGAACTTGTCCCGGTTGAGGTGGTGCCCTGCTGGTGGGAGATACCTGG
The DNA here is from genome assembly GCA_964035755.1 of Teleogryllus oceanicus. NCBI lineage: Eukaryota > Metazoa > Arthropoda > Insecta > Orthoptera > Gryllidae > Teleogryllus > Teleogryllus oceanicus. The sequence goes on along the minus strand of CAXIVR010000011.1, from coordinate 21,537,356 downwards.
TGAGGGAAAACTCCTTAAGCCGACTGTAGGTCGGGGCCATATCTCGCCAATCAAGGGGCAAGATCATCGTCACATCCAGAGCAAAGGAAAGCACTACACATACGGGACTGACGACCTCGTTAATTGACGTGCCCGGAATCACTAAACATTAATATCAACGATGTAGTTATCGAAGAATAAACTGAATTTTTAATGTACATTTTGTGACAAAGATTGGCATATTTTAAGAAGAGTATTTTGAATGAATATTATAGTACCTTGCAATGATTGTTCTTTTGTTGTACTATTTTATTCATAATGTTCTTCTAAACTCCATAGCATATAAGGCATCGTTACCACATACATTCCAATTGTTAACTGTTTTGAGTAAATCAATATAGGAGATTAAACTTGATACTCCTTGGGCGAAGCTTCTTCAGAACCATAGTTGGTCCTGAGCGGACAAAAAGGTTTGATGTCAGAAAGGAGCAGCTCGACGGATTGGAACAGTGTCTCCACATGACAAAGATACCGCGTCTAAAAACGCAGCGAGTGTCGTATTTCCCTGCGCGTCGGTTTTTCCTCGCTTTTCCAGAGCGTGACGTCAAGGGGCGGGGCGGGGTGGGGCGGGTGCGTGAGAAATAAGACACCGGGAAGTGCGAAGCCCACATTCCGGCGCGGCTGAGCGCGGCGTCGAAGGAAGAAGCCTGGGAGCTGGTCGGGGGCGTGGCTCGAAGCTGCGCCCCACGAACCCAGCTGCAGCTCTCTCCCCCGCCGCCGGCGCCTTTTTGCTTGCAGGCCGAGGGTCGGGTTTCGGTCCCCGGCGCCGCTCGGCTCGCCTCCGCCCGGCCCGGCCCCGCCCCGCGCTCTGGCCTGGGTTGCGCGGAGGTCTGGCGATTGTCGGGCTGCACTTCCTCAGCAGTTGATTAATTAATTAGTGATTCCGGGCGCGTCATTAGTCCCGTAGTATGATGTATGTTTTTATTACGGATATTCCCCCGATGGATGGCTAGATCTAGCGCCGATCTACCCGGGCGGCTTGTGTTTTTTTTTTCCAACCAAGTATCTTGTTACTAATGGGGCATCGCCCCAGCTCTGATCTCCCGACTGGTCTCTTGGCAGATGTGGTAGTGTAGTGCATGTAAGTGTAAGGGCTTCTAAGTAAGGGGTGAGGACCGGACTTCCTTGTCCTCTCCTCACCCCTTTCCGTCCTCTTCGACGGAAAGATCGCGTGCGCTCCGTGGCCCGTTTGGTAGAACGGATTCGGCATTTACCTGGTACTAATCGGAGAAACCATTGGAAGTTACCGATCAGAGCTGCCAACCGCTACAATTCTCTTACGGACAAGGATTGAATTCGACCTAGTGTAGCTAGTGTCGAGAATCTTGTCAGCGTCAGGTCGGGACTCGAACTCTAGGGTTTCATGGACAGAGGCAGTGTAGTGACATCAATTGATCCTCTCAGCTACTTACGTTGGTACTACCGCGGCTGGTTTTACGTCTGAAATGTCGCCCGTTCGTCCGGGAAATTGACCGCGCTATAAAATGTGTTCCTTAGGGATTTCGAATTACGTGCCTCCGATTCCAGGCGTTTAGGCGCGAAGCGCAGGGGTCAATTTTTCGTCAATGTTATCTTTACATCACTTAAAATCTGGTACAACGCAAACGAATGATCAACATTGATATTTTGTAACTTGGTGGTTTAAGAAAGATCAAGGATGTTCTGAGTAAATTTACTCCTGCAATTTGGTTGTGTTGCTTTTTTCTGCCTGTCCTACAATATCATCCTTCGCCGTGCCATGCCTCCTTTACTGTGAAGCTACATTTGTTTATCTTTATGTATTTTCTAATATGATCAGATGTTTGCTCTTATAGAGAAATTCTCTTTCATCATGTTCGATTTGAATCATCACACATTGTGAATAGCTTTGAAGCTGCATTCCTGACGATTATGAAATTACTGGAATAACAAAAGTTGCATTTGTGTCAAAGTGAATTGTTCTCGAGAAATTATTAAGCGTGGTACACACTGGTCACATACCGATGTTTGCCTGATTGGTTGTCATTCGTTAGCATTTTTATGAGGGATGTAAGAAACGACAGAAGCCGACCGTGAAGGTCGTCTGTGCATTTTGCATTGCTTGCCGTCAACCTTGCAGTTAAGAGAACTGCAAATTATTCTCTCTTGATCTGGAACATAGCTTTCGAATTCAATGAGAACGATGTCAAATAAGTAACTAGACTAGATTCAAGACACAAAATTTATATTGCAAATATGATAATCTTAAAATTATAAGTATGTTTTTTAATGTATGAACATAACTCCCTTTGAAATACATTGTTGCATGCTACTTTGATCTACATAGTGGAACCAACATCTTATTTTATTTCTGTTGAAAGTTTTTCTTCAGTTAATCAAACGAGCTGAGGTACCCTCCAATCTTTTACACTGACTCCAACTGTTTCGCACTGGATATTACACAAGGATTATCATATTCGACATTTTGTCGTTATCATACTAAAATTACGTGGTGCGCGTTTAATATGACTATACGTATTCACTATACATATTCTGATTTTTCATCTCCTACTGTAAGAGTCAGTGTGAACTTCCGTACGTTCTGCAGAGCTCATGCGAAGCGCGGTCCCATTCGTTGTGTGGGGGGGAGGGGAGGTTGCTGGGTTTGGTTACATGTAGATCCACGGCGTGAAAGCCGACCGGGAAGTGGCCCAGGTCTTCGGGCGCACGGAGAGAATCTAACGGGCTACGATAGACGCCGCTCGCCATCACAAACCTTTTTGAGAAATTACAATGCATTGACTACATTAGGGGAAGGGGTCACCAAAAGAAAATCGTCTAAGAAGTATCAAAGTTTTCGAAAGTCAATTTTTTTTTCTGATAAGTTAATTAATCCGAAATCACAATGCAACTGCCAAGAAACAGGGATCGTTCTAGCCAAGGGAAATCTGTGAAGGATTCGTTCTCGTGAGAAGTTTCTGCATTCCACTATCGAAGCCTTAGGACATAGCTCTTGCTTCAAAGAATTCATCAAGTGAAGAAATTAAGCACCGCATAGAAAACGAAAGAATGTGCAGAAACTGCGTTTAAGAAGCGTCTTTTTTTGCCAGGTGTAATGCCCAGGACATGAACGAACAAAAAGGAAGTCTTTGAGTCCGTGTGTCACGTTCTACGGTATTCTCGATCTTTCGTTGCGCGTTTTAATAGCTGGGATTATACAAGTACATAAAAAGATACACTTGCTGTTGCTGAAATAAAAAACTTCGAGTGAATCATTCTGAACTCATATTTATCTCATCTTACAACTTAAAGTGTTTGAGGAATGATCCACTATCTGACTTCATGTATGAATCATATTTGCCTTACAGTGTGTTATGTTTACTTACATAACTATCTCTTTTCCGTGTTCTATATATTTTGTAATCTAATACGTCTGCAGTTAACATTGATGTAATTCACTTTTTACTCACTTGATTGACTTTATTAATTTTTAGCAGTAATTAATCCGTTATCTTGAACTGAAGAAAAATAGAAGTTATAAATGTTATTTTAGATTATAAATATTGAATATACAAAATAGAGTTGCGATTTATCAAGTATTTTTCGGTCTATAGCTATCTGTGGCTCCTCCTTTTAAGCGGAGGGAGGAGGGCTAGAGCATGCTTTCCACAGCTGGAGTGCGGGTTCGATCCCCGGCAAATTTAATGAAATTTGTGATGAGCAAAGCGAGTTTCAGAAGGTTTCACATTTCTGCTACTTCTCATTGCACCACTTCTCGACCATCATTCACCTAATCACCATTATCGCCATTTATCATCTATTTATCACTCATCGGTCTTAATGGCCTTTGTAGTTGAAAATAAATATGCTTTTTCGCGGCCACTAATTCTGGAAAAATACCAAAACTGCAGAGCACGAATCGCAAAATCCGCTTTCCTCGCGGAGCGGCGCGGTGGCATTTTCTGCTTTTTGCTGTCAATTTATCCCTCGATTCCATCCTGACATCTCGGTGTCAATATCGTGACGGGACAATTGATCGCTACACGCGAACACGAGATGGGAAAATGTTTCAAGGCACGACAGACGAGAAAACTCCAGAGCGAAAAATTAATGTTTTGTTGGTAAAAGCTCCCTTGAAATGATATCTCCGAAAACGAAATCTTTATAAGGAATATACAAAGATATTCTTTATAAAGAAAGATAATTTAATTTCTGTAAAACGATAATTCAATTCATATAAAAATAGTAAAATAAATTTCCAATAATACGATAATCAGATGAATGAATGTTTGTAGATTACATAAAAACCCTTCCAAGAAATTAATTGAAAAAAATGTATTTCTATTTGTTATTTGATTGAAATCAATCGTGATGCAATAAGGAAAAAAACTTGTGGCGACAGTAACTTTTAATCTGAAAGTTAAAGAAATTACATAATTGAAAAAAAAAGTATCTTGAATTGCATTTTGACACTTGAAGTACGATTACTCATGCGTACGTTTTATGACTGATTACACATCACTCGAGAAATTATCTATGGTTTTGTCTCTGGAAATTAAAAGTTACAGTTTTTAAAATAAAAAAGTTTTTTTTTAATCGTAGACACTAGAAATATGTGTACATGAACTGAAATAACTCAGATAATTAAAGAAAATAGCAAACATTGGATAATCGTCTAACATTTTCACCGAAGTTCCCAGTAAGAAAAACACATTTCATATTATTTAGTACCAAGTGCCCTCAAAGGAAACTGGTTTGTTTCTCATTTTATAGCACATCAGTATTATATCAGAAATTAACGTTGACACTTCTGTATAATGAATATTAAAAGTTCATATTGAAGTAAGATATGGATTTTCCCGACTGAATGCACGTTCTTGTACGATGAATTTTGATCTTTAAATGAGTCTCGTTTAGACGATAAAAATATTGTTAAAGCAAAACGTTAATTTGGTATTGTTTCGGAGGTGTAATCTGCTGATTGAGATAAATAATTTGAATGTATAGACAAAAATAACATTCCATGTTTCTGAAAACAATAAAAACAAGACACAAATGATCAATATAAAGGAGCTTAGAAATATAAAATAAATAAAATAAAATAATAGAGGTAGAAAGAGAAAATAGAATATTATAGATATTAAGTCAAACGTTTTACATACTGTCAAGGGAAAGAGTAATATGTGCAACATGGTCGGGAAACAAGAGATCAAAAGCAATACAGTTTTGGAAAATTCTAGAAAAAAAAAAGATAAAAAGAAATGTTATAAGAAGTTATTTCATGTGGCCCTCAGGAGCCCAATTAAGAAGTCTTACCGACCATCTTCACCAGCCGTTGCGAGCGCGTTCCGCCCTTGGCGCTCGTGTCGCCCCTCGCTCAGGTGATGGCGAGTCGCAAGCCAAGCGGCCGGTCATCGGCCCCTCGCGGAGGCGCGAAATTCCCCATGGAGCGTCGAGTGGCGACTCGACGTGCTCTCACGCTCGAGAGCGTATCCGCGCCAATGGCCGGGGCGACAACGGGCGAGCGGGTGCTCGCCTGGCGCACTCTGGTGTTGGGCGGTGGCGCCACGCACAGCACGCCCTAGGACGCAACCCTGGGACGGATGCCTGCGTGCCTCGTCCTATTTTGAGGTCCCTTCAAAGGTGACTGGCGGGTGGTTGCGTTCCATTCTGTTGCGACTCGACAAGCAATCGTTTCGAGTTTGATTCATAATATACTTCACCGACTCCCGGCGGTCTTTGATGAAAATCGGCAAAGGAGCTTCGCCTTTTGTCTGTCGACTCAACGAAGAAGGAAAATCGTGAACGAACTGAAGAGAATGGCAGTTGTGCGAGCCAAGTGGGAGAAATGGGCCGCAGAACAGAATGTCCTTGTAGGAAGGGCAAGGACAAAGCGTGACACGAAAATAATCCAACTTTCATTGACTCAAGACTTTATGTAGTCATCAAATTCGACAGAAGTTCTGAAAATTAAATTCTAATTGGTGATTGTTTCGCTGCAAACCTCAAATAGCGTTGTAATTCTTCTTCTTCTTTGCTCCGGTAATACCAAACATTTGGCGATGTGGAATGACAACTTAGGCGGCTTATTCGTATGGAAGTTTAGACATGTAGATATGCTAATACATATTAGTAGAAGATTGGGCTACTTACTGTGGAGGTGAGACATATATTTTGAAAGAGAATAAGATATAGTATGTGTTCACTATTTATACATTGTTTTCCCTGCATTTTATCCTTGGAAGAGTCAAACGAAATGAAATAAAAACTTCGGACTGTCTCCAATTGAACCTCGGTATTTTCTTAACGCGCATCAGCGGAATGGTCTGGGTACCACTATGTTCATTCACCCCGCATATCCTATTTTATCCGAAATGTACCGTTACAAAAACATTCGCGGAAATTTACTTGATCCTTCCCTTCATGTGGACAAAAACAAAACGCGAAAAAATATCGAGAAAAAACTCTCGAAAACTGGGAATTTAAAAGGGAGGGTCGTACATGGCGTTTGAAGCCAGTAGGAAGTATCGTCTCTGGCGAAGCAACCCGAGCCGACTCGTTAAGTAGAAAAAGAGGCAGTACGCTCCAGAAGAAGTCAACGCGTTCGGCTGAGGCACAGCAGCTGTGCCGTAGCAGGCGGCTGCCGACGCGGTTGACGTCGACACCGCAAACGTCTCGAACGCATTCATTCATTGCGCTCATTACAAGTTGCTGTTTCAAATTTACTTGAAAATATTTTATGGAAATAACATTTCCATTCTCATGCAGATTTACATTTTCCCTCTTTTCATTCCCAGTAATGCCAAAATTATTAGTAAAAACAGCCATTATCTTTCCAAATTTGTACTATAACTACTAAATAGTAACCGTTTTCAGAGGGGAAGGTTGGGAAAGCTGATCTCACTGAAAGTGAATTTCTTATGTTCATTTTATATCACAAGTACATTGAAGTTTCGATGAGATTTTTGTTGTTTAAAATTAGTTATAAATATGTGTTGACTTAAACATGTAACAGGTTTGGCCGACTGAATTGTTTATAGTTCAAATAATGTAAGATCAATATAAAAAAGTTGAGATTTTTTTGTAGGCACATAAAATTATATATCAACTGACGTTTTTATTATACATAAACGTTACAACCAATAAAACATTAGTTATTTTCACTGCCAGTGAGTAAGAGGTTTCATTCTGCCAAAAAATCTTTTAAATAAAGAAATTTTGAAGATAAAATTAGTATTTTTCCGGTTCTAGTTCTTTGCACGTTCTGGAATTCATATTTTTTATACAAAATAAGTTTTCCAGCCGATCCGGTGACCGAGATCGCTAAGGCAGTAGTGTCGTAGCGGTCTGGGACCGAAGGGTCGCGGGTTCGAGTCCCGCCTCGGGCATGGTTGTATTTGTGTTCGTCCTTTCACCCCTTATCGTTTCACCATATCGTTTCATCTTCATAGTTACCAAACCGTTAACTCCAATAGTGGTCGCTAATGTCCTAGACGTTGATGCAAACTTAAATAATGTAATAATAATAATAATAATAATAATAAATGTAACTTCATTTTCTGTGCACGTCTTCTAGAATTCAGTGGGAAATCCAATTATTCAAATTATCGTTTCCATGTTGTTGCGGCAGGAAGTATTATTCCGAAGGACAACATGGATAAGAGCCAAAATTTATTGCCTTTTTATCCTTGAATATAGATTTTATTACATGACAACCTTTTTTTTCAAAATTTTAGTATATATATATATATATATATATATATATATATATATATATATAAATAAAGATAGAGATATGTATATATGACTTAGTGTAGGGATCACAGAATTTTGAAGATGTGCTCACAATTCACTTTTCCCCATAGCACGTCCTACGCAGTTTTTAACTGCTTTTTGACGTAAAATAAATAAATAACCAAACAAAGTTTTCTAAAAAAAAAGTCTTCGAATGCGTGCGTGTGTGTCCGGTTCGGACCAGTGAGCACGGGCGTTGCGGGCGCGAGCCATCCAATTCCAACCAGATGGGACTGCGTCGCCGCAGCCGCGACGCCGTCGCGATGCCGCTCTGCGCCACTCCAGCGAATTCGTCGGCCGCGGCGCGGCGGCCGTGTTGACACAATCGACCTCGAGGTTGCGCTCCAATAAAAAGTGATGTAACGCCGCGGAACGCCAAATTGATTCCAAGGCCCCCTCCTCCAAGCCCGGCCGGGGCTTTTCTGCGGAGAACCCGCCTTCCGCGGACGTGCCTGGGCGAAAGCTGCCGCGACCTTCCCACCATTTCGCCTCGCGAAAGTTTTCGCGTTTCGCGCGCCTGGCGCCGTTAAAAGTGCAGAAATAATGAGGAAATCGAAGGGAGCTGCCTGGTCTGGTCTGTTCAAGGACTTGCTCTGTGACCGTGTGTCTGTCGCACCCGATGCTCGCGTTAAGAATGTTTTTCACATCATTTTTTGTCAGCAGTCTGGCCGTAGATGAGAAACGTGCCCACCTAATTGCCTGTCACGTGGATTTCCGCCGCAGTTATCGACTGGTTAAGGATTCGGATTAGAACAGTGTTAGAGATCGAGGCAAGTCGCAGTTCAGAACACAGTAAGAGAAGTCTATCTACAGAATTTAAAACTCCAAAGCGGACATAAATTATATTTTACAATAAAATGTAGAGATATTTCTTAAATCTGTAAAATATTGAAAGTGCAATTCAATCAACTCATATTAAAAATGTAAGCTTGATGCTTTTAATTTTAAAAAATAAATTGACATTTTTTCTAGAAATGTTGAAGGAATATACTCCTTTAGCAAAGAACAGTTTGTGTAAAGGTCTAAAATCGTCCTGAGGAATAACACAATTCCAATCTATGACTACATCCTGATTAGTTTTATTCTTCTCAGTAAGATAGATTTTAAGATAATGTCCAAAGAAGACTAAATTTGTCTACGTCAGTGTCTTAGTCGAACAGCAAAGTAATAGATTTTCATTATCAAAATAAGATTTTCATTATCGAAAGTTTCATTTTTACTGGGTTATTGTATATCATTGGTTAAAGACATCGTATAATAATCATGTTGTGAACACAATCGGAGTAACATTTCTATTTTGACACTTATTTTCTTTTTCATACACTTATCAAAAACGAAGGATTTCAAAACGATTGAGCGCAAGGCGGTATTAGCTATTGACATCGCTTCTGACACTGACAAAGTCTTGAACAATTGTCAATGTCATGCTCTTCGCTCTAGAGCTGTCCTGAATTCAAAGCTCAGAAGCATTGACGAATGAGCACGATCATTTGACTCTACTCCTGAATATGTTCTTACCGTGACAAACTGCGCCTGCGGAGACATCTGTTGATTCATATCAAATGTCGAACAGAAGATCGTTTATCTATTCAGGACAAAGATTTTTGACGAGGAAATAGAGGGTACAATGTGAAAAGGATTAAATGGAATGAAGGATAATGTGCCGGCATTGTGCATGTTTACGAGTCGTAAAACTGTAATCAAACTATTAGTAGAATCAGATGCAATGAGGGACGCAATCACACTTTGCATGGAAATTTGCGATGAGGTCACCCCGTTCGGTTTGAATATAAGAACACCCATTATTTGCAATTATTCGCAAAAATGCTCGATGTTGGTAACAAATTTTACTTGCCGGACTTCATTATTCATTCATAATATTGTTTTTGAGTTGCAAACTAAATGAACTCATTCTCTTTTACTCGTTCTTTTAACACAGATTCATTTTGTTGTGCTCTCTCGGTTCCGATTCCTGAGTAATAATTAGTTTTATAAGTGAATCCATTGTCAGTGGACACAGTGATTGAGGAGATTCCTAAAATCATTCTTAAAAGGAAAGTTCACTAATGGAAAACAACGTGATGTAGGATTAAATATGTATATGATTGATTTTTCTTCCAATACCATCGATACGCGTACGATTACATCAAAGTCTGAGTGTCCCTTGCAAGTTCGAATTGATGAATGATTAACATGATACGAAACGAATGGTTGATATTTGTCTTTCACACCACAATCACACAGACATCTGCGAGATATTTTATGTAGTTGGTAGACATGTGTGGCTACAAGTCTTGGATCAACAAGAACTGCTGTGTACATGTTGTTAAACTACCTTCTGAAAAGCCAGGAACCACGGCGGTTACATAAGGCGGGAAGCCAAGCAAATGACGCAGTTAGTCATCCGCCTCGGAGAAACGAGAGGAGCGAGAGGAAAAAGCGCGGCGCGGCGCGGTGCATATCCGGTCTCGGGAGAGGGCGCGCCCGCTCGCGGGGAGGCGCCGCCCCCGCAGTCGACTTGGGAGGCAGGGGGGGGGTACGGCAAGGAGGGCGACCGGAAGCTCCAGCGAGCGGAGCGCAGCGCCGCCGGTAATAGTCGCCCCGCCCCGCACGCCCCCTCGCCCACCCAGCCCCGCCGTTCCCCTCTTCCCATAGCCCTTCGCCTACCAGAAATCCGCTCGGACCAGTTTGCGAGACGGCCTGCCGTCCTTTCCCTGACCCTCCCTCCCCCTCCCTGAGCTCTGCCTGTTCATGTGCCCCGTTTTTGGTGTACCAGCGGCGCCGCCGGACAGATACGCCGCTCGTGCGTGCTGCCGCTTGCTTCGCGCCTACTCGCTCACCAGACCCCGATCTTCTGCCGCGCATCTTCCCCCCTCACGGCTTCTTGTGGAGCGCGTCTTCGGGGCCGCGTCTCCGCGCCGCCCCGGGCGCCCCCCCCCCCCGCCCGGCAGCCGCGTCTGGCGCTCAGCACGTGCCCCGGCTCCGACGCGCCGTCAAACATTGCGCGCCCACGCCCGCGCCCGCGCTATGCTCTTTGCCACTCGCAGTTAAACGCGGAGGACTATTCGGGGCTCAACGATGGATCAGGTCAGCGCTCTCCTGCACTTCAATTATTTGACGTTAGCTCAGGTCTGAACTTACGGGTTCCGCAGGGGGGAAGTACTCATTGTTAGTGGGGTCGATCAGAAATCTATCTACAATATCACACAATCATCGTCCTTTATCAATGTTATTCATTCGATATACACTACAATCTGAAGTACAGTTTTGTGACGTGAACATTAATGGCTAAAAATAGTCTATATACTATAGGAGATGTCTGTATACTTCACACCGCCCCGGTGTGAAGTATACAGACATCTCCTGAACATATGCCTTACAAATAGTAATGCACCTTCGTAACCTAATAACAACATGATCGCTGATGCGTAATAACAAAATACAAATGCAAGCAAATATTTGTTATTGAGTTTTTAGTTTTTGTTGTTTTTCAAAAGAGATTCAATCGAAAGAATTTCGGAATGTTTCGTTTACTCTTGCTGCCTCTGGCTAGCTCTGAAATACTAAAACCTACGTACTAGTTTAAAGAGGTAAATGAGGGTGACGCATCACCGAAGAGGCTGCTTTGAACTTTGTCCGAGGACTAAGCTTGATCTTTGAAAATGCAGCGTGGGTTCCAAAAATGCCATAATTTAATTAGACGCTCTTGAAAACTGAACTTTGAATTCAGTCAACGCAAGTGATGCTGGGTTAAGAAGCGCTAACTGCATCCGACTATTAAAAGTTGCTGGTTGAGTGCCAGCGAGGGAAACTTCATCACATGAATGCCATATAGCAGGCAAATGGCCTCATTATGTGGCATCAAAGAACCAATCTAATGCAATTATCGTGCAATTACCGACAACCCCAATTATTAGTCTGCAGACAGCTTGTTTAATTAATAACAAGGTGCAGGAAACATAACGACGCCTCGACAATTACGACTAAATAAAAATCGAGGCTTCAAGACTTCTGTTAGAGGGTTTTCCAGCTCAAAATTTGGGTACCTTAAAAACTCGTGAATTGCTATTATTGGTTAATGATCAGAATTCTTAATGATCTTGCTAAAAAAAGGTATATTTACTGAATAATTAGTAAATTATGTAACATGTAATATACCTAACTTCTAACAGATAATATGTTGTCTTTGCGTTGATATAACATTGTATGCTCTAGAAAATTAATATAATTACCTAATTAATAAACACAAGATCATTAAGTTTCTACTTTTAATTTGAAGTCAACGAATCGTCTTTGAAAAATGAATGAATGGAGGTTTCTTTTACTTTCTCGCAACTACGCCCTAAGAAGAGAAAGTATTGTAATCGAGTGCAGGAAAACGGCGAATTTTTTATACAAAATCTATTGCCGGGCCCTGGTAACGAAAAAGTAGATAAATCTTGTTCATATACATAGAAAATTACTTCGTCTAACACGTTGTTTAATGAGAATCCATGTTTTGTAGGTTCTTGATATGAAAAATCGATCGACGGCGAAACGTCTGTCCGTCTTTGGTCAACGCTAGCACCTAAACCCGTTCACCCGATTTTCTCCAAAATTCATAATCTCCGACCGATTTAAATGAACTCGAGTCTCTCTGAGTTTGAAACGGATATTTTGACTTCGGGAGACTTTATGCGAAGCCTCAACAATATTTTCAAAATTTTCTCAAAAATGTCTACAAATTTTTAGATTAAACTTGATTTTTGAATAGCGTAAAGCACCCTTAAAAGAATGGTGCCGGTATCATGCACGTTAAAATCTTTTATTTTTCGAAAATTGCAATCTGTTCTTTAAAATAGATATTAGAATAAAGTCATGAAGAATTTTCGTCAAAACGAGTCGTTTTTGCGTAATTTTGCGTGAAATATAGGTAGTTTTTAATTTTTTAAACAATATTTTCTCAGAATCGGCTACATTTTTTTCTTTAAATTTTCTCATCGTAAGCGTTATTGCATCGCAAAATTTCACATCTTATGCGCGATAAAATGCATATTAAAGAACGATAAAAAAGTTGGTGCTAGTTTCATCTCTGGCGAACTCTCCGTATTTTCGAAAATTGCAAAATTTCAACATTTTAAAACTACAGAATTTGAAATAGATGTTTCTCTTCGACAACATTTGTTTTAAAACAATCAGCTCTATAAAAAAGGTTATGTTAGAATTTTACAGAAATCAGAAGTTATGTAGAATGTTTTGTATAGCAAGTAGTTTCTGCGTAATTCGTTCTTGAAATTTATGAAATTAAAAACAATATTTTCTCAAAAATCGCTCCAAATTTTTTCTTCGATTTGTTTCCACGGGCATAGACCAAGGAACTCGTAAAAGAATGGCGCAGGTCTCATTGTCGTTAAACTCTCCAAAGTTTCGAAAATGGCAAATTTAGAAACAACACGAGAAAGTATGTGCCTTTGGAGCAACACATCTAAATAGAGACTACGAAAGGCAGAACAGATACATTTTGTAGTTCGTTACTGTCTGGTCCCCTAAATAATCCCACCAATAATTTACATATACTGTTCAAAGAGAGTTGTGGAGTATTATAACCGAATATTACAACCGTAGGACGCGCCACGTGCGGGCACGTCCCACTCATGAGAGAGCGCTGCACCGGGGATCCATCTCTCCTCCCCCCTCCCCCACGCCGCGCCGGTGGCGCCGGCTTCGGCGGCGGCGCTGTCTGGGCGGCGAGGGCTAATTCGAGCCTCGCGCCTCCCCAGCCTCTAAGCCGCGCGTTACAAGGCTCAAATAAACGACCGCACATCAGAAAGAGTCGCGCTTCAAAGAAGCAAGTTGGGCCGCTCGGGGCTCCGAGATACCTCCTCGCGCGTCGTCGAGAGGTTTTGTTCGCTTCGGTCCCCGTTTGCTCGCTTGCGCCTCCACGTCAACCATCTCCCCCTTCACCCCACCCCGCCCCGCCAACCGCGTCGTAAAGCGCCATCTTTTTTTAGAGGCCTTCAAGAGGCGGTTTTATGAACTCCAAATTCTTCCGAGAAGGTGGCAACTTGAGGTTCGGGCAGCGACGCCGCTCCCTGGCCGCTTTCGTGTGTCGGCAGCTGCAGCTGGGAGAGGCGTTCAAACCTCCAGCGCGCCGCTATGTTTGTTTTAGAACTAGTCGTTTCTCCGGTGAAAAGTTTGTTATGAATCGCGGTTATGTGCCCCAGATGTGCTTTTCGTAGCAGCATATAATCGTTTGTCGAATCACGGGACTAGCTGCGGAGCGTTCTCACTGGCATATTCCTATAATTTCAGTTCATTCTGCTCTAAACATGGCGCTTTCAACCGAACAATATCACTTCTCGTCCGATTTAATCATGTATTTGCTTAAACCATCGGTTAAATAAATACCGAAAGAGTACAAAAACGCGCGAACGACGGCGACAACACCGGCAATTAATTTTTTCGGTGTGTCGGCCGCGCTGTCACACGCGAGATGTAAATTACCCCCATCCCGGCGGCGCGCGCACACGAGCATTAACGTCGTTCGGGAGGTGTAGAATGAAATAAAAGCGGCCAGAAAAAGCGCCCGCCCCGCCGCCTAAACAATGAGCGCCGCCCCCGGGCAATCAGTTATTTCCTGTCTCCGCCGCCCGCGCCGGCGGCGGTGTTGTCCCGGCTGCGCGACGGCCGTTCCGCTGCCTGCCTCCCGGCGCACCCATGCGGCCTAGAGGCCCTCACATCGCTCGCGCAGCCTAACACGCGAGCGGGCAACTTCCATTAAAACCGGGAGCGGTAGCTCATCTGTTGTCACTGCAGCGCCTCGGACCGGGAGGTCCTAGGTCCAGAATTTTCGACATAGCTTTTCAGCTAGGTCGAATCAGTCGCTGTCTGGAGGAGAATTCTAGCGGCCGGCTGCTCTGGTCGGTAGTTTTCCGTGGTTTCTCCGATCAACGCCAGGCGAATGCCGGAGCAGTACCCTACCAAACGGGCCACGGACCGCGCGCGAACTTTCCTTCCTTTTCCTTGACCTATCATCTCCCCTTACAAACACAAACACACACACACACACACACTTACACTACACTACCACATATTCCGGGAGACAGGTCGGGAGCTTAGAGCTTGTCCCGGCTGAGGCGGGGCATTTAGGTTGGAATACATTAGTATGACTAACGACATGAATTAAACTCTTTTATCCTACATAAAATCAATATTTAAATGCCATTAATCTTCCAGGATTAGCGTCGGACAGTTTTTTTAGAATTCAGAATGAGACAGAAACAAAATTTGGTTTTCATATTTCCAAAAGAATAAAGTAGTTATAGCGAATACGCAGATTCCTAAACTGAACTGAAAAGTTTGTAGTCCCTGAAAATATCTTGTTTCTCTTTTCTTCGAGTTTCGTGAGTATCTTCACTGCATCAGTTTAATTGACTACTGAGTTCACAAGCGTCTCAGCGTGTTGTGGCATCTCCGTGTGTGCAAAATGGGGTTATGTTTTCATATCAATCAACCAGTTTTCAAAACATGCTTACCCTACAACTAGTAACTTAATTTAAAGCTAATTGATTAAATAAAGGATGATACTTACTATATGTTGTTCCAACTGCAACGTAATTTTGCGATGTTCAGATATAAATATCTATTACAGAAACTCCCACTACTTGGAACATGAATTTTTGAGTAGTGAAATTGTAAACAGAATAGTATGGCGCCATTACATTAGCAGTGAAGCAAACTAACATTCAAACTACCAGCGTTGCTCTAACTAGTTCATACATTTCCTTTTCCAATTTTAAGCTCTTTTCTCACTGTGAACCACGTCTCACCCTTCCCCTACATAGTGAATGTCCGCCAATTTGCTCCGCTTTGCTCCGACCGTTGCCACTCTACGGAGTAGGATAGGAGGGGGATCGCTTGCAAACCAGTGACCATTGTTGAAGACGTTGCCCGAGCATCCACTAGAAATTGATCAGAAGAAACCATGGAAACGACTAATTAGAATAGATATCTAGAATTCTCATTCGGGCAGTAGCTCCCTGCGACCCAGTTTGTTAGCTCGACAATCTGCCTCCATTCAGACTCGAAACTACGATTTTCCAATTCCCGGAATTCTGCAGCGGATTCACAACGAAATTCGCTAAATCAACCGATCCGTATCGTTTAAAAGAAGAAAAATTGGTTTTAATGCGCTTTCGTTCAAGAAGAAGTTGCTTTATCGTCATTATGTAACTCTGTTTTTATCAAAGGTAATTCCATGAGCTCTTATGTGAATTATACTTTATTCATTATAATTATTATGCAATATCAATGTCAAAAACACGATTGTATAGTACAGACATGAAAATTATCAAAGCATTCAAACTTTTTTTAAATTGGACTTAGATGAAATTCATAGATGTTATTGGTTTATATTTCACAAGTGACTTAGTCTTTATTAAAAGTTTTCGACAACGTGCTCGAACTGTTATTTTTACATGTGCAACGAACGGCTCAACTGTTATTTTTAGAAGGGCGTGGAAGGATTCAACTGTAAATGTTCTTATATTGCCATAAACACATTCTTTCAAAATTATAAAAGTCTTTAGAATAATCAAAAGTGGTATATTTTCCCAAATGTGGACCCTTTTGATTTGCATATCGTTTTCATCATGAAATAACCAATTAACGTTGCATTGAAACTGGACTTCCATTTACATCCCAAATGTTTCTTAATTCAAAGTTGAATATTTTGCATCTTCACAAGTAGGAAACCAAAAGTAAGCGAAAGAAACAGTGATACCCACGCAAGTTAGAGACCAAGTACATCAACGACATTTCAGGTAATGACGGATTAATAAATAGATACCTTGTATTTTGTGTTTATTAAATTTATTAATTCCTAAATCTTAATTATGCTGTGAAATAAAGTATGGGTTCCAAAGCCAATTACTTCTTGCAGTGTGTAATCAGATTTGGATCTGGAACTTATGCACATTCTCACTTCCACATACATCATATTGCGCATGTGTGGAATATAGAAATTTATATCGGCCAACTAGTATAAAAAAAGGGCGTGGATACTCTCGCGAGGGAAAAGGAAAAATGAATCTCCTGTTAAAATGACCAATATCGCTTGGCTGAATGTAAAATAATAAACAGCATTTGTGCCCAGCTGATTCATTAAAGCTATTGTTTGACATTTTAAATGACACCTACGTTATGTTCCAAATGTTTCATGAACGACGAAACGATGAAAAGCATTGAATCCTCCTAATTTGTAGATACGTGGTTCGAAGTCAAGTGTTGTTTTACATAATATTCAATAGTAATTTTTTAAGTAATTGGTTACTCTAAACCTACGTTTCCTTGTGCAACAGATAGGTACCCGTTATCATAACGAGATAAGATCTGAAAAGGCGTGAAAATGACAATTAATGTTTCTGCCTTACTCAGCAAGGTCGACAGATAGTATCAAGTTAATAACCGATAGCATGAAGGTTACAATATAAGGCTGAATATCTATAAATTTATGTTAATACACTGCGGATTTATATAAGATAAAAGCGTTTACAAACGTTAACAGGTTTATCAGTCTTTGACGCAGTTTTTGTCATTGAAACTTGGTCATAGGTAGTGAGCGCTCTGCGATATACCACGTTTGTTCAGGTCAGCACCGCAAGGCGCATTCGAGTAGCAAGCGTTGCCACTGTTTCAACTAGAGAGCAGTAAAGCAAAATGTCTGGTCATAAATAGTGCAGTAATAGTCGCCAGAGAGCATCACAGTTTAGGAGGAGAGCAGCACAGAAAAGCTGTAAAATGCATTATGATTCCAGCGTTATACTTTAGTAGAATATTAGCGTAATTGAATATTAAATGAAAAATAGTAGTAAATTTGAACGCTGAAATAATGATTCATTTTCCAGCCTCTCTAAGCCCTTATCCTCCCAAAATAATATGCATTATGATGATTCCTATTGCAGCGAGTTGAAGTTCTAATTACGCCTTTCAGCCCGGAAACTTGATTACCCGTATGAGACTCGAGTGCGTTGGTAGCAGATTTCATAGAGGTGGAAACGCGTTTCTTGACACACTCAAGCACACAGCACCGTGTTTTGTGCCAGTTATCTGTTGAGCACATACTGCTTTCTGTGCTTATATACAATGTGCTGCATTATATTCTTTCAAGCAAGGCAGTCTTCGCATGTCTGTATCGGCAATATTCTGATTTAAAGACATTAATTTTGTTCATTTGAAGAAAAAGTACTACCAGCCACACAATACCTTCTATAAAAAATTACGTTTATCAATAGTAATGAATTCCGTACTTTTTCTCAGAGACACGAATTTCGTAATTAGTAGAAATAATATATTTAGCAATCATACATTTCTCATTGAATTTTTACAATGCATTTCCCCCTTTTCAGCCTTCAGATAACACTCTTCATGGCTGTATGTATCTTTGTAAAAATTTCCTTTGAAATTCAGCCTTGACGAATGTAATACTGCCTCATTAAACAATTCATGACCAAAGACACATTAAAATTACAGTCCCTTCTGTGAATAGTGCAGATGATTATGCAACTAGTTCTATATCACGCATTTTTTCCATAACTTTCTGATCATGATCGTGTATTCACAAAGTACGAATTAAGAATGCTAGACAAATGAATCATAAATTGTTCCTGAGGTAATTATATCGACGAAACGTAGAATAAATAATTTTCTTAATGCCTACAACGAGCCACTGCACGTAGCGCAGACGACTATGGGAGCGCTCTGCTTGGGAAGAAGAGTTATGTATTTCAATCTGATAAAAAAATTCGTTCACCTTATAATTTGGGAGGTAATGGAAAATTATTATGATTCCCTGATATCATTTGCATCATTGTACATTTTTAAGTACAAATCCTTATCAGCGTAAGGCCTCAAACGTGCTGAAAGGATGAACACGTAAGGAAGGAAGGTCAATAACGAAATAGATATTGGTTTCGCTTCATCTACTCGTAAGATATTTTATGATGGATGGGTGATAAAACGATTTGAACTTATAATGGGGAAATGTTGGAATTTGAAGCAGCAAAAACGTGAGAAGCGCGAAAAATACGAACCTACCGCAGACTGGATCTATCGCACGACCTGGCTTTTAACATCGTTACCGATAGGTAAAATGGTAGCGATCTGACCAGTAGACGACAGGTCGCCCAACTCCGTGCTTGCCGTACAGAGCAATGATGCTTGTCTCATCCACGAAACATACCTGTTCCAGCAGCCAAGCATCGGTCCAACATCTTCAAAATAACACCCCTAAGTTTCCTGCCTGACGCGACTTTCGCAACGCGAAGTGAGATCGCGACGGGCGATACCCGTGGCCGCGCTACCATCGCCCGGGCGTACTCGCCTAATGATAGGCGCCGGCCTTGCGCGTCGGTCAAACCGGCCAGCTGTCAGGTCACGGCGTTAATTGAAGGCCGCGGTAGCTCACACTTATTTTGAACATTTCGTTGGACCATCGTCCCGCGGCGCGAGGGGGGGCGGCGGGCGGGCGGACGCAGCGGGCGAGCGGGGGCTAATCTTAGCGCGGAGCAGGCACCTCGCGGGCGGGGCGAGGCCACGCGATAGGCAGGGCTAAAGCGGGCCCGGGCGTTGTCTTTGCCGGGAATTTGCCAGAACGAACGCCCGCCCGGTGCCAGGGCCGGTCGACCGCGGCGGGTAGGGCGGCGAGGAACACGGCCGCGCCGCCCGCCACCTGCCAACCACCGGCTTGGCTTTGTCGATGATGTGGCCCTCCGGGCGCAGCGGGCGGGGCGTGCGGCGACGCGGCGCGCTGCCACGCTCGTGCCAAGCGGCGGCGAAAAACACGTCGTGACGGCACGTGCGTCACGCGGGATGGACACCTGTGGATTACGTTGCACTCGCGAGAGGGAGGGCTGGGCTCGTGACACGTTCTTCCCGTTTTTCCTCGCGTTACGAAATCACAAATGAAGCCCTACGTTCGATGGTAGACACGGACGGATTTCGTTGTTATTTCGCTTTTCGCACGAATGGTGTTCTCCCATGAATCTGACCGTGATGCTGATAGATGCCTTAGTAGGCACCGAGTGTAGATGAGGGAGGAAGAATGTAAAATGCATTGTTGCGTGTTCTGTGTTTATTTTGTGCTGGACTCCCCACACACACACACACTTAGATTGTCTCACTATTTCTTTCACTATTTTTTTCTACTTACAACACTTTTCATCCGTGGTCTCAATAGAAACATCGTTTTTATGAACACTTTTATTAGATCATTTTCATATCTTTATTTTAATATCTAATCATATATTTCATGCCTCTTTTTTAATAATATTTTCTTGAGTTAACGTAATTGACAAAATTTACAAATTCGTTGATAATTAAAATTCAGAATTATATTATTTTATTTTCTGCAGCAGGATGTCTGTAAGCCATGACTGCTCACCTAGGTGTATTTTGTGTTGCGTTCCATCCTTAGATTTTTTCCTTTCCTTTTGTGGACCTTCTAGCTGTGAGATTTGGAGCATGCGAATGAAGTTAGCAGCGAAATGTGCTAATTAGTTTGGAGAGCTATGAAAGTCATTTTTATCGTTTGTGGTTTAAATGATTAGATAAATGTAAGACATTTGTCATGAGAAAATAACGTTGGACCCGGCCAAGACAGGGTCTTGGTATCGTTACTGCTTTTCAAACCCGCATCTGTTCGTGGGAGTAATGGAAAGTTTATGGTACACACAAACGAGCAATGTCTATCATTCTTTGCGTATATTACCCTCGCGTCTCTAAACAGACACGTACACTGACAAACATAGGGGAGACCGCTTGGCATATTTACTTGGGAAGTCTCCGTGTGGAAGCGATGTTTGAACTGATTCGCCTTCTCTACGAGAAACTTTATAACATATTCAACATTTCACACAATACTATTTGCTCCTCTCTTTCCCCTATTTTCTTCTTTCCATGACTCTCCCCTCATTCCGTCTTTCTCCCTCCCTCTTACATACTACACGCTCTCGTCTTCTTTGGAACGATGGCGTTGAAACGGAATAAGATGCAGTCGTGTTTCTCTTGCAGCTGCTCGAGTCATATTTCTTGTCGAAAGTTCATTATATCCAGAACACCTGCACTCTGAGCTGGGATCCAACGAACTGCTTAAGTGAGAAACAGTGGCAACAGCAAGTGATATTAACTTTGTTACATAATAAACTCAAATCGAGAGATAACTAGATTGTACTGTAATATGAATGAATTGTATAGTAACAGAAAGAGAGATGAATGAGTCCTTAAGAACTCTGCGGCTACGTCGGTCGTTTCAGATTGTAATAGAGAATATTTTACTGGAAAGCGCTCCTGAATTTCTTCAAAAATGTGTTTTCACTTGTTTCTTCCTTTGAATTGCAAAAAAGTGGAAAACGTGTTACGGGAAAATAGAAAAAGTGTGTTTAAAATTAAAGCAGAGAGACAGTCAAGTTTTCCTTTCGTTAAAATTTTATACGAGAGTAATAAAAGACAAAATTATTTGATCGTAAATATTAAAGGAAGTCTACTTTTGCCAACTTTTAACATTTTACATTTTCATTGATAATTTGGTACAAATCAAATAATTTATCTTTTTTTTTCGGCACAATTTAAAATATTTCTACTTTCACCCATACTACATACGTAGTATGTAGTACTACATATGTAGTACATACGTAGTATGTATATGGCTAGTATGGCTCAGAGCTACTATGCCCAAGAGTTTACTGTAAAATTAAACAAGTATTAAAATCTTCACCACCATCATGAATTGATATTGCTAATCGAAGGCATTGATCTTTATGAGTCTTGACGCTCTCTTAGCATGTTAAATAGAAAGAGCTGCACCCGTGCGTTTAGTACATAATACAAAAGGAAGAGTTGTAGAAAACTTTACATAACAGAAATACATTCATTTATGTAGTACTATTTGGAAAATTGAAAATCCCCAAAATATTGTTTCATGTCGTTCACTATTTATTTTTCAAGACTAATGAAATAGAAAGGTTTACATGTTCTGAATATGTAATTGATATGTTTTCTACTAAGATCTGTACATTTAGTATTTTACTTAAATTTTACAAATAACATGAATTTTACATGTACATGAATTCTACAATGGCCTACAACAAGAAATCTTACTGTGCATCGTAAATTAAAAACGCAATTCATCATAACAAATGTGATTACTGAAAGTTGTTTGCAAAGGGACACATGTGTCAGACGATTGCTGACCATCGCATTTACATACATTCATTGATTTTCGCATTTAAAAACATCTTTTGATATTTGAACTTAAAGTCTTCGTTTTGCTGCCTATAACCTCACACTCATAAGCTAGCCGACGTCAGATTGTACGACGAGTGCTTTCAATTGTAACTATTACATCAAAACATCATGCAATCAAACGGATGAACAAATGTCGGCAGAAAATTGTTCATTCCATTCAATCAAAGATAGTGTTACAATCTAATGATTATGTCATAAAACCGGTTAATAACAGCAAGTGGTGACATATGTACGGACCACTCCCTTTCATTTAAAATGCACGAAATTTGATTCGGCAGAAAGCTCAAACTTATTTGTAAACGAAATCCTTTAGTAATAAAAGATGCTCACGAATACTTGAGCACCAAACTGTCAAGGGTAATGTCACGTCTAGGTCCCGAACCCATAGATACAGCGTCCAACTTAAAGCGGAGGAAGATGAAAATAATATGCCGGTAACGCTATATCAAACTAGAGAACAGATCCAAGAGATGAGACGAAATCGGTAAAAATTTAGCGAGAAAAGCTTACATATAATTAACCTCTGTCTGGCTGACAATGTGACGTCAGTAGTCCGAATTAGGTCAAATAACCAACCGAGTTTGGTATTTGTGTTTTTGGCCTTGTATCGTTAAATACGTTAAGTCCTTAATCAGCATAGGCGGTTTTGGTCAAACGAAGCATATACTTTGGAGCTAAAGAGGTCCTTTATTCTGTGAAAAATATTGCTTATATGATTTTTTCTTATAAAACGGTGGTATTACAAAAAGCATTGAACAAACACGCCGATAAAGCAAATAAACTTGGCTGGTTATAAACGCCGGCTATCGTCTCGGTTTACAATTTTCAACCACGCCTCTATTTGCTCTATATCAGCCTAAGGGCATGTATGCAGTCGGTAACAGTCTTGTTTGTACAGTACATAATGTGCTCGAAAAACATTGATTTTGGAAAACATATACTAACGCAAAATATACAACTTTGTACAACTGAATAATATAACTTTGTAAAACTACACGAAATGGACTGGAATTTGAAATTCACAAAAATATTTAGTCGCTCAGGAACTAGCCGCTAGGAAGGTTTGCGAGCGACTAAATGAGCTAGTGAATTTCAAATTCAAGGTCATGTCGTCTAGGTGTTCAAAGTTACACGATATTATTCAGTTATCTCGTAATATATTTTGCGTTAGTATCAAGTTTCCACTTAAAATCAATGTTTTTTCGAGCAAATTATGGACTGTAGAAACAAGACAGTTACCAACTGTAACTAAGAGCTTATTGGTGAGAATTTGAGGAGCGCGATGGCGGAGGGCTGGGGCGTGCTGCATCCGGAGGCCTTGGAGGCGGCAGGGGCCTCGCGTCGCGGGCCGCGTGATCGGCTCCCTACCCCCAGCGCCGGCCTTTGTTCGCTGCCTGGCGCCTCGGAGACGGCGACTAATTTCGTCGAGCGCCCGCGGCGCCGGCGGCGGCGGAAACATCAATCACGGGCCCCGCGCGTTCGACCTGCCCGCCACCTGCCGCCCGCCCACTCTCGCTCCGGAGGAAGTTGGCAATTCTGCTTTCTTCCATGGCGCAATTTAGAGCTTCATTCAATCGCGAATTAAATGTGTTGCTCCATAGCACATCCTGCTTCAAAAGGATCCTCCAAACATATAATTATAAACTCAAGCTTAACCAGTTGTGAAAAATCACAACTTAAAGTGTTAC
Source organism: Teleogryllus oceanicus (assembly GCA_964035755.1). Taxonomy (NCBI): domain Eukaryota; kingdom Metazoa; phylum Arthropoda; class Insecta; order Orthoptera; family Gryllidae; genus Teleogryllus; species Teleogryllus oceanicus. The sequence goes on along the minus strand of CAXIVR010000011.1, from coordinate 21,513,597 downwards.
GTGTAGTGGCATGTAATTGACGTACTATTTTCTTCAGTTCATCACGAAGTACACCGCACACCAACACACACACACACACACACACACACACACACACACGAACAGTGGTGAATTTGTAACGACGCCACAATCCATAGAAATATTCGTTTCGTTTCCTGCCGTAGAGCGTAACATTGTATGATCCGGGCACTATTAGCCGTTTCGAAAGTGCGTTTTTTTTTCAGAATTATTAGAACAAAATTATTTGTGATGTGATGAAGTATTTTTTGCACGTCTATGAATCATGATCTTCAATAGCACCAATTCTGCCCAACCACTTGTTCTCACGAAATGTACAGATAAATCGTGCTTCCCACTAATATATAGATAACACCGCATATTGCAAGAAACTGTTACATACGATATTGTTTAATATTATATTTATGAATATACTTGTACTTTAGTATTGATTAACATATGTGCCCTACAAATCACGTGTATTTAAATTTCAGCTGCTAGTAACATTAATAAATAAACAAGTGGTATACGAAAATGGTTTAAGTTTACTTAGTGTTCTCACGGTGGTTACTAACAGACATTTTCATAGGAAATAGAAAATTAAGTTTGAACACTCGTTATTATCCTAACCAATATGTTCAAAATCTAATAGTTCCAAGTTATTGAATATATCCAAAGATATATCTGGGATACAATCGGAGAATTATGAAAAAGGCGTTGATCACATCTCGTCAGTGATTATATCATAATTGATTATGTTGCAAATGGTGCACAAGATACCCTAGCACACCTTAGCTTCTTTACATTTCACTGACATATTAGAAAAGGTAGAAATATGCTGAAATCCAGGTAACGCAGTTTCTCCATTTTCGTAAAATTAAATTACACGTCTCAGTTTTATGTAACTTTGATATCTGATATTAAACAGTTAATCTCATGGGTTACATCCCCCATGAAGTGGAAAGACTGCGGTATATCTGCGGGTATGCGGATGTTGGCCATGGTCCAAACTGATGAGTAGTGCAACAGGAAACGATGAAAATAATTGGTGTTTTAATGTTGCACTCAGCGAATGAACTTTTGAAACATGAAAAGCAGCTTTAGTTGCCACCATCAGGTATAGCACTAGTTCTTTATTAAATCGAAAATATTTTAAACGAACTTTCAAAATTGACAATTGTTTAACTGCGATTAAAAATTGACATTGAGTCATTTGTATTAATACTAGAATAGCATTTAAAAACGGAAGCGTTGGTTTTTCGACGGGTCACAATCCAAACTTTTCAACTTGAACATATTACCAGAACCGCTTTCGACGAACATTTTTTTAAACCTGCGGCTGAAGTCGCCCCTTAATTACCCCGTATTGGCGCGATAAAAAAGCTCCATTTCGGGAGAAGGTGCTCACTCGGCCCACAGCCGCTGGGCGTCTGGCGGAGGCCCCTCCCACCCGCGGCCCGCGGCTTCGGATCGATGCGCGGATGACCCACTCCCCCGCGCGGGTCAGCTGGCGCCCAGCCCCGCCCGCTCCATTGATTCACCTGCATCAGGGGCTTGGAGAGGCATGGGATTTCACCGGGTGGTAGTGGTGGAGGAATGGCCTCTAAAACATCTCTTTCGTAATAATTATTCATCTAGTACCATCGTCCCTCAACATTTTCAACAATGGAAAAGAATAGAATGCATTTTTTGGCCATTAGGCAGAGAGGTTGGGGGTTGTGAAGGCATGAGGGCATTTTACCGGGTGATAGTGGTGTCAAGAAGGCATCTTGGCCTCCAAAACATCTCTTTCGTAATAATTATTCATCTAAGACCAATGCCCGTCAATAATCATTCATAGAGTAAAATTAGAACAGAATGCATTGATTCACCTGGATCAGTAGGCGAGTGGGCTTGGAGCTTAAGGCTCATGGAGCGGAGCTGAAGGTTGCAGGTTTGAGTCTTGCGTAAAGGCTTGGATTTCACTGGGTGTTAGTGGTGTCAAGGGGCAACTAGGCCCTCCAAAACATCATGTCATTCGTAATAATTATTCATCAAAGATAATCATCCGTTTCTCACAAATGTTTTCACAACCATTTATAGAGTGTAATAAGAATAGAATGCATTGATTCTCCTAGATCAGTAGGCGAGGAACGTGGAGTGAAGTCGGAGGTTGGGGATTAGAGTCTCGTGTAAGGAGTATGCAGGATTTCACCAGGTGGTAGTGGTGGGGAAGGTTTTCTTGGCCCACATGAACATCGTTCCTATCCGTAATAATTATTCGTCTAGGATCATCATCCATTCTTCACGAACCTCCCTACAATCGTTCCTACAGTGGAACTAGACGACAGTGCTTTAATTCGCCTATATTAATGGGTGTTGTCATTATTATGTGTCGTTCGTAGATGTTGTAGTATATTATGTATTATGGTTGTCGACGTCGGTACCGCAGGAGCTTGCAGTGGAATCGAGGCTACTGGTTTGAGTTGTTCTTAAGGCATGAGTGTTTTCACTATTTATGTTATTTTGGTTAGCTTCTTCCCCGCGTATTGCTTTTGAATATCCCTAATCATTCTCATTTTCATATCACGATCACTCTACCATTTTCCGAAAAGGGTAGAAGAAACCTGTTTTCTGATTACTTGTCCAGCAAATGGTAGAACATAAACCGTATTCCTTCTTCCTTTACTATCTAACTCATCACATTACAATGTCACTCATCACATAACACTATATTTTTCAGTTATAAGTCTTACATATTCTTTTTATTCAGAGGATGAATTTTGAATATACTAGCGGAACCCATGCAAAATATTCTAACGTTTGTAAACAAAATACTGAAATACTAAAACTTTTAGACATACATTCCATTCTTAATTAATAATTTAAATGTTTAAATGAAGTATTTAAGCACGTAGATTCAGCTTAGAGACAACTGATTTTTGTATTATATAACAATATTTTCAATTAACATCAATGGCACACCTACAGTGTGATCATTGCATTTATTCTTCATCCATTATGGCTGAGAAATGAAACGAAAACATCTCGTGATCTCAACTGCCAACACACTAAATTCCTTCAGATGTCAAATAAACTGTCTCTTTTTTGGGTAATGTTATGTCAAGCGAAAAAATGGCACTACCATATTTTGTAAGTACCAATATCATACACGTGCGAAAATTATTACTACAGTTAGTTACTATTATTAATAACATGCTTTTCACATACACAAATGCAACTATGTTGTGGAGTGTCTTTCTCTTAAAAGCTGGGCTTGAAATAAATCGCCTAAAAGTCTTATTTTGTAGATTAGGGCATAAAGAACAAAACTCGGATGTGACAAGAAAATGTTATTTTAATGCTCTAAAACACATCGTTCTCGGGTTATGCAACAAAATCGGCTGCTTCAGTGCATTGCGGGTTGCATCTGCGCACTATATGTTTAGTAATTTATTGGTTATTGAATCTGGGTGATGTGTAACACAATTTCGGTCATTTCGTATTCCGTATCCCGTAAAAAATCCTTTCAAATGATACCCTAATTGACTTAAACGGCTCCGCACTTCGGAGTGATCTGAATAGAAATAATATATAGGATACGAAGTAGTGTATTTGTATCAATGAATAAAGTTCAAAGTAATCGCGCTCACTCCCTTTATATTAATGACAGTGGTACTCAGCAGGCGCGTAACGTTACAAAGCACTCACTGCGAAGTACGAGACTTTCAGCTTGTAGACTAACCAAGACCTCGTTTACGTTTCCATGAAGCTCAAGTGTCATCGGACAGCCGCGGGCAAATGGACTGAAGTGGGATGACTAATTCTACGGTTCCTGTCACGCAAAAGAGAACATTCCGAGAGCAGCGTGTATTTTGCTGGCGTTGAGTGCAGAGTGAGACCGAGAGCGGGTGATCAACCGTTTGCAGTTCTGAGTTCGAAACTGATGCCTCGCAGTCCGGGAGGTTCTAGGTCCGAAACCTGACTGTGATGTATTTTCGACACTGGAAAAGTACTGGGGTCGCACGATGACACTGTAGAATTATAGAGGCTGGATGCTTTCACCGGTGGTCTTTCTCTCACTGGTTTGTTCTTGGAGGAAAGTCTTACTTGTTATCTGCAGTATTCGTACGAATTACGAATAACATTCGAGGAAGACGCAGGTTTGCATTTTAACTTAATTTAATTTAAATTAACCAGTTAGTAATTCAATAAAACAAGTGAAGAGTCTCGTACAGAGCTACTCCAGAATGAATACATTTGCTTTTGCGATACAAACAAATACCATATCACGATGCATACAAAATACCTAATAAATTAATTTGCAACACAAAGGGCCTCGGACAGAGCACAAAGTTTCTTCCTCATGCAGCTCCCGCTTTCATCCATGAAACCAGGATATGGACTCATCCCCCTTCCACATATTGCTCATTCCCGTGTTCTCAAAATACTTTAGTTCTGCAACAGTGCAGCACATTGACTCGTGAAACATATTTATTTAATGCAAGTACACGAACTAATAGCCAAAAATAAAATAATCACTCATGCCAGAGAAAGTAAATTCAAACACGTATACAGGTGCGGTATTACTTAGGTGACCAGACGTCCTCTTTTTTCCGGACACGTCCTCCTTTTTTCACTTCTTTCAGAGGGTCGGGCGGATTTTTAAAACTCACGAAATGTCCTCCTTCTTGTTACTTGCTCGCCTGAGAGCACGATATTTTGAAATTATTTGTTTTGATTCCTCTTTACACTAATATGCCTGTAGATGGCAGCAATATAACTCTTCTCTGTGCATTTCAAGAGGTTCACTCATTCTCGTGGTTAGAAGTTATGTGATCTATTGGTGATTCCGTTGAGAAAGGTAACGTACGGGATTTTTGTTTGACTAGACATATATTTGCTAAAAATATATTGTGAAATTTTAAAATGCCAAAGCGGAAATGCAAGTTGAACTACGCCGTAGCCTGTGTTCTAAATGGGAAGGAAGGATTCTGAAGCTGAAGCAAAGTTTGTGTAGCTGTAACCTACGTATCTATTTCAAATAATGGTTTGTTAGTTTGGTTTCTATCAATATTATACATCCGTCAGAATGCATCATAAAAATACAATGTAACATGTTCACACTGTGTCACATACTACATTATTTAAAATATTATAGACAGTCCTCTCGTTTCACCAAATGTCCTCCTTCTGTAAGTCCTTGTCCTCCTTTTCATCGATGAGGATCTGGTCACCCTAATATTACTTGTTCACATTGCTACGGTGTCAAGATTTGCCAAATCTTGGAACGAAGTTTTGTATTCTCTGTGTCACATACCTTCCACCACATCGTGGAAAACAGTAATGACTGCTTTTTTGTTATTGCCCTCGTCTTTGTGTAACTTTTATCCTCTCAAATAGTGATTCAATAGCATAAAATAGTGATAATCCTACGACACCAAAATTGGATTGTAGGATGGATGGTCTATTGGTGCTTGGTTACATGCCACAAGGAAGCACCATTAATGCTAATGCATACTCCGAAACACTGAATAAATTGCGACGGGTAATTCGGAATCGACGGCGAGGACTGTAGTCGTCTGGCATACTGCTCCTCGATGTCAATGCCAGACCTCATGCTGCAGCACAACTTCTTAAAACGAACGGGTGACAGAGGTGTACGAGGCAGGGATACAAAAACTCGTTCTACTATGTAACAAATATGTTAATGTAGATGGCGACTATGTGGAAAAGTATTGTGTGTTGTGTGTGTGTGTGTGTGTGTGTGTGTGTGTGTGTGTGTGTGTGTGGCGCGCGCGCGCGTGCGTATATGTGATTGCACAATAAAAACATTGTCGAAAAATTTTGATTATTTTTCCTTTTAATTTGACAACGGATATGACTTAACGGATGACCCTCGTATTATGTCACGTCTTTAAATATAACGTGAAATAATTTATTATATCATTAAACTTCACATTTGAACATTTTTTAAATGTATATTTAATTAATAACATTTTTAGGATTTGTGTCTCCTTCGATTCAGAAAAGTATCAATAGAAACTAATTTATTAGAAACATATTACAGTGAATGTTTCAGTTCTTTTGGATTGGCATCAAATTCAGCAAATAATTTACCTGTAAAGAATTGTTCGTGAACAAACGTAATTCATGAATTGATTCCTAATGATTGCTTCACGTATGGCACGATGGTTTTACCACTAAATCTTGAACTAGAATGAGTATTGACAAGATTGTCGTAAATTTTTGAAATGTAAGATATTAAATGTATTGTTTTAAAGACAAATTAGTCTTCTTAACCTTCCAGAAGTTAACCCACAATAAAAATCTTGTCGTTAAGGTGTAATCTTATCTAAATAAAGGTAACTCAAAAGTGAAAAGAAATTTTGGTTGATTTCTAGAACACTAATATTAAAATTTATTTCTGCAAATTTCAACTAAATATGAAATAGCTTCTAAATAATCACAATACAATATACCACGTATATAATTCTCTCATTAGGAAAGTAAATAGTAAGTTACAATTTTAATTCCTTTTTTTGAAAAATTTAGTAGGAATTTTATTTTAAATTATTTATAATTCTTTTCTTATGCAAAATTCGACAATACTTTCAAGACGAACTTTATTGTCCAATACCTTTATACTCTGATCTGTTTATCTTTCGTACTTTCAAGTCCCTATATTTTTCATCCAGACATTCAGTGCAGGTTTTCTGTTTTTTTGGGACGATCTATATCAGTATCCTCAATATTGCATGGCAAACATAACGAATTACAATGCGACCCACATGGGAGAGAATAAATGTAGATATAATTCTGGCCAACTATTGAGTTCATTTTTTACTGAGCAATGAAAGAAAGAAATACGAATTTTGATGTCTGATACTTTTCTATGTAGTGTTAAGATAAAAGTAGAAAAGTACCGAAATCGCCAATGAACGTGAGTAATTATCAATGTCGAGAAAAATATTATTTGAGGAAATTTACTGCGGCAGTTCTTTTCAAATGAACTAGTTGGTTGGGCAAATTCTGTTCTTAATTTTAGAAATTACTTTTATTTTTGTCAATGCTTGCACAATTACATTTATACTAGTATTATTTACCCTCAAAACAAAACTCCAACCATTCAGATCATGGATGCATAGCGTTGAAAATATACAAGAAAAAGTTACGAAGACCAACTGCATATTAATAACGAACTGAAAAGATGCAGTGAATTAGCATCTAACTTATCTTGTCGAGAACTACTTCACCTTTAGGATTTGCGTCAGTAATAATATTAATCATCAACCCAAGTCACCTTACTCCTCGAAACGGACTAAGGCAAAGTCGACGAGTTCCAAGAGTACAGAATCACGCCCCATAGTATTTGCTGTCCTTCAAGCATCCTTTAAATAATAACTCTCTCGATAACGAGCATCGGAGCCTCAATTGAGATATATTTGAATGGCTCAATTGGGAGCCCCGCCTATTACACAGTGGCTTCAGCTCTTCGCGAAAGGATGTGACATCCACGATTCGCAAGCAAGCCTCCATCCTCTCGAATGAATGAGCATAATCACAATGCAAATTGCCTCTATTCATCGCGACATTTAATAGCGCTTTACGAAAGAGTTGTCTCAACTGGATAAGCTCGTCGGACCATTGTGATCGATCTAATGCATATGTGCATTTGTATAACGTGATCGTATGAACCACGCCAAACAGTGAATTACAATGTATTTGCATTTTGATGTAGCAAATTACCGTTGTTTTGTTTTTTCTTGATTCTTTGAATTGAGATCTAGGTTTAAATTTACGAAAACGTTTTTAGATTAAATGCACGATGATATTCTTTTCTTATTGTGCATAGATTTTGATTCCTAAAGTAAATTTCAGGAAGTTTATCTTGTCAGTGAGAAATAGCAACAAAGTATTACACTTTGGTTAACGTGTGGTTAATAGTTAGAAAAGACGAATGTTTTTCTCTAATTTCATGTGTCCTTATATTGTCCTTAAGTTTTTGTTTTTAAACGCCTTATAGTCCATGTTAGTAATAAAATGCGATAAAACATTTTATAATTACCTTGGTAATATGGAAAGTATTTTATCAATTTATGCAGTTATGTTTGATAGTGAAAGTTTTCACTAAAGGACGATATGTTATGTTGCCGAACTTTATTTGATCAGATCAAAGTAATGTAGCACAACCTTCAATTAGTATGCAAATCAGTTTTATGGGAAGTAATTACAATTCGTACTCACAGCTTTGAAGGAAGACTAATTGATAGATTAACGTCTACAATAATGCATATGGAACTAATAGATTGAATAAGTATATCGTCAATGGATTTAATAGACACATGCATCTACAATATACATCGACAATGAGACAGTAAAATATTTTCCCATGAAATAAGTCGAATTAAATAAAAGTTAAATAAATGGATTGGAAATTGAAATGGAAAATGGAAATATCGTAGCCACTTCTGTGAATTTTGCTTGAATATATTTTAAAGAGCAACATTTAGCTAGAAAAGTATAGAATGAATAACAAGAGAAGAACATGAAATTTATTTCCATTAAAACAATTTTCATTTATATTTGAAACATAGTTAATTATCATCTCAATGAAAGGGAAAAAAACGAAAAGTAAAGTGAATTCACGTTAGCCCAAGAGGAAATGGATTACTCATTCAAAATAGAATTTTTCAGTTTTCAAAGTATTATCTGATGCTTTCTTATGTTCTCATTTGTCAGTGTAGGAAAAACGTATTTTTCACGGCAAATACTGGTATGTGACTTACACCAGTCATCCAATTTGGATACCAACTTAATGCAATTACTTACATTAGCGAGACAGCATTATGTGATATCCGCACCGACTTCGTTAGAGCGATGATTCACTCGCGTTTTGATCACTTATAATATACAAGCATCTTCCTCAATGCCTGTTTATAACAACGGTATACCTACGATGCGCGGTTATCACATTTCATTTCAATTTCTTTTTAAATTTCACCTTCACACGTTTGTTTAACGCACTGATACTCACTCGCCTGAAAACGATTGTGAATCGGAAAAGGAACACATCTATGACATGACACTAAATAGAACTGACAAAATGTATCCTGGGAAATATTTAACACACGTGTGTGAATTTTTATGACACGTGCGGAAAGGCATGTACGAGTAAATTCACTTTACTTTTGAACCACATAGGTGAATGTTGAACTCGAAAGCTGATACCAACTTTCGTGAGTGATATGGGCCCGACTGACTGCAGGCGGGCGGGTGAGACCTTGATAGGGATGGGACGAGGGGCTGGTCAAAGCGGTGCGTGGCCGGACGGTGCGTGCGCGGGGAGGCGGCTTTTTTTCGGCTCTGGTCCGCCGCCCTGTTCCCCGAATCCTTGGCATTGGCCCCCGCCGGGGAGGCGTGCCAGCGTCCATCGGCTCTTGGCGCTCAAAAAACGACTTCCACGCTTGCCTTAATCTTGGCATTGTGTGATCGTGACCCAGTAGTTTTGTTCATCTCGGGTATCTCGGAATTTCGAGCAAGAGTGTCGTAAGTCTCACGGACGGTCAATACGGGCCCCGGAGCGAGCGTGCTATTTCGGGGGGGTTGGCTACAGCTGAGCCTCCAGAATCCGTTGGCACGGCCTGATTGAACATTCTAATGCACGCGAGCCCCCTCTGTCGGGAACAAAAGCGTTCGATGCTCCTCCAGGGAGGATAATTAGGGACGTAAATGCCTCGGAACGTCGCCGCCTTAAAACCGGGCGTTTCTTCCCCAAAGCCTGGTTCTCTCCGTCGCTCGCACCCCCGCAAGTCGTCCCCCAGGGACTGCTCCTCACACCGTAGGGTACTACATGGTGTACGTAACTCTTCGAAAGCTATGTCGTTGTAAAACAGTCAGTTAAACAGTGACAGAATGAAAACTTTTCGAGCTGTAGATTTAACTAAAGCAAACCTCGGCTATGAAGGCGCATTATAAATGGATTATGGAAATAAGGATCTAACAGAAACGAGAAAATCCTTGTAAGTGGGTAGCTAATTTGAATTGTTAAAAGGTTATCTTTTTCAAGTGAGTTCAGTGCGTAGGAACGACACTTTAACGAGCTCACTCACTGGAGTTCATTCTCAGGTTTATTGTATTTTCTTTCAAATGTTCTTACAAAAAGGATCTTATTAACTTTGTATTTCAATGGAGGGTTCAAAAGCTTCGGCAAGGGAATAGCGAGGTAATAAACATTATTTACATGTGAAAAAAATTATTTTCAAATATGAATACCTACTATTTTCTCAAGTTAATTTATATACGTTTTGTACATACTAAAGCGCAGAACGCTTCTGAATAGAAACGGCTATGTAAAAGTGTATTATCAGACTGCCAATAAATTCTCATTATGTACTCATGCTTTAATCAAGCCTACGACATTCTTTTATGTCGGTTAAAGATAACCTGTAGTACATAATGTACTCTGAACACTTAAAGGGAAAAATCTCTCGTAAATTAAGAGCTATAAATGATAAGTAGGTAGGTGATGAAATCCTCTAATAAGGCATGAATTACACGCTATGAAATAGAGGTAAAACATACACGAGTGATGTGCAACGTATTTGCCACGAAGTATGCAAGTGCAATTCGCAATATAAGGCACACAGTTGTTTGGAGATTTAGTTGACAAAGTGATAAAGACACAACGGCATATATTCAGGTCCTTCGCGTGCGCGCATTGACGTCAGAGAACTCGTCAGCACATGTAGGGGATATCTTTCGTCGTGGGTGATATTTCTTCGTTGTACGACATGTTTCCGTCACCGGTCGCTCTGTTGCTCGCGGACGTCGCGATCTTGAAAATACGAGCGCGCTGGCAGAGCTTTCGCCAGGTGTGTTCCCCGCCGACGGGCAGCGACAGGGCGCGAGGTGCTCGTGCATGTCGGCGGTCGGTTGAACGAGGTGGGCGGAATTGAAAGAGGCAGCAGCACCGCACGAGAGCGCTTCTTTGCTTTCGTGCTCGGCGCCGACTCGCGGTTTCTGCGAGTATTTCCGATGCACGTTCCTCAAGAGTACGGTGCGGCGCGGCGCGCCCTGACATTTCCTCTCAAAGGCTGGAGCGTCTGCAGCACGAGGGGCGGGAGACGGGCCGGCGAGGGGGCGTGGCGGGGGCGGGGGCCCCGCGGGGCGGGCGCGCGCTGGGGCGTATCACAGGTGGGGCGGAGGGCAGAAATAGCTGCTCGCTCGGCGGTCGCCCCGTCCCCGCTGCCTATCAGTGCCGCCGCTGTGCCTCGGCGGATGGGCTCGCGGTTGCACCTATCGCCAGGACCCGCGACTAGGGAGGACAAACGAGCATCGATATTTCGTGCAGAAACATTCATAATATAACATCGATGTTTTGCTTTCAATGTGTACTTCCGATTGATATGAAGACCTCGCGTCAATAACATGTTATGCCACTATACGTAAGTTTAGAGAAAAAGTAAAGTAAAGGTTTAGACATTACATTCTACATATTGGGATGAAGAAGTTTATTTAACATTAATTTATGAATTACACTGCCATCTTACAGCGAATCTTTAAAATAAAAACCCAACATCTGGATACATGTATGGGGAGTCAAAATACACTAATATCTCAATTTCTTCAGAAATATGGCATGGAATGTTATTACTCAAGGTCTTCATACATTGTTTTCAGAAACATCGATGTTTTCAAAACAAAATCATGATATAAATAAAATTTTCAGAATGTAAGTGTTTTGTTGATTGCTCGCAATCAACAACCGTTCACAGCTGTCACTGTTGTCGATCTCCAGACGGCAAGAAACCGTTAGCTATTCGCAACCTATCTTCAGTGTTATGTTTATAATGTGGTAATAACGTTAAACTGCATTTTGAACCTTGATTACGTAGAACATTGATTAGAAAATTAAGTTGACAGTCAAATTTAAGGCAGAATATACATTAGACTAATATTGATTGTTATGTACTACGTTAGCACCAGGACAATTTTACTTCGATATGTTTCATCACATATTTAAACATCGATGTTTTTTGTCGATGTTTTCATCGACATCGAAAACCTTCTGGTGATGTATCGAGGTTTTGCTCAAATTTGCCATCAATACCCGCGACCTATCGCTCCGCGAATTGTTTTCTTCCGCCAATCAAACGGAGTCGCACGCTAGCTCATAACGCTTCGAGGTGTGAGTTCAGTGAGTGATGTTGGACATAAGGGAGAGTTTTCTCGAATGTAATAGTTTGTTCGGATATCGTAACTAAACGTATATTATAAGAATTGATATAAATCACGTCGAAAAATGTAAGAAAATAAATATTGATTATTTAATAGAGAAAGTCATAGAAAGTCATGTACGAGGACGGCACGTGAATCACACCATCACTATATATATGACACTTAACTTTTATCACGCTTTCAACTTAACTCTTAACATGCCCTTTTTTAATCAAATAATCTATGTAAATAATATTTCTTCAAACAAATTATTCGTTGCCCTTTTTTCTTAAATTCATTCACATAAATTTTTCATGCGAAAAGTCTCCATTTGGCGGAGCAAGAGAAATAGTAGTAGGGAGTACCTCAGCTCCATTACTAGAGAGCGAACGTTCGTGAAATGAATAAGAATTGCTACGTTCTTCTCACTGCCCTGCCACCGCATTTGGTTAGGTATGAGTGTGAAAATATGTCGGATAGACCGGACCAACTATACATGGCATCTATTCCAACACTAGACTCACGGATTCCCGGAATCACCGTTCCTCCTCGCTCTTACTACCCTCTCCTCTTTTTTCCCCGATTTATTATTTGATTTTTTTTTGTACGGAGATCAGTTCATTGAACTACACGTACTGTAATGATGCCGTAATACATACATCTTAACCTAACTTCATAGTAATGTAGAGGTGGAGGTAACCATGATGACCCTCGTATTTGAGAACTGGAAACAATTTACAAAACATGTGAAATGGACATTTGTTTTTATAATGCAAGTAGAGTGACTGGGGTTTTCACAGAGGATGAATGAAGATAAATGTTGAATGTGGTAAATATTGGAGAATAAGTTATGGAATAGGCGTCCTCTGCTCGTCTCCCGCCCCAAAATCGTCCCTGGAACGCCCGCCGCGGTCTCGGTCGCGACCGCAGCGGCGCGGGCCCTCAGGCGCCGACAAGAGCTTCGAAATAGCAGCCCCTGACTTTCACTGCCTCCCACGACGCTTCGGCGGCGGAGAGAAGCGCGCTCTCAGATGACTGCGCGCGGCTGGGAACGCTTGCCCCCTTCCCCCGTCCCCACCCATCCAGCCGTCACGTGAGGCGGGGCACGTACGCCGGCCCTGAGGCGAGTCCGCTCAGCCGTGCCTCCGCGCCGCGCCTCACCGGCGGATGCAGGCAGAACCCTTGCACAACGCCCCCGCGCCACCGAGAGAGATCCACACGGCCCCATCGTAAATGCCCTCCCACGCGCCGGCTCCTTGCTTAGAAAATAAGCGCGCCCAGCGATGGTGAGTTGCCACAAGCTGGGACGGCCCTGGAGAGGTAGTCTTGCAAGCACGTACTGCCATGTTTTTGTGGGAAGTGTGTTTTGAAGGAAACCAGTCCCCATGTTTCGGGAGTGCTTGAAAAACATCGTTGCGTTTAACGGTTTTGTTTCGTCAGAAACTTAGCCTTGCGTGCCTGTTTTATCTGAAACTCCCACAATACGCATTTTTATCGTTCTTTTATGTCTTGTGGCTGCATTGTCGTATCTATATTTCATTCCTTCTCCTTTCTACTTAAAGTACTTTAGAATATTTGCACCATAATACACAGTCGCTTAGATGATTCAACTCATATTAACGCTCTTACGAAATGCTACTTTGCATCAGTATGATAAGGAAAAGATAATTTAGAAAGAAGAAATTAAATTTGGGAACACATTGGCATTGGGAAGAGCATTGGGAACACACATTAAATATTACACTCAGAGCACTATTGTTTCACCATTTTGAAACTATATATATTGTGATCGTAGAGTGAAAGAGTGCAACAGGTAAAATGGCATCGTTCTTCGAGTAATTTATTAAAAAAATATAATTATTATATTAAGAAGCGTTTATTCTGACATAAAACGTAATATTTCTATCGGAATCAAGAGCATGATTTGTACCATAAATTGGTCATTTGAAGTGTCATGGAATTAAGGTATTTAATTACAAATGGCAGAATCATTAATGTTGTAGGGGAGCAGATAGAGATGAAAGCTATAAAATTATATCAATAGTAATGTCAAAATTAATACTCTGGTTGCTGGGATTAAATTATATACTTTGTAATTACTTTACGGAAAAATTATGATGATAATTTATTATTGACTCGCTTTATACTTTGGGTTTAAGGAAAGCAAAACTTTCATTGTACCACTTCATCAGTTTTCAAAATCTGTGTGTAGTTCAGGTGGAGGTGGAAAGCAAATAATGTAATATTCTTCGGTAAGAAGCTCACGAATAATGTTTCAAACGGAGCAAGGGCAGACGAAAGCATATCAGATGGTCACTCCTGAAACAGCTTCTTTTGTTCGGAGGAGCTGCGAAGCTGGCATGTGTGCAGCCTGTTGGACTCGAACCCAGGTTCCCTTGAGCGCGGGGAGCGACCCGGCCGAGGTCACCGGCTCGGCCTACCTTGCCCTTAGCTGCGGAGGAATGCGCGACGCTGCCACGTTGGCAATGTCAGGTGGCCGGCTCCGCCCAGAATACCGCTTACGGAGGGCGGCGCGCAGGGACTCCCCGCGGGGACGCGGCCAAGAGCGCCAGGCCGCCGAGCGGGCGGGGTAGCGGGCTCGGGGAGACACAATAGACATGAGCCAGTAATGCACAAGATGTGTTTTGAAATGGTGGAATTGTGGGAGGGTGCAAGTAATGATGGCAGATTGCGAAAATTCCGCCATTTTGTGGTGATTCCCTTCCTGAGTTCGGAGCAAAGGACGATGATTTCCAACCGGAGTGTTATCATCTAAGATTCCATTTGATCAGACCCCCCGTGATATCGAAAGATCTCGGCGGAACCGCGAGTCCTTGAACTCCAGGCCTGGCTCGAATTGAACTAAATCACCATAGAAAGAAAACAATTTTGCGAGAAAGGAGACGATACCATACGTTGAGCAAAGAAACACTCGTCGACACCTGGAATCCGGTTGTGGAGGAATCTGTCGGAGGTAGATAGTATATTTAGTGAGAAGTACGGTAAAATAGTGGAAATGGGATTAGGGCAATTGAATGTCGAGGTACAGCAGCAGAGGGTAATCTGGAGACGACTAAAAGAAATTCTGAATAGGCGCAGTAATGATTTTTTTTATTGAGTATAAACGTGAAAACTCTTCAATTGGGGATTGCAGTTACTGGCAATGAAGATAGTTACATGTAATGAGCACGGGCTAGAATCTTGTAGACGAGAGCCTCTGAGGTGGGAGTAATGTTGGGTAAATGGGATGGAGATAGCGAGCCACCTTGCAAGGCCTATCTGTGGACCAAGTGAAGTGGCAGATAGCGTTGTCGACAGGCGGCGGCGGCGGTGGCAGCGGGTGTCTCTGCGGCGCGGAGTCTGCTCTTACGCGCGCCTTACATAACGCGCACAGCTGTGCGCCCCCGCGCGCGGAGCATCACTCGCTGTCAAGGCCCGGGGGGGGGGGGGGCGGCTGGGGCGCGGCCAGCCCCGCGGGGGAGTGGCCGCGGGGCCCCGCCCACCGCCACCCGCCGCGGCCCACGCCAAACAAATAGCGTCAAAATGTGCCGTAAGGCGCACGTAGCCGGTGGCCGGCTGGCAATGACATTGAGAGGTGAACGCCAAGGGCGGCGCGCTGGCTAAAAGCGACTCCGCCGCCTGGCGCGAGCGCCCGCGCGCCGCTCCGCGCCCCGCGCCGCCCCCGCGCCGCGCGGCCCAGCCTCCACCGCCGCCGCCGCCGCAGATCGGCCGGCACTGCCCGGCGCGGAGGAGGCGCGCCCGAGATCAATGATGGGGCCGGCCGCTGTGCGTTTGCAGCACCACAGCGGGCGACATTTTACGAAGCTCTCTGTGGGCAGGTCAGACTGCTCAGGCCGGGAACCTCCGTTACGATAAACCTCGTAAGTTTGACTTCGAAGGAACGTTGAGATTTTAGCAACATTACTAAGCAGTATAATGGAAATAATATTTGAAAATAACGATATGTACATTTTTTACCGATTGATGTCTCGATCGATTGAATGGCACGTTTCATCCGACCACCTTGCCCACAACAACCTCTTTGCTAGAATCTGAGAGTAGTAACTCATCTCGGTTATCAAAGAGCTTGGGTAATAGAACCAGAATTAACTGAGTAAATTATTACACTTTTCAAATGTGGTTTGGCCTGTTCGAGGTGATTGCTCTTAGCTAATAATCTCAGGCCGATAAGCAGTAATATCTTATGGACGTTAAACAGTTTATATAGCTTTTATAAACTCTATTTGGAACATTTAAGTTAATAACTCTAGCGTGAATATCTCTAAGATTATCTACCCCGGTTGACGTTTGACAAGTAATTTCGAGCATGAGCTACTGGAAAATGTGTTTAACAGAATGATTTTTAAAACTAGACTCTTAAATATTTTATAATTTACAGTAGTCGTTAGGTTGTATCTTACAACGTAACAACATACATTATCGTGTACTAATAGTATGTGCCGTAATAGAAAGGAACATGTTTAAAGTCGTAGGTTCTTTTAATATGAGTATGTTTCGTGTGTTATTATATCAGACTCGTGAAATCATACCTACATTTCGCGGATTATGAACATTTATTTTGGCATAAACAGATAAAAAATATGAGTGAAGAAAAATGTGGTAAAATCCTTCTCGGCAGTAAAATGAATCTGAATGTTGCCTTGTTTCATATATAAACAACACATCACAAAGGTATTTGTGTTACAAATGTCGTTAACGCTTCCGCAAAATGACTACGAACTGGCGAGTAGCAGCGAGTCTGTCGAACTAGCGAGAAGCAGCGAGCACAAAGGATGTGGAGCCAATGCAAAGAACGGCGAAGGAGCACAGCGCAGATTAATGACGGAACCGAGGGCGCAAAGGAGACGTCAACGTCCTTAAATACGCGATGAAACGCTGGATGGGTCTGCCGAGGACAGCTGCTCAGAAATGCTCTGCTTAAGTCGAACGGCATTGAATGGGAACGTTGGCTAGTCACACGGTTTATGCGCCTGTCCTACTTCGAAAAGCAAATATCTCGCCGATGAAGGTCTTAGCTGTCTATCCATGACTTCACTCAACATCTTTATTCTCCCCTTTGGAGACGTTGATGGAGTGTGCCACAGTGCGATCATTTGTCGAATTGTTTGAATGTTCGTGAAATGCCGCGTAGCGAAAGATATACTGCAGCGAATAGTTTTAGGGACAGCATTATTTCATTCTTTTTAAGTATTTTATTAGCTATTAGAATATTGAACAATTCTTGGATTATTTCATTCATACTTAGTTATTAAAGAAACAATTACAAATACTGAAAACAATCATAAATTAATGATCATGTATTAGCATTGATTAAGAATTGATAGAAAAAGGATTTAAACAGTCTTAATTATCCCTTTTATTACAACACAAACTTATCCCTGACCGAAATCGTATGGATTGAATTTATTCCTACGTCCATAAGACAAAATAAAAGTTCAGTTCCCCATGACGAACAGGATGTTCACAGCTGATCTTTGCTATTATACTCAACAATTTTACTTCTTCAATACTTCATGATTATGGTCATTCCTGTAACAAATGTTATTTGGGTGAGAGATATGATATATAAATAATATCAGTTAGTAATAATTAAATCATTTAGCAATAGAACTATTTTAACTATTGAAATACGAGTATTACATTTATTGAAAAAGTTATTAGCAACATATTTACATATATCCCGAAAGACGTATGATCGCAAACGATTCCAAAGACAACATCTTTTCGTGTTTGTACATTCTTTGGGGAATATTAATATAGTTTTTGACATTGAATAATGACAACACAAGACTAATCAAGATTGCGAGAGATTCAAAACCTACAGGAAAAACACGACCCAGGCAGACCGAAAAAAAGATGGATCGACAGTATGATTTCCTCATCTTCTGAATCATCCTGATGGTGAAGTGTGAAGAAAAACATGTGTAACCTAAATAAAAGAAGAAGAACAAGAAGAAGAAGACATTCAATAACTGACTCAGCAAACGAATATTATATGTAGAATGAAGCAACAAGGAAATTTTGTACTGAAAGAGAACTGTCCCCGTTAATATAACAAATGATATACATTTTTGCCCTTGGCATTGTCTAACACGGTAATAAGACTCGGTACTGACATCACTTCAGGAAAGTTGTGCACTATAAACAAGGAGTTCTGTACTTGCGTTGTATTTATCTTTTGTTATCAAGATAGACAACAGGAGGTAAATAAAGAAATGAACTTGTAATTTACATCATCGAATACTGAAAGGAAAATTCAAAAACAACTTTTTTCTGGGCTTGTGGAATTATAGTTCTAGCATAATAGTACTACTTCTTTAGAAATTTAGAACTTTTATTTTATTAGTAAGAATTTGTCCCTTCCGTTGCGATAGAATCATATTCTAAACTTGTGGAGGTTTCTTAGGTATTTGGAAATCAGAATATTCTTCACTAGAATCTAACGTAAGGGGTATAAATCTACAGTTTCATTGTTCAGTACAGAGATCAGAAATGAATTATATCTTAAGATATTTCGAATATGTAATCTACAAGCTGCAACTCTATTTCAATTGTCGAATGTAAAATGTCTGAGAATAACCTTTCCATGTTTCGTCGTAACGAGAATCTCGTGACCTTTTACCCTTTCGCCCATAATACCTTCCACAGCAGTGAATAGCGTATTTAACGTATGCACAGAACAACATGTTCCATTACGGAGCAGAGAATGCTGGGTACAATGGGAGAAAATCACATTTTGTACGGGCAGGGTGTATTGCGAATGCGACTTGCGCCTGGCGAGCAGCGGGCAGGCAGCGGCGGTGGGCGCGCGCGTCCCGGCGGCAGCCGAGCCGGCTCGGTTGCTCGCGGCGGGCCGCCCCCGCCGCCTCCGAAAGTGGGCCGCGGGGTCGATACCAGGCGCTGGCAGCCGGGAGGTGACGCGGGGCGGGGCGGGGCGCGCGGAGGGCGGCATGGCCCAGCCCGGCCCGGCCCTGCCCTGCCCTGCCCTGGCTCCCGGCAGCCCCGTTGCCGCCGCGCCCCAGATCGAGCCCTTCGCGGCACCCCGCGCCGGCATTGGGAATGCGATGCCCCAGCGCGAATCGCAGCGACCCCTCGGAAAGCACCTTTCATACGGGTATTGGCTGCGGAGACGAGACCCGCTGTCGCGCACAGGGGGGAAATCTTGACAAAAATGAAGGTTTTGGAACCGGATTTTCAAGCAGACCTCTCACTCCCAGAAGAGCTTTGCGCATTGCCAGTAAACTGTTTTTCACATTTATCGCGTTCGATATGGTTCTCGTTTTCAATGAACGTGGCCATTCATTGAGATATTTGTGAAAAAGAATTTAATTAAACCTCGTGATTATTGTTTTAAAAATAAATCCAATTAATACGATTTACTGTATTTGAATCATCATTCCCTTTGAGTTTCAGGGCAAACTCGCAACATAGCAAGCAATTGAAACGCACTCGCGATGTAGCGAGAAGGGATGCGTTGTGATAGTTGATATACGGGTGTTCGTCTCAGAACGACGCTCAAACCTATGACGAGGGTGCCCTTGGAACGACCTGTATCGATCCACTGAGGAATTCTCCGAAAGATGTTCCATATTCTGTCGTGACAGGGGAAACGCTATGTTCTTGAATTGTGCTGAAATTGTCACGAACTCTCTGAATATACAGATAAATAGGGCACAGGTAACTGCTAATATACATTATACCTTTCGTTTAAAGCAAAAATCACGAAATTTGATTTAGTGTAATGTCTAAATTGCTTTCTAATCTAAAATTCTTAGTATTTTAAAAATAAGGATGTCCCAAGGGCTTCATTAAAAGTAAACCAAAACTCAGCAAATAATTGTTAAACTCACAGGATTTCGTGTCGGGACGGATCGATCAGGTAATATTCATTTTGAAACAAATCATACGAATAGTTTAGGCGCGTATTGTAGTTCACAGACGTACAGAATGATAGTCGAACGTACGTTCTGAAAAACAAAAAATCCCCGGCATTGTGCAACATTCTATATACTACGTTCATTACTGCGTACGTAATTACGTACGTAAGAGAAAGTAAAATGGTTTGCTACAAGCTATGTTTTACAATTGTGTGGAGAAAAAATCAACGTGCGTTTGCACAATGTCGATTTGTAAATATGTACTAGAGGTAATATTCCGACTTTCAATTGCCGTGACAGTGAAATAAAGTACCGAAAAAACATGCATAAAATTTAACTGCTGCTTTCGTTTCTAACAAGGTCATGAGAAGGATCTATCGGCACTCTGCACGCACACTGATTCTGATTTTGAGGCACGTGATCTTTGTTGAAGTAAATAGTCAGGGACCTATTTATAGAAGAGGATATTGTTGTTAATTGCTTAAAATGCTTTATTTCTTTTGATGCAACTTATACTAACGAACGGAACTGCGAAACTCTGCCTAAAGGGGCAAATTGGCTGTCCAGATTTTAATACACACCTACTATGCGCGTTGCCTATTCGACTAATTTCATTCATTTTGTTTGATATTAATATATAAATGAATGTTGATCGTTGTTCAAAGTGTTCGTTACAATTCATGTTCGTGCATTCGGTAGGTATTTTGTATCATTGATTAAATAGATAGGTTGCAGTTTGTGTTTAATGACGTTATTGACATATTTATGGAAGGCTTAGCAATCGAAATATAAATATTCTTACAAAAATTACGTTATGGTCTTTGACTCAATAAGACGAGTGTACTTGGAAGAAATCTTAATCGAAAATGCTTTATTTAGATTACCACCTTCAGGACCACTTGTTGGAAAAGGTTTTAAATTGGCTGAAGAAATCAATCCTCGTTCCCGACGTTATGCCGAAAATGGACATTTTTACATAGCTGAACTCTACTGTTATTAATTTTTATTACACTACATACTTATTCCAAAGTGATTCATATTATTATTACATATTAATTTTCGACAAAATGATTTTATAAAAGAATTTACAAGTAATAATTAACTATTTTTTCCACCGCATGTTTTTTAGGCCGATAAAACAATGTATCCCTTACACTCCAAAAATTAAATTGTACCTTCATTTTTAAATAAGCATTTCATCTTTTTTATGTTCTGAATTATCAAAAAAAATATTCATTGTTGAATTACAATTCCTGTGAATTCGATTTTGTTTAATTCTAGATCCATGCATATTTACAATTGACAATGTTAAATATAATCCTATTAAATTAAATCGATTCACAAAATTGAATTAAGAACTATGCAGATAAAAAATTTACTTATTTATAACTTAGGATTAAATTGAGAACTTGCTTGTTGATTTCAAGATAATATCCTGGCAATCCGATGTCGCGTGGCCAGGTGCACGGCATCAGAGACAAATTGTCGGCAGGAATTACCTAATCGATGTGCGAGCAACGACTAACTGGTACGAAGTCGGGCGACGGTAATTTCGGGCGGACGGTTTAATCTTCGAGCGCCCCGCGATCGGCCGTGAGCAGAAGACCTCGCGTTTCGCTCGCTCTATTTTAGACCCTGTTGTGCTCTTATTTCGCGATCAATTGCTTCCTGGGAAGATCAGGGGTTTTAAACTTTGGAACTTTGGAATACTGTTATTAACTTGACTGTATTTATAAATTTAGTTGCGATGATTAACGGTGGCGAAGAACATTTAGAATAACTTGTTAGAGAAAGGTCTGGTTGATTGTTTCATAGAAATATAATTTGTTTATCTGCAAACAAGTCGGTTATTGGATTGAAATATCTGTCTGCATACGAATAAATACCTAACACCACTGAATGAATGAATAATATATGAATAATATATCATCTGAATGAATAATATATTAATTGTTAATTATGAGCAGCCGAATGATTTTAATATTATTAATACATTAATGAAGGTTAAGACGATAAGGAAGTTAACTGATATTGTCCAAAATTCAAGGTAATCTAAAAATATGTTATTAGAATTTATGTTCAGAAGATAATTTCTAATATTTTTCTAATCCCCAAAAATGATATTTACATTACTTTGTGTGTCGGAAATATCAACCCAATCGTCAATATGTCATGCCTAGGCAGAAAAGAATTGTCAGAAGCATAGTTTTGGGTCTCTGCCTGGTTTACTCAGTTTTCTACTTTATTCAATAAAACACGATTTCTGGTTTTGGAATCGTGTGATAACGAATCGAACTGTCCTAATTCCACATTCGGAAAAGTGTTTTAGACTTTAAACAATCCCTGTAATTCTCTAGAAAAGGGAATCTATCTACAATTTTTACTTTCTCGTAACTCTAGTGTGATTCTACGTAAATGTAGTACATAAATGAGCTCAAAATGGCGCATTTTCAAAAACGCTTAAATGAAATTTTCTCAAATAAGGCATCTATTTCTTTTTCAAAAATTCAAATATGAAAAAAGATTTTTGTCTCTGTATGATTTTCTGAAAACTCAATTTTAATCAAACTATTAGGTGGGCAAAAGTATGAGAAAATGTGAGCTACGTAGGCGTGTTTTAATAAAAACAAAATCTGCAATATAAATACTTGGAGTAATGGAAGGTAATGTAGAGCAGTCTCGGCCGGGATATACTTTACATAAAATCCATTCCATTTCTTATCTAATAGATGATCGAGATTAATAAATGGCCGAACAATGCAGGCTAATTCAGATAGTATAGCAATATAATTACACTTGTCACCATGGTTTTTGGTTCAAACAGAGAACGTGATCTAGAAGTATTTTTTATTCTGAATACAGAACCGTAATGTTTTGAGCCATCACGTATGTTTTGGTAGAAATATTTGAAAATCATCGTTGCGTACGAAATTCTTTGTAAATGTAAATGTCTGTAATCGTCGTGTCTCATTGTTGGAAGATTTTTCTTCTTGAAAAGTGAATTGCCTGTGTGTGCTTTTCACTCAGTGTCATTTAGTTGTATACATAGTGCATATTTCACCCGAGTTTTACTGTGAGGTGCGTGTATTTCTTAAATAAACGGAACTATAAAAATGGCCAGTAAATATAAAAATATGCCAGACAATGTCTATGTGGAGAATTCACAATAAAGCATCAAAGAAGACGCAATATCTTACTTACAAAAACAGCAAAGCGCTTGTTTTCTGGGTGCAATATGTGCGGTCAGGACGATAACTGAGCACTGCAAAATTGTTGTGCATCGTGCGCAAATACAATATGGCTTAACGGCTTTCGTTCATACATGCACTTTGCTGCACCAATGGAGGATGGCTTTGGAGAAAGCCACAGGATCACATAAATGACTGCAATTTTTGTGTTACTAAAATAGGGGGCTGGTCTGCAAAGAGCAAGAAAGGAATTGTGTATTCGAATTTACCTTCCGGCAATGCGACAAATTGCTCATGATCTTCCTTATCCTGTTTTACTAGAATAATGATTTCCATGTTGCTAACGTCAATGAACCCTGTGAGGTATCACAAGAAGAATTAAATGACATGTTTAGTGTCTTAAATCTACCCAAAACGCAAGCTGAGCTACTTTTATGACGAATACAGCAATGGAATGTACCAAGAATACAAGGGTTAGCATATTTCGACATCGTGAAGACAAGTATTTCGGTATTTTTCAACCTATGAAAACCTCAGATACTCCAATATTGTAAACGGCTTAATGCAAACCCTTGGATAATACACCATGTGAATGAATGGCCACTCCTTATAGATGCGTCAAAAGTAAGTTTGAAAGTCGTTTTACTACATAATGATAACAAACTCTCTTCATTTCCAATTTCTCATTCTGTACACTTGAAGTACCTTATGAAACGATGGATTACCTAATAAATTCTTACCCACAATTATTTCAAGTGGAAAATATGTGGGAACTTGAAAATGATCGCTATTCTCTTGGGAATGCAGCTGGATTACACAAAATACTGCTGTTGTTAGTGTGAATGGGACAGTCAAGCCAGATCCAAACAATACCCTGTCCGTTATTGGTTTGTAAGATGTTTGGGATCGAGACGCACAAATATGGTTTAAAAATCTTGTTGAATCTTGCAATATTTACCATCAACCCTTGGACATTAAGCTGGGGATAATGAACATGGGCATGGGTAGAAATGGCAAAACGTTCGTGAAATCTAAAACATAGGTTTCCAAATCTGAAGCAAAAATCAGAGGGTAGTTTTGTTGGTCCCAGACACTGCTGTTGATGAGAGATACTGAATTCGTTGCGCTCTTAGAAGGAAAAAAATGTCGGGATATGTTTTAATGATGTCACCAATCACTTCTTAAGGTACAGGAAATCCGAAGGATTTCAAAATTATGTGAAAAAACCTGCTAGTGGCCTACCGTCAAATGAGATGTAACATGTCTTTAAAACTTCATGTCTTACTTAAAACGTCCGCATGGACGTTTTTCGGACAATTTGCGAGATGTCAGTAGAGAACATGGAGAGCGGTAAAATCAGGACATTTTGGCTGTTGTAAAACGTCATTAGGGAAGATGGAATCCAGCCATGTTAGCAGATTACTGTTGGTTAGCAGCTAGGGAAACACCATCCTCATTATACAAACGAAAGAGGATATAAAGATCCTTGCAGTAAGGTAATTATTCTACATTATGAGCTTTAATGTTACCACGATTCACCAAAATGTGAAAATCATAGAGTTGTCCTCAAAACTATACATGATAGGGAAAAAACGACGAATGAAGATGCAGCATTCCATTTTGTGTAAGAATCCAATTATTCTCTTATCCACGAACTAGAAAAAAAATTGGTTGTCCAGACTTACTATGCATTACAATGTCAGTGTTACAATGTATCGTGTATATTAACTGTTAAAAGTAATATGTTAAAGTCCGTGGCATGTTTTTTATATACCTTTCATTTTCTATTTCCGTCACTATTTGTTAATGGTAGACAATAATATTACCCACAGTTATTTGAAGAGGATCAAAGAGCCCGATCCAATTTTCAAATCAAATTAAGGATTTGAGTTCTCCACATTTCATTTTGTTCTATTATAAAAACTTGAATGCTACTATACTACGTTGTGAAGTCTGCAACTACATTTAACCCACTCTCCTCCACTAATGACTCAACCACTAGCAACGCAGACTCATGAATGTTTCTCCAGGAGCCAAGAACCGCGAATGATTTATCTGCTCGTCTTGCCCCCCGCGGGAGCAGCGTCGCCGATTGTGCTCTGTCTACGCTTCCAGGCGAGGTTTACGCGCACCTGTCGGCCGGGACCGGCGAAAAAAAAATTAAAAAAAAATAATAGCACAGCGCGAAATTCACGTGGCGTCGCGAAGCGCAGCGGAGCGGCGCGGCGCGAAGGGGGAGCATGGGGAGGGGGAGGGGAGGGGAGGGGAGGGGCCGTTTCCGGCGGGGCCGCGGCCCGCGAGCGCTTCTCGGAAGAGCCAAGGCTGCGCAGGAAGCGTGCGGAGCGAACGAGCGACGAGTGAGTGCCACGTGAGTCATCGGCTGCGGTCGCGGTGGCGCGCCGCGGCGGCGTTGGGCGGTTGCTGGAAAGATGGCGGACGCGGGGGAGGAAGCGGCCGTGGTAACGGCCGAGCGGTACCGCAACCAACTCTCACGAAGAAACCGGGGACTCCCGCCGAACTTTCCGTGTGGCTTTTCTTGGAAAATGTTCCATTTTCAATGGGGAATTTTTGCCTTGCGTATCGTAAATCAACGTTAGTGGCAACTGAATCTTTTGAACGGTTAAGAGCGTTTTGTGCAACGCTTTCACTTTAAGTATTAGGCTACTTTAATTGAAGTAGTTGCGAACTGCAGCTCTGACTATCTGTTACCCTAAATTTCCAAGATGCCACGTCCATTTGATTAGCATTTATTCGACCACAGGTAACCATCATTAAGGTACAACTTCATGGAAATACAGAGGTAGCTAGTACACATTCGGCCCCGACCGTCAAGAGCAAATTGTATCGTGATCTGGAACAATTAACGATATTGTACGTGATTACACCCGATAATTCTGATGGAGATTCGTTTTCAAGTAGTATAAAAGTTCTATCGTAACTGCACATATGCACAGCCCAAAAGCGGGTGTCCTTTCTTTTATGGCGCCTACTATACGTTGCTTACTCTATACGCCGTGTGTATGTCAGTTGTTGGTCTTTTAGTACCATACTTTTGAAGGGATGTTGGTCTGAAAAGAACAGAATATTCTCGCCTGACTATACAAAGCAGTTACGAAATGCTGCGATATCGTGCAGCGGCGGTCGCAGGTTGGATTGATGGAGGTTGAAGGAAAGATGGCTCACGCGGGGGAGGAAGCGGCGACGGCGAAAACGCGAGTCCCAACAGAAACTTGAGGTTTGGCCGTTTCTACGCAACCACCTCCATATAACAATTAACAATTTGTATCTTTTCGTATAATTGTGTAAATGCTTACGCATGCGTAATGGTCACTGCCTTCCACTCAGTGAATTGGTTTGGTTTGGTTTTTTCGTGTTTCCGGGCGCGTCAACTGCTTTGGTCATTAGTCATGTTTTTCTCGGGAGATGACGGTGAGTCTTTCCCCGCTGGATAGCGAGATCCGGCGCCGACCTACCGTCGGCTAGTGGGGTTTCCCCCTAGCCAGGACTCTCCCACCAGCGGGCACCTCCCAGCCGGAACAAGCTCTAAGCTCCCGACCGGTCTCCCGGAATATGTGGTACTGTAGTGCATGTTAGTGTAAGTGTGTGTAAGGGGAGAGGGTCCGTGGCCTCGTTTGGTAGGGTACTGCTCCGGCATTCGCCTGGTGTTGATCGGAGAAACCACGGAAAACTACCGATCAGAACAGCCGGCCGCTAGAATTCTCCTCCAGGCAGCGACTGAATTCGACCTAGCTGAAAAGCTAGTGTCGAAAATCCTGCCGCTGTCGGGACTCGAACCTAGGACCTCCCGGTCAGAGGCGCTGCAGTGACATCAGTTGATGCACTGAGCTACCGCTCCCGGTCCACTCAGTGAAATTATTCATTTTATACGCATATAATTTATTGTATATCATTAAATTATATTATTATTATTATTCATTATTATTATTAATTAATTTTATACTGAGATTCGAAGGCACAATCTTGGCTCACAGCGGTTTGCCACAGCAGCTGATATTTCCTTAGCGTGAATTAAAAATTCACGATTGCAATTGTGGACCTATGTTGCGCAACTAGGTGCTGGGGTTACCGTGTTGCATGACGCCACATGTGAATTCCTTAGGCCTAAAAACGACGACGTGGCTCTAGTAACGAAAAATAGAATAAATATTGTTCCTGTTCATAGAAAATGACTGCATTTAACACTTTGTGTAGTCAGAATCCACGTTTTATGAGTTCTTGATACCGAAAAATCGATTGACGGAAAACGTCTATCAGTATTTCTGCCTCCGCGTAAACTATTCACAGGATTTTCTCCAAAATTGATATTTCCTAATTGATTAGAACGAACTAGATACCATTCTTGTTTGAAAGATTTTTGATTTTTAGAAGTAGTTTACATTAAGCCTCAACATTTTCAAAATTTTCTCAAAAATGGCTGCAAATTGTTTGATTTAACTTTGTCCTCGGGAAATGTAAAGGACACTTAAAAAATGGTGGAAGTATGCAAAAGTACTATATTGATAATTTAGAGCTATTATTAAATTAAATCTGTTCTGAAAAGTAGATCTTTCAAAAAGCTAAGCACAATATGAAATTATAAGAATATAATTTTTTTTTTTTGGATAGAGTAAATGACGCTGAAAATGACGAAGATTTCTTTTTAGTTGAACTTTAATTTTAAAATATTGCAAAAGTTAGAATGAATGCGAGAAATGTTGTACTGTTGTAGTATTATTTACACCGTTTACTCTTAATTGTGCCTTGGAAGTCAAACACAAGCC
Source organism: Teleogryllus oceanicus (assembly GCA_964035755.1). NCBI lineage: Eukaryota > Metazoa > Arthropoda > Insecta > Orthoptera > Gryllidae > Teleogryllus > Teleogryllus oceanicus. The sequence continues at coordinate 21,485,535 of CAXIVR010000011.1, read as the reverse complement.
GGCAATCTTAATTTCATCTAAATAACCAATAATGCATAATTAAACACTGGACTATATATATATATATATATATATATATATATATATATATATATATATATATATATATATATCTTGTCTCGTACGTCCTAAAAGGAATATGGCGAGAAGAATTTATGAGGATATTTACCCAGTTTTCCTGTCGCGCTACGAGGTTTTCCTTAGTTCCTTTTCTTTCCTCGCCTTTCCTTTTGTTAGAAGTGTTTCCTGAATGCTGTATTCTCCTCCTAAACTCACTCATTAATTGCATTATGATTTTACAAAAACGAATTGTTACATTAAAAATAGTAAATTTTTCAAATCTTTAAACTAATACTGATTCATTAATAGCACTACAGAGAACAATTACCAATATCAAAACGCTTTCCCTATGTTTGGGGACCTCTGAAAGTCCGGTTCTCTCCATTGTCATGGAAGCTCATGAGTCAGTTGTATTCCTGATGTGGAGGTGCTGGTGAGTAGCGGGTGCTGGGAGCGGTGGCAGGGAAAATAATGATGAGTTGTCTGGCGGTGAGGCCATGACCACGGCTGAGGCAATCCTAATGCAGGATGCGAAATACGACTCTCATCTCCTCAGCACAAATGTAGTTTGTTCATTTCTTCTTCTCTGAGCTATAAACAGAAGACATCTCGTGGCAAACTATAGTCGGGGTTTGCCGGAAAATACACAATGTTCACAATACCTTTGTTCTCAGAAATTCTTTTAGCTTAACAGTCACAGATGTCCATGAAAACTGGACAGTTTCTCACAGATCGAGAGAACAGTAAACCCAAAAAACAACATACTATTATCTGGGTATGTCTAAATCATTCATTAACTGTATATAATTCAATTTCTCCTCTTGCTAACGAGATGTTAGCTCCTCTATTATTTTTGGAGCTTTTTATCTTTTCGAATGATCAAGAGTATAGAATGCATTCGGTAGGACAGAACTTGTGACGTTCATGCCGTATTGGACTAGTAGTCTCCACGTAGCTTCGAGGAAGTTTAAGAATTGACACATGACGCCACAAGGAAAGTAGCCTGCGTACGCATTTTCGGGGAAGGTTTAAGGAAGAAAAGACAACCAGTCAAATACATTTGCAGGTGAAAAATGAAACTTAACTTTGTAGACCTGAACAAGAGTAGACTCTGAGGAAGGGCAGAATCATATTTCAAGAAATTGTGAGGAGCATTCTGTAATTTGAATACTTACAAACGTTTTCCTTGACTGTTCTTTCATTCGATTTCCAGATATTTATACTTTCTCTTATCCGTAAGTGTATACGTAGTAATTCACGTAGTGTAGATAGTTATGTAATGCTGCGGAAAATCGATTTCAAGATTTCAACGAAAATACGCGTTGCCGGGTCCCTGATACCGAAAAAGTGTTTGTTATTTTTCAAAACGTTCGGCAGCTCGTCCGGCAGCTGTCTGTGAACACTACTAGCGCCTAAACCATGCGTAGGAATTTTTTCCAAATTGAAGTAACCCCTGTCGATCTGCTTCAAGTGAAAGGTCTGCGATTTTAATAAACATTCATTAATTTTAAGGGGTACTTTACATAAAGACCCTGGGACATTTTAAAAATTTTCTCAGAAACGGCTCCAACTTTTTTCTTAAACTTTATAGTAAGAATAGAGTAAAATACCATTATAAATATGATATATGTCCTATTTTCAGGGTTAACCCTGAATTTGAATTATTTCCGGCGTCTTCCTACAACTACAAAATTAAAGATATTTTTCCTTCACATGAAATTTGTTTTTCATAATCAGGTCTTTCGATAAGATCATGTACATTTTCTGAAAATTTTAGAAGTTTTCCAGCAATATTGCATGCAATATGTGCAATTAAAAAAACACAACAAAAACAAGATTTTCCCAAAAAACTCCAAATTTTTCTTTAAACTTTTAGTAGGGATAGTGTTAAGTATACTCTATAAGGCGTAATAAACGCTCTATTCTTTTTTTTATAAAAAATACAAAAAAAATTTAACTTGCCTCCCAAGTCTTTAATATATACTTTATCAGCGATTTGTTCACATTATTATATTTACGAGTACATGGGCTTTAAATAATGTCATATAAAGTATCTCGAAAACTCAATTGTTTTCTGTTAAAAAGAGCTCAAAATTCTGCGTTCTCAGAAACGCTCGAATGCAATTTCCTCAAAACCGGCTCCAATTTTTTTCTTCAAACCTTTCGAACGGATGGTATTAATTGCACTGTTTAATATGACCTGAAATTAATTTTGATGTTTTTTTTTTTGTTTTTTAAAAATTTACACAAATGTATTTTTTTCGAAATATCTCTCATTCCTTTAATATGCATATTTCCAGCAATTTGTATACATTATTTCATTTGTGAGTAGAAGCGCTTCAAATAAATTCCAATAATTTTTTCAAAAACTCACTAGTTTTTTGTGAAAAAAAGCTTCTAATTTCGCATTTACAGTAGCACTTTAAACGCCATTTCATAAAAACGGCTCCAAATTTTTCAACAAAAATTTCCGTATAGGACGAGGTTTTACTTTGCTATTATCTTAAATCTTAAATTACCATAAAGTAAGTTTTCGGTTCTGCCATTAAGAAACCGAACAATTGAGCAAATGTGAAAAAGTGATGTTTGGCGGCGATAGATGGCAGCTGACAAGAGGATGGAGCACGACCGAAAAGCTAGACCCGGCCCAAAAATTAGGAAACTAACTACTACGAGAAACTGTGTGTCATTTTGAAGCACCACTGATTGTATTTATTCGATAAAACAGAGTCTTAGAACAGATGCTCTATTAGTTTCGTGATAAATGTACGTAAAGTTCTGCCATCGTCATTTTCGATAACATCTCCAGTTATCAAAGATTTCTATCGGAGAGGTCGTATTTTAATATTCGGTGCCAAATGGAGTGATTTCACGAAGCCAGCCAGAAGGAACGTTTCAAGTGAGCATACTGTTCACAGTTCCCGCCGCATTGCCTTTTTCCGCCTCCTTTCCGCACGCGAGGCCTTACAGGAACCTCGGCCGGTTGTCGGTTCCGCTGGCTGCTCCTACTACGGCAGCCATGACACCATTCACGGCTCGCGCCGGCAAAGGCGGCGGCGGCGGCGGCGGTGCAGGTCCTGGGCGAAGGAAAGAACGTTGCCGGTCGCCGCGGCGAGACGCGACGCGATGCGGCGTTGCACCGAACGGGATTCCTGCGCGCCACAGCGGCGCAACGAAGGCCTTCCGCCGGCAGGTTTCGGGCTTCGGGCCCCGGAACGGGCGCCGCGCCGGACAAGCCCCGAGGCGAACGCAGTGGCCCCGCGCGCGCGGGCGGGCGAAAGAGAACCCGGGTCTCCTCGCCGCGGCGCCGCACACCCATTCAATCTCGTCTAAAACCTGACTTTTTTTCTAAGGCTTTTATCCAACCGACAGCCGGTTACCCTTTACGTCCCGATGGGACGCATATTCGACTATATACTAGAGAAACACAATTGCGGGCTCCTCTGATCTGGGGTCAACAGAACGCGAGGCCCTCCGCGACAACACATTCATACAAAGGCAAGGGACAAACAACCATGCCCAAGGCGGGACTCGAACTCGCGACCCTTCGGACCGAAGCGCTGAGTCGGTACGCGCTCTTAGCCACCTCAGCCATCCAGGTCGGCCTAAAACATGATAATAACTGCAAATAACTGCAGTGGATTTGCGTAAAAATAGGTATTCATGGATTTTTGAGGTCGTTGAATTTGAATGTCCTGAGCCGTTGACGCGTTCACTAACCAACCAACAATGCAAGAGATAGAAATGAGTTTACAAATGAGCCAACTGTAAACTAAGGCACTGAGAAAACGAGTGCATGGACATAACCTACAGTTTTGTACCAGCAGTGATCAAGCAGGAGCTGTCAAAACGGTTCCTTCTTTTAATAATCTCTCTTTACCAACGGTGACTGGTTGACTAGTCCACAAACCATGCTTCAAATCCTGGTTGAACCATGAAGGTATGGAATTTTTGGTGGACAATGCGGGTTTCACGATTCACCTGCATCTCACTTCACTGCTCCGTCGTTGTTTCTTATCAAGTACCAATATCATCATAATCGTACCACTGAAGCATCCATCCTTTTTATATAGCATAATAATAATAAAGTTATTAGAGTCGGACCTGCGTTATGAGTTCATTCTGCTGAGTTCATTGCCAGTACTCTTTCAGTCCAGTTGTTTTGATTGGTTGTTATCCTGGTTTTCTTTCATAGCATTCTAGTAGACACCCGAGCAATACTTCCTGGCCTTTGCGATTCTTTTTTGTCGCTTCTGTTCCGAATCCATTTCCTAGATCGTTCACATGCCACAAATCATTTCACTCAACCCCAGAAACTTTAAACAAATATGAAAAGTCAAAAGTAACGATCTGATTAATTTGACTCTTGCGTGTGAATAGATAGTACCAAAACGTCAGTGGAGATGAAAAGAGAAAGGAATGATTCGAATCCTGTTGAGGCACTGTTTTAATTAGTTATTCTTCAATTACCTGCTTCTTTGTCTATTTAATTTACTTGATGAATTATTTCCTGTTATTTAATACTATCTTTAGATCATGGAAGTATTGATACAAGTGACCGTTATAAATATTCTAATTAGACATACTGATTGGCGAACTTTACACACAATGTAAATCAAGTTTTGAACTTGGAAAAAGCTTGGAACTAGAAATCACTTCCGAACGTTTCTGACAATCTGTGATAGGAAGCAATTCTCTCCAAAAATATAAAAAATAAACGTCCATAACAGTGCCATTTTGTAGATTACGACGCAATAAACATAACTTCCGTTCTTTTGGAAAACGAAAACGTTTCAAAGTTCTAGAACTTACAAAGTGAGTTGCGGGTTGCCTGTGCGCGCCTGTCTTTCATTGAATTACAATCTGAAGACTTCTATTTTCTTTTCTTTTCTTATGTCTATGTTCTAAGGCAGGACATGGAGGGAGGTAAGTCCCTCTCTAAGAGTAGGACACGTCTTCGTATATGTTGTAGGAATGTTGACCATGTAAAATCCTTCAACTCTGTCTTCGTATATGTTGTAGGAATGTTGACCATGTAAAATCCTTCAACTCTGTGTGAAAATTACCACGAATTTAAGGAAGTTAATACATATAGGAACGTGCAGCTTAAAGGAAGAAGGAGATAGGTCAAGGATATCTCTGAGCCACCTTTCCTAGTGAAATTTTTTATTTACCTGTAAATGAATAAAAAATTCTCCAAGGAGAATGAAATGATGGTTAGATTGCCTCTTCCCCAATATCTTATAACAATTTCCCAAATAGTCAAGTTGAAAAGGAGGAAATCCCGGGATTGAAGCTATTTAAGGAAATAAAATGTTTCATCAATGGGCCTCGCAAAATTTTCGGGGAGGGCCAATCCCACCTGGCCCCTTGTGCGCACACCCATGCTAAAAGTACGTGATTAGAGGGAGGCGCGTATGCGAACAGCTGCCTCTCTCCGGGCACCATGTGTTCGACCACTGTGCGGTGGAGGCGGCGGCGGCGGCAAGCGGTGAGTCAGCGTCGGGGCACTGACTGCGCGCGGCCCGCGGCAGGCCCCGGCCACCGCCACAGCGCGCTCTCAGGCGCAGCGGCCACTGCGCCACTGCGCTCAAGGCCGGGGGCCTCGCTCAACGTGAGAAGGAGCAAGCGAACGCAGTCGACGTTGCACAACTATTTACATAACCGCGTCGTAACCAAATGCGGAAACAGAACACTCTACTGCGAATGCGTTCGGCAAGCGACAGAGTTCGAAGTTTCATCCAGGGAATCGCTAGATGTTCCAGCAGGAGATCTGCACATCTCAACGTAGTATTCTTTCTAGAAATTTTTACTTGTACGTTTCTAGTCATTCATACATTGCGAAATGAGTGTGGAGCACGAGAAGCAACCTCGTGAAGTTCTCATTTTAAATTCTCAGACAATGCTTTTCTTCCTAACCTAATTTGTAGAACGCGTGTTGGCAGGGCAAGTAGATTTGTGGGAAAAGAGGAATGATGGAAGCTCTCTGAATTTTTTTCAAGTTTGTGTAATTTTAATTTTTCAAATATTTAGATTTTTTCCTAAACTCACGTTCTGAAATGGTTCGGTGGACCAAACAGTCGAGTATAGCGAGTTCTCAAGAGAAGCTTACCGAAAATGCAAGTACAAAATACTTGTGGAAAGTTGTAATATTGTAAATAACAACGTTTCAAATTAATATTACATTCTGAATATTAATAGTTTTTAGATTAATTGTGTTATTAGTCTTTTGCGCACTTTTTGAGATTGACTTTTTCTTGTTCTCCGATGACAGACATACAAGGCTTTTTTACTGTAAAAACTCGTTGAGAATGTCTGAATGGTATCTTTTCTTAGGCGATTGCGTGGTCAGACACAGATGAAATATTATCACTAAGCGTGGAGGGCATTATGCGTCATCTGCAAAATCGACGTTCAAACGCACTCTTAATGAAGCATTTCATGAGAAAATGTCTTGGCAGATTTCATGTTCTTTTTACGAGTTGTCTGGGAATGAACCGTACACAGCAGAGAGTGGAGAATATGTCGAAGTCAATAGTGTCGTAAAATGCGGAGAATTTTTCAGACTGTCTAAACTGCATCATTTAGAAAAGAAAAAAAAGTATCAGAATATAGTTTCAGTTTCTGCTTGTTGGGAAGACTGATTTGCAAAATGTATGAAAGGCAGAAAAAAAACAAGAGGCAATATGGGAGTGCAATGCGAAACTGGATCCTAATTTGAAACACAAGAAAATAATAAAAAAGAAATTCGAAATAGATGAGCCAGAATGAACTCGAGTTATACTTAGCTTCAAAATGGAGAAATAAAATTTTTAATCTCGAATTTTCGGATCAAGGAACTTTGCAGGAGGGAAGGGATAGCTGGGGGAACTTATCCCAGGGCCGGACGTAATCGGGGCCACCAATTAAGTAATTAGAAATGTCATCTAAAAGAAATGAAAAAATATATTTGTATCTCATCCAAATTTAACACAAAAAGTTATATGTGGTGCATGGGGTATGAATTCTATTAATGAATTGGGGGAGGAAGGAAATTTTTGTTTAAAACAAGCCCTTCCCCTCTAGATCAATTGCTCCAGGCCTCTGATTCTCTCTGCCGAAGAGGCCAAATACATTTGAAAAGAAGGCAAGAGGACCTCCTCGTGTACGCGGAATGCGAGGCCCTTGAACCCCGGGGGCCGCCGCGCCGCGTACCCAGCGCATGCCGCCGCGATGAGGCATCGCGCGCGGAAACGGGGCGCTGCGCGGGGAGGGGCAGGAAGAGGAACAGCGCGGAGGCGGAGGCGGTGACGGCTGATGCAACGTCCGACGCTCGGCCGCCGCCTCCATCGCCGTACGATGGCCCCTCCCCGCCACGCCACGCCGTCGCGGCCCCTCAGCGCTGCTGTCCACAACCCCCTCCTCCTCCTGCTCCTACAAGCGTCCCTTCCTGCCGACACGCGTCCGGTTAAGGCGTCCCACGCCCAAGGTCAGCCGCACCGACGCGACGCAGCCCGGGCTATGGAAGGCCGCGCGCTGGTCTTCTCTCGCTGGTGTTTCAAATCCAATCCTTGCAGTCGTACTTTCAGTTGTCTACTTTTACTCTATTTCGCAGAATGATTTTTCTATTATTAGTCAAAGCACCAAGCAAAGTTTCCTTCATTATTCTCTCTTTCATTGTTACGCATTTCTTTCCATTTCTGGGGCAACAAATACATTAATGAAAAATAGCATTGATTCTTATTCTCGTATGTTTTGTAGATCTATTGTTCCAAATGTTGACTGCAAACTGGACTCGAATTTGGATTTGAAAGTATTTGACGATTAAAAACATCTCTTTGTTGGATACGAAGTATTCCAGGACGATCTTGAAATTCTGTGGCTTACGAAGATCTCTGCTCCACAGCAGCTGAGTCGAATGACAAATAGAATAACGCGGAGGTGGTTGTTATGGTGGTGGTGGGCTCGTGAATTGCGGGGCCTCGGCCAAGGGGCTCGCCTCGCCCCTCTCCTCTCGACCCCGCCCCTCCGAGCGTCGCCTCGCCACGCCCCCTCCCTTCCCCGGCTCGCACAGTCCACCCCACGCCACTCCACACCATGCGCCTTTGTGCTCCTCCCGCCCCCACCTCGCCTCGCCCGCTCCCCCGCCCTGCCCCGCCCCGCCTCCCCCCCGTTCCGCCCCGCGTTTCCCCGCTCCCTTGGGTCCGGCCTGCAGCTCTTCTTCGCGACCCTCCGCGAGGCGACGCGACGGCAGCTGCTGCCGCCGCCGCCTCTGTGCGAGTAACGCCCCGCGCTCCACAACGAGCTACTTACAACAGCCGCCGCGCCACGCCGGCCACGTCCGCGCCACACCACGCCACGCCACGCCATGACGGCTGCGTTGCCGCTTCGGGTGCACGTGCAGGGTGCACGTCGCACGCCTGGGTGGCGGCCGGCTGTTGGCACCACGAGCAGGAATTTCAGCTCGTGTCCTTCATCTTGTTGCATTCCGATTGTTAGACCTAATATGAAATATGATTTTTGATGGTCTAGAACAGGATTGTCCTACTGGCAGCTCGTGGGCCGCATGCGGTCCGCGGTGCTATTTTATTGTGGCCCTTGAAAGGTTATTAGTGAGAAGTGGCTTGCATTCATGACGGCCGAGAACAATGGGCAAATAGCGCACGCGCCTTGTCACCCCCTTAATGTGTAGATTTAAGAACTCTTTTCCAGTAAATTCAGAAATTCTAAATCATCCTAATGTGTTTCACTGCGTTATGCTTGGTACGACTTGATATATGGCGTGATTCTATCCTACCATTTCAGAGCAGCCAAGCAAACTGCAGAGATCAACAATACGCGAAATCAGGTGTGGATCATCGAGTAATGAAAATATGAACCGCAACTATATTAAAGGTTTTAATTGCCAAACCAACATAATCATGAGAATTACCATGAAATAAAAGTTATATATATATATATATATATATATATATATATATATTTATATATATATATATATATATATATATATATATATATATGTATATATATATGTATATATATATATATGTATATATATATATATGTATATATATATTATATATATATATATATATATATATATATATATGTATATATATATATATATATATATGTATATATCACAAAGAAGTCTGCAAATTTTATATGATTTATTCAACTCTTTATGCCATTGAAATATTAATAGTTCTTACGGGGACATTGAGTTTGAGAATTCTAAAAGAATGAACTGTATATGTCCCGCGATAAGTACAGGTATTTCTAATAACTAACTTTCTAATAACTAACTTTGATGGGTGGCCACGTCAGTTAAGATTTCCTTCAGCGCTTTGATATTTTGCTTCTGGGATTACCATTCTAGAGTCCAATTTACTTCAAGATGATACATTGTGGAATTTTGATAATGATGCAACACAGAGCAATTTTGATAATGATGGATTGCATGCCATTGACGTATGTTGTAACCTAAAAGGTCAAAAGAGATACGGGCCGAAAGAGATGTGACTAACTATTCAGATAAGTTCATCTGCGCGCAAAATAAAATGCAAATTCGCATGCCGCTCTGGCCTAAAGTGGATGCTGATGCTGTCACTGCGACTTCATGAATACCTCAGGACGTACCAAAAATATTACAATAGGTAGGAGGAATTCACCTGTAATTACAATCCCGCATATCTTTATTAATTACAAGCAGGTTTGTGCTCGTAACATTGTCAGTGTGGTAGCGACGATATATATAATGGCTCGGATGTCTGCTGAAATGTGTAATTCTATCATAGATTGCACCTTTTTGATTTCTATGAGCTTTGTATCAGCGAAATAAACCGTCATTTCATTCAGTATTATCTGTATTTTGTTTGCGAAATCTATGTTTTTTGCTTTTCTGCTTTTGGCCATTACCACCCTTTAACGCTAAAAGAATAGTTTAACAAGGATGAAGCAGAGATTTTTGGCGGATAGCGTAGATGTCTATTCGTTTGAATGTCACGAAAGCGACACAAATTACTCTAAAATGCGTCACTGCGAACTCTGCTAAAACGCGTACTCTGAAATGTTAGAACACCGAAGTACTCGTATGAAAAGTAATCCCACCTGTAGCAATTGGGAATTAAACAATGAATAGCAGTAGAATTGGTTATTGTTCTGTTGTTCGACAACTGGTGTAACATGTTCTCCCGTGTAAATCGATGAGTAGTTAACTTTAGTTTTGAATCATATTATTGTCACAGACATCCTGGAGCACTGGGCATATTGACCAAAACACTTTCACATTTTCTGGACATAATTGTGTTACCGCACTAATATTAAATTATTGTCACGTGCTAAGAATTAGAATGGATAAATTATAATACATCGAAAACTAAGGTATGAACAGTATACTTTTCAGTTACGTCAAAAACTAGTTAGTCAAAAACTAAGGGTTTTTTTTTCCTTTTTTTCCTCCCTTTCAAAATTCAAAATTTAAGTAATATATGACTTAGTGTGGGGATCACAGAATTTTGAAAATGTGCACACAATTCACTTTTCCCCATAGCACGTCATACGCAGTTATTAACTGTTTTTTTTTGACGTAAAATAAAATTTTTAAAAAAATGAAACTTGTGTCATTTCAAATGAAACGTATGTGAGAAAGAATTACATAGATACCTCATTATCACTCTCTGACTTCCAACTTCCTAGTTCAGTCATAATCTTTATAACCCAGATCACAGACTTTTCCCGAAGTTGGAATCATTTATTTCATGTGAATGATGTCGCTCATGTGGGTTTTCCGTCTCCAAATCCCAAATTCGAACGTAGTACATTACTTATAATCACAACCCAGAACATATCGTACGCCTGGTGAGTACTCAAGAGTAATTCGCATGTTCCTACAGTCGACATCCAAGACATATAGAATTCTACCTTCATGTTGAACCGAGCGAAGTTGCTTAATGTCGACTTTTTTTCCTGATTTATACGTAACTGAAAAGTATACTGTTTACACCTATCTCAATTCTCGTCTAAAATTCATTTTGATAGCTGACCTTTCCTTGATTCACATTGAAAGTACTATATTTCATTCAGTTATCTTTTTCGAGTACGGTAACACTGTCTTTCAGATGTCTTCAAGGTGTTTGTGTTCTTGAAGTCCAAGTCTTAGTCTTTATATTTTTGCCAGTACCTACACCTTACGGCAACACCTGGAATGTATGAATAATTTGACGGCAGGATGTAATGAAGGAAATACACAAATGATGAAATGATGATTGATGAAAAAAAAGTGGGGCATGCGAGGAAGGCGAATCGGAAAAACCCCGAGAAAATCTGCCACGAACCCCTCTTTGTCTCTACAAATTCCACTTGACTCGACCGCGAACAGCCATTCAACCAAGGGCCGCCCCAGTCCGTCCCGTGGTCCGAAGCACATCTCGCCGCAGCCGGCCTGCATAAAACTCAACCGGTCGCTCGAAGACGCCCAGGGCAGCTTAGTCGCCATCCGGCGCAGCATAATAAAGTTGGAAATAGCCGCCACGCCACGCCCCCTGCCCCCTCGCCCAAAGAAGGGTCCGCGCGCACAACTCAACGGCGCCGCTCAGTGGCGCTCAGCGCCGTCAGAAGCGGCTTTGATGCGGTCTAATTTAGCCGAGATGGCTGCTGCGCCCGCGCCGGCCACGCTGCACACTGGCGCCAACCGCGGCTAAATGCGTCCACACTCAACAAAAATTGAAAAAGAATTATTGTATATATGTATGTATTTGGCGTTATTGGGTCGGTAGTGTGGCGTCATACGGGTGTAATCAGTACAAAGACGAGAGTGGGTTGTAATAACAGCAGGTTTATTCACAATTTAGACCGTAGTCACATGCACTGTATACAATTAACTAACTAAATAGACCCCACTGCTAGGAGAGATATTTACAACGGCTACCTCACCGCAACATACTATCTAATGTTTCGCCGTGCGTAGTACCGCCTGCCCTGAGACCGACTACGTGGCTCACTAGTCACGACAATAACTGCCGGCTCCTTCGCCGCGTGCACGTTCGCACCTCTCACGGACGACCTACGCTGCCGCTGCCAGTATCACAAGAAGGAAGAGCTATTGTTTTCACGGCCCTTAAATAGCCCTCGCGACGCTGCCCGCCGCTTCCATTGCCTCCACCCTAACGATGCGCACATCCTGTCAGAAAAAACCCGTGCGTCATAGCTTCTGCCTTTGTCTACGCATCCGGTGCCCACCACGCGCCACGTGTCCACGCTGTTTTAGCGACACGACCCTACAGTAGTCCGACTTCGCTGGGCAGCTACCGGTGTCCCCCAACCCTGAGCCTAGTGAAATTGACACGCTTGGGGGTAAGAGCGACATGAGGCATTCGTCACATTCGTGTAATTCTCTTCACCGTAATTAGCAAGATTCGCCTGCTTGAGTTTTTCTTCGTCACGTAGCTACAGAAAACTGGGAGGAAAAATAATTATTTATCGATCATATTAATTCGCATGTCAAGTGATTCTTAACCTGAAGTACGTTCTTGAGTTTAGGTCAATAAAACAAATTTACATTGCCGACGATTCGGTCCGTTTATTCGGCCGTATTCAGGGCTTCATTGATATTATTTATACTGTGTAAGAAGCTATTTACAATTACAGGCAACAAAAAAACTAAGAGGCTCACCTATAAGGTTATAGACTAAACAAACTATACATTCTTATGAATATGATGTTCCATCATGCTCGATGTGGGAATCTCTACATTATGAACAATTCAGCCCCATTCTGTGACAAAACTTATAAAAGAGCTGTACGTTGACTTCTGTTTACTTGTGCACGCCAGCTCTTGCATAGATTTAGTCACAGTGTGGAACAGAAATGCCACATCACACAGAAATAAAGTTATAAAGCAAAATGGTCTATAACTTCATTTAAACAATAAATACTCTATAGAAAACGTTTTCTATTCCTTTGCATTTTCTCTTATTATGCGTCTGCGGCTCATTTGATAACTATAGACATGATGAAGCTTCATTGCAGTATAGGTTGTCGATCACTCATGGCGATGTGTGTCAACCAAGGATTGCGTTAGTTAAATGCTAGCTCGTTCGTGTCAATATATTCAATTTGTTGTCGCTGAAGATCGGCGAGCTCAAAACCAACTGCAGCGCGTGAAACTTTGTCTACCTCTGTTTAGAGATAAAGAATATTCGCCAAACTCAATCGTCGTAATTAACTTTTTAATCGCATAGCGGCAATCTGCCCGAGCAGCCATATGCTCCAGGGGCATATGCCCCATAAGAGTCTGAAGGTAAGCCGTTACCGCTGTCCTATTGCGTTTGTTAAACAAAGCAGCAGGGCATGATCTGTTCTGTCTAGTTCTCGTCTGATGAATGCACAATGTTCACGGCGCATCCACACAGATGCACAATAGAATACTATCGGTAGGAAGGCACCGTTATATAATACATTAAGACTGTGTCTTTTAACTAAGTCTTCTGAAACGACAATTTGCCGAAATTTTTGAAAGAGGGTCTGTCCTTTGAACAAGCCGGGTTGAGATGTTGGATAGAAGCGCGACACCCAAATAAACTTAGAACTTTACATGGAGAATGCCCATCATACTTTGTCAACGAGGATCTTCCCTTGCAGGGGTGAGACATCACATTCCTCCATTTAATGAGTGCGGTAATAACCGTTCAGTCCGATTTAACAGCCGCTTTGGTGGGTTTACTTTCCTCCCCTCATTCCTGGCCAATCGCTAGAGCTACCGCAGCATCAGCCATCGTATCTCTACAGCAATGCTCATACGAGACGATCACCATACCCGTGTGGATAGTAATATGTCAATACTCGTATTGCCAGTATGAGATATTGGACTATCTGTTTCCAAGACCTTCATTTTAACGGTGCAGTTTTAATGGGCACTTCGCACGGGTTTCACCCCACTGTTTGTCATCTTCCAAGCGGCAGCTGCCACGGGTGCAATGTTAGCCGAAGCAGGGGGGGGGACTATTTAGAGATTTCACTCTCTCTCCAGCAGAGCACAGTAATAGCATGGAAGCACTTCTCTGCAAGATACAACGATCATGCCATCCTCCACAAAGTGGCTCGGATGAGAGTGTTTTAATGTTTCCGTTTGTTCCGCTCTCAGATATTCCGCCTGCTCTCTTCTAAGAAATCTGCGGAGTACGCATTTGTAATAGCAGAGTTCTGCAGAGTGCATCTGCGAACTGAGTGTATGAAGATCTGGAAGTCTTAATGAATCACTTAGTCGCTTCTTGAATAAGGCGTGGGCTATAAAATATGGACGATGACATAATCTACTTTTTAACGAAGTGTGCATATTCATTTCGTTTTAGAATTTAAAACTACCTAAAGATGTGAATTTCAAAACAATTAGGTCATTATTTCCTGTTCACACATTCTATATGAGTTCTTTCAAACGGATTTCAGCCATATCAGGTTCAAAGATTCAATTCCAATTTCAGAAATAACATATTTATGAACGGTCGTATCTAATGTCCCTAAAAGTTTTCATAAAAATTTATAATTGAAATTTCAACTGAGAATTTGTTCCTTTATAATAGTACAAAAAAATTTTATTCGCAAACCGGAAAAAATGTAAAATTTTGTTTGCTTTCATTCTAATGCAACATTACCCTTATTAAAGTTGTTTCAAACAATGTATAAAATCTCGGGTTCAGTATAAGACGCTAGTTTCCCAACACTTTGGTCATGGAAGTGTTCTCAATCACATTCCATCCATCTTTTTTAACATTTAACCATGAAGAAGCAGCTTTATAAAACCACGTTATTAAGCATGGGCGTCATCAGATCCAAATAATGAGAGGGGGCGGAGGGATTCAGATGACGATGTACAGAAGTCCCTTTCAATATACCCCGTATTCAAATATTTTGGGGGGACGCATCCCCCTGTCTGGCCCGGCAGTGATGCCTACGAAACTAAGAACATAGAAGACGTTCCCAATCAACAACTGTTTTGCTCCTGACGCACAGTGCAATCTAATAATGTCATCTGGAAACTGCATTGAATACAAACGCAACATACCCAACAAATGGCATTGTGTCGTGACCTTAGGGTAAAACTCCCGAGCATTGCCCTGCATGTCATCTGGAGAACTGCACTGAATAGAAACGCAACATACCGAACAAATAACATTGTGCGGTGACCTTATGGGTAAAACTCCCGAGCATTGCCCTCTTGAGGCCTTCGGAGTGAGACCTTGACTTTGACATTGCCGAAGGCAGACAAGAGGCGTAACACTGTACCACATGTGCGTGGCGTGGCGGCGACGCGCTATTTGTACGCTTTCATGTGCGACGCCTACGTGTACGTGCGTACGTGCATGCATGCAAGGGCGTGCCGGGCGAGTGCGCGGTGCATACGCGCCGCGATGTGTGTTAAGCCATCCCAATGCCGCCCACACACGCAACGGGGTTCAAATTGAACGCTGTCGCGGATTTCAAGCGCCGAATGGCGACGGGCTTCTTCTGGGCTGTTCTGAACTCAAATAGAGCGATTGAGTTGATGCATTTTTTTTAGATTTTCTGCCTTCTGCCTGGATCCGCCGCTGGAAGCACTATCGATTTGTTGAGACGGCGCGAAATTTGGAAGAGACGTACGGAATTGACCGGCGAGCGGCAGTTCCATGAACTTAGCGTTGTCGTTCACATACTTACAGCATACTGAACCTAGTGGTGAAAGAGATGGCTGACGTCACTGCAGTCCGTCTGACCGGGAGATACTAGGTTCAAGTCCCGACGGTGGTAGGATTTTCAACACTACCTTGTCAGCTAGGTCGAATTCAGTCGCTGTCTGGAAGAGAATTCTAGCAACCGGCTGCTCTGATCGGTAGTGTTCCGTGATTTCTCCGATCAACACCCAGCGAATGTCAAGGCAGTACTCTAACAAACGGACCATGGACAGCGCGCGATCTCTCCTACCTCTTCCTTGTTCTTACACACACGCTAGGCGACGGTAGGACGGCGCCGGATCTCGCCATACAGCGGGGGAAGACCACCGCCACCTCCCGAACGAAAACACGCAATACTCGGGACTAATGACCACAGTAGCTGACGCGCTCGGAATCACCAATAATCAATCAACTCAATGGTGAAACATCGTATTAAAGAAAGACCACACTGACGAACGCATACTGAGTGAGCTTTGAAACGATACTGGGGTCGAACAGTTTCCAGAGCGAGTCGGTAACTTCCGTCGATAGCGGAGCGCCCTGAGCAGCGAATTGCTGTGCCCTGCGGTCGCGGCGAGAATCATTAATCAACTAAAATTAATTCATTGATTTCTCTTCGCTTGTTGACTCAGAATTCACACCTAAATTTACCTAAAATAAACATTAGAAATATTTGCGTGGAAAAATGTGACTCCAAATCTATCTCGAAATTCACTTGACTGCAGTATACACGCTTGTCCAATATATCTTTATTATTATTATTGTCATTATTGTCCATTTCCTCTAGAAGATTTTGAATGGAATTGCCGTATGATGTGAGCGAATTTCTGTTGATGATCGCTGTTAGTAGTATCAAGAAAAACGCGAATTGCCACCCGAAATTTGAGGCTCGCGATTCAACGGATTCGATTTCAGGGAAAAATCGCCGTCTTCCTACATCGCCATCGTATAGAGCCAAAGTTTACAAATTGTATTGTATACTTTTCGGTTTTATCATATTTTGTGGGTCTCACAAGCACCTACGTAAGGATTACGTTGTATTTTAAGATAGTTGTTTGGTTAACTTTATCCTTTCTCATGATAAAGTCAGAACTACTCTAATGATTTTAAGATATTAAATCCTAAACTAGCGTCCCCGTGCGAGAACTCTCGCATGTTAACTTTCTTCCTCTTCTCTATTCTTCTATTTTCATATTAAGCCCATAATATATTTTCTTCAAGACCCTCTTATGCACCGTGACTTGTTCTATGCCTACTTTACTATCTGAAAGTATTGTAATATATCAGTACAATACACCCTTGTCATTAAAAATTATTCTTTTTGATCGAAGAGGTATACCCGTGCAATTCAATCGCACATATAATCAAGTTAGTTTAATTTCACATAAGTTTCCGATTCTGGCCGTCTCTGAACAGGTGGGGCAGAATGGAGAAGCGCCGAACACGCAAAAATGTAATAAACTGTCCAAGAAGATCTCATCCTGTAGATTAGAGTATGCGGAATTTCTTTGAGGCTTTTGGCGTCAATATTCCAGGTTTTAATACCATAGAAAGCTTCGATTAGGAGTTATATAATTATTTAGATTTCAACGCTGCCGGAGTGTTGCGAGTTGCATTCGACATTAATATTTATACGAGCTTTACAACAAATTCTTATTTTTTCATGTTAAAAGTGCAATTCGTCACGTCTGCGTGAAATTCTTCATCTTTAGAGACCTTATTTATGAAGACTGAGTGTGGGAGTAGCAAACTCATCTATACTATTGAAATAATATGGGAGAGGATAAACTGTGTTTTATCTTCGCTTTTTGATCTTGCTGTTTCTTCCAATCGCGTCCATCATTGATACTAGGCTCACTAATCTGTCCTATCAAGCAGTAACCGAGTACAGTAAATAATGAGAATATGCTATCTCTCGGTTCGAGCTTCCTCGCTCTACGCATTCGGCCTCTGGGTAAGACACAGAAGCAGTGCTGGAGCCCGCACTGGCGACATACCGGAGGTCATCAGTGTCCGAGCGTCCCCGCCCCCGCGCGCCCAGCCACCCGCATGGGGAGCTCTCGGCCGGCCGGACGTCCTCGCGCCGTCGCCGCCGCCGCCGCCGTGCGAGTAGCCTTGTTTCAATTGACCGTCATTGCTCCAATTACAGCTGCGCCTTGCCTCCTAATTGTCACGTACTCCACAACGAAAGCGCTCCGGAGGATTTCTGGGCAGAGGTCCGCGTGAGTCACGCGCCCACATGCCGATCCACCGCCTCCCCCCTTCCCGCGCTGTCAGTTTGGCGTCTTCGTTGTACCCGCCCCCGGGGGGAAGTGTACGTGCGGAGAACCCAGGGTCCATTATTTTGTTTATCGTATGGTGCGAATCTTCGGGAAGACGGCTCAATAGCTAGATTATTAGATCAAGTCATGACACAATTGCAAAGTTTTTCCTTATAAAGTGAACATTGTAATCTCAATAAAATTATATTTAATTATATATATTTCATTAGAGTCCGAATTTTAATGTAATTACGTATTTTTGTCTTTCTATGTTCAATTCTCCAATTTGTGATATTTGGGAATCACAATAATCGTAACACAATATCCAAATTTTCCGTTACATATTTTTATGTGTTTTTCAAAATTATTTGTTATTTTACCAATTGTCTTAAAATTTATTTCCGAAAAAATAATTAATGAATTTTCAAAAATAGTTTGTGCGCTGAAAATCAGCATTTTCGGAATCAACAAATTCGGAATTGCTTGATGAGGAATCCCACGTGAGGTGCCCTACGTGGTGACGCGAAGTGGTGCCGTCTGTTTGTGTGTATGTCATGACAAGTGCGCGTAAGAGCTCAGATTATCTTGAGATGTGGAAACTGGGACGTGGTGGTTCGTGATCTCCTCACCCAATTTCTGAGAAAAATTGGTTGTCGGAACATTTCGAAGAGAATACTATTACCGGTCATTAAATTCCCTCGTTTGTACGATGGCTGTCATTGTCCTCAAATAAAAATGTGCTCTTAAAAATTAATCCACAAGGCCGAACTATATTTATTTTTAAAATTAGTTCAATAAATATTTTATTATTAAAATTAAAATTGAATTACATTTTTTAAGTATTCTATAATTAACTTTTTACATTCTTGTAGTTTTAATTACATATTTATGAACTACATATTTGGCCATTTCATATTATAAAATTTTCTGAATTCTTCTTATAATAAATCCTGCACTAACGTTTTAATATAATATGTTCTACATAACCTTTTATACTACATTCTACTAACGATTTTTCTTATGGTTTTAGATAGTATTAGTTTGCAGATAGTTTCTATCAATGTCCTCTCAAGCTCAGCACATGGGAATGATGCATTTTATCAAGGGAATTGAAGAGCAATAACTTTTTTTATGAATTAATGAACAAAACTTGTATTTCTATCATACTTAATAACTACAGAAGATACGGTATAAATTAAAACATCTTCTGTAACAGACTCACGGTATTTTCTCGGCTAATGTAGTATCACTAAATGTAAGAGGCACTAATATTTTTACTGATCAGATCACTCACTGATCTGGTGTTGACGTTTCTTCTATTTATAGTACGTTGTTTACAAGACACAAAAGTCTACAGATTTCTTCCATTTTAAAATATGATAAAATTTGTGTCAGTTACACAAATGTCGTCAGTTAATTGCAAAGATGCTTGAAAAATTAGTTAACCATTTGATTCAGAAACTTTATCTAATATCGATGTAGACTATACGTAACGATTGAAGCGTGACTACTTTTTAAGACCCTGTTAGTGCAGTTTTATGCACTTATCAGAGATAAGTGACCTTATTGAATGAAGGATATTATTAAAACGTTAATTTGGATTCCAATTTAATCCACAATTGATTCAAGTTAAATTAAAAAAAAATTAAAATACGTATTAGCAAAATGATTCAAGAATTTAATAAAATTTACTATCAGAACGTATATAGTAATTTGTTGATAATTACACTTGTACGCTTGTAATCATATTCTCTGAAATGAAAATCTTCTCTCTCCTCCCTGATATCTACGCAAAATAATTGTCCCTAGATGTATCCTAATTACGAATAAGTTTCACCTCGCCGTAATCGTCAAGGAGCAAACTGTTTTCAGGAAGTTGTGCATTTTGCAGTTCTTTTACTAACAAATCCTCTTCTTTATTCCCTGCCTTGGTTCGCGCTGACAGGGCGTACCTCGACGAGAAGAGCGCCGCCGCCGAAACTGAATCCGCGGCGGCGACGACGGACGACGCTCCCGAAATAACGTAAATACGACGCCCGCCACTTGCTGCTGGTTGCTTCGCGGTCACCGCTCTAAGGCTCCTGCTAGGCTTTTGCGTTTGCAGCTCTGGTCTGTATTAGAATGTGTGGAGAGGCCTTCGTGTGCACGAACACGTGAAGCTCGGTTGAGGGTGGCCATGTCACTGGGGTCTAATTATTTATTTATTTATTTATTTTACGTCAAAAAGCAGTTAAAAACTGCGTATGACGTGCTATGGGAAAAAGTGAATTGTGTGCACATTTTCTAAGTTCTGTGATCCCTACACTAAGTCATATACTAAGTCTAAATCTAAATCGAATGAAAGGTAAATCAATTCTAGCATTCGTTTTGTTTAGGAGACAAATGTCGTAGATTGGGAGGTCCTCTATATGAAACCCGATGGTTTTTCCCCACCAGCTAAGAAGTTTGAAAGATGACACTATGTGTATGTGTGTGTGTGCGTAAGTGTGTGTGTGAGAGTGAGTGAGTGAATGGTGGTGAGGAGAGAGAGAGAGAGAGAGAGAGAGAGAGAGAGAGAGAGAGAGAGAGAGAGAATTTCGAGGTAAGTACTAACTGGTGGAGGTGATGTGATGGTCTGAAAGAGAATTGTTGAGGCCGGCTGATATGACCGTTGGTGCTTAGATCAATTACGCAACACTTAAACAACGGGACACAGATTGCATGCGACGTTTTTTCCTTGTCGTCTCCCGACTTCCGACTTTAGAATACGGCGAGAGGCTGATCTGCCTTCTCCGTGCCCCAGCCCCATTCCCTTAGCTCTAAAAAAGACTGCAGAAGTACTGCGAGAAAGGAATGATTTACCAAAACTTATTGAGCTGGACAAAGAAGGGGATGCATGTGTAGAAAAAATAAGCAGATAATCATAAACAATATTTTACCACCTAATTACATTTAATTACCCTATTTTTTACTTAATCTTACTGTATGACATTTTCTCATGCTAAAATCTACTTGGCGCCTTATTGGTTTAGATCGAGACCATATAATCATGGCTGCACTGGTTTCCGATTGAGCTTCACTCTCACTTCGTTACGAGAAGGACTCTCTAGATGGACTAATATAGATCAGGTGTATATGGTGGCTTTTTGCATACTAATTTTCTGAATTTGCTTGCGTGGTTAAGATATCTTCACAATCTCTCCACTCTTAGGGGATGCCATGGAAACATGCCATCCCCTGAAGGGTTAATTCAGTCAGTTTGTTCATCGATCACTCCGACTTTCATAATTGTTTGTGTGATCAAAATATTCAGATTGCTTCAAAAGCTAAGCTAATACCATCACGGGAGAAAATTCACAAGTCCCCGGTGAAAAACATAACCCTTCGCAAATGTAGTAATGTGTTTGTGTCGCTTCTTGAGGCCATAAAAACTAATATTCTTTTGGTTCTGCTAATGAAGTATTGTAGGGAGTGAAAAGTAATGCTATGTCAATAAAATGAATTGAAATAGTTTGCTTCCGCTAATAACACTTGATAAATAATGCTAATATTGTAAGTATCTAACAACATAAATTGAGTGTTCCATTCATTCATTATTCTGTATGTTCCAATCATTCACACTAGATTTGATTGAACTGTACTTTTTGTTTTGTTTTGTGGATGTCGAGTAACAGTAATCCCATACTGTTAATGCACGGTCGCATTAAATGTCTCATCAATAAATCTCCCTTAATTTATTTTGTAAATGCAATACATGTTCGTAATTCAAATTTATGTTATTAAAAATTGGTTTTGCAAATTTGAATAATGATTTTTTTCAAATATAGAATTGTGTCTTATGTACCTTGAAGGAGCGCTGGTACTCTCGTGTAACTAATAAGTTCGCGACACAAAAAATCGAGTGATGATTAATTTAATTTAGTTCAAAATTATCGTTTCATTTCTCTAATGTTTTAAATGCAATATTTAGAAGTTTATCCGTTTAACTCTCGAAGTATAGTATTTATTCAGAAAACTCTGATTTGAAACGAGTGGGTATCCTCCTCATGCAATATTACAGCAGTATTTATTAATACCATGAAATAGAACTCTAATAGCATCGTTGATCACAACATATGTAACATAGGCATTCAGCTCACCATGATTTGTTCTTCGTATAAACTTTGCAAAGGGGTTCACCGAAGACCACTGCAGATTTTCTCTGCATCTACGCTTGAATTAAAATTGACCAAGTTGAATTCTTAGTTCCCTAGAAGTGTAACGCATTTCACTGACATATTATTGATGATACATCTCTTTTATCATTGGGACGATAACAAACAACAAAAAACTATTTCTTGAAAGCTCGTGACGAGTTTGCAGAAACTGAAAACCTTTAATTGTTTAAACATATTTTTATTGGTAAGTTCAGGAAAACTAATTTAGTGAGAACACATTTTAAAATATTTTTAAAATGTAAAAATGCTTTCTGAAAATTTCTATTTCATCCACATCTCTCAATTGGAGACTTTTTATGAGTGTCAAAGATGGATTACTTTGTAGCAGTAATGAAGAAACACATGGAAAGACAACACTTAAATTTCAAATTGAAAAATTTCTGAAGAAGTGCTGTTGAGTGATCTAATGACTGGGGGAAAATTAAAATTCAATAATTCGTCATAATTAATTCTTTCAAATCTGTAAAACCCTTCATTTGGGATATTAACTTTTAAGAATAATTTTTGTTCTAACTGAACATCTTTTGCTTGTTTTAATGTGAAAATATGTTAAACTATTGATGTTTTTAGTAACTTGTCTTGTGTCACAGAACGTAGTACCTTCTTCATGTGGGGATGTGTTCCTGCATGTTATCTTGAGAAAATATATTAATTATCCTTCTTGCGTAATTTCTTCAGCGACGAAGAAGCAAAGGCTGAAGGAGAAGCGGCAGAAGGGGAAGAAGGAGAAAAGGCAGAAGGGGAAGAAGAGGAACAAGGTGAGGCGAGGGAAAGCTTACATCAAGTAAAAGCTCGGCCTACCAAACCCATTGAAGTCGGCGCCGGCGAAGCCAGAGCTGGGCAGGGCACAGCCGTCAAGGCCAGTGGCGGCCGAGCCGGAGACGGCCTATCCGCATCCAGGGTCGGGTCTGGTGAAGCTGGTCCGAACCGGTACCTGCAGCAGGCAGGCTGTAGGGAGCCAGTTGCAGCCGGGCGAGTGGGTCCGAGACAAGTTGAAGACGGTCAAAGGCTATTCAGATCTGGGCAAGCTAGTGATCAGCAAGGCAGCGTCAAACCGATCAGCCCTGGGAAAGTGGGTCCCAGGTCAACCAGTTCAGGGCCAGTTGGCGCCGACATTGAGGGCTCCAAGTTACCGCAAGGGGTAGGGAAAGGGAAAAGTATGATTACACTCTATGACGATGAAGAAGAAAAACGCCGACTCTCTGCATTAGAAGCAGCCGATAAAGAAGGGCGTGAACGGTTAAATAAGGAAATAGCTCACGCGGAAAAATTGAAACACGAAGCTGATGAGTCTCATAAAAGCTTACGGCATGCGAAACGGTGGGGTAGAGATGCAGTCCAAAAGCTTAACAATGATTTACTGGACCTCAGGCAAGAAGTATCGAATTTGGATGCATCTAATAAGGCTTTTATTGACAAAATTAAGGATGACTTATTGGCAGAGCAGCTTGATGTTCCAGGCCCGCCCCCTGAGCCGGAAGAGGCGCCAGCTGAAAGAGCAGATCCGCCTACAAAGCCAAAGTTAGTCCAAGCGTGAGTCTGCGTGCGTAGTAAAAGGTGTGCTGTAAAAACGTGTGCCTTTTCTTCCTAAACTAACCTAAACTAACTCCAGATTGTGCTATTAATGCTTATTTGAAACTGAGTTATTTTCAAGGACTTGATCACTATATTTTCTTCATTGATGGAGTGACGACATATATACTTTATTATGAATTTAATAAACTGAATATTTAATTTTTAAAATTGCTTGTGTTACACTGATTTCATTCAATGTTATTTCCGAGAAACTAATATTTTTCAGCCAATTCAAGAGCACAGAGATTTGAACCACAAGGTTCATTTCAGACTAACGTATTGTCCAGGCAATTGTGTTTGTCAATAAAACCAAGGAAAATTCGTGATCACAATTTTAACCTTCCAAACCTCTGTATGTAGAACACATTCAAATACTGTCCATAAAAATCATCGATGTATTCAACAACAGTAAAAGATCTAATACATCGTTCAATGGCATTTTTATAACAGTATTTTAAAAATCTTCAGTAAACGAATCAAAACCAAAAAAAAAACAACATTTTTTGAGCTTTAGATATGTTCTTGAGTGAATGTTTTATTAATATTTTTTACCGCTTTGAAACTATTATTTACGTAAAATATTATATAGTATCTTTAAAGTAATATATTTAAAATGATAAATCTTTTTTCTTTTGAACTTTATTTTCTCACCAAACTTCCAAGATTAGTTGTGCATGCGTGATTCCACTTTCCAAACAGATATGCAACTAAGTTTTTCGAGTACATTGTTAGAAATATGTCATGTGATTCAAATCATATGATAACACATTTTATTTGAAGTTTAAAATACTCTGCAATTGATATCATAATTTGATTTCGTGGTGTTCGAATAATTCCTCAAACACTACCCAGAATACCTAAAAAGAATCGTAAGAATACGTAATCACAAAAACTGCTATATTTTTGAACCATCAAATTAAGTTATTATTATAATGTTTTTCTGTTGCTTACATCAACTTTATTACAAGTATTTTTTAAGAAATGCAGCGAGGATGATTTATTCATACAAATACATAATATTTTCAAATATGTGCTCAAAAATATTTTTCAAACCAAAGGGACGTCGAGAAAGCGTGCGAGAATAATAATTGTCTGAACTCCATCAATGGAAATGGGAATTTGTCCTGGCATAAATATATCAGCCTCATTGTCAATTTTTTTTATTTGTTATCGAAGTAATTTACAACTAATATTACTAAAGGCTGATGCGTATGTATGCTATGTTTGGTATGGTAAGATGGAGCAAAATATTGCAGATTTAAATAAACTTGCATTAGAGAGGTTTTCTTCGTGAAAACTGATAAATTTGTCAAAAAATGTGACTACATGAAAACTTAGAATTTGACATCAGTGCACATTTTTTTCGAGGGTGTTACCTGTATCTTCGGCGTACTTTCATTGATTCGGTGTTCGTCACTCGATCGAGCAGCCTTGATCGGTAAAATATATTTCAGTACAGTGGGAGCAAAAAGATGAATGATTGAGTATTATTGTCTTTCTCGGGAATGAATTTTGAAGAGATTTTGAAATCACTCTTCTTAGTGAAATTCTAGGCCCCCAAAGACATCATAAAGCTTGATACACGTATTGCTGCATGAGAGATCGTACGTTGTGTAATTCATTTTTAATATTTGCTTCTCATATTAAAATTTTGAAGGTCTTTTCAATTGCACTGATAGTCAATGACAGTGAATGCGTAACAAATGCAGTTATCCAGGTGCGAAATAAAATGTTCTGTAAAATATAAAAATGTCTATTATGAAGAGTTCTCAAAATCAATAGTGTTCTTCAGATTAATGATATTTTGACCGTTGAATTTATAAAAACATAAACATCTGTGAGAATTCCCTATGGTATACTTTTCATACTTTAAATTGCTTATTTTCACTGAGAGAATATTTATCTCCACGTGTGTGAAAAAGACCGGGGTATTAGTTACGTTAATGACAATTGAAGAGTGAAAAAAATCGCCGTGAAGTCGTTGTAAACTGAACTTGAACATTTGTTTAATCATATTTCTCTGAACGAGGTGAGATTTAGAGAGAGAGAGAAGAAATATATGGAACTCGGGTAACCAGCAATTAATAAGCATGAATATTTGTTTTTATCATTAACATATTAACGAATTTGGAGTGAATTTTATAACATTTTGAACATTACAATGAGTGCTTTTGAATTTTTTTTGACAAATAAAACCACTTCATTACCAAGCGATGATGTACAACTATAATTATAACATTATGTTGTATAATATTAAATATAAACATTATTTCTTTCTTAACGTCTGAATTCTCAGGAGGCAGTAACGGTATGAGTCTTACATAATATTGTTATTACACATCAAGGTAAGTATATCTCCTCTATTTGAATGCTTAGAAAATAGATATGTTGAACGTTTGCAGACAAATATTCCTCGATATTTCTCATAATTAGAACTAATTACCTGGTGGAGAGCAATGGTTTTTCCACTCATAACATTTTTCATTTCTAATCTCAAAATCAAATTCACTGAAAGAAAAAAAAAGTTGCTCGTTTTAATTATTTTTTATCGGGTAGCAAGAGTTCCTAAAAAGTCATTTAACACTTTATTATCATCACATACAATTCTTCAAGGAAACACTCTCTCATTTGCTTCATTAAATCGTAGTGAGATCCTCCCTGGCAGTTTAGCTAATTATATTACTGCACTTTTTCGCGATTTGACAGCAATTGCCAGATTACTGAAGGATTAAGAGGAAACTAATCGCGGCCTGTCACCTCGAATTGATGAGTATGATGCTTGAGACCTGCTTCTTCATGATGCGTAGTCTAAACAAATGTGTGCACGATGTGCAATGTTAGTTTCGAGTCTCGTTTGTACCTGGTTTGAAAGGGGTGTTTCACAGTCGTGAAGGATAGTGAATAATACTTTTCGATAGAGGGTAGTGATATAGATCCATAAATATTTATCAAAAATAAGGAAAGAATGCCAATTCTAAGCCCTAAGATTAAATCACTTACTTATGAGTTTTCAAAGTGTGCATTTCATCTTGGTGGAGGGGGAGATCGTCCAGTGGGAGTGTTTCAATGCGGGCTGCTAGATGATATCTAAATTCTGCTTTGGCTGCAAATCAATTCAGGAAAGAGGTTTAAACATTCAGCATTTAATATAAGTAAAAACACTGGTACGGTGGAATTTATACGAGAATTTGCAAAGCACGAGTAAATTGTTTGGTGTGACTGTTTTGCAAATAAAAATACGTACATCTCATGTCGACACACAAAAGGCATTAAAACTTTGGTTTTCGACCAAAAATAATGAATTACGTCATTAACCTAAGTTTTTCTGAAAAATTTGTATAATTTTCAACATATTAATATTATTCTTTTATTATTGTCATGTAATATTATTTTCAGATATTTAAAAAATAAAATAATATTTATTAATATAATTTTATTCCACTATTACACAAGTAGATTGAATGTTCGTATTTCGAAACCTGTTTGTGAGGCAGCTAAATAAAACAAGTCATACGAGTTGGTACAATTTATTACAAGTCTCCCATATGCTCTTCCTTATATATTTCGCTTTTGATTAATTCTCATTGAATGCAAGCCCCAATATTAATCCAGTATAACAATAATAAAAAATTATAGAAATTTTATTTCAAATAATAAATATAACCTCATATTTCATTATTCATATTTTTATTTATGTAAAGGGAAACGTGATTTCGCACGCATTGTAAAAAGAGATAATATACCTCAGAAAGAAATAAAATAGCAACTGAGTCTAAGCCATGAGGGGGGATATCTAGATGCTGAGGCGAAACGAATTAAAACGTTTTAGAACTATTTTATATCTACATAATTCACATGCTGACTTCGAACTATTTCCATACCACATCAGTTATCATCAATGAAAATTATAAATAAATATCATGTTTAGTCTTTTTTTTTTTTTTTTTTTTTTTTTGTAAGTATCGCACATCACACGGCACGTAAAGCAAATGTAAGCCAAGAAGGAGGTGAAGTATTTCGAAAGGAAGTCTGAGGCGCGATTAGCCTTTTGGCAGCAATTTGCTGCGAACCGTCTCCGCTGTGATTGGTTGACCTACAGCAAAGCCTCGCCTTCCTCCGCTTGGAGCGAATACTTGTGTTTCCCAGGCAGCAACCCGGAGTCAACCACCAGGCCGACAGTATACATGCGGATCAATAACGCATATCTTATTTGCAATTAATGCAAGAAACTTGTGATGCGATTATAACTCACCGAGAGAAAATATTATTTTCGCAAATTTTATATTTCATGTACTTAAATACATAAGTAGTGGATTATTTCGTTTGCAACTATAAGGGGTCGATCCGTCACTACTTTGATTTGGAGGCCATATTTCTAAGGAATAAATTAGGTGTTATATCACCACCTGAAAAAGAGATGAATATTCACTTGATTCAAAGGAATAAAACCAGATCTGACGTGAGGTCGCGTGTGCGGGGAAAAACATCGGTGAAGTAACCGCGGCGCGCAGGGCGTGTGAAGAATTCAGAGTTGAAGTAGTAGTTAACAGCGAAACCTCTCTGAAGACCAGCCCTATTAAACGACCTCCTCTCTAAGTAAACGGTTATTTTTCGAACACACATTGAAATATAAAACTATATTGTACCTCTCGTAACAGACGAACCCTCTCGTTACCAGATACCAGCCCCTCAATAGCAATTTTCTTAATTTGCCCCTCTTAAGAGATCACTTTCAGGAAAATTGTACGTTTACAGTTTTCCGAATTTCAGCAGTTAATATGAAAATAGGGGACGTTGTAAAAAGCATTCCCGCGACATGTCCTAAGCCTCAGCTTCATTCTCGGAAACAGAGGACGAGGCACCAAGAAACAATTAACTGTGCCTCTGATATGATATCATGGCTGCTCTCTCCAATCTATCATTTTTTCATGAAACAGAGGATATGAAAGTAACCTAACATTTTATTCTTTAAATCAACAGGGTCTTCCTTACCTTTTTTTCAATCTTCTTCGTCTCTAATAGCTCCTTCGCCAAAATAGGTATACATTTTCCTGATAATTTGTTCCCGCCTTTTTCACATTGAATGCTTTCCTCACTTTTCTTTTGAGGTGCTCAATATGTTTGTTATATTTGGAATTCGGATTATTATATTTTTAAATATTTTGTAGGGAACAAAAAACTCAATACTCTAGCACAATGGACTTGAAGTTATTCCCTCTACACCGTTCGCGTCCAACGAGCGTGTTTTTTACGAAAAAGCTGAATAATCTGGATACATTATTTTTATGAAAAACCGATAATCTTTTTCGAGACAAATTATTGCTTTTACGATCGGTTCTATTTTTAGTGAAAGATCTATATGGTCGCTTATACACGAGACAATTGTTGCGGAAATAAAGCGCTCTCCTAACAAACAAATACATTAGGTTATATCCTAATTAATGAAACAAATTTCTCAAACAATTTTTTAATCCTCCATAATCTCCTCTTTTCATAACATTAAACTAGATAAAACTATTACGTCAAGATAGATTAAGGGGAAGATACAGCTTTACAGCAGTTAAATTATTATTATTTTCCCACTTTTTTTCATTAAAATCATACTCCACAGCGGTGAAAATGAACTAACACACAGAAATATATTTCTTCTGCAAGGAAAAATTAGCTTTTAATTTTAAAAAAGATTTGGATTTTTGTTGAAAAACAAAATTCAACCAGTTTTTGCTTGCACTGACTTAGTGTTTCCCTGATAACTGAAATAATTTTGAATTTTACTTATTTCGTCTTTTAATTTGTTGTAAATACTCACAGGTACAAAACCATACTCTTTCATTTCGATCTGTGGATAAATAATATTTTTAATTTAAATCCAAAATATATTGATTATTAAAAGTTTTTTTCAGTTTTATAATTCTTTATTACAAGAACTATTGATCTAAAGTGTATGATTTAACATGGTTTTGCCCACTATACTTGGTTAAATGCATCCTAAAAATTTCATAGCTTTAAAATGATTAGTTTTTTGAGTTATAAGGGAAACGGTCTTAAAAACGTTAATTCTGGAAAACAAGAGACGAAGTTAGTTTCATAAGTTTTGCTTACCTTACTACTCGAATAGATACATGATGCAGCGACATACCTTTTAAATCATAACTTGAAAACTAATGCGGATATCGATATATTCTTTTCACCGAAATATTCCTGAATAATTAATGCATAGGAAAAATGGTTTTCAAAAATAGAATTTTTTAAGGTTTTAATGTGTATCTTCCCCCTTAACTTATAAAATAGACGTGTAGACTTCCGCAGCCAAAGTCAATAGATACTTGGCTGTCTGGGAGACACTACGAGCTATGCACAGTTGCTGGCGGCTGTGGCTAGGACAGCCTCGTATCTATTGACTTTTAAAGCTACTCAGTTCTAAATTTATTAAAGAATTGTTCATCATGTGCTGGCAAAAGCCTAACTAGCCAAAGGCATGTACATTTTAAATAAAAACTAAAATTCAAGACATTCGTTCTTTCTTTTCGTCTCCTAGATCAAGGAATCATTCAAACAAGGTTCACACCAACAATTTTCAAATATTTCAATTCTCCATTTAATCATCATGGCGCCTATGTCTCCTATGCCTCAACTGTTTTATAATGTTATATGTTTTTGAAATTAAATATTGTGTATTTTAAACGAGTTGTCTTGACTTTAAATTATGCTTATATTTTTGTTACTGAGTCACTTTGTACTTCCAGTTCGTTTAAAGGAGGCGGAAAAGAATAAGTTGAAAAATTCGACAGAAATGAGTGCGAACAGTTCAAAGGATAACGAAAACATAGGTAAACAATATTGAATAATTATTTAATTAATTAGCAATGTACACTACAAAATTAATGAAATGTGGTTGAGTAATATGACCTGAGTTCTTACTACATTCTTAACGTTGTATGATGATTATTACCATTTATTGTTTGGATAGAAGTTTTTAGGTTCCACCGCATGGCGCACATTTGCAATGATAAAAAATCAGATTTACATCAAACTTCTATCGACGTGAAAACAACTTTGTGCATCTGCCTTTTCAAGTAAAAAAAAACTTTTCCATTAGTTCCAAAATATATTAATTTTGGAGAAAAACTTTTACTCCAATTTCAATAGTTCTTAAATATACAAAGATTGGCAGGAAAAAAATAATACTTGGAGGACTTAATAAAAACAGTGAACTCAGATATGTAAACAAACGGAACGATTCTATCATTAGAGTTCTTTCAAAACAGATACATTCTTTCTTTAAATGAGAAATTTCCTCTTTTCATAACATCTTAATCTAGAGAAAATTTTACACCAACTTATAAATTGAACGCATAGTCTATCGCGGCCAAGTATTTATTGATCTACAAATAAAAAATTCAGACTCAGTTCTAAATATATTAAAGAATTGTTCATCATCTACTGCCAATAACGTAACTAGCCAAAGGCATTAAATTTTAAAATAAAAACTAAAATACAAGACATTTGTTCTTTCTTTTCGTGTCCTAGATCGAACCAAAGTTATTTGAAAATTTTTAAATATTTCAATGGAACATTTAATCATGAGTCTGTATGTGTCTCCTATACCTCAGCAGTTTTATGTAATTTTTTGGAAATTAAATATTTGTTATATTTTAAACGAGTTATTTTAAATCATGCTTATATTTTTGTTACTCTGTCACTTTGTACTTTCAGTTCGTTTAAATGATGCGGAAAAGAATAAGTTGAAAAATTCGTCACAAACGAATGCAAACGTTTCAAAGGATGGGGAAAACATAGGTAAACAATATTAAATAATAAATTAAAATTTTTTATTTCTGTATTTTTTATCTTGAAGTAAAGTAAATGTTTGAACATTTTCTAAAACCTTACATATATAAAAGTTGATAAGTTGACAAGAATATATTTTCCTAATTATTTAATTAATTAGTAATGTACTCTGGAAAATTATTGAAATGTTGTTGAGTGGTACGACCTAGGTTCTTACCACATACTTCACTGCTTTGCTACCATTTATTGTTTGAATAGAAGACTTTTTTTTGGTTTCCACTGCATGGCGCATATTTGCAGTGATGAAAAATCAAACATTTATATCAAAATTCTGTCGAGTTGAAAACAACTTTGTGCCTCCGCCTTTTCAAGTTAAAAAACCTTTTTTCAACAGTTCAAAAATAGTTTAATTTTGGAGAAAATCTTTTACTCCAATTTCCAGAATTCTTAAATATACAAAGATGCCCAAGAAAAATAAATACTTGGAAGGCTTAAAATAAGTTTAAGCAAAAACAGTGACCACAGATACTGTATATAAACAAATTATTCAATTCTATCATTGCAGTTCATCTAAAAGGATTTCATTCTTGCTTTAAATGAGAAATTAACTTTAAAACATTGCAATTCTCAAGGAAATATTTAATAAGATTACGATATTAGCTGAAAATGCACATTTCTGGAACAACTTTTAAAATAATTATATAAACGTTGATATATATATATATATATATATATATATATATATATATATATATATAGGAACGTTATTTTTTAATATAATTATTTTTATTTATTTTTTTAAATAATTTTGGTAAATAAAAATTTAATTTTTAAAATTTTAAAATTTTTGGTTAAAAAATTTTCCCTCAAGCTTCCGATCTATACATGTACTAACATAATACATTTCAATTAAAAAAGTGTATATTTATTGGAACTCTACAACTGTAAAATTAAACCAATTGTTTTTGCATATTTGCTTTTACCAGTTGGTTTCAGTTGCATTATGTTTCCAATGGAAGTTTTTTGAAACCAAACATTAAACAATTTACTTGTAGATTCTGCGTTAAGCCCATGTCGATGCATTGCGCGAGACTCACACAGACACACAAAGAGGACAACAAATATACTTATTATTATGGATTTTGTTTTTAATCCGCGATTATTATCCGTTATTATGTATCCGCGATTCTA
The DNA here is from genome assembly GCA_964035755.1 of Teleogryllus oceanicus. Lineage (NCBI taxonomy): Eukaryota > Metazoa > Arthropoda > Insecta > Orthoptera > Gryllidae > Teleogryllus > Teleogryllus oceanicus. The sequence continues at coordinate 21,452,772 of CAXIVR010000011.1, read as the reverse complement.
CGAAGGAAAATGCTACATTATCTTTATACCGCGCGGATTAAAACCAATTAATCTGAAGATTTTGAGAAGAGGTCGTGTAAAATTGAGTTTTCAGATTTTTTGCGATATGTGTATCTGAGCATCTTTCCGTTTCGTTTTATTCACCTATTGAAAGATCAGCATTATTTTTAAAATCTTTCTTGGGGCCTTACGGATTATTGGATCCTGAAATGTCAAATTCAGACAATGGAGCATGTTAAATGCGAACATAGCACATCAAAGATGCTTATGATTTTTTACCAATGTATTACTAGGATAATAGTGTTCTATATTAACAATAAATGATTGTAGCAAGGCATCTCGTTTCTCTAATGCTCACATTTGCTTGTGGTATATTTTTGGCAGGGTGCTCTTTCACGATTTTCTTAATTATTATGGTCAGTGAGTTACTACGCCCCCTTAAACAATTATTGCTACCACTTGAACAAATTCCACAAACAATTCCATGCATCTGAATTTGATCTTTCAGGAGATAGTGATACACGTGACCCTTCGCAACGTGTTACTCGAAACACACGCAACTCGAGACTCAGCAGAAAGTCATTCAAAGAAAAAATGCAAGCAGGGCTTAGGGCTCAAGCAAATCGATGTCGTAGCTTGTCGGACCTAAAACGGAGAATGTCAAAGAAGTCGACAGAAAAATACAAATTTCAACCTACTGCCACAATAATCCATACCGATGAAGATACGGAAGTGAAGACTGTACAGGAACTCTCGGATACAGCACTCCCCAAATCCTGACAAAGTTATGACGTTGAATCTAGACACAAAGGGGCAATAACAGGTAAATATATAATTTAAAATGAACATTTTGCTACTTGATCACATAAAGTATATGATTACTGCATTTTGCCCCATCTTACTGTATCACCAGTAGTTTAGAACGAATTAGAAGTAATTCATTTTAGAAGTTATCAGTTTTGCAGAATAAACTTTAAATATATGGGTAGAATATAAAGCTTTCAATATTAAAATCAAGATGTCGTCAAATAAGACAAATCAGCCGTAGTTTGTCTCGTTGACAAGTAGACAGAAATTGATGATTCTTTGTCACAGAAGCTCGAGCTGAATCTTGACGGCTGGATGATCTCTTCGGAGCTGAGCAGCTGAAACGACTAGTTTGTTTTGCATTGCAATTCAAGGTGACCCGATCCGAACCCACGACTGTAGCTCCGTCCCATCCGCCCATTGTACCGCGAAGCCTCCCACGTGCCCCGCTTGGCTGCGCCCCATCGGCGGGAGGCTCGGGCCGCATTAGCATTCATAGCGAGACGTCTCCGCATTTCAATACGGAAATGAATCTTTCGTATACATTAGGGCGAGAGCGGGCCGGCGCCCGCGCCCGCCCCCAGCCGCGTTGGTACACCGTTGCCCGTTACGAGAGCGCTGCTACGCACTCGCTTTCACATTTACTTCGGTTTCTGTAACCTGGCCGATGACAGCTGATCAGCTGTTACGGTTTCGTCCAATCGGGAGCTTAAACGTCGCCACAGGCACGTCACCGTGATGACGTTTTAACTCTGGATTGGATGACACCGTCACAGCTGATCAGCTATCATCGGCCAGGCTAGGAAATCCCAAGTATAGTACGCGCTACGTTCGAGAACGGGTTTAGTACTCTGGCATCCTCCGTTGGAATCCATGCGAATGCCGGACCAGAACCTTCAACAATAACTCCCGAGACCGCATGCGATCCTTCTTTCTCCATTTTGCAAAAAATGCTCTTTTATAGCCAAAAGGCTTGCTAAACGAGGATTATGATCCGTATATTTGACGTAATCGTCATCTTGCAACCTGATCTCAAAATTATCGACTCCAGCTCATTCGGAATTCGGTATGGACTTGTTCTAAGCTCAGGCGGAGTCCTTACTGCAAAGATTCGAAATACATTTTTTTAAAGTATATTGTATGGAGAAAGGATTTAAGATGACATACAGAAATTATAGTGACATATTCAAAAGCATTTGGAATGGCTTTGCAGAAGAATGCGAATATTTTTTATTAATTTTGTTCTATGTTATTTTTCTTCTGGTTTGTAGTATTTCGTAAATATTATTCCTAACATTAAACAGACATCAAGTTCGCAAACGATTCAATACAAATTTATTCTGCAGTAGGTTTTCAGGTAGTTCAGTAGGAGAATGATTAAACGAATGCGTTTTGTTTTTCATTGGATACTCATTACATTGAGACCCATTTTACAAAAAAGGTGCGAGTAGGGAAACGTGAACGACTATAAATCGGTATGACGGAAGGGCAGTAATATTTGCACCCCTGATTCGCATCAACCCTCCTCGCAGAGTTAGCCGAAAGGGAAGCGGTGTAGTGGTTACTAATTCGATTGGTTGAGCAACGTATTTGCAGAGGGTGCCGTCCTATTGCAGTGAGGATGTAAAGAAGCAGAAGCGCGAGAGCAAAAAGAAGAAGAGGAAATAACGACGCTCATGCCGCGCGCCCCCGTCGCCGCCCCCTGACGGTCCAAAGACCACCTGGTGATCGTCGCACCGGCACCCGCCCTCAACGCCCGCCCCTGCACGACGCGATGCCGCTGCTGCTGCTTTGTGAGCCATCTACGCTCGCGCACTTCAAAAACATAGCAAAATAAAGCATTATTTTTAACAAATACGTCATTATTTCGAGGATTACATTTGTAATTACTTGGTTTTTAAGAAGTAGTCTCAGTGAATGAATTTATTTCCACGGTGTGTGAACTCGGGTCCTTGTACAGTGGTGGACATTAGTATAAAGGCAAGTCAACATTTTAAAGGAAAGCTATATATTTGACGAATCAAATTTGACTCACATAATTTATTATTTAAAGGATCTGCGATTGATACGCATATAGTTACGTATCTTTATATACTGATATTGCTTTCGGTTAGTTGACAAATTGCATAAGAGTAACATAACACCAACGAAGGGGGCAATCTATATATTTTGAGCAGTACTAAGAATTTTCTCGTATTATCTCGTTTTACAGTAAAAACACCAAAATTCAATAATATATTGACATGAATAGAAACAACGCTTTTCTGTCGTCGTTTGGTCATTGCGTCATAATCAAGAGCATCTACAATAAAACTGTTATTGGTCTTGGTCGCCCATGATGGAAAGACTGAGCATCACAAGAAAAGTAACATTAATTTTAACAATGATACATAATGCATTATGTACCATTTGGACTGTATAAATGAGTATAAACAACCTGTAACAACTATTGTACTACAGCTTCCGAGTCAATGACCCCCATATCGATCAGGTTTTTCGTCCAGTTTCCCTGATCCATGGAGCAAATGCTGAGATGGCCCCTTGTTTTGCTTCTGGACATAAATGTAACTTTATTTTCTGTGCACGTCTTCTAGAATTCAGTGGGAAATACAATTATTCAAATTATCGTTTCCATGTTGTCGCGGCAGGAAGTAATAAGAGCCTAAATTTATTGCTTATTTATCCTTGAAAATAGATTTTATTACATGGGAGTTTTTTGTTGTTTTTTCTCCCTTTCAAAATTCAAAATTTATTGCTTGTTTATCCTTGAAAATAGATTTTATTACATGGGAGTTTTTTGTTGTTTTTTCTCCCTTTCAATAATTCCAAATTTAAGTAGTATATGACTTAGTGTAGGGATCACAGAATTTTGAAAATGTGCACACAATTCACTTTTCCCCATAGCACGTCATACGCAGTTTTTAACTGTTTTTTGACGTAAAATAAATAAATAAATAAACGATTGAGGAAACCTAATCATATCAATATCCATATAAATTCGGTATAACACAGCATCGGCAGTGTGTAGGGATGGTATACCCAAGTTTGCGGGTTGAAACCCGATCAAAGCCGTGGAAGTTTAAGGGCGCAATAATCCTTCGGAGGGAAAGTAAAGTTGGCTGTCCATATTGTAGATTTACTACTTGTAAAAGATCCTCAAGCCTGTTTTGTCGCCCGAGAGATCGCCTTTCTCTGTCAGAAGGTGAAAGGAGTGCTGCGGAATTTGCCATGACAGGCAGAAGATCCAATGGGGCTGAGCTTCGCCACGGAAAATAAGGAACCATTGAATTGAATTATGATTGCTAGATTTAAATTTTTTGAAGACCATAGTTATTTATTTGACTTCAGATTGAAATGAAGTGATTTTCAGCGATGAAACGAAATTTAATTTTGACAATCCGATTTCAATATTTCTGGCATGATCTTCGTAGGAATCAAGTGTCGATGCATAGAAATTTCGTGGGCGGCTTGTTATGATCTGAGGACCATTCTATTCTTAAGGTAAATCAAATATTGTTTGTCTAAACACACGAATGAACTCTGATAAATATGTAGAGATGCTTGATTCGGAGCTTATGGAGTGTGTGTAGTATATGGTGATAGGGAGCTTATGGTATTTCAACAAGACAATCCTGTAGTCAAGACAACGATAACAACAAAAAGGGATCACAATTTTGGGGTGGCCGGCTAGAAGTCCTGACTTAAACCTTAACGAAACTCTGAGGGATAATTCTAGTAAGGCGTGTGTATTACAGAGGACAGAAAAATGTGTCTATGGCTGGACTCAAAAGTGCAATTTTTCGGATTGGGCATTGAGGAAATATGCTCTCAAATATCTAATCGAATCATTTGTGCCATTATATGGATTTCCTCATTTATAGTAGTTTGGTTCTGTTTTATCTCACCAAAAATTGAATGTCTTGTTTTATTACATTTTAGAAAATAATGCATTCTATATTAACCAAAGTAATGGTATGAAGTGTATGTTGAATGACAATAAATTATATTTTCTTCATATAACATTAATGCTTTTATACTAATTTCTATCGCTGTATTATTATTGTTGAACTAGTCAGGCATTATCATAGAGTGAAGATTAAGTGGAGTAATTATATGAAAGTATATTAAAATGGAGAAGAGTAGCTCTTGGAGAAATTTAGAACAATGCAAGAATTCCAATTTCGTAAATCACGTATCTGTGTTTAACTTGGGAAAGAGGAGAATATTCATTATTGAATCGCCTTCACGGGTAATATTTCTTCACTATTGGTTCACACAAGTGATGTTTGTGACTACAAACAAGATCAGAACAGAAATGTATACAATTAACCCTATTTGCTGCATTGAACTTTGATGAATATGCTATTGACGTAGGGAGCTAGTAAATATGTTTTTCAAGTATCATCAGATTATTAAGTTCAACGAAATTACCATAGAATTTATATAATCAACATTTTTTAAAAATGTTTAATTTGGAAATATGGACAATTTTATCTCCAGCTCTTGGGATTCATAATATAGTATCTAACAGTTATTCTGCATTATTATCCGGAAGTTAAATTACTGTATTTAAGAAAATAAATTATATTAAATATGTTTTTGCAATACGTTTTGGGCACATTTTTAGATTCAAATGACCCACTTACTCCATTCTGGATATTGGCATGCTACTACTTGTGCTTGGAAAAACAATGTATTAATAGAATTGTATTATTGATGTAAAGACAATTCCACTGATTTCCGCCGCATATTTTGAGCAAGTACGTTAGAATATATGGAGAGTTCTCAGATGGATTCTGAGAATTCTAGATTCTTCGTCCAATGGTGGTGGGTTTTTCACAGTAGCCAATAACTGGAGGACGTCGCTGCCTGGATGGGAATTCTAGAGGCTGGTTTGTTGTGACCGTGAATTCCTCTGAGCAATTCCAATCGTAAAAGAATCTTAAAGAATAACCCCTCCCCAGACTGCATGAAATCTTTTCACACTTTGACCCATTCTCATTCTTCGTTCCGAGCAATGGTCTGACCCCATAATCAGGTGAACTTTTATTAGATATCGCATGGTTGCGCTCTAAGAACTAGAGACTTAGGCTTTAGGAGTCTACAAGATGTTTTAAAAGATTATAACTGTTGTGTAATTTCGAAAATAGATAATATAAATTATCAAACAAGTTTCTTTTACAGATAAATTTTATTTTAGTTCAAACCGTGTTGTTAAAGAACATGAACAACGGTTATCCATACCCAGTACAGATAGAAATACAAATGCTAAAACAATCGTCGTTTTCATAATCTATTTTTACACAGATAATTATCTTTATTTCAATTCCCTTAACTGGTGAAGTTTTATTTCAATATTGGAATAACAGACAGTACATTGATTTGCCTCTTCAGATACAGAGCGGAGTCAAGGTAAAGCGTGAATTTCATTTAAAACAGATTTAAACTTGAATATGAATTTCTGTTCAAAAACGCTTTCGAGTTAACTCTGCGGTTTCAATTACACCCAACATGCATTCCTCATTTCTTTTCCAAATGAATAGACATTTGTAGACTTTAACTGTGAAGTAAGCATTTTCAGGGACTATAAATGTTTCTTGATGTTGTTAAGTCATAACATTTTGTGTTTCAATCAATTTTGAGTGCCTATGTCAGCACAATAAAACAGTCATTTGTTTAAAAAATCTAGCTATCACCCATGATCGCGGAGGGCTCCAACAGTGTTGTGAGTACGTGATTCCAATAGAAATGCAGTAAAGGCTCCAATTGCCGCAGGGAGAGTATTAAAGACCAATCGGATTTTTTTTAATTTATTTATTTTTTAGTTGAAATTACAATGTTCAGTTTACAAGAGAAACTATGCAATTGTAAGGTGACTTAATCTAATTCACTTAATCTAATCAACTTAATCTAATTTAAAATTGTACTTAACCAACTTAATAGGGAGAGGAAACAAATAGCACCTCAACAGAATTAGTCGATATTTGAAAATATGTGGAGGAAAGAATGGAGCGGGAATCTGTTCTTTATTCTGGTTTTGTATCTGGGATCTTTTCCGAGTCTGTAGTGAGTTGATGTCTTTATGAAGGGTAAATTGGTGTAAAAGTTGTTTGATAGGTATGCTATTTGGTGAGCTATTTCATTTATGTTTAGATCGTGATGTAGTTGTTTATTGCTTATAAACCATGGAGCTCTTGTTATTAATCTTAAATATTTGTTTTGAAATATTTGCATTTTGTTGAGATTGGTTTTTGCGACATTGGTCCAGATCGGACATGCGTATAATAGTGTTGGCCGAATGAATGATTTGTATAGCGTTAGTGCATTTGACAGTGAGAGGTGGTTGTATGAATTTAGTAAAGGTCTTAATTGGATTAATTTGGTTTTTGCTTGTTGTGCTTTTATTTCAACGTGTTGTTTCCAATTAAGTTTAGTGTCTAAATTTAATCCAAGATATTTTATTGTTTTCGTGATTGGGGTCCAATTTATAGCGTTATTGTTTATGAGTAGCGGAGATGGATGTGCAAAGGTTTTCAATGAGAAGATTTTGCTGCTGATTTGAAGGATTTAATTTGATTTTCCAGTTATTTGCCCAATTTGTTATTAAATTTAGATGCTGTTGGAGCTGGAAATGATGAGTTTGTAGTGAAGTGCCGGAGATGTATAAGGCAGTGTCATCGGCGAATTGGGCGGTATTTATTTGATGGGAAGTAGGAATGTCTGCAGTGTAGAGATTAAACAGGGTTGGGGATAGCGGAGAACCTTGGGGGACCCCAGCGGCAATTTGTCTGGGGTTAGAATGGTGACCTTCAACTGTAACTGAGAAAGTTCTGTCAGCTATGAAATTTTTGATGATTTGAATTAAATACTTTGGTGTACCAATTTCGACTAGTTTGAAGTAAAGGGCTGGGTGCCATATCCTGTCAAATGCTTGTGACACATCTAAAAATACAGTGGTTGTGTGATATCCCTTTTGAAAAGCAGAGTGAATGTGTTCAGTTAGCCTCAGAAGCTGGTGCGTCGTTGAGTGATGGGATATGAAAAATATATTCTTGTTATTATTTTTTATGACACATGATTGTTTTTATTAGGTTTTGATGTATTATTGAATGTTTCCATGTTTGGGGATAATAACCTGTTCTTAGTATGGAGTTGTATATATTATTTAAAAAAGCGATGGCATTGTTCGGTAATCTTTTGAGGATTGCAGTATTAAGACCAATCGGATTGCGGTGAGTTTAGAGTTATTGAGATGAACTCGTAATATTTGCAGACCCCTTCACGGCATTGAGTTCGAGGGAGGCTGTAGCTGGACGCGCCAAAGCGATAAGCGGCTCCGAGGAAACCGCACCGCCAGGCTTCCCTGGCGCTTGGCGGGCTTCGCGATAGCGCCGCCCCCCGCACCCCGTAGGGCCGGCCCCTTCCCACTTCCGCTCACTTACACGCCCGTGGAACGCTGCTTATATCAGCTGGTTCCCGAAAGAACTTTCAAAGCAAATTCAACGTATTTTTGTGTCAAACAAATTATATATTGTTTCACAATATTTTAATACATTTCGATTGATTGATTCATTGTTAGTGATTTCCGGTGCGTCAACTACCATGGTAATTAGTCCCGTCAGTGTAATGCGTGTTTTTGCTCGAGATATGGCGATGTTCTTCCTCCGCTGGATGGCCAGATCCGGCGCCGACCTACCGTCGACTAGCGGGGTTGTCCCCAACCAGGTATCCCCCACCAGCGGGGCACCGTTCCAGCCGGGACAAGTTCTGAGTCACCGACCGATCCCCCGGCATGTGATAGAACAAGGAAGAGGAAGGAAAGATCGCGCGCGGTCCGTGTCCCGTTTGTTAGGGTACTGCTCCGGCCGGCATTCGCCTGGTGTTGATCAGAGAAACCACAGAAAACTAACGATCAGAGCAGCCGGCCTCTAGAATTCTCCTCCAGACAGCGACTGAATTCGATCTAGCTGAGAAGTTAGTGTCGAAAATCCTGCCGCCGTCGGGACTCGAACCTAGGACCTTCCGGTCAGATGCACTGCATCAGTTCATGCACTGAGCCCCCGCTCCCAGTATACATTTCGAGATGTTTCTTGTTTATCTTCAATTTTTTGATTGACTTGTGATTCTGGGTACGGCAACTGCTAAGATATTAGTCCCGTCAGTGAAGTGCATGTTTTTACTGCGGGCGGCGGAGATCTTCCCCCGCTAGATGGCGAGTTCCGGCACCGACCCTGTCAATATTTCGAGGGCGATATCATACGGAAGTGACATACATTTCCGTGGAAATCGACGACCTATCTCGGGCACGTAAAACCGACCATTTCAGCGCTGCTGTATTTATTCTCCGCCTGCTAATACACATTTTAAACGCACATTAGGTTTTCTGAAGTAGCCTCTTTAAGTCCAATAGCATTCATGTATTCTTTCGTGTATTTGAAAACAAATAACATGGCGGTGAAAAATATTTTTACGAAGAGAAATATATGATCTACTTTAATACAGTTAAAGACGTCTGTTTCTTAGCTATAATAATCTATGGATATTACGCAGTGCCGGCGCTGGGCATAGGCAGTCTGGGGTATCGCTCGGGACCCCGGAAGTCAAGTGGCCCGATGAGAAAAAAATATTTTTTTTTTGGCTACATAAAGTTTTCAAATCTTTTTTCCTTAAATATTCATTATAGTCATTTCATTACTTATAAGGTAGGGCTCATTCCAATATATGTATGTTTCTGATAATGAGAGTTTGATTTACAATAGATACTGTATGTATCTATGAAATGGAAAAGTGTACGTACGTAATCAAATGACGCTAACGTTAAAATAGGTTCTACTGAAATTCGTATTTATTATTTCATGAATTTGACTAGTGATTTTATTAAACACTAACTAAACAAACAACAATTTTTTTAGCGTTTTAAGCTTGTCGTGTAAATTGTATTCTTTGATCACTAAAGTATCATCGTACAATGAGTTCTAACTGTATGCCAAGTACGCTATAATATACCTGTTTCAGCACGCATGATTTCTGGGTCAAGCGCGAAGCAGCTACTAAATTATGTTTTTGACTTACTCGCCACTCGAACTCTTTAAAGTCCTGACGAGCTGTAATCCTGCTTCCTGTAGTTAACTCAGTTGACCAAATTCACACTTTTCCGTGACTTGTCAGCACCATATACGATCTCAGAGGTTGGTTTTTATGCATGTTCCAATCTGCTCTCACGGTGCATCTCAATATATGGTTGGGTTTCCATACGCAGTGCACTCGCTGATATTAGGAGAGCCTCTTAGGGTTTTAGGAGAACATATTTTCTGGATATTTAATTAGACATACATTCATTATACAGAAACTTACATTTCCATAGAGAAGCAACGAAGTCAAAATCATAAGAATAAGTTATATAACAGATTGTGTAAATAATAGATAATAAATATATTTGCATTATTCGTGCTCACGAAAACTGTAGTCTATACAATAAGGTAAGACAAAATATTTCCCCATTTCAAAATAGTGCGATGTACGCACAGTGGAGATATATCAGAATAAACAGTGAAAGCACAATTTCCTTCAAGAAGGTTAATATATGGAACGTGCTGGGAAAGAAAAGCAATTATATGATTAATACAAGGCAACAATTATGAGCCGTGAAAGGAAACATATAGTGTTTACTTCTCCAAACGTATTAAAGCACGAACTATGTATATCTCCGAATTTTCTAATGGAAACGGCTTATCCTTAGCCTAATTGAAAAAAGTTGAAAACTGTCTAGAAATATGTTTTCACAGTGATTTACTGTTCGTATAGTGGCAGCAACATAGGTCTTCTACTATGGAATTTCACATGTACGAATATCTATGCTTCAACCATTATACAGTGCACTGAATAAAGAAAAGAATAATGAACCAACACTTTGTTGAAATTCATCAAAGATGTTTTGCAGATTAATTGCAACAATTCGTATCATTAACAAATAGGCCAAAACTTTCAGGTAATCATAACCTGCAAAACAAACTTTGCATAATCTATGTATTTTCTGATTTTACTGTTTTAGAATAGTAGTTTAGTATGCCCGGAAAAACATATCTGTGGTTGAGGTTTGACATGGATGTGCCACTCAGAATGAAGTTTGGATGAAATTGCTTAAATATTACAAAAACATCACTTTCAGCATAGAAGACAGATGCCCAACTACAGAGTTGATCGTTTTAAAAGTTCTTGTCTGTTGGTATTGGAGTGTATCAGCCGTAACCACTCGGAAACAGATTATTCTGCAGCTGCAAATCAAGTACAGCGATGTCCCTGAACTGGAGTGGAAAGTTTCTGAATTCAAGTGTATGCGGAAATACAACAGTAACCCTCAAATTTGTATTTTTGAAACTTTTAATGGAAATGCAATGGTAAATCTCCAATAAAAGTGTTCAAAGAGTTCTGGTTTATGACTACAAACCACAGTGTTACATTCTGCCCACGGAAACTCACAGCAGCTCACAGGAACTGGTAGAAAACACTTTCTAAAGGCTAAATCTCAATTTACACTCGGGCAATAGCAAAGCAAACAAAGTTAACCCATTTAACATTGTTTCCTCCACCTTTTAGTTACTGGTAGAATGGCGATTGATAAAGATCAAAGAAGGACGAAGGAAACGAATGAACAGATTCACGGAGAGATTTTGTGAGGTGGAACGTCCCTTCCCCTCTGTTGCTATTTTCCCGTTTTGGTCAAATGCCCCAGAAAACGGCGATGTACTGCCACGTCACGGTGCCGCTGGTAGTAAACGCTGCGGGCCGTGGGTTGGTGCGTTCGCGCCGCCCCGTGCGGTGCCGTGGGAAAGCCGGGCCGGGGGGCCGAACGCTTGGGGGGGGGGCCCCCCCCCTTCACTTCCCCCCCCCCCCGCCCCGCCGACGAGGGGGAGGGAAGAAAGACTTGGCACCGCCCCCGGCCCGAAATCGTCCGAGTCGTTCTCTCGCTGAACGACTGGAGGCGAGAAGCTTGGGGCGGGGGCGGCCCGACAACGTATCGATTCTCTCCTTGGGTCTAATTTTGGGGCGAAACCCTCTCAAACACATGCTATACTAAAACATGGGAGTCTGTTTTTTGAATATTCTTTTAGGTGGGCGAGACGTTGTTACACTCCGTGGAACGCTCGGAAGAAGTGGGGAACTCCTCTGGCAGCCACCAGGGTCGCCAGAGATTATTTCGGTGGGCTAAAATAGAATATTTTAAGGTATACATTGAATTTGAGGAGGTATGAATGGTTTTTTAGTGTAAAATATGATGTAAATCAAATGTTTGACTACACGCAGAAGTCTCTTCTGAATAACCTTATGGACAAAAATTACAATGTTATTTAGTCCGTTAAACTCAGCGAAAATATGGATAAAATGAGGAGGCTAAAGTTCGTAGTCTTTAAAACATAAAATGAAGTTTTGGTTTGTTTTAGACCTTTTGATCCGTAGAAGGACTAATAGTACCTTCTGCATTCTTGTAGAAAATTTCCTAATGCTTATTGTAATGTCATTATTTGTACACAATTGATTTCTTTCGAGTTATCAACATTTTCTAGTTGAATCTTTCTTCAAAATTGTGAGTTAATTATCGTGTAAGAAATGTCTTTATTTCTACGATCAATTTAGAATTCACTCAATAACCAGAAATAAAAGATATTCACAATTTGACTTTAACCCACACATCTGTCCACTGTGGTTGAATCATAAGTCAAGTGCTTTGACAAGAAAACTTAAGATATCAGTATCGCTATGATTCACTTTCCTAGCCTCTAATTTACCTTTGGATTTGTTGTTGAAGTTTGAAGCAGAATATAATGCTACTGAAACGTAGAAAAAAATATCATGGGGAAATACACCTCAGTGAATTAACAATAAAAGGATATTCACGTCTAGAAGTCCACTTATGATCTAAAATGTACTGTTTGAGAAATCCAGCCACAGGACAGATGAAGGCGTTCGGGAGCGTGTCTTTTTTTACACTTCTTTAAATATTTTCTCATAATTATTGAATATTAAACAAATTTGGTGAAAATTAGCATGTGTTTTGTCATTCACTCAGTCATGAAATACGAGATCATTTGAGTACAGAATGTCAATTTCTTTTCTCAAAAGTCACTTCAAATAATTTTGAAAGTTAAGATGATTCATACCTAAGGATGTATCATGGTCACACCTGTCAAGTCAAAACTATCACGTAATCAGTTTTGACGTGCACCCTAGCTGTAAATTATTATCATGGAATGAATGTCACGTGATATATTAATGTTCAGTGTTATTGTCCAAAACGTGCAATAATATAGCTTGTAAGCTTCAAGCTTCTGTGCTTATACTAATGTAAGAAATAAGAAATGAACCAATCATTGTACGGTAACTCAAAATCAAGAATCGAAATTGTATCAAAGTCGATAGATCGAACAAAAGACTGGATTTACAGATTGCGTGGTTGATTTTCGCCGTTTTTCTACTTTGTTTTGTAGCCTACGACCTTTTTGTAATTTAAAATTGTGTTGTAGTATTCATAGTACCGTTTAGTTAGTTGTACTAATAGTAGTATCATTTAGTTTTCATTTTTATTGAAATTAAAAAATATAAATCCTATTCGTAGGCCACGGGCTTGCTCGATATCTCGAAATCGATTCTCACATACAACTAAAACTAGAATGTCCCACAGGCAATAGAAAATCTTACTTTGCTTACGTTAATGCTGGGCATTGTGAATACTCGAGTCTTTCACTTATGTTGAAGTTTATCTATACGTTATGCTTATGTTTATGTTTTCATTGTGAATGGGCTGTAAGATCCTTTAAGTCTATCAGGGAATTTAAATTTTGGAGAGGGAATTGGATTAGGCGGTAGCGTTGACCTCATAGGGACGGTCGGACGGACAAACGGACGGACGGACAGACATTTTGCCTTTAAACTATATTTCGATAACAAGGGCCCACAGAACATGATTGTGACTATACATTGTGTTAGAGGATAGGATAATTTACTATATATAGGAACACGATTTATCCACTTTTTTGTTACCAGAGGATGGCAATAAGATTTTTTCTGTAGAAAATTCGCCGTTTTCTCGTGCACGATTACAATACTTTCTTTTCTCAAGAAGTATGGGCGAGAAATTAAAAACGTTTGTAATTACAACACCATTTATACTTTTTTTCAAATGCCAAACACACCTCCACAATATCCCAAATGTTTAAGTATCTGTCGATTATTTCCCTCGAAGTAAAATATTATGAATAGGTCAAAGGTACTTACTGAAAATTGGAAGGTATTCTTGCAGCGACACGCCCTGCTCCTTGGGCCGCTCGCTCAATTACTTGAGCAACCCCAAAGAAAGTGTAAATTTGTACAGGGATGTTGCTGCATACCTCTCTCTGGTCGGTATTAAATCTAAACTTCACAATCTTTGTTCACATTACTGGATAAAGTACCCAACATTGACATAAAAAATCAAATGGGTATCAAATATTGATATAATGGATGTAATTGATGCAAACCGATTGAGAGGGTATGGTCATATTCAAAGGATGACGGAAAATCAATCGCCTTAGAAAATTTTAAAATGGTTCCCCTCAAACAAACAGGAAGCGTGGCAGACCACGATAGAAAAGGCGATGAAGGAACGAGATCTTCAGGAGGAAGATTGGGAGGATCGAAGGACGTGGCGACTGGGATGCGAGAAGCGGCGTCAACTGTAAAAAACCTCGCTAATAATTAAATTAGTTCAAAGAATTGGTCGCCCCGACCGGGATATGGTTCTGGTTTACGCTCAGCTGCTCTAACCCCTAAGCTACCGAGACAACCAACCCTTTGAGCAGTTTTCACCTCGCTAATACTACTACACGATCTTTGTACCCTAAACCTTTTCAGATCCAAATGAGGTGAATGGTTTCGATGGATGGGGGAAATGATTAGAATAACGAATAGTGGAACGAAACGGGAAACCCCAGAGAAAACCCGCCGCGAACCCGCTAGTCCTCCACAAATGGCGTGGGCGGCATGTGCATGCGGCGTGGCACGTAGCGGGGGCGGCGCGGAGCTCAAGTGTTCGGGGGACCTGTTCGCCGGCGTTGCGTCGTCGCGCGTTCACGCCTTCGCGAGGCGAGACGCGACGCGGGGCGAGGGGCGGGGCGGCGGGCGTCTGGGCGCCTGTTGTCAGGTGCAGGCGCCGCGTGTGGGTGCACCGTCCGGAGTGCGGCAGGTAGGGGCGTGGCGTGGAGGGGGGGCGGGGCGGAGTGATAACGCACGGCGCTCGGCGCCGAGCCCTCGCCAAATATTGACGAAAGACTGCGCGCGCAGGCACCGTGGCTGCACATGGCCGGCGCGCTCGTGATAATTTCGAGCTGCTAATACACCTGCGCGGGATATCGCTCGGATGAACTAACGCTCGGAGACTGATAACACACTTTGCGCTTTAACGAGTGGATCACGCCCACTTCAGCAGGAGTCTGTGTACCTTCCATAACTCGTGCCCTGATTCTCTACACCACCACAAATATTACAAGGTTTTTTTTTTTTTTTTTTTTTTTTTTTTTTTTTTGAGAAAATACATTGGACAATCACGGTTAAAGTGAAATATCTTATCCGCAGGAGGATTTTGTGAAAACATTTGATATGTTTCCTTAGCCACAAAAACTGCCGCCAAATATTATAATCTGGTTTTGAATTCACATTTCCTTTCTGAAATCAAAAACTATTCTTTTATTTCAGTGTTGCTTTTTCGGCAGTCATACATACTTTTTGTTCTTTGTACTTCGCCTTATTTATTTAGGTCTTCTCCAATGCCTTTTTGAATTGAATCACTATTACTCATTATTTTTTGTAGTCATCTACTCAATTATTGAAACTGAAATGTAATTCACCAAGAGAGTCGATTTTGGAACTCACGGCCAACGATGTGTCATAATCAATCATCTGTTCCGGAAACTTTCCCAGAATATCGACGAGAGCCTTGGCTGGTTTCTGCAGAAGGGAAATAATTTACATCTACCCGAAAATCGATTCCCAGTCCATCGCTGAGAGAGACTGCTTGAGCAGGCGGCATGACCGACCGCGAGAGGACGGGGTGCGTTTGAAAATTCCACGACCTCCGTGCAGCTGTCACGCGTGCGGTGTAGTGGGAAGCGGGGCAGGGCGGGGTGCGACTATTTTTTGTGACGAACAGCTACAGCATGTGAAAGCGCTTATTTAACTAACTGAACAAATATTACCTGAGGGAAGTGAATCCGTATGTGTTTTAATGTAAAATGCGAATGATTCAATTGATTGATCTCAAGAAAGGTTTTGTCGAAAGAGGAGGCTCATGGCATCAACTGATGTCACTGTATTGCCTCTGACCGGGAGGTCCTGGGTTTGAGACTGACGGTGGCAGGATTTTCAACACTAGCAACATAGCTGGGTCGAGTTCCGTCTCTGACTGGAGGAGAATTCTAGCGGCAGGCTGCTCTGATCGGTAGTTTCCCGTAGATTCTGCGATCAATACCTTGCTAAGTACCCTAACAAACGGGCTACGGATCGCGTGCGATCTTTCCTTCCTCTTCCTTGTCCTATCCTCACCCTTTACTTATACTATGTAAGTATGTCACTTCACTGTCAATGCACTTCACTACCACACATGCCGGGAGTCCGGTTGAGAATATCGAGCTTGTCCTTGCTGGGGCGGTGCCCCGCTGGAGGGAGATACCTGGTTAGAGGGGAGTGCCAGATCCATTCAGCGGGGAAGAACCCGCCATCTCCCGTGGGTGGGGGTGGGGGAAATGCACTACATTTCGGGACGAATTACCTTAGCAGTTGACGTACCCGGAATTACTAGAAGCACTAATGAATCAAAAAGTCAAGGAAGGTTTTCGTCAATTGCGAGAACTGAAGACTGGTGTGTCACCATCGATTTAAAAATGTCAAAGAGAATAGGGTCAAATTGACCCAATCAATTTGCTTTCAAAACCCTTTAGCTCTCAAACACCTTTACACTTACAACTTTTTCAATCACCTCACTATACAGTCATACCACACGTGTTTCACTTATCCACTTGTATTAACTGTCAAAAAATACTCGTGGGTGGGGGCGAGATGACACGGGTGGAGCGGAGCGGAGCTCGGTGGGACGAGGCGTAGTTTTCAGGCTGTGGACCCAACTCCACTACCTGAAAGCATAGTTCATTGCAGAAAAAATACTAAAGTAAGGTCTTATATTGTCAGTTCCGTTGTGTATTACGTTAGTTTTATTCCACTGTCCAGCTAGTGTTTATTTGGAAGGAAAGAAGAAGAAAGCGAGGCCTTGTACTCCCACTATGAGATCATTTCAATTGTTTCAAATAGTATTTACCACACATTTCTGAATATATTGTGGAGTAATCTTTTTTATCAGAAATATGCATTTTTGGGAAAATAAACTCACTTTCTGTTAGGATACTTTCTCTTTAATCCATTCTCAATATGCATCATTGTGATATGATACATTACAATATCGTTTAATAACAAACATAACAATAACAAAATTTTAAACACATGTCTGTATATAACAGTACTTTACAATTCAATTAAACACATTAAGCATTTTAATTTTTTGAGCTATCTCCATGTGTTCTAAGAACTTACAAAAGAAGCCGAAATGTATTTTTCTTCGACCTATAAAGAGGCAATGCTTGTTTGTAACCATGATCATAATATTTAATTCATTCTAATGATGGTCTTTATTTTTATTGCGTTTCCGTTTATAATGATGGACATTATTTTTACTGTATATTACGCACTCGTTTTGTTTTTGACATTTGAGAATATTCTCTCCGCTATTACTATTGTGGTTCGCCAGTGAGAATGAAGTACGTGTTTCACACAAGTCAAATATAACTATTATTAGGTTTAAATAACTTCAGTAAGTACGTGGCTGTTCCTAAGATTCCTAGCGAGGAACATGTTTTATTACCACTATCGTTATCACGAGACAGTGCATTATTCCAGCCCAAATACACGGTGGACACTAGTTCTTTAACGATTATAAATTAATTAACATTATAAATTAAACGATAAGTGTAACGCACAGTTAATCCTGTTATGTGACATACAATTTTGTCTGGATTTTACTCAAAGGTTGTAATTTTGGAGTTCAGATTAACACAGGATTAACTATGTGTTACAATTCTCATTTAATTGATTATGTTAACTAATTAATTAATATAATTCTCATTTAATTGATTATGTTAACTAATTAATTAATATATTGATCTTTAAAGAACCAGTGTCTACCATACATTCGGGGTGGAATAATGACGGGCTAGTGACAATGATTATGGCAATAAAGCATGTTCCTCGTTAGGTATTTCTGTAATCGCCATGAGTACCATGCCTAGACAACTTAAGAATTTACCAGTAATAGAAAGGTTTAGGCAAAATCTTTCTTGCAAGGCCACGTTTGTTGCATAGAATAGTGAAAGAAACAAGACAATAAAATGGCGGAAACCAACAGGAACATACCTGCTCTGTAACTGGATTAGTAGCGGCTGCTTATATGTGCGCAGAAACTGGGCATGTATCGGCTGTCAGGATGATATCCGACCTATGCTTCTCAGTCACAACTTAAAAGGTGAAAACTGGCTGTAAGTCCGCCGAAATAGTAAGTGTCTACTGGCTGTAAGTCCAACTAAATTTTGAGACTCAATAGAAAAACTCTGTAATCAGCAGCTTTAATGAAGGAGCCTCACATTCACCAGGAACCTACAGCGACTGTTCTTCTCTCTTTCTAAACATTAATCTAACATCATCACAGCTGTCATGGTAGTGGTTGCCAGATCATTCGTGACATGCGACACCCAGCTCCGAAAACTAAACTTGAAAATGAATATGATTCGTTGTGTTTGCGACGACTTAGTATTTTCTGACTGTGCCTGCATCATTGGATAAGCGCAATCGCGGGTGGGAACTTCAGATTTTCATGCGCCACTGCTGGCCAGATATCGTCTCATTTTTTCTAGCGACCGGCTGCTCTGATCGGTAGTTTTCCGTGGTTTCTCCGATCAACACCAGGCAAATGCCGGAGCAGTACCCTTCCAAACGGGCCACGGACCGCGCGCGATCTGTCCTTCCTCTTCCTTGCCCTATCCTCTCCCCCTTACACACACATTTATACTAACATGCACTACACTATCACATATTCCGGGAGACCGGTCGGAAGCTTAGAGCTTGTCGCGGCTGGGGCGGTGCCCCGCTGGTGGGAAAGTCCTGGTTAGGGGGAAACCCCACTAGCCAACGGTAGGTCGGCGCCGGATCTCACCAGCCCGTGGGGAATAATTACCGCCACCTCCCATGATAGAACATGGACTACACTCACGGGACTAATGACCAAAGCAGTTGACGTGCCCGGAAACACGAAAAAATCAAATCAAATCAAATCAAATCAATTCTCATTTTTCATTCCATTGGCCTGTGCAACCAATCACTCTAATGAACTTCTGCGGAGCTCCCGTTAACACTAAAGTATTCTATGCTACTACACTACACAACTACACTAGAGTCACTAGACGAGTATTAAGTAACAGGGCACTTTCAGCTTGTGAATCGGCTTTTTGATGGAAAAGAGCACAGGTCGTGAATGGCAGAGGCGATCAAGGTCGGCTTGGTAAATGAAAAACGCCTGATGGTGACGCCTTTAGTTGTTGTCAGCGTGGTACAGGACACATCCCTTCCTCGCATGACTCAAAAGCAGATTTCGAAAGGTTTGAGAGAACAGAATGAGCTGGACATTGGAGTGGAAATGTTGGTAAGGTGTCACAAGTGATCAATAGGGAAATACTTATCACGTAACTACATAGTAACAATTCCTGCAGACAAAATCGTTGTGTGATCAGACGGGAAGTTTGTTATCTCATTTCGACTACAAAGTGCGAATGTCAATACATAACTGTGATAAGATCAACTGATATTTCATCATCTTTCGACGATGAAGTTGTGTTAACGTCTTCTTATCGCGAAATATAGCAATGACACAGTTGGTGCCTTAATAGAGAAAAATTTCAACTAGCATCTAAATTAGTAATCGACGTATTTTGTATTTAATTATTTGTGAAGGAATAACCTAGCAGCATTAATTCAAAGCGAAAAGATTTTTCTAACTGTATTTCTAGGCTCATATCTGTAAGGCCTCCTAATGTTCTCACTGAACACAATTACTACAACGTAGGCCTACATTTTTTGGGAATTTGCATTTTGGATTATTTTCTTAAAACTAATTAGTACACTATTCAAGCTGCCGTAATCACTTCAAAGTTAAACCGATTAACTCTGTTGAAAATATTTCACTTCAAATCTTAATGTGGTATTTGTGGTGAACGATACCAGATAATCTTTTCCTATGGACTTTCCTTTTTCTATTATGATTCATTTCGCGTTTTTTAAATTTCACATTCGCCAACTTTCCACAGGCCTTCATCGAACATTCATTAGCAATGCCATTCACTATTTAATAAACAAATGTTATCCGTTTTCTGTTTGATTTACTGTTCTCTATTTATCCAAAAGTGTTGGTAATTTAATTTATATTTAACTCCATGAAAGAAAAAACGTTCTTTGCTGAGTCAATTCAGATGATATTTGTTCAAAGAAATTTTAAAGCGCTCCTGTTACTTAGGATGTATCTACTTAGCGCAGACAGCAGCGCGATTGCTGGTTGGATTCCCACGTAAAGAATGGATGTTTTCAACATGTGATTGTGGCGTGTAAAGCAAGGGCAAATCACAACGTATCCGTTAAAATCATCTCATCATTCAATAGTTTATCACTGTTGGATTATCCGGAGGTGGCACTCAGCTCTAAGCAGACTACCAGCAGACTACCATCCTTTCATGAATATTCCTAATATTTGTATCCGTAGAACAAAATGTTTGAGAGCAAAACCAAGTCTTGAGAGCAGGCGCATCGGAATGCGAGAACCAGGGATCGAGCCGCCCCCTTAAAGTATTCGAAACAGAACTTAAACTTCGAAACGTGAACTTCGAAAATTTCGAAAACTGTAAACAATTTAACACACGTACAAAAGTTTATACACAACCACCAATCCCTATTAGTGTAGAATGTTTTTATGTGTAAAGGGAAATACAAATAAACATTACTGTTTATTACTACCACTACTACTACTTCAGAACTTCCTTCGAAAGTTTTCCGCCGAAATCAGCGTCAGATGTTTGACATTTTTACTTTCTCGCCTTACTACGACACCGAAAAATCTATTCTCAGCAAAACATGTCTGTAGTCAAAACTAGCGCCTAAACTCTATAGACGATTTTCTTTAAAATTTATATTCTTCCAACCTTCTAAACGATATCGACGCTTTGCAAATTTGAAAAGGATATTTGTGTTTTCGAGTACTTTACATAAAACCACAACATTTTCAATTATATTTTTTCAAAAAGGGCATAAAGCTTTGTCCTCAAACTGTGAAGAACGCTTAAAATGGCGCAGTTCTGATTTTCCTTGATATCTCTGAAATTTTAAAAATTGCAAAAGTTCAAATTTTTTCGATGTCTTCCTATTATTGCAATATTTAAGAGAGATATTGTTTCCTTATAAAAACTGTTCTGCAGAGGTACATCTTGAAGTTAGATGATGCAAAATATTTCGAACATATGAGTAGATTTCTTGTAATTTTGCCTTAAATGAAGGGAACTTCTAAACCATTATTTCCTCTTTTTTCATGTGTAGCAAGAGGCAATAAAAAAATTAATACTGGTACCATTTTTTGCGGACTCTCTGTATTTTTGAAGATTTCAAAAAGTTAACATAGCAAAAGTACAATATTGATAATAGAGAGCTTTTGTTAAATGCAATCTATTCTAAAAATAAAACAGATATTTAAATACATTAACTTCAATTTTTTGAAACAGCTGGTAGTATTGTCATAATGGTTGCTTCCAGCTATCGCAATTTTCAAAAAATATCAAAAACGGCTCCAATTTTCTTCTTTACATTTTCCACGGACGCTTAAAAAATGGCGTAGTCTCACTTTCACGGAACTCTGGCATTTTTGCAATGTGTATAAGTTAGGATGGATGCGAGAACCATCGGTGTTTAAACGTCGGGAAAGTTGAGTTTAGCCCTGCGGCTCGTGGTGTAGAGGTAAAGTACGGACTCGAAGGACGTAAGTTGTGAATGTCGGCGAGGAGAAAAAAATGCTGGTTGCAGGTTTGTGAAAAAATATAATATTACCTAGACGTTACAAGTAATGCGAGAAATTATGTGCTGCGGTAGCAATACTAGTTTCACTTTAGTTCCATCAAAACTCTCGTCTTCACGATATATTTTATCTTGGGTCTTATCCCTTAACGCCTATAACGAGTTCCTACTCCATATCCTGAGAAAACTGATTGCTTATTGTTTTATTTTGCATTTTAGTTTTGAGTTTTATTTTATACAATTTTTTTAAAATCACTTCAGAATTGTATGACTTTTTTATATTTACAAGTTTCTGTGTTTATAGAAAATCGGAAGAACCGACAACTTTATTAAATAAAGATATTTCTTATATTTTTTGTCGAACTTATGTTAAATAAATGCTTTAGTGAATGCTAGTTCGTGTGTATTTTACATTACATAACTGTTAAAACGCTGTCTCCCAGCCACAAAATGAACAAAAAATCCTACATGCCTGCTCGGGATATAAGACCAAGCCTGAAACTCGTAACTCTTAAAACGAGTTTGCCTGAGACAAAGATTCCCGAACGTGGAGGCAATTGTACTGTAACCCAAGCAAGAACCGAGGAGTCATTTGGGGGCGCGGGCGGTGGTTGGAAGGTCCTGCGCGGCCGCCGCAGTGCCTAATTAGCATTTACGATCCCCAGGGCGGGCGGGGCGGCAGCGGGATCGCCGGCCGGGCCGCGCTCGCCCTCCAACGCCCGCTGCTCCGCCACCGCTGGCTGCCCACGGGTTATACTTGGGTTTTCGTCACGTGGCGGATGACATTAGGTCATTTTTACACCTCCCGCCGTATAAAATGAATATTTTTAATTAATTCGCGAACGTCCTTCTCAACAGGGCTCATGGCTTCAAACATGTCCTTATCACTGTTATAAGGATTCATTTTATAAGGCAGGAGGTGTAAAAATGACCTAATGTCATCCGCCACGTTACGAAAACCCAAGAATAGTTTGCCTGAGAACATCCAAGTATGCTTATGATGTTTTCGATATTTAGAAATCACGTCATTACCTTAGGATAGGCTTGGGTAACAAGTCGATCGCAGCGTATTTTTATGTTGATCTCTTTTATAATTCGCTCTTATTAATGGTACACCACATTATCAGATTTTAGTGCACGATATGCAGTCGAGACATCGTATTAATTAGAAAATGTAAAGATTCATTGTTTTGTAATCCTTATGCATATGAGTAGATAAGTAGCTAGTCGATTGCAGAATATTTCTTTGTCGATCTCTTTTATAATTCGTTCTTACTAATGGAACACCTAATTATCAGATTTTGATGCACGAACCGGGAGAGGCTTAGTGCATCAACTGATGCTACTGCAGTCCCTCTGACCGGGAGGTCCTAGGTTCGAATCCCGATGGCGGCAAGAGTTTTGACACTAGCTCGAATTCACTCGCTACCTGGAGGAGGATTCTAGAGGCCGGCTGCTCTGTTCCGGTTTTCCGTAGTTTCTCCGATCAACACCAGACAAATGCCGAAGCTGGACCCTAACAAACGAACCGCGCGCGATCTTTCCTTCCCTTTCCTTATCCTATCCTCACTCCTTACACTCAATCCACTAACATGCACTACACTACCACACACGCCGAGAGAGCGGTCGGGGACTTAGAGCTTGTCCCGTCTGAGGCGGTGCCCCGCAGGTGGGATATACCTGGTGGAGGGAAACCCCGCTAGCCGACGGTAGGTTCGCGTCGGACCTCGCCATCCAGCGTGGGACGATGACCGCAATCTCCCAACGAAAAAGATGCACTACACTTACGGGAACGATGACCTTAGTAGTTGACGCACCCGGAATCACTAACAACCAACCAACCTTGATGATCGATATGCAAACGCAGACATTACATTAATTAGCAAATTTAATTTTCTAATTAATTTAAATTTAATTTAATAAATAAATAACATTTGTGTTTCAACAGGTTAAATTTCTTTTATGAAAAACTTCTCCCTTCCCCCGTTCCTATGAACATTCAAATGAGCAGTGATCGAACACATTGTTTTATAAAAGTAGAACTTACCTGTGTTAACGTTGCCCAGACCTGCTTTACACAATCATGAGATACACGAACGTATCAACGCTTCAGACCTGTGCTAACTACTGTATTGAAGGTCACTGATACTTTTACTATTTTGTAATTGTTTTGCATGTGTTGCCGAGATATGACTCACAGCTTTAAGTATTTTAAAATTCCTGTTTTCACGATTTCGTATTGGAATACATTTATAATAGACGTTATAAGTCATTAATGAGA
This sequence comes from Teleogryllus oceanicus, assembly GCA_964035755.1. Taxonomy (NCBI): domain Eukaryota; kingdom Metazoa; phylum Arthropoda; class Insecta; order Orthoptera; family Gryllidae; genus Teleogryllus; species Teleogryllus oceanicus. The sequence continues at coordinate 21,428,504 of CAXIVR010000011.1, read as the reverse complement.
CGGCTAATTTATGAATAAAAGACCGAGCAATTTTTAATACCCTATTAATCTGAAATGTAATGCGCGCTTCTCTACATAATTGTTGTACTATCCTTACAGGAGTCATTTCTTCAAAAGTCATAATTCGCTTATTAATCAATAATCTTTGATTCTCTGAAGGAAAGTGAGATTATGTAATCATTCGAATATGATTCAAGACTGAGAGGCAGTTTGGACCCTTCCAAATTCCTTGCTACATTAGGCAAGTCTCATAAATTACTCTGATGAGCTTTCAATGTTAGAGTACCAATTAAATCACTCTCGTGTCTTGTACTCCATTCAAATGTAATCTGGGTGAGGATGAAATTCGAGTAATTTTGTTGACGAATACGAGATTGTATTGTTGGTATATTTCTCTTTTTGCGAAAATGTTTTTTCCCTGAACTGCTCGTATTGTTGAGAGGAAGCGGTAGTTTTCGTGGTAAAATGTTTGTTGAACGTAAGCCGAAAGATGTAACAATGTTATCAAACACCATCCGTACAAAGCAAGAATATTCGTCTTCAACTTCTTAGCAAAGCCGAGAGAAGAACATTTTGAAAATAATAATTTTATTTGGAGACATTAGAAAGATTTAGTGTCAACAGGCAAGGACAACGGTTTTTAAATGGAAGTCGTACAGAGATTCGTGTGTTTCCGTGCTCCGTACCCGCCATTCACATTGCGGCACCGCGGGGAGATTCCCTTATCGCCTGTCCGGTGCCGCTCGCGCACGTAGCTCCGCGTTTCCGGTCTCCGCGACGGCGGCGGGCGTGTCTGGGCGCGGGGAGGGGCCGGCGGAGCTGGGCGGCGCGCGGCGGGCGAGGGGCGGGGCCGGGAGGGGAGGGGTGGGATGGGCGGAGCGGAGCGCGGTGTCTCGGTCAGGCGGATGAGCGGGCAGGGGAGGAGACTGAATAACCCTCCACTTCCTGAAGCTCGTTCACACACGATCGCACGCATCATCGCTTGTCCAGACTGCCCCCCGCCTCCCAGAGGCTTCACCGTTCCCTGCGCTGGTATGGAGCTGCCACCTTTAGAAAGCTTCGTTTTCGCGTGGTGTAGAACAAAAATAAGTTCATATTTACATGAATTATAAGACCAGAAAAGAGTATTTCGTAATTGTTTCAATAAATGTTTTACTACACACAATACCTTAAGACTAGATATTATACACCACTAGAAAAGTAATATTAATTTATAATTTTTTATATAAAAATAAACTTTCGCAAACTCATGAAGTCTACACTCATTAATTTAGAACTGCTCTGAAATTAATAATGTTAATAGGTTACCATTTATGTATTACATTAAAATCATTAGAAGGTTAATAATATTATTTTGAAGTTGAAAAATGTAGTAGTTTGCATTATTTTACAAATTAAATTATTCGCATTTCCTTGCATTTTTTAATACTGTTCCGAAGGCGAATGATTGTTTCTGAAGCACGAAGAGGTGGACGGAGCCTCCTTCGCGGAACGCTCCGCCCTTCGCCCCTGATATCGTTGCCCTGGGACTTGGGGCACAAATAGCGTGACCTGCGACTAAAATAGTTTAATATTTATGGTATTTTATTACCCTACACCTATGATTCCTCGCTCAATTATACTCTGGGAAAGTTAAGTTAAAGTATGGGCAGACACAACTAGCATCAGTCCATATACATTGTTAAAATCTCGCAAAAAAGGGGGAGTGTCTATAAATAACACCAGAATTATCCAACGAAGTCAATCAAAGAACTGGAAAAAAGGAGTTTTACGAACTTCAAGTTACAGCTTCTTGCGATCTCTTCACTCCCCAGAAAGATAAGGATTCAGGTGGCAGGTTGTTTTAATTAGTTTCGAATTGTCGGTGGTTAATGGCCCTTACGGCGAATTCCTACTGTGGGGCGGGGAAGCGACTTGGGCGGTTCTTTTCCTGAGGCGCGCCGCCGAGAGCTGCGACGCGATTGGCCCGTCGCCGGGACGGAGCCTGTTACGTCACTGCAGGGTAGAACTAGCCGGCGGTGACCCTGACAGCAGTTCTCACTCCGCGGTGTGTTGGGAGGCAGAGAGGAGCAACTAGCGGACACACAGGTAGGAGTCAGCGGCTGCTCGCCTGCTACCTCTGCTGCTTCTGACTTAGTGCTTGCTCGACTGTCGACTTGGTTTGTGGAGTGCTGCGACGCGGTAGCCGGTTCGAACACAGCGCCTTCCTGGTTAGGGGTGAGAATTGACTTCAGATTTTGTTGTGCACCAAAGCGAAATTAATTGCCTGATTATTCGAAATGATAGTAGGTTCTTTGAGTAGGTGCTCATGTATGCTCAAGTGTCAGAGTGCAACGGTGAATATTCTGTCTCGTATCATGATTTGTTGTTCGATGTCTTATATAAAAGTGGGCGTTCATCTTAAAGAGGTGCGATTTTTCAGCACACTTAAGAACAAGACATTAGAAAGCAAAGAACGAACGGAGTACAGTACATCCATAGGTCCTACGAATAATCATATACGGTATGTTCCTAGAATACTATCGGTTCATAACCGCGCATCTTATGCGAGTGCTTAGTGGGATAGATTGAAGATTAGGTGTTCACTTAATAAACAGCATTTTTTCAGAATTTAAATCGTGATTTCTCTGAAGTCTAACAATAGGTTTAATTCCTGAATTTTAATTGATACTCCCAATCGGTGAAGAAATTCTTGGCTTTAAGCAGATTTTCACTTCATGAAATTCAGATTGATGAATCGGGTTTTCAGAATAATGTAAGACACGCGACATCTTCCTCTAATTTTATCATGATAGCATTAATACAAAACATAATTTGAGTCGAAAGGAAAGAAAGGACTAGTGGGAATATTTAGATCCTTCAATACGAGATAAAATGAGAAAGAGTAAGCCTGCTTCAACAATCGTGGATTTAGATTGCACGAGATGTGGCATTAGACTAGCTACAGCAATCTTATCTGGGAGGTCGTATGCATTGAAATTTCATTAAATGAGGAGAGATTTGTAAGGTTTACAGAAGCGAACAGTTCATAGGAATTTATTTTGAGATTTGACATGAAAGTAAGGCGCAAAGAAATTAAAACTTCATTTCATTAGAAGAGGTGTGCGACAGGAGATCCGCCAGGCGAGGAATCTAGTAGTGCGTAGGCATTTGAGCACGAGATGCGACACGCAAGCAAGCGGTAATGCCTCTTGTGCGGGCTGCCTCCCAGTCGGGAGAGCTTTCTCGGGCGAAACTGCACGCGCGGTGGCAGCCGGCTTTTTCCGCCGGAGTGTTTGTTCAGCGCTGGTTTTTCCGCGCGGCGCCGCGCCGCGCCGGCCGGCTGCCGCTGTGCGCTTACGCAAGCGCGCCGCACGGAGAATGCGCTAAGCTTCCGTAGCGGTGGAGGCGGCGGGGGCGCGCCCGCCCCTCCCCCTGCTCCAGTCAGCACCGCCGCCCCCTCCCCCGCCTGCCGCGAAGCCCTGGCGATGGAAGAGTTCTCGAGCGTCGCTCGGCGGAGGCGTCAGCGCTAATCGCGGGGCCTAATGAGAACGTGGAGAGGGGTAGGGTTGGTGGGAATCGAGGCGCGAGTCGCTGCTAATGAAGTGCACAGCCGAAGCGGAGTTGCCTGAAAATTAATTTAATTTGTTTCTGCGTGAGTTCGATATTTTTCATTTTGACATTTTAGGATTGCTGTAATTAGTGAGCTCGTGAGAGGTGTTTAAAAGAAGCCACGGATAGACCGTCGTCCTACTCACTATTTTTAAGAAATGTTTTTGACAATTTTTTCTCGATCTGTCTGAAGACACTAAATTTCTGTAATTATTTGTATAGAGATGGTTTTTTTGGTAAAAGCTCTCCACTTCAGTCTCAGGTTTAGAAAGACCGTAATAAAATGGCGACAATCGAAGCTCGGGACGCGACTCCATCTTCGGGGAGGTATTCCCAGCCATGTTCGCCGGGCTGTGGTGCCTGGCACCGGCCCACACGCACTTGGGCGTGAGAAGCGACGCGAGACGAATTCGGCGCAGGGCGACGGTCTCGATTGCCACAAATCTGGCGGCTTCCCGCGCCGTGGGCCTCCGCCGCCCCCGCCGCGGCAGATTGATGGCATCCTGCATGCCACCAGATCGGGGCCCGCGACGAGTGACCCAGCCCATTGTTATGCAACGCTTTCCGATGGCGCACGATCGGCTCTCGCGATGCGATGCGAGGAAGCGAGCCGAACCCAGCCCAGCCCGGCGTATAAATAAACCTCGACGCCGAATATTCACGCCTTCTTTTCTCGTCGGGGGGGGGGGGGTTAATCGATAAGTCGTTAGATATAACCTGCTCTCGAGGGTGCTTTTCGCTTGGGTGATCAAAATGAAAAGGGACCTTGAAAGAAGGTGAAGGAGTTGAGGCTTGAGGCAAAAAACGGAGTGGGTGGGGTTGGGAGGGGTGCGCGGAGAAGAGTAGAGGAAGGAACGAAAGGAGTTTTGGGCTCTTGTGCCCCATCCCCTTCTTAGGATCGCTCCAAGGCGTCAGCTTTGATCCAGAAATAGATAATTGTTTTCGGCTAAAACAAATACACAACGGCTATCCGGGTATCTATTTTTTCGGAACATTAATGCACTTTAGGAAGGGGAAATTTGTTTTGAAGGACTTTCGTTAAGAAACTATAGTCATAAGAAAATTGAAATTGGTTGTGGTGAATGACGTAAATTTTGAAAAAAGTCTTTCTATTCTCAGTCTTTGCTTTCTTCTGAAAAACTTCTTTCAATAGAAACTAGTTGTACCATTCTTCTAAAATACTGAATAGAAACGAGTAATGCTGAAGCTACGTCTTGACAGGTCTACTTTAAAACGTTCATCCTATAATCGCATAAGCTTTTAAAGGGGATGTGAACATAACTTCCTCCGTCTCTTAGCAACGCTAAACCAGTCAGTGTGGTTATTTCGATAGGTTGGCCTGCAAGAGTGGCAGAATTCTATTTCGCGCCACAATTTAAGCAAGTTTGTTATCGTAAAACTGCATCCGAGGAGTTGATTCCGATAAGATAAAAATCGAAAATTGCTGCAGTTTTGCGATAAAACCCCAGACCATCTTCGCTCACGTCTATTACTTCACGGGTATATATCAAAGAGAAATAAAGATAGAATGTTCATTTCCAGATAAGATATTACTTAGAAATTATTAACTTTTTAAGTGAATCATGTTTGCCACCGCTCAAAGCAAACTAATCAATCTCATACTGCCAAATATTCCTTTACCCATGGACCAGTACTACCATAATTAATTCTCTTAGCTTCTTGATTCAATGTTGAATTGAGTAAAATATTATTGTAAAAAATTACAAAATTTTAATTGACTGTTGTATAAATAATATAACATCTTTAGAAGTGTTTTTTGTGGTCTCTATTTGTCTCTTAATTTTTTTGGGTGAGACAAAACTGTAGGGAAGAGTTATATTACATCCCGCTCTAATCAAACATTACAGAAGTAATAGATAGCCAAGAACTCTCGAATTGAGTCCGTAGAAATCCCAAATACCTCTTTGGTCAAAAGCAGCGCCACAATTGGGACCCATGGCTTTGCTTTGAGATCGCTCGGTGACCGCTTTTAACCTCCAGAGGCACGGGGTGCGCAGTACAGACAGGCCTAGGAGAGAGACGAGGCGGGCGTGGGAGGGAGCAGTGGTTTGTTCGCGGTCTGTCGCGAGATTGGTGGGCGGGCTCCACTGCGAGCCTCGCCCTGCCTTGTGTGAGCGCACAAAGCTGCGGGGTTGTACCACTTCCCATACGACACGTATTGCCTTTCGGCGTTCTGATTCTCACGCGAAGGAACAAGGTTGAGATTGCGTTTCCGAAGCTTTCTTGCAGATTCCTAAGTTAAGAGACGCTAAGAGATCGTTTTGTTGAACAAGCACTAATTATTGGACCAGTCGGATCTAATTTCTCGTTTAAGTAATTTGAAACCACCTTGCATGAACTCCATTGAAACTTAATTCTTAACTGAACTTCCTATGAAATGGAGTTGATATTTAAAATCAGAAGAAACTAAACTTTCAAAAGCTTTTTTGACTTCTGCCACTTTAACTTTATAACAAAACTGATAGTCCAGATGTAGTAAATTCAAATATAAATTTATAACACACTGTATTTGAACCTCTGCAGTTTGTTTGCTTGTAGAAGTTAAGCCTACCCCTACCCCTAAAAAAAAAATATTGAAGATGCTGCAGCATTACATAAGCAGCAGCCGATCTTGTTGGCTTGGCACAACTCCAGCTCTGAGCTTCTCGCCTATTCGACCGCCCAGATCCCCAGCTAGTGAATAGGGCACGTATGGCTACGTGTACGGGGTATGGATTTCTTTTGAAAGTCCATAAGGTTTCTCGTCCTGCAGGTGTTCGCTACACAAAGTTCTTTAGTTTCTTATATCGCCCTGTTAATTACGAAGATTATCAGAGTGGTTTATAAACAATAGTTTCACACACAAGTGCAGTGTGGTCGATAAAGGAACAATAATTAATTTGGTTAGTAAATCGTGTTGGCAATGGATAGAAACTAGATTTATAAGCATTTTATTTTCCGGGATTAACAGAAATATCAATTCAATTTGTTTCATTTTTTCAATCGTTTATTTTCCCATTCTTCAAATTATTGATTTTTTTTACCGCCTTCCAGATTTCAGAACTTGTGGAACTACTAGCTTTACCGTACTAAAATGACAACTTCACTTAATTACCATATTTTTACGTGGTTAAAAATCTTAATGAAAAATAAAATTTAATTGTGCATAATTTATTTTAATGAGTGTTCGAGACCCGGGGAAATTATATAATATGAATACGGCCCACAACGTGATTTTGGGAAATTACATTATTTTGAAGAATATGCGAATTTGTACTAAAACTCTTGGCCATCAAACTGGAGTTGGTTTCTTTGCACCGAGCCATTCACCGTGAACGAGAAATGAATCGCCGGCAAAAGGGGGCGGCGCATGCGCGCAGCGGTAGCAGCCCCTAATAGTGCCGGAATCGTCTGCACGATTGCGCTCACTTACCTCGGAGGCCCGCGCTAGCCCGGCACGCGGCCGCGGGCCGCCCGGAGCGCCACTTCCGAACTGCCCCGTTGCCTTTGTGGAAAAGGATCCGATTAGGGGCCATTCCAAAAATCACTCGCACACATTCGCTTTTAGGGCGCTCTCATTGGCCTGGGATCCTAGAACTGTGTGCGGGGGCGGGGGAGTTGTTGAAATATGAAAGTTTTCGCCATATATTTTGCATAATTACATTAACTTCAAACTTTAAATTGACGTTAATGTGATGAACAATGTATCCAGTGTTGCTTTAGAGTGCTAAGTATGGCTGCTGGCCCGGATCCAGAAACTGTTCACCTAAACGTTCATTCTTTACGGAAAAGGTTAATTCTATAGTGTCGTAATTTTGTTGTATACAGATCTTTTAAAAAATAATAAAATATTTTAAAATGATAAATTTCATTGTTCATAATAAAACAAGTCTGGGTCCAAAAGGGGGTGGCGTGATCCGTGGCTCCCAGTTACTACCGCTCTCGAACAGGTGTACAGGACAGAGTTCCACGTTCATGCATTGTTATTCAGTCTCATGTAAAAATGCATTCTTATTTTTCTTTAATTTCACTTGTTTTTTGTCACTCATTACGATTCATCACCCAGTTAACGAGGTTCAGTAACTTTTATTATCAAAGGCTCTTTACAGCGAAAAATCAGACTCGATTTGAAGCATCGTTTTTCTTTTTCTTAAGTCCACCAACCCGCGTCTCTTTTAAAGTTTTCAAAAATATGTAATTAGATAAATAATTCAAGGAGCAATGTAGATCTTCGAAACCCAATTACGGTGTCTAGTTTCCATAACTTGGTTACGAAATAAAATCAGAATTTCTTTGACTGGCGTAGTATAACTAGGACTTCTTGTACTTTGGGTAATTTCGAGAATATTTGTTTCTTGGAACGGAGCAAACTCATTTAGAGCAAACTTAGAAGACTATTTCCGTTGAATTTTTCACAAATTTTCAAGCCATGCAGTTTTTGGATTTCTGATCGAAGTTTCCAAACATTTTCCAGTAAAGTAGTTTCGGATTTTAAATTAATTTAAGGCTTGGTTTCGGATTTCAGACTGAACTTGTTGAACCTCTTCAAGCAACTTGGTTGCGGATTTCAAATTGAACTTGCCGAACATTTTAAAGCGATTTGGTTTCGGATTTCAAATTGAACTTGCCGAACATTTTAAAGCGATTTGGTTTCGGATTTCAGATTCGAACATTTTAAAGCGATTTGGTTTCGGATTTCAAATTGAACTTGCCGAACATTTTAAAGCGATTTGGTTTCGGATTTCAGATTTGAAATTGCCGAACATTTTATGCAACACGGTTTCGCGCAAGAGCATGAAGGCAGGTCCATACATTCGATATTCGGCGAGTAGTGAGCTCGCCGAATCCCAAATAGTGTGGATGAGTTACTTACTACTCATTTGCCGAGTGAGAAACATTCGGTGCTCGCCCAACCCACCGCGTGTCCCGTCTTTCGGACACATCAAAGGAAGTGAACCTTCGCCGAACACTTGGGCTGTTCGGGATTGGGCGAGCAGTAGCTGGCTGCTCGGCGACTGCCGAATGTGTGGAGTCGCCTTGACGAAGTGGCGTGCGCGAGCCCGCTGTCATTGGCCTGTTGACGGCTGCGAGGCCCGGCCCGGCGCCCGGGGCCCGTGCTTTATTTACGAGGGAGGCCCCGGCGGGGGAGGAGCAACAGCGGAGCAGCTGGAGAGAAGTGAAGCGGGGTGGGGCATCTGCGGGCCCTCGCTAATTAGCCAATGTAAAGAGGACAATTGGAGGCGACTAACGACTTGCTGACGACCCGAGGGGTGGTCTTAAGAGATCTTACGATAACAAAAAAAGGCATGTCAGGAGAGACCCTTACAAGCGTTTAAGGAGGAAATGCTATTTTACGACTTTCGTGGTGATTGTGGAAGTAATTACTTTTCATGTTAAACCAGAATTTTGTTAATATTTTCACAATTATAGAAACTAATTTCGAATTGAATTTCTTGACGAGTCTCTGTAATATACGGTGATAATAGAAAACATTACTCGTGCAATATTTGAAAATAAGGTGCACAGTGTCTGCAATTTTTCACACAAAATTATTTGAAACTTCTCCACTCATTAAATAATATACTTATTTCTTTGACCTACTGTTCAAGGTGTACGGTCGTAGAAAATGATAGTATATTGCGCAGTATTTCTGCTGCCTTATAGATTAGTGCGGTGGTCGATTCTAGAATCGATCCCTAGACTTCTTGGAAAGGGCGATGAGAGCACGTGGCCGTCACTCTGACGGTCAATTAGCGTGAGTCGCATGGCTTTATCGACCTCTCGCGACACGAAACATTGTCTATTTGCTTTCATCTGTAAAATTGTGGACACTGCAGTAGTCGCTTCGATATTTTAAGGATTTTACATTGTTTCAATCTAAAGTAAACTTTCTGAAAGTCAATGCATAAATTTGCATAATCTGGGGAGAGTTTTTGGATTTATTTTCTTCGCGAAATTTTAGAATTTAATGCAAAATGACTACGTGCGTTTTGTCATTCAAATTACCCCAGAAATCGTCCGGTCCAAGTGCACACGCACCCATCACAATCGGGATCAGAGTGGGAAGCAACCGCAAGATCGTCTAAAAGGAAGAATTCTTGAAAAATTGTATACCTACGTAAGAACTACAAATATACTAGAATTCAAATTTAAAATTGTATTACGAAAGACCTGGTTTAGCGAGTATTTACTAGCATAGATTTTTACTTAAATTCTGTGCGAAACTCAAACGCGAAACCGTCCCAGAAAAATTAAACACTAGACGATGAATTATGAAGAATTTCGCATAATATTCTGATTTCTTTTATGAAATCAACGTACATGCAGAATAATAAACACAAGTCATTCCAAAGATAAGTAAATTTTGAATGTAATTCAATTGTTTCACCGGAATGCTTATTTCTGATCAAATACCTCCCATTAAAAATATTATACTTCGTTATTACAGTAAAATATCGGAGATTTTGTCTGAATGGTACTTTCCCTGTCGTACGCTTCTACCGTCACATGCTTTATCTCTATTTTTTCTAACTGGAACAATGGAATGAAATCATTAAATTGATATCACAAGAAGTCGGTCAATATGTTGTCAGAAGACGTACGGGAAAATGTCGACCTATTGTCTTCGGAATCGTCTTCACTATTTATCTCTCGACTAGCGACAGCTTCTATTGGAGACATGTGGGACTTCGTAGGAAGATCGTTCATTTTCACTCCCGATAAATTGTCATTATCAGCTCCATTACACTTTTGATCGACACTTGCCAGATAACTTTTTTCCGTAACGAGGAGATCTTGGAATGGAACGTGATTTTGAAGTGATTCAGCGGGCTTTCTGTGCGTCACTGGATTGGAGGGTTTGAACGGCCGTCGGGGCGCGCCGTGCCGCGTGTCCATTGGCTGGGGCGGCGGCGGGCGCCCCTCTTCCCCGTGTGTACACGCTTTTATCGATCGTTTCAACACCCCTGACTGTCCGGACAATCGTGCCGCCCCGCCGGCGCGGCCCGGCCCGGCGTCGCGTCGCGCAGCCAGAGAGAGCGTGGTGGCTGCAGCTCGTCGGCGCACTCCGGGCTATGGACGAGTGCGCGAGGACGTGAGGCGCAGGAGGAGGCTGGATCCCGCGTGTGGAGTAGACCCGTAGTCCCGTAGTGTGTAGTAGTGGCGGCACCGGAACGATAGAACGTAGTAGGCTTTTATGACCGTTTTTATATAATTTTACACAAAAAACACAAAAATGGGTGGTTGTGCATCGAAGAAACAAGAGGAGGAAGCGGCGGCGGCGGCAGCAGCGGCGGCGGCGGCCAAGGAGGGCGAGGAAAAAACGGAGGGAGAGCAGAAAGCGGAAGGAGAACAGGCGAACGAACAACCGAAAGATGAAGAGGCGAGGTATGATTACGTTTGAATTATCGATGCAGAGGACAAACCTTCGATTTGAGAGATTTTTCGCTTCCATACATCAGTATTACTAGCCCTTATCAATAAATATGGGCGTTGACCGTCAGCGTGAGGTCGCCCCGATTAGCTTCTTAGTCCATTCATTAACGCTCGGAGTTGGCGCGAATGCGTTCCGTTTGACTGCACGCGAGCTTTTTAAGTTCCGTAGTGCCCTTGTGCGGCGTCTGGCGCCGACAGGCTCCATTTAAAAATGCCGGCTCCGCTTCCGGATTTGGCTGCCTTCCAAGTGCGCTGAGGGGAAACAATACTCACGTGCGGGAATCCATTTCGAAGCATTCTATTCTTTACGGTAATCGCAATATGTCAGAGTAACTGAGCGATGCATGGAAGTGGTTGGATTTATAATTGTGAACTTGTTCCAACTGTTGCTTTTGCGATTAAAATTGCTTTACATTTGAGATCTTGGTCAATAAAAGAATGAAATTATTTTAATTTCAGTTAGTTCTTGCATCACTTGCGAATATGATTCGGATGTGAAAGACTCGATGGAAGTAGGTTTTGGGTTTGCGCGCATTTGGCGGCGTGGCGCTGCGCTGCGCGGGGCCAAAAGCCTTGGTGGCGAATGGGACGAAAAAAGCGTGCGGTGCGAGGCGAAATGAGCAGCTGCGTGCCCAAGGGCAGAGCGCGCCGGGCGAGGGGCACGGGCGTGTGCGGGGGCGTGGGGTTGCCGGCCGGCGTGGCCATCTTAGGGCGCGGCGCGCGACAGAAGGGCGTGGCCTTGCCCCCCCGCCCCCCCCTTCCGCCGTCGGGCGGGCGGCAGCGGCAGCGAGCGGGCGGGCGGGCCCACGCTCAAGGGAAGCCCCAATCTGCGGTCCTCCGCGCCGCCGCCGCTGCGATTAAACTGACGAGCTCTTTCCGTTCGAATTACTGGCGCTGTTAACGAACTGGCCCTTGTATTGCCGCTCTGGGGTTTGGGTTGAGAGTGCTGTGCCGTGTGGACGCCCCGGGAGAGGGAGCTCGGGCAGGCCCGGTGGCGGATTCTCTCGCTTTCGATATCGGCCGTGGTCACGGATCGATCAAGAGCTCACGAGAGAATATGCGGGGCCGGCAACAGCACACTCTCGTAGTTGTGAAAATTGTTGAAAATTGTGACGTTATTCTTGTCCACTAGAATTGTTTGTTAGATCTAAATACGAAAATAGCAGCTTTTTGAGAATATTAAAATAAGGTAACAAAATTTATAAAATCGATTAACAGCCATAGCGAAGTTCCTGAATGCTCCGTAGATTGGTTTATGTAGAAAAAAAATTAGAAATTAAAATCTTTAATGTGATAAATTTGATTAATTTTACCCATGGAATATACCAGCGATGCAATAAATGAGGGAACATTCAAAGTTCTAAATCAATGACGCAGCCGCGAGAACTCTTCGAAGCGGAAATACGACGTAGGGCCCAAGTGCTTGTATGTTCTTCGATTTTTCTATAGTGGCCGATGTCATTAGATAATGGTTTCATCTCCTGCCTTATAAAATGCATATTTTTTTAGCACATTTCTGAGGCCACGAGCCCCGTTGAGAATTGAGTTTGCGAATTAAATAAAAATATTTATTTTATTAGGCGGGAGGTGTAACAATGAACTAAGATGGGCCACCATAGAAAAAGGGAAATATAGAAGCATGATGAGTAATAAAGAAAACAGCGGCGTGTGGCTGGGCCGGCGGCGGCGCCCTCGGGTGGCGTGAGCAGATGCATCTGCCGGCGCGGGGAGGGGTCGGTGGCCTCCGGGGGGGGGTCGGGGTGGAAACGTAGATGGAGGGGGGGTGCGATCGGGAAGCGACGACCACGTGCGGGGCGCTGCCGGTTTTCCCCGCGCGGCGCCCCGGGCCCCCCCCCCCCCCACGGGCCGTCCTGCCCCCCCGGCCGCGGGGCGCCGATGACGCGAGGACGTGTCGTGTCCCCCCATCTCCATCCCTCGTCTCTCTCTCCGCCGCGGTCGCGGAGCGGGCCCCCCCTGCGCGGCGCCCCCGAGGGGGGGCTGCGGGCGCGGGCGCGTTCGATGCAGCGGCGGCGGCCCAGCACGCGATTGAGGGCTGCAGCCGCTGATTCCGATCGCGATTTATGGAGGTGGCGTTCGGAAATGGCATTGTCGTTGTCTATTGGGTACTAAGAGGCAATCAGCACTACTATAAAATTAAAATATTGGATGTGAAGCTTCTAGTACATCTGTACAGATCAAGCTGCCAATGTGGCTTGTTGGTCTATTCTTTTTAGGCTGAATTAAATCGAGCATTATTGGCCAGATGGATAACATTAAATTAGGATTTATTAAAATGTATCTAGATATGGAAATTTCTAAATTGTTTTCGAAAATATTAATTTGGAATAGACTATTTCGTGGACTTCACTTGGCATTGCTTGCCCTCAGTCTATTCGGGAAGGAACGGACTTTGTAAAAGCTGCTTAGGCTAGTGTCTTACATTGATCGTAATGTTTTCACTGATGAGGAAACCCTAATACTTCCTCATCAATTGAGTTTTCAATACGGAGAAGAGAAGTATCGCAGTGTGTTCAATCATGACTTCACATGCGACACAAGACTGGCTACGTGACTTAGATTTCCACTACTGAAATTTCTTTCAATTCACAATTATCGTATTATCACAGCTCTTTGGTGACAGTTTTACTGGAATCTATACTATCTCTCTCATCTCTGGTATCTAATCAGCAGCTGTCCGAAGTAAAATGATACTTAGTTATCGATGAACATGATACGTGTCCCCTCTCTTGTCGCATGATGCTCACAGATGCAACACATGAGATCAGAAAAAGGCTGAAATAGTACTTTAAAACTATTAAATGCGTAAGTAAAAACGGTAGCGTTCTTGTTGTACCGCGTTGATATAACAAATCTTCCGTCTATATTGGTACTGCAAATAAAAAAGGAAATCTCTTAAAATAAATCAGATCAAGTACAGAATTTTAATGATTACAAGCTGGGTATCAAATGTTAGAGAAAATGGGTTACTCCTATTACAGACTCGGACACATAGTTTGTTTCTTACACATGCATCGCGTCGTTTTTTGTGAATTTATATTGTATTGTTAAGCATCTCGAATATTACTGCTCGTTTTTCTATTCTGAGATCTGCTTTACTCGTTCCCGCGTTTAGTGAACAGTTGGTGACCTTTCGATTTTCTCTTGTTTCAGAACAGACACCATGGTTGACGCCGCGGTTCTGGAGAAGCTGGAGGCCGGCTTCAAGAAGCTGAAGGACTCCGACAGCAAGTCCTTGCTGAAGAAGCACCTCACGCAGGAAATCTTCGACAAGCTCAAGACCGTCAAGACCCCATCTTTCGGTTCCACCCTTCTGGATGTCATCCAGTCTGGTACGTATGGGGATGGCTAACAAAAAATTCTGGGTACTTTTTCAAGGTTCAATGCCTTTGGAAATGTCCTCGGTTAATTGCGTATCACCTTCGAAATAAAAAAAAGTTCAAACTTTCCGTCAAAGACGTGAGCTTCCAAATTTAAACAAATGATTCCACCTGCTTACGAACTTTGTGCATTTATAATAACGCCCATATTCATCCAATTGTGACCGGTTTCTTGCACGATGCCAAAATTCTGCTACACCTATTCGCAGAGATATACTGGAGTACGCTTAGGAATATTTTCAGTTTTCATTAAAATTAATTTTTTTGTAATTGAAAGTGCGCAATTTTTTTCTTAAAAAATGTCGCAACTTAAAAATTATTTCTTATTAGGGATGGCCATTATAAATCAATCTTAACGAATTTCGAGCCCCTGTGCTATTCAGGAGTCCCTCCACTCCTTTTATATCATATATAAACAAATTTAATATTTTATTACATTATCAATTATTCCTTTTTATTATTCCTTTATTCTGTTATAATCAAATATTCGAGAAAGTGAAAATAGGGACGTTAAATTTTCTTCACAATTTTTTGGTTTGCCAAATTTAAATGAAATTACGGGGTCCCCTTACGCTGCAGCCCCAAGAACACCTTAGATAAGATTCCTCTGATTCGCTGGTCAGGCGAGAGCGCGCCGTGTACGTATCTAAATTACGGGGCCCCCGACGCGCAGCGCCGCAGCCGTCGGCGGCCGGCCCGGGATCGCGCGGAGTCTGCCTCGGCTCGACGACGCCGCCGGCCCGGGAATTCCGGGCGGCTCGGCGCCACCCCGCCCACGCCCACGCCCAAGCTCTCGCTTTCGCCCTCGCTCTTGCTTTCGCTCACGCCTACGCTCTCGCCCTTGCCTTGCCTACGCTCTCGCCCTTGTCCTTGCCTACGCTCTCGCCCTTGTCCTTGCCTCGCTCTCGCCTTGTCCTTGCCTCCTCGCTATGTCCTTGCCCTTACCTACGCTCTCGCTCTTGCCCTCGCTTACGTTTTCGTCCTCGTTCTTGCCCTCGCCCTCGCCCAACCGCAGAGTGCGGTTGCTTGCCGACCAGGTGGCTGCTGTCCACTGAGGAGATTCCTGCGAGGGAGGAAGGAGTCAAACCACGTAACTCTCGCAGGGGGAGGCTGAGAGGCTCATGCTGCAAGAGACAGATTCCGCTAGTGCATCACGGACAAGAACAAAATCGGCTAGATCGCAGTCCAGCATAACAAGTTTTCATCCACTTAATATCTTAAGCGAAAATGGACTGACAACAAGGTCTGAAACTTGTGTGCAGAATGGTGGGAACAAAACCGTTCACAGTAGACTGGCGGAAATCGCGGGAGGGTTTTGGCTTTACTGCCAATTAAGGAAATGAACGAAACAAAGTGCGACCGATAATTACTTTAGGAGCAATAATAATTCAGTAAAAATTAGGGTCTATAATTCCGAAAAAATTAAATTAATTTTCGTAAAGTTAGCCGTTATGTAGAAAAAACAGCTGTATTAAATAGAACATTAGTCTGAAAATGTTCCCCATGTAAATTGCATACTCGGTTCGCCAACGCTGCCGGACATCGCGTATCACAATCTCCCTCAAGAGAAGTGAAGCAACAAAGCCACCCACCGCGGGCGCTCGAGCTCTCGGGCGAAACGCTCGAGCGCGTGCGAGCGAGCGTACGGAGCGCTTTTGTGAACTATACCGAGGGAATCTCGTGTAAGATTTGCGAGAGATGGTAAAGGAGGAGAGTTAAATGAAAGAAAGATCTGTAGATTAGACACAAAGCTTGAAATGTCGTTAATCTGGAAGCCCTCCCCCTTTTTAAAAGGATTTTACACCTTTTTATGTAATTGTTTTGCAAACGAATTTTCACGTACCACAGGCATACAACATTTACTTTAGAAATTGCCTTTTTATTAATTCGAAGGATTAAAGAAGCCGAAATGCAGGGTATCTAAATTTTTGCATTGGGGATTTATAATAAAATATTCTGCTTCCTTCTGAGGAATAATACCAGAATGTTCATTTTTATGTAAGATTGCCACAAAATATATATTTCATAAGGTTTTCTTCATAGGTAATTTAATGATTTTTTTTATCGTTTATGTGCAGGTCTTGAGAATCATGACTCCGGAGTTGGTGTGTATGCTCCTGATGCTGAGGCCTACAACACCTTTGCTGATCTGTTCGACCCCATAATTGAGGAATACCATGGTGGATTCAAGAAGACTGACAAGCACCCCCCCAAGGATTGGGGCGATGTGGACACCCTTGGCAACCTGGACCCCAACGTGAGTGCTCATTGCTCGTTTCGTTGATCAAATACACATACTGCCAAGAGGAGAAATATTTTGTTTGAGATATATTGACTCTTGTGCCAATTTTTGATTCACTTAAAATGTGGCATGAATTTGTAGGGTGACTATGTCATCTCTACCCGTGTGCGCTGTGGTCGCTCCATGCAAGGCTACCCATTCAACCCTTGCTTGACTGAGGCTCAGTACAAGGAGATGGAGGAGAAGGTCTCCAGCACCCTGTCTGGTCTGAGTGGTGAACTGAAGGGTCAGTTCTACCCCCTGACTGGCATGACCAAGGAAGTGCAGCAGAAGCTCATTGATGACCACTTCCTCTTCAAGGAGGGTGACAGGTTCTTGCAGGTGAGGAAAAAGAACATGTACAGCTTATTTGTTTCAACTCGTTCATGCCAAATGTTTTCTAAAACAGCCTGAGACAAGAACTTTGAGAACAGCTTTAAAACTAAAAATAATAAGATCAATAAATTATAGTAAATGTAATTCCTAGAATTCTGGCCTTTCCTTCTCACTTTGAAACGAAAATGCCAAAGAAGTTTTACTCTTAAAATGTGGTGAAATAATTTGCCTTGACATAATACTAGTTCAAAGAAAATTAAGTGGCTGTGTGTATAGATTGGAGTTCATTCATGAATTGTCTTCAGCTATTTTTTATCCATCTGTATCATGAGATAATCTTTCAAAATCTTGGAAACTGCGCTTATTTCCTGAAGAGGTTTTTGTAATTGTGTAGATCACAACACTGAATGTAGTATGGTTTTCCTTAACTTTCAGGCTGCTAATGCTTGCCGCTTCTGGCCCACTGGCCGTGGCATCTACCACAACGATGCTAAGACTTTCTTGATCTGGTGCAATGAGGAGGATCACCTCCGAATCATCTCCATGCAGATGGGTGGTGATCTTGGCCAGGTGAGAACAATACATTTCCTTCAGTATTCAAACAGGAAAAAAATATAAAATCGTCATTTGCATAAAGGTTGTTTAAGTCGATGGTTCGAGTTTTCCAACAAGTCTATTAAATTTTTTTAGGTCTACCGCCGTCTGGTGACTGCTGTCAATGACATTGAGAAGCGTATCCCCTTCTCCCACGATGACCGCCTTGGTTTCCTCACTTTCTGCCCCACCAACTTGGGCACCACTGTGCGTGCCTCTGTGCACATCAAGGTCCCCAAGCTGGCTGCTAACCGTGCTAAGCTGGAGGAAGTTGCTGGCAAGTACAACCTGCAGGTATGCATTGCACGTTTCTCTCCTTCAAATACGAATTTGCTAAAGTAGACTGCAGTTGGTGTTCAATATGAAGTCCTGTCAAGTTTTAAAGCATTTTCTTGAGTGTTGATTAAGTTTAGGTAATGGCTGGTGGCGGGAAACTTAAGATTGGTTCTTTCCTATTATAGGTCCGTGGCACCCGCGGTGAGCACACAGAAGCTGAGGGTGGAGTGTATGATATCTCCAACAGGAGGCGTATGGGTCTGACTGAATACCAGGCTGTCAAGGAAATGAATGATGGCATTGCTGAGCTGATCAAGATTGAGAGCTCTCTCTAAAAAGTGGACCAACCAATTTTCAAAAAATATCCAATCTGCTTCCCATATCCTTATCTTGAAATTCTGTTTCTTTTCCTTGAGCCTTTTGTTCAGTACTGACTGAGCCCTATTGATTTCCCCACACTGGATATCAAGTGAAGACCATGGGGAGTAGAAATGTTGATCAGTATTTTGTAAATTGTTGGTATTATTTATCTTTGCTGCTGGTTAGTTGAAATATTCGATATTGGCAGTTTAGAATGATACTCATTTCATGCTTACTTTTCATTATCGAAAAGGAAAGTCATTAGCTGAACATGCATTACGACACTTGCACAACTGAGAGATATTTTCCTATGATTACAGTAGATGGCAGGTGTGCATTTCACTTGTATGAAAGGAAGACTTAGATGGGAACAATCAAGAGTAGAGTGAATACACTTGACCAATGTTGCTTGTGTGTAGCTGAGGATTTGGTGATACTCAAAACCTGAGGAATGATTGATCTTGGGGTAAATGTTTTTCCTTGCTCATTGAAACACTCGAGATAAAAATATGTGAATAACACTCCCATTACACTGATCACATAAAATGCATAACATGTGAAATGTAACTTGTATGAATGCTTTTGAAGTTCAGCTAATTGCAGTGCTTCTAGTCCTGATTATACAAAGTTATATATTTTTGCCAGTTCAGCAAAATTTAAAAACAATAGGTCAAATTTGCACAAAACCATTCCCAAGCAAAAACAGTTGGTATGGATTCCACTGTTCCATTAAATAAAGTGAATAAAACAATGTTGCTACACATTCAATGTCTTTTTCTTAACCTTATGATCCCATAGCTTGTACCATAAAAATAGAATTTCATTAATATTTGAATATTTTATTCGAATTGGATTCTTTTGAGTAGACTCTTTATGATGGATGAGACTTCTTGTGCTTACATTGGAAGAAGGTCATGATTGAAGGCTTAAATTACCCCTGCGACATTACAAATTGGAATTGGCCTTTCACTGGATGCATTATCTCTCGGCGAAATGGTTCCACCTAAATTTGAAGACCTCATGTATCCCATCAAATGTGAATAATTCTAATGAGTATTCACAAGTTCTTACATACTTGTGGGATCATTTTCTCGCCCTACAAAATCGCACTAGGCCTCCAGATGTCTATGCAGGACACCTTGACTATTGGATTCACTGGCTCGTGAATTTTAATCATTTCACTGAAATTACTATTCTTAAATTGTTTTCATCGGAAAGGAGACCTACCTGCAGACCTGACTATGTAGTACAGTTATTTTAATCAACCTTGGTTTGTTCTGTGTATTGAATTATATTCCGAAAATGACTTCAACTTATGGCCGTCTATAAAGCAAGCAGTACGGAAAATAGCAGTTGAGGAAACAAGATGCAGAATTTGCAGTATTTTTACACGCATTTTGGAATTGTATAGGTGTGAAAATGGTTAAAAAAACTTCTAATGCTCTTAGTCCCTTAGTGATACCGATGAAAAATACATACTACCATAAGTGGCAAAAAATCTGATTCACAAAGGCGGCATAGACGTACACAATTGCGTTCATCCCGAAATCGAATGGAAAACCAGTAGTCAATTGTCAAGCTGCTGAATCCTGCCACATTCAAGATGTACTTTTATAATTAGTTTCCATTATTTTAGTACTGTTACTTGAACTGATTCTCTACATTCTGTGAATCATTTTATTATTCAAATTGATACAACACGCCTGAATTAT
Source organism: Teleogryllus oceanicus (assembly GCA_964035755.1). Classification (NCBI taxonomy): domain Eukaryota; kingdom Metazoa; phylum Arthropoda; class Insecta; order Orthoptera; family Gryllidae; genus Teleogryllus; species Teleogryllus oceanicus. Next base: position 21,408,522 of record CAXIVR010000011.1, on the reverse strand, counting down.
AGTCGTGATTGTCAATGATAAATTTACATCAACGTACCATTTGTATCCAAATGATCATTTATCTATTGTAAGTGTGTAGTACGGCGCACGTGGGGGAAAATAGTCCTTCCTGAGAATACTACATAAATGTAACCTGCAAATTCAATCGTAAATGAATAGTATATGCAGAACTTGAATATAGCTTTTAGCCCATAAAAACATTCAAAACCAGACGATTCAATATTGAGGACATCAAATATCAGCAAAGACCATGTGAGAATAGTACGTGTTACTTGGTTTCCTATTTGCATTGTTATTGCGTCTAGCATGATCGTAATAATAGGTTTTATTGGGTATTTTAAGGTCATAGATTGATGATCCTCTAAACTATTGATTTCAAAAGGGGAGCTATGTTGTAACGAAAACCTGACGCAGAACCCCTCGTTAAATAACTCTACACAAATACACAATGGCAAAATTAAACACCTACTTTGTGGTCCTGATAATACTGTTGATGGGTGAACTTGATGAGACATGAGGTAGTGTACGTTAATCTCCATGTTTTGAATAACAATCGTAATAATGAAAATGGATCACAATAATTTTATTTTTTATCAAAACTTTCAAGGAACATTCGACGTTATTCACGCTTGCTAAACTAATTGTAGTTTTCCACCGACCTCCATCAGCGGTTCCAAGCAACCCAATGGGTTCGTAGAAACCAATTTAAGAATCTTAGGCTGTGAGTTTGAATCATAAATGATCCTGTGCGCCTTTAATTGGCCATTAATCATGCCTGCCTAGACAAGGATTTAATTTTGGATGGATGTAAGCAGAAAATGAAGGAAATCAAATATCTGAGGCAGATATACGGAGATATTCCTACAAGGTATTTAATTTAACGCAACCCTTTGTACTCAGATGAAACCGGGGTTGCCTATATTTTTGAATGCAGGGTACAGATTTGACACTGTAATACAAGGGACAATTTTCGCATAACCTGATATGCGTGTCTAAAGGTTTTGGGGTTGGTAAATTCAAATCTGAAATAAAAAATTCCTATCAGGCAGTGTTTTTGAGTTATTAAATTTATTTAAATCTTTGGTTCTTATATTGGGTATGCAGCATGGCTACATCAAGTATAGATGTTTTCTGTGTGAGTGGGATACCTGCGTCAAAAATTTCCATTCCAAAAGGAAGATTATGCCTCAACATGAATGGAAAGTGGGAGAAAAAAATGTTTATAAAGACAATAAATTGGTAGCCAGTGATGATGTTCTTCTTTCTCCACTTCACATCAAGGTGGGTCTTATGAAACAGTTTGTCAAAGTCTTGAATACATCTAGAAGAGGGTTTATTTATCTTTCACAAACATTTCCTCGTCTTTCGGCTGCAAAAATAAAGGAAGGTGTGTTTGTGGATCCCCAAATTAGAGAATTTCTGAAAGATACAAATTTTGAGCAATGCCCAACCACAAAAATGAAAAACATATGGACATTTTTCAAGGAAGTAACATAAAACTTTCACGAAGAAAAGAGCTAACAACTATTAAGGACTAGGAGCAACCCCTATATTAGCACATAAATATTTAAGACGCAACGTGACGTCAAAAGTGCATTTTCTTTATTCAAATTTTCTTGAGAACTGCGGTGATGTTTCCGATGAACATGGTAAAAGATTTCATAAAAACATAATGGCCATGGACAAGCGGTACAAATGGATGCCTTCAATGCTTGAAGACCACCGGTGGGACATTATAGGAGAGTGCTAAAGCGATTAAAAGTGAAAAAAAATAAGCTTTCGAAATTCTCAGGGGAGAGATGATTTTGCTGTTACATAATATCGTATTTTTCATACAATATATTGAATTGTATAGGTATATATACTTGCTTTAGTTAAATTCTAATAGGAATGTTTCTTTAAAATATTTAAAAATCTATGATAGTATATATTACACATTTTTTTAATAAAGAGAATGGGGAAAATTGTCTAGATCTTACAAACAGTATCTGAGATAAAGAAACTGATTACAGTTATGAATTCAGAAGACATATTTATATATAAATCACGTCTATTTCCCTCAGAAAAACTATTTTATTTTTTTGGAGAACAGTGTCATTCCTGTCAGAGTATTTTTATTGGAAAGGATCTACAAAAACCATCTGCATTTCAATCATACACTTGTATAAGTAGGCGAATTTTATACACGTGTTTAAAGATATATTGTTTGAAAAAGTAAGAACCATGCATTATTAATTTTTAAAAAAAGTTAAAAAAACAGAACGTATCAAATTGAAAACTCTGCAGTTCAAATAGCGTAAAGAGAAACGAAGGGTTTTAGTAAATGTTGATCACCGACAGTGGCGGCCGGTATGCAATTGGTGGTGCGAGTTAGTGATGTGACGTTGATAACAAAACATCGATGTTAATAAAACATTGATCAAATACCATCGATGTTTTAAACATCATTGCGATGTTTTAAAACTGGTTTAGTAATCACCAAAATAAAATTCGTGAGCAGAAAATTTTACAGTGACCATGTTTATTAAGTTATAATTAAAATTATACTGAAAGCAAACTAAAAAGAATTAGAACAAACAAAATACTCAGACTGAAAGCCAGAGCGCCCATTGAAATCTCAAGAGGTCACAGCTTCCTAAGGTCGCTGCAGTAGGGTACGGGAAGAAGACGGGAAGCCTTACGCCCACGGCATACACCGCCTCTCCATGCGCGAAACACAAGGGACGACGTACGAAATAGCAGGGCATCACCGGGAGCGGTAGCTCAGTGCATCAACTGATGCCACTGCAGCGCCTCTGAGCGGGAGGTCCTAGGTTCCCACACCCCACGGCGGCAGGATTTTCGACACTAGCTTTTCAGCTAGGTCGAATTCAGTCGCTGTCTGAAGGACAATTCTAGCGGCCGGCTGCTCTGATCGGTAGTTTTCCGCGGTTTCTCCGATCTACACCAGGCGAATGCCGGAGCAGTACCCTACCAAACAGGCCACGCACCGCGCGCGATCTGTCCTTCCCTTCCTCGTCCTATCCTCTCCCCTTACACACTCACACTAACATGCCCTAGACAACCACATATTCCGGGAGATCGGTCGGGTGCTTAGAGCTTGTCCCGGCTGGGGCGGTGCCCCACTGGTGGGAGAGTCCTGATTAGGGGGAAACCCCACTAGCCGACGGTAGGTCGGTGCCGGATCTCGCCATCCAGCGAGGGAAAAATCACCGCCATCTTCCGAGAAAAAACATGCACTACACTAACGGGACTAATGAACAAAGCAGTTGACGCGCCCGGAAACACGAAAAAAACAAACCAAACCAAACTAGCAGGGCATCGGGGTCATCCTAAGCGAGAGATTGTCTGCACGATGAAGATAGTGCTGTTAGTGCACTCTGTGGAGGAGAACGTGAACTTCTGTGCCACTTCGCTTGTAGCACCATCCCGTCCGTAAGAGACACATACTAACCTATACAGAGTTGTTCATACAGCGTTAAATGATCATACACGGTGACAATCCGTAGGTGGTTCAGAGGTTTGAAGGCGGCCGACAGATGGCACTGCGGTCTATGCGTTTGAAGAGGGTATTGATAGACCATCGAAGGACGAAGTGCTCGTTCAAATGAATTATTATAAAGAAAAATATTTTGAAGAACAATATTTTATACACAAAAAAAAAATGTGGTGAAAATTGTATTTTCCTTCCTTTTTGTTGGTGGTACCAAGGCACACTGGCACTACCCTACAAGCCGCCACTGACCACCAAGGTGAAAATAGATCTACGTTTCAGAAATATAATTCTCATCTATTTTTCATTAATTTCTGAGTTTTGGAAGAGAAGGTTAGCAGTAAATGTCTCATCAGAGACGACGGACAGCTATCAACGAATCGCCTTTTCATACATCATTGTAAGTAGGGTTTTTGTCTATGAGATATTGTGAAATTGTGAGCGAGTTATATTCAATTCTTGGAAAATTACCATTTGATGAAAAATATAAATGAAAAAGAATCTAAATACGATATTCTTTCTGAATGTGCGGGAAGATGGATCCTGCAGTAAATTACAATAACGAATCTACTGGATAAAAAAAGTTGTAATTGTTCTAGTAGTATTCAAGAAAAGATAAGATCGAGATTTCTTATTTACTACGAGTGCATTTCTACCCGTGTGTCCACTTGTTAAATTCAAAATATTTTCGCTTCCAATATCAAAATAATTTAAATTTTGAATTATATGAGCATATCTTTACCATTCGAGGAATACATTTGATGACGTCATTTTAGATCTGCAATTCTTATACAAGACGAATTTAATTTTTCTATAAGAAGAAGCCCCGTCAACTTCGGTGCGGACCAATTACCGTTTGCTTCACACCGGCCTCCCTCTCCGACGTAACGCACTGACACATAGCAGCTAAACACCGTTTATTTATTTATTTTATTTATTTTACGTCAAAAAAACAGTTAAAAACTGCGTATGACGTGCTATGGGGAAAAGTGAATTGTGTGCACATTTTCAAAATTCTGTGATCCATACACTAAGTCATATACTACTTAAATTTTGAAAGGGAGAAAAAAACAAAAACTCCCATGTAGTAAAATCTATTTTCAAGGATAAATAAGCAATAAATTTTGAATTTTGAAAGGGAGAAAAACAACAACAAAAAACTCCCATGTAATAAAATCTATTTTCAAGGATAAATAAGCAATACATTATGGCTCTTATTACTTCCTGCCGCGACAACATGGAAACGATAATTTGAATAATTGTATTTCCCACTGAATTCTAGAAGACGTGCACAGAAAATGAAGTTACATTTATGTTCAGAAGCAAAACAAGGGGCCATCTCAGCATTTGCTCAATGGATCAGGGAAACTGGACGAAAAACCTGATCGAGATGGGGAAACCGTTTTAGATTAAGATTGATGAAGAAGTTGATGGAAGCTGGGATGAGGGTGGTGAAAAGTCGAAAAGATATACCGGACTAAAGAAAAATATTACTAAGCTGTTCTAAAAGTCTATGCCATTCTCCTGCACCACCAGTTTATTTTCTCGCATAATGCTTACGCAGAATTGAGAAATTATTGTAATGCTGCGCGGAAAACGGCGATTTTTCCACAGCAAAACTTTTATTGCTGGGCCCTAGTAATGAATGTATCTAGTTCCCATATGCAGCAAATTACTTCCTTTAACACGTGTGCACTGGCAAAAGTAACTTAGAGCATTTTGACCGAGAGGTCAAACCCTTTGACCGGGAGGTTGAACTCTTTGACTGGGTTCGATTCCTAGGGTTCGATTCCCTTGAGATTCTATTCCTTCTTCGGGAAATTACTCTCTGAAAATCGAACTTGGTTCATTCGCGTTCCATAGATTTGATCGCAAATATTTCTCAAATAAAAATATAGAAGGTAGGTAAATAATATCTCGATTTATAGGCCAAAATATACTGAATGCAATGCGTTCTAGAATGCTGGAAAAACCGAGAGCTGAATAATTTTGAAAAGAATGACGGTCTACAAATGCAAAAAATGGCGCATGGCATAAAACAAAAATGGCCGCCATTTGTAAACCAGAGATAATAAAAATAAATCAAAGATATTTTTGAACAACCAAAACATAAGGAATTTTATGTTCAAAATATGAATTTTTTTCAAGATGGTCGAGTGACCAGTTTATTAAATTCTGGACCATTTAAAATGGACTGACCTTTTAGTAATAACCTTTACAATTTTTTAAAGTTTATAAATGCAAGTGGCGGTAATATTCATTGGTATCACGTATTGGAAGAAGAAGCATACTACGGGCGATAAACAGCATTCCGCCTCAACTTACAGCTCAGAACCTTTACACCGCTATTAAAAACTAGTTGTGTTATAGAATGGCACAGACTTTCTCGTACTAGTTACTTTTCTCATTTCTTTGGTCAGAGCTAGCTAATCGGACTTGCCACATACTCTTGCCAGTTGCCATCTATCGCAGCCCTTAGATACATTTTTTTTTTAATTTTCTCAATTTTTCGGTTTTCTAATGGTAGAACCGGAATATTCCTTTAAGAATATAAAATAAGAATAAAACCTCGTTCTATAAGGAAACTTTCGTTGAAAAACTTGGAGCCGTTTTTAAGAAAATGGTGTTCAAGCGTTAATGTAAATGCGAAATTCGAAATTCTATTTCGCAGAAAACAAAGTTATCGAAAAACTTCATTGGAAGTTAGTTGAAGCACTTTCACTCATAAATGCAATAATGTTTACAAATTGCTGGAAATGTGCATATTAAAAGAGTGAGTGATATTTTTAAATATGCATGTGTGTAATTATTGAAAAAACGTTTATACAGAAAAATGAATCTTATATCATCTTAAACCGTGCAGTTAGTTCGAAAAGTTTGAAGAAAAAATTTGGAGCTGTTTTTGAGAAAACAGCGTTTAAACATTCATGAAAACGCGGAATTGTAAGCTTATTTTCACAGATTATGTTCAGTTTTCGAGAAACTTCAGAAGACATCATTTGTAGCACTTATACTTACAAATGCAATGTGAACAAATCGCCGCTAATGCTACGACGCGAGAGACAAGTAAAAAGTACATGTTTGAAGATTTTGAAAAACAAAAGAATAGAGCAATTTGGCGTTTAGGTCATCTTATAGAGTACATTTAGCACTATCCCCACAAAAATTTTTAAGAAACAATTTGCACCGTTTTCGAGAAAATCGAATTTTTTTAAATTTATTATTACGCGAAAACTATTAGTTTTTTAAAAAAATGTACATAACATTAATGAAAGAACTGTGAATTAATTAAAAAAAATTATTTGAAGGATTTTTAAGAGGGAAAACCTAATTGGGCTAATATCAATTAAGGTTTACGGATTGGTTGACAGAAAACCAATACTTTGAGAATACAAATTGTAGAATAGAGTAAAAATTGAATGAGTATTGGGATTTTCAGTAGTAAATTATAGTTAAAATAACATTAATTATTTTTAATAAATGATCCATTACTTCTTTTTGATTCATTTCTGTTCTCCGAGAATTTTCTCGTTGGTGGGACACCTGCTGGATTTAATTAATTCCAAGCAGAAAATAGGCGAAAACTACTGTAGCGCGTTCAAGGTTAAGAATGAAGTATGGTTGTACCAAATGTGCCGCTTTTCTGTAGTACTGTATGAATCAGAAGTTCTGTGCTCGGTGGTGTCTGCGTACCCCGTAATGGGATGGAGCGCTTAGTTTGTTATCAAACCTTTCCAATTTTATGAAAGCGTATTTTCTTCCCTTTCCTCAAATCGAAAACTATTCTTATGACTCCGGTACGCGAGAAACATATCTATTAAGATTCTAACTTCCTTTGTGCTTCGAAATGTGTCATAAGTAAGGGGCGGATTTTGATGACTTTAAACGTCGCCAATAATTATCAATAAAATGCTCTTAAAATGCTTTAATAACTCTCTAAAACCAAGAACTAACACCAAAGAAAAATGACGTAAAATCTTATCAAAACCAGTTCGGATGAACAACTCAAGCTGATGGATGACGTGATCGATGCTTCGTCCATTCGTTCGAGTGAACTCAGCTTGTAAAATTTTGGTTTGGACTGTTCTTCACTAGGAAATCTCTGACTTTAGTTATCCAGAAATCGGCCGAACCGGCAATGATACTACTAATATACGTCACAAGAATTATATTCTCACAATGGCTGTCAAAACGATTTCTGAGCGAACAAATCGAATAGACTACTGTGCAATTCTGTGAATTTCACAGTCTTCACAGAATTACACAAGTATTGTGCAACTGAGATATTATTGCATCTCGTAAATATTATTTGAAGCAAGTACCATTAAAATGACATTACAATCGACGAAATCTACAAAAAATGCATTAAAAATGACGGGAAAGTGTAAAACATGACATATTAGTCAAAATCGACAAAAAATGCAAAGTAATGACCTATAAAAATGTGTCATTTCCTTTTGTCATGACATAAAATGTATTTCTATACTAAACGACATTGTTCTAAATTGAAAAGAAAAAATGAAATTTCATTAAAATCCGCCCCTAGTTATAAGAAATCACAAAGAAGTATTAATTTTAAATGGTGCCACTATTTCAGTGCAATATCTAAAATTCAAGCCAACTACATGCAGTTGACAAAAGGCCAAGACTCTTGTTCTCTTATTAATAATAGAGTAATAATGAGTCTTGATTACTGAACGAAATATTTAAAATTCCTTTGACGACAAAATAAGTCGGGCCCTCGGGAAAAAAGATCTGAAAGACGAGAACAGAGCTGCCTCGCGCCGCAAGAGCGAGCAGTCATCTCCCGGAGGCATTGAGTATGAATCCCGTTCGAAAATATTCACTTCATAACATTCATTCACCCGAAAATTAATTGTGAATTTCTCAAATGGAATTTTTTTGAATCTCTCAAGCCATTAAAATGCACGTTTCCGGCGATATTATTGCATTTGAGAGTGGAAGTGCTTCAATAGACTTCCAATGAAGTTTCTCGAAAACTCAAAAGTTTTCTGTGTAAAAGAGCTTCAAATTTCGCATTTGCCTTAACGTTTGAAAGCTGTTTTCTTAAAAACGGCTCCAATTTTTTTCAAGAAAAATTTCCAAACAGAACGAGGTTTTACTTTTCTGTAATATTCTTAAAGTAACATTTCGATTCTACCATTAGGAAACCGAAAAATTGAGATAATTTTTTAAAAGAATGTAGTTTGGGTGATGGTAGCTAGCAAGAGGATGGGGCATGACCGTAAAGCTAGCGCAAAACGGCTGATTTACACGTTGCCAGTAAACAGTTCCAGAGCTTCATGTACCGCCCAAAATTAGAATATATTATCAAATTCAAGGAGCTGCCACATCAGCCAGGTCGATTGGGAAATATCAATTTTGGCGAAAGTCGGCTGAACTGTTTTGCCCAACGAGCTAGAATATACTAGAGTGACTGACCCTCTGGTTTCAGCTTGATGGACGCTCGATGAACTAGGGGCCTCCAAGGATTTTAGCAGTGAAAACATTATTGATATTAAACCACGTTTTCCTGAGCCTCAGAATACCTATCCCCACTCCTTTGCCAACACTAGTTCAAGTAAGAATATATGAGCATCGAGCGTTGTAGAAATGTCTGATAACCACAAATGTTTGCCCCCGTGAAATAGAAACTATTTTGCACCAAAAAACGAACTATAGATTTGATATAAAATTTCTTTTGTCAAAATAACCAGTCCCCACGCGTCGCAACTATCGAAGTGAGGGCTCAAGAAAACGGGCGTGAATGATGATGGCGTGTAAAACTGTTGTACTGAATCGACGTGTATGTGGTTTGTGTCAGATATTATTTCTATATTGTTGTCTTTTCGTTTATCTGTATTTAAATTATATTAGTGGTTAGAATAATAATCTTCACAATGCCTTCAGTATGTTAGGCATTTAACTGTAAAAATAGAAGCCATCAAACCACAAATATATCATTTTTCTTAAGTTTGCCGCCTTATTTGGTTCTTATTGCGATAACATTCATTTCCAGGCGTTACGCTAACTACAATAACATTTCAACAGCTTCCATTCTTATGACAATAACCCACGCAGAAAGCAACGTCTTTTTTACGTTTCTCAATTCGTTCTTCTTAAATATTGTGATATCGTTTTTAAATCATTGGTTTTGGTCGTGGAACACAGAGTGAGAAGGTTGTATTACGCGCGGCCCGTGGTAACGCGCGGTAACCAGCACCAAACGGAATCCTAGAATACTCTTTTTCTCCCGAGGGAGCTACTTTGACTGCAAAAAACGGCTTCAATTTTCTGTAAAGACAGTGGCGCTTTAGCCGCTCTGTAGTATACTCTAGCTCAGAGGTGTCCAATTTCTAAGGCCTCAAAGAGCCAGGATTAAGGGGCTGTTCATAAATTACGTATCGCAAATTTGGTGTATTTTGAATACCTCCTCTACTCCCCAGTAACGCGCGCTTGAAACCCCCTAAATAATTACGTAACGCTTGTGACAAGACCCCTCCCCTTTATGGTAAGTAAAATATATATTGTTTAACAAAAAAACATTTGTATTATATATTAACATTTATGATAATTAAAGTTAGAATTAGTCCATGATGCTGACCGCACCTAACAATAAGATTGGACACAATGTTTGAGTGAAGGAAGCATGTAGAGCCGAGACAATTTCTGAGAAGCCGTGCACACATCGTCGTGGATAACATGGACGAGATACTATTGTGTCGATTTAATTCAATTGTAGAATATACTACACATCAGTTTTGAATGTTTTCTTCGTAGTCTAACAGATTCAATCAATGATCAGATCAATCACTGATGAAAAAATATTTCCAAATATTCCATCATCACAATTTCTTAAATTTAAAGAAACTAATGTGTTTATATCTTAATGAATTTGTATGAGATTGAATGAAAGGAGTTATCTCAACAAAAGTTGAAAATATAAAAAAAAAAAAACATTAACGTTACGCAACACTCAACTAATATCCCCTACCCCTACGTAACGCAGCGTAACACTGCCTCAAACCCCTCCTCGCCTCTTTAATGTTACGTAATTTATGAACGACCCTTAAGAACTTTAATATGGTTACGGTCCATATTTTCATTACTCAGGCGATCCACATCTTACTTCCCCGTATTGTTGACAGGGTTGGACAAAATACTTTAAATTTAGTACTTAAATACTTTGCAAAAATACTTTATAAATAAGTGTTTAAATACATACACAAAATACATTAAGACTTGATGTGCTAAATACATACGTATTTAAAATATTTCAAAAACTCAAAATACTATAATAATTTTGTATTGTATATTTTTATTACAACAATATATTGCAATTGTCAATTACAGTAACTAGTTGAATGTGGCGTCGCCGACGCGTGAACTGTTTGAAAAGTATTTTCATGTTGAAAATTTCATTTCATTCGTGCTTAGCTTTGTTCAAATATGTTCTTACAGTATCTGGCATTGGACATAACAATGAATCGTTGTAGCAGATAATGTTACACTCCCCTTAAAAAACTCCCAACATCTAATGGCCTTGTGTTACCTCCAGACGGGATATGAACTGGTAATATTGCAATATCAAAATTGTAATCGCCGTAAAAAAATGCTTGAAAGGCATTACTGATGTATTACAGTTTAGTACAGCTACATTTTTTACAATTTTCCTAATATGCACAATAATGCATAAAGAACTGTAAGCTGTTCTTCTGGATTATTCTCTACTCCTAATATAAGATCATTCTCATTGAGTTCCAAAAATTCTGTCGCGAAATCTTCTACAACTGCATTTGATTCTTCCCTAGATTTGCTTAACTCTTCCAATTTTTCTCCCCTAGAGGTTAAAACTCCACAAATTCAGTCTAATTTGGTTTACTTCCACTTCTGCAATTGCTCTATTCATCGTTTCTTATGTGAATCTAATAAAACATTAAAAGCCGAATATTTTGTATGTTTATGTGAATAAGGTTTTAGTTAAGTTTAATAAAAATAAGTTCTGCGTCACATTTGAAAATCGGTATTTGAACACTTAAGAACGGAAAAGAAGTCGAACTTTCCTTTATTCTCTAACATTACTCACAGCATTGTTTTCTTCGTATTCGCTTGAAATTCTTCAAATTAAGTAAGTTCCAAGGCAATACAGTTTGTAGGTTTTTGCAAATTTATTTTTAAAAATGTGGTAATAAACCTTATGGATAACTTGAAATATCCCGCGCGATTCACTCTTTTGTTCAAATTAACTTCACTTGTTTACTTAAAGATGTCATCAACAGTGTCGCCAACGTCTTGAAAGGAACTTATGGCTTATTGAGCGAAAACTGCCTTTTGGTCGGGAGTTCAATAAACGTCTACATAGATCTACTTAGGTGGCGTTGGTTTAATTCCCGGCTAAAATCGCAGCGTTAAAACGCACAAAGACGAGTTTTTGGAAATTTTTTTGAATGTTCTCCCGGTTCTGAAAACAAATTATCTGTGCCCCACCAGGAAACCGAGAGGCGTCGAATGACCTCTCATTTGTCTCGATTGGTTTGATTGATTGTTAGTGATTCCGGGCGCGTCAACTACTTTGGTCATTAGTCCCGTACGTCTAGTGCTGGGAGGTGGCGGTGATATTCCCCCACTGGCTGGCCAGATCCGGTGCTGTCCTACCATCGGCTAACGGGTAACTAGGTACCTCCCACCAGTGGGACACCGTCCCAGCCGGGACAAGTTCTAAGTCCCCGACCGGACTCCCGGCATGTGTGGTAGTGTAGTGCATGTTAGTGTGTGAGTATAAGGGGTGAGGATATGACACGGAAGAGGAAGGAAAGATCGCGCGCGGTCCATGGCCCATTTGTTAGGGTACTGCTCCGGCATTCGCCTGGTGTTGATCGGAGAAACCACGGAAAACTACCGGTCAGAGCAGCCGGCCACTAGAATTCTCCTCCAGACAGCGACTGTACTCGACCTAGCTGAAAAGCTAGTGTCGAAAATCCTGCCTCCGTCGGGACTCGAACCTGGAACCTCCCGGTCAGAGGCGCTGAAGGGAGGTCCTAGGTTGGTTGCACGGGCAGTGGTCTAACTGTGAGTGACGAAAATACGCACATCTACACACTCGAGAAGTTACTCAAATACTGTGTAGGGATTAGTAATTGACAGACATACAAATTTCTGAACAATAACTATTTTAACAATATGTAAAAACATTTTCTAATATAAAATGATATAAAAAATATGTCTAGCACGAAGAAATGGAAATCCCTTTTAAAACGACTAATTTTTTAAACAAATCGTCAGACAATAAACCCCTAGTTGGCGAATGTATAAAACCTACAAGGAAAACAGTCATTCAACTGGCGTGGATGAACATGAACTAGTGTTATAACAAATAAATGTTTTTTTATTGCCGGATAATTGTCCAGCATTTTTAATGATTTAGATTTATTTAAAAATGAAGATAATCCAAATTCAAAAGCTGAAAGTTCTTATTTTGCTTCAAATGAGGTGCATTACCTAGCAAAATCAAACAAAAAGAAACTATCAATGTTCTAAACTATCTTATTTTCGTCTGTATTTGAAGTATTAATTTTTTTTTTAATACGCCCACTTTATGTTTTTTAAATACATTTCTAAAATACATGCCCAAAAATACAGTTTTTCAAATACAAAATGTATTTATAATATGTATTTCAAATACAAGTATTTAAATATTGCCCAACCCTGATTGCTATTCTCGGTACTTAGCCCAGCTGCTCTGAAAGGGGGGGAGAGGGGAATGGAACCATGCGTGATATCAAACCGTACCATGCGAAACGCATTGGAATGATTTTGAATTTCTGAATTTTCTAGAAAAAAAATCCTTAAATCTACACTTGAACCTATTTTTATATTAAGGGGATGTTGACTCAAACAGGGTGCGTGTGCTCTGCGCGCTGTTCTCGCTCGAAATGGATGCAAGGTTCTTTAACTTGTGACTGAAAACCTCTCGCGGGCCGAAATAAATGGAACCGTGGGCCGTCAGTTCAACCCAGATCTAGCTCGTTGGTTTAGCTGCTAGCGTTGTTCAGACGGAAAGGCGTTTTGCCGCCAATCGATTTTTTGGTACCTATCGACGACACACAAAGCATGGATTCTGGCTTCATCACGTGTTAGATTTTTTTTTTTCATACATGGCAACTGGATTTATCCACTTTTTCGTTACCAGGGTCCGGCAATAAGGTGTTTTTTTTTTTTTTTTTGCCAAAATTCGCCGTTTTTGGCGCAGATTCTCCCTTTTTTTTAAAGCGTCTCCAATTTGTTTGTTTGTTTTTTAACTTTCGATGGGGGTAGTGTTAAATGTGCTGAAACAGATAACAGAAACGCCATTTTGCTCTATTCTTTTGTTTTTTCAAAAATTACACAAATGTTTTTTTTTTTTTTACCCTGTGTCTCACGTCGCGTCGTTACAATAGTGGCGATTTGTAATGAATTATATTATTTGTGAGTACATGATCTCTTCAAATGATCTCTATAGATTCTTGAAAACTCAAAATTTTTCTGTGAAAATGAATTAAAATTAATTTCAGAAACATTCAAAAATTTACTCTAATATGGCTCCTAATTTTTCTTGAAATTGTTTGAATGAATAGTGCTCGATGGACTAAAGAACATGACATGAATGCCACTATTCTTTTGTATTTCAATAAAACGCAAAATATTTCTTTTGAAATATCTCTCATGTTGTTACTATGTACATTATGTTTATATTATTATATTTATGTGTATAATTACTTTACTTTCTTATTCATCTTCTTGAAATCTCAAAAGTTTTGGATTAAATTGAGCTTCAAAATGCACATTTTCATAAACTTTCAAATGACATTTTCTCAAAAACGGCTTCAAACATTTCAACGAAAATTTCTATATGGAACAGGGTTTTAGTCTTCTATGATATTCTTATAGTGATGTTTCCGTTCTACCATTTCAGTTTTTCTACTAAAAATTGACAAAATGTACTTTGGGAAGTGGGGTTTGGGAAAGACAGCATCCGGGAAGATGGTGAAGCAAAACCAAAAAACCTAACCCAAACCAAAGAAATTAGAAAACGAATACAAGAAAGCCTGTGCCATTTTGTAGCACCACTAGTTTAAGTATTGATTCATTAATCTAAAAAAAGAACGGTTGATTCAAACGGTGAACATCTCGCAATCTCAGGATAATTTTATAAGTGAGGAAAATAAAGTTTTGGGTTTACCACTGCTATTTTTTTGATTAGCCAGAATTCCCCCACCACAACCACCAATTTACCTCTGAAATGGAATAAACCTTCAAATGAACTCGTGTAACCTGGCAAAACTGGAGAAAAGATGCCTGCCATCTGGGGAATGATAACCAATATCAGTGGCTTTTAATTCTGAGCAATCCACAAAAAAATTAGAGAATGAAATTTTTATTTATAGGAGAAATTTTTCTTTTGAAAACATTGATATTTTGGGAAAAATATATACATCTGAGGGAAGCATTGATGTTAATATCATGATTAGAGTGGAAAATATTGATGTTTTAAAAACATTTTCTTTTGCCGTCTGTAGGAAGAAATGCCAAGTATACAACAGCCTTAACAGTAAATGTGTTACTGCTACCTTGCATTGAATATATTGCCATTAATTCATTTACTTCCATTCATATAAGCACTATTATTGTTTTATTCAATTCAGACACTTTTTGTATTTACATTTGAAAAACTATCATACAAAAATCAAAACATTTTTATTCTTTGTCAAACAGCAGTACATCTTAATTGTATTTTATATACCTATAGTTATGAACAATAAATACACATTTATAATTTTACATCAAGTATCTGATAAGTCACTCCCTATTTTTGGATAGTTGTTATTTCTTGATTTATGAGCCAATTCTTTTAAAACTAGTTTTGTTAGAAACAGTGATTCTTTAGGTTTAGTTTAACATTTTTTTAAATCTTCATATCAGCTCCAGAATTCTCAATGCATTTTTTAAAACAAACCGGTTCGTTTGATGCTGCTGCTCGCATATGGTTCATGGAAAATTGGTTAACACACAAGATATTGTTGGATCAAATTCATCCATGTTCTAAGGTTTTCTCTTGTAAACTCTCTCCTTAGCCGACCCCCAGGGGAAAAATCGCAAGGCATTACATCAGGGCTGCAAGCAACCCATTCAAGTACATCCAACCACGTGGGAAATAATCAAGCAGACATTCACGGACATCATTTTCAAAATGTGCAGGAGCTCTGTCCTGCATGAAGTGAAGCTGTGGGTTGTTTCACAGTAAAATTACAAACATTTCATGAACTCTGTTAACTTTTTCTCCTTTCCTTGAACTTGATGGTATTTCTGATATCCTTTCATTGGCGATACTCCCAGTTGTTAGTATTTTGGAATGGCAGTTTTTAATTGTGTTTGCATCCAGTGTTGCATGGATCCCTCGTTCAACGCCATCCCCATCCCAACCTTTGTACTTGCACCGCAGATCCCCAGACATCATAAGGAGCTGCTATTCTGGCCTGCTCTTCGACACTCAACACAAGCAGCATTTTTCAACTCAAATATAAGAATACACATGTTAAACAAAATTTCAAGGACTACTCTTTCTAGCAGATTTGGTTGTAAATGTGATTCGCTACTTTGGCTCATAAATGAAGAAATTGTAACTATTCTAAAATAGGGAGTGACTTATCAGACACCTGTATATTAAAACTAAACGAAGGGTTGACACAATGCTACAGTGTGATCTACACCACATTTGACTTTCTGTACATTAGCACCAATGGAAACCTGAAATAGAATTCATCTATTAGTATAAAAAAGCAATAAATTAATTTTCAGAAATACAGCACAATGTTAAATATTCTATTTAAAAAATCATTATATTAAGGTGTTTATTTAAAACTCAATAATTTTATCAATCATCACTCAGTAAATTATTTAGTTCATTGTTCTTGGCAAAATCAACAACTCTTCTAGCCTCTAAAGAAATACAAAACCTTATTTACATTTAATATAATTTACATTTGTGAAAATTAGTCCATTTGTTAATTTTTCCTCCACAACTATCATTTTAAAACAATGAAATGGTGGATTCCACAATATTGCTTACATACAATACATTGGAACATTCTTGCATTTTTTTAGACAGGGCTAATGGACAAATTCATCTACAAAAGAACTCCAATTATTGATACAAAGGATCAGGGTGGTTTTTGGAATTTGTACGATTGGATAAAACTCAGAAATGAAATAAGACAATCGTAAGATAAATTGAACTTAATTTTAAGATTTTAAGTTTAACTAAGGTATAGAAAGCTAATTATTGTATGATACACATACAAAAAACACCAATTATATTGTTTATTAATTTTTTTCTTCCAAACTCGTGAGAATATTTGGAATTTCAAATTGGGGGTTGGATCATTGGAGTTCTACTGTACAACACTCTCAGAGAACAAAGTTTATCCATTTTTCAGCCAATCAAATCATAATTTACTTTGCTGTTCTTTACAACATCAACTATTTTATCCTCAAGTGAATTATAAAATTTTAAATCACTACTTATACAATTTACAGATATTGAAATGCATACGTTTATGTCTCCTCAACAACAGTGTAATGAAAATAATGAAAGATGTGTTTTTTTAGCGTACATTCAATATTTTAGATTATATTTCATTTGAAGTTTCTTGCTTTCTTTTGTTTGCTTGTAGTATGTGGAGAAAATAATGTACAGCACTGAAGAATAAATAGGATTAATTCACTCTCAAATTAACTCCCCCTGCTTCCATCACTGCCTGGAGTGTTTAACTTTTTCGTGTATTAGTAACATCATGTATTACATAAGTCTATTACCTATACATTATCACTTATGCTAATTAACTCACATCTATTTTATTATAAATTGGAGTACCTCACTTTAAATCCACGTTTTCAAAACTTAAGAGAAACTTGTTTTTATATAACCAATTTAATCTTGAAACTTACTCTTAGTGGAAAAAATTGGTCATCCAGATGTCCCAAGCCTAAGCATCCAGATCTGTTGTGACCCCACATGTAAAGACTTCCGGAATTTGTAATAGCAGCCACATGTCCAATTCCCGCTTCAATCCCCACCACTTTTGAATGTGGTTCAAATTCATTTTGACCAAGCAATGTGCTGGGAATGTTAGTGGGTTCAAGTGAATGATCTACTTTTGGACCTTTTCCTAATATTCCAAAGCCCCAAGCAAATAATGCACCTTCTTCTGTAAAAAAAAAAACAACAACACACAGCATGTATAAAAGGAAACCAATCTCCTAACATCTGTCACATTTTTTAAAAAGCGTCACGGAATGAAGAACATTTTCTATAAATTAGTAAAAGTTTTCAATGTATGAACTTACAATATTTGAGATCTTAATCATATCCTAGTCAATTATGTACATTCTAATAATAACTTTTATCTTTTTTGTTTATATTTACTATGTGTTGTACTTATATTTTATATTTACTATGTATTTACTATATGTTGTGTACTTATGTGTTCGGAGTCCATTGAAAGGCTTTTTGTTTTACCTGAAGCAATAAATGTAATATAATACTACCACAAATCATTTTGGTATATAGTTAGAAAATATGAAAGAAATTTAAAAAGGCAATTAGATTAGATAAAACGTACTGTATTCTACATGCTAAAAGACAAGTATATGCTTCTTAGTTATTATTTAGATATGCTACTCCACTTGTGAAATTAACGTGTTAACTTGCACATCATGCCAAGCACAATCATGCCATGCACAATCATGCTTTTTGCCATTTTTAAGATCATTAACTATAATTACACATGAGCAAATATTATTTATTGTCACAATATTTTTTTATTATTGTCACTTGCACGTTTGATAAAAATCTGCAAACTGATTTAGAAGCCCATTTCAATGAAATGGTTTTACAATTTTGTTTGATCACTTCCTTATAAAGGTTTTTGTTTACAGAAGCATGAAGGCATTGTTTTCTTTACTCTTAAAATTCATCTTATTTTTACCATTAACAGCCATACAGAAGGAACCTCCAGCAGCAATATCTACAATTTTACCAAGTGAGCGACATTTCTTCAAGTATACAGATGCATTTAACTGGACCTTTTCTTCAGGAGAGACTAGCTGTCCATATTCAGAATTTCCCCAACCAAAAATTTCTCCTTTGTCTATGAAAAGAAAATCACAATAAATTACTTACAGCCTTTTTACATTACCATAAAAGAATGATATTGAGTTCATAGCATTGTTAGTGAATTTGATCTTCCAGATATCTCCTCACCAATAATTTTTCTAATTTACAATATTGTTTTTCAGAAAGAACTCACTATTGTTAATGATTTTTTCCACAACTGTGCCATGCATTAATTTCAAATTTTAATGACGTGTTTCAAGAACAACACAAATGTGTGTGCTTCATTAGTGTAAACCCTTGAAAGTAATTTTGTAAATCTTGTCCAATTCAAACATCACTGGAAGTACAAGAATGACAGAAAAATTAAAAAACAAAGAAATGTACATCAAATAGTGAAATTTTCATAAATTTCTGTAATCCTAATTCATTCATTTGTTCCAAATACAAAAATCCTCATTTGAATTATTTCATCATTGCTCTAAATTTTAGTGGCAAATGTATTATGTACACAAAAACACTGAACCCATGGGAAGAGATTTTCAATGAAGCAAGGTGAACAATCCCCTAAATGCTGTTTTATTATATGAACTGTTTCCCGGGCTGTAGCTAGTGCAACTAGCACACAGTACCGGGGCCCCCATTTAGAGCACCTGCCAACCCCAATAAAGATGGCAATGACAAGTGATGGGCCTGTTTTGGCCTTTCTGCACCTGCATGCCCGAGAACCTATGCCTCTAACAGTTTAATATACCTAGAGCTCGAAATTTTAGGCACAAAAAAGATGTTTTAGACACCTAAAAATAGGTAACAAAATTATGAAATTAGGCATTATTAGGCATGAAAAGTGACTTTTAACGCTTAAAATGTGTTATACAATGATTAAACCAGACATATATCAAACATTAGACAGGAACAGTTATGTTTCTGACATTTCAAATTGATCACAAAAGGCTCTTTTTATTATTTAGAAAAGTATAGTATTTTAACCTTTATGAACATGACTACAAGCATATTATTTTATTACCTTTCAATTCTTTTCATTTTATTCATTCTTTCACTCTTTTTGTTCTCAACCTGACAACAGCGCAGCTGCACTGTGAAAGGGTGCAAGGGTCGACATATAACTTATCAAAGAATTTATTGGTTTTCATTAAATTTTCATTCACAGTTCAAGGTTAATTGACATTCTTCGAAACTGATGCCAAACATAAAAGATACCTCAATTGAAAGTTTCTTTAGATTTATCAGACACAGCCATAAAATAAAATACAGAGAATTAGTACAATTTCAAGCCCAAATTAAAATTTCAAAGTTAATGTTCAAATTATAAGTAAATGTTAATAATCAAAGATATACTGCTTACTATTAAGTGCTAAAACACAATCAACAGAGCAGGCAACTTTAGTAATAATTTCTCCTTCAATATCTCCTTTCACTTGAGAAGGATGGTATGAATTTCCATAATGACCAGACCCTGTCTGACCATCAGCGCCCCAGCCACATGTGTAGACTTTTCCAGTTTCAGTAATGAATAAGCTGGAAATGTTAATTTACATTCAATTTTAAAACAAATTCATCATTAATTCAGAGTAAAAAAAAAAAAGGAGAAAAAAAAAGGAGAAATGTACTTGTATTTTACCTGTGGTCTTGACCACATTCAATTTGATTAATTTTATCCCCTTCCAGATGGGTAATGTTATTAATTATAGGATGACCGCTATAATCTTCATTTTCTATAATTTTTCTTCCACACTGACCATATGCATTATTCCCTAATAAATAAACACCTTCAGTTTCTGTTAGAACAAGAAGATGAGCCCTTCCAGCAGCAACTTGTTTTATTCTTACTGTATTTGGAGAAACAAAAGGTATATCTACAGGAAGTGGGCTTAATATTATACCAAGAGGGTGGTTTCGCCGAACTACATGATAACCTACAATACACACAATGAAAATCAATAATTACACAAGAAAAGAGTTATAGACAATGATATCACTTGAATTTAAATATCCAACAAATTATAAAATTATATATTCCATTTCATACCTATCTGTGAATCTGTGTTAATTCCACAGCCAAACACTTTATGTGTACCTTTGGACTGAACTGCAAATGCAGTGAAGCCATACCCACAGGCAAAATCAACCACCTTCACACATAAAAAACATTTTAAAGCAATGTATTCACAATAAAACTAGAATATTAAAGGAATTATGTAATAAAATTAAAGTACAATTTACATTACTTTATGCAATTCTCCAAATTGCAATCTGACAGGTAGAAAAAAATGTCTCTTAATAACTTTTGATTTCCTATTTTGATCATGATTGCCTAGAGCTCCATGCTCTGCCAAACCCCATACATAAATGCGTTTATCTGTTGGATCTGCTACTGGATACTGGAACACTAAACAATTATTTAAATAATCAAGAAAGGCAAATTAACATCGAGTCACAGAATTGCATGAATACAATATTAAATGTTTATTAATATGAAGTCAGAGGTACCTGGCAAATCCTCTGCCTTTTCTGGTAAGACAGGATATTTCCTTTTAACATGTAAAATTGAACTTGAAGACAAAAAGTTACAAGACACACAAAGCTTGTTTGGATTGGGGTATTTTAATCTGCACGAGGTGAATCTTCTAAATATATGTTTAATCATAGTACACAAAAATAATGTTAAATTCCACAGAATACTCAATCAGAAAATGGGCAAGTGATGTGCTGCGATGACTTCGAGTTTGGATGTGACGAACAAATAAATTATATTACAGCATATGCTGTTAAACAAAACGTTGATGTTCTCTTTAAAATATTTCAATTTGAATAAAATCATGTAAATTGTTTTGCAATCATCACCAATTCATTAACAACCTTTTGGTCCTGACATCACATAACCTTAGAATATGGTTGGCAACACACAATTCAAGAAACGCGCTGCCCATACTACTTCCGGTGTTGGAGCTTTTCAGTAAAAATGTCTCCTTAAACCTTCTGAAAACACTATATTTCTAAAAAATAAGATGTAATTAATAATAAATGTATGAGTTTGAACACTTGTCAAGAAACGTTGTGAACAAATATTACAGTTCGGCTTTGAGTAGGAGTTCAATGAATTTCACATCCGGTTAAATTTCTCGAGTGAACGAGGACGATTCCTCTCGTTACTCTGATAGTGCGTTGCACTTTGTTGAGTGTTTGTGGGCTTCGTGAAAGTATTTTTTCCGTACACTTCTAATCTTATTTAATGTAAGTATAATGCAGTAGCTACAACTGGTATCCATGCAGTTTCGTTGTATTGATACTTTTTTGCAATCATGGGCTATGTAGGGCGAGACCACAACAAAAGATACAGCGTAGCTCAGAGTGTACTGCTTGTGTTGATTTGCGCTATTACTGTCGTTGCAAATTAGAGGTTTGCCAGGAATGGGGAAATGAGGAAACAATCGAGTATTCATTGGGATAAGGAATTCATGGTACTTATTCCTCGGAATAAATTGTACTCCTAGTATATTTTTATATTCGCATGTTACCTTTTCTGACGTTAGCCGTAACGATGTCACGAGATGAACGTGGCATCCAGGATGAAAGTAGCTACTGCAATTCCCTTTCACTTGCGCGAAATTTATGTTACTGTGTTGCATGCTCATAAATTCATTTTCTAATTACCCCTTTTGTTATTTTTTGTTTAAATAAGCATGGCTCGGGGGCAGCAGAAACTTCAGTCGCAGCAGAAGGCTGCTGAAAAGCAGGCCAAAATGAAGAAACAACAAGGACACAATGCTAATGACCAGAGAAAAGCCGCACAAGCAGCCCTTGTTCATGTCTGTGCAGTATGCAAGGTATGTTGCAGTTATTGGTACAAGGTTGTGCAATGTCTTTGTAGAAAAGGTTGTACCATTTTTTGAAAGTTACCAGAAATTTTGAAAAGGTAGGCGTAATGGTGAAGTTAAAATAAGTTGTTGTTGGGTAATTGTTGCATGGAAAATAGAAAATAACTATTTTTGTACGTAAATTCATACATTGGTATCTTTGTTGTGTGTGGTGGGATTTTGGATTTGGGCATAGACTTCTCGAAATTCATTAGACTTGGGGTAAACATTTCTTTTCATTACAGTATCAAAATTAGCACAGTTGCTGCTCGATTGTGTTCAGTTCAGCCATTATAAATTTACCTTTCACTTTTTTTTTCTTTCTATTGTAATGTCAGTTTAGTTTTGGAAGTGGTGCAGTTTAAAAGTTTAACAATAAAATTTTTAAATTGTTTTGGAAGGACATTGGAAACTAATTGCACAATATTGTGCGTTCCCAGCATTACTTTGAAAGGGGAAAACGATATGGAGTAAAAATGTATTTCTTATTATATGAAAAGAAATTGAAGGGCAACATTCGTTCTCTCATTAAAGTATTATAGTTTAAGATTTTGAGAAGTGTTGGGAAATGGCTGGTAACAATGAAAATGTCAAATTTCTTTTATTTTTTTTGTGAGCAGGAAAGTAAATATTTTACCAAATGTTGACTGCAATCTTGTTTCAAATTTCTTTTGACAACTGTGGCAGTTGAAATCATTTATTTTAAAAAAATGTTAACTCCATGTTTTTAAAGAATTACCATGTCAAGATAGATAATTATTAGTAATATTTTACTGTGTTTCATTGCTACTTGTTTATAAAAATTATAAATTTTTTTAGGCGCAGATGCCTGATCCGAAGACCTACAAACAGCATTTTGAAAATAAACATCCCAAAAATGAACTTCCAAGTGATTTGAAGGATGTAGCACTATGATATCATCAAGCTCGGTACCTTTGGCTGTTTATGTTTACTTTTTCTACTGAAAACATTAAATTGTGTGGGACTTCATATTGTGACAATGATCATTTGTCTTGATAGCAAATCCATCTGCATTTGTCACTGTTGAAAAGGGGCTATGCAAATTTATGGTGTTTTTGGTGATTTCTTAACATTCTTCCATTTATCTCTATTTTATGTTCTAAAATGTCTGTAAGATTTCAGAAATATACGTGATTCCAAGGTTGTTTTCTGAGAACCATCTAATTCTGAGATAAATATTTGCATTATTTGTTTTGAGTTAGGAAATTTAAAAAGTTTATGATCAGAATGAAGTTTGTGAAACTACAAGAATGTATTTAGATAGCAGTGGATATGTAATATAAAAATTGTTGTAATATTAGATGCGAAGTAGCCTGAGTCCTTTTTAAGTTTTCTATTTGTAATTTATTAAAGTACTGTAATTACAGTTACTGCACATATGGAAATATTTGCATCTATTGTGCTTTGTTTTAAGCTTCTTGTCTTGGAAGATTAACAATAAACCATTCGTGCTAATAGTGTCAGGTCTCCATAGACCACTGTACAATCTCTTTTGACCTTTTAGTCTTGCCATTGACTCACAAATGGTTTGTCCAATAGTGTATAGCCATTCATTCCTCAATGGTGAATAGATATTGAGATTCTAAATCAAGATTATTACAATAGGTAAAGAATTATACAGTTGGGAGTGGTGTTGTGTAATGAAGGTGGTGCCTCTGTTGAAGCAATGGTAATTGACAACTTACTTTCATGGGGACTATGGTTAGTTAGAGAGGTGGTGTAGAAAGTCCCAGACTTCAGTGCATTAAATTATAAATTTTGGTTGAAATTACATTAAATTGATCAAAATATTTTGAAAATTTTTGTTGTTTTAATTTTTGCGCAGGATAATTTAATCCTGTGTGACAGCAGCAATTAATAAAAAAAATACTGCTGATGTGTCTGCACCTGAGCTTTAAATTTTAAGAAAAATGACTGAATTTTGAACAGTTCATAACAGTTGTAGAATATTGGGTTGTGTACTTTAGAAAATTGCAAATTTTCCAAGGTACACAAAAATTGTGACTTGAAATTTAACATTGTTTGATCTATGATAATGACGAGTTTTTGTTGTAAAGAGTTGGGTGTGTGCAGTGTACGGGTTCAAAATGTATTTGCATTTTTTATATTAACATGTACTCATTGGTCTCTATAAATGTTTCATTATTTTCTGAAACATTTACTTTTCATTTTCTCATACACAGGTAAAGAAACAATTTCAGTTTTGTATATTGAATAAAGATTGAGAGACCTTTCTGTCATGTCTTTTAGATAAAAGATTATTTCTTACCTATATAAATAGTTTTCAAAATAAATAATATCTCTTCAAATTAACATTCTCTTTGTTGAAATTTATAGATGTTATATTAATGGGTGTTCATTAAGTCCTTAGAAAAGGTAGAAAAACACCTTATTTTTTATAGATTTTTATTTATTTTTCAACATATTCTCCTTTTACCCTAATTCATATTTTCAAGTGTTTCTCCAATTGTTTAAACCATCCAAAAAGTAGGATTTCAGAAGGTCCTGAAAATGGGTATCTGTTTGGGTGATGACCTCATCAATCGATGTAACCGTACGGTGGATGTTGTAATAATTCAAACTGTAATTTCATATTTTTTGGTCATTGAATCATATCCAAACATGCAGGTTCTTGCATTATCTTGATGGAAGAGGATTATTTTCTTCAAAAGTGGATGTTTTATCTTGATTTCTTTGCTCAACCAGTGCAATAACACATAATACTCTCCAGTTATTGTTTGTACTGTATCAAGTAATGATTGAACATTATTTCCTGTACATCCCAAAAAAATATGGAATTACAGTTTGAATCCTTGCAGACTGATTTCACTATCTTCGGGTTTTTTTTTTGAGGACTGAAAGTGTCAAAACAGTCTGTCTACCGCACAGTTGCGTTTATTCTTCACTGAGTGCAAACACAGCACCATTCTTGAGATTTGTGGTTGTGTGGCCACATTAAAACTCCTTTACTTGATCACAGAAGCAAATGTGCCACAAACTTCAAATGAGGTTTTCTCTCTTTCGGTGTTGAACATTTAAATATAAGATATTAATCACCACTCCAAAATCACCCCCCCCCCGTCTCCAATTTTTCTAAATAAACAAAGACTTGTAGCTTAAATGACTGTAACAATTAAACCATGATGGATACAGCTGCAACTTTAATTGCACTTTAGGGACAGATGCACATACTGACAGAAAAGAAATTTTAATTTTGTGTTCACTATCGCTTGGATTTTCTAAGGACTTATTGTTCACCCTTTGTAATTATTGATTCATATTCAGGACCATAGAGGTAATATTAATTATAAAAATATAAGAAATTTAATTCGTACCTTTTGGGTTTTGCTGTGTAAGTTTTGATGCTGGAAATTGGACTGTTTTAAATGCACTACAGTAGTAATAGTTTGAAAAAGGATGGCAATTATTCACCAAAACATTGAAGTAGGTGACAAAAAATAATCCAGAACATGTAGCAAAATTTTGATTACAAGCATTTTAATGGAAATATAATGGATCTAAAATTATTTTATTTTTTGCTGCTCTAACCAAAAATTTAAATTGATAGGTAAATTTTTAATTTTTGAGTAATTATCTTGTGAGGTTTGTTATTTGTGCATGTTGTAAAAAACTAAAGTAACATCTGAAAAGTAGAATAATCAAAAATTTTCAAATGCGTTAAAAGGTAAAACAAAAGTATTATGAAGTTAAATTTAAGTGTGTTGTCCCACTGTTGAATATTCACCCTTTTTCCGCTTAATAGTGAAAGTGAATGGGTGAGAAGGCGCTTATTGATCCATGTTTCATATAATTTTTTTAAATTTTGAATCTTAATCTCCGGATTTTGAATTGATTCGTGCAGAGTTGGAAGGTGTAAGTCATTGCACTTGTTTTCCTGGTAATGTCAAGTGACAATTGAGTGTTGCTGGTTGTATCGAGTCACAGCAATTATCTTTTTGTGTCAGTGCAGAAGCATCCAGTATAGTAGCTGTGAGGGAGAGGAGATAAATTAGTGAAATGCAAAGACATTTATTACCATGACCAATGACAGTTAATATCTCACAGAAATAACCAACGTATGAATCATAGATTCATAATAATTATTGAATTAAAGCTTTAAAATAATTTTGTGTTTTACACAAATTTATTGATACAATGTAGAAAAACTTGTGTGACAAATTTGTGATGTATTTCTTGTTGTTACTCGAAAACACCCTTCTAGCCTGAATAATTCAACACCGGTGTAGTTTTAAATGGGAGCTAGTATGACCAGTATTTTCTAATTATGAAGATTAAGATCACTTACTGCAAAATAAACCTAGAATAACTAACACGAGCGATAGCAAGGGTCAAAACAACACATACCTCTTGTTTCTTTAACGATGAATTCAGTTTTTTCGTGTTTTCTTTCAAACATTGTGACTTTTACTCATTCTTTTTTTCTCTTTGCAATGAATTTGCAAACTATAAAATATATTTTCATTTTTACTTTCTCGCCCTTACATAAGAGAAGAAAGTCTTGTAAACGTGCACTGGTAAACTGCGAATTTTGGGCGCAAAAACTATTGCCAGGCCGAAAGTATCGAAAAAGTGGATAAATATTATTTATATAAAATTACTTTAACATGTTGTGTAGTCAGAATCAATGATTTGTGGGACCTTGATACTGAAAAATTTGATTGATGGCCAAACGTGTGTGTCTGAACTACGCTAGCGGCTTAACCGAAAGCGGGATTTTCACAAAAATTGGTGTTCTCCAATAGACCTGACTGATGGCGCCGCCTCGTGAATTTTTAAACTGGTGTTTTAGTTGCTTTTTTTTGAGGGGGGCACTTTTTCATGAAGCCTATATATTTAAAAATGAAAAGGCTCCAAATTTTTATATTGCATTTTTTTCTGGTATAGCGTAAGCGACGCCTAAAGAATGACGCAGATTTCCTTTTCGTTGAAATCCCCGATTTTTTGCAAATTGCAAAAGTTCTCATTTTTTGGCGTCTTCCTACCATACAATATTGATCATAGATATCTTTTCTTCAATTGAAATTTGTTTTTCCATAACTAGTTCTCTCATTAACGCCATGTACATTTTTTGTTGAACATTTTAGTAGTTTCCTCGCAAATTTGAGTGAAATATGAGGAATAAAAAATATCAAAACAAATTCTGATGACCTGAGATAAAACGACCATATATTTTTAAAAAAGTATTTCTAATAAAAGGTTTTTTAAAACGAATACTAATTTTATACGATTTTTTTTTGCAATCGGTAATATTTACACTAACGGCAATTTGTATGCATGATTGATTTTGTTAAAATAAGTATTTTAAACTAAGCCTTACTAAGTTTCCGAAAATGAGCTCAAATTCCCTATTTTTAGAAACGCTCAAACTGCATTTTCTCGAAAATTACTTCAATTTTTTTAAGGGGATTTAATGAAATAGAATAATATGACAAATTCTAATTTGGTGTATTCTCTTGGTTAAAAGTACACTCATGCAATATTTAAAAAAGTGTATTTTACGCCGTTTATATTTACATTGCCAGCGTTTTGTACACATTACATTTGTGAGTAGAAGTGCTTCAAATGATTTCCAATGAAGTTTCTTCACATCTCGGAAATTTTCTGTGAAGAGATCTGCAAATTTCGCATTTACAGTATCTCTTAAACGTTACTCAAAAACCGACTCCAAATTCTTCAACTTCTTCATTCTTCCTTACTGTGTTTTACTCTTCTGTAACATTCTTAGTCTTGTTTTCGCTCTACCGTTAGGGAACCGAAAAAATAGTTCGGGCGGCGATATATTACAGCTGAGAAGAGGGTGAGACAAAACCGAAAAGCTAGCCCAGACCAAAGAAATTAAAAACTATTAGTACAGGAAAGTCTGCCATTCTGTGGCACAGAGGTTGTCAAAAGTTGAAATTGTGTGTGAAATTTGTAAAACTTTCAACTTTTCTGCGTCTTCCTGCCATTACAATAATGAAGATAAGATTTTTTTGCTGTATTAAATCTGTTCATCAAGAGATCAAGTAAGGTCATATTGAGGGTTCGTTGGTGAAACGGTTAGCGTATCAGTTACACACAAGTTCGCGGGTTCAAACCCGATCGAAGCCGTGGATTTTTCAAGGGCGAAAAAATTCTTCATACGCCTTCCTTCGGAGGGAAGTAGAGCCGTCTGTCCCGTGTTGTGGGTTTACTGCATCTAAAAGACCCTCAAACCTAAATAAACAAGCAAGCAAAACGCCTGTTTCACCGCCCGAGTGATAACTCCTTTCTATGCCAGACTGGAAAACGCAGCGGAATTTGCGTGGTCAGTTGGAAGAGCAAGCCTCAAGGCCTGGGCCACCTCACGGTAAATAACACTTCAGTGAATTGAATATTCAATTTTTGAGTAGTTTTTGTTGAATCCTAATCGGGGAAGTACTGTGGCGATATAATCTCCGTGCACCCATGGTTGCTCAGCAATGCCCGTTGCTTTGCGACTTCTATTCTTTGTTTATAAGTATTACTTGTTTTGCCCAGTGAATCTTGTTGATGTACGAGTATTAGGCGAATATACCAGTCCAGTCACATCAAAATCTCGAAAAACAAACAAACCTTTTGCAGCGCTGACTACTGAAAGACAAGCAGGGAGAGAGTCGAGTAGGTTCTGGATGGTAGGACGGACAGGAATCTGGAGCTACGCCGACTCCAGTGCCTGCGCTAGGTTCCTCTGTTGATGATCATCGGCGCGAACAGCCCGATTGAGATTGTCCCACAGTGTCTCGATTGCGTTTCAATCGGGGGGAGTTTGGTGGTCAGGGGAGTACTGTAAACTCATCCGGGAGCTCTTTGAACCACGCACGTATACTGCGAGCTGTATGACACGTTGCGTTGTCCTGTTTGTAGGTGTCTTGTTGAAGAAAAACTATCTACATGTAGGGGTGGACATGGTTCGTAAAGATGACTGCATATTCTGTTGTTCTATTGAGCCTTCCATAATGACGAGATCACCCGAGGAATGTCATGAATACGTTCTCCACACCATCATGCTTCCTCCTCCACCCTTGCACCCGTTGTTGCAGGATGTTTGCGTGCAGACGTTTCATGCTGTATTCGCCAACGACCATCTATCTGTTCGGTGGAGTAGGAAAAGGCCACTTAACGTCATTCAGTGGACGTTCAATTGCGGTATTGGCGTGCAAGTTCCAGCCTTCGTCGTTTATGTACAGCAGTCACCTTGGGTGCATGAACCAGGCGCCTGCTGCGGAGGCCCATACGAACCAACATTTGCTGAACGGTTGAGGAGACCCTGTTGGTAATCCCTGGGTTCATCTAGGTAGTCGGTTGCGTGTCTACCCGCTCGTACGCCTCTCCGCAGCCGTCGTTCTCCCGTCTATGGATCGTGGTGCGCCACCGTTGCTTCGGCGCCTGTTTTGGATATCGCCATTTTACCTTGCACGATATACTTAAATCACGGCGGCACGCGAACACTTCACTAACTTAGCCGTTTCGGAAATGCTTTCGCCCTTGACCCGAAAGCCAATTTCTTGCTAATATTTCTAATGTGAAAAGCAGATGAAAGATAATTATTTTCTAGAAAGATTATTTGTTTCAGACTTACGCTCTAATTTAACCTCTGAGTAAGATTACGAATAAAGGTCAATATTTTCCATTCAGAAAGACAAAAGCGGAAGATCTTTATAGCCGCGGAGAATTGTTATTGACTGCTTATCGAATAAACGATTTATATTACTTTTTTTAAAATTAAGATAATAAGATTATAGCTGTACACAGTGGCAATCTTAGTGCATAATAAAGGGCAGTTAATCCCGTATTTCACGTAGTGAAACATATGGATGTACGTAATCATTCTATCTGAGAAGTAATGGAATCCGGATCAATTGATTTGGTGCATCTTGCGTCAGCGGAAATGCCAGCTGAAATCTTATCCTATAAGGACTGTTTAAACACAAACATGAGAATTGTGTTAAGCTGTTGGGACTGACAATATTATCGATGCAGAGATAATCTCGAGGTGAAGTGTTAAATCCCAATCGGGATAGTAAGTAGTACGTCGATAAAATCTCCGCGAACTCATGGTTGCTCAGCAATACCCGTTACTTTGCGAAGTCCATATTTTTTAAATGAATTACATTTGTCCAATGTGTCTTGTTGATGTATGAGTTATTAGATGAATGATTCAATCATTCACGA
Source organism: Teleogryllus oceanicus (assembly GCA_964035755.1). Classification (NCBI taxonomy): domain Eukaryota; kingdom Metazoa; phylum Arthropoda; class Insecta; order Orthoptera; family Gryllidae; genus Teleogryllus; species Teleogryllus oceanicus. Next base: position 21,377,789 of record CAXIVR010000011.1, on the reverse strand, counting down.
AAACTTGAACACTTATTTTACTAGAACTTTGATAACAGATTTAGCGCATTTTTGCGTGAAATATAAACAATTTCGAACAATTATTTTCTTAAAAATGACTCCATATTTTCCCTTAAATTTTTTACCGTGTATGTAGCAAGAAAGGCAAAGCTATTGGGACTGGTTCCATTTCCGGTGAACTCTTGATTATTTTCGGAAATTACAAACAACAAAACATTAACATTGCAAAAGTACAATTTTGATGACGATGAGTTGTTTTTCTTTTCGTGAAATGAAATCTGTTCGTTAAAAAGATCATGAACGTATTAAAAAAATGTGAATAGGCGTAATTTTGCAAATTCTAATTTCTGGCGCCACATTTGCTGGATTTCAGGAAATATCAGATTGGAATACGACAATGGCATTCTGCGCCGCGAGACGGTAGTTGGAAATTTCGTTTCTATTGAGACATTTATAGGTGTATGAAACGTAGTTTTAATTGTCAAATTTGGGTTGATATTTGCTTTAAAACAATTAGTTTTCGTACCTAATGTTCTAAGATTTGTAATGCATAGAGACAGGACTTCCATATAAATGCAAGTTTTTCTTTCAGAGTCGTAGAGCTTCCAAACTTAGTAATTATATCTTTCTTGGCAAAATTTTTTTTAGAAATTCATGCATAGTGCATGTTTGGTCAATTTTTCAATTAACAGTTAAAACTGTGCGATGTATTATGGGGAGAAGTGTATTCCGTACACTTCTTAATTTCAGGGATCGCTACCCTAACCGATAAACAAATCGTATTTTGAATGCATATGGAATGAGCATTTTGGGCAAGAATTAATAAGAAAATATTCGCCATAATTATGTGCCAAATGAATCGCGTGCCTTCCTGAGTTTTCGTCAGAAGGGAAGATTATATATATAGCAGATCTTCGGCCCAATTCTTCAAAGTTCTCACACCATAAACTATATTCGAAGCCTCACCATTGGCGCAGAAACCCGGGATTATTAACTTATACTGATGTGTTACAGTAAAAATCTTGTCTTCTTAATTATCTGTGTTGACGTGTGAAGAGTAACATGAGGTTATAGTGTGTCAGTTCGTTCTCAAGAAAGCCACAAACCAGTGCTTTGTGTTAACAGAAGAAATAGTTTAAGCATTTCATAACTTGGTCCCTCAAAAGAAGTATAAATATTTGAAAAAGGATGCCTCTTAAAAAAAAAGGTCTTGTTATAGTAGCAGTGATTAGATTCAGGGCTAAGTAGAATCGAAGAGAATCTAAAATCCTTCTCAGATCTTAAGAGATCAAACATAGAATATTCAATTGAAAGAAACAATGAAATGTGAAGAGAGATTAACAATTGATGATGCTATAAAACAGTAAGGTTTAGACGAGTTGAACCCCTCGTTTGAGAACCTTGAAAGCAGATACATGAACTTGAGGGGCAAATGCCTCTCTACATTAGCTATTTAACTTAAAAACTACATGTCAACAAAGTAAATGCTATGGGCAACATACGTGAAGTTATTCACATTCACGGCTCATATGTACAATTTACAGAATTCTATGATATCTTCATAACTGCAGTAGAGCAGAATGATACACTTATCGAAAAGTATATGCATCTGCTTTCACACTTGAAAGGGGAACCTTACAATTTAATAAGCACTTTGATCGTGTCAGGAGATAACTTCGAAAGGTGATATCGTAGGCTTCCGCGGCCAGAGTTATGATCTGGGCTGTCCGGGTGACGCCGCGTCGACCCGTAGGCACCCCAGCCTTCGACGCGGCGTCACCCGGACAGCCCAGATCACAACTTCGAAAGGTCTTGGGAATTATTAGTTGAAAGATATTCAAATAAAACAAAGATAATAGATACCCATATCAAAGCCTTTGCTCAATTTGCCGCCAGTTAAGGGTGGTTCATCATCTCTTAAACCGTTCATAGCTCAAATTGCTACTTATTGGAGTGGATTGAACTCAATGCCATCAGATGTTGATTTGAGCGAAATAATCTTACAGCATTTAATACTCTATAAACTAGACTTCAAAACTAGAGAATCGTGGTACCTTAGCAACAACTCGGCGAAGAGGATGCCAGGCGTACAAGAATTATTGGATTTTCTAAACCATAGGAATTCAATTAGAGGAAATTTCTAAAAAAATCGAATTTGTTGCAGTTGGAAAGCTTCATCAGGATGAAACGCGCCCAAAGGTGTTTGCTATTAATGTATCTGATTCTAGTGAGTCCTGAATCAGAACTTCAAAATCGAATTTAGTATACACAAAGTTGCATATGAAAAAGAACTTCCAATGACGGGTTTTAAAATGGGACATTTGATATCGTGTTGATGTGATACCAAAACTTTTACACTTTTCCACATTTCCTTTGACACATCTCCAAACACTTGCTCTAAAGCTCGGTCTAGAATGGGTGACGTAACCAAGCAACGGTCCAGACCCAGCTCCTGGTAACAATGGAAGTCGAGGTCGTTCCCTCAAGGCGTGTCCCAGGAAACGGGCACAGCAGGCGATCCAGACATTCTGACGTCAGGCGGCAAACGGGCTCCGATCAATTCAGTGTAAGCTGCACGCAAAGCGAACTCCATTCACTTATACCAGAGCAAGGAGCAACGGCAGAGAACTCCTTCCGCAAATTGTGGACCATTCCTCATTAGAGGAAGTGGAAGTCCGCGGATGTTGGTCTTCAATAGAATGTCGCCTTTCGCACTCCCAGTGCTGAGGACTTCCTTCGCGATGCTCTGCACATCTTTTATCAGCCTCCGACGCCTATGTGGATTCTGCCGTTGGTCGGCATGCAGTGGAGCAAAGACTCCCTTGGGTCATGCAATTCTGCAAAACCTGAGGATTGTTTGAATTATTCTTTCCCAGAGACTTGGTCCGACACCTGCAGGAAGCAGAAACGACGTGCCTTCCAAAGGTATCTGAATGCGAAAAATTTTGCAGCGAGGCATATGAGAGAGAAACCATGAGTGTGCCCAATTTACTATTGTGTCATGAGAATTTAGAAAGTTGTTCGACATTCATTGTCTTCGCCTATGTCAAACTAATGATGATGTAAACAATGAAAGAATTTCTCGCATGGCCTCATTGTAGAGCCTTCTTGATTTACACTGGCGATGACTCCAGCAACCACAGTGACAATCATGTAAGTTATGCTTTTTACTTTCTCGTAGACGTATGTATATAGTAAGTGATCTACGTAGTATAGAGAAAGTTACGTACTGCCCGAAAAAACGACGGATTTTCGGCGGAAAAAATTTCATTGTCGGGCGCTGGTGACGAAAAAGTGCATAAAAACAGTTGCTAAATTAAGAAAAAAATCCTCTAACGCGTGGTGTAGAGGATCCATGTTTTGTGGGTTGTTGATGCCGAAAAACCAATTGAATACAAAACGTCTGTCCGTTTGTCTGCCCGTCCGTCCGTCCGTCTACACGTACGCTCTTTTCCAAATTGACGAATTTCCAGTCGATCTAGCTCTAGTTGAAACTGAAATTTTGAAGAACATTCTTTAAAATTTTGGGGGTACTTTACACGAAGCCCCCCGGACATTTTCAGATTTTTCTTAAAAAAGGCTCCAAATTTTTTCTTTAAATTTCCTGTAATAATAGGGTAAAGTACACTTATAAAGGGGGCATAGGTCTGATTTTCGCAGTTAACTCGGAATATTCGAAAATTGGAAAAGCTTGAATTTTTTTCGGCGTCTTCTTACAACTATAAAATTGATATTTCTCCTTCATATGAAATGTGATGTACATAAATAGTTTTCATCAAGGTCAAGTACATTTTTTTGAAAATTTTAGTAGTTTTCGTGCAATAGAGCGTGCACTGTTTGCAATTTTTAAAAAATACAAAAAATATCTCAAAAACGGCTCAAAAAGTTTTCTTTAAATTTTTGTTAAGTTAGTGCACTATGTGTTTCGGTCGGTTTACTAAAATAAAATATAGATACTTAATTTGTTGTTTCAGTACTTAACAAAAATTTCGCCAAAAATTGACTTAAGAACTTTTACCCCGTGACCACAATTGTTACCGAGAGGGTAAACTGCGTCCTGGCCAGATACCAACCTGTCGGCGTACTTGGGGGTGGGGTGGGGGGGTGCAGATAAAGGTTAACGCGTAGGCGCTCATCCCGGGGTGATTACCTTCCCCTTGGTATAACAAGTCATTATGTGGAGTGGTAGACCAGGTAGGTAGCTTCTAGTATGTATGAGGTCAGACCCCCCACAGCTCAAGAAACCGTGCATAGATTGCACTTCTTCCCGATCTACGTCACCCAGTATTTAACTTTTATAATATTAAAAGTGTTTTTGAATTCGTTGTTAACTTCCAGATCACGATTAAGTTATTAGGCTCTGTATCTAAATGAAGATAACGATTCTATATCGAAATTACGGAACACAGCGTCAAAAGGATTAACCAATCTTATAGTTATCGACCTCTCATTCTTTTCTAGTTAATTCTCGTCCGATTTCACAATACCTACTATAGCTTAATATACTACAGACCCAAGATTAATTCTTATCATATTCAATTTGTCAAACTGTAACACATTGATAATCACACATCATATCTTTTTAGCTCAATCAGCAAAACTTTCAAATCTCAAACTATCTGTAAGCCTCTAGTTTCAGTATCAGCTAAAGGATTTACAAGGAGTACTTCCTACCAAAAGCCGATGTCTCTCGTTTTCACAACAAAGTGAAAATGTCACACTTAGAATTGGAAGAACAATTTATCATCAAAATAATAAAGCATTGATTTGACAGAGTGGATTGCTAAATGTTTAACATATTGTGGACTGTTGCATTACATAACTTACAATTACACTGTGAATATGTTTTATGCTATTCTTCTGCTTACATTTGACGTATATTTTAATATTTGTATTAGATTTGAGTCATAAGTATGGAACGCATTTTCAAGCAAATACACAGTACTTGTATTTTTACATGTACAAGAAATCTGCATTCAATTTTACTTCGTGTACATACGTATATACGGAGTAATAGTAATATATTTAGCAGGTATAGAGAAAGTTATGTAATGCTGCGGAAATACTATTTCGATAATTCAACGGAAATACACGTTTTGGAGTTCTCTGATAATGAAAAAGTGGTTTTACTTTCTTGCCTTCTGTTTAGGAAGTATAGAGAAAGTATTGTAAAGCTGCGGGGAAAACAGCAAATTTTCGACAGGATACTCTTATTCCTAGGCCCTGGTAGCGAAAGAGTGGATACATCTTGTTCCTTTACGGAGTAAATTACATCCTCTAATCCATATCGAATTTCATGGAAGCAGTGACGAGGCTACAAAAGGCGCATTTAAAGTCCACTCAGAAGTTGGCATTACTCCACACCTACATAATGCCACATTACTTCTACCAATGTTTTATCGATGGCATCTATGTCGATGCTCAGGGAAACGGACTGTCAAATCAGAATGGCAGTCAAAGAAGTCCTACATCTGCATATGAGTACTGCAGATGGCTTATTTTACCTGGCCAAGAGAGATGGAGGACTGGGATTGCTGCGGCTTGCCTAACATGTTCCTAGGGTAGCGTTGAACCTAGGGTTACGACTAGAAAAATCTGCAGATCCCATTTGCAGATGGCTGAGCTCCTGTCCGAGTTTCTACCAACGGACATTTAAAACGGCCAAAGCATTGAGACTCAACTGGTCCTATAGCGAATAAGATTTAAGATCTTATAAGAAGAAATGCGCCGATGACGAGGTAGCCGCCTGAAAGAAGCTGGGATCCCAAGGGAGAGCGGTTAAGGCGCATATAAACGATCCGATTGGAAATGCCTTTTTGAAAGATTATAATCTTCTAACTGTACACCAATTGAGATCAAATACCGCTGCCAATAAAACTACTCTTAGTAGAGGAAGCTCCAGAGAGGATATATACTGCAGGAAGTGCAATACAACGGTAAAAACTATGAATCACATCCTCAGTCAGTGCATTTTTACGAAACCAGCCAAAATAAAGCCTCTTTACGAGATAAAGATCTTTATAGAGGGGAAAAAGTTCCGAAAATCAGACACTGTGTCCACGGAAGTCACCTTCTCCGTTGCCGAAGGGGGTAGACTCAAACCTGACCTGGTAATAAAAAGCCGGGTGTGTGTGTGTACACACACACAATAGCATAAATTCATATATTTAATATATACTTCACGTAGCTTAATATTAATTAACATTTTGTAAAGAGTTCAAATGAATAATGACTTAACAATAATGATTTATTGTTTAAATGACAAAATAATTATTAATTCATGTGTGATGTTTACAAGTTCTGTCAGTCTATCATTGAGTAAATTACTAACACAAATATTGAATTAATTTTGATTAAATTTAATATAAAAATTATGTCCTGGAACATACATTATACATCATTCATATTTCTAGAGTGCTTTCCTTCGGGACTGTTGTTGAGCAAATCTATCAAATCATCGTAGTAAATTGTTTTGGTCAACTCCGATTTAATTGTAAGTAAAGCTGAGCATTCCAGATAATCTTTTGTCATTGTGGATCGGAGATAAATTTTTACATGCGTTAAAACCAAAAAAGCTCTCTCACCGGAACAATTTGTTCCAGGTATACATAAAAATATATTTAATAGGTTATCTTTCTTTGGGTGATTTTGAAAAACATTCTTAAAAATGTGGGGTTCTTTACATGAAGCCCATCGGACATTTCAAAATTTTCTCATAAATGGCTCCAAAGATTTTCTTTATATTTTTTAAACAATAGAGTAAAAAACACTTAAAAAAACAAAAGTTTGACATCTTTTCTGCCTATTCCTACTATTACAAAATTGAAGATGAAGATGATGATTCCTTTAAGTAAAAACTTTTCTCCATATGGAGTTAGTTCCTTCATACGTGATAAGTCCATGGATTTCTGTAGTTAAGTCTATGTCCTTCACGGACACCCCTCTGAATCCCCCCTAACAGTCTTGGCACCATAACGCGACCTTCCCTAAAGGCGAGAGTTGCAAGGGCTGCTACAGAAAGAATCGTCCGTTTAATTTAAAATCACAGAATGTCATATTGTGTATACTCACGTTTTTATACGTTGTAACATGTTCCAATTCTCGCTCAAGCGAAGTGGCAGATTAACGAGCGTAGTATTCGACTCCTCAGGCATTTAATAGCAAAATGACGAGTAGTATACTTGTTTTTTTTTAACGCGGCGGATGACATTAGATCATTTTTACACCTCCTGGCTTATAAAATGAATCTTAATAACAGTGAGAAGCACATGTTTGAGGCCATGAGCCCCATTGAGAAGGACGTTCGCGAGTTAATTAAAAAAATTATTTTATAAGTCGGGAGGTGTAAAAATGACCTAGTGTCATCCGCCACGTTACGAAAACCCAAATATAGATCTCAACAATTTATCGATCGGCTAGAATCGCTCCCTGAGCGATGACCGAGAGCTGAAGTTCAGCTGCTGAACGATTTCTGGCTTTTCCGTGAGTGTCGCCGTTGCTGAGAGGATGTCTTTACGAGAGGAGTGGAAAATATAACCTGTCTGCAGATCAGCGCACAATGGTCGCCACTGGATCAATTTCCATCTATTATCGCTATACATTTTAAAGGCTCATCGAATGAGATTTTTTTTTGTTTTTTGCATTTTAATTGGAGTTTCAATTTTCATTCTCATTCTGTCTAACGTTAATAAAGATTGTAGTATAAAAATCCATTTGGATAAATTGATAACTTGAGCTGAAAGCGTGCGCGTGTCTGAGCTGGCAGGTGGGTGAAAATTATTCACGCGTCACTCCGGCGTATGTATCGCAACAATTACTCATGAGGCATCAATATATTTATCTTTTTATGATCTATCCATTGCAAGTGAGAAAGATATAGCCCCTTTAAAAATCAAAGATTAAATTTCTCGAAACTAAACATATTTCGAACAGTATCTCTACGAAATATTGATACCATGATACTGCGTTCTTGAGCGAAAAATTCGTTTTCAAATCACATTCACATTTTGAAAGAATGGGTAGCCCGTACTTTACGGGACACCCGTAGATTAAGAAAGCAGAGAGATACTTTTTTGACATTTATTTCTGCCTTTTGTTGTTCATTGAAGATTATTCTCTCACTTCTTATCGTAATGTCTAATGTAAATGTTAAGTACACAACGTAATATTAAATAAATTCATTTTATTCTTTTTTAAATAAACTGCATTTTTTCAATTTTCAGTTATTAAAATTTGAACAACTAAGACAATTCAAGAATGATACAATTATAACACATTGTTATTAAACTTTTATGTTCAAACTTAATTTATACATATATTTCAAAATATTATGTAGAAATTAATACAGCACTGAATTTAGAGTTTTGTTATAAAATTTTATGTTTCAAATAATGGAAAACATAAATTCAAACCTTTGTCTAAAATATTGGAACTAAATGAATTCACTGATAGTTTATCAGTTGAACTAACATTTGTAAAATACTATTATGTCCTTTTCTTCTTTTGAAGTATTGCTTGTAGTTTATCTTTATTTATTGTAACCGTATGTATTACTTTGTTTAGTTGCTCTTAAAAAATTGTTAATTTCTTTTTCATGGATGAGTTTTCTTGTTTTTTGTTTTCTTTCAAGAGATTTTGGAATTGCTGACTTACTATTATTTATAACTGTTTCCTTTCTCTCAGATTTATTAACTATTTCATTATTTATAACACAACTTTCTTTATCGTGGGATACTGAATTGCGGAACATATCTTTTAATTGGGATATACCATTCGTTCTCTTTTTAAGTAATTCGTTTCTTGCATGGTTGTTCGAAAATAAAGAATTAATACCAGTTTTACATTTCTTAAATTGTTCTTGTATGTCTATTACTGTTTGATTCTCAACGATCGATGCAAATTCTGTAGAACAATTTTCTTTATCATAAGATTTTTTGGATTTAATGTTGGTACGCATTGATCCATCTTCTCTAGTAGTAGAATTCAGGTGGCAATAATTTGGAGAGGTGGAAGTTTCACCATCGTTTGAAAATTCTGAATTAATATCATCAGGGTCATCTGCCCCTCCTCGCAGTCTTTGTTTTTCCCAATGTTGTGGACCACGTTTCTTTTTGAAATGGAAATTGTATTCATCTCGTACATAGTCCATGAATGTATAGTTATGCACCTCTCTTGTTCTCTCTTTGGCTTCTTTTGATACTGAATAATATTCCATTATTACTGCAGTGCCCAAATTCTTTAGGAATATAACTGCTACAAGAGCAAAGATGACGTAGACAATTGGGCCAAATATTGTGTCATTTGAACTTACAAGCTCGTAATCAATTCCAGCATTGCGTCCAACAGACATTGAAACAAGAGTTACCAGACTTGATACTGATGACAAAAACTCACGAGCATAACTCCCCAGTGTTAGAAAGAAAACACATGCAAATCCAACAAGGAAAACACCCATAACAAAGAGAACACCACAAACAGATAATGCTGCGTAAACGAATGTTTGTTCAAATATATAGAAAAACTCTAAATATCTCAAAATTCTCCAAATTCGCAGAATTGCCGCAACACTCAGAAACGCTATAATATAGGTTAAAAGAAGATCTATTACACATGCTCCAGCGAAGTTAATATGTGAATTATCTTTGCTAATAGCTAGAGCTTGAAGCAAAGAATAAACATACTGATGTCGTGCGAAAAATACAATTATACTGATCAACGCTACTGCAGTTACAACGGCGTCTGCAATATTCCAAACATCTTGAAAATGAGTCTTGAATGATAATCTCTGGATAGAAGAAACTTGGAGATAGATGAAAATGCAGGTAAGTATAATATAAAATACCAACGCCACGTACAAATTGACGTCGTCAATGTCTAATCTGCTAAACAATTTTGAAGTCCGAATCTGGAAAAGAGATCATTATATTAGATTAACTAGACATGGCAAAAAATATTTTGATAACAAAAAGTTATCCTAAAGTTCATGAATCATAGATAATCACACTGTTTTACTGTGCTTGGATTTTACGAGTATTAATCTTTGTTATTAGCCATGTAACTAGCAGGAAGGCAGAAGGTTAAAACCCTTTCAGAAATTTAAAATTATCCCTACTTCTAAGAATTTTTATTATTATTTAAGACAGAGGGAGAGAGAGAGAGAGAGAGAGAGAGAGAGAGGGAGAGAGAGAGAGAGACAGAGAGAGAGAGAGAGACAGAGAAAGAGAGAGAATTTTTTGAATAAAACAGTTTAGGCGTAATTTCTTCTTAAAGTTAATGAAAAGTATAAAAAGAAAATTTCTCAAAAATGGCTCCAAATGTGTTTTCGCCACGGATAGAGCAAAGAACCCTAATAAAATGGCGCAGGAATAATTTTCGTTGCCCCCTTTGAATTTTCGAAAATTCTGAAAGTTAGAAATGACACGAGAAAGCAAATGCTGTTGCACCACTTGTTGGCTACGTTGATCAACATGAAAGTGGAAATGATGTGGAGAAGGCTAGTGAGTAAGCTATTGTGATAGGTAATTTTTGATAAACGAATGGGAAGATGAATTAAAAAGAAAGTCAGAAATTCAATATTGAGAGAGCCGAGAAGACCGATAAGCAAAATCGTCAGAAATCGCAAAGGAATGTAACGAAGTAAATTCAACACATAGTAGTCAAGGTGGCATCATGTTAAATAGGAATGTGAAAAACTGATGGTTAGATTTGACTCCGTGCTGGCACTGGGAACCCAATTCTTGGGTTCAGGCAATCGCAGGTTGGACGTTACTCCTCTACCATGGGAGCAGAGAGGGGATAGAGAGCTCGGTGTTATCTATTGGTGCCCAAAAGGCCTAGAGGTTTCGTTTACCTTTCTTTATTTAGCAAAATTGATTTAAATATTCGTTCAAATTATGTAATTATTTAAACAATATTTAACACAAATAATGTTATTGTTCCCCCATGATCGGCTGGATCCACCCCTATCTAGAGGTGTCCTCTCCTGCCGGTCGTATTTTTACTACATTCATTCCTCATTCATTTAGTTTTGCAAAATTCTTTTTTACAATAACAAGTGTTCTTCGTAATAAATCAGTATTTTTGGTTTATTTCACTAAATGAAAGTTGTTTGTTGAACCTGATGTGCCTTTACAATTTATTTCCAGCTTTTCCCAAATCACCAATATTGTAATTCATAACACGTGTCGCGACCAGGGGAACTTAATCACTCGCCTCCGCACTTAAGGAGTTCCGAAGTTTGCTTTTGCCCGGGAGTGCGCACGAGCGTGCAAGAAAAGTAGATAAACGGGTTATGTTGTATGGATGAATGGGATGTAATTCGCAACGTAGAATAAGTAGTAGTGAATTGTGGATGCCGCTGTCCTATGCTCGCGGGTAAGTTAAATGTGTATTAATTAGAAGTACGCGCTCTGATTGATTCAGATAGCTTAGTCAATGCTATGCATAACTAGCAGATAAAATAAACTAGTGATGCAAACAACACGTACTTTCTCGCATTGTTTGGAACGGTTAATTATTAGAACGCTACTTGAACCCGTAAAAGTTTTCCAAGACTTGTGTAGGCAAGTGCACAAAACATGTTTGCCCACCCTTGGGATTCGAACTCACGACGTTAGGTTTAAACACTGCACCAACCGGCGGAATTGCCATCACAATCTTTCCTAAGCTTTAAAGTCGAACATTCGCAATTTTAGACAATTTAGAGGTTTTAATAAATATCGGAGGAATTCGAAAACTGTTTGCACACTTGAATCTAGTGGTGCTACAACAGCATACTTTACTTGCATTCTCTGTAAATTTGCAATTTTCGAACATTTTTTCGATTTTTTTAAGCATCAATTCATCTATGCGTGAAAAAAATAATTGGGAGCGGTTTTTGAGAAAATGCTTTTTATGAATTGCATTAATGTCAAGCACAAATTACGCGAAAACTACTGGTTTTTTGAAAACACCGTTCATATGTATTTTTAAAGAGCTGATTTTTTAAACAGATTTTGTTTAAGGCAAAAATCTTGAAATTTGAAGTTTTCACATGTTTTATTTTTTCAATTTTCGAAAATACAGCGTGTTTACCGGAAATCACACTAGCTTCTATTTTTTCCGTCTTTTAAAAATATACTAAGAGAAAGTTTGAAGAAAAATTGGAAAATATTAAAGAAAAATTAACAAAATAAGTCATTTTCGCGTATTTTCTGCTTAAAATTAATGCAAGTAAAAATACATTTTCTTAAAACCGCTCCAACTGTTTAAACGCATAGCACAGTTCTCATATTCGTTGAACTGTGAATTGCAAATTGCAAATTTATAAATAATGAGAAAGAAGCATGTAAGTTTGTAGTGTTCGCCTTAGCGGGCATTTCAATAAACCGCCGGCGGTGTCAGGGCCATGTAGTAGGCCAAATCGCCGCCAGTGTGCAGCAGGCACTAGCTTCTTCGCCACCCACGAGCAACCTGGCGGCGGAGAAGAGAACCCTCACGCAGCAGGAACAAGCAGCAGCCACCCCTCCGGCAGGCAGGGGTGGCAATTTTGTTTTTAATGAAATATGTTCTTGAAAAAACCGATCTTCAAATAAGATCATGTTCAATTTTTCGAAAACATGAGAATTTTATGTCAAACAGGCAATTTTTATTTTCTTTAACCATTTTTTTTTCTTAAAAAACGCACTTTTTTTATTAAATTGGGACCTTGGATAGCACAAAGGCCTGGTTAGAGAATGGTGCAGGTATTTTTTGTTAAAATGCCTGATTTTGCGAAAAAAATTGGGTTCTTCCTACAACAATTTTAAGGTAATTTTTTTTCTTAATGAAATGTGTTCATAAAATCATATCTTCAAATAAGGTCATGTTGAATTTAGAATTTGAATTAGAATTTATGTATTATTTCATATTTATTTGTTCTTTTCTTACATTCGACCTTTTGTTATACATTTACATATTAATCTTTTAGAAATTATTTAAAATCTATTTGAAATATATGAAATAAAATTTGCTAGTCTTCAGGGAATATCAGGTTGAAATGCAACAATGACTCGGGAACTAATTTTTGTAAATTACGTCGTGTGATGTAATGTTACGTCGTATGCCACCACATTATTTTCCAGTATGAAAAGCAGTGGTAAAGATCAAATTTGTGTTGATATATGCTTGAGCATATTTCATTTTTGCGCCAAATGTACGATTTCTAATGGACAGTGTTGAGTAATACTTAAATACTTGTATTTTAAATACATTTTGTATTTGAAAAACTAGATTTGTTGAGTTTTTTTGGGCATGTATTTTCAAGATGTATTAAAATACATAAAGGTGTATTTTTAAAAAAAAGTACTTAAAACACTTCAAATACAGATGAAGAAAGTTTAGAACGAGGAAAGTTTCATTTTGATTCCGCTCGTGAATGGACCTCATTGAAACAAAAATAAAAGCTCCTTTCATCTCTTGAATTTGTATTCTCTTCATTTTTAAATGAAAAATATACATAATTAAAAATGCTGGACAATAAGAAAGCATTTATTAGTTATTACACTATTTTATGTTCATCCACGCCCGTTCAATGTGTCTTCCTTTGCAGGTTATATATAATCACAAACTAGGGGTATATTGCCTGATGATTTCTTTGAAGAATTAGTCGTTTTAAAAGGAAATTCCATTTCTTTGTGTTAAGACATAATTTTCATAACATTTTATATTAGAAAATATTTAGACATATTGTTACAATACAATAGATATTATTCAGAAATGTGTATCACTGTCAATTACTAATTTAATGTAATTGACAACTACAATATATTGTTGCAATAAAGATATGGAATACAAAATTAAATATTGACAGTATTTTGAGTTTTTGAAGTATTTTAAATACGTATGTATTTAGCACATCAAGCCCTAATGTATTTTGACCGGTTAGCTCAGTGCATCAACTGATGTCACTGCAGCGCCTCTGACCGGGAGGTCCTAGGTTCGAGTCCTGACGGCGGCAGGATTTTCGACACTAGCTTTTCAGCTAGGTCGAATTCAGACGCTGTATGGAGGAGAATTCTAGCGGCCGGTTGCTCTGATCGGTAGTTTTCCATGGTTTCTCCGATCGACACCAGGCGAATGCCGGAGCAGTACCCTAACAAACGGGCCAAGGACCGCGCGCGATCTGTCCTTCCTCTTCCTTGTCCTATCCTCTCCTATTACACACACACACACTTACACTAACAGGCACTACACTACCACATTCCGGGAGACCGCTCGGGAGCTTAGACCATAGAGTAAAGATGTACCTCTTTAGTCTATGCTTAGACCTTGTCCCGACTGGGGCGGTGCCCGGGCTGGTGGGAGAATCCTGGTTAGGGGGAAATCCTGCTAGCCGACGGTAGGTCGGCGCCGGATCTCGCCATCCAGTGGGGGAAGATCACCGCCATCTCCCGAGGAAAAACATGCACTACACTAACGGGACTAATGACCGAAGCAGTTGACGCGCCCGGAAACAGCGAAAAAATCAATCAATCAATGAAACCTAATGTATTTTGTTTATGCATTTAAATACTTATATACTTTTTTTGCCCTACCCTCATAATAGGTTTTACAAAAAATAACTGAGATGTGTTAATTCGGAGAGAAATTGTGGTATAAATAGTATTACATAACTATTATTTATGGCGAGAAAGTACGTGCTGTTTTCGCACCACTAGTTTTGAAAAGTGTGCTATTTCACGTATTTTTGTAAATTTTGAATTGCAGATTAGAATTTTCAGCAATTTATTTGCTAGAATCTTTCCGGAGTTATCAGGATATTGAATTATTTAACGATAGCTACATGACTGTTTGAAATTTTCAGAATAACTTCTTATTGTTGGTTGGTGTTTCTAGGTGAATTGATAGAAGTTTAGGGTTGTCGAATTTGTGACCATGTATTTGCTTTGAATGAAATAAATTTTCGAGCCTAAAGCGCTTCTATTCATAATAAGTTCTACAAGTGACGGTATGAGAGATCCGTTTCTATAGACGGAAATTGCGGTATTATAATTTGTCGTAGCCGTTACTGATACAAGACTACGTGCTGTTGTAGCTATGGTGGAAATAATATTTCCACCATTGTTGTAGCACTACTGATGGTTTATACATTATTGCATTTGTGAGTAGTTCTTTAAATCATTTCCGAATACGTTTCTCAAAAATGCAAAATTTTCCAATGAAAATGAGTTCGAAAATTGCGAACATTTTTCAACAAAAACTTGCCTATTGAAACATATTTTACTACTCTATAATATTCTTTAAGTCATATTTCTGATCTACCATTAGGAGACTGAAAAAGTGACTGATGGATGGCAATAGTTGGCATTCCGAAAAACAGAAAGCTACCTCAGATATGTAAGGTTTTGGTTGAAATAAATTTCATGCTTACTACTTGCTGTTTTCGCCGATTTTTTTTCAATTCTGAGTATTAAATTAAAATAAAATACTTACATCATATGTAGTGGAATATAATTCAGTCGCAGACTTTTCAATGAATATAGTCACCACGTTGAATAATTTTACATTGACATTGTAAATTGTAAAATCGATGGCAATAAATCTGGTTTTTGAATCAATCCATTTATTGTCTATAACATAGTCGACCATGAATTTGGAATTATTTCTTGTTCGCCCTAAATCTGCAACGTATCCTCCACCTGGATAGTTGGCATATTTACCTAAACAAAAATTATTAATTTAGGGAAACATGATGTACATTATATTATACAAACATACATACATACATACAGGCGAGTCATGCCATGCGGAAAAAATATACACGTACACACACTGATTTATATATGATCTCGGGCTTTAAACTACGTTTGAGTTTAACTTCAGAATACAGCATTTAATGTTCATGAAACTCGCGAGCAACTCGAATGCGAGTTAACTCCGAGATAAACGACATAAAACGCGTAATGGAAGGTGGTGAAACCGGCCCATGTTATGGCCACAGCAAAGCGGATTTCTCTGAAATATCTACAATCTACTACTCGCGCAACTTTTCTTGAACGATAGATTGAAGAAATGCGGGCGGAGTGGGGGTATTAGTCACAAAGTCGGCCACTAGAGTATTTACAGTAATGGCAACCTCTGGAAAATCAAAGTCAAACCTGCCACGTGTACGGTCAGGTCATCGCTCTGGAAGGCAACAGCAGGGACACTAGATAGGGGTTTTAGGTGTCTCCCTTGAAGGTCCTGGACCTGCCCCAGACATTTGTTTAGATAATGGTAATAAAGGTGAACATAAGTTCTCGACTATGAAAGCAACTACCCTGACTTGCTTGTGTTTCGCGCCAACAAAGTTTTAATGCTTGGAATGTTGTCATCAGTGCTCCCTGCGAGCTTTTGCCTTCAACTGTTCATTGCTCAAGGGAGGGGGAAGCAAGGTCATCGTTCAAGAAAAGTTGCGCGTGTAGTACATTCCTTATTTCAACATACCGAATATGGTATAACTTCCTGTTTCGCGGGCAGATTTGTATATCCAAGGTTGTCTTGCCCTGTCAGAAAAGGCAAGGCTCATATTTTCAATAGGCATCCATCCTACACCATAATTCGAAGTATCGGATTTCCTGTTGGAGTATACAGGTTGACACGTCAAATGCTCTACAGCTGGCGAGTGGTCGGGGCACGTGTTATCTGTGAAAAAAGTTTGTTATGCAGTCGACAGGTGTAAAAAGTGCAGAAGAAAACGGCACCATTAATTTTCCATAAAAGTAGAAAACAAAATTGAGGCAGAAACAAACCGTGAAATATACGAAATTTTTAATTTTTTAAACAAATTTTTCTGTGAAACGGCACCGAATTGTTTGATTAAGTTTTGACCTCGAATAGCGTGAAAGACGCTTGTGAAAATGATGCAGGTCTCATGTTCGTTGAAACACCTTATTTATTCGAAAATTGCAAAAATTCACAACTTTTTTCATTCTTTTCATTCATTTCAAAATTCAAAACGTCTTCCTACAACTACAATTACGACAATTTTTTTCCTAATGAAATGTGTTCACCAAAAACATCTTCAAAGAAGATGTTTTGTTTGTTTTCTACTTGATATTCAGATTTATTTTGTATTTTATTTTCATGTGTCATCAGTACTTTATATATTTATTATCAAAATATTGCGAATATTTGTTAAGTGATCATAAAAATGTTTTTGTGTTGGGATTAGAGAGGGCATAAAGTATTCAAAACGCCTGCGCGGGCATAAAGAATCAGAAAGTCCCGCAAGGATATTGACAATGCCGTTACTAATATTTTTCATATCCATAAAAATACAGCAATGAACTACTAAACCATATAATTATTTTTCGCTGTCTTTCCAAGATATTCGCAGTTCTTTATTAAATGTTTAATTTTCCTCTAAATGAAGAACGATTCGTTACTATTTCCAACGCGAGAAAATATGTGCTGTTGTAGCAGCACTAGGTTTCGTCTTAAATATGCTTGATCCAGTACAAGGGAGGTAATTCCCTCTCTCGCACCAGCAATCTTGCAAAGTTTTGTGTCGATGGCTTCGACACCCAAATTTTAGTCGTGAATTTAGAGATAATAATATGAATATTAACAATATTCTTACCTGTATGCACACGAAGTTGCCTGAGTCGCAAGATTCCGAGGACCTGACAGTTGTTATCTGCAGTCCAAGTAGTTCTTTCTGCTCGCTCTTCTTCCAAAATATGTATTTCATTACTTGTCGGTACGATGGTTTCGCGCAAATACCTTACTAATCTAAACAAACGATGAAAATTAATCAAATTACTTTGCTAGTTAAGTCTTGAGGTAATACGAAAACTAAACTTACGTATGATAATCATGAACATCCTTTAAAGGAATTCCGTAGTAACGGGCGTCAATAAACATGTTCTTTACATTCATAGTGCTTCTGTATTCATACGGACTGGTGTTAGCTTCAGCGAGCCAGAAAATTGAAATTGCGTAAAGAACATGTATAAAAATGTCTAAGACCATATGATGCGTATGAATTCGATCCAATTCTTGTTTGCGAATTTCCTGAATCAGGGAAGAAAAACATTAAAATTTAGTTTGATTCCATAAGAATGTTGGGAAGATGTACTTTGGTACATAGAGATTTCTAATGTGAATGGATCTCATGTGAAATTTATTCCAACAAAACGATTTTGGCTGCTTCACAAGGGCTAGTCCAACTCCTATGAAGTGTCCTAAACCCTACCCCTATCCTTATTCCTTTCCAATGCTGGTCGCTGGGTAGTGACGCAGGAGCGCGTAGCAGGAGGCGTGTACGCGGAGATGCTACCTGGTCTTGACAACTGACTGCGACGTGACGTGACATGACTGAGTTAAAGGAGGATTACTCCCCAGCGCATAAAGTTAATTGGGGATTACTCCCCACCGCAAAGCGCTCAACGCTCCTTAAGGGGATTGGAGACGCGTTGCGTCAAATTATAGACGTAACAAAATAAAAGAATATATAACACGCATGAAAGAAGTCGCTCAGGATACAGCTAAGTTTTGAGAGTAACTTTGTTCGCTGGATATCCGGAGTTCAGATGGTAACGCGATGAACTGGGCGTTAACGATGTATGCAGGAGGTCCGAACTCGCTGAGCACTATTCCCTTTGTGTCGAAAAGGCAATGAGCATGACTTTCACACGCGATGTGTTCATGTGAGCCTTCTTGAGAAGCGGAGACGCCCAGGTGGGCCACTTGGCGCTCTTCTCATTTGTTTCAAGGTCTTTCTCGAAGATTATTTAATATGCTGTTTTTAATGTCTCAACCCCGGTGATATCACTGACCAAACAATTATGATGAAACAACTCGAAATGGTCCAGAGGCGTTTTGTTCAGCTTCACGCGAAACTTGACCGCGTATTTTTTATCAAAAGATTTGGCAATCGTAAGTACGACGCGACTACTATACAGGAGCTCACTAACTGGGACGTTTTAACCTCCCCAGGGCATGGAGGCAACTACTTTTGGAACCGTTGGAGAGCTAAAACTCCCCTTACTCTATTCTAATGAGTATGGCCGCTCTCCGACTTAGTCGCGTAAAAAAACGCGACGCATTACTTTTGGGACAGACCTTCTATAATGGAGGTTATTATGCTGAAGAAGTTATTATGGATTCTCTTATATGGAACTACAGGCTAATTAGTAATTGAATGATCCGTACTGGAATGAGTTGCGATGGAAGTGGTCTGTAGTCATTTTGTCTTACGCTGCGTTGTTTTTTCGAAGGCTTTTCAACCAATGGTTTCAATGGATACCCACGAAGTAAATCCAAGTCAAATGGATGAACCTGTAAGTAAATCTTATATTAGTATATAGTAGGAGGAAAAAATCACCATCGTCTTCTCCACAATTGGATTTACAAATGCTTCTAATGCCATTTTGCTGAGAAACACTTTGTTTCTGGAAGCATTTTTTCGATAAATTTTCTTCTGGAAATCTAAAAGATTGTGCTTATAGCAGGCCAAAGGTTTGGGGATAGTTCTTAATATTCTGGGAGAAAAAATCTACTTTTTCGGATACAAGCGAAGAAAACACCAATTTGTGGAATTAAATTAGGGGGCATATGACAGCCCGCATCCTTGCGATAGCGCGCGTTTTCAAGCGTTCAGAGCCCAGCAGCCGACCGTCAGAATTGCAGTGCAGTCCCTGCACACAAATGGCGCTAATGTCTTTCCGATTCTGTGAGAGCGCTTGGAGTCTAGAAAATGCGCATAAGTTTTCGGCGATATACAAGCTGCGACAAAATTGAAGAATTACAGATATTAAAAAAATGCTTTCCTCAGAAATGTTTCGTTTCCCACAGAAAAATTTATTACTCGTTTTATGAAAAACACGCTGGTGCATTTTCACCCGCCTAAAATTTCTCTGGATGTGTATTTTTATGCTGTTATGATTATTAGATAGTCTTTCTAATTTTTGTAGATAACTTGAAATGTATATTTTAGTGACAGGTTTAGACTATGAATTTATTAGTATTTGACTATGTATTTATTAGTATTCGTTTGAATTTTAGTAGGTCCATGTAATATTTATTTTGAAAGAGTATTCAAATCGTAGGGTTCGCGAAAAACGTTTGTAATCTCTACTACTTTCCTCAATGCCTGATTATAACGTGAATGGATTGGACACAGGATTAAAAGACTATACAATACCTTAAGCGCAAAAGTATAAATTAATGATATTAATACAATTTTGATAGGTTCAACTATCAGCGCACTCATAAGGATTATCATTATAACCGACACCATCCACTTGTAACTTGTCATTTCACCAACATAGAATCCAATAAATGTCACTCCTGCTGAGGAAGATACAATGATAATTCCGCAGATAGTCCTGGAAAGTAAAACATTGTTTTCAGCCATACATCTTCTCTTTGACATCCATTCTATTAAAAACAAAAACAATATTGACAACTGAAAGGCTCAGTTGAACAGGGGGCTTTCCCTCGTTGACCTAGTTCTGAGATATTGAGGGTTTCATTAGAACTTTCATGATGTAACTCACTAGATTTTAAAACTTCTTTAACGCAGTACATTTGCATATAAATCCATACTGGTTTTAAATAATACATTACTCCAAAAGAATAATATTTGAAGTTATATTTAATGTTAATTGAAGTTCACAAAAAATTGTTGAGAGGCCATTGTTCTACTGAGCCCTTTAATCGTTTCTATTAAGTTACAATAGTTGGTATTAACATAAACTGAATGACGTAAATATTTTTGGTATAACTTGGTAAGAGTACCAACAAGAGTATTTTAATTGTCAGTCATTCAAAGCTTTACCTACGACCTAATAACCATTTCATTCAATACTTATTGTTATGCTCATAATGTTAGATGTTAAACGAATTTATTAAGAAAGTTAACATTTTTTGTTTGATATTGACAGCGGGTTGCGGATTTGCAGAGCTATCGGGCGAACCAAAAGCGGGAGCCGTTCCTGCTTCGCGCTTGCGGTTGAACCATTGTTGTTAGGTGCCTGCGAGAATACAGGGTTGATCCCGGGTTTAGGGTGGCACGGTTCCTTTTATGATTCATTGTTTCTCGCGATTCCTATCTTTATAGTTGCGCGATTCACTATAACTGAATTATTTATGTTCAATGTTAAATGAGAAGTCACCTGATAATTTGTTGACGTGGAATTGTGTGTATTTTCGCATTTCAAGTCTTCTTCAAATAGGTTTGTGTGTCTACTCAGATGGAAGGTATGAATTTTCTTAAAAGTGAGTGTTCCCTTTAAAATAAATTCTCTTAAAAGTGAGGGAGGTATATAATACAGTGTGAGCGCCGGAGCGACAGCGGAGGCGCGAATCAGGTCTCGAGGGCGAGGGCCGGAAGGCCCTCGCGAACGTAGCACGTTGGATCCGTCGGGTAGCGACGTGCGGTAGCACGTCGCGGACCACTTGGTGAAAAAAATGCATTGTTTAAAGAATTCTGTAGGTTATAAAATTAAATTTGTAGCGTGAAAAATACGAATAATCAGTTCACTTAATGAGAGTACGTTGCTACGGAGATTTATACGTACAGGGGGGTTTTGGAGCAGGGGGGTAGCTGTTCTCCCGATCTACCTTTATTTTAAATAATTATATTTATTGCTGTAACATCATGAACTTAACTACATGTGACTAATACATATAAACAAGGATTTAGTTCATGGAGTCGATTCTCGTTTAATGAACCGAATCAGTGAATCAAAGGAACCGTGCCACCCTAAACTCGGGATTTACACAGGATGTTTCGAAAAGAATATACGTATTACAAAGTATTATTTTCTCCAAACTATCGATCGCTGCGCCTCGGCTCGGCTATTGGAATACATAGCCTAGTTTATATTAATAGCCGCTAAATGTCAGTTGTCTTCTGTTTTGCTTGATAACCCTCATATGTTTACAATGGCTACTACGCCGCAGAAATAATTTTGTGCTTGCTTTTGCGAAGTGCAATTCCGTGATTACAGTGCAAAGACGTTTCAGGTTGAGGGACCAAATTGATCCTCCGAATGGGTGGAACATTTGCACATGGTATCGACAGTTTGTATATACAGGATGTGTATGTAAAGGAAAGAGTCCTGGCCGCCCTCGTACTCGAAGAAAATGTTGCACAAATTGCTTTCCAACGTAGTCCTTCAAAATCAACCCGTCGTACCAGTCGAGAGTTACAACTGCCTACAACAACAATTTGCCGTGTTTCGAGACGTCAGTTGGTTATGAAGCCGTACAAGTTACAGCTGTTACAAGCTCTGATACAAACGCAAACATGTGACATTTTGTAACGAGATTCTTGATGCTATTGACAAAGATAACACTTTCCCACAACGCATCGTGTTCAGTAATGAAGCGACTTTCGATGTTAGTGGTCAGATAAACAAATGTTCGAATTTGGAGCCTACAGAACCCACATGCACTCATTGAACATGTACGAGATTCGCCCAAAGTAAATGTGTTGTGTGCGATATCCGAATCATCTGTTTACGGCCCATTCTTCTTTGATGGAAACGCGGCTAACAGTCAGCAGCATCTCGCTGACTCGCGAAAGCTGGTTGCTTTCGAGGCTGCACGAAGACAACTTCATTTTTCAACAGGGCACCCCTCACTGAAGTCACTAAATGCTTCAATATCTGAACGAAACTCTATTGAACCGTTGGATTGGTAGTCAAGGAGCTGGCGACTTAGCATGTTTCATCTAGGCACCACGGTCATCGGATTTGACACTCTGTGACTTCATCCTGTGGTGTTTTGTTAAAGACAACGTACTGCCATAACATTAGTGACGAAGGAAATACTTTCCCGAATACGGGAGGAATTTGAGTATCGATGTGATATTGTTCGTGTCGCTCATGGACATATTGAACATCTGTAATCTGAACTTGAGAGGTACCTAAATATGTGTGTAAAGTTTCTAATTCGTATGATTAAAGTTTAATAAATATATGCATTTGAAATAGGTATATTCTTAATTTTTTTTCTCATTTCCTTGGTGTGGACTGGCTTTAAGGTCTTGCACCATTCTCTGGCCAGCTGCCATCTATCGTCGCCCACAGATTTTTTTTTACAATTTCTCAACTGTTCGGTTTCTTAATAGTAGAAGCGAAATATTACTTTAAGAATATTAAAACAGTAAAACCTCGTCCTAAATAGAAACTTTCATTGAACATTTTGAAACCGTTTTTAAGAAAATGGCGATTACGAATTATTATAAATGCGGAATTTGAAGCTCCTTTTAAATTTCATTTGAAGTCTTTGAAGAAATTTTGAAGAAAATGGCGTTTGAGTGTTTCTGAAAATGCGGAATTTGGAGCTATTTGTACAGAAAATTGTTGAGTTTTCGAGAAACTTTTATTTGACATTATTTAAAAGCACATGCACTCATAAATATATTACATTAAAGGCGATTTCTTCACATTATGTGAATGTCAAGTTACAAGTCAAAAACATTTCATTTGTGAAATTTTTGAAAAAACAACAACAACAAAATAGAGCAATATGGCGTTTATGTCTTCGTATAGGGTTCGTTTGGCACTAACCCCTCCACGAGTTTAAAGAAGTTAACTTGGAGCCGTTTTTAAGAAAATCTTGTTTTTGTAATTTTTTAAAATTGCAAGCATTGCATGCACTACTTCACTAAAACTACTAAAATTTCCAAAAAAATGTACATAATCTTATTGAAAGAACTATTTATGGATAACAAATTTCATTTGAAGGAAAAATCTGTCTTCAATGTAAAAAATTTTGAAGTTTTCAAAAATTCAGAGTTAACGGTGAAAATTGGACTTATGCCATCTTTATAAGTGTATTTTACTGTATTCTTACAAGAAATTTAAAGAAAAAACTTGGAGCCGATTTTGAGAAAATTTTGAAAATGTCCGGGGTCTTCATGTACGAGTAAAATACCCCCAAATTTTAAAGAAAGTATTTTTTTAACATTTCAAAGCTTCAACTAGAGCCAAATGGATAGAGGTTTCTTTAATTTTGTAAAGATCCGGAATTGATAATGAGAGTCTAAGTAGGAATGAGAGTCGGAGTGGGAATGAGAGTCGGAGTGGGAATGAGAGTCGGAGTGGGAATGAGAGTCGGAGTGGGAATGAGACGGAGTGGGAATGAGAGTCCGAGTGGGAATGAGAGTCCGAGTGGGAATGAGAGTCCGAGTGGGAATGAGAGTCCGAGTGGGAATGGGATCCGAGTGGGAATGGGAGTCCGAGTGGGAATGGGAGTCGAGGGAAGGGAGTCGAGTGGGATGGGAGGGGGGAATGGGAGTCGGAGTCGGACCTATTGGGGACGCCTACGCTTGGAGGAAGAAATTACGTTACGACGCTGCGCATCTACCCGGAACTTGGGCATCTGGAGGACGAAACCTGGCTTTGTTATTTTGGATTGTGATTTTGGAATTTGGCAGAACTAATTGTTGTTTTTATTGGAATTTACATTTTTCTTCATTTAGTATATAACAGCAATGTGCACCTATAGTCCAAATACAGTGCGCCGGGAAAGTCTCTCTGCACTGGCACCTTGCTGTGTGAAACAGGCATAATGTTGTAGTACGAGTCACGGCTTGAAAACGCAAATTGTGAACTTACCACAATCATAATATACGTTAAAAGTATTGTCCCCTTCAATTGTTTTCCAGTGATCTCGTTACTACCAATATATTCTGTTTTTAATAGGGGGCCCTGATTAGGTTTAGTGCAGAGACTCTTTCCTGACGCATTGTATGACTTTCTAGTTTCAGGACTGCGTTTCTGCGACAAAAGTGTGTCAGTCCCTTTCTGTCGTAGACAGTCTATGCCAGTAACTTTGTATTTTTAAATATTGCTTATTTGAAAGTAAATTTTAGTTTATATTTTGCGTTTCTTCTTGCAACATACCAATTTTTCAATGAGATTGGGATCTACAACTACTATGATCCCCTAATGAGACTAAAAGAAAATGTAAAATAAATTACTTCCAGTAATATTTGTTTATTAACCATTTTCAATTTCCAGACGATATAATCCGAAAGCTACACACAAAATTAGGGCGGATTTATTTCAAAATTTAGGTGTGGGTCACATAATATGGGTTCGGTACTAACTAAAAATGTCATAGATGTATTATACTAAATTCTATGTTTGGTTTTAGAAATACTCATATTGTATTAATTATTAAAACGCATGCTAAGTAGTGCTGTTTATCGAATTTATATCTTACCATGTCAAATTTTTGATCCAAGGTCGAAATGAGAATGGCGTAAACTTAACACCGTGCAGTTTTCGTGATAACGTAGAATCACTTGGGCGGGAGAAAACTCTCTTCTCTAGAGACACTTGAGTTTGACATAACGGATCAACTGGGAGAGAATAGAAAATGAATTTGTCGCATTTGTTTAACTTTCTTTCTAATTCAACATCAGCATATATATTTTGAGATTTTGTCAGTTTCTTCTTTTTCTGATTGGATCTACTGATATGTGCATCGGTCGCAAGTGTTTTTCTGGAAAACAAATAAGAGTTTCATTATTATTTTCATTTATTGAGAAATTAAAATTCATACCGCAGATATTTTTATACAATCGAATATATTCAATATTTTGTTATTATTTTGCTGCTTTTATGCACTACTTTATCACTAGATGTCATAACACCTAAACTTTTGAACATGCTATCAGTATTAATAGTACGAACTTTTGTGACTTTCTTTTAATATGTAAAGGTTCTTGAGTTTCGTTCAGTCAATGAATAATAACATATTACAAATTATGCCTTAAACCACAGGTTCCGCACTGAAGAAACTAGTTGAACCCGTGTGAGCAGTTAACAATTTATAAACCATTGGCTGAAGAGTCAAAGAAGCTTTGTACTGAAATCTAACATCTAAGGCCACACTCTGAACTGTGCATTACATCCTATCATCATTTCGCAAATGTACATCATCAAATCCAAAACACGTGATGAATCGATAAATAAAGATAATGATTCTGTTCAGTTTGTCTGCTCAGTATCTTTTGCCTGATAGGAGGTAAACGACGATTTCGTCTAGCCCATTTTAATATGTAATATTTTAAAACAACAAAAATAAAGAATGAAGTCATAGGCTTCTGCGGACGGAGTCATGTGAATGAAAAAGATGTTCGAAACGTCGGCAACACAGCGTTCGACGCGGCGTCACCCGGAGAGCCAAGATCATTCACAAAAATAATGTCAAATAATGGATTCGTATACTGTCAGAAGAAGAGAAAATGTTGTTCACGTTTTTTTGACAATACGCAATTTGAAGTTCCTTTTCACAGAGTTTTCGAGAAACATCATTGGAAATCATCTGAAGTAGCACATGTACTCACAAATGCAGTAATATATATTTAACGTCCGTAAAATAAGTATTAACAAACTGAAAGACATTAAAAAAAGTGTATATTTTTTGAAAAAGCAAAAGAATATTTTAAAGTTGCATTTATGTCATGCTGTTCAGTGCATTGAACACTATCAGTGAAGAAATTAGAATGACCCATTTTTGATTTAGGTCCTCCTAAAACTCCTATCTAGTGTCCCTGCTGTGGCCTACCCAGAGCGATGACCTGGCCACACAGTAGCAGGTTGACTTTGGTTTTTCAGAGGCTGGTATTACTGTAAATACTCTTGTGGCCAACTTTGTAACTAATACCCCCGCTCCGCCCGCATTTCCTCAATCCATCGTTCAAGAAAAGTTGCGCGAGTAGTACTTGTAGTTGTTAGCGGGACCTCCGATCAGAACGTCGTAACCAAGAAGACAGAAATTTCTCAAATACATGAATTTGTGTATTGGGAGTAACTGAATGGGAACGTAAAACACAGACCATTCCAAAAGTTATCGATGCTCTGGGATTTGTTCCACAAAATCGTTGTAAGAACTTGTACAATCTCATATCATTCAAAACATTCGGAAGTAAAATTATTGGAGAGAGCTCATTTTTTGCACGAAGTATTTATTTTATAGGCACCTATAATCACTAAATCAGTTTTGTGTCATGAAATATCCCAAGAATGTACGATATTATTTGATTGCTAAATTAATGATGTTTCAATTTATGTTTACAATTTATGTTTAAAGTGAGTTATATTATTTTTGAGGTAGAAGTGAATGAAGTTTGATTTATTTGTATTTTCTTCCAATTAATGATATCCTGCGTGGATTTCTTATCGATTGGTTATCGTCGGGTCGAAGCCAACCGACCAGAGATCATATAGATCGACACGTTTTAACAGAAAGGGATTATTGTTGACATGGCTATCCCTTTAGACCGAAATATAGCTGTCTTCTTCATTGCGGAGAAGAACCGGAAATATTAGGATGGCTATTTAACTGAGCCACATGTGGCGGTTAGTATCTGTTGATGAAGTTCCTGTGCTCATATTTGTAAATGGACTGATCTATGATGAACTAACTTCATCGCCTGCAAGGTTTGGCCTTAAAAACCGGCAAATTCTGACAATGCAAAAGACTATTCTCCTGATCCCTGCACGCATCGTGAGGAAGTTTTTAATGATATAACTCCATGCCACAACCTGATCGCCCGAGTTTGCAATGCAGGCAGGCATCTTGGCTCTCCAAAGCACACGGTGGCTGATGTAGAACGCCTCGCCAGGTGTGAGATTTGAATAATAATAATAATAATAATAATAATGAGACCTGAACTCAAGGACCCTTACATAGACAAAGTATTACATTATTTTGTTCAGTTCGATAATTACCACTTCAGTTACCAATTTAATGATTATTTTCATTTTTGCATTATTTAATTACCTGAATAAAAATGAAAGAATAAAATTCAGTGGTGTCGAAACAAGGGCACTTGATAACGCAAGAGCTAGGTCCTTAATGTCATAAGTAAAGACTCCTTTATCAAGTCGAAAAGCTGTGAACAAGAAAACAATAATTATTTTTGGAATACGGCCCAATGTTACTGAAAATTATAACTGTTTAGTTTTTTTGTAAAAAAGAACAACAAACAAACCATTTTGTACAAAAGTGATGCAGGAGTCTCCAACCACAACTCACGCGAATTTTAAAATCATTTTGTAGTCATTATTATAATAGATTTTTGTAAGAAGAAATAAAAGAGGTCATCTTCGTCAACATATTAGCTTTATTAAGATAGCCGGCTTTCGACGGCTTTGCCGTCATCGTAGTCTCGCTGCTGTCGGCAAAAGTCAGACGACTGTGCCTTAATAATAATAATAATAATAATAATAATAATAATAATAATAATAATAATAATAATAATAATAACAATAATATTTTAATAAAGCTAATATGTTGACGAAGATGACCTCTTTTATTTCTTCTTATAAGAACGTCAACAACACCAAATCAG
The DNA here is from genome assembly GCA_964035755.1 of Teleogryllus oceanicus. Lineage (NCBI taxonomy): Eukaryota > Metazoa > Arthropoda > Insecta > Orthoptera > Gryllidae > Teleogryllus > Teleogryllus oceanicus. The sequence continues at coordinate 21,349,471 of CAXIVR010000011.1, read as the reverse complement.
AATTCCCACATTAAATTTTTGTGTTGTATCAGGGTGTTTAGTGAAATTCTTTTACGAAATTCCCGGCTAATTCCAGGCTTTCCTCAGAAAACTTCCCGGTTATCTAAGTATACAATTTTTAGAAAATTTAAGCACAGTGTATATCTCGTTATTTGTGTAATCCATGCATAATTCAAATAAAGTGAAATAATTTTTATTAAGAATGATCTGTGAAAAAACATACTGACATATTTTTTTTATTTTTCTAATTTAATGATATAATATTTGAAAAGTTCATCCACAGTTTTTGAAATTTTCATATTTTCAAAATTAAAACCAAATCTAAAAAATCCCTCTTTAAGTAAACATTTCCGGAGATTGCGCGTTTTTTCCAGGACTGAAAAATATCCCGGATCATGCGCGGATTTCCCTGTCCCTAGGCATCCTGAATATTATAAGTATTGTCGCGTCTGTGGATTACATTGAGTCCTCATCCTTACTTCTCCTCGCCACTACCAGTACCGGCTTACATGGTTCAGGGCATCAATTGATGTGACTACAGTTCCTCTGACTGGGAGGTCCGAAGGGTTCTCGTACCGACAGTGGCACGCTTTTGGATACTAGGTATAGGTCAAATGCATCTGCTGTCTGGAGGAGAATTACGGTGTCCGGCTGCTCTGATCGGTTGTTTTCCGTTATTTCATCGATCAGCTGGGTGAATACCGGGTCAATACCCTAACAAACGGGCCACGGACCGCGCGTGACCTTTCCTTGGTGTTCCATGTCCTATCTTCCCCTCTAACAATAATTTTTGAATTTTACTTATAAACAAAATCATTTTTTCTTAACTGTCTTATTCTAAAATTTAAATTTTCTAGCGACTCTTGTGAGTCAAAAAAGTGCGATATAAATTAATTAGTAATTACACTAAACCTATTGTTCACACATTTCGATTTACCATTTGTTAAAATAAAAGCTTTTCGAGGCAATAAAATAAATGTGTCTTCAACATTGTTACGTTTTCATCAAATCCCTCAATTTCCTATTGTCGCTCTCGAGCGCAAGGTTGGCATCGTCTAACCTAGGACAGGTTGGCACCCCTGTGAGGGTAGGAGGGGAGAGCTTCTGTAGTTTGTAGTTTACTCATAGACAGCTCTCACGGTCGAACTTGCGCGTGCGTTCATCTTTTAAGTTCACTAGGCATCGAAATCAACAGCAGTCCATAACAATATGTGGCATAGCAGATATACTGTTTATATTGTGGTACGTCTTTTCAATCACCGTTCAAGATAAGTTATTTACTTAATGTGCTTCCTAGTGAACAACCACGTAAAGCTACAGCGTTGCTCTTCGCGCGAGGACAAGCATCATCAATTCTTCATTGCAACTGTAAGTCATCTTGTGCATTATGTAAATTAATGTAAGGGTCATTTTTTCTTAATTAAGATATGATAACAGTTTCATGTTTATTTACAACTACCTACGAGCTGTGAGTTGTTCTGTTAAACTGTGCAATCCATTGTCTTCATAGACAATTGCCATCCTTCTTTACTATGACATCATCATTAAATCTACTACTGTGATTTCTATTAGAAGTTCTCTGAAATACTTCAACCACGAGACGCCTATGTATTCAATATCACTTTGTCTTGCTCAAATGACAATCAATATAATTTAGTCAACTAAAAATTATCAGCAAACTAGCAAAACATTTGAAGAAACATTTGCTATTTCACGTGTATTATTTTTATTGTTTGTATGTTAATTTCACCATTACAATAATTATATATTGTCTTACATGTGTCAAGTTTGTCTTGGAAGATTTGATGATTATTCAAGGTTTTATTTAATGGATCCTTTCTTTATTCAAGTGTTTTATTTTCTCTTATTATACTCGTAATTGTAAAGGATATAATTTTTTGTATTGTAATTTGCATCAGATAAAATTGCAAATTTATCCTACAAGTTTTTCAATTCAATTTACTTCATATTATTTTTTATTTTCTCAACTTGAATGCTTTAGATATCTCATTTCTCCCAATACTTGTTCATTGCAATTCCCTAGAAATTTTATTTGATTCAAAGCAGATCATCTTTAACATGCTGAGTAACCTAATAAATGCTCTGGTCATCCGACTGATTCTATCTGTGCATGCACAGAGACAAAGTATGTTTAGGGCAAGAAAGTGGACTACTGGACAAGTGTGCCTAGTCTCCAAATAATCCATTGCTCGGCATGGAGGCGCAACAAACATCATTAAGAAGACTGCTCTGATCAGAATTATCAACAGTCAATTGGTATTTCGTTCAGGTTAATGTAATGTCTCCAAGATCATTGGTTGTACGAACAACGTTCTCTGAGGGAGTTCAGTCTAGCTCTTACTTAGTATTGGCGAGGTCACACTGAAATACAGTTTTTACTTTCTCGTTACCATATGTCGGTCTAGCCAGATCCCGAAAAGATTTTTGCTGTTTCGATCTGACAGGTGGGGAAGTAATGTTGCTTCATAGTGTTTGGCTCAAATTTGTACTCAGCTCAGCAATACAAAACATTTCTTATTTGACTTTACAAGGCAGCAGTCTCGAAAATATTTTATTACAATCGCCTACATACCTACTTCAGTCAATTAAGCTATGAGGTTCTATTAGAAGTTTAAACTAAAAGAACCACAGACATCTTACTTTAAATAAGACTTATGGGGAAAAGTATCCCCCAGTTTTCAAAACAGTGACATAGAACGACGTCGTGGTTGGTTGGCAGTGTAAAAAGCAGTAGACATAGACGATTGATTACATTTTCTCTTATTTTCAAGAATTGGCTGTGGTTGTTATGACGGAGAAAAGACCGAAAGTTTTAAAAAATAATGGGAAAGGCTAAAAAACTGAAATATTTAGATAAAACATAGGTGCTACCGTAAAATTAATCAATTCGATGCACGGTGCACGGATTTTGCGACTTTCCACTAAGTGGGTTTCAGAGGCCTGGTGTGATTAATACTGATTTGGGATCACAATGAAGTAGTATTAAATGACATGTTTTTATTATTAAATGAAATTGTTTGTAAATCATTGAACACTTAAGAAATTTTAAACATTAAAATGTTACCCCGCAACCAAAATGTTACCTCAGTATGTCGGCGCTGGATTCCACCATCCAGCGGAGTAAGATGACCGCCACCTCTCGCAAGAAAACATGCACTACCATACAACCTTAGTAGTTGACGCGCCCAGAATCGCTAATCAATTAATCAATCAGCCAATATCTCAGCCGCCATCAAAATCAACACTGTCGTCCCCACCACCACTATGGTCATTACCACTACCTTCAACAGCGCCACCGCTGTCACAACCGCCCCACAAATACCACATCCACCGTCACCACCACTACCACTTTCACCTAGCACATTTCATATAGGGCAACCCAGTCTTGTTAACCAGTGTTATGTGAGTAAAACGGTGTTGGTAACAATAGGATGTTCAATTGCGTGGGTGGGCTGTGCGAAAACTATCAATGCAACTTCGTGTTGAAATATTGAGGCTATAATAAGTTGGCCATGTAATAAAATTCGAGACCCACGGCCATCCTCTTTTATATCTTGGAGAGACTGACCTGACAAAAGAATTCCTGTCAGTCATAGAACCTGAGCTCCGATTATTCCATTTAAACTCGTGAATGTTTGTTCGCAAACTTGACTGTGAACACATTGTTTTTTTTCCTAGGGCTTTTATCCAACCGAGAGCCAGTTACCGTCTACGTCCCGATGTGCCGCATGTTCGACCATACACTAGACCCCAACACACCTGACGGCTTCTCTGATCTGGGGGTTAGCAGAACGCGAGGCCCTCCACGACTACATATACTACTGATCGTCAAAAAGAAAAATAATGTTTACTTTAACAAAACAATAATATAGTACAATGAATTAGTTTACATTTGCATTATATAATTTTTTTAAAAGACTTAAATGCCTGTAACAAGTAATGTACTTCAGCTCCCGGGTCAATGACCCCCATCTCGATCGGGTTTTTGTCCAGTTTCCCTGATCCATTGAGCAAATGCTGAGATGGCCCCTTGATTTGCTTCTGGACGTAAATGTAGCTTCACTATGCGCACGTTTTGTTAAGCTTTCCTTTTGCTTGTAGTGGTAATAGAGCTTAGGGTGAGTTTCTATTTGTTAGCAATAGAGAAAAATCAAATCTGTTCGTTTACCATTACAAATAAGTTTTCGATTATTCGGCAACGAAAATATCTAGTTTTTGAAATGTTAATCTTTGGCTTTTTAAAATTTATTATTATTATTATTATTATTATTATTATTACTATTATTACTATTATTATTACTATTATTATTACTATTATTATTATTATTATTATTATTATTATTAATTACTACTTTTTCATCTTTAAACTATTAAGGGGACACATCGGTGAAATTTGGCGAAAAATAATGAAAATTTCAATTTTTGTTTTTTCAGTTCATTACTTAGACAGAACGATCAGGATTCATTACCTACTTTCACTTTTAAGCTGAGGCCATTTAAATGCCTGCTACGGAAGTTTAAATGGCCGTGCGCGCCGAGAGCCACGCCTTCTTTTACGCCCCTTTTCCAGACATTTCCGTGGACTGCATTTCGGGAGAGAAATATTTGTTTTCCGCGGGGTTTTCTTTGTGTATCTTTGTCTTGAAATCTCCTGGCAACATCTGAGCATCAACTAGCAGGTTAGGCAACCGTTTCTCTAAAGTTTTGGATGGTCTTTGTGTTTATCTCGGTGTGTACATGTGAGTTCCGCGTGTAAGCTTGAGGCGAATAAATTTGGTGTTGTTGCGTTTTATTTAGGTTTTTTTCTGTGGCACTACACGTCTAATAATACAGAATATTAAGTTAATCTGTGTTTTATTCCGTACTTTTAACACATAGTGTAATTAAGTTGTTGTCAAGTTTCGTAAAGTAGTATAGTTTAGGTTAGGTTAGATTTCATTATGGATAGAATTAATCGTGGTTCGAGGAAGAGGCCTAGTAAATTAGTAAATAAGATGAGATTATCTTACCAACAAAGGAAGAAACTTAAGACAAACACAGTTGCAGTGGACCAGGTGTCAGTTTCTGATAAATCTGACAAAACATTTCAAGAGTCAGCGAGCCACAGAAAACTTGCAGCTTTCAATTTTGAAGGAGAAAACCAGCAGAGAGAACAATTGCTACAACAACAACAACAACAAAAACAACAACAGCAGCAGCAACAACAACAAAATCTACTACAACATAGTGATGATGGGTTTATGATTATTCATAATAGTGTGTGGAAAGAAATTTTTAATGGATGTGTTTGTGCGCTGTGTGGTTTGCCAGGTATGTCCACAGAAGTCAAACAGACAATGGGGTTTGCTCATAAAATAATTATAAGATGCATTAATTGCCAAGAAACTTGTAATGAAGTATTTACAAGTCCTCGTGTTGACTCTTCTGAGTCCTGTCGACCCCCTTTTGTAATAAATAGAAAAATTGTTAATGCGTTTATTGAAATTGGGAAGGGGCATAGTGCCATTGTTCAGCATGACTGTGGGTTTTCCAGCAATGAGTGCATCTACTTATAGTGCTCACATGAACACATTAACTGAGGATTATAGAAATGTGAAAGAGGAAGTGTTGAAAAAATCCCATGCTGTCATCCGTAAGGCATACTTAGATATTAATTCAACACTATCCTGTAGTGACTTTATTGACATTTCAGTCTCATATGATGGGATATGGCACAAACGTGGCCATACATCAAATTATGGATTGGGCATTGCTATTGATATGTTGACAGGTCTTGTTGTAGACTTCCATGTACTTTCAAAGTATTGTGGAGTATGTGAACAAAAGAAAAAAGTTATCTGCATAAATAGTGAAGATTATAAAGAATGGCAGCAAAAGCATAAAGAAAATTCTGAATGTGACATTAATTTTAGTGGATCTTCCAATGCAATGGAAGTAGCAGCAGAATAAATATGGAAGAGATCAAAGAATTTTAAATTTAATTACACCACAATTTTGTCAGATGGAGATGCGAAGACATTTAACCACCTGAAATCACTCTGTGTTTATGGTCAAGAGAAACCAATTGAAAAGCAGGAATGTATCAACCATGTAGCCAAAAGACTAAAAACTGGCTTAAAAAATGTTGTGTCAGAATGGAGGGCAAAAGGTGTTACACTAGGTGGAAAAAAACAAGGAAGCTTGAAGGAAGACACCATTGTAAAACTTGCTGGCTATTATCGTAGTGCAATTAAAAAGAATATTCCCAATGTACAGCAAATGAAGTCTGCTATTTTTGCAACTTTATACCACTGTATGTCCACAGACTAAACCTCAACACTTTAAATGCCCTGGAGGTGAAGACAGTTGGTGTTTCTATAATAGGGCTATTGCTGCTGGAACTGCCATACCAAAACACGACAGCTCCACAATGAAAACTGTGTTGACAGAGCAAGTGGTGTGCAAGATTGTGCCAGTTTATAGGAGACTGGCCTCAGAGGAACTGCTCCAACGCTGCTCAGAAGGCAAAACCCAAAATTGTAATGAATCTTTGCACAGCGTTATTTGGACTAAGTGTCCAAAGGAAGTTTTTGTTTCAAAAGAAAATTAGAGATGGCAGTCACTTCAGCAATTGCTGAATTTAATATGGGATGTGAGGCCACTCAGAAATTGAAAGTTGAAGTAATAGGGAGTAAACTCAGTCCATATACTGAAAAAATCTGTGCACTCAGGGATAAGCGTCGCTTGCAACAAAGTGAACATTCATCGCAACAAAAAATAAAACTGTCAGGAGGAAATTGAAAATGAAGAAATCTGTTCAAGAAACACAGAAAAAGAAAGCAGAAGGTCCAATGTATGGAGCTGGGGAGTTTTAAAAGTGTGGCAGGTATTGTAAGAGTTTTATTTAAGAGTTAAATTTTAAAATGGATTTTTTCCTAATTCATTATTTTCAGCACTTTCCGTGTTACAAAAGGCTCCCTGTGGTGCATTTATTGATAAATTTCAATGAAATTTGGTGAGAATGTTGATAAATAGTATATAATGACATGTATGTGGGCTTTTTACAAAAAAGTCAATATTACCTTTTTTATTTGACAATGAGTTAAGTGCTTTACCGTAAAACCAAGAAAAACAAAGTCTAAAAGTTAAAAAAATTATAAAATATTAATGAGAAAGTATTTCTTAAAATCCCCACACAGTTCTGTTTAGAAACTAATTGTGCTTCTATTTTTAAAATTTGAACTGAAAATACCTAAATCTTCACTACAGGGAGCATTTTAAAAATTACTGAAAAAATTGTTTAAAAATTGAAAGAATAATTAATTACTTGGAAATGGTTAAAGATAAAATTATGAAATTAATTATATAATTTTCTCATGTAGTTTATAGCCTGTATACGAATTTTCATGATAATATATTCAAAATTAAGATTTTTAGTAATTTCACAGATGTTTAACAAAACAATGATAGAGTACAATGAATTAGTTTACATTTGCGTTATATAATTTTTTAAAAAGACTTAAATGCCTGTAACAAGTAATGTACTTCAGCTCCCGGGTCAATGACCCCCATCTCGATCAGGTTTTTGTCCAGTTTCCCTGATCCATTGAGCAAATGCTGAGATGGCCCCTTGATTTGCTTCTGGACGTAAATGTAGCTTCACTATGCGCACGTTTTGTTGAGCTTTCCTTTTGCTTGTAGTGTTAATAGAGCTTAGGGTGAGTTTCTATTTGTTAGCAATAGAGAAAAATCAAATCTGTTCGTTTACCATTACAAATAAGTTTTCGATTATTCGGCAACGAAAATATCTAGTTTTTGAAATGTTAATCTCTGGCGTTTTAAAATTTATTATTATTATTATTATTATTATTATTATTATTATTATTATTATTATTAATTACTATTTTTCATCTTTAAACTATTAATAGTTAAATAGTTGGGAAGGGATTCTGAAGGTCAGGAAAGCGTGCGCAGATGATTTTCTCCCCCATACGTCACATACAGTTTTTGACTAAATAAATAAATAAATGTACATGAGAGACTAGTGTAGCGTCATAGACTTGACTCCCTGCTCTAGAGAAACGAGTTACAAGCTATGGGGATGAGGGAGCCAAATATAGGCTTTCGAACAAAAGCCACCCTTCAGGTAAATTCCAGAGGGTAGGGGGCTTGTCGGTGCCGGGCACAAAAATGCAGCGTCGGTGGCGCTCCTCTCAAGACGAGTGCGTGTGGGACAGATGACGTACGAGGTCATGTGACTCGAGCCTATATTAAGATACGTCGCAGAATCCCTGATCGGGTAAGGTTTTTTGGTTTCCTCGCGGCCAGACCGCAAAACTTGCTCGGCCATGTCTGGCACGAAAGTGCTGTAGGCACGAGCAGGTGTTCGAGGTCCGGACACGGTGAAGTATGCTCTATACTTCAGGGCCGAGGCACACCAGGTGCCGAGTTGCGAGTCAGCCGAATTGGCTAACCGCAGGCGCGGCCGCAAGGCACGTGTTGGGAGAGGGGGGCTGCCGCGGGTAGCTCAGACAAACGCCTTAGAGTTAGGTCTGCAGAGATACTGTCAATATTTATTGTTAATAAATTGTACATACCCACTCGCTTGTTACTTTGTGGCATAGATCCCTACCCACGACGTTACACTAGGCAACCACCGTGCTGAAGGAGGGAATCGAACTCGCGGCCCTTCGGACCGACGCTCTGAGTTTGTACACGCTCGTAGTCACGTAGGCCATCCAGGTCGGCTAGATCGAAATAATATGCTTATTTCGCTCGTCTTCATTAAATACAAAATGCATGTGTTTGCAGATGTAGACATACGTTTACTTGCCAGATGGGGAGCATGTTCGACCGTACACTAGCCACCAACACATCTGACGGCTCCTCTGACCTTGGGGTCAGCAGAAAGCGAGGCCCTCCGCGACTACATTTACATGAGAGACAAGATCCAAGACGAGACTCGAACCCACGACTCTTCCGAGAGAAGCACCGAGCCTGACACGCTCTTAGCCACCTCGATCATCAGGTTGGCGGAGCCCTTTCTTTTAATGCAAAATAATGAAAATTCTTCCCTGTCTGTTCCCCTCACCTCTCGCTCTTCGGTTCCTTCCATGGTCACACACGATCAGTAACAAAACAAGTAAATTGCATTAGCCCTGAACCACTGGCAAAAATACAAATGTGAACCATCCCCTGCGAACAGTCCGACTCGCCAGAGGTCTGAAATGCTGAGTGGAAGAGCAGTATATGTCCGGGACAAATGCTGTTCTTTCATTCATAAAAGATGATTTGAAGTCAAATGACGCATTGAACTGTTTTCATTCTCAAGTTCTACTGTAGTTTTATGCGTTATTTCTGTGAAATATATGACTAATTTTGGACTAGTACCGCTATTTCACCACCCATTCATTTGGAGTATAAAAGGATTGGAAATATTGTGTTCCTTTATCCAGTTTAAATAAACATTCGCTAAAATACCATGTGAACTTATTATTTTAAACCACGTTTTACGTGGACATAATAATGAAACGCGTATGGCTTTGGCACTTCTAATTTTTACCGTCGGTGCCATAATATTTCCAAATATGACACGTGATCATTTTACCTGGATTAGTTGTTGAAAGCCCTTGAAGTCCATAGAAAATCATGTTAAAGAGCATAGCAAGTGTAACTCCACTTGCTAATACAGCAACACGTTGATGTCGGGTGAAGAAGCTTTGAGGATGTCTATCAAAACAAAGTTCAATGCATGAATGAATATTTTCGTACAATTGTTATAACATTATATATATTTTGTTATGGCTTAACATTAAAACATACTTAGTAAATACACTTAACCACAGATGATTTTCTATAAAGTTGTAGACGATATTTTGATGCAACATTATTTTCGTTGATCGTAATGTTTCATCTGTTGCTGGTGTTAATTGACAATATGACAAACGTTTATCTCTTAACACAGATAGCCATCTATTTGCAAGAAAAACCCATCTCTCTCTGGTTTGTATATCACGACACACAACAATATCACAGTACCTGAGAACATGAAATCGCATATTATTTATTACGAATATACAATTTAAAGTAACACAACATTCTGAAAGTGCAAAATAGTTTAGAATCACTAAACTCAAAATAAAAAGTAGATTCTGGAGAAGAAATAACCAAATAAATTCTCAAAAATTGGTGTCTCCAAACGTTGGCGGCTCACAAATTTAAGCCAGAGGGATTCACAAAAGGTGAGATGGGGCGAACCAGTTCTGTCACGACAGCAAACTCGGCCGTCCGCCAGACTTAGGATTACTCTGTCAGTGATGGCTAGTGAGCAAATGTTCAGGGTAGTCAATAGTACATTATGAAACGATCGTATATGATGATGAGTATTAATACACGAGTGTGATATTACGATAGGGGGCGAGTATCGTAAACTTCATACGAGTGTATTAATATGCATTACATCTAGTTTCATACTGTACTTTTTTCTACGGCTTTTAAAGTTAAACACGTACATTGAATCGTTCGAGGCAGTTGACGTGGAGGGTTTACTCAAGACCACCTAACCCTATCCTCGCATGCTGCCGCAGGTGGCTGTAGTTACCAGTCCGCCTGCGAGGGAGTACTGCCCTAGCCAAATAGGATCGAAATGAAATTACGATTCAATTTATTTTAAATAATATTCCACGAAAAAATACTAATTATAAAAGCAATTAAAACTGACAAGCATAGTATTTTATCAAATTCAATTTTAATGTACTCAATCGAACGAAACATTTACTAGAACGATTCTCAATGACTAAGTGTCAACACTTGGTTTGTAAACTCTGTGAGAAGAGAATCTATTTCGTAGTGAGTTTCATTATGCAACTGGTTGCAGCCAACAAATGACAGCATTATACAATGGAAGTAGAAAAAACATTTATTGAACAACGGGGATCCAGGGAAGGGGGCATGGGTGTCTTACCCCACTGGATTTAAGTTTTTTTAAAATTTTATTCAATTTATTCGAAAGAATTCTCACTGATAACACATTCCAAAACATTATTTCCATGACCTACGCGCAGACGAATTTTCAAGATATTCAGATTCAAAAAAGTGTTGCGAGTTTGTGTTGCTCTGGCAATTTGGAAATCAAATTCATTTTTTACCAGGCGTTTACTCAATTACATAGGTTAACTTTTGACATTTCATGTTTTTGTTTAGCTTTCCATAAATTTTCATGTCAAAATATCCATTTCTATTCCAAGTACTCTCCTTAATTGACTTTAAACGTCATGGCCAACAATAAAGCGTAGCACTAACTTCACTACCTGTTAACCATTTGTGTGAATCATACCACGAAGGGTCAACCTTTCTTGCATTTTGCACGCCAGCACGATGTATTACCGTACTTAACATAGAAGTAGAGCGACCATGTGCAAGATTTGCCTCTTTTCTATATCGTCAAGAGAAAACTATGTACGTAGTAGTACATTCACCACTGTATTTGTCATAATATTAACGTAAAATCAGATTTAAATGAAAAAAAGCCAAGTAACACTAATAACGGCATTATACTAATTTAAAATGGAAAAATAAATACTTCGTAAATAATAATCACTTCTCCGCTTGTTAACTCAACAAAACAAACATAGGCGCTGTGTGGTTGCATGCGAGTGGAATTCGGAGTCTTCTCGGGCAGCAATAGAATTCGCTGGCCTCTGCACAATGCGCATGTGCCAAGCAAGGACACAGCATGCTCCTGTTCTACGCTCGCTGCAGGGCCTTTTCTCGGAAAACGGCGCGAAGCAAGGCAGCGCTCGGGAGTGCCTACCCTGAGAGGTCCAAGTGCAAGCGCGGGCTGTTAGAAAACGCTGGAAATGGAAATATGGCTCGTGCAATGATTATGAAGTATTCATTGTACATTTCCTGGTGAATACTACGTGCACTATATTAAAATTGTTAGTATTATTTAATTTTTACTTTCTCATGTACGTAGGGAGTAATATACTTAGTATAAAGTTATGTAATACGGCTTTCAATACATCCGTCAGTTCCTATGTCTGTTGTCTGTGAACAACACTAGCGCCTACACTATGTGTAGGATATTTTTCAAATTTAAAACTCTCCTGTCTAACTGTCTTCACTCGAAACTGTACGATTTTGAAAAACATTCATTAATTTTTGGGAGTACTTTACATGAAATCTCAGGCATATTTTCAAAAGTTTCTCAAAAATGGCTCCAAACTTTTCTTCAAATTTCTTGTAAGAATAGAGTAAAATAAATTTATAAAGTAACATAGATATGCTTTTCGAAGATAAATTAATTTTCGAAAATTTCAAAAGTTTCAATTTTACGGAATTTTCAGGAAATGGAAACATGTTTTTTTCTCAGTAAAGAATGCAGAATGGCAGTAGGGTAAGCATACTGGTTAGTTTGGATTGTCTACAATATATTGAGATATTACATTGATAACCACATCAGGAATTTTCGAAATGATTGAATCTCAGAAAATGTTAAATAATTTATGGTGTTTCAAACATTACAGAAGTTCATAAAGTTAGAAATTCGGTGGGGCATTATTATTTGATATTGAATGAAAGTGATTTTTTAATAAAAACTGTTTCTAGACTGACTTAATTTACTTCTTGATGGCTAAATTGTAACGAGTATCTAAAATAAATTGCGACTTTTCAGGATAGGGAAAAGTCGTTGCGACGTTTCCAATACAATGTTCAAAAAAAGCCGGCGGCGCTAGCCGAATTCGTTTTCTACGCTCCGTGAAGTCACGAAGGTTAAGCGAATTCGAGACTCGCGGGTTCGTGGTTGGGTGACCGGCCAGGAACCCCGGGATCTAACGGCGTCGAGCCCCTGGCCGAAGGGATAAAAGGCACTGACTGACTGCGACGTGACGAGACTTGGCTAATATTAAAAATTAAAAAGCACATTAATGGAGCATTACTCCCAAGGGCAAAGCGCTCAACGCCCCTTAAGGGGCTTGGAGACGCGTTGCGTCAAGGAGTGGACGCACCAAATCGATAATCGCGATCCTCATATAAAAGAGAAAAATTCAGTAAATTCACAAAATATCAGCCTCCCCGGCCAATCTGTTGCAAAGATGCGAGTAAAGTGTTTTTCATGTTTAATTTTTTCTCAGCTTCCATTGCACGTGTCAGGCTGAAAAAATTGCAGAGACGGAGAAAAATAGTGGAATTTGAATGTATTTTTGTCAATCAATTTTGTGAATCTTCGGCATTTTTTACTCCCTTTCATATGAGCATCGCGATTATCGATTTGGTTTGGCGGCAATTCGGCTATAGTCTTTCCAGTTAATATCTATTTATTTATTTAGTCAAAAAAGTCAAGAGTTCCAGTTAATATCTCTGACACTTGTTGTTAGAACTCTGTAGATAATCTAACTTTTCCAGTGCTATTATCTCAAAATAGCCAGATTTAGAGATGTTAAAATGTAGCCATAGTTCTGTTATTTAATTCACTGCGTTTGTAATACAATTAATTATTTAGTACCATGGTGGACGATGACCTGTGTTATTGTGCCATAAGTAGAGTCCTTCTATGTCCCCCAAACGCTTGCGAGTAAATATAACAAACCAATTTGTTGTTCCAGTTTCGAGTAGAATTTGGGATTTGGATATAAGCAGATGAGGCTGGCAGCACATGTAAAAAAGTTCAAATGTGATTTTATAATGGTATGACATTTACGTGACATTTTATCTTATGTTTTATTATTATTATTACCTTACTGTTATTAATAGATCCTGCCAACTGTACAGCAACAGTTGACGTTGTACCTGAATTTCTTGCATTACCTGTATACACTGTTATTAAATACGCGTAATGTTCAGTCGTAGAATTATCACCAAGTATTATCATCTTTCTCTAAAGGAAAATTAGTATTAGTGTGATGTCAAATGATATGTCATTTATTTTAAGAAAAACATGAGAAATTTTTCATTACCTTACTTCTATCCCGCTTGTCCAAAAATCTGGCAGCAAAAAAAAGGAGCAAGAATACCAGCAGAAGCGCTAATACAAATATGAGGGTATTGAAATTATACTTAATAGACAAAGAGAAAGGAATGGATGGAAACTCCAGCAGTGTTCTATGAGGGTAAATCATATACCCAGAGAAAACAGATGTGTGGTTGCAGAGACAATGAAGTTTCCCGGGAGTTGAGTCATTCGCCACCTTAAAGAACAAAATAACAATTTTAAGAATGTACATCTATCTTACATTTCAGAGATAAATGTAATTGGAAGTTTGAAGTGAAAATATTTGTTAGCAGTATTGTGTAGAGAAACTAGAAAAATAAATTCGTATTCATTTATCTAAAAGTCCATAAAACCTTGAAATTAGTTTGGGAACAGACACGCTGTACTCTTTAGTGCCAAAAGTAATGCGATATCAACTATTTTAAGTTATTGTTGATATACTACACGTAAGTACCATCGTTTCCATGCTTTCGTCTATCGTGTGATCTACGATTTGTACGGACGGAGCCTGTAGACAACTCTGTGCTTTTGCGTCAGGAGGTGCAGTCACTAATGACAGTAAAGAGGTATTACTGATTGCAAAGAACAACAGATAAGATTGTATTTAGTGGTGTAATTTCAATACAGGGGGCCCTTGACTATATGGGGGCCTCATAATTAAAGACGTCATTAATTTAATTTTGTGATTATAAACTGAATTTTACAATTGAAAACATTGATTACAATCAATTATTAGAGAAAATTAATTATACTTCTTATAACTTATAATGTAAATTTTTGTCTTTGTCTTTGCATTTACAAATTTATCAATAACAGTAGAAATATTTTTCAACCAGATCGTTTTTTTCGTTTTAAATTGAAACAATACTTAAATTATTCAGTTTTACGTACGCCATTGAACTTTTTAAATAATGTTTAACCTGCTTTAATTTTTAAAAGTTCTTTCGGCTCTGACGAGCGTGACAGGAAACATCAAAAATAGTGTCAACACTGTACACACATCGGGAAAACTTGTTCTTAATGAGCAATATTCGATTATTGATACGTTTGCCAGATTTTTAACATATCTTACTTTTGAAATTTGGCTTTTTGAACAAATGACACTAATCGAGAATTTAAAAGAAAGTAAGAATATAAAAGAAATTAGTTATTTTTCATAATAGTTTCGAACTATTAACTGTTAAGAAATAAGGTTAGTTGTCAAGGTCACATCCCTATTCGAGACATCGATTATTTTTTTCCAAATATTTACCTGGATTATTTTAAATACTTTTTCAAGACAATACATAAATATAGTCCTGTACAAACAAACCAATGGAATTCATCGTGCTTATCTCTCTCCGACTACCGAGAAATAAGGCTGTGGGAGTTGAATCTGAGGATCGCTTGTAATAATAAACGCGCCATTAACAAAGGCCTGCGCCGCTAGCCGAATTCGTTTATTACGCTCCGTGAAGTCATGGAGGTTAAGCGAATTCGAGACTCGCGGATTCCTGGTTGGGTGACCGGCTAGGAACCCCGAGATCTTACGGCGTTGAGCCCCTGACCGAAGGGATAAAAGGCACTGACTGACTGCGACGTGACGACACTTGACTAGTATAGTAATTACTATTACTGAGTAACAGAGGATTACTCCAAAGAATGCGCTCAACGCCCAACAAGGGGTAAAGAGACGCGTTGCGTCAACGACGCAACAAATTAAAAAACAAACAAACAAAGAAAGCGCTTTCGCGGGAAGAGGTTGGTTGCTCCTAGACGAGGAGGGGTAAGGGGCCAGCTGGAGTCAGTTGAGTATCGGAGTTGAGTGGAATGCCTCGGCGGCGTGGACCTGCGCCTTGCAGCTGCTTCAGCCCTTCAACAGCAAGGGAGGCCAGCGCCTAGTTGCGAGTCGCCGACCTGTGCGTGTTGATTGCTTATTGTAAGTCTATTTTTTCTTAATTTGCATTCTCCATGGAGTAGTTGTTCTTATATGTAGATAGATGTAATATCTTGGAGGCATTGCACAACACTGGTGATCAGTGACGGCTTATAGTGTACTGCAAGTGCGCCATGGCACCACCAACAAAAAGGAAGGAAAATTAATTTTTCGCCACAAATGTGTGTATAAAATATCGTTTCTTCAAAATATTTTTCTGTATAGTAATTCATTTGAACGAGCTCTTGGTTATTCGATGCTTTATCAATATTCCCTTCAAACGCACAGGGCGCTATGCTGTCGGCTCCCTCCTGAACCTCCGAGACACCTACGGATTGACACCTTGTCTACCCGTTTAACTCAGTATAAAAAACGCTGAATTGGTTTCTATACGTCTCTTATGGATGAGACGTTGCCAAGGTGGAAGTAGCACAGTAGTTCACGTTCTGCTCCACAGAGTGTGCTAATAGCATAGATCGCATGGTACATTTCATATCTGTGATATTAAAATTGCAGGGAACAAGCATTAACTAGTGGTGCTACAGTATCAATAATTTAACTTACACGGCATCCTTTGTGGCTCCAGTTTTCATTGTCACTATCCCAGAAGTGGCATTTAGACGTTTGTATAAACAAGGAATAATTTAGCACAAAATTAGCTTGACTTGATGAAGTCTGAAAAAATGAAAACAGATATTTATTACAAAAAATAATCTATATATTTAAAAAAAGGGTATTCTGTCATGGCTTCGTTTGGAGCTTCTGTATTGTACCGATTGTATTTATTTTTCCTTTAAATGAAAGTATGCGATCCTAGATATGTTATCAGTTATTGTTTGTGTTGATTCACCAGCACTTACGGTGTAAATTAATGAAATAAATATTTAATAGTACGCTTATCAATAGTCAATTGTTTTCTTCTAAAGGCTGTTTCAAAATTGGTAGATATGAGTATATCGAAAGATGTACGTCCTCGCGGCTTGATGTGTGTTTGTTTACAATTCGTCTGGGTTTTTCAGGAGCAATATTTGCATTTTGGTGGTGACTGTGTTTGCATCAATTTGTTTTCTTGGTGGATTTTGTAGAGAAATTCGGACAGTGGGTTTTATTCGATTTTACTGAAGTACTCAAGTAATTTTGTTTACTGTTGGGTCTTAATCTATGAAATGTCTGTGTTGTTCTGATATGTACTTCCTGTGTGAGGGAAATACTGCAAATCAGATTACTTTGTGTTGCTTAAATGAAAAAAGACGTTTTCCTTCTAGCAACATGTCAAAAGAAATCAAACAGTTGTTTATAAATGATGGGACATCCAAAAACTTCAGATATAATATCAATCAATACAATTATAGTCTGCCTTCTGTGTCATTCGGTGTTGATATTACGTTGCCACCTGGTCACGGACCACATGTGTTCAATTGTGTAAGTGTTAACATAAAACAATTGCTTTTGTGCTGCGTAATAGCTAATCATCCTGACCATCAAAGTGAATATTTGCAGAGATGAAAAAAATTAGCATTAAATAAAAGAAGTTTGCTCTTTCTTCTTCCTATTTAAGAATTTGCTTTGTGCACATTAGGCAAAGTATTTCACATTTATCTTAGATCTCACAGTCAAATTTTGACGGGTTACCACTAGTATAAAATATAACAAAATAAGAGAACCTTATATGTTTTTGTTTTGTGCCATAACGAGTTTAATTCTGAGATACGAACATTTTGTTGATTTCATTAACACTAGATGGCTACTTATATGTACAATGCATAAATACACGTTTTAGTGACTTGGAGACACTCATCTGGTTGCTGCATTCCGTGTCTCAGAGACGTGTCAATGGATTTTCTTGTGGAGGACCAGATGAGAATAGGGAATCGACTCATATCTTGGCCGTCTCGGCTCGCGTGCAATGAGAACTACACTTCGGGTTTTGTAACGCGTCAAGGACTGTTATCACATTGGAAAATGGCACGGCTTTTCACCGGCTTTATCGGTCGTGACGCTAGATGTCGCTTGACCTGCACCACTGCTTGATGCGGCCGCGATAATGCGACATCTAGCGGTACGACCGATAAAGTCGGTGAAAAGCCGTGCCGAGAATGGGTACTAACGATATCGCTACGTGTTTTGTTTGAGGTCTGTAAACACAGCAATGAACTAGTAAACCATAAAATATTATTTTTTTGAGATTATAGTAAAAGTTGAAAATAAAACATGAAAAACATGAAAATAAGATCTGCGAATGGAGAGTAATGCATGTTAAAATCTAGTAATTTTGATGAATATAAAAATACTATTTTGAATTATATTTTTCTACCCATTTTCATTTTTTTGCGGTATTAACAATGATAATAGGCAAAGTGTGTATTCCATGCGAATTCGAGATGATTGTTACTTGTAACATTGTTGTAACGCCGCACTGATAACAAAAGGCAATGCTGGCTACCTTTCGTTCGCCTTAATGTAAACTACTACTTTTATATATTTGTAGAATATTACAATACCGTAGCGTGTAATAATTACTATTATATATTTTTCGATCTATTTACATTTGTTTGCCACCGCTATCAGCATCGTATACCTTATACAATGAATTCAATTCCAGAAATATATTTTAGGTTAATGTTTTGGACAAAAAACGTATTGTTTGAAACCATTTAATTTTCGCCCCAAATGTTCTACGATTTAAAATGAGTTTAACAAACATTTTGACTGAGATGTGTTAATTCGGAGATCAATTGTGGTACTACATAACCATTACTAAAAACGAGAAATTACGTGGTGTTTTAGCACCACTAGTTTTAGATATGTTTATTTGTATTTTACTGCTTGTAATAAGTGAAATTGAAAAATAAATACTCTAATTTTCCTTTCCCCATCACCAGTTTAGAATAGCTAAGACGTAAAATTGTATTGGATAGAGAGCAATACTCCATAAGGCCCTGTACTGAAATCAAATGCTTGAACGCTCTATAGTGGGTTGATACCAACCCGGTTAGCAACCTCTTGCACTAAAATAGGGTATTACGCCGGGATTCGATTGAAATGGAACACAGGAACCCACGTAAACAATCTATCAAATCAGCTAGCCTCAGACAATCTCATTCAAGTGGAGCTGACCTTTTATTCTAGACACCAGTCTAAAGTCCTACCATATCGGGACTTGAACCTATGAAAATTTGCAATACACTCTTAATAAACACATATTTGAGTGATTGAATACTTTCGCAGATTTGTGAATTTGTACGTTCTTTGCTATATTTACCCATTATTTATGTATAATTCTATTTCCAGTTTGACGTAACGAAGCATACTTTAATGTCGTGTCTCAAATGAAACTTTCATACAAATGTGTCATTTGAATGCTCAATTAAAACAAAATTACCAACTCCTCTTCGGGTGCAAGTGCGACAAAGAACCACGCTTCATCACTTTCGGCAATTTCTTCTGTAGTTACAAATTGTTGCTCGCCAATGTCACCTGTCAGATCCATCACACTTGCTGCCATTATGTCTTCAAGCGTTGGGAGCACATTTTGCCTGATAACAACCTAGACACATTTAACAAAGAATATTATAATAATATTCCTTCCGTATGAATATCAAAACCGTTCTGGCTTAACCCGGCAGTGCATGCAGGGGGTCTGAGAGACCCTGGGAGTCTTTACTCTAATATTGTGATAGCAGTTCGGCCGCCGTGACCACTTTTTCCAGGTACCTTTTCCTTCCAGAGATATGAGTCACACCTCTTTTGAGAAAGAATTAATATCCTTTCTAACTAGGTAAAACATTCCTAAACGTTGCACCGGGTCTCAAGAAACCACCTACATGCACTCGTGCAATGGTTTTCGTTCAGTGCTTTATGCGACTTATTAAAATATTAGTGCCAAATATGAAAGAAAATGTTTGGAGTCTTCACCTATAGTTAGTAAATCATGCAATGAAGGAAAGTTGTCAGATACGTAAAATACACCAAATACAATGAAAATAATATTTCAGCCTATTTTATTTTTTCAGTTTTGTTAATTTTCATTCACACCACTAAATAGAGTAATCAATTATTTAAAAATATATCTCATCTTTTTTCTGGTGCACTACTTTGATCTAAATTATGAGGGGAAATTTTATTAAGGTAAATAGAAAAAGAAAAAAAAAGTTCGTCAAAAAGAAAAATAATATTTACTTTAACAAAACCAAGATATAGTATAATGAATTAGTTTACATTTGCATTGTATAATTTAAAAAAAAGACTCAATATGCCTGTAACAAATAATGTACTTCCGGGTCAATGACCCCTATCTCGATCGGGTTTTTGTCCAGCTTCCCTGATCCATTGAGCAAATGCTCAGATGGCCCCTTGATTTGCATCTGAACGTAAATGTAGCTTCACTATGCGCACGTTTTGTTGAACTTTCCTTTCGCTTGTAGTAGAGTTGGTAGTAGAGCTTACGGCGAGTTTCTATTTTGTTAAGAATACAGAAAAATCAAATCTGTTTGTTCCTTTACCGTTAAAAATAAGTTTTCTATAATTTGGCAACGAAAATATCTGGTTTGGAAATGTTAATCCATCGCCTTTTTAAATTTTATTATTATTATTATTATTATTATTATTATTATTTTATTATTTTATTTTATTATTAATTTTTTCATCTTTCAACTATTAATAGTTAAGTTGTTGGGAAGGGATTCTGAAACTCAAGAAAGCGTGCGCAGATGATTTTCTCCCCCATACGTCACATACAGTTTTTAACTGTTTTTGACTAAATAAATAAATAAACGCAAGCAGAAGGGTCTGTGAGACTGACGTTACAGAAAGAGGCGCGTGTGCTGCTGGGTTAATTATTGTTTCCACATTTCGCACGATATACGTATGTTAAGCTTAACACTGATATCAAGCTCATCCACAAATTGTGGACACTCTACGCACATCTCCCACGCAAATGACAGAAGGGAGTCCTCTTATATGAAATCATTTGAGAACGCAACAGTCTAGCCACTATTGTTAGTTTGCGTTACCGTTCAGAGCAATAATTTACTTATTATTGTCACATTTAAAAAAGAGCAACTAATCTTTGGTACTGATTGTGAATCTCCTCAACGATCTACACAGGTAGTTGACAGATCATTCGAAAACTTGAAATGCGGGTCAATCTTTGTTGGGTCCTAACCCCCATTGAACTGCTCTGGGTGCAGCTAGGGGCTTCCCAAACTTGTGAATTCCCTAGATCACCTGCACAGCTGGTTCATGGTTTATTTGAAATCTCGAGGAGCGATTTTATTATTTCACAGAAGTTCCGTTTTGGCGGATATTTATACCTTGTTGGTAACTGTTCGGGCATGGTATTTTAATAAATTTCATGAATGTCTGACACAATAATAAGAGTGATCATGCAAACCCAGTCGTATTCACATTTTGTCATCAGATACTGCTCTTAGAACTGTTTCTCGGGTACATTATTGAGCTTCGCAGAATTCAACCAAGCAAAACACAAAGAGCCTGTGTACATATCCTACGAAGTGTATTGTTATGTTACACAGGTTGTCCGGCGTGAAACCGGGTGTCTCATAAGAAGTACAAGTTTTCACCACGGGAGAACGGCACATGGAAAATGCCTGCTGCCCCCCCCCCCCCGTCGTGGCAGTTCAGGAACTTCACACTCGCTTCACAAAAATATTTTACAATAATTATATTACAGTAATGAATAAAGACGGGTATAATTACATGAGAGGTATGTTGAAGAAAACAAGCGACGATAGAAGCGAGTTTTCTTATTTACCATTTAGTATATTCTGTTTACCACGAGGACAATTATACTCCATTGTGTTAAGCCAGGAACCCCGAGGTTAATTTGAATGCTAAAATCGGCGTCAAGTGTTGGAAATAATGGGATTGTATGCAGTCTCGGAAATCAAAGAATATACGTTGTTAGGGCCATCAATGAACAAAGTGTAGTATTCCATGCTTGGTGTCATAACTAGAGTCCGGAAAAATAAGTAGTATCAAACGTCAAAATATGTAATAAAATGATAAGATAAATGTAACAAATATGTGAAAAGGGAATATAATATGTAAAATAAAAATGCGCTCTAATGTGTGGACATTTAGAAAACAAGTAAATTTACGCAGTTTTAAATTACATTAATGAGATATTTGTTAAATCAATTTAAAACGAAATATTACGTGCTCTAGGTACTGTATTAATTTGTTTAACGTACACATTTCTTTGAAAGCTATGGTAGCTATCGAATAAACGTGGGAACTCGAGGTCCGGCAAACACTCACTGTAGCACAGTATAGTGCTCCTGGTCAGCGATAACCAACATTATTCCGAAATTGGGATTAAACATCAAGAAACAGGACACTGATACTTTCTACACTAAAAACAATATTCTTAGCGCTGACGGTGATTTGTCGCAACATAATGCACTACATGCAGTGAAAATACATGTTAACCCAAACAAACGGCGCGCATCTGACCGCGTCTTCACATGGGCAACTTGGCGTCGTCAGCACGCAATTCAATATTTATAGTCGGAAAAATATGCCAAATTAAAAACATTAAAACAGTTTTTGAAAAATTAATTAAATATTTTTTTAGGTTTAAATTCCATGAAAATTGGTAGAATATTTGTTTTACGAAATATGTAACTAGAAGCAAAATATGTAATATAGTACAAAATATATAAGGAAAAATTTTGATATTGTGATAGGATTGACTTAATTCGCCAAGAACAGAGTTTTGAGAAATGAACGTAGAAAGGCAAAAAATATGTAATTACATTAAAATCTGGTCTCTAGTCATAACGCTGTTCAGATGGGGAGACACGGGCCCGAACACATTACATGCAAAAGGTGTGGAGAGGACATTGAAAGCCGTTATTCTCTGAGAATCTTAAATTAATCAGTCTCTCGAAATATTGTAACGAATATTGCGTCATCTGCCGGCGGCCACCATGAACTACCTGTATGCGCAGATTGCGACATCTGCCGGTAGCCTTCGAACTAGCTAGTCCCAGTGTTCGCGGCGCTAATCGCAAAGTCCAAAAAATTCTCGACGGCGCCCGCGGAGTATAAATACGCGGTGGCCGCGACCATGAGTCAGTCTTAAGTCTGAAGTGGAAGCTGAGCTGTGCAACGAACTGAGGTCAGTGCAGTGGACTGTGGCCAGTACATCGAACAGTGGTCAGTGCAGTGGACTGTTGACAGTGCATCGAACAGTGGTCAGTGCTTAGGACTGTATGACAGTGTAAGAGAAGTGAACAGTAAAAATGAATAATCAAGAGAAGTGTGGTGTAAATAAATAATCAAGAGAAGTATGCCGTATAAAGAATAATCAAGTGAAGACTATCTGTACATAAATCAAAGTTTTCAGATCGTGTTAAGAAAAAAAAAAAAACAAAAAAAAACGTTTTTGTTGAAATATACACGAGGTTTAATTCACCACTTAGAATCGTAACAATATATTGAAGCATACACACGTAAGCAATAGGAGCGGTGCGAATGGTTTTTCAGCATAGTCTGGGGGTATTATTTAAATGACATGCGGGAACTGATGATTAGTCTGATAGCTTGGTAATGTGCAATATATTAGTGTTAAATTATAATTGTAACTTTTATTAATGTGGTTGGAGATTTGAATTAAAATCGACTTCGTGTTTGGATGGGATTTATTTAGGATAGCTCCGTAGGTAGGAGGTATTTTCATTTTTCATAAGCAGCTGAAGATAGATAGTCGTGCGTAGATGTTTCATATGAAGCACAGCTAGGGAATTCTGGACCGAAAATACTCGCGCAGAAATATTTTTTCTTCATGGCGTACGCGCAGGCAGAAACTGTCCGTCAGACAGGGAGAGATGACAATTTTTACGCCTCGTAAGTCTTTCCCTCCCCTTGGAATGGACAGTGCTTTTCCCACCTCTTGGAATGTACCAATTAAATTGACCAGGGGTGTCCTACTTGCAAGGCCTCTAGAGCAACAACTAAAACCTTTATTATGATTGCAGGCCGTACTTTCTATACTCGTGCGATCCACACGTCTCTCGTGGCGCAGGTCGAAGTCGTTGGCCTTTCACCAAGGATATCTTGGTTCGATTCCCGTCGAATCGCATGTGAAATTTGTTCCACCAAAACGAAATTAGCTGCTTCACAAGGGCTAGTCCAACCCGTGTAAAGTGTCGTAAACCCTACCCCTAACTTCCCACTTCTGGCCGCTGGGTAGTGACGCAGGAGCGCGTGGCGCGTACGCGGAGATGCTACCTGGCGGTCCTCTTTGACAACCGGCGGACGAGACGTGATACACATATACAGTAACGGAGGATTACTCCATATATTGAGAACATAGGTATAAAGTAACGGAGGATTACACCAAAAGCGCTCAACACCCAACCAGGGCTTAGGAGTCGCGTTGCGTCGTGATTTGACGCAACAAATGGTAAAAATATACTCACCTAATCCCGTACCGTATTGTTCATTTCGGTAGTTTACTCGGCTACTCTGAAACGGGGGAGGGGAATGAAGCCATGCGTGATATCACGCCGTACCATTCAAAATGCAGTCAAATTCATTGGAATGATTGTGAATTTCTGAATTTAATAGAAAAAGCCTTAAATCTAAACTTAACCTATTTTTATACTAAGAGGTATTTGAACCCGACAGGGCTTAAGAGCTAGGCGCAGAATGTTCTCGCCCGACATGGATCTAAGGGACATTCACATGTGACAACCCTGACAGACACTAGGGCTCTAACTGATATTGGTCAGCGTGCCCCTCCGTCGGATCGCGGGTTGCCGCAAGTTCGTCGGCGCGCTTGCCAAGATAGAATTTCAAACGTTTTTTTTCTTTGGGCGACGGTATATCAAATGCTTTAAAACTCTTACCGCTGAGAAGGAGGCAAATGAGATCAAAGTATACCTTCACAACTGGTTGAAGTTTCATTGTCGGATTCTAAAATTCTTCGAAGCTGATATATTAAAATTACTTACAAGATATGACCGGGTCAATTTCCGTTGTGAAAATGTATTAGAAATTTAGTTTAAGGTATTTTGGTTTTATCAGTAATGAAATTTTCAAAAATATCGTTACTTTTAGAATGTCCAAACGAAACTTATTTCTCCGGGCGAGGTTTGTTCACAAAACGAGCTTGCATTCGACTCAGAAACAACAAACTTTGTGAAATTGTTCCTCCGCGAAAGCAGGATAGTGGGAATGGATTTGGAACAGTCTTTTTTTCTGAAAAGGTAATTGGAAACGGACCTTACTATCACAGGCGGTGACACATTAAGAGACTGAGGCACGTTGTTGACGTAAGTTTTTGTTCCACAGTGTTATTGTATTTGAATGCAGTTTTTTAAGCCTTCAGTAATACTTCACGTATTTTAAGTAACACAAACCCGTACAGCAATAAAACGGAAGAGTGAAAAGCTCTCTGTAAACTATGTTTCATACCTTCAATTTGACTTCAACAGATTTATCAAGGACGACGATAATTGTTTCTCCTTCGTGCACTTGAACACGGACTATGGGAATGTTATCTTCATAAATTAAAGAGCCATTTTCACGACGAGGAATATTGAAGGTAACCATTACCATATCCAAATCCGTCTCTGAAGGTTTTAGAAACAAATCCAAATATTGGGAGAATTCAGAGCTTTCCTTTTGAGTTTTCATGTTTTTCATTGCAATTGACATTGAAAGACTGTTACTTTTCTTCGTAGAGGGGTGCCACCAATATGGACTTACATTGAAAACGACTACCTAAATTTGAAGAGGATAATAAGAATATTAGCATAAATAAAAATATATTTATACAATACACACTGTTTAAGAAAAAAAAGGTTGAATGTATCCTCTGTATCCTTCGTATTTTTCTTGAAATACTAAGTCTTGTAAATAGAATACATTTTCCTGAAAATTAAGGATTTGCTATTAATCACATATAAAAGAACTGAACAATTTACTAAATCTGTCTGTAAAACAAACAGAATTGTGAAATTAGTACAGACGCTCTGTACACCGTCTTGACATGCACGATTACAAACTTTCCCTATTCAATTACAGAAGAATGCAATGTCTACACAGAAGTGTCTGATGCTTCATCTATGTAGTGGGTACATCATATTTCTCCTTGGCGTCAGTCATTTGATTAAAGTGGCGTACGGATAAGAACAGATTAGGTACATTGAATAAAATTCGGAGAATTAATAAAGTTTAAGACCTAGGTCTCAAACCAGAAACAATGTTTGTGCAACAGAAACGAATATAGCCGAATAAGGAGAAAAATGCTGCCAAATCAAATCTATAATCGCAATACTCATATGAAAGAATAAAAATTGTCATAGATTTAAATAATAATAATAATAATAATAATAATAATAATAATAATAATAATAATAAGCTTCCTCGGACAATCTGTTGCAGAGATACAACGAGAAACGAGTTTTTCAAGTTAGATTTTTTCTCTGCTTCTATTGCGTGTATCGAGCTGAAAAAATGACAGAGATGAGAAAACATAGTTAAATTGAAAGTGTTTTTGTCAACCAATTTTTTTGCCAAACAAAATAGAGAAAAAAATAAAATTATTTTCAACGTGAATTTATTGGATTACTGACTCAGTTTTCCCCTAGAATGTGTTTCATAACATTCTATAACATATTTTTTTTCCGATTTTTAAACAATGTGGACGATACTAAAAAATATGAAAACCAATTTTATCCGTTTAAAAAATTGAAATTCCCGCCAAAGTGTGATTGGAAAAAATGTTTTCAGCAATATTTGAACACAGGTTCAATCACGGCATTTGAGCATCAATTTCAAAAAATAATTTTTTTCTTTTTGAATCCGGCACAATAATGTGTTGAGAAAAATACCTTCAAATTCAACTATTTTACAGTCTTTTTAAATTTTGGAGCCTGATACATACAATAAAAGCTGAGAAAAAACAAAGCCTGAAAAACACGTTTATCACTGCATCTCTGCAACAGATTACCTCAGAATTTATAGACAAAAACAGCTTCAATTTATTATAGACAACGTATCACATTTTCTTTTATTAATAGACTTCAATGCGACGTTTTGAAATCATCCCTTGATTTCTTCTTCAGGCTAATACAACATACAAACAATATGCAGTAAGCCACAATCATTGCTTAAATTTATAATTAACCTCTAACAATAATATAAAAATTACTAAAAATGTATAATACAATAATTCACAGAAAAACAAACTACATAATTCATCATTACAATAAAATTGAAACTTACCAACCTTGGTAATTACATGTCAATAATGAGAAGATACATAAATATAAGTAAAACAAAAAATCTTTGGGCTAAAATATGCCCTTGTCAACATAATAAAACAACCAAATAAACATACATTAAAAACTAGTTTTTTTCCCATCACACCAGAAGGGTGGTGGTTCGATTATGATAATACTGAAGTTTTATGTATAGAACAGACTAAAAAGAAAAGGTTGATTTTAGAAACTTTACATATAAAAAATAAATAAAAAATAATAAAATAAAAATAATAAATGATAGAATTCCATGAGAGAATCAAATAAGTTTACAAGATGTTATGATAGCATTGTACAATCACTGAGTGAAACACAGAGTGCATGTTCTTAGGAAGTAGACTGTATAATGTGAGGTTAATGGTTTCCAAGTTATTATTTTTCCACCACCTTTCTGGTGTGATGGGGGAAAAACTACTTTTTAAATTTTTTGGTTGGGGGGGAAGGGGACGATTATTAAATAATCATCGATTCTTTTTTTAAAGGCATGGATTAAATAATCGATAAAGTTTTAAAACTAAAATTGTTACTTTTTAATTTGTAAATTAATTAATCGTTTAGTAATTTAATTTATTTTAAGAAAACCTACCACGTTAATGCGAATTCTTCTAATTTTTTCTTGTTTAATTTTATTTTTAAACTTTGTGTTGAAGTCAAATTTAGTTGTTATTTTAATGAAATTTGGAAAATCAGAAAAAAGCCTGTTCATCGAATAAAATAACGTTAACGCTTTTAAATTGAATACAGAAGAATATAATGCAGTTGGTTTTTGCGCAAATAAAATGCAACTACTTAATCGAACAAATCTCAATTGTTTTATTTTCGTCTAATAAATGTTTATTAGTTGTACTAACATTAAATTAATGGCGTTTTTTCTCTATTACGTTTTGCAGTTGGAAAGAGAGAAACAAATGAATTCTGTTGCTAAAGTTCTAAAGTAGAGATGAACTTTATATTATGTTCGTTTATATTATATTATATGCTTTTATTATGCTCGATTATATTTTGCTCGTCTTGAAAATTAATATTTGAATTAAAATAAACGTGTTAAAAATCGGAAAAATTAATCGATGTGCACATTAATCGGTGTAAAAATAATAGATTAAATTTTTTCGATTAATCGCGTGAAATAATCAATTGTACTAATCGCAATTAAATCGCCCTTCCCTAGCGTGTGGGCCTGCATTTCCATCTGGATGTCGGATTCCCTCCTCACCGCCATGCGCGTTGTGCAATGGGACCGCGTGCAGAACCCATGTAACCTATGTGGAACACATGCAGACTCCTGCTGGACGGTTTCTGGCCACACGCCGTTTTCCCATTCCTCCTTTCCAACGGAACTAGAAAACTAGGGTCACTTCAGCTGTCGATCCAAGTTTATTCCGCCCGTTAACTCCTCCCTTAACCCTCGTACCATATCTGCGGTCTCTTTGGACCTCATCATCATTCATTTGTTAAATTGTTCTAAATATTTGCGAGATAATTTCGGTCTTCTAGATATGTCTTTGTGCACTTATTAAGTAGGTACTAAACCATTTTTGTATATTTTCCAAGTAAGAATAAAGTAAAGAGTTATTTATTTTTATTCATTACATGTGACTGGTGAGGTATAATCCGTTCTTTTTCCATTCTCATTTGAAATATCTTGTCATGAACGTCAAAAATGTTTCTGATACCGTCAATATTTGATTTATCTGGAAATAACTTTCATAAACGTTTATAAATATTTCTGAATCAACAATGGAGGTTATGTACGGTACAGGTTGTTCTTTATATGAAATATTTAATATGAAAAAAATGTATTTATTATGTTATTGAAAATAACTTATAAAATGCAAACTTATATAAAACAATTATTTACATTCAGTATATTGCCGTACACATTCGTGTTTACCAGTTCCAAGTCATTATCAGTAAAGTTTGCGGTCCAAAAAAAACCAGGTATAGTTCTTGATTGTAAATTGCCGATTTGGTACGAAGGTTAAAGAGGCGATTGTGAAATATTTTCCACGGGACTTTTGATGGCGTAGCTTACCCTGACTAATGACACGGGTGCGCCTAGAAATCATCAGATGCGGGTGGCCTAAACCATCGCCATCGGCCATTCATGGTACGGTCCCCTTTTCGGAGTTAGCGACTTGGCTTGCGCCTTCCTAGTTCACTTCAATTAAGGATGAAGTGAAGTTACGCCCATCGTGGACGCGGAGGAGGAGGTGACGGAAACTCAGGTTACGGGCGGTTTCAATCTACACCAGAGCCAAGGCCTCCACGGTCGATGGGTCTGTCTTCAATGCCTGGCACGCATTCTTTTATTCTTAGGTTGAGTTGAGTGATCGCTAAGTTAAGCCACAAATCCACCGATAAAAAAACAACTAAATGCCTCCCAGTTCCGATCATTCGCAGTTTTTCGCTTGTTTGAGGCGGCTACTAATCGCGCACTTTTTCTTGATACTCCACAGCGGGGTGTGCGGGGAGAGGCGATGTTCTGGCCACGTCACGGCAGTGCAGAGCTCTCAACTTTATTGACAGAAAACTCGGCGTAATAACTCGTCTTGGACTAGATAGCTATGAGAAACAACGGAAGATTTTTTTTAAATTCTGAAGAAATAATTAATAGTTATAGGAAATAATTGAGTAACAAGAAGGAACATGGCACGCACAGGTCGATAGAAAGAGAGACCGAAAACTAGGAAGTCCGCATTGGAAATTAAAAAGGTGGGCAGCACTGCAAATTGAGCCGTGACGTTCCGAGTGGAGTTCATATTTTCTACCGGGCCGTGCTATGCCGGGCTGAGCGAGAACTAGGGAGTTCGAGGATCAAGAAAAAGTGCGAGCATAGTACCAGTTTTATTTATGCGCCCAAAAGTAACAGGAAAAGTCCTACTTTCTCGAAAACGAGAATTTTCCTAGCAAAACGAAATCTGCCATTAGTCATGAAATTCAACTAACTACCACTAGGTCTTTTTTTATTCAGTGTCATTTTGAATCATTTCTAGATCTCTACTCTCTTATAACCGTGACAATGTTGGGCAATCGCCAGTGTTTTCATTGAACTGAAGAGATACTTAGTATTAAAAAATAAAAATAATATTTTATTATACACTACTGATCTTTTAAAGTTTTCACCAATTTATATAATTAATAAAATCTTGAATTTATTAAATGTGAACAAATATGAAGCAAATAGAATTTGTAATGTCTATTCATGGAAAAATGTTGGAGACCACCTTTTTATGTAAATGAACCTGCAATATGTACTCACTGTGAGTGCCTATATCAATCCCACCTGGATAATTGTGGTCGCATTTTCTCTATATTGAATTGTTTCGATCTCTCCCATCCATTATATTCAAAATACGAAAAATATACTGATACACATTTTCAGACTTTAGAGTACAGTGCTACTGGACACACTAAGTTTTTAGAAGAGTTTTGTATTATTTTTAGTTTTCATAGAAACGCGATTTGTTTAATGTACGTAGTTAATAGTTTGGCAAATTAATTCATTTGTTTTTTTAATGTCCTAGGAGTTAATGTTATCTAAAACAAAAATTTAATACAAACGCTCACATACACAGTGCTTTCAAATGAAATTAGTGAACTAAGGTGGATTCTGCCGTACATTAAATGAATCGAAATATAAGTTTTCGTTAAAAGTGTGCAACGCATTATCGTACACTCTGCACAATAGGAGCAGCATACTATCAGTTTAAATTATTTATGATAAACTGATAAGCTAAACCTAGAAAAAATATAATAAATTACCTGAATGCCAAATGGATTGGTTCCTAGCTCGTCGGCTAGTTCTTGTGAAAATTGGATATATGAGCCATTTTCAGCCAAGCCCATAACTGTGTTGACCAAGTTTGAAGGCCTATCAACCTGAAAAAATGATTAAACAGTGATTTTGTATTATTTTTAGATTATAAACACTCGTTTATAAAATTTAATAGCCAGAATTATTGCATATACAATAAAGGTTGATTTTTTTTTTTACAATTTTCATTATAATGCAGGGCTGCTCAAGCAGAGCGAATGGGGAGCGCGGAGTTGTGTTGGCTATCGAGAGCAAGCTACGAAGTCCAGGCGTCGCGAGGCTAGTGACAACCTTTGTCGCAGTGCCTCGATAACTCCAGTCGCGGAAACATGAAAGTCGTGAGCACTTTGCCAACATACTCAAAAACTAATGCAGATACCAAATTTAACCGGATTCAACCTAGCCAGAAATCCCATCTATTCCACAAGAATCAAAAATAAGTACCCTTTCCATATATTCCAACAACAATTTTCTGAAATGGACCCTGATTACAGGTGAGCATTAGGTCTCCTCGACCGCAATGCTAGTGGTAAGATTGATTTTAGTTTAGTTAGTAAGTCAACAAACATGTATATAGTTAATGTAACTTAGCTATGTATATCATCAAGGAAAATAATAAATTAAAAAAAAAACTTTGCCAACAAAAACGTCCACACTGATATTTTGCAGCAACGGAAGAAAAGTATCTTTTCGCAGATTGCGGCAGTTAGGCCAAATATGTATCTTGCAAAAACGTGCTTTAATCACTTAAAGTGTAATTTGTAACATTATAAGACTAATCATGCTTCTGAATATGAAAAGTAATCTGAAGAAAAACGTAAGGAAGTTTTCAATGCTCTGCAAAACAATGTCTCTTAAGAAGCAAATTTTGGATTTGTACTTTGATGTTCCTACGTTGTTTTAACAGTAATATGACACAATAAAAGAGGTTAATTTTATTTATTTTAAAACTGTCTCTTTGGCAAAGAAGAATCTCTCATTCTTCTCAAAATCAGCTTTAGTGTCAAACATTTCACAAAACATCGAATTTCGGAGAGTGTGAATTCAGAACATTGCATTCGGAATTTGAAACCTGGTTTCATATATTTATGCATATATATGAAATATATTAATCCGAAATTTATTATATTTGTTACACCCTGTGTAAGCTTTGTTTAGTGTGATTTTCAATTAGCAATGACTGATTTGTTGCGTGACACTAAATTAAGTGAAATATTTCGAACAAAAGCAACATTTATTAGCGTTTTATGAGAATGTCTCTCAAAACAGTTTTCGAAACTAAACAGGAGTACTGCTAAATTGTTAGGCATCTTTGGTTCAATGTACAATTGTCAGCGGTATTTTTTCTTCGAAAAGTTTTCAATCTCAAATGAGAAGTGTCATGATAGATCCCAATGTGAAATGCATTAAGAAAAATAATTGATTTTGCAATTAAATCATTTTAACTTTCTCGTATTGTACGTATATGCGGAGTAATATACATAATATAGAGAAAGTTATGTTTTGCTGCGCGAAAAAAAACAGTGAATTTTTGGCGGAAAAAAATCATTGCCCGAACGAGAAAGGGCAGAAAACCAGTTGCTAAAGTAAGAGAAAAAGATCCTCAAACACGTGGCGTAGCCTAAATCCGTGTTTTGTGGGGCCTTGATGCAGAAAAACCAATTGAAAGCAAAATGTCCGTCTGTCCGTACATAGCGTTTTTAACGATCTCATATTTTACTAAAGATTTCATATGAAACAAAGATATCTATTTTCAATATTATACTATTGCGTGGTTAATATTTTGCTAGAAAACAGGGTTCGCGGAAATAGGTACGGCATCAATATTTTACCGTCCTTCGATAAATATCAGGAGAAAATTGAGAGAAGAGAAGATAATTGTTTAAAAATTGCTAGGAACATATGGAAACGGGGACGCCAAACCATTGTTGGGTACCAAGGTAGAAAGTAAAGATCTATTTAATATCCTTTCCGAACATCATCACACGCCTATGTAATTTGTATTGTATTTTCATGAATGTGTCAGATCTCTTCTCATTAAGCCGTGTCATATAACAAATTTCATTAATTACATTGTTTTTCCATTAATTACTGCAGTAGTTTATTGGGCAAAAGTTTGGTTTATTCAGGTATTTTTGTCTTAGTCAAAGTATTTTTGGCTGGAAATGTTTGACACTTAAGAACAGTGATCACTTTTAGCAAAATTATTTAAGTGTAGAAGATACTCCAGACTAATTTCAGTGAGACTTTCAGGAGTACGATATAAGTTTAGCCAAAATTCATTATTTTTCACCTTATTTCGCTAAAAGACACGTAAATCGGGTTAAGATTACGGTACTTTATTTTAATTACGTCAATACAGAATAGAGAGTCTCTAATTTTCAAGTCTAATTTTTACTCCAAATTATTAAGAGGATAACATTAAAAAGATCTTCTCATATAATATGATCATGTAACTTTGAGATCAATTGTCTGAAAGCCAGGTTGAACATGTGGGAAAATTTAAACAATTCTCACCGATGTTGCATAATTTTTGAAAGATGTAAAATGTTCCTTTCAAAAGTGGCTCGCTGTTAATGGGCTGAAACAAACATCTCCTTCTCTTTTCTTCGAGTTTCATTCCAATGTAACAATTGCAAACTCGGTGGCATCAACGTTCGCAAGGCCACGGGACAGATGACGTCGTGCGACGGTGACCGTGCCCGTGTGGCCTGCCAACTAGCGAATTTCAAATGAACGGACGTCAACGACGTACCTTTTGCGACGCTCGTGTGTCGCTTACCTAGTTCTAAATCCCATGTTGCCATCATTTCGAACGCCAAAGCACTCACGAACTCGAAATTTCTACCGATACCTGCGACCTTGACATAATTGCCACACGACACAAAATCTCCAGAAACTTTTTAAAACTAGGCTTCGCTGCTTCCTTTACTGTCATGAACACATACTATTTGCTTTATGCTCAATGGGTGGCATTTAATGTAACGGAAATAAACTTAAATTATTGCTCGGATTTCTGAAAAGTTTAACCAAATAGTAATATATTTTCCTTCATCCCTTTGTAGCATTTTCGGAGTGATCGTAACTGAAAAGTAATGATTTTTATGATTTTAATGAAACTGAACGAGAAGTCCATTTATTCTTAACACTATGCTTTATTTCTTGAAAATATTAATTTTCTTAAAATCTTCAACCGGGGGAGGCGGCTCAGGGCATTAACAGTTGCCATTACAGTGCCTCTGACCGGGAAGTCCTAGATTAGTCCCGACGGTGGCAGTATTTTCGATGCTAGCTAGAAGCTGGGTCGAATTCAGACGCTGTCTGAATGAGAATTCTAGCCGGTAGCTGCTCTGTTCGATTGCTTTCCGTCGTTTCTTCGATCAACACCAGGCGAATGCCGGAGCAGTACCCTAACAAACGGGTCACAGTCGGCGCGCAATCTTGCTTTCTTCTTCCTTGTCCTATCCTCTCCCCCTTACACACACACTTACATTAGCATGCACTACACTACCACACATATCGGGAGGCTGGTCGAGAGCTTAGAGCTTGTCCCGGCTGGGGCGGTGCCCCGCTGGTGGGAGATACCCGGCTGAGGAAAACGCTGCTAACAGACGGGAGGTCGCCGCCGGATCGTCCGCCCCTAAAAATTGCGCGCTCCAGTCTGCAGCCTACTCAGCCTGTTCAGTAATCTGACACTGTCTCGCGGGGTGGAATGCCATTTTTGCATTCCTTTATTTTATTTTACGTCAAAAAAAGTTAAAAAACTGCGTATGACGTGCTATGGGGAAAAGTGAATTGTGTGCACATTTTCAAAATTCTGTGATCCCTACACTAAGTCATATACTACTTAAATTTTGAATTTTTGAAAGGGAGAAAAAAACAATAACTCCCATTAGTAAAATCTATTTTCAAAAATAAATAAGCAAAACAAGGGGCCATCTCAGCATTTGCTCAATGGATCAGGGAAACTGGACGAAAACCTGATCGAGATGGGGATGATAGATTAGTTTATTGCTTGCTTTATTTGAACTTACCTTTAGCCAGAAAAAAATGCCGTCATAGTTGAATGTAAGTACATTCTTGATCCGATCCAACACAATGTAGCCGATTCTGTGTATTATTATCATCATTCGTTCTACAAATTTGTGCATCTGCAACAAGTTACAAAACGCTCATATTTATGCATAACTTCAGTAACAACTTACATTCCTTGACAAACACCGATGTATTCACAACAAGGTGTAATAGAACGGTAATTTTCTTAAGAGAGGTGAAGTGCAAGGGGCAATAAATTGAAAGCGAAATGTGAGGTGGCTGTTGCTCGGTATGAAGTATTGCATTCTCTGTCGCGAAAGTGCCACGTCATCATAATCATAAAATCACGGGTAATCATAAAAATTAGTATGAATTATCTTTATTTTTCCTCTACTTCACGGCAAAAGATGTTATGAGTCGGTTGAATATAAATCCCCATCCCGAAAAAACGGGGGACCGGGAGCGGTATCTCAGTGCATAAATGCAATATTTAGTTACGTGAGCGGCATTGTTGCCGGCCGTTGCCGGGTGAGGCGGGGCTGGGACGGGCGGGGCCGGATGGAGCAAAAGAATGAGCGAGGCGGAAGGAACAGGTGGAGCGGGAAGAGAGCAAGGTCCAGGGACAGAAGGATGAGTGAAAGGTGCGAGAGGAGTTAGAGGACGGAGGGAGCGAAAGAAAAAGATCGAACAAGCGGAGTGAGGAGGCGGAGCGCAGACTGAATGGAAGAAAAAGCGCAGCGGAAAGAGCGGGAAAAAGCGTGATAAGTGGGAAGAACAGGCAGAGCGGGACGGACGTGTGTGGGGCGGGAGGAGTAAGCCCGCACCCTCCTCACGCCTGCACCAGCAGCCGCGTCTGTCGACACTGTCAATTTTGTAGTTTAAAATAATTTTAATGAATAAAGTTGAACACGACCTTCTTTTAAAATTTGTTTTTAATGAACAGATTTCATTTACGAAAAAATCTACAAGTGTTATGGACAATAACGTGGTAATCCACAATTTACAACTGAAAAGAATATTTATGAATACTGCCTTAAAAATCTCCCGCGCAGCGAAAGTTTTGGTCTTAGGATATGTTTCTCAAGAGAATAAAGGCAAGTGGTTGTTAAAACGTTTTAAACAAAATTAAATTTTTGACGGTACCATCGCTGTTGGTGCAAAACAAGCATGTGAGTTACCATGTGATCGCCCATAATTCTTCAATTGTAGTTGTAGGATCCACATAAATTTGAGTTTTTGTAATTTTCGAAAATTAATGGTTATTGAATTTCTCGGTTAACGATATCGAATATGCTATATCGAACGATATAGCATATACAAGCTCAAATTCCGCGATAGTTCATTT
Organism: Teleogryllus oceanicus; assembly: GCA_964035755.1. Taxonomy (NCBI): domain Eukaryota; kingdom Metazoa; phylum Arthropoda; class Insecta; order Orthoptera; family Gryllidae; genus Teleogryllus; species Teleogryllus oceanicus. The sequence goes on along the minus strand of CAXIVR010000011.1, from coordinate 21,313,078 downwards.
TCCTTTTTAAGAACCACCGATGAATCTCTTTTGATTTCAATAGTCTGTGAAACACTCTTGTTATGCCGATTAGTTATTGCCACAAAAACGGGACATTTTGGCATTCCCGGTTTCCTTTCAAAGAATACAGGCCATACAATACCTTAGCGACGACCGATGGCAGCTAGCAGGAGAATGGGGTAAGACGAAAAGCTAGTCCAGACCGCAGAAAAGGAAAACTAACCAGGACGAGAAAGTGTTTGTCATGCTGTAGCGCCAGTATTTTGTGTGTTGTATGTAGTTTTAATGGTATGATGTATATAACATTCTTTTGAAAACAATAATTTAAGGATGACACTACTTTTTATTTTGTCATCAATAATAATAACCACTTCAAACATCATACTCGCATATAATAAATATAGGAGGCACGTATAAAATGAACAAATTTCTGCCTACAGAATCAACATAAGAAGGGAAAATGGTATTGGTATATTTTCACCTGGCTGTTTATTCTGCAATGCCCAATGTATGGGTATTGTCCAAAAAATATTTAGGACAATCAATACCAAATCTTCACTTCATAAGACAGAATACCACTAATTACCTAAGTATACAGTTTTCTTGAGAGGTTCTCGAAGGGCCACAATTGCTCTAAGACGTTTGGCTCTTAAAAGAATTTCACATACGATGAGCGAAATCATTTGATTCAACCTGTACCGGATCAGAAAAGAGGCAGCCATGGTGGAGAAGTGTGTCTAAGTGTTCGTGGAACAGAATGTTCTAAATGTAAATTAGAGACGTCTGATCAGTGTTTTCCAATTTTTCATACGAAATAATTTTCATTTCTATTACAATGTGTGTTATTTGTTATAAAGGACTAGCTTGACCGTATGGTCACTCTTTTTTTCTCAAAATTAAAAAAAAAATTTTAAACCAAATTTTATTGATTCTTATCCTTTCAAATGTCATTTGTAAACTAAGTTTAAAGAAATTATCCATTTTAAAAAATTCCTTCCTCAAAAAGTTAAGCAGCGCTTTATTCACGAAGGGGAACAGTTGTGTTCCGAGCGAGTCAGCGCGAGGTGCTTAATTGTCCCGAGTGAATAAAACTCAGGTAAAACCCGTGTCATATACAAAACTTAATTTTTAAACAATATTTCTTCGCATGCACACCTGTGCCACGGACGCGTATCTACGAAAAAGAGTACGAATGTTTCTGCAAATAGAGAAATTACGTTTTCCCGTAAGAAAAAAATGTTGACGATACGTGTTCAACGCAGTATTTTTAAATATTGTACTATTTAATAAATTTATTGGATTTTTGAAGAGACAGGGAAAAGTCTGCTAGCCAAAAAATAGTATTGTACAAAGCTTGAATTTTAGATATTTGTTAAGAAGCTTGTGACTATCATTATTTATTTTTAAACGTGATTAAAAGGCGGTTAAATCACACTTTTTTCTATGTTAAAATGTATCTTTATTCCTCCCGGGATTTAAGTAACTACATAGCGCGATTAAAGTATATACACCCACCCACCCATCCACCCACACACCATACACACACTACACACATACACATACACACACACGAGCGTCTCCAATTGCCATCATAGTCTGAGAAAGATAGTGAGTTTGAATATACATATGAGATATACGTCTAAGAGAATACATATACTATGCAAGTTAAAAACCTTCAACAATAAATACATTTATTTTATTTTAAGAAGTTCTGATCGCTAGTTCTTACTGAATAGCATAATTAATGTCACTGAAATGTAATCAAGGCAAACTTGTGTAAAATACAATTCCTTCTTAAAGTATGACACATACTTCTATCTTCCTTGTGACCAACATGACATTTAAATTACAAATTAAACATAAAGTGCCACAAAATGTATTTATTGTGAAGCACACACAGTATTTTGAGATAATTGGATATACTGGTTTTACTTACTGCCTTGTATTTCATCACGACAGGAATGGTGATATCAGAATATACTTCGAATTCATAATCAGTGTGGTTTCTTTCATCGATGCTCTGTGTTTCCACGGTCTTATTGTCGAAATCTTCTTTAAAACCATTCGTAATTATTGCAAAGGTTCTCAGTATGTTTCTGAAATGCATTTGTAGATAATAAATATCTGTGTACTTACATTTCATATATTTTACTTTTTTTGGCTGTGTTAAGAATTATCATATTTTTTAAATGAAAAAAGTCTAAATATTTTATAATTATGTACAACTCTACATAGTTATTAGCACAACAAATGAACTGTTAAAAGCTCTGACAAGTGAGAAAGAATGTTATTTTAATAAACAATATTGGTACTTATATTGCTTTTTAGTAGGTTTATGCCCTAATTATAGTTTTTTTTATTTTCAAATTTATTTATTACTTTATGCACCCGTCAAATGTACATTAGTTAAACATTCTTTTTGATTCTACTAATCGAAGTAATGTGTATTTGGTAACTACTTAATTCATTTATTAAATAATAGAAACACTTTTTGGTTTCAAATTGATTACAAATTTATATTATTAATATGGATAAGCAGTTTTGTTTGCCGATGATACGAATGTTCTTTGCAAAAAAGAAACAATAAATAGTACAATTTCAGAAGTTTCAATTTGGTTTTGTAATAACAAATTAATAGTTAACGAAGGAAAAACTATTTCAATGCAATTTTGCGATTCAAATCAGCAATCGTGAACTCCATTGAAAATGAACAATATGCAATTAGCTGATGTTAAGATAACAAAATTTCTAGGTCTCTCAGTTCAGTCAAACCTCAAATGGAATGTACATATAACAGAATTAAACATTAAATTAAGCTCATTATGTTACACATTTAAAATTCTTTCAAAATCTGTCAGCCTTAATGCAGCTTGTTACGTGTATTTTGCGAATGTACATTCAGGACTGAGATATGGCATAATAGTCTGGGGACATCATCCTTTAGTGCCCAGACATTTAGATTGCCAAAGAAAATTATCCGAATAATGAAAAAAATGCAATCCACGTGATCCCTGCAAGCCTCTTTTCATTGAGCTTGGAATCTTACCATTGCCTTGCCTATTTATTTATGAATCTGTAGTATTTGTCAAAACTGACTTACTTAACGGCGGGAACGTATTTTCATGTAATACTGATATTTATAGCTACAACACACGACACTACAAATCACGTTCAACAAGTGTCAGTATCAACAGCTCACTACAATAAATCCACATACAATACATGTACGTTATATTACAATGCATTACCAAATGAAATTAAACAATTAAAATTGGTACACAAATTAAAGTTAAAAGTAAAATCTTTTCTGCTGCCTAACTGTTTCTATACAATTAGAGACCATACTCAGAGATCTATATTTAGACTTTACTTAGAGACTATACTCAGAGATATACTCTTTGACTATACTAAACGTCTAAAAGAAAAATAATGTTTAGTTAAACAAAACAATGATATAGTATAATGAATTAGGTTACATTTACATTGTATAATTTTTAAAAAAGACTTAAATGCCTGTAACAAGTATGTACTTCAGCTTCCTGATCAATGACCCCCATCTCGATCGGGTTTTTGTCCAGTTTCCCTGATCAATTGAGCAAATTTTGAGATGGCCTCTTCATTTGCTTCTGAACCTAAATGTAGCTTCACTATGCGCACGGTTTTTTGAGCTTTCCTTTTGCTTGTAGTGGTAGTAGAGCTTAGGGTAAGTTTATATTTTGTTAGTAATACAGCAAAATCAAATCTGCTGTTCATTTACCGTTACAAATAAGTTCTCTATAACTCGGAAACGAAAATATCTAGTTTTTGAAATGTTAATATCTCGCTTTTTTAATTTATTATTATTATTATTATTATTATTATTATTATTGCTCTTATTATTATTATTATTATTATTTCACATTTCAACTATTAATAGTTAAATTGTTGGGAGGGTGTTCTGAAACTGAAGAAAGCGTCCGCAGGTGATTTTCTTCCCCATACGTCATATACAGTTTTTTACCGTTTTTGACTAAATAAATAAATATTTATTTTATTTTTAAAAAAAATTAAATTTTGAATCTCCGCTCAATCGTACCTCTCAACAAAATTAAAATATGTTTCCGGTGGGATTTTTACACTCTAAATCAGGAAAAATACACTTAAAGTCCTTTGTCTATTACTAGTACTCACTTGAAAATGTTTAGTATATCCTCTGTAGTGACATCTTCGTTCTTACTTTGCTCTTGTAATGTCACAGACATTGTGTTTGCTACATCTACAGCACGATGTGCTAAGTCATAATCAAGAAAGTCATATTCCCTGCTACTGGCAATAATATACAATATAGCCGTTGACATTTGCTTGATAGAAAGAAAACTCATTAGATCAACCTGGGAAATATGGAATAGTTCTGTGCAGTCATTAATCATAAATTCAAACAGTTAAACACAATTTGTATAGGATTAAAAAGTATTGAAAGTTAAAAAACGTTTTGACGGAATGTTAGTAATATTAATTGAAATAAATACGATTTCGACCCAAATATAATTGCTGACGGATAAATGTGTCGCAAATTGACGTAGGGATAAAATGACCAGATATACAGCATTAGGCTGTACAGTACAGAATTTGTTTATCGAGCATTCTCAATAATTATCCTGTTCGTGACATTGTAATTGAACCTTTTATGTTTGGAGGTAAATTATTTATTGATATGGACATGATACTAATGCAATTAATTTTTTATTTTAAAACAATGTATAGCTTCTATTTCTCCTTTTCGTTGTAATCCCTGATTTTTTTCAAAAATTGGAAAAGTTCAAAATTCTTTCGATGTTTTCTTACTACTAAAATACTCGTATTAAAGATAGTGATTTTTTCTTTAATGAAATGTGTTCCGTAAAGATAGATTTTGAAATCAGGTCATATACATTTTTTCCAAAATTTAGGTACACGCATAGTTTTGCGTGAAATATAGGAAATGTTTAATTATGTTTAAATAATTTTTGTAAAGAACGGGACCAATTTTTTATTAAAGTTTGATTATGGATAGCGTATAAGACGTCTTAGAGCATGGTGCAGGTCTCATGATCGTTGTAAACATACATTTTTTTCTTAAAAAATGCCTTCAACAAAAACATCTTCAAATAAGGTCACGATCAATTTTTCGGAAACATGAGTATTTTTTTGTGTAATTTGTCGTCAAACATTGTCGCCCACTTCGATTTTCCTGCGCTTAGTGAACATAATTTGAGAAGTGCTTCGAGGCAGTTGGATATTTCGAGAATCCTGTCTCGTTGTTTAACTTCATATTAATAAACATTACAAATCGTAGAACATTAGGTTCGAAAATGTATACCTGTATTAACTTGCAATGGAAATGAATACATAAGCGTTACACATATTGCAAGAATGTATGTGCTTTCTCATTTGAATGAAGAATGTAATATGAAAGTTATTAATTTGGAATATTTATTGCTTTGAGCGTTTCATTCAAGGTTTAAAAATGAAAGAAAAATTTATAAAAATTTAATACCATAATTTAACAATTAGATAAAAAACTCAGTATCAATATTGTACCGTTTATATCGTTTATTACAATTTGATATTTCCAACTTACACGGCGTTGTCATACTACGCGACAATTGATATTTGAGTGATGGATTTGAGATGTGCTTCCGAGAAGACCATTGTTGACGACATGAATGGGAGAGAGAAATATAAGGCGGCTTTATTTACTTAACGTTAATATTACAGAATGAAATGCACGGGCCTTACCGCCCCACGAGACGGCAGTTGACTCATTGTTGGGATATAATTTAGCTATATGCACAGACATTTTAACTGTCAAATTTGTGATGATATTTGCTTGAAAGTATTTAGTTTTCGCTAATGAGATTTGTAAAATTCTGTAATGAGATTTACAAAAAAAAAAAAAAAAGACTGAGAAGTGTTAATTCGGCCAGAAATTGCGATATAAATAGTATAACGTAATTGTTACTAAGTGCGAGAAAGTGTGTGCAGTTTTACCTTCACTAGTTTTACTTTCTCGCTACTGCTTACTCAGTATTGAGGAAGTTACGAAATGCTGCGAGATAAAACCGGCGCATGTTCGAAAGAAAAACTTTTATTGACGGACCCCGGAAACGACGAAGTGGATAAATCCAGTTGCTAAATATAGAAAAGGAATTACTCTAGCACGCAGTGTAGTTTTGTGGATCCTTAATACCGCAAACTCGACAAAATTCAGACTGCCGAAATGAAGTTTTTAAGAGGTTGTATTGGTGCCACAAGGAAAGACAAGATTCGTAATGAAGAGATACGCAGCTACCTAGGAATTTATAATCTAAATGAAAAAATTGATGAATACAGGAAAGCATGGAGAGACCACATAGACAGAATGGAAAACACGTGAATGCCAAAACAGATTCTGAAATACAAGCCAAGAGGAAAAAGGAACATAGGAAGACCGAAGAGAAGATGGATGGATCAATAATGAGACCCAACGGAACGAAAGTTCTAATACTTGAAGAAGAAGAAGAAGAAGAAGAAGAAGAAGAAGAAGAAGACAAAACCAACAAATTTTATGGTCTTCCTACAACTAAAATTTGAAGATATAGATTTTTTCTTAATGAAATCGGTTCTTTACAGAGAGATTTTTAAATAATGTAATTAACATTTTTTCGAAAATTTGGGTACTTTTCTCGTAATATGCGTTAAATAAGCAATTTTTAATTTTGTTATACATTTTTTTCTCAAAACGACAACAATTTGTTTTATTGAATTTTGACCTCTCATTACTTGTCATTTCCACATCTTATTATGTAAAGCAAAATCATTTCTTCATTTTCACATTTAACTCAATTAAGACGCAATTTAATATATATTTAATTATTAAATAATATTAATTAGTCGTCCTATCTTTTCATGATTGGAATGAACAGCCCCATAATTTTTTTCTTATAATACGTTCGACAAAAATAATTCTAGAATTCTATCACCGTTAAACAACTCAAATTTCCAACGATGCTTTGTTCAAAATTTTATTTTTTCAATTTTCGAAAAATCAGCCATTTCAAGGAACATGAAGCCTGCGCCCATGTTACACATTCGGACAAACGGACGGATTGACAGACAGCCATACGGACGGACGGACAGACACACGGACGGTTTAACGTCAATCGATTTTTCGGAACCAAAGCCCCCGTCTGCGTGTCTATCCGTCCGTTTGCGTGTCTGTCTATCCGTCTGTCTGTCTGTCTTACCGTCAGCGAACACTGCTAGTGCCGAAACCGTGCATAGGATTTTTTTCCAAATTGAAGAAACCCCTGTCCATTTGGCTATACTTGAAGCTTTGAAATTTTGAAAATCATTCTTTAAAATTTGGGGGTACTTTACATGAAGCCGCCCGGACATTTTCAAAATTTTATCGAAAACCGCTCCAAATTTGTTCTTTAAATTTCTTGAGAGTAGAGTAAAATACACTTATAAAGGTCGCGTAGGTTCAATTTTCAGTTTCTCTTAATTTTCGAAAATTTCAAAAGTTGAATTTTTCTGGGCGTTTTCCTGCAACTATAAAATTGAAGATAGAACATTTTCTTTTAAATTAAATTTGTTGTCCATAAATAGTTATTTCATTAAAGCCATTTGTTTTTTTTTGTTTTTTTTTTGTTTTTTTGAAATTTTAGAGGATTTCGTGCAATATTTGCAATTTTAGTCAATAACAAAATAATATTTCCTCAAAAACGGTTGCAAATTTTTCTTTACATATTTTGTAGGAGTCCTAAATGTACACTACACGATGACATAGCACCAAATTGCTATATTCTTTATTAAAAAAAGGTACAAAATGTTTTTTTTAATTTTCTCTCAAGTCAGTAATATTAGAGGCGCTTTCTTCATATTATTATATTTATAAGTAGTACATTTTTTAATGTTTTATAAAGTTTCTCGACAACTCAAAAGTTTCCTGTTAACATGATTTCAAATTTCCGCATTTTTAGAAAGGCTCATACACCATTATCTCGAAATGGACGGGAAATTACACGGGAGTTTTTTTTTGTTTTTTTTCTCCCTTTCAAAATTCAAAATTTATTGCTTATTTATCCTTGAAAATAGATTTTATTACATGGGAGTTTTTTTTTTTTTTTTCTCCCTTTCAAAAATTCAAAATTTAAGTAGTATATGACTTAGTGTAGGAATCACAGAATTTTGAAAATGTGCACACAATTCACTTTTCCCCATAGCATGTCATACGCAGTTTTTAACTGTTTTTTTTGACGTAAAATAAATAAAAATAAATAAATAAATAAAAATAAAATGGGCTTCAAATTTTTTCTTCAATTTTTTCCAATGAATTGTGCCAATTGCACTGTTTCGTATGCTGTAAAGGTTACTTTCGTGTAGTCTTTTTTTTTCCAAAAATTATACAAATGAAATTTCAATTAAATATATCTTACCCCGCGCCGTTAATACGCACATTTCCACCAATTCCTGTACATTATTGCATTTGTAGGTGGAAGTTCTTCAAATGACTTGGAATGAAGTTTTTTGAAAACTCAATAGATTCCCGTGAGCTTCAAATTTAACATTTACAGTAATGCTTAATCGCGATTTTCTTAAATCCGGCTTCACATTTTTCAATGAAAATTTCTATTTAGGACGAGGTTTTTTAAATTTTTAAAGTAATATTTCGATTCTACTATTTCAAAACCGAAAAATTGAGAAAACAAAAAAAATGAACTTTGGGCGACGATAGATGGTAGTTGAGTAGAGATTGGAACAAGGCCTAAGCCAATCCGCACGAAGGAAATTAGAAAAATTAGCTACGAGAAAATCTGCGCCATTTTGTAGCATTTCTAGTTTCTTAATAAAATGTGTTCTTCAAAAACATGTTAAAATAGTCATATTGAATTTTTTAAAAATATGAGTATTTTCTGAATAATTTGGCATCAAACATACTCGCCCGTTTCGAATTTACTGCGCTACGTGAACGTAAAATGAATAGCTGATGAAATAAATAAATTATAATAAATAAGTGAAATGAATTGCCAGGCTGTTGGAATTTATATATTATTTTAAAGCAAGTTAGAATTTATATATTATTTTATAAGTTTTCATTCATTTCTTACATTCAAGCTTTTGTTATGTGTTTACCAATTTATCTTTTAGAAATTATTTAAAACCTATTTGAAATACATGAAATAAAGATTACTAGTCTTCAGGGAATATCGGATTGGAATGCAACAATGGCATTCTGCGCCGCGACTCCGCAGCCGAATTTCTGTGAATTACGTCTCATTGTTGGGACATGATTTAGCTGTATGGAAGGAAGTTATAATTTTTTTGTTTGTTATTTAAGGTCGCATCAATATCTAGGCATCATGTTATTTAAGGTCGCATCAATAGCGACGACTATTGGAGTTAACGTTAGGGTAACTATGAGGATGAAACGATATGGTAATGATAAGAGGTGAAAGGACGAACACAAATACAATGCCCGAGGTGGGACTCGAACCCGCGACCCTTTGGTCCGAGATCACTACGACACCTTAGCGATCTCGGACACCGGATCGGAAATGTTACAATTGTTGTTGGCAGATCAAAATTAATTCAAATTTGGTGACGTACTCACTCATAAATCGTTTATAGCAATTTTTTGGCGCTAATTAACAGCAAAGGGAATATATTTCAAACATCACGCCTTGGACGTTTTAGGCGTTTTAGCGTCTTAAAAACTAAACTTTTGAGGCTTAAGGCCTCAAAGGAAAATTCCTCATACCGTAATCTACAGGATGATATCTTTTTAAACGTTCTTTTACGTTTTTGCTGGCTCGGCGCTTCACGATTCTACCTCATCTTTTCAGAGCCTGTAGTATCTGCAACTGTATGTTAAATTAAACTCATTACTTCATATTCTACGAGACTGAATTACACGGGTGTACCTCTGCTCGGAAATAAGATAAAATAGGAATATTTTCTATTGACAAGTGTTTATTGTATTGTTATCAATTACAAGGAGACACATAGAGCAAGTGACGGACAATAAGAGGGTATTGAAGACAAATATATATTTAAAGGCTTAATATTGAAATGGCCGGCCTGGGTGGCCGAGGTGGCTAAGAGCGAGTACCGACTCAGCGCTTCGGTCCGAAGGGTCGCGGGTTCGAATCCCGCCTTGGGCATGGTTGTTTGTCCCTTGTCTTTGTATGTATGTGTTGTCGCGGAGGGCCTCGCGTTCTGCTGACCCCAGATCAGAGGAGCCCGCAAGTGTGTTGGTGTCTAGTTTATGGTCGAATATGCGTCCCATCGGGACGTAAAGGGTAACCGGCTGTCGGCTGGATAAAAACCCTAGAAAGAAGAATATTGAAATGGAAAACTAGGGAAGAGGATGGGGTTTAACATGCCAGAGTTTTGGGGTGGGTACGCTTTTTCATGTCGACATTAGGAGAATCAAACGTCTTTCCAAAGAAAGACGCAATTGGATCGCATTGTTTGAAAAGGAGGTCGCCGAAACAGTTTCGCGGCGACTCATCTCGCTGGAGTAAAAAGCTGATAATGCGCACGTATTATCCTACTGACAGGTTTTCTTTGTAAATTATTTTTTCTTCCTGTTCGGCAGTTTTGCCTTTCAGGGTTTGAACATTTTTTATTTGTATTACATAACTTTTTTAAGCATTCACGTTTGAGCATACAACCTCTCACTTCTTGTATCTTTATACTAGCTAATTTTATAGGATTTAATACTTAATGGTGATGATAAGGGGTGAAAGGACGAACACAAATACAACCATGTCCGAGGCGGAACTCAAACCCTTGACCCTTCGGTCCGAGATCACTACGACACTACTGCCTTAGCGATCTCGGCCACCGGGCCGACCCTACTGACAGTGAATTCAAATTGTATAGGGTTGGTACTGCGACTCCAGGAGGGTTATTGGCTAGCAAGGTTAGCTCTCACGCACGCATTTCGAGAGAAAACTATTTTCTTTTCGCCCAGACAAGGTAATACTGACTTCTTTAATACTTAATCATTCTTACGTTAATGTTAACTAATAGTTCTTAAATAATTTGCTTTCGGAATTTTCCCTTGTGTCAAGGGAGTAGAAAAAAGGCAGGAGTTTTGGTATTCAACACGAAAACACCTACAGATTCTCTCCCAAAAACTCTTAAGGTATTTAGCATCCTAAATAATTGTCAAATTTGTTTGAAAATATTTAGTTTTCGCACCAAATGTTCTACGATTTGGGATAATTTTACCACAAATAATGACGGAGATATGTTAATTTGGAGAAAAATTGGGGGTATAAATAGTATTTCATAAATAGTATTACTAAGGGCGAGAAAATACGTGCTCTTTTAGCATCACTAGTTAGTTATTTTTGCAAAAGGAAAAGGTTATCGTCAAAATATTTCAAAGGAAATTGTTTCGTATATTAATATTACGTAATATATGTTACGTTACGTATTATAGATTGTTAATGTACATTCCATATATGCTTTGTATAACAGTAAATTATATGTAATAAAATATAGTCAATTATATATAAAAAAGAAAGTAAATTACATATAGTTTTGTATATTCTGACTTTTCCCACCTCCACTGCCAAAATTGCACCATGTGCGGAGGCAGGATTTCTGAGCCTGCCTAGGGGAGATTTCTAGCAGCCACTTTCATCGGATAGTTTTCCGTGGTGTCGTATCGATGTTAGGCGAATGCCGGAGCAATTCCCAAACAAGCGGGCCACGGACCGCGAGCGATATCACTTTCCTTTTGCTTGTCCTATCCTCACCACTTACACACACATTTAAATGCACTACACTATTACTCATGAAGGAGTCCGGTCGGGAGCTTAGAGGTTGTACTGGTTGGGGAGGTGTCCGGCGGGAGAAACCCGGTCGGGGAAAACCACGCTAGCCGACAGGTCGCGCCGGATCTCACCATCATCTCTCGAGAAAAAATCACGCACTACATTTACAGGACTAATGTCCTTAGCAGGTGACGCGCCCGGAATCACCAATCAATCAATACACACTAACTCAGGTTTTAGGGAGATATAAATAAAGTTGCTTTCCCTAGAAATGTTTTAAAAAGTACAAGGAAAGAAAGTTCAAGCTTACCTTTGTCAATTCTTTTATGATCTTGTGTATCATATCTCTCTTGACTTCTAATGTTAGATTGGTTTCAGCAATGAGAGTAGGGAAGATTGAAACTATAGTCATAACAGCTGAAATACATATTTTATATTGAATACCTTTCATTTTATTATTTTTAATGAATAAAAATTATTTAATATATAAATTATTCATCTATTACTGGTGGATAAGTCAAGGTACACACATTAATATACATACATAAAATTTTAACATTTTATTTTGTACGCTCTGGTCAAACACAAGAATAACAAAAAAAAAAAAAAAACTTTTTACATGGGAATGCCTTTGGCAAGTGTTCAGCCGTTCACAAATTGTGACCGAAAAATCCCGACCTCCAGCTTAAATATGATTGCAAATAGTAACAAGCGTGTTTGGCAATAATTGATGAAAAAATATTTGCTTCCATGTAATGAACACTATATTCAAAGGCAAGTCGGCAACATGTTTATGCTATTCTATTACCGTATGTTAACACATTTGCATTTTACTTTCTCGCGCTTAAGGAGTTTCTTAAGAAGAGAAAGTTCGGTAATACTGCGCGAAAAAACGGCGAATTTTGGTCACAAAAACTCTTATTCCAAGGCCACGAATTGGCAACGAAAAAGTGAATAAATACAGATGCTACATTTAGAAAATAAACTTTAACACGTGGTGTAACCAGAATTCGGGTTTTGTGGGTTCTTTGTACCGAAAAATCGATTGACGTTAAAACGTCTATCTGTATGTCCGTCTGTCTTTCAGAACAACACTAGCGGTCGAACCGTTCAGCCAATTTTCTCCAAATATGATATTCCTCAATCTGTCTAATGTCGCCTGATGGCCCTTGAATTTGAAACCGATATTTTAATTTTTTGTGAGCGCTGAATTTTAGAATATAAATGCCGGAGTATTTTTTCCCCTGGAACCCAAAATTATTCTTTCATTTTGGGGCGGAATTCATTTTTTTGTTTTTTATTTTGATTATAGGGTTTTTTTTGTTTATTCGCCGGTAAGAACCAATGTTATTTGTTCCTCTTTGTACGCTGTGAATTTTATAAATGCAGGAGTAATTTTTTTTGCTAGATCCCAAACTTATCCTTACATTTCAGAATATAAATGGCGGGAGTAATTGTTTCCTAGAGCCCATAATTATTCTTAAATTTTGGATAGAGTTTAATTTTTTAAATTTTTTTTTAATTTTTCCAAAATTATTCTTAAATTTTGGAAGGGTTTCAGATTTTTTCTAAGAATTTTTAATTTTTATGTTTATTTGCTCGTAAGAACCAATGTTAATTGTTTCTTTTTGAACGGCCCTGAATACGGAATATAAATAGCTGGAGTATTTTTTTCCCGAGAGCCCATAATTATCCTTAAATTTTGGGTTTTCATATTTTTAATTCATTTTTAGATGTATTTCTGAGTGGGCGCTGCTTGGGCCCACGAATTTGGGCAATTCAAAGGAACCTCAAATTCGGGAATAGAGCACTTCATTAGCCCAAAATTAGCCTATAATTTTGGATATAGTTTGGTTGAGATTCTTTTTTTGGCTCTTTAGACGGCTCAATTTGCAGAGCCTTCCCGGCCATTCTAGAGTATATTTTGAATTTGTTTATAAAATTGTAAATTGTTGCGAAATTGTTAGTTCGAAGTTTTCGGTTCTGGGACATCTGAGAACCTTTCCTACTTCGAAATTGGAAAAACTGGAATTGTTTATGATTTTGCAAATTTTTCATTGTCTTCTAAACTGACATTAAACGAGACTCAAACTTTCGCAATCCGATTGGCGCTTTCGCCTTTCGTTTTCGAGGTAGGTAATTATTTAAAGCGAATTAACATCTCTTGACAACTTCCATTGTTTTGGGAGTGAATTCTTTCGCAATTCTCACACAAGTCTTTTTCTCTTCAAGCCGTTTTGCATATGCTTGGTGCACTCTTTTTCCATTCAACCCTCACACCACAATACTATTTGAAATTACCTTCAGAAAGCGGGTAGGTTGTTTGAGACAACTACTTATCGAATAAAATCATAGAAACTTACAAAAGCTCCCTAAATATACAAATGTCAAGGTCATCTTAGGAGAACTCACAAAATCTCAGAGTATATGAAAGAATCAGTCATTTTAACAACTAATCCATGACCTTATAATACTCGTCACAGTAACCACAATTTCTTTAATTTATTGTATGCATTTATTGTGGTAAAACAGCATAATATTTTTCTTTAAACCTTCTGTATAAATAGTGCTAAATTCACAGACAGACAAACTGCATTTTGCTGTATTATTTTGTTTTTTTCAAAAAAGTGTTTTCAACAAATGTAATTTTTTGATAAATATGCCGTCGTTAATATTTACGAGCGTTTTTATACATAACTGCATTTGTGAATGCAAGTGATTCAAATTATTTCAAATACAGTTTCTATAAAATTCCAAACTCTTTTTTGTGAAAATGAACTAAAATTTTTTTAAATATATAAAAGTAGGTTCATCCTTTTATGATATTCTTAAAGTGGTGTTTCAATTCTGCTGTAACTCGAGAATATAGGGTCCAATATGAAAGTAATGCTTATGATTTTATTGTGACGGGACTATCCATGGCAGCGTGGTAAAATTATTCGAAAAATGTGGAGAGTGGTCTGCCCTTCCAACGCAGCTGGTCACCGGTGTGCTCGAAGCGGTGTGGGCGAAAAAAAATTTCCTCCGCGAGAAGTGTTTTTGTTTTTGTTTTGACATTGTAACACAGCGCCATGGAGCGTTCGCTTGAACAGCAATACGCCATGAAATTTTGCTTCAAGATGGAAAGAATGCAACCGAAAAATTCCAGATGCTTCAAGAGGCATTCAAGTACAATTTCAAGGTCACAGTCCGGAAGGTGGCACAAGGTGTTCAAGCAGGGCCGGAAGGAGTCGCCGACGAACCATGTTCTGGACGCGCAACAATGGAGGAGCCGACGAAAACGTGGATCGTGTGCGCGAAATTTTGCGTTCCTGTCGATTGACCATGCAGCAAATTTCCGACACACTTCACATGTCCACATTTGTGGTACATGGGATAGTGATCGAGGAACTGCAAATGCGCAAGGTCTGCGCGAAGCTTGTGCCGCAAGTGTTGACGAAGATCAGAAATAACTTCGGGTTTCGCGCTGTCAAGAATTGTTGGATTTGATTCAAAATGAGCCAGTCTTTCTTAACACCGGAGCACCCCCCTCCCCGAGATCCCCTCTCTAAGGGGAATCACTTGCAGCCTCGACTTGGTTCCGTGCGACTTTTTTTTTTTTTTTTTTGTTTGCCCGACTGAAGAAAGAGCTGAAAGGAAAGCTCTAGGAGACCCTGGAAAACACCCAAAAGCATCTTACAACGTTTCTGAGAGACATTTCCATCGATGACTTTCAGGGTTTCTTCCAGGCGTGTCAGACAAGTCTCCTCAAAAGTAGTGATGCATGGGGAGAGTATTTTGAAGAATTTTAAACATTTGCAGAGGTCTGATCAATAAATATACTTTTCCCAGGAAATGCGTATTACTTTCTTAATGGACCTGTATATGAACGTACCTATAGTTTGCGCGCTAGTGTTGTTCACCTACTAGAGGCACAGACTGACGGACGTTTTGAAAAAATACTTTTTCGGTATCAAGGAGCCACAATTTTTGACATCTGACTACATAACGTATTAAAGAGTCATGTATTACATGTAAGAAAAGTATTTATCCACTTTTTATGTATCCGGGCCCCAAAATACGAATTTTTCCGTCGAAAAATCGCTACTTTTTTGCCGCAGCATTACCTAACTTTCTCTATTCTACGTAGACGAGAAAGTAAAAACGTGTTTTGGAATCTTAAATATTACTTAAAAACAATATAAATATTTTGAAGTCGCTTACCTGTATTATCCATATGTACAAGAAGGGGCAGAGTGGTATCGTCCCAGCCAGTAAGTGTAAACTTTATTACATCAGTGATGTTACTCCAATCTAGTGGTTTCGCCTGCAACATTCACAAAAAATATATTCTTACCTATTTTGTTTAAATTTATTATTCTTACCTATTTTAAATTTATTGTGTGAAAAAGTTTTGAAATTTAACACATACTTTTCAAATTATAATGGTATCTTTTGACTGGTAATTTACAATTTAAAATTCATATTTCTCTAGAACCGAGCCGGCGGCGCTAGCCGAATTCGTTCACTACGCTCCGTGAAGTCACGAAGGTTAAGCGAATTCGAGACCCGCGGGTTCCTGGTTGGGTGACCGGCCAGGAACCCCGGGATCTAACGGCGTCGAGCCCCTGGCCGAAGGGATAAAAGGCACTGACTGACTGCGACGTGACGAGACTTGACAAATATTAAAAAAATAAAGTACATTAATGGAGGATTACTCCCCAGTACAAAGCGCTCAACGCCTCTTAAGGGGCTTGGAGACGTGTTGCGTCAAGGTGTAGACGCAACAAATTTAAAAAAATAACTTTCTCCGCATTCATTTCATGTAAATATTTAATTGTAGTACATGGAAAGTGTATCAGTCAAATAACTGAAATGGTAAAGTGGAAAAACCGCAATGGAAAACGGATACAAGCGTAACCGAGATGGAGGAAATCTACCTTACTGCGGAATTAAGCAATGAAATTGAAGGAATGATATTGCAATTTTCGAAAATTCAGAGAGTGCAACGAAAATTAGACTTGTCCCATTGTTTTAAACGTTCCTTGTTCTATTGGGAAAATTGGGAAGAAAAATTTGGAGCAGTTTTTATGAATTTTTTTTATAAATTGCATAAATTCCGATCACAAATTACGTAACAGCTGTTGGTTTTTCAAAAACTTGTACATGGCCTTTTAAAGAGATGATATTTTAGAACAAATTTTGTCTAAGGTAATTTTTTTTCAATTTTGTAGTTTTAAATGTTAAAGTTGTTCACGAAAATGGTGAGTGTTAGCTAGAAATGAGACTAGCACCAATATTTTTACTGTTATTTGATAAGACATTTTTAAATGGAGGTTTTTGAGAAAAAAATTGTTTGAGAAATTTAAATATTTCCCTAATTTCACGCAAAATTACGCGAAAACTCATATTTTCTTAAAATTGTACACGATCTTACTTCAAGATATCTTTAAAGAACATATTTTATTAAGGGAAAAATAAACTCTCTTCAATACTGTAGTTGTAGGAAGACGCCCCAAAAAACACTTTTGCAATTTTCGAAAAATTCAGGGGTTTAAACGTACATGAGACCTGCACTATTTTCTTAACCATCCTTTATGCTATCCCAGGACACATTTTAATCGAAAACATTGCCGCCATTTTTTTAGAAAAAATTGAACATGTAGTTGAGGCTTCATGTTAAGCAGACCCCAAAAACCAAAATTACGCTTCAAACTCAGGGCATTGAGTTTATTTAAATCGACAGGGGCAATGCCCATTTTGGAGAATATCGGATGAACGGTTTAGGGGTTAATAATCACCACAGACGGATGGTCGAAAATACGGACAGGGACAGACGCACGTTTTACCGCCAATCTGTTTCCAATATCCACAAAACATGAATTCTGGCTACACCACTTGTTAGAGGAAGTAATTTACTATATAGAGGAACACGCCTTATCCACTTCGTCGTTACCAAAACATGGCAATAAGTTTTTTCCGTTGAAAATTCGCCATTACATTGCCGACTATAAACCTTTCTCTTCCTTCGAAGTGCGAAAATATAAAAGCAATCTAAGTAGATGAGATCTGGTGAGTGTAAAGATCTCTCAATCGGTTGTGCCCTGCCTACCTACTTCTCAGGATATAGTTGATAAAGAAAATTACAACATCCTTTATCTATTGCGGCACATTTTGCAAAGTATGTAAAATCTCTTCAAATTAACTATAATATCAGTGAAAAAAAACAACATTAAATAACAGTACACTGTAAACTGTATCAAGCTACAACAAATTAACAGTCTTTTATATTTGCAATGATTCAAACATAAAATTCTCAAATTCGGTGAGTAAAAAAATTAAATTAAAAAGGTGTTTTATAACACAAGGTACTAATTTGTTTTTAGAGTACAATCACAACTAGCGGTGTTACAGAATGGTACAGACTTTCTCGTAGTAAAGTTTTCTAATTTCCTTGGCGTGGACTGAAACTTATATTTTAAGAATATTAAAGAAAGCTATAACGTCGTCCTATGTAGCAATTTTCATTGAAAAAATTGAAGCCGTTTTTAAGAAAATAGCGATTAAGCATTACTGTAAATGCGAAATTTTAATATCTTTTCCTCAGAAATCTGTTGTTTTCGAGAAAGATGATTGGAACTCCTATCAAGCACTACCACTCACAAATGTAATAATGCATACAAAGTGTTGGAAATGCCCATATTAACGGGGTGAGATATATTAAAAAAATACATTTGTGTAATCCGTCCAAAACATCCATTGAAAAATTTTGAAGAAAAAAATTGGAGCCATTTTTTAGAAAATGGCGTTTGAGCGTTTCAGAAAATGCGGAATTTTGAGCTCATTTTTATAGAAAACTGAATTTTCGAGAAACTTTTCTGACATTATTTTAAGTAAATGTACTCATAAATCTAATAAAGTGAAGAAATCGCTTCTAGTGTAAATATTTCCGACATGAGAGACAAGTCAAAGAATTACATTTTTGTAATTTTTCGTAAAATAGAATCGTAAGAGTAGCTTCACTACGCCACGTTTTATGGAGCTCTCGTTTTGCTTGTAGTGGTAGTAGAGCTAAGGATGGGTTTCTATTTTGTTAGCAATACAGAAAAATCAAATCTGCAGTTCGTTTACCGTTACAAATAAGTTTTCTATAACTCGGAAACGAAAACATCTAGTTTTGGAAAAGTTCTTGGACTCTTGCCTTTTAAAATTTATTATTTTTACTATTTTTTCCATCTCTCAACTATTAATAATTTACAACTAAATTGTTGGGAAGGGATTCTGAATTTCAAGAAAGGGTGCGCAGATGATTTTCTCCCACATACGTCATATACATTTTTTACTGGTTTTGACTAAATAAAAAAACAAAAACGGTAAAAATCGGACCTGTGTTATTTTTATAAGTGCATTTCAATTATTCTTACAAGAAATTGAAAAGGGCCATTTTAGAGCCATTTTTGAGAAAGTTTTGAAAATGTCCCAAAGGCTTTACGTAAAGAACGTAAAAAATTTGAAATGATTCAAAATCTTAGAGCTTCGAGTCGGACCAAATCGACAGGGGAATATTCGTTTTGAAAAAACTCTGTATAGTTTAGGAGCTAATGTTGTTCACAGACAGATAGATGGGCAGATGTTTTGAAAAAAAAAAAAGAAAAACCTTTAAACATATTTTTCAGGGTGTTACATAACTTTCTATGTACTTCCTATTACTTCGCATGTATGTTCTTGAATGTATATGAGAAAGTAAGATTTCAGCTGATGGCAGGTCGTAAAGACTTCAAATGTGCCAAAAATGGCACACAACAAGCGATACTAGGTAGTGTTAATGTAGTTGTATTTATATATCGCATGGATGCTTTTTAAAATTTAATGAAGTTGAAAAACATAAGACTTTATGATAAATAATTACAAAAGGAATATTCCATTATTATGGCGATTACCACACTGACTTTTTTCAAAGTTTGTGGATTTTGGCTCCCCGCTGGAGGCGTTGGATTTTCAAAAGGGAGAAAAGATCCTGTGTGCTATGTCTCATTGGTGACGTGAATAGAATTTTGAATAAATGTACCGCAAAATTAAAATTCGACAATTTCTCCCAAGTCTGTTTCAATATTTTTTCTCGGCTTTGGAACTAATTAAGTAGCGTATAAATAAGACTCAGATCATTGTTGTGTTGGTCTCTTGCCGCAAAAATGGAAATTAAATAATTTGGTAGCATTGGGCTTCCATATACTGACATAGTTGTAAAATGCCCATCTATACAGCGTATATAGTAGGAGGACAATGGATGATGTTTGCAGAACCAGGAGTAATCTTTTAGTTTCTGCACTGCGAGGACGAACAATTTTTACAATAACATACCTGGTATTGAATTGTATCTGTAACAGGCAAGCTGCGGGGAGAAGTTTTCACGATTGTGATGCTTCCTTTGTGGTCATCACCATCTCCTCGTGGAAGTTCAAACCTCCCAATAGAGTTAACGTCGTAATCCAGTATCAGTCCTGAAATATCCCAATATAAAAATAAAACTTAACCAGCCTCTGTTAATGAAGCGTTTGATGCTTTGAGGGTGAAAACAGTCAAAGCCTTAATTTGAGCGAAAAGGAAACAAGGGCCAGAGAGATGGAGGACTCTGCCACTCTGCTAGGACATATGTGTATGTATGTGCACGAAAATGCACGAGTTGCAAAATTTTAAAGCATGAATAATAAGCTTTTAGTTTTTTTCTTAAATACAACGTGAATTTGTTGCTTACGGTTTTAACAAGCTCTTAGAGAGAGAGAGAGAGAGAGAGAGAGAGAGACAGAAGAGAGACAGAGAGAGAGACAGAGAGAGAAGACAGAAAAGAGAGACAGAGAGACAGAGAAGAGAGAGAGAGACAGAGAGAGAGACAGAGAAGACAGAGAGAGAAGAGAGAGACAGAGAGAGAGAGAGAGCAGAGAGAGAGGAGAAGAAGAGAGACAGAGAGAGAGAGAGAGAGAGAGCAGGGGAGACAGAGAAGACAGAGAGAGAGAGAGCAGAGAGAGACAGAGAGAGCAGAGAGAGACAGAGAGAGAAGAGAGAAGAGAGAAGAGAGAGACAGAGAGAGAGCAGAGAGAGAGCAGAGAGACGAGACGAGAGAGAGACAGAGAGAGAGAGACAGAGAGAGGCAAGAGACAGAGAGCAGAGCGAGAGACAAAGGCAGAGACAGAGAGAGCGAGAGACAGAGCAGAGAGAGACAGAGAAGAAGAGCAGAGCGAGAGACAGAGCGGAGAGACAGAGCAGAGCGAGAGAGAGCAGGAGACAGAGCGAAGACAGAGCAGCGAGACAGACGAGCGAGACAGAGCGAAGACAGAGCGAGCGAAGACAGAGCAGGCGAAGACAGAGCAGAGCAGAGACAGAGCGAGCGAGAGGAGAGAGAGAGACAGAGCGAGAGAGGCGAGAGAGAGAGACAGAGCAGAGAGCAGAGAGAGACAGAGCGAGAGAGAGACAGAGCAGAGAGAGAGAGCAGAGCAGAGAGAGACAGAGCAGAGGAGAGAGACAGAGCAGAGAGAGCAGAGAGAGAGACAGAGAGCGAAGAGAGACAGGCAGAGAGCGGGCGAAGGCGAGAGAGAAGAGACAGCGGAGAGGAGAGAGACGACGAGAGAGAGACAGAGCAGAGAAGAGCAAGAGAGAGACAGAGCAGAGAGAGACAGAGCAGAGAGAGACAGACGAGAGAGCAGAGAGAGAGAGCGAGAGAGACAGAGAGCGAGAGAGCGCGGAAGACGCGAAGAGAAAACGCAGAAAGCGACGCGCGCGAGAGAAAAGGCCGCGAGAGGCGAAGCGCGCGCAGAGAGAGAGAGAGAGAGAGAGGCAGAGAGAGGCGCGCGAGAAAGCCGCGCGAGAGAAGCGCGGAGAAAGACGCGCGCGAGAGAAGCGCGCGAGAAGCGCGCGCGAAGAGAAGAGCGCGAGAAGAAGCGCGAGAGAGAAGCGCGAAGAGAAGCGCGAAGAAAGCGCGAGAGAACGCGCGAAAGCGCGCGAGAAGAGCGCCGCAGAAGAAGAACGCAAAGAAGCAAGAGCAGAAGCGCAGAAAGAGCGCAGAGAGGCGCGAAGAAGCGCAGAAGGCGCGCGAGAAAGCCGCGAAGCGAGAAGCGCGCGAAGAAGAGCGCGCGCGAGAGAAAGCGCGCGCAAGAGAGAGAGAAGCGCGCGCGAGAGAGAAGCGCGCGAGAGAAGAGAGCGCGCGAGAGAAGAGAAGAGAGAGAGAGAGCGTGCGCAGAGAGAGAGAGCGTGCGCGCGAGAAGCGTGCGCGCGCGAGAGAAGAGCGCGCGAGAGAAGAGACGCGCGAGAGAAGAGAGAGAGAGCGAGAGAAGGCGCGCGAGCAGAGAGAACATGCGCGCGCGAGAGAGGAGAGAGAGAAGGAGAGAGAAGGCAGAGGAGAGAAGCGCGCGAGAGAAGGCGCGCGAGAGAGCAAGAGCGCGCAAGAGAGCAAGAGCGCGCGAGAGAGAGAGAGAGAGAGAGAGAGCGAGAGAGAGAGCGCGCGAGAGAGAGAGCGCGCGCGAGAGAAGCGCGGCGAGAGAGAGAGCGCGCGCAGAGAAGGCGCGCGAGAGAAGTGAGATCCCATCTCGATCAGGTTTTTCGTCCAGTTTCCCTGATCCATTGAGCAAATGCTGAGATGGCCCCTTGTTTTGCTTCTGGACATAAATGTAACATTTTCTGTGCACGTCTTCTAGAATTCAGTGGGAAATACAATTATTCAAATTATCGTTTCCATGTTGTCGCAGCAGGAGTTAATAAGAGCGAAAATTTATTGCTTATTTATCCTTGAAAATAGATTTTATTACATGGGAGTTTTTTTTCTCCCTTTCAAAATTCAAAATTTTATTGCTTATTTATCCTTGAAAATAGATTTTATTACATGGAAGTTTTTGTTTTTCTCCTTTTAAAATTCAAAATTTATTGCTTATTTATTTTTGAAAATAGATTTTACTACATGGAGTTTTTGTTTTTCTCCCTTTCAAAATTCAAAATTTATTGCTTATTTATTTTGAGAATAGATTTTACTACATGGGAGTTTTGTTTTTCTCCTTTCAAAATTCAAAATTTAAGTAGTATATGACTTAGTGTAGGGATCACAGAATTTTGAAAATGTGCACACAATTCACTTTTCCCATAGCACGTCATACGCAGTTTTAACTGTTTTTTGACGTAAAATAAAATAAATAAATAAATAGAGAGAGATAGCGAGAGAGAGAGATAGCGAGAGAGAGATAGCGAGAGAGAGAGAGAAGCGAGAGAGGGAGAGAGCGAGAGAGACGAGAGAGAGCGAGAGAGGAGAGAGAGCGAGAGAGGAGAGAGAGAAGAGAGAGAGGGAGTGAGAGCGAGCGAGAGCGAGAGAGAGCGAGAGAGAGCGAGAGCGAGCGAGAGCGAACGAGAGAGAGCGAGCGAGCGAGATAGAGAGCGTGCGAGAGAGAGAGAGAAATTTCCTTATTAAACGATTTATTTATTTTACGTAAAAAAACAGTTAAAACTGCGTATGACGTGCTATGGGGGGAAGTGAATTGTGTGCACATTTTCAAAATTCTGTGATCCCTACACTAAGTCATATACTACTTGAATTTTATTATTATTATTACAATATTATTACTGTTGTTGTGTACAAGGAAATCAAGGTGAAGGACAACAGTTCTGTCATAAACAATTTTATTATTGCCAAACCACACTCCAGAAATCTAGACCAGAAATACAGCCAGGTCAAAAAGCAAAGTTCCAGGAGATGTACCTATTCGAAGCAAATTAACAGTCCGCCGGAGAATCACTACCGTAGCACGCACACGTCACCAAGAACTTCCAACTCACACTAGGCATTCTATCAGCTTCCTAAACAATCACTGTCTACCGCCCCGGCCCGGAGCCCTAATATACGCCCCGAGGCACCGGGGCGTGTCTCTCACTTGACCCCCTCCTTGGCGGGGAATCGAGGGGAGGTGCCCCTTCGGAGACCGCATTGCCGACGCGGTCCGGTGCCCACGGAACAGCGCCGCCGCTTGCCCTGCTCCTGGTGGCGCCTTCCCGTACTCCTCATTTCTACCCTGGTCGCGCCCCACGGCGCAACCCTGCAGCGGCCACAGTGGGCCGAAATTACCCTGCCTGGTACAGTGTGCCCACCACACCGATTCTCGGGGCACACTTGCTGTGGTACACAGCAATTATTATTATTATTATTATTATTATTATTATTATTATTATGACTTATGCACTTCTCCCACGCGGGGGGGGGGAAACATTCACCTGCCACAGATGTCATTGTGGCTAGGCTCACTCGTACGGCTCAGAGCGAGTAACGAGCAAGATCTTCATTTATTTCCAGGACCTCTAACACTACATATCAGACACATCAGTGACAGTTTTTCTGACAATGTGACAGGTGTCTAAAATGTCTGCTTTTTGTACTATTCCTAGTATATGCTTTATATTCAATTCTTGCAGATGTTTGATGAGGGATTTTGGTATTATTGCGGTTGTAGAAATTGTCAAGGGACGGATCTGAACCTTTTTTACTTTCCAAATCTTCTTTATCTCATCTGCTAGCTCTTGGTATTTTTTGACTTTTTTCGGAGTGGAGATTATGTGACAGTGGTACCGTAATATCGATGATGGTGACGTCCTTCTTGGTTTTATTTAGCACTATAATGTCTGGTCTATTTGCAGTGATGGTGTTATCTGTTCTAATCTCCCTGTCCCAATACATCTTCATGGATTCATTTTCCAAGACGGTGGGAGGTTGGTACTGATAATATGGTACGTTTTCCACACTAAGATGTTCTTAAACAGCCAGAGATTGGTGAACGATTTTTGCAAAGTTGTTATGTCATCGCAGGTATTCCGTTCCAGCAAGAATTTTACATGCCCCAGTTATGTGCTCAATTGTTTCCGTCTCCGTTGAGCAAAACCTACATTTATCGTTCAGTGTTTCTTTCAATATATATTTTCTGTAGTTTCGTGTGCTAATGACTCTGTCCTGAATGGCCATCATGAATCCAGCGGTTTCTCTATACAAGTTACCTGCAGTTAACCAAAGATGCGAAAATGTGCTGTCAACATTTGTATCCTCAATCTGATGGGGATACGAACCGTGTAAAGATTTCTGCTTCCATGACAATAATTTTTCTTCCATAGATTGCCAGATATTTTCCAGATCTTGGTTTTGGTTTTGCAGTTTTAATGGTGTTATATTTACGTCTGCGGAGCACAATATCTCATACATGTGTTTATCCTGCTTAGAATGGAAGTATTCCCTTAGGTCTTGAATTTGCTTGCAGTGTAATTGAAGGACACTCGTGATACCCATTCCTCCCTTGCATGGAGGTAGCGTTACCCTTTCAATTGCTGATTTGGGATGCCTCATTCTGTGCTTGGTTATCTTAACTCTGATTTGTCTTTCAATATTTTCCAAATCTGTCTTGGACCATTTCACCACTCCAAAAGTGTAACTCAAAACAGGGATAGCGAATGTATTGATTGCTTTCACTTTATTCCGCCTATGAAGATGCGTTTTAAGAACTGTTTCTACCCTTCTCATTACTTCGGTAGAAGTTTTCTCTTTAATAAGAGTGTCATTGATACCTCGTAATTGTTGGAATCCCAGGTACTTGTACAGCTCTTTGGCTGTCAGGTCTTCGATGACACCTTTCCCTGTGTCAAAGCCACTAGTTTGGGTTATTTTCCCTTTTATAAGGTGTAGTGATTTGCACTTACTAAGGCCATATGACATATGTATGTCGTTACTGAACTTTGTTGTTATATCCAACATTTTGTGCGATTGTGTGGGAGAGTTGGCATACATTTTCATATCATCTATGTAGAGTAAATGGCTTATTGTATGGGAACCTTTAGATGATTTAATTTTGAAACCGTACTTAGTTTCATTAAGAGGTCGACTTAATGGATTGAGGGCCATACAGAACCAGAGTTGACTGAATGAGTCACCTTGAAAGATTCCCCGTTTAATTTGTATTGTCCTTGATGTCAGCTTTACCTCGGGGGTTGTCAGTTGCAGTACTGTTGTCCATTTTTTCATGGTTTCTTGAAAAAACTGTATTAGTGTTGCATCTACCCTATACATTTGCATAATCTCAATAAGGTAGGAGTGCAGAACAGAATCAAATGCCTTTTGATATTCAATATAGGTGAAACTAAGATTCCTGTTTCCTTTCGTAGATTGATGAGTGATTACAGAATCAATTATCACTTGCTCCTTACAACCTTTTGACTGTCTGTAACAACCTTTTTGTTCTTCTGTCATAATGTTGCACTTTTCGAGGTGTTCATTAATCTTGTCATTGATTATCTTTGTCAAGTATTTGTAGAAGACAGATAAGCACGTGATTGGCCTGTAGTTAGCAGGATTGGTAGTTTCTTCGGTTTTTGGGAGTAGCAGTTTTACCGGTAGTTAAGAATGCTCATGCAGTGTCTGGTTGATGCAGTAAGCTGTTATAGCACTCTGCCAGCTTCTCATGCACACTGGTGAAGTACTTAAGCTAGAAGACATATATCCCATCTGGCCCTGGAGATTTCCAGTTGCTCATCCGACAAATTGCTTTCTTAATTTCCTCAGTAAAAATGTTAGTGGAGAGCATTTCCGACAGGTTTTGCGATCTGCGTTTTTCTTCAAGGAGAACCGCAGTGGTTGTATTGTGTATTTTGCCATTTTCCCATATGTCCGACCACAAGTTTGTAATCGATTCAAGGGTAGGTGTTCCGTTAGAGAAGGAGACCTGTTTTTGAGATAAGCCTCTGTAAAATTTTCGTTCTTCCAATTTTTTGTTATTATTATTATTATTGTTGTTATTATTATTATTATTATTATTGTTATTATTATTATTATTATTATTAGTTTTAGAAGGGGGAAATCCTTTACGGAGACTGGTGAGGCCGGTACTGTCGGGATCCCGTTCTTGGTTTACCGACTAAAACCCTAAACCTTCATCTCCTAAGTCGTGATATCTCCCACGCGGAACCGTCGCTAGACATTACTTCGCGTGGAAGATTGAGAGCTAATGCTTTAACTCCTTCGCTCTTTTTCCTTCATGATCTTAATTATGAAGTGCTCTATTATATGCCACTTCTCCTTCGAGCTCAGCATTATATCCATCATGTTTTCTGGGGTCATCACTTGTTGAAGCTTAGCATAACAAGTCTCCCTTTCCGTCTCCCATGCCCTGCACTGAAACAGAGCATGCTCTGCATCGTCAGTATCTTCAAGGCATAAGTTGCATGTCGGACTTTCTTTAATCTTATAATCACATAGGTACTTATTAAATCCACCATGTCCCGTAAAGGCCTGGGTTAGGTAATAATTCACCTCCCCAAACTTTCGATCGACCCATCTCTCAATGTTGTTCACAATCCGATGTGTCCATCTACTTTAGCGTCCACATTCCACCTTCTTTGCCACTCTTCAAAAAGTAGCTTCCTAGCCTCAGTCTTGATGGTCTCTATTTCCTTGGGGGAGAGATGCCGATTTTGTTGTCTAGCTTCCTGTAAGGCAGAATACGTCCTTTTCCTTTCCATGGCTGTCAGATCTATAGGTGGGATGCTGGCCAATACCAGTGCTGCGCTAGTAGACACAGTACGGTAGGCAGCCACCACCCTCAGGGCCATTCGTCTTTTCACTTGTGTATATTTGTTTCTCATAGCCTGTTTTTTCAGTGAACTCACCCAAGCTGGTGCTGCAAACAACAGTTGTGAGTGAACTACTCCAGATATCATCCTTCTCTTGGATTCTCGTGGACCGCCTACATTCGGTAGTATTCTTGCTAAGTTGGATCCTGTCCTCGCTGCCTTTTCTGCCATCACACTTATGTGTGGCCCAAACTTAAGTCTGCGGTCTATCTCAACTCCTAGATATGTTATTTGGTTCTTCCAGATTATTCTCTCTTCTCCCAGTCGAATATCTGGAAAGCGAAAAGCCCTCCGATCGGTGACTAACACCGCTTCAGTTTTCCCTACTGCTATCTGAAGGAGTCGTCTATCTAGCCACCTTTTCACTCTGTAGAGTGCTTCGTTTACTCTTAGTTCGAGCACTTCGGTATCATCACTATGACTTATTATAAGTGTGTCATCTGCGTATTCTCTAATCTGCGTGTTTCTTGGGAGATTAATATTCAATATGCAGGGCATTCCATAGAAAGGGGCCAAGTCTGGACCCTTGTGGAACTCCGCAAGTCATATTTGCCTCAATCTTGATTTTATCCATGTAAATTATCTTCCTTTCATGGAGGTAGTCCTCGATGATCCTTACTAAGTATTCAGGGATCTCCTTATCAGTCAATGCTTCAATGACGTCCTTCCACCTAGCCGAGTTGAAGGCATTCCTGATATCGATTGCTACAAGTGCACAGAATTCCTTTTTCCTCCCAGTTCCGTTTCTAGCTGCATCTGCAATGCAAACTACTTCTATAATCGCATCCGTCGTCGAACAACCTTTCTGAAATCCATATTGTCTATGAGAAAAACTTATATGTTCCTCCAGTCTTGAGAGTATTAGTCCCTCCAGTATCTTGCCCATAGTGTCAAGAAGGCACAGTGGTCTATACGACGATATCTGTTCCAACGGTTTCTTGCCCTTCCGGAGTAGTTTTAACTTTTGTTTTTTCCAGTTCCTGAAAAATTTCCCCTCCTTAAGACATCTATTATAGACTTCCAAAAGACATTCTGGATACACTTGTACCACTAATTTTAATATTTCGGTGGGTATCCCATCCATACCTGGTGCCTTCCCAGTTTTCATATTCTTCACTGCTTTCCGTAATTCATCTGTCGTAAAGTAGTCAGCATCATTAAACTCATAATCATTAGGTCTTTGTCTCTCCCAGGAATCCCTTGTGGGAAAGAGCTCTCTTATGGCTCCTCTCATCCACTGTGGGTCATTCAGGTAAGGTATTTTGGGATCCATCCGAAGCTTCTTAGTCACTATCTTATACGCCATACCCCAGGGTTCATTATCAATCTGGCTTATAAGTTCCTTCCAACTTCTGTTTTTGCTCATTTTAATTTCTTTTTTAAGTTGTTTGCGCTGTGTTTTATATTGCTCTCTAAGGTATGGGTCGTTTCTGGCTCTTGTCGCCTTTCTTCTAGCCTTAATGCAGCTCCTACGTGCTTCTGCTATTTCCGAGGTCCACCAGTACATTTGTTGTTTATTCCTGGGGCCCCTGCATCTGGGCATAGACGTATCGCACACTGCTGTCACTATTTCTTCCGTTGTCTTTACCACATCTTTGAGTGTTTTCCCTTTGTTTGTCCAGCCCATGCTTGCCAATAACCTGGACTCTTCAAGAAAACTTTTGCCTTATCCTCATTAAGTTTTTTGGGGTTCCAAGAAGGCCTACTTTTGTATCTCGCCTTACCACTTTGTGGCCCTTCTGATGTTACGGTATACCCTATGTATCGATGGTCACTCAGGGTTTCCTCATCCAACACCGCCCAGTCCGTGATGTCCTTAGCAAGTCTGGAAGTACTTTCCTGCCTTTATAAGATTGTGAGCTATCTCTTCTTCCAACAACATTGTAGCTGTTTGCATTCCTCCGTAACCTTTGCGCATCCTACAGGGGGTGAACATATGTTCTATTGCTACTATTTTGCTCACCGCCTCCAACACCTCAACAGTAGCTGTTTCATCAATATTTATAATTTCTATTAGACGCTTTCGCTCCAAAGCACGCACTTGAGCTTGCTTTTATTATTATTATTATTATTATTATTATTATTATTATTATTATTATTGGTGGTGGTCTACTTTTTCTCAGCTATTTTTGCTGGTAAAAATGCTCATCTTCCCCAGAGTTGTTTTGGGGTCAGATTCGGTCACAGAAGAAATCCCTTTCCTTTGGGGGATAAAAGGATCTCAGAGGAGACAGACAAGGACCCAGAACTGCGAACGGTTAGGAGTTACGTCAGGGAAGGCTGGCCGCTCAGGTGCCTTAGGAGTAATGCGGCGTGGTACAGCAAAAAGGACAGGTTGACGTGTATAGCGGGGGTGTTGCTCTTAGTTGGTGAGGAATACACGAGAGTGGTCATCTCCAGATGCATGAGGAAGACAGTGCTAGAGCTCCTCCACGAAGGACAATGGGTCATAGTCCGAACTAAGCAGCTGGCACGCCGCCACTGCTTTTGGGAAGGCTTAAACACGGACATCGTCCAAATGCTCAGAAGATGCGAGGCCTGCCAAGTTAACCAGAGTGCACCAAACATGGACTTGGTATCCTGTCCCGAGCTCAGTGAACCATGGGAACGGGTGCATGTGGACTTCGCGGGACCGTTTTGGG
This sequence comes from Teleogryllus oceanicus, assembly GCA_964035755.1. Classification (NCBI taxonomy): domain Eukaryota; kingdom Metazoa; phylum Arthropoda; class Insecta; order Orthoptera; family Gryllidae; genus Teleogryllus; species Teleogryllus oceanicus. The sequence goes on along the minus strand of CAXIVR010000011.1, from coordinate 21,283,029 downwards.
GCAAGATGTGGATGGTGGTGGTGGACGCTAAGTCCAACTACCCGTATGTTGTTGAGATGGCCAGCACAACGTCGGTGCATACAATCGACGCACTAGAGAGGATATTCGTAACTGAGGGGCTTCCGGTCACTTTAGTCTCCGATAATGGGACTCAATTCACTTCTCAAGAGTTCGATTTACACCCCACAGGAAGCAGCCGCCTTGGGCCCCCGGGACCCGGACACAGCGGACTCCCCAGCACCAGACGACGGCGAGCCAACTGACGGAGACGCAGAGGAGCCGCCCAGGATGGAGTTGCGCCAGGAGGGGAGGCGATTTGCGCCGTATAGACGCAATTGGGCGCGGAGGGTGTCGTGACCGGCCGCACACAGTCAAAGCAGCCGCCGCCGAGTGACGTCAGCGGAGCGTTACCACCCCTGGCGAGAGAGGGAGGCAACCGGTGCGAGCAGGCCGGGCCCGTCTGCGCGCGGCCGTCAGGCCCCAGAAGGCGGGTAGAGACTCGGCACCGCCCCTACTCTGCAGCTAGTCGGCGGGCCAATAGACCTCGAGGGCTATAAGAGGGCTCCGACTCGACGCCAGGGCAGACAGCGAGCGGCAGAGTAAGCGAGTGTATCCTGATTAAGTGTTTTGGTGATAGAAGTGTGGAGAACTACTACTGCGACGACTTCTGCTACGGACTTGGAACTCTCCTGAGGATATTCGACTACTTGGCTGTTTTCTTTTTGTTTTCTAGAATAAAAACCATTCAAAGAATCCTTGTCTTTTATTGGATACTACACTATTTATAGTTAAAATGCGTGTAGAATTCTGGAACTTAAGAAAACGTGCGCAGTTGATCTTCTTTATAGATTCTTGTTTATTAATGATTAAAATACTTAGTCAAAATCGTTGAACAGTTTCAATGACAATTCAGATTAATACTGTGGTGAGTTTTAATGACGCGTTTCGCCAGGCCTGACCGTACACAGGCGCCGAACAGCTCTGAGATTCTCTGAAGCATGCTGCGAGTTGGGAGTGCTAACTGCCGTGGAACATAGAAGAGATCCTGCGGCCGGTTGAGTCAAGACCGGCAGCGACCTCCCAATTCGATGCGCTAATATTAGAGATTCTTTTGTGATTTTCTCGTCGTTTCCTGCCTGTTTCTCATCTGTTTCTTTTCTAATAACATATAAATATATATTTATTGACTGATTATCCAATTAAACTAATATATTTAAAATTGATAAACAAAAATATTTAAAATTTATTTTTATTTTGCTGAGTCTTCGCCGCATCTATCGATGAGCGAACTCATCGCCACTGGAGCCAATAATGTGACCGATGAAGTCTCGCGAATACAGGTAAACTGCGATGAATCTTACACCGTGGGGACCTCACTACGTGGGGTTTACATCAATTGATCTTTGAACAATGTGATATGTTCCACAGACGACCGATTCTGATATAACTCACAGGTATGGAATTGATACCCATGCATTAACTCCGCTAATACATGATTATTACTCCCCTTATTAAATCTACGATTTGTGTGTGTCCAAAGTTGCCTGGAACCCTTCCAGGTGTTCTGATTTCACTAAGGAGCAGTGTAATTAAATACTTTTTTTAACCACTTTATGGAGACTTTTTTTTGGAAAAAGTTACATTACGGATTGCAATATTACTGAGAAGTATTTAGTAAATGTATCGTCTTTATTACGTACCATTTCTAGAAGGTAGTGTGATTTCGTAAGTCACTGGAGTAATTGGCTTCCCAAGACGAAATGGACTACAGTTTATAGTAAAGGTAGTAATTAATTCATAACCTTCAGACGGTGAAATGTCACACTTTTCATTCTTGGTTATCTTGCTCGTATTAAAAGTCACAGAATTCTTGCTTGTAGATTGCCCTTTGCCTGCTACAAACCAATAAAAAATACATCTTAGTGAAATATATTTATCTTTCCAGTGTCTAAACGAGGTATTTATGTGCAAAAATAGAAATAAATCGTTGGCTTCTTGGCTGTAAAAATAGAAATATAGCGTGAAAAATACGAATAATCAGTTCACTGGATCAAAGGAAGAGTGTCCACCATAAACTTCCGATCAAACTTCCAATTTACAAACTAGTAATTTAAATTAGTCGTATTGGGTTAGCATGGATTTCAAGGCCGCAGTAATCAATAGAGCACTAATAAATTACTAATATACTAATAGAATTACTATTAAATTGTAATAAAATTACGTGTGTTTTGTGTAAAAAAAATTAAATATACCACGTAAATGTTGATTGACTGGTATTACAATGTTCGTTGTTCACGTCACAGAGAACTGATTCCTTTAAGGTGAACGTAATTTTTCGTGTCAACTGAATCTCTCGCCTGGTGAACTGGTATAATTGGTAAAACGGAAAATATCCCTTTTCTGTCCGTGAGTGAGGTGCTGGTCTTCTCCTTGTAGCTGTCTAGGTCCCCGTAGAACCTTACCCCTATGTGGCATTGGCTGGTCGAAGGCGTAGGCAGGGCGATCATGGTCATCTCCAGAAGCAGAGGGAGCACAGATTCGGGTGGGGTCAGTGATGTGCCAGCGTCTTTCCGCTTCACTCGCTTCTGCCGGGTGGCTACTCTTGCTGTTTCTTGAGCGGTCTTGGCTTCGTTTTGGCGACTTCTTGTTGTTAAATTTGGAAAATTTCAGTGGTCATAGTTATTGAAATTTTGTGCTACAACAACATCTTGAAGCCAATGTTCATCTGAGAAGTCGATCTGAGAAGATTTTGTACTCTTAGCTTATACATTTATTTTAATTAGGTTAAGGTAATGCAATTTTTGACACAATTTTTTAAAAAGAAGATTCAAACTTCTCATGGCCATGAGAATGTTTCAAAAACATAATAAATTGTCATAAACATCTAATTTTTTGATTGGGTTGACTATAAGAATAAATTGGTATTTGGTGTAACATTTTTCATTGATTTCAAAACAAGTTTTCATTTATTATAATTAAATGACTTGTATTAGCGGGTTCTGGTAACAAAATATCAAATTTAGAGTAAATTTAGGGTTATACAGACACCTCATTTGCCTCTGTAGCTGCAGAATTAATGTTTTTATGGCAAAACAAGAATTATTTCATGTCCATTAGCCACTAGTTCTGCCATTATCGCCAGGGGGCTCTACCATCGGATTGCCCCTTTTTTTCTGCACTGCAGCCATGGCCCGCAAGTTGCCTACCTTCTAAGGGGTAAACGTAATTTTTGCAAGCATGGAGTTTGTATAGCCCAGTAAATGAATCGATATTTCCCCGCTACGCCCCGCCGACGCTTCGGCGACCCCCCTCCCCTTCTGGGAGACCTATATGAGCTGGTGCACGACCAGCGCGCCTCGCCCTTTGGCCTTTTGCCTTTGTCTCGTTTGGTTGTTCGTGCTGAGTGCACGCTTGTCATAGTCATGTTACGAGCCATTATTCATGTTTAACAAGGCCCGGCTCCTGAGTCGTTATAATGTATTTTTATGTATGTGTATGAGTGCTTTTAGCCTGATTTAGACAATGTTGGTTTTTATTGGTATGGAATTGGATCTGAATTTGAGTGTTTTTTATGATTTCGTGATGTTTCTATGAATTCGCCTTTCTTCTATTGCAGGTTTACTCTGTATGTTTGTTTTCGTAGCTCACGTTGCAGTTGTTTGGCAGCGTTTGGGCATTCGTTGGCCCCCAAAATATGTGTGGTGTGCCATGTAAGGCCTGTACATTTCTAATTTGTTTGTGTAAATGTTACAGTTTCCTGCTCCCGTCGTGAGTAAGACGACAGTGGTCGCATTCGACATCGGGGAGTTTCGTTTATAGGCGTCAGCAGAATCCGTACGGCATTAGTTGTGATCTATTTCGGCTGCGCCCCGTGAGCGATTTCTTTGCCGCTCGGGCAAGAATCCTGCTAGTGTCTAGCTCTGTGAAGCCGACGTGGATAGGCCACCGGTTCTCGCCAGGGTTACGATCACGTAACGAGGCCAGAGCATGGGCTCTGGCCGCCCGGTTTTCGTTCCAGAGTATTCCTGCTTTTTCGCTAACTTTGGTAAAAAAGTGTAAAATTGGTAAATGATCCATTTCCATACAAGTTTATATTAATGTACACTCATTCAAAGTACGGTTTTAATGTTTGAATGGCTCGTTTTTGCAATAGTCGCAGTATATCACTTTTTTGTATTGAAAGATAGCCGAAGTCGGCTTCTTTGTCAACTTGTTCATTGTGTATTCAACTTCCTTGTCCTAAGGTGGACTGTTCGACGGGAATGTCTTGAATGTAGTAATTCTGTTTAATGTTCAGGCGTATTGTTTTCAAGCGCCTTTTAATAGTGTTCCTGTGTTTTTCTCACAGCTTTTTGTATAGAGATGGCCTTTTTCCGTCTGACACTTTTGTAATCTTTTCTCGTAGTTCTGGGTCATTTCTCTTTCAGCAATTTCAAGTCTGTTAAGCAAGATAAATTTATTTGATGTTGTTTTGGTATGATTTTATTGTTTACAATAAATGTAAAAATTGTAAGTTATTTGGATTATTATATCTTCACTTTCGAGATCCTTCAAAATTTATGTTCCTGTTTCTTTCTAAATCTGGAGCGTCTTTTCGAAAAGTTTCGATTGCCACGACAGTCTTCCCGATTCCGATAGCTTAGGGGTTCTCTGTGTTAGCTCCGAAATATTCCATTAGGTAAATGCATGGTCACCTTGCCCAATTTTTGTTCTAAGGCAAGGTTTTGTTTAAAAATGAATTTGTGCTGTTTGAAACAGCTGGCGATCGTAACTTTGAACTTGTTAATTGTTAATTTCCTAAATTACGAGTCTTCCAAGGTTTTAAATATAACATTAGTGGTGGGCATTTTCTCAGATCCAATTTGCGCGCGTGTTGGCGGGGTGCTTGGTGTCACTTTCTAGAGGTGTTATTGAAACGGGCCACTAGTAACGCTGCATTTCAGTGTAGCTTGGGTTAACCTCGTAAGATGGAATTTTTCGTGTTTCCGGGCGCGTCAACTGCTTTGGTTATTAGTCCCGTTAGTGTAGTGTATCTTTCTTTCTCGTGCGATGGCGTTGATCTTCCCCCCTTGGATGGCGAGATCCAGCGCCGACCTACGGTCGGATTAGTGGGGTTTTCCCCTAACCAGGACTCTCCCACCCAGCCGGGACAAGCTCTAAGTTCCCGACCGATCACCCGGAATATGTGGTGGTGTAGTGCACGTTAGTGTGTTTGTGTAAGGGGAGAGGATAGGCCAAGGAAGAGGAAGGACAGATCGCGCGCGGTCCGAGGCTTGTTTGATAGGGTACTGCTCCGCCATGCGCCTGGTGTTGTTCGGAAAAACCACGGAAAACTACCGATCAGAGCAGCCAGCCGCTAGAATTCTCCTTCAGACAGCGACTAAATTCGACCTAGTTGAAAAGCTAGTGTCGAAAATCCTGCCGCCGTGAGGAGTGGGAACCTAGGACCTCCCGGTCAGAGGCGCTGCAGGACATCAGTTGATGCAATGAGCTTCCGCTCCCGGTAACCTCGTAAGTTGGGACGTTGCTTATCAATTACGTTATGGGGGCTTGGGCGGGTGTTTATCGCACGATCTCTAGTGTCTAGTGTGTGGCTAGACTGTTTCTGGGAGTCGTTTTTTCAAACGAGGATGCTGCTCAGTCCCGTGGACGAGAGCATCATTTTTACGGTACGGGGATCAGCCACGGCAGACGTATCGTTGAGGTCAACTAGTATGTGTACTCAGGGATCCCTTGTCCATCTCCACCTAATAGGTCTTTTAACATAGTAGGTCTTTTTGTTTATTTCGAATTGTGTCTGGTATAATTCTCTTGTTTGTCCGGGAGACCGGTCGGGAGCTTAGAGCTTGTCCCAGCTGGGCCGTGCCCTGCTGCTGGGAGAGTCCTGGTTAGGGGGAAACCCCACTAGCCGACGGTAGGTCGGCGGATCACCGCCATCTCCCGAGGAAAAAAACATGCACTACACTAAAGGGACTAATGACCGAAGCAGTTGACGCGCCCGGAAGCACGAAAAAATCAATCAAATCAATCAGTCAAGGGGGAAATATTCATCGAGCAGGAAGGGTATGCCCTGGAAGAGGTGGGGGCGGTAACTGTCAGCGCCTGTCCACACTCGCGGCGGTGCTCGTTGCAGTTCTGTTCATGTTGCACGAAGGAATGGCTCCGAATGCAGAGCAGGGTTTGTTCTCGCACTCCATGGGCACGAGTTGTACTAACATTTTGCGACGTTCGAAGCCCTTCAGAGCGCAAAATAAGGCCTTTTGGGACGGGGACCGCAAAGACCGTATTGCTTTCATACAGTATCGTCTGTATGAAGTAGCTATCCTGATTTGTACTGTGCCCGCTGGACACTGTGACAGTACAACGCGATCATACCATGTGGGACCCCGGCGTAGGAAGCTGTAACTGTTAGTGTGGCCGGGAGTCGCTACTTTCTCCCGCAGCCATTGTATTGCACCTCCGCGTGTTTGTTACCGGGATTTCTATCAACGTGGCGCATGTATGCTGATATCCGCGTTTCGTCTCCGCGTCTTCTGATAATTGGACCCCGGTTGGCAGAACAGAGAAGACATAATATTTCTGGAGGAGGGGGGAGGGAAAACCGAACAGTGTGTTTATCCAGCATTGGTTAAATCCTGGTGAGTCAAATTTTTGCGTTGCCGATTTCCGCTCTGCTGCTGTCATCACTCCTTACCGCTCTTTCCCGATTGACCCTTACGAGGAACACTTAACGGGACGCAATTTTGCTACGTCTTTTTGGAGACATAGATAAAGAGCAAAGAAAAAAGTTGACGGCGGGATGAAATCGGGATACGTCCGTTAATCGCGGAGGCACAGCCTCGTCTTCAATTTGGATATGCGTAACGAATGGTCAACTGCGCCTTAAGTGTTCGCAAAAATATACTTTAGAAAATAATGGACTCACTCAATGATGATGCATGTGAATTGCGTAGGCTGAGGGTCGGAACCTCGTCGTTAAATTGGACACTCGTAGTGTTTCCGCTCGCCACGTTCTTGCGAAAGTGAACCGTTAGGAAGATATGGAAGAAGAACTACTTTCGTTACTGAATAAATGGATTGGATTTCTGTTTTTACGAAACAAACATTTACTTACCTGTAACTGTGAATCCATATGTTGCAGGTTCCTTTAACGAACCTTTTTTTATAAGTAATACATTCGAATGTGGCCCGGATTCTGTGTTTGCCCAGTCTATTGAAGGGCCTTTATATTGGCTCCACACAAAAAATCCAGGGTCCGTGACGCCGTCACAGTACTCTTCGCAGATTGCCTCAAAGACAATGTCTTCTTGTGGGTTAGACTCTCTGTCTATTTCGCAATTCAACAAACACCTGCGTCATGCACAATTTTGTGTTGTTTTCATTTATTTTCCATCATATTATAATACAGTTTCAACATATTCTAGAAAACTTTTGAACACATTTAAATACTTACTTTACTTTAATTTCAGGCAAATTGTCGGTGGTAAGATGCAGAACTTGCTGGAAAGGGATTGAAGTTCTTTGCTCAGTCAATGTATTCACGATCAATTGGAAAGTGATTTCATCGCCACTAGTTAACTTGCTTGCATTTATTGACCACACGCTACCTGTGTAATTAGAATTATCCAAACATTTCTAGTTAACATTAATATTTTAATAAGGTTTATTACAGTCAAAAGCTCTATTAATCATGTACCACCCATACGCTGTGTTAGTAATGATATCGCTCCATGACTAGGGTTGCCAAATGTGTTCAAAAACCAACAGCTCATAAAAATCACTGAAAATGAAATTAAAATGTTTACCATCTATTTTGTATAAAATTTAGCGCGACTGTATTGTGTGGTCACATTACACAACACAAAATGTAACTATGCTGCTACGCAGAGAGTAGAGCTGTGTTCAGTTTAAAATGTGACACTGAATACAAAGTGTGAATACAAAGTACAAAATGTGACACAAATACTAAGTGTATTTGAAACGCAGAATACCCAAACCTAACATGAAAAGCTGTAAATAATAAGCAACTGACAAGTGCCGACTGAGCAATGGTTCCGGCGCGACGTTTAACATGCGGAAGTAGGGGTGGCGCCAGCTACTCAACACGCTATCTACCTACATTCCTCTTACCTACCATACAACTATAAATACAAATTACAATTTTACTTGTTGCCTTGTTGGTTGACTGTCGGAAATTCTGGGTTACTTTCTAGCGGCGCCAGCCATATGTTAAAATAAATTTCCTTAAAACTCGACAATCTTTTGTCCTGTTCATCAATATTCTCTTGATCCGTCAGGCATAAAAACCATCTGTCCGGTCGAAAACCATAACCGTGGCTGTGATGAAGAGATATTCATAGAAGAAGAATTGAGGAGCGTTCATGCAAAAACAACTTCTCCATCGGAAAACGATGAGTTAGCATTGTAGTAATATTAATGACTTCAGCTGCATCTTCGGTTCTGATGCGGAGGAGAAAATGCAAATATATCCATTACACTTTTACTTGAAAACATACGAGGTTCATGCAAAATCCAATATGTTCACAGCGTTGTTCCATGCAATAAAGCACATAAAGCACAAGCATAAAGCACAAGTTCGAGTAACCAATAAGATGCCAAGATTCATGATAACGTGGCTGCTCATGCCGCGTGGTTCATTCCGTCTGCGAAGCCTTTACAGCAGCGTCCTATTTTATTTATTAGAATATTGGGATCTCAAGGACACAAAAGCTTTGAGTAGTATGTGCAAGAACGTACAGAACATTAGAAATGTGAAGCGAATAATTATTCAGAAAACAATGAAAGGGAAGAAGATTCAAACTAAATTGTCTCACAGCAATATTTTAGATTTCATGAAGTTCCTGCATTGACCCTTTAGAACGTGTTTTTCATTTACAAGTTTAGCCTGGTGTCATTTGAAAGAGGTATAACGTTGGCAAAGAGATCTAATGTAGCAGTTCTTTTCGCTGAACTTTTAGGAGATAAATGGAGAGAATTCTTCAGACAATCCTGGCCTGGAGTGATATTCCTTTGTTTTTGATGGACAAACAGCTGAGAACCAAACTGTAATGAATAACCAAGAACTGAGAGATAACTGAGGATTGTTCAGAAGATGGTCATGGCTGGCGCGTAACGATTTTAATTTCTTTTTAGTTTTTTGTAATTTCGTTAGAGGCCAAAAATGGTTTCATTAGCTGTAGAAATTGTTGTGGAAGTTTTGTCTGTTTGAAAAAATAAAATAGTATTTGCATACAAACTGCAGTAAAATAATTTTCCCAATCAGATGTAATGATAATAGTAGCCATATTTTATGCAAAAGCAAACATATCCGCAGGTGCATCGGACAAAAACAGACATGTCCAAATTTTCCAAGCAAAAGCAAACATGTCCAACTTTTAATCTGAAATATCATCATAATTGAAAATAACTGACTTGATAGTAGAATACGTAGACTATTCTAACAATACTGGTAAGCAGTACAGCATATTATATTGTTTGTAAAGGCGATAATCTGTCAACAATCAGTTTTTCGCTGTTTCTGAAAAGTCTGATTTGATGGACATGCTATTTGAATGAACGCTCCTGAATTTAGCAACCCTTAGTTACGGAGGCTAAGCTCTTGCACCCGAATGTTTTATTATATTGAGAATGCCAGGTCTAGACGCTGTTGTTAATTAAGATGCCAGCAAAATTGCCACAAATTTAAGCTCATGAAGACGGTGAAAATTTGTTGTGAACCGAGTTTCGTCTTTATCAGTTATAATTAAAATATTCAAGCAATAAATGCCAGTAAGTGTGGAGAATATATAGTTTACAATGATTCTTTCCAGATATCTTATTTATGTTGCTGATATGATTATGTAAATAATTATTATGTTGTTCAAAAGTTTGGTTTCAAGTAATGCCCTTATGAATCCAAAATGACCCATTTTGTTAAGGAAATTATTATTAAATGTTAATTAACTTCATATTCAGCAAAATTGTCACAAATATACAGGATCGTGTGAAATGTGCACACAATTTATTAATTCGATTTTTTTTTTCAATTCTCGCCCTGTTACTACATTGTAGCATTTTATTAAAATCGGGAGCAAAATCTCTAATAAGCACCTTTTAACGACCCCTGAGCCAAATCGAGGCGAAGCTCGTCCATTTTCAAGTATCGCGTCTTAGAGATCGTTTTATTTCTCTCCAAAATCTGCGAGCTTAAATTACAGAGAGAAATACACCAGCGCAGAGCACAATTTGCACAAGCACTACACGCCATAATTTCTAGGAAATCGAACTCCACTAAGACGGCGTTCGCTTGCATTGTTGAAATTCGAGCAGAGCAGCATCTGGTGTATTGCTTCTTCACGGAGCAGAGAGTATTTTCGCGTAGAGAAGAGTAGTTATTTGCCATTCAAAAATAGGTGGACTATTGACAGACTCACTGTCCGTCCGATTCACTGACTGTTCAGTAGTTTTCGCGCAATATTGCGTGTAATATTTGCAATTAAAAAACAACGATTTACTGAAAAAACAAATTAAATTTTTTCTTTAAACGTTTGGTAGGGTTAATGCTATATTTAATCAATATGACAGAAATGCCATATGGCTTTATTCCTTTTTAAAAATTACAATAATGTAATTTTTTTTTACTTGTCTCGCAGGTCGTTAATATTTTCAACATTATATTACTGGGAACCTGTTCACATTATTGTATTTATGAGTGCATGTGCTTTAAATAATGTCAGATACAGTTTCTTGAAAATCTAAAAGTTTTCTGTTCAAATGAGCTCAAAATTCAGCATTTTCAGAAATATTGAAACGCCATTTTCTTAAAAATGGCTCCAAACTTTTTCTTCAAACTTTTCAAACGGATAGTGCTATTTGCACGGTTTAAAAGACAAAGTTCATTTTGGTGTATTGTTTTGTTTTTTCCAAAATTTAACATGTGCATTTTTTTAAATGTCTCTAACGCCGTTAATATGCTTATTTCAAGCAATTTGCAAAAAATATTGCATTTGGAGTGAATGTGCTTCAATGGCTTCTAAAGAAGATTTTTTGTATCTCCAAAATTTTCTATGAAAAAAAGTGTTTCAATTTTTGCATTTGCAGTAGCGATTAAACGCTAAGACGGCTTAAACTTTTTCAATGAAAATTCACATCATGGCGAAGTTTTACTCTTTAATCTTCTTGAAGTACTAATTTAGTTCCACTTTTAAGAAACTGAAAAATCGAAAAAACAGGTAAAAAAATGTAGTTTGTGCGGCGATAGATGGCAGTTCGCAAGAGCGAATAGCTAGTCTGGACCAAGGAAAATAGAAAACTAATACGAGAAGTACCATTCTATATAAATAATATGGAATTTCTGTCAGAATTACAACACGTGTTAAAAATGATTAACGCGATCCATGCATATTTTCGAAAATTTTGAAAATTTATATAATCTCGAAAAAACTATTTGGGAAAAAAAGGAAATAGAAGTATTTCATATTTTGCTGTTACTCGTCATAGAAACAAAAGTTTAAAAATCTGGGATATCAAGGTCGAATTTTCCTGAAAGTTTTGCGATTCGACGTAGAATGATCCATTTTGAAATTTTCGTTTAAACATTTTGGAACAGTTTTTTAGAAAGTCATATTAGCTCTAGTGCAAAAGCGAAATTTGAAGCTGTTTTTCACAAAACTTGAATTTGAAGTCAATTGATGCAGTATCGCTCACAAATACTGTAGTGTATGCAAATCACCGGAAATGTGCATATTTACGGCGTGAGAGATATATATCAAAAAATTACATTTGTGTAATTTTTGGAAAACAAAAGAACCCAGAAAAATCAATTTTATGTCATCTTGAACAGTGCAATTAGACTTATCCGTACGAAAATTTTGAAAAAGAATTTGGAGCTAAGTACTCGTAAATGCAATCATGTGAACGAATTGCCTCTAATGTCAACATTAACGACGTAGGCAAGTAAAAAAAAATACATTTTTGAATTTATTTAAAAACAAAAGAATAGAGCAACATATCCTTTAAGTTCTCCGATAGAGCACATTTAGCACTATCCCCATCAAAAAGTTAAAGAAAACATTATGGCAATTTTGAGTAAATCTTTTTTGTAATTTTTTAAAATTGCACATATTTCCCGCAATATTGCACGGAAACAACTTAAAGTTGCAAAAAATTAGATTGGTTGATATAGCGTAAAATATGCATGGGCAATACCATACCCTTCATTTCGAAGAAGCAAAGCATTGCAATTGTTAATTTTTACTATGTTTGAATTCTTTCATATTTTGGAATTTTACACCAATTCAGGTCCGGTAACATTCACACTAGCAGTCCTAGCCACTATTACCTGCATTACATTTGTGCTTGAATACCCTTTTTTATTAAAACGTTCATCCCCAAGGATGGTAGATTTGTAATAAGAAATTGTGCACAATATATTGTTTAGATAGAGGAGATAAATGTGTATTTTTTTCTGGCACTTAACTTCGCATTTGTTCATTACTTCTTCGGATTGTTTGAATTGAACCAATTTGAGGCATTTCAATTATACTCAACAACCTATTTTCAAATTGATGTCTCTCCGAAAAATACTCAAATCTCTACCAACACGTCAGTGAAAAGACCAAAATCACCTACTCACAAAAATTAATTTCATTTTTGTTTCATATAAACAACTGCCTTATCTAACTTTCATCTTTTGACTGAAAATAAGCCTTGCGACGTACCTTTCTCCAAAACCCGTAATAAACTCTAGAAGTTTTAACCCAATTGCATTGTGCCTTGCTGTACATCTTTTAGTTTCTTTTTTTCATGAACGAATCCATTTCTTGACAGATTCATACTTAAAACAAAGGTACGATAACTTTACACTCAAAACTGAGGCACCTCAAGACCTGACTCAAAACAATCTAAGGATATGCTCACGAAAGGTGTAAATTCTTTATTTTTTACCATGGGGTGAGCATATGCTTTACAGAATATAGGAAATTATTTTCTCAGTTTTGGGTAATGGCTCATTTTTTGAGAATATTCTCGAAACTTTGATTCTTCAGCTCGGAAAACGCGGGAAAATAGCATATGTACATTTTTATTCGTACCAACTAAAGTCTAAAGTCGAGATAATAACTTTCGGATTTTGATTGATTATTAGTCATTCCGGGGGCGTCATCTGCTGAAGTCATTAATCCCGTATGTGTAGGGCATGTTTTCAACGCGGGAGATAGCGGTGATTCCCGTTGGCTGGCGGGATCCTGTTCCCACCTACGTCGGCTCGAAGCTCCTGGCTGGCCTCCCGACATTTGTTTTAGTGCACATAAGTGTGAGTGTGAATGTAAGTAAGAAGGGTTAAACTGATAATACAAGGAAAAGGAAGGAAAGATCGCTCACGCCCGTTTGTTAGGGCACTGCGCCGGTTTTCTCCCGGCGTTCATCGGATAAACTACCGATCAGAGCAGCTGGTCGCTAGAATTCTCCTCCAGACAGCGGCTGAATTCGACCTAGCTGTATAGCCAGTGACAAAAATCATTCCACCGTCGGGACTCGAACTCCAGGACCTCTCATGGTCAGAGGCACTGCAGTGACATCAGTTGATGCCCTGAGTCATCTTTGTCACTAATGATGCCTTTCAGAGTTTTAATTGCTGAAACGTATAGATCATGTTTGTAGCATTAAGATATAATCCTTTGAAGTTCTGCGGGGGAAAATATCGGAACAAGCTCACTGTTTCTTCTGGTAGGTATTCTGATTGGCAATATTGAATTTGAACCATTGTCAAAAGTCATTGGGGCGATGAATAATAAAAATTACTTAAAGAATTGGAAAGGTCACACACACGTCAGTGCTCTTTTTTCCAGAGTCTTAATGTATGATTCGTTGTTTTGTAGAAGAAATGTAAAATTTATCTTCTTAAATGTACTTACTGTTAAAAACCTCTTGCCCTAATCCTTTGCAATAAGAAAGAGCATTCCTCATTGAATTACAAGACCATGAATATTGAAGATTTTGGTGATCACTATCTTCATTGGGATCGATTGATTCAGTGCCATCCATTGTCAGGGCTCTTTGGACAGTTGCGTACCTTAAGGCTCCGCCGCGTATTCGAGCTACAGGTATCTCCTCATAAATACCGAAATAACACTGAAAGGGAAACAATAATACCAATATTACATATTTTACCTTTTTTATCTTGCTAACTGGTTGATTTACTTCAGAAATTTTCATTTCTTGCACAATATCACTTCTATTAAACCTGTATATTATACTAAAAATCCTGTGTGTGTGTGTGTGTGTGTGTGTTTTTGTGTGTGTGTGGATGGATGAGTGTATGTAGGGGGGTCAGGAGCGAATGAAGGTGTTTTTGTACGCCTTATACTTTCACTTACTAACGTAAGAGAAAGTATTCTAATCGTGCGCCGGAAAACGGTGAATTTTCGACACAAAAATTCTTATCAGTCCCTGGTAACGAAAAAGTGGATAAAGCCAGTTGCTAATATAGAAAAAAATCCTCTAACACGTGGTGTAACCAGAGTCTTTCTTTTTTTGCGCCCCCTTGATACCGAAAAATCGATTGACGGGAAAACGTCTGTTTGCCTGCCTGTGGGTCTCTCTCTAGCTTTGTCTCTGCCTCCCCGTCTGTCCACAGCGGTAGCGCATAAACCGTTCAGCAAAGTTTTTCCAAAATGTATATTCCACAATCGTTCTGACTGATGTCACCGTCGCTGGAATTTCAAAACGATATTTTAATTTTTTGGAGGGAGGGAAGCCCCTTGGACATTAAAAACTGATTTTTTGATTAAATTTTGTTGTTAGTGCGAATGACCTTTAAGAGTTGCAGGACTCATTTGAGTTGAAATACCTGATTTTTCGTAAATTACAAAAATTCAATTTTTTTTCGGTGTCTTCCTTAAACTATAATATTAAAGATGGAGACTTTTCCTAAATAACGTTTATTAGAGACAGATCTTGAAATACGGTCATGTTGAACTTTTCGAAAATATTGGTAGTTTTCGTGTAATTTTGGCCGAAATATAGGCAATTTTTATTTTACCCAATTTATACGTCATTTTTGTTACCTTTTCCGTAATTTAAGTGCAATTGTAGCTGATTTCATCGATTTTAATATCATTTTCATGGTACTTCGTACAATATTGTAACGTTACGTCATCTATCGGCGCCCCCGCGAACTAGACCGTTCGGGTATGCGCGGATGGCGACATCTGCCGGCACGCCGCCCTAACTAGATGGTTCCGGAGGTATGTGCGGATTGCGAAATCTGCCGGCACCCCCGAACTAGAAGGTCCCGGAGTGTTCGCGATGTTTATCGCAAGTTCCAGATAATTCTAGGCGGGCGCCAGCCGAATATAGCATGCGGCCGCGAGTCAGTTTGAAGTGGAAGCTGAACTGTGAAGTGTGTGCATCGCGGTGAATAGCAGTGCAGTGGATTGTGCTCAGTGACGTAAACCGTGGTCAGCGCCGTGAACTGTGGTCAGTATATGGGACAGTGGTCAGTGCAGTGCAGTTGGGATTAAATAATCGTTATTTCTAATACTTATTATGAAAGAAAAATTGAAAAAATTGAGTACCATAAAGGGTGTAGCCGAATAAGGGGGCGAAAAGTGCTCCCAAACCAAATCGATTATCGCGACGCACATAGGAAAGAGAATTAAAATTCTGTAGATACACAAAAAATCAGCATCCTAGGGCAATCTGTTACAGAGATACAAGAAGAAACCTGTTTTTCATGTTTTATATTTTTGCAGTTGCAGTTTTTGTTTTTCATGTTTTTTATATTCTATTGCATGTATCAGGCTGAAAAAATGGAAAGACGGGAAAAAGTAGTTGCATTTGAATGTAGTTTTGGGAATCAGTTCTGACACCAAATTCAAATAGAAAAAACATTATTTTAGAAAAGGATTTTCTACCTAACGATGAAGTGCAGTCTCAGTTTTCCCTCTAAAATGTCTCTTATGACATTCTATAACATATTTCTTTCAGATTTTTAAACAATGTGGACCATAGATAAAACGAATTAAAAGCAATTTTATCAGTTCAAAAATTTGAAATACGCGCCAAAATTTGGTAGGAAATTTTTTTCACCTATGTTTAAACAATTTACTTTTAAATTATTCAAAATTCTGATTTACAACTTTTTGCTGACAAATGTTTGTCTTTATGTGCAAAGTATTTACATTTTACAAATCAAATCATCAAACCTCTTTTGTTTTTAGATTTATGTATTGTTTCTAATATAAATCAAATTATTCAGTTGAATATTTATTAATTATAGAAAAATACTATTGGGAATCAGATTCTAACGCCGACGTGTGATGACTGTCTTAACAATTTACATTTTTTAGGATTAGTCCATTGCAAAAGTCATTTCCTGGCAGTTAAGAAATCGTCAACAACAAATTCCAGCTTTCCCTACCAGTGAATACAACACGAAGCAATTCGAAGCTTCAACACTCCGCATTTTCGAAAATTGCGAAGTTAACATTTCATAAGTGTGTGTATATGTTTCTACAACGCAAATTTTTGCCTAGAAAGCATATTTTCAAAGCAACATTTGTGTGCTTATTGCAGCTCAGCCATTCGGAATATCCGTCTAGTTTATTACACAAAATACGCTTAAAATTGTCTTAAAGGACTATTTTCGAAGTTTCGATATTGCTTGATGTATGAGATTGTAGGTAGTGTGACGCATATGAATTTGAGTATTCGAATTCCTGTGATTTTGGCTACCTGTTGCCCGGCCTACTGACGTGCCCATGAACAATGAGGATGGTCCGATTAGGGCCCCCCCCCATGTCGCCACTGGAGCGATAAGTAAAAAGACACAAAGAGGAAACGGAGACAGAGAGCAGGCGACAAGAGAGACTGTCAGAGAAGGAGAGAGACTGTCAGAGAAGAAGAGAGTGAGTGAAAGACAGACACATAGAGAGAGAGAGGTAGGGAGAGACGGGGGCGTTAGAGACGGTGATGAGAGAGGACGATAGATGGACTGGGAGAGATGGGGGGAGGAACTCAGAGAGAGAGAGACAGAGAGAGGGTGTAAATCCATATTACAGGTCATCTATTTCGGTCGTGGTGCATAGTGTGCCTCACTCGCCGAACTCATCTCTCCAAAGGGTATAGCCGTATTAGGCGATGAATGTGCCCCCCAAACCAAATCGATAATCGCGATGCCGGATTGTTTCGGATTTTTAAATAGTGTGGACGATAGGGGCAAAAATTAAAATCAAAGTTTTCAGTTCAGATACGAAAAAAATACCGGGTGTCCCACCAACTATGGGCCGCCCTCATAACTTATAAACAGTTCGTGATATCGAAATGCTCTTTTCGCTGAAAATTGCAGAATCATAGAGCAAGTTACTTGCTGATGAGAAATTTGCTATAATATTTTTAGTTTTTGAGAAATATAATCATTTTTGATTTTTTAAATGGAACTGTATATTTTTCACACCAGCAATGGGTAGAAAATGATAATAGGAATAAAATGATGTATGATATGTTTGTATTTTGAGAGTAATTTGAGTGTAAAATTAGATTTTCTGGAAGATTTCCAAGTAAACGGGCAGCCTTTGCAACAGTCGCCGTTGTGGAAAGGTGGTGTTGGTGGCGTTGATACTGTTTTGTGGAGAGAGGAGTGTGAAAGGGGAGCCCGTGCTAGATGAAGGTGTAACTGCCGCAATTCATGGTCTTGACACGAAAAACATATGAACAAACATAAATTTTATCGATCAGAATGCGAGATTTTTCCTATTTGTGAATATCGATCAGAATGAGAGATTTTTTCTATTTTTCTGAATTGAACCTTTCTTCTTCCGAAATTCCATATCAACTATAATCGAAAAAAACTAAATAAAAAATATTGTAGCAAAACGATAATAATGAAGTAATTTTCAAACTTACAAGAATCGAACTCAGTTCAGAAACAAGCCATAATTTTAAAACATCGGAAGCGAATGAATGTTTAAAGATTTTTATTGTAATATCTCGATTAATTCATCAAATAATAAATTTATTTATTTATTTTACATCAAAAACCGTTAAAAACTGTGTGGAGAAGTAAATTATGTGCACGTTTTCAAAATTCTGTGATCCCCACCCTAAGCCATATACTACTTGAATTTTGAACACAGCAAGAAAATGAGCGTTTTTTGCAAGGATTGTTAACAAAGTATTCGCTTTAATGAAATAAAAAATATTTTCAAGTGTAAAACAGTAATAAATTTGTGCTCTTATCCCTCATCATGACGTGCACAGATAATGAAGTTACATTTATGTCCAGAAGCAAAACATGGGCCCATCTCGGCATTTGCTCAAAGGAACAGGGAAACTGAACAAAAAACCTAATCGAGATGGGAGAGGGATAGTTAGGTAGACATGTTATATTATTTACTGTTAATAACCTTCATATTTAAACACGTACTAAAAGAAAAAAGCAATCAAATTTTTGAAATACTGTTGACAGTTCTATCAGTGTAAATTTACCAAACTTACTTTCCCCATGATTCCGCATTGTTCAGCGAAAACTGCATTTCCATATTCTGAACCGTTTAGAAGTTATGGGGGTGGTCCATAGTTGGTGAGACACCTGAATTTGTTATAGAATGTTGTAAGATCCATTTTAGGTGGAAAAAATTGACACAGTACTCCAACGTTATGACGTCGAAAATCAATTTCAAAAATGTATAATTTTTTTTGTATATGAATTTGGCGTCAAGATTAGTTGACAAAGATACCTCCAAATTCAACTATGTTTCCCCGTCTCCGCCTGATATACCCAATAGAAGCTGAGAAAAAAAGAAAACATGCAAAACACGTTTCACGTTGTATCTCTGCAACAGATTGCCTTAGGAGACTGATTTTTTGGGAATCTACGTCATTTTATATTCTCTTTCATATGAGCATCGTGATTATCGATTTGATTTGAGGGCACTTTTCACCGCCTTATTCGGCTATACCCTTTACTGAGCACCGGGGCAAGAATGCAATCAAGCTCAGGGAAGAAAGTTGGGGGCTGGCTTGAACTCTGACACGTGTCAATTACATATGGCACAATGAATTTTGTAGTGTTGGTGTTGAATCAAACCTGGTCAAATGATAAACATTCATTTAGTACTTGTTTATAATTTGTGAATGATTTTTTTCTAGACTTATGTGACAACTCAATTACCGGAATAGAACGTACTTTGTAATTACGCGATTTTCAGTGAATTAGGGTTTTGAAGATAGAGATAAAACTATAAATTAAAATGAGAAATTATTCTTAAATACTCACATCTCCATGATGAGTAGCTGATTTATATTCCTTGTATAATCCATATGCATGAACAATTTCGTCTACTTGTAAACGGATTACATAATGTGCTGATTTCATACTGAATGGTGGTACGACGAGATACCTAGAATGTATTTCTTTGGTCTCTATGAAGTTTTTCCCTGCAAAATTGACATAAAAATGAAACTTGTAACTAAACTACAGCGTAGCTCACACTTATTTTTCGTAATGCTCAGAATGTACAATAAATTTAATGTGAATTATAGAGGTGATGGTAATAAGCAGGTGCTGTGTTGTAAAACTATTCATCAAACTGCTGCAATGTCTATACGGTTTCCATTTATTAACGTTTTTAAGAACCATATCGTAAATAAATTTATTTTATTAATAAACGCATCTGCGACAATCCGTCCAACGACTCGCAATCTACACACCTGAATAAAGCTGTTAACAATTTGTTACCCTTACAACAATATTATCCATGATCTTTTCAACTTTAACACTTCATCTTCCACGACCAATAAACATTTTCGTAAAATTCGCAAACTATGTGGAAAGTGCAAAATGCACGATTGGTAGAAAACATTCCATGACACAATGAATTATTTTTTATTGCTATTCGGACATTCCTTTTCAACAAAAGATAGACAAGAAACACCCTCATCAATAGATGAAGTACTTTCTGCAGTTGAATAGTTGGATGTTGAAAACCTGGAATGATTTTCATAAAATTATGAAAATTAACAAAATTAAAACAAAAAAAACCTTTTCACCCATTTCAACGGTTTTTAATGATTTGTTGTTACATAAACCAATTTAATTAATTTAGACCTCGCATTTCAACTAACTACTGCTTTAACCTTACTTTCGGCATTGAAATAATTGACAAAAATTATTATCTTAACCAGTTAATATAATTTTTATGGCTAAAAAGTTAAAAATAGACAAAATATTTAAAATTCCATTCCCAAAATTACGTCACCGCTGATCTATATTTTTTTGATAGCCAAAATACTTGAAAATTACTGTTTCACCACATTTAAAAATATTTATCATGTCTTGAAACTGAGATATATTACTACAATTTATTTTCAATAAATTTCGATTTTCTAATATTTAAAATTTCGCGTTAACCACATCAATGAAACATATTTTTGGGGGAACGAAATGTCTTTTATAATTCACATTATTTTCTATGATTTCATCGTCCTACTAATTTTAATAATAATAATAATAATAATAATAATAATAATAATAATAATAATAATCGTGGCGTAGGGAATCGGCGACCCCATCGCTCGCAGTACCCATCCGGAGGGTAGGGGCAGCGCAATCAGCCAAGTTTCCTCTACCTACAAAGAGTGACCGCTGTCCTTACCTAGACATCCTTCCTTTCATATACCGCCGTGCCCCTTCCAACGGGAGTATGTGGTTGAATCGAGTAGTTCACTTTCTTCCGTTATCTAAACTCCAGCCACTTTCCATCAGCAAGGATTCCCATTTTTGCCTTTCCCATATTCACCCTCGTCTCCCAATGTCGAACACTACGTCAGAGCGCACGTCATCTCAAGCCACGTGGGAGACGAACTATGTCGATTATAAACGGCAAACAGGGCAATGGCAAATACCCATAGAATTATGGAGACTCGTTCAAAATGTCGTAAGACCTCGGAACATGAGCCGCTGCCTGGGGAGCGCCAGGGGGTGTGCTGAGTCGTCGATTTACACGACAGCATGCGAACCGCCGACGGCAGAGAGTTGATGAGCCTGACTTGGGTCACTCAAAGAGCGTCAGCCCAACATCAACCAAAACAACCGAACATGAAATAAGTATGTGTAGCACATCTAGTGCCATTCCAATTGCTGGCTCGTCTGCTCACAGGCATGAGAAGACTGCCCGTAGAGGAAGGAAAGACAACCGAATAAAATGGACACGATACATGAATATTGAAGTTATTAGAATATTTTACCGTGACGGTCGGTGTCACGAAATTGCACTTCCAGGATACAGAGGTCATTTCTTCCAGGAATACACTAATGCCCATCTAGCAATCGACATAACCGAGCAGAATTTGGTGAATAGAAAGAATGTTATAATTAGAAATGGCTATCTGACACCAACAGAATTTTAAAACAATCGTCGAGAAGTTAGGGATGACTGACAGCAGAACTATCCGGAAAAAGTTAATGGAAGGCCCGATGATACTTCTTGTGTCTTAACGGTGCATGACGGTATCGAAAGCCTTCAAAAGTAATCAGACAGTAACAACTCTTATCTCTACAGAAAAACACGACCAAAACACAGTGCATCAAAAATTCTATAGCCTTCTCGAAAATTATTGCAATACAGAACATTCAAATAGACCGAACGCCCCTGTCCCAAACAACATTGGGAAAGCTTCATCTATATATTTAAAAAAAAGTATTCTGCCACGGCATCGTTTTTTTGTTTTGTTTTTTTACATTTGTTGCGTCAACTCACGTCGCAACGCGTCTCCTAACCCCTTCTTGGGTGTTGAGCGCGATTGGAGTAATCCTCCGTTACTTTCTACATTAAATCTGGAGTAATCCTTCGTTACTGTAGATATATATGTCCGTCACGTCTCGGCGTCAGTTGTCAAGAGGACCGCCAGGTAGCATTTCCGCGTATGCGCCTTCCACGTCACTACCCAGCGGCCAGAATTGGGAAGGAATAAGGATAGAGTCTAGGACGCTTCACAGGGGTTCGTGTATCCCTTGTGAAGCAGCTGAACTCGTTTTGTTGAAACAAATTTCACATGAGATTCGACGGGAATCGAACTCGGATCTCCTTGTTGTAAGGCGAGCGACTTTGCTCTACGCCACGAGATGGCTTTACAGCTTGGTTTACAGCTTCTACTGAACCGATTGTTGTATATTTTCGTTTAAATGAAAGAATATGATCCCTAGATGTGTTATCAGATATTGTTTGTGTTGATTTACCAACATTTACGATGTAAATTAATTAAATCATTCTTTAATGGTACGCTTATCAATAGTCAATAGTTTTCTTTAAAAGGATGGTTGTTTCAAAATCTATATATGAGTCGATAATGTCCACGCTGCTTCATGGTGGCGCTGCGTGATGTTTTGTTTTGCTTGTTGAGATTTGTTTACAATTCGTCAAGGTTTTGTTTCAGTGTAATAATTGCATTGTGGCGAAGACAGTGTGAATGTATTTGCGTTTGTGGTGTGTTTTGTAGAGAACATTCGGACAGTGGGTTTTGCTCGGTTGAACTGAAGTGACATAAGTTGTACACAGGTTATGTCGAATTCCGAATCGTTGCCCACGCGCCCCAAAAGACGCAAACGTACATTAACTGGACGCAGGGAAAGAGAAAGTCAGCGTAAGTGTCGTGATAGTGAGCTCATTTCGCTTTGTACTTCGCATGTGAGAGAAATTCTGCAAACGAGTTAACTCTGCGTTTCCTAAATGGAAAAATAAGTTTATCTTCCAGCAATATATCAGAAGAAATCAAAGTTGTTTATAAGAGATGATGACACATCAAAAAACTTTAGAAATAATATCCGTCAGTATAATAGTGCTCTTTCTTCTGTGTTATATGGCGCCGATATTGCATTGCCACCTGGTCATGTGCCATACGTGTTCATAATTTTTGGAACTCCACATCACAGAATATCTTTGTTATACCCTGAAGATCCAAACAATGCAACATATTGTGAACATTAGTCTGGGCACAGTATTTTACATTTATCTCAGATCTCACCGTCAAATTTTGACGGGTTTTCACTTATTTATTTATTTATTTATTTTTTTTATTTTTTTATAAAAAAAGAAAAAAACGAAATTTCAAAAATTTTGAATTTTGAAAGGGAGAAAAAAAACAAAAACTCCCATGTAATAAAATCTATTTTCAAGGATAAATAAGCAATAAAATTTTGAATTTTGATAGGGAGAAAAAAAAAACAAAAAAACTCCCATGTAATAAAATCTATTTTCAAGGATAAATAAGCAATAAAATTTGAATTTTGATAGGGAGAAAAAAAAAACAAAAAAACTCCCATGTAATAAAATCTATTTTCAAAGATAAATAAGCAATAAATTTTGGCTCTTATTACTTCCTGCCGCGACAACATGGAAACGATAATTTGAATAATTGTATTTCCCACTGAATTCTAGAAGACGTGCACAGAAAATGAAGTTACATTTATGTCCAGAAGCAAAACAAGGGGCCATCTCAGCATTTGCTCAATGGATCAGGGAAACTGGACGAAAAACCTGATCGAGATGGGGGTCATTGACCAGGAAGCTGTAGTACAATAGTTGTTACAGGTTGTTTATACCATTTTACAGTCCAAATGGTAACTAATGCATTATGTATCATTGTTAAAATTAATGTTCCTTTTCTTGTGATGCTCAGTTTTAATGTCATCTGGCAAAGTCACTAGTTTACACTGAAAGAAGTAAATGAAGTTTTAGTTCAACACATAAATGGCACACATGACTTGACAGAAATTCATCTCGCAATATACTATGCAGCAGTAACTGGCATCGAGTTAAATGGACAGAAAACATACCAACCCATTCTTCAGAAAGGATCTCATAAGTAAAAGACACTACCTTGGAAGATGAGACTTGAAAAAAGGATTGATGAGCTACGTGCAAAAGTAGTGCTTATTGCTGAATATTTTAAGAACAACCATTCGAAAAGAGTTGTCATGAAAGTAACAGGCATTGCACGAACAGCTGCAATTAATCTAACATGTCTAGAGAGTGCTCAGATTCTTCTTAACTTCAACGATACATTAAGGCAAAAGTTTAAAGCTAAAGGAGCAAGACTCAGAAGGTACAATGAACCAAGAGAAAACAGAAAAACGTGGATTTCCGCAAAAACATAAAGAAGTTCTTTATGCAACCGGAACTGGGTACAGAGAGTGGAAATAGAATAACAATAGAATTACCTTACCGTACATGCCAATGAGGTCAGTAAATTTTGGAGTTCGCTGTGGACGGAACCAGGACGGTACCAACAAGATGCGAACTGGATAAAGAAAATTGAAACAAAGCAGACAGAAATAATGCCAATGGAAATGAGATTTACAGCTGAATATATTGCAAGGGTGATAAAGAAGAATAACTGGAATGCGTGAGGTTCCGATGAAATCCAGAATCTTGGGCTGAAACAACTAGCGACTGTACATGGAACTGTAGCAAGATGTTTCTGCGAAGCACTATCCGATCCCGAAAAAGTCTCTATCTTTCTAACGGAATGAAACACATCTGCTGTACAAGAAAGGGAACTCTTCGAAACCCGGAAATTATTGGCCAGCCACGTGTTTATCTGTGTTATACAAGTTGTTATCTGCTGTAGTAAATGAAGAAATCTACAAACACTGCGAAGCAAACCGCATTTTGGCAGAACAAAAGGGATGTGTCCGTGGAACCTTGGACTGCAAACATCAACTTACCATCGACGCTATAATACTGAAGCAGGTGCAAACTGAGAAACGAAATCTACATGTATGCTACATAGATTACACTAAGGCATACGGGTCAGTCCGTCACGACTGGCTATAGAAAGTTCTTGAAATTTACAAGACCTCCGGGAATTATTAAACGCTTGAAGGCGATGCTGATGACGTGAAGAACAAACTTTCATATTGAAAATAGAAAAAACGCACCCATTAGCATTAGAAAAGGAATATTCCAAGGAGATTCCCTATCGTCAATGTGGTTTTATTTAGCCGTCAACCCTTTGTCTGCATTATTGCTAAAAAGTAATTTATACAAGTTTTTTTTAATAATTACATAATTAGTACAAGATAAAATATGATAAAAAGATCACTAATCTTAAAATGGATATTATGAAACTCTACGATGGAACTATAAAACAACTTCAATGCTTGATAAATATTGCGGCTACCTTTCGTAAAGATATTAACATGTCATTTGGTATAAACAAATGCAAAATACAACAACTCACAAAATTAATACATCAAGAACATGCCGTAAAACACGGATTGCTAGTCTCTTCGACGCCATATAACAAATATTGTCCAGCACCTGTATTGGAAACTAAGAATCATGTGATGTACTGGGACCGATGTGTTATTACGGACAAAACATTGGATTATAACAGACATAATATCATTATCATTGATAAAACTAATAAAGTAGCCTCTATAATTGATATTTGCAGATCCTGTGACCCATAACATAGGAAAACTGAATTAGAGAAGATCAGGAAGTATGAGGAGCTTGCAGTGCGATTGAAACATCTGGCGAGGGTGGAGAAAGTTCTCATATATGCCTTGGTGATGTCATCGGAAGGAGTGATGTGGAAAACATTGAAAAAGAATTTGAGAAATTTGGAACTACCAATAAAATTGCAAACTATTGGAGAAAAGGCAGTCTTTCTTCAGACTTGTCACCTTGTTTGAAGGCTTTTACAGTAGCTCAAGTGAGATGGGGTGAATTCCCTTTTCATAAGAGCAGAACGTGGTTCTAAGACACCAAAAGACAGATTTCTTTTGTCCAGTTTAACTGAGAGTTAAAAATAATAGCAGCAACTCCACTTAAGGAATACAGGATGGTGGTGGAATTTGTGTATTCCCATGAAACTGAGAGCTATGTCGGCGGTACCCTAGCTCCTGGCAGGGCCTCCCATGCTGAATAAGTTGAAGGTAAGGGATCAGACGAACAAGTAATCTCCAGGAGGGTGAGAAGTTGAGAGGAAGGACCAGGAACGTTTTGGACTTCCTGTTATCGGCCCAAGGATGTTACAGAAGAGCTGGGTTGGGACACCAGGCCACTGCTTAGAGTGGAGGCTTGCGAGCGAAGGAGGCTGTCTTCAGCTGGCAGTGAAAATGCTGTATGGTTTAGTAATGTCCACTAGCGATCAGAGGAACCATTGCTAGGCCATGCAGAGGGATGTTCCGAGGTCACTGTAGGTCGCAGTCACGGATGACAACGTACCACGTTCCATAAGCAAGAACTTGCTCGGCCATGTTACTCTTCCATTTCCCGCCAACATCTGAAGATGCACAAGACGCCATCTTCCCATTTCCATTCTAGCCGCGCATTTCAAACAACGCGCATTTCGTAGCTTGTTATTAATAAAGGAAAGCTATAATATATTTAATATTTAGTACCCCCCTCGTATTTTTCTTTTCTGTATTTTTGAAACCTCTTGTTTAAAACTGTTCACTGGAAGCCAATTAGGAAGGACATCAAAATTAGCCTCTTTACATCTTTAATAATTTTTTTATTATTATTATTATTATTATTTTATAATTTTCTGCTTGATATAGAAAGGATAAAAGACCTCATATTCTCAGATATTTTCAAATGATTTAAAAATATATCTTGTAGCGAAATAACCATCGCAACTCTAGGTCACCTTATGTAATAGATAAAATAATTATTTTTATGTTAATAAAACTATGACAATATCAACATAGCGAAATTTTCACTTTCAATATTATGTTTGGAAGGAGAAAAAAAAAGGTTAGTTAAAGTAACTTACAGTCTCCAGAAACGGCTGGAATCATTGTATTCGACACATTAAAGAAATGCCATTTATATTCGAGTCTTGAGTTCAAATCAGGGCAAGACTGCTTTATTTTCCCTCGAAATGCATGGCGATCTCTTCTTCGAAACATAATCACATCCTGTGATGACCTAGAGCTAAAAAGATTTTTAATATCGCATGGGCATTTCACCAATGTTGGATTACAGACACATTCCACAAAAACGAGTCTCAAATCGACAATTCGTCTCAAAACATTTCATACATACGCCAAATACGCATTTTCTGAACCAATTTCTACAATTCTATTTATTAAAATACTATTTAATAAAATTTAAAACAAAATTTAGTAAAAATTTAAATGAATGCATTGGTTTGTACCAAGATGCATAGATGTTGTAACAACACTTTATATACAATGTTTGATCAAACAACATATTTTCTTGATTTTTCAAACCTCTAAGAATTTAATCAAAATATGTCTATCGTAATACCGTAAAATTGTTAAATGAAAACCTTTTTAGTGTGAAGATGTTCGACAAAAAGTGTTGAATCCGTTTTCGAGATGTCGTTTGAGCGTTTTTGGAGATGTGCCTTTTCTGATAATTTCGAATTCAGATGAATCATTACACAAATAAAAAAAACTTATTGTAACTTGTAGTTTAGTTCATGAACTCATTGCACAGGTATCATACAACAAGCTAGCTTAATTCCTTAAGAACAACTTAATACGTAAGGGAAATACTTCTAAAGCCTATCCAACCTTACATAATCAAAATATTTAAGTTTTTGTACAATAATCTTGTAAAATAACTTAATATTATCTCACTCGAATACCTAATTTAAATATAGTTTACACACCTATGAAATAATTTTATTGTTTCAAAATAAATAAAGGTTGTTACAACTTGCCAGCCACTAACTCATTAGTTCCAACTTCACGTAAGTCAAGTTACTTCCAAGTCTTCACGGAGCGTCGTTAAGTAACTCGCCTAGCGACTCTGGCACAGTTAAAACATCCTCCCTAGTTCACCACATAACCTGTATGAGAATAACGTTTCTCTCTAATCTATTAGCCGTCAAAAAAATCATCATTGAAATTTCCACTTCTTGTGAAAAAAAGACCCTGATCTTTCTTTAGTACGAAGGAGGTATCTCAGCACACTTTTACCTACAGTACAATGCTGCTTTTCATAACAATTATACAACTCGTAAACATTTTATTGTTACTTCATAAAAATTATTTTTGTGAAGGTTTGTTTACAGCCACATCCATCAATTTCATTTGGATATTAGACTGTTCAAAAACCAAAAGTCATAAAATGTTTGGTTGTTTCTTGCGAACATTATAGAATTCACATTTTCTTCATCATCGCCAAAATGAAGTGACGTACTACGTTTGGTGTTGAGTCAACAACACGATAGAACGTTCAGACCCGAGTTGTGAGCAAAGTTAAAGAAAAAAACCGTCGTTATTGTAATGCTTTGTTAAAATTGTTGAAGATGTATGGGACGATGGTACAGTAAGAGAAGCTTGTGGTCTGAAAAGTTAAACAATGATGAATTATTATTTCTATGATGTTATAAAACGCAATTGAATTGAATCATACAATACCGATCAGAATCAGAGTGCAAGTATACAATGTATTACATCATTTTCAGTCAGCATTTTACGAAATTCCAGAGAAATTCCGAAATTCCAAAGACCTCAAGCGAAGGCTGAAGATGGATGTGTTCCTATTCCATCGAAAAATGTAGTAAATCTGGAGACAATCTTCAATTATATGCCAAATTAAATAAGAAAAAACTGAAAACGTACGCAAGCCACTCATCCAGCAACCATCGAAATTTATTTCTATTCAGTTCTTTGGAAAAATATCCCAAAAGGTAGCTCATGTTCTTCACAAATACAATTATCACGTTTTCTTTACCACACACGAATCCCTCAAACACCTACTCTCACCTCGCAAAACCACCCCACTCATGGCGAAGTCGGGAGTTGATGAACTCCAATGCCACAATTGCGAAATACATAGTCCAGACGACCATAAACTTCAATGCCAAGGACATTTACATGCATGGAAACACAATACAAACAGATCGCATTTTGCTACACATCTTAAGAACATAGGCCGCAGTTTCCACCCCGACTCAGACGGCACTTTAGAAATCTTTCACATTTTTTAAGCCAAGCTGACATCTGAAGCTCTCCTCAACGAACCAATTTCCCTCTGTCCCCTCTGCTAATAATTTTACGCACCCCTCCCCCCCCAACTGAATCCCGCCCCACCTCCTGGGACATTTCCAAGAAGACACAACACAGATCTCCTCCGACTCCTCTTCGGAGCTCCAGAAACTTATAAAAACCCCGTGTCATGTTCCCTCTGGGCACAGTCTCCCGACTTTTGCCACAAGTAGCGAGGTAAGCAAAGCGGCTCAACTGATTCTTTTCCACTTTTTGTGATATTATTTGCAATTGATTTTTATTATTACTACTATCCCTTCTTTTATGTTTTAAATTATTTTGAATTGCTTTTGGTATGTAACTATTATACTGTTAAATGTATTTATTATCTATATTAATCCTCCCGCTGGATTTCATATTTTGCAATTTTATTTGCTATTGGTCTGTAATAATTAGGATTTTAAATGTAACTGTTATTTATACTAATCTCTACTTTGTCTTGAATTTACTTGGTTATTATTTATATTTGTTGACTATATTTGTAGATTGACAAAGTCGTCGAATGCCGACACTCTAAATGAATATATTAAGTTGGCGAAGATTATTTATTTTATTACTTCATGTAATTACGTCAACAACACCGCACCAGAATTCCCACAATTTCTTGTACTAGTTGGTTTTCTATTTTCTTTGGTCTGAGGTGGCTTTTTGGACTTGCCACATACTCTGGCCAGCTGGCATCTATAACTACCGAAAGTGCATTTTTTGACATTTTCTCAATTTTTAGGTTTCCGAATAGTGGAACTAAAATAATACTTTAAGAATATTAAAGAAGAGTGAAAACGCGTTCTAAATGGCATTTAGGAAATTGCGTTTAGGCTTTACTGTACATGAGTATGAGTTTTCTTTATATTTATTTTAATTATTTTTCGTCAAAACTGTTAAAAACTGCGTGACTTGCTATGGGGAGAAGTGAAATTGTGCACGTTTTCAAAATTCTGTGATCCCTACTCTAAGATATATACTACTTGAATATTGAATACAGAAAAAAATGTCACCTGATGAATATGATTTCTACGATATTCGCTTTCTTACCCAAATACATTCTTTGAACATATGCGCACCGATTTATGCTAAAGGAACTTAATGTCGCGCACTGTATGTGACAACTAAACATACTTCTATTTTGCTCTATTCGTTCAAAAGGCTGAAGACCAGGACGTCAGCTCTTTTAACAAAATGAAGATTGTGTTCTTCCAGAGACTAAAGTTCTTTGGCCCGATATTACAGTTGATATGGTAGCGGCGTAGTCATTGTGGAAGGTGTGGTGGTGGAAGTAATGTTACGCTGTAACCCAGAATAATTTACAATGGATTAAGTTACTGAAAAAATACTGCAGATAATGTGTTGCGGCGATATGCGAGGATTCGTATCGCGCGCCAAATCGGCAGCGCGGGACGCAGGCTACGGAAGGCAGCACGGCCACAAACCGGCGCGAAGGCTGGCCAATAGGACGGGAGCGGCTGGCGAGCGGATCAAGAGCCACGAGGCGAGACTACGGCGCGGCGTGCTTCTTAACCGGCCGCGCCGGCCAGAGGAACAGAAGAAAGGGCCCAAAGCACGTCGCCTTCACCTTCCGCGCACTTCCCCCGCACAAGCTCTCCGAGCTGTGCGACGCGGGGGAGCAGATAGTGCGTGGGAGGCGGTCGCCGCTCACCAACGCCGGAGCCAGCGTGGGAGGCGCGGAACCGCGCCCAGCCGGGACTGATCCGCCAGGGCCCGAAGACGTCGCGGCGCCACGGACGCCTGAGTAAAGTCGGCGCCGTGGCGTAAATAAAGTGTACATAGTGTAAAGTGAAGTGTTGTGTCGTGTGGTATGAATGCGTGAGTGAATGTGTTTGTATATATAGTCTAAGCATAAATGAGTGAGTGAATGAAATAAAATGAAAAATGAAGAAACGAACCATCTCCAAAATGAACTTGACAAAAATCCATCAATAATTTATATTAAAACTTCAATCGCCCAAAGACGCTTGTACATAGTTTTAGTTTTTAGAATAGTTAGTTTGTTTAAGTTATTGCCCTCCCCGAAACTCCATAAGCAGAAATGCTGGAGTTATATCTATGTATCCAATCTTTGAATAAATTCCCGCCTCACCAGGGATACTGGTGAGGGGAAAATTGAAAAAAAGAGGAACAGACAGTTCTGAAGTGCGATCCAGCAGTGACCCCGTGTATAGTGTACCTACCTGCGAACTCTGCAAAGTAAATTGGTTTCTCTCTCTCCTGGTATTTTGGACGACCGTGCGCGCATCTTGGGACTTCTACTGGATATTGGACACCGTGGCATTGTACAACGGACTACGCTTCTGGATTTTGGTTAACGAGATCACTACTGAAAAAAGCTTGATCAATAAATTGTTATTGTTGACTTGTGTCTTTTTTGCGTACATAACATAATGGTGTTAGGAAATAAGGCAAGAGACATGGAAATCCAACTAATCTTAAACGAAATGTTATTAAGAAAGCTAAGCTTATAGAAAAAGAGCACGATAATCATGTTTGGATAATAATGGGGAGATCTAGACTCTTAGGTGGTGGCTTCAAGAGTCGGACGAACTGTTTCTCAAGAACATCAGAATAGAATAGACTTTCTTCACAAAGTTTTACAATAGCTACTCAAGTAAAAATGAACAAAATATTTATTTGCAAAGTCTGTTTGATGTTGAAAGTGTAAAAAGAAAGAGACCAAAAAATGCAGTAGAGACGGAAGGGAGCATACATTCAGATACCACTTAATGGTTCGAGCACAACAATTTGAAGTATGTCTGTCAGCATTTCTTGCGATATTGTCAGTAGGGCTGAAGAGAATTAAAACATTAAGAGCACTTATGGTAGCAGGAAAAAACCAGCAGATATGCGTGGCTAACATACCAACTTCTCTTTCATCTGACAATAAAATTAAAGTTCATGATCATATAGAATCCTTTCCAGTAAAATATAGTCATTATAGTAGGAAACAAATACAGTATCTTCATGTATATTTGACTACGAAAATAATGTACGTTTATGAATAAACATCCTGACATTAAAGTTCGCTACAGTTTCCATTATAAATATTTCTAAAACATTTTAGCCTAAGACAGCCACAAGTAGATTGTTGTTGTCAGTGACGGTAAAACTCAAACTTTTGCAATTTGCAATTTTCAAAAAGTTCGAGTAAACAGAGAAAAACGGACCATACCATTTTCCTTAGTGTAGTTTATTCTTTCAAAAACTCAAAGAAAAATTTTCTGGGATTCAAGTAAAGTACCCCCACAGTTTTTCAAAATCGTAGCACCTTGAGCCGAGCCAGATCGACCGGGGAATATTCATTTAGGAAAAAACATACATATGGTTCAGGCGATTGTGGTGTTCACGGACTCTTGAAAAAAAAAAAAGGGGGGGAAATCGGTATCAGAGGACATCCAAACGAGTATTTACGTTGAAATCTCGAAATAGATTTTCCGCTACATTACATAACTTTCTCTACACTCCTCTTTTTTTGTTGTTGAAATTTTCTAATTTTTTCAGTTTCCTAATAGTAGAACCGAAATATACCTTTAAATATATTAAAGAAGAATAAAACCTGGTCCTAAACAGAAATTTCCATTGCAAAATTTCAAACAGTTTTTAGAAAATGGCGATTAAGGATTATTTCAAATTCGAAATTTGATGATCTTTTTCACAGGAATATATTGAGTTTTCGAAAAACGTCATTTGAAGCACTTTCACTCACAAAAGAAATCATGTATACAAATCGATGGAAATGTGCATATTAACGGCGTGAGATATATTAAAAAATTACATTTGTTTTTTTATAAAAAACACCAAAATACTTCACAAAAGAATACACCAAAATAAATTTTACGCCATATTAAACAGTACCTTAGCACTATCCGTTGCAAACGTTTGACGAAAAAATATGGAGCCATTTTTGAGAAAATGGTGAATGAGCGTTTATAAAAATGCAGAAATTTGAGCTCCTTTTCACAGCAAACTGTTGAGTTTTCGAGAAACTTTATTTGACATTATTTAAACACGTGCACTCAAATATAATATGAAGTAATCGCCTCTAATGTAAATGTTACCGACGTGGGAGACAAGTAAAAAATATATTTTTGTAATTTTTGAAGAGGCAAAAGAATAGAGCAATTGTGGCGTTTATGTTATCGTATAGGGTTTGTTTGGCACTAACTCTACTAAAAATTTAAAGAAAAAATTTTGAGCCCTTTTTGAAAAAAAATGTTTTTTGTTATTTTTAAATATTGGAAATAATGAATGAAAACTACTAAAATTGTCAAAAAATATATACTTGACCTTAATGAAACAACTAATTATGGACTACAAATTTTCTTTGAAGGAGAAATCGCTGTCTTCAATTTTGTATTTGGAGGAAGACGCTGAAAAAATTCAAACTTGCAATTTTCGAAAATTCCGAATTAACAGCGAAAATCAGACCTAGGTCACCTTTATTTACTCTATTAGTATTTAACTCTAGTCTAACAAGAAATTTAAAGAAAAAATTTCGAGCTGTTTATAAAAAAAATTGAAATTTGGAAAAACATTCTTTAAATTTTGGGGTAATTTACATGAAAGCCCGCGGACTTTTTCAAAGCTTAAACTAGAGCCCGATCGACAGGAAATTTTCAATTTGGAAAAGATTGTACGAAAAGTTTAGGCGCTAATAGGACTAGACAGACGGACGGTTTGAAAAAAAAAAAACTTTTTCGGTATCAGGGGTACTCCAAACGTGCACTTCCGTTGAAACCTCAAAATCGATTTTCTGCAGCATTACATAACTTTCTCTTTACTACGTATATTACTCCGTATATACGTACGTATACGAGAAAGTAACTAAAGGTGCTACAGAATTGCACAGACTTTCTCGTAAAGTTTTCAAATTTCCTTTTTGTGGACTAGAACTGTACATTCTTGCCCCTCATTCTTAGCTGCTGCTATTTATCAGCACCCAAGTTACATTTTGAAATATTCTCAACTTTTCGGTTCCCAAGTATCAGAACCCAAATATTAACTTAAGAATATTAAAGAAGGCTAAAACCTCGTCCTAAATAGCCATTGATGCTTCCGCAGTTTCGTTTTGGGCAGCTCCAGCAAACGATAGCCTGCTCAGATAAGCCGATAAGTAACTGTACACGAATTAATATGTAGGTTTTCTCCCCTTCTGATTTAATTGCTCCCAATGAAAATTAACCCCATGAAGGTTACCTGAAATAAAAATATTTGTGGGGAACAGTGGGTATATAATGAGATTCCTTGAAACCCACGAGGAAATTGATTTATTATAGCTTAGGGATAATCCTGTGAGCTGATATGACGAACTTTCTGCTAAACCAGGAATTTATTTTGATAGGGTATGTTTTTACAAAGCACGCTAAACGTTACTCTGTGGAACATTGACGTCGCGACAACGAACTCCAGTACCCGGCATTGAGTTCTCTCAGAGTGTGTATTTTGGCGTTCGTCTTCTTGTCCCGTAGGCGAGGTGAACGCATGCCACTCACCCGAAGCGTTGAGATAATTCGTGAAATCATTTCTGCACAAAATCGGCGGCGGGTTGGGAAAATTTGTTTGTATGGCTGTTTTACCTTTTATGTATCAGCTACGTACATTAAATGCGCGTATTGTTTCCTTTTTCAACTGATCAGTGTGCGGCAGTGGCAGGTTCAAATTCTGTACATATTTATGTACACATTTTGACGTTTCATACCTCATATTTTTCCGGTCTCTACTTGTGAATGCAACACTGCACAGCAATGCGTTTGCGTTAGCGAAGAATTGCTTTGGGAGGGGAGCCATTCCACGTCAAATCGCACCAAAAAAACTTCATATTTTTAATTATTTTCTATTTTTTCTGTTTATTATATGCATCAAATACGTTAACACGTGTATTTTTACTTTTTCTCTATTGCATAATGAAATTTGCTAATTATGATGCGCATCACTAAATTTAAAATATCACATATTTGAATACACTAATTATAGAAACTCCATTCAAATTTCATTCGAAACTTAGAAACATGTTCACCGGGAACAGTAGCTCAGTGCATCAACTGATGTCACTGCAGCGCCTCTGACCAGGATGTCCTAGGTTTGAATTTTGAATTTTAAAAATTGAATATTTTTGTAAACCGAGCTAAAATAAAAAAAAAATTATTAAAAGCACTAGAGTATTGTTGATATCTTCAGAGTAAATCAAAGTGGGATCTGAGTAACTTTAAGAAATATTCATTTTTGAGGAACCACAATGCAGTAGCTTGCTGCAACAGACGCTTTTCTTGTGTTACTGGCCATGGGTTTCTTTGGATGAAGCAGCAATCCGAAAACGCAAAGAAACGTCGCTATGTCCAGTCCCTTCGACAGAAGCCGCACCGGGTATCTCGTGACGCAGCAACCGATGTTAATTTCGCGCCAGGAAGTAACATTTCAATTAAATTTTCTTGAAGACAAATATATTTTTGGAAAAACTGGATTTACCATTCTTTACGAATGTCAACATAGAATGTGGGGCATATTTTGACTGGAGCTTATGGACACACTGTGGACATCTACATATAAATGGCAGCGTTTTTTTACTGGATGGCTTCTAAGTTATTTTGAAAAATCTGAATAATGTCCTGGTTTTTACAAATTTTTGGACTTTAAAAACGTGTTTCAAGTCAAAGGAATTGTTGACATGTCTGAACACTCTTCAAAACATTCAAGCTATTAAAATACTAGCTTTTCAGTGTCTTAAGTTCAATACGTCATCAATGACGGGCTTTTATTTGAGACAATACAAAAGTCTATCCGTGACAATTATGTTGAATATGTGTTACAATAACAATTACAAGCAGATCTACTAAGATGGTTTTATGGGTATCCTGAATCGCTAAGCGAAATAAAGTGTCTAAAAAAAATTGCGTAGTGTTAGACGATACAATGAAGGAAAACAAACAAACAAAAAAAAACAAAACAAAACAAAACAAAAAAAACAACAACGATGTCCAAAGAAACTTTTCTTGCTAACGCGAAGGAAGACGTGCACTCTCCGATAATGAACCCAGCATTATCCAAAACCGTGATTGAAGTTGGTGTGGATGTAGTAGTATCTTTTGGTAATATTAAGAGCTCTTTGCAAGCATGCAAAAGTGTCATGTTTGAAACAGAAGACAGTTTCTTTACCCTCATTTTCCCGTTTGGTGCTATAAGTGAAACAAATATCGATAACTTTGTTTTCTCACAAGCAATGAGTGGTTGCGAAACTTCGGCATTAGCCAAGCACGGAATAATGATTTTCTGAAAGATCAAGAACACTAATCTTGCTGACTATAAAATTATTCGATCTCTCCAACGCAGCTAAGATGGTTGCTGATGTTGGTGAACTTTCTTGGGTTTCGCGTGCCCTTTACTCAGCCAGTTGAGATATGTCTGTTAAATCTGCCTCAGTTGTAAGTCAAACATTGCTGCACAACGAATATCTGCAGCTGCAGCACAGCAAGACTTTTTAAGGGTTTATTATTAGGTTCAGCAACGGATAGCTTTAGAAAATGTTCCAGATGAGTGGAGAGGGAAAAGTACGAAAAATGGCCTTGCGCCTTATACTACAACTTGTTAGTACCACCTGCTCTACCAGCTTTATTGAAATTTAATTCCTGCAAGAGCTCTAAAAATTGCCAAAAATGTGATTGAAAGAAGACAGGGATTAATGATCAAACTTCTGTCTCAACTGCGAAAAGTGTTGCGACAATTTGACTGTCGTTTCTGAAAATGGCCTGAAAGGCGAGTTCCGAGCTGGAACAAGGACAAGATGAAGCTATTGAACTCGACGAAACAATGGAATAGGGCCATGGGCGTAGCCAGGGGGGGGGGCAGGGGAGGGCAGTTGCCCCCCCCTAAATCTTAGGACATTTATAATTTTGTATAAAAAACAAATCGAAGTATTGTGTTTTTAAAACATTCTAAGAAAGAAGAAAAAAATTTGAAAAATACAATTTTAATATATAAAATAAACAGAAAACATATAAAAAATGTAATCCTTTTACTTAAACTTTGTTTACGCACGCAAATTCATTTTCGGCCGCGCCGCGCGGCCAACGGGCCGCGGCCCCTTCGCGCGCCCGCCCATGTCCCTTTGTCATTCGATATCACCGCCGCCCAGTGGCGGCCGGTGCTTTGCGAGGTAGGGGGGGGGGGCGGTTTTAGGCCAAAGGAAGAGAAACCCCTAACGCGCTCAAGTGATGTAAATGTTGATTCTTTGGCCAAAACCATGGTGGAAATAACACCATGGCCAAAACGATAAGGGTTTTTCCGCCATGGCCAAAACGACCTCGGTGCTGCTAGTGAGAAATCGAATTGATCATTGATCAACGCAGTACACCTTACGGGCACCTTACTGATGACCTTATGCCGCTCAGTTTAACTGCGGAAACAAAGGTCGTGTCCTGTGTGGGCTACAACTGGCGGCGGTGATGCGCAATTGCTTGCTTAGGTTTCAATCTTGGTGATACTTGATATGCCGCGGGACAAAGCGCGTAGGCGACAGGATGCGCGCGATGCAATAGCCTGGCGATATCCACCGTGCCGCGCGGAAAAGCGATCAGTTTCATTAGCAGCTTGCGCCATCCTGCTACCAAAAGCATCTCGAATGTTATTAGGCGAGTACAAAGGCTTCACAGAGTGGGATGGTTTCAACTTTGCAAGAAGCATTGAGGGTCTCAAGACTGCATTACAATACTTATTATTAGACACAGAGGACAATGCAGAATCAATTACGGAGAGTGCACGAATTCTGGAGAAGGTTCTAGAGAAATTATTAATGAAAAAATTCGAAGCAAACAATTGAAAAGAAATTGATTTTTTAAGGACAAATAAAGATATTGAAATTTTCAGTTCCTGCTCTTAATGAGTTTTTCTGTATCTCCATGCGAATAAAATTAATCGTTATGCAGAAAATCTGTTTAATTTTGACATCCTCGGATATAGTGAACCAAAAATGTTAGTCCCCAGAAGTTCACTATAACCGGAGTCGACTGTATATATAAGAAATAAATATGTTAGAGACACAGTCTCCACGACAAGAATCTTACCTTAATTAATAGTCTTGTAGATGAAATCCATTCTCCTCTCCCTTCCTTCAGCAAAGTGATTGATGACAAGATCATTAAAGTTGTATGCATTCAGAAGTTCTTTTTCTATAGAACACATAGCCAATGCACTAAGTCTCTCTTCTCTCATTGTATTTCGTGAGAAAGTCTTTATTCTGTTGAGAGTCGAAAAACACCTTTCGCTTTCTGCAGTTGTCATCGGATTGTGCAGATAACCCGCAAGAGTTTTACAGATTCAGGCAAAATTTGGACTAAGTTGTTTTCATAAATACAATTCAAGAGGGTTAAAGCTCCTGTTGCATTCTGAAATTCGTTTCTGTTGTATATAACAGTCAACTCTTGTCGCAGTTCAATTTCATTAAAATCGTACAATTTAATGGCAATTTGAAATTCTGTTTCAGGAAATAACAGTTTGTGTTTGCTGAACAAGGTGGGTTGAAATAATATGGCTGCCGACAAATGGTCGTTGAATGTAAAACGATCATCAATGTTGGTTAGAATTATGTCACATACTTCTTTCGCGACAGTTTTAAGCTTGTCTTCGAAACGAGCACGTTTCTGATTGCATGACTCGTTATTTTGGGTATTCCAGTGATGGTCAAGGTCAAGAGAATTTCTTGTCCGCTGTATGGAAGACTTCAATTCTGACACATACTTTTGGGCTTTAATGGTGTCTACATCCTTTGTTGTAATTGTTTAAAAGTATATCGCAATGAGGTAGAATTTTGTTAAAAGCTCAAGCCAAAAAGAGAAAATCAGCATCTTTTAAAAGTTTTCCCAGTCCAATCGCTTTTCTTACTGTTGAGTAATCGTTAGTTGTATCATTCTCAATTATTTCCAGACATTCACTTATTTCATTCTTGTAATTATACACAGTGCTTACACAACGGGCTTTAAAATTCCACCTTGTATCGGCATTCCTTGGAATTCTTTTCTTCACAACTTGGTCAAGAACCGCAGTTCTTTTACCGACTTTGTGAAGAACGTTGAAAAGCCTTCTAAGTTGCTGAAAAATATTCTCACTTGTTTATTTTGAGTGGCAGAGCGCTCTATAATTAAGTTCAGTTGATGGGCATAACAGTGCACAAAATGTGCTTTCTCGTACACTGCCCTCACTCTTACCTGCACTCCACTCTGTTTGCCACTCATAACCGACGCACCGTCGTAGCTTTGTGCGATTAATTTATTTGGGGACTCGTTTATTTTCAGTTTTCAAGTTCACTGAACACAACACAACTAATTCCTTCTGCAGTGTGATCACTTGGTGTTACGAAGTTTATGAATCGTTCATATATCTTCCCCTTCAATTCATATCGTACAACAAACACAAGTTGAGACAATGTCGCACAATCAGTTGTTTCATCTACTTCTATAGCTATGTAATCAGTCCTAGATACTTCCTCACAAATCAACTGATGACAGACAGCATAAATTGAGTCCAACAAATCATTCTGTATGGTTTTAGAAAGCCCCAGAAACACACGATTATTTGTTTTCTCAATATGTTGTTTTAACGTGGAGTCCAACTCTGCCATCAAATTAACTAAACCACGAAAAATACCTGGGTTGTCCGATCCATCTGTTTCGTCGTGTCCCCTTAGAGCAAGTTCAAACTTCCCGCAAAATTTAATACAGTCTATCAGTTTACTCAAAATGTAACGATTCTTGGAAACATCTTCATTAATTTTCTTTATTCTCATTCTATAAGCTGAATCTAACTGACACCTTATTTTGCCTAGCATGGTAAATTCTATTCCACTGTTTATGTGTTGTTCACTCAATTTGTGCTTCTTTACTTTTTGGGCAAGGTGTTTAATGTCTGATACACCATCCTTTGTCCATGCACGATCACTAACATTCATAACAAGGCACGTATAACAAAAGAGAATTTCTTATGTCACAACCACATAGCCAGTCTGCGTATTTGTAGAGAGGAATTGAATTTTCTTGTGTATCCCGTTTTGCTTTTGCAGGCATTTTGAATCTGCGTAATTTTTAAGTGAGGTCTTGGCGGCCCTAATTTCTTTAATTCTATTTTTTGTTCTATAGTGAGATTCTGACTACCATCAGTTAAAATAGTGTTCACACTGTTGATACCACTCATGATGAAACACTTTAAATATCAAAACACGACATGCAAGTCTCACATTAACAACTGTTCAACTCAACGCACTACACATGAATTTGGCTTGATTCCTATCAATGACTTGAATCGCATATGCTAACGCACTCTGTCTGGTCACAACAACATTACGTGTGCGGAAAACTTCTTCGGACTCTGCCGCCGCCCAAGCACCCTTCCAATGCTCCCCCTCCCGGCGCCCACTTCCCCCTCCTACGCCGCGTTCTCCGTAAAGGGCCTGGGCAAGGCTGGGGCGGATCTCCGAAGTCCGCATGTGTACGGTTCGGTTGAGAACATTGACCCTTGGTGCGGCCCATGCAAACACATTCATTCTAAAAACATTTATTTTTTCTGATACCATATAAAGATCATGCAACATTTTTGTTGTTTAACAGTTCATGTTTGGTAAATTCTGAAACCTTTCGTCTTTGTTAATTTTACTGGGGGGGCGCCGCCCCAGAGTCCTCAAAGAGCAGCCGCCACTGCCGCCGCCGCACGTGTTTCGCTCGCTGCGCGGCTGCAGCCCCCAAGCAAAGATGCGCGGGGCCTTCGCCGACAAAGACATTTGTCGGCGAAATACATACGGCGCGGTTTGCGAGTTTTATTGCCACTCCGCCGACCGACCACCATCGAGGCTTGGCGCGGCGCGCTTCAAACCCCGCCATTGACAGGGCGAGGTTTATGACCTGTTGCGCCCACACCCCCAGCTGGCGGCACGGTCAGCCCCGCGCCGCGTGACCGTGCCCGGTTCCAGGAAATTTTGGGAGCTTCCCACGGGTTGCACCAAGCGCCCCCCCCTCCACATCAGACCGCCCCCTCCGCGACCACCGCGTGGGAGGGGCGGTTTTCTATATGTCGTGAGCCACCGCGTTCGCGAAGGTTCATTGAGATTCGCGGAAGTGCGCAGTGGAAGTGTTTTTGAGTCTTAGTAGAGCAATAGTCGGTCCAACACAAGTCACACTCGCCCAGAGGAAAATGTTTTTGCATTCTTCAGATTTTGCGATAAGATAAATGGAGCAGAAACCTATTGCAACATTTGTATTAGTTCCGAAGATCGTAGTTTTCTTTAAACCGGCTTAAGAAAAAGACAAACGTGTTACATGTGAACAAAATTGTGAAAATACATATTTTTTAATTAGTGTATTAAATTAAGTTCATTAGTAATACTTCTAAAGTGCTTCCAAAAAATATTTCATCACATCAACGGTGAGTACCAAATTACATCACGAGCTATATTACTTTTATATTATAATAATAAAATAATTTTAATTTTAATTGGTCTAAACACCCGTATATTTAACAGAATTTACTCCAATACAACTTTATTAACACCAATATTTAATGTTAAAAAATAATTTTTAATTTGCTTTTCGTAATATTAATAATTTATCTTGATCATTTTATATTTTAGAATTCATTGCAACGTCTTGCTCTAAAGCTACTTCACACAAAGTTAATATTATAAGCAAAAACTTTGTTATGGATATAAGACAATTTTTTATCAGTAAGTATTCCGATATCAGTGCATATAGTGGCAGTTTCACATATTTTTAAATCTAAAACACGTTAAAATAAATGACATTTTAGCATTTTGTTAAAAGTTAATTTTGTAAATAATTGTGTATAACTTTTTACAATTTCATAGATCACCAATTTAGGTATTATTTATTAAAATTAATTAAATTACTTGCTTTAATAAATAAATAAAATGAATAGTTATTAAGAGCATTTAAAAAGAGGTATTTTGTCTTTGTGTACATGTTTTTAGTATACATAATTTTGTACATTTAAAGGTAGTCAAAAAAGAAAAAAAAATGACTTAGATCTACAGATTGAAGGATCATCTCAGACGACACCAGAAGAAAAATGTATGTTTTTTTAATTCTTGTTAGATTCTATTGTCTAATTATGATTCCATTTCAACCGTTAAGAACATATAAAATCTGCTATTTTTAATTTTGTACATTTTTAACATTTATAATTTTATATATTTGAAGGTAATCTAAAAGAAAGCTGGAGGACAACAATGAAATCACAAATGAAAGTGACGAAAAGAGAGCTAAATTTACACCATCACTCAATCCTGCAAACCCTCTACCAAGACCTTCATTGACATGTCTGACTAGTGAATCAATTAAGTCTCATGTTGGTGATCCGCTCCAAAATGATTTGGGCCTTTGGATTGGACGATCCTCTCAGATGACGACAGAAGAAAAAAGTACGCTGTTGAAATCTTGTTGGGTTCCACCCATTAGTTATGATTTCAGTAAAGATGTAAAACCATCCGAAAGACGATTTAAACATATTTGGCTAGAAACATACTCTCCATGGCTTGTATATTCGAAAGCACTTAAAGGCGGGCTTTGTAAGTTTTGTGTTTTGTTTCCTCCACCCATTAATTCTGTTAAAGGTGTTCTTGCCTCATTTATGATAAAACCTTTTACACGGTACAAAAATTTACACGAAGATAGTAAAAACATTCCTCTAATCAGTGGCACAAAGCTGCAGTTGCTGCCGCGAGGAATTTCACGCTAACGCTCCAGTGGATGTGCAACTTTTACACGGTCACAAAAGTTGTTGAAGAAAATAATAAAATTGTAAAATCAATAATCTCCACAATCTTATTTTGCAGGTCCCATGATCTGCCTTTAAGAGAAAACTGCAAGATGGAGGTGTGTTTCAAGACTTGATTCAATTTCGAATTGAGGCTGGCGACGAAAACTTGAGACAGCATTTTGACGA
Source organism: Teleogryllus oceanicus (assembly GCA_964035755.1). Classification (NCBI taxonomy): domain Eukaryota; kingdom Metazoa; phylum Arthropoda; class Insecta; order Orthoptera; family Gryllidae; genus Teleogryllus; species Teleogryllus oceanicus. The sequence goes on along the minus strand of CAXIVR010000011.1, from coordinate 21,240,050 downwards.
ATCAAATGTTAAAAAATGCAACATATAGGTCTCCTCAAATACAAAATGAAATTATTAATTTGTGCGTGCTGTCATCAAAGATGACGTAATAGAAGACGCAAAAAAGCGTATGCATTTAGTGTACTTGCGGATGAGACTTCTGACATATCAGGAAAAGAGCAATTGTCAATCGGATTAAGATTTTTGATGAAAAGCAGATGAAAATTCAGGAAGAATTTGTAGGCTTCGTTGAATTACCAGCTTTCGATGCTCACACAATTGCACGGGCCATAGACCATTTTTTGGAGCACGAAAGACTTGAACCAGAGAAAAGTGTAGGCCAAGGTTATGATGGATGTGCAACTATGGCCGGTAATGAGAACGAGTACAAAGTGTATTACGAAGAAAATATAAAAAGCCCAGTTTTTCATTGCGCATCGCATAAATTAAATCTCGTTGTCAATGTTCTGTGAAACACGTTTTTTAGAGAATCTGTGTTAAGACGGAAGTATGTCCCGAATATTCCAATGTTCTGTGAAACACGTTGGTCTCAAAAATACAAATGTATTTCTGTTTTCAACGAACATTTTGTAGGTATAATTGCAGCGCTGAAAAAACTGTCATTGACTGGTAATAACCACACCAGAAAAACTGCATTTCAGTTACATGCAGCTTCAACTACGGCCCAATTTATTGTTGCTGTAGTTTTAATTGCAAAATATTCTGCTCTTCTAGAACCAGTGGTAAATGCTCTGCAATCAAAATCTTTGGATCTAATACAATGTTTAGAGCACATTAAGCGAATTCTCGGTGTGATAAAAGTTCATCGTAACAATCCTGAGCAAATTGCAGCAGAACTCACGGAGCATGCAAATACAATAGCTGAAAAATGTGATGTTGAATTGTTGCTACCAGAATTGTCGGAAAACAAAGCATCGTTCAAATCCTCCAGCATCTAGTAAAGAAGAATATTGGAGAAGATCCTTAATAATCCCTTATTTGGATTCTCTTTTATTGTCATTAGAGCAACGTTTTTTGGAAGACCATTCAGCTGCTTTTTCACTACTGAATCTTCATCCCCAGAATATGATGGAGATGACAATTGATGACTTTAGAAAAAAAAAAAACAGTTTTCAAGATTTTATGATTTGCAAGGATTAGATTCTGAAATCGAATTATGGTATTCCATGTGGAGGGAGAAAAAATGAGTAAACAGCAAGTAAAAGATATCCAAATGATGGATTTAGTTAAAGAAGCCGAATTTTTACCTGAAACAAAAAAAGCATTACTCATTTCACTTGCTCTACCATGCACCACTTGTACTGTAGAGCGATCATTCAGTACTTTACGCAGAGTAAAATCCTGGTTAAGATCAACAATGACAGGAGAACGATTAAATGGTTTATGTTTAATGAGTGTTCACAGGGCACTTGTATTAGGAAAAGAGGAAATATATAAAAAGAAATATTTAAGAGATTTGCAGAAAATCCACGAAAACTAATTTTAGTTTAACAGTTTGTTAGTTTTGTAAGATTTGTAACGCTTTCATTGTATTACAAAATGTGTATATTGTTTATAACATTATAATAAACTAGTGAAATTATATAATTTTATTCTTATAAAACTTCATTGATTATTTATTAATATTATTGTTTAAATATATATTTTTATTTATTATTAGTTGTAATATTATATTATTTATAATTTCACTTCACTTATATTAACCTTATAGTATTTAATAGATATTCATGAAAGTAGACAATACCAATTATTATAAGCAATATAATATACAAGATTTATAGTAATAAAAAACACGCAAATGGCATTATTTTGTTTGTAGCAGATGTCTATGAAAAGCAGGACCTTCGAAACATTGGTGAAGGTGCAGTCCATAGTCTTCCAAAATATTAATTTTTGTCACATTATTAATTACGTACTTTTCCAAATAAAATGTCAACTGATTCATAAGAAGCCGTATTTATTTGTACCCAACTTTATTGGATGTAAATTACATAATAGTACATTACGAAACGATGATGTAATGTTGGGTATTAATACACGAGTGTGATATTACGATACGAGCGAGTATCGTAAACTTCACAATAGTGTATTCATACACATTACATCGAGTTTAATACGGTACCTTTTCTATGAATTTTATAGTTAAACTTTTACACTGAATCGTTTCGTGGCAGTTGACATGGATTCAGCTAAGGCCACCTAACACCTACCCTTGCATGCTATCGCAGGTGGCTGTGGTTACCAGTCCTCCTGCGAGGGAGTACTGCATTAGTCAAATAAGATCAAAGTGAAATTACGATCCAGGTTATTTTAAATAATATTCCTCGAAAAAATTACTAATAGTACAAGAAATTGAAACTGAGAAGCATAATATAATAGCAAATGCAATATTGTACACAATCGAACGAAACATTTACCAGAACGATTCTCAATGATTAATTGTCAATACTTGGTTTGTAAACGTCTCTCTGATTGGTCAAGAACATGTATCATAATGAACTCTGTATCGTAATGAGTATCATTATACAACTGGTTGCGGCCAACTAATGATAGATTTATACAATGGGAGTAGAAAAATGACATAACGAATGAGAGAGATTAAGTGGAGTGCCGTGTTCACTGTAGCATTCGGACACACACAGTAACATCCTATTTTACGCTACTAACGCTATACCATTGATCATAGAAGAAAACATTCTACACAAAAAATGTAGGCAATTTTACCTTATTTCATTTCATGTCAGGTTAATATTTACGAAACATTGACGGTTTTTTAAGTTATATCGAGATAAAGTGGGATAGTTCTCGTTTTTTCATATTTCATTTATACGGATCACCGAACTTCACGGTGCTTTCACGGCTAAACAGTTAATTGGAGAAAAAACTTAATGACATTAGATGTACGTAATTTTACCTTCTTTTATTTCATATAGGACCATTTATTACGAAAAATATATGGTTTTGAGTTATTTTGTAAAAAAAGCAAAAAAATTGAGAGATTTTTACACTTATTTAAAAAAGATGTTTCGGGGCAAATTGTTTGTTGGCAAACCTGATATTCGTATTCAGTTACTCAAAAAAACAGTACGAACCAAATATTAAAATTACAGCAAAACATTACGCTATTTGCCCTTTTGCATGGATCATTCACTGAATTATTATACATGAATTCAAGGTGCTAGTTATTGCACAGTGTTTTAGTGCTCTCAATTCATATCCATTCAAAATATTATTTATAGATCTTTACCTAAAGTAATAATACAGTATTCAGTGGTTTCGTCATGATATGTTTGAGTATGTAATTACATACCTATTAATTTCATGAGTTACAAATTCCTTGAATCTTAATTACACTTCCTTTGAGCATCGTAGGAATGTTAGGGGTCGCATAATGCATTTCTAGTCCACTGACTATCAGCTACCCCCAACAGACGCTGAAAAATCTCCTCTGGTTACATTGGTGTATATAGTGCCACAATTATGTTTATTATATTTTATGTTTTGTTTGGTTAATTTTTTCTTCAAATTCTATTCAAATTCATTGCTGATGTACCCTTGAAAATATATTTTATTACATGGAAGCGAATATTTTGTTAACAAAATCCTTGCAAAAAACGCTCATTTTCTTTCTGTATTCAAAATTCAAGGAGTATTTGGCTTAGGGTAGAGATCACAGAATTTTGAATACGTGTATAGAATTCACTTCTCACCGTAGCACATTACACAGTTTTTAACCATTTTTGACGTAAAATAACTTTTTTAGTGCTAGACGATGTTAACTATAAAATTGTTATTAATATTCGTTTTGAACTAAATCGGTAAACAGCGTCCTAATATTAAACAATTCGGTTAACATGGACCTCCATCTACATCTTTAGTGAGAAGTAATACTTGGGATAATACCCTGGAATGGCAAGATAATGTCCCACAAATCAAGATGACCTGCTATAGATGGATTCGTACGTCTTACGCGAATATACTTTACATGAATGAAGTAATAAGAGCAGCTCAAATGAGGGACTCTTTTATGTTCCAAAGTCTTCAGAAAGCTCATCTGATTTTGCAACGGCTCAAATGTGGAGTTACCGTCGATGCGACAACATTAAATACATGTGTTACGATGTAAACACCACCTAGACTAAACGTATGTTATGCAACATTAAATCAGTAAAGTTTTGTGTGTGGTTAGTTTATCTTAAGTCTGTTAAATAACAAAGGTGTGATTTTAAACGATTAAATACATGAACCATACAGTAATAAATTATTCATTTCATTCTTGGCTGATCGGAAAATTCAGCATCCTTGACACAGTGGCCACCATTTTGCTGGTCATCTGGGGACCTACCGGAAGGCGAAATGCGGGTCGAACCCTGCATTCCGCCGTGATGAAGGTCGCAGAATGAGGACGCAAACGTGGGCAACTATGCCAGGGACACGGTGACAATTGACTATAGCTGAACCGCTCGCAAAAAAAACATCATGGCGGACGTACCTTTGTTAAAGTCTCGGAAGCTGCCCCCACCCTGCGGCATCTGACATTTCCCCTCTCGGCGATAAGGAAGCGCGTAGGCGAGGAGAGACGACTGCGAGACGCAGCGATCGCGCTGACCGCCATTCGTCATCACTACCCTCTTCGTCAAAAGAGGAACTCGCACTCCCAGGACTGTCCAAGGACATGAATACATCGTATTGTGCAAACGCTTCTCTGCAAAACATTTCCTTTTTTTTAAGGATGCACCAATAGTTTCTGCTGCCTCGCGCCCTTTTATAAATCCCCAAACAAGTTCTATTGGATTTAGATGGTACGGTGGAAAACGGAGAGGAATGTGGTCATGTTCAATGATTATTTGATTAATGACCTATCGTTTTTCAGTGGATATACTTTGAATTATTTGTAATAATAGGGTTTTTGTGAATAACAGCAGCTACTGTGTAAAGGACACTGTCACTGCTCACTAGCCACGGTAAAACAGGGACTGGAGACCGAAACTCTTCTTCAAGACACGGCTAATTTTCTGTTGATCGTTTGGACAACCCCTACTATAGAAACACGTAAGCTGCCTTCCGTCTGATACTTCTCACTCATCAGTTTGTTATCACCAAACTCACAGTGTTGAATTACCGCACGACCCACGAGAGAAAGACAGAGGGAGAGCTATGTTGTGACAAAGAGCGCAGGCAGGCGGGGAAATATTAGGAACGTTGGAGGGAGAGGCCACGTTCGGGCATGCGCAGTGGAAGGTTTTTTTTGAGAGTGGTAGAGCAATAGCCAAGGGTCCATCGACTCCGGCGGCAGAATCCTGCGTTCTCAGTGTTTCTTTGGTTGATGCTTGCGAGTTGACATGATTTTACCAACATTTTTGTTTGTTATGGGTTACCGATGTAATAACCTACAATTAAACTTTAATTTTATACAATTAAGAGGCTTATATTTTACTTAATAAAATACATAATTACGTAGAATTACCACCTAAATAATTTTTAACCAATTACGATTAACATAAATTATTAATTATTAAACGATTATAACAATTCATAATGAAAAAAATACAGTTGTCCGACATATTTCAGAATAAGTCAAAGATTACAAAAGGAAGGGGGGCCATACCAGACCAGACCTTCCTCTCAGGTATCAGGATTCTAAGAACCCCGTCAATTCCTTTAAAATAATATCTACATTTTAGTATAAATTACCAATCTTTAAGAGTGACTCGAGGCAGACATTCGAATCTGTTTTTCACAGCAAGCAGCCTCCAACTCTTTCCAAATTGGACCTGGTCTCCATTCTTAAAATTAAAATTTACATGGACATAAGCTCCCTGAATTTTTTCAAATGTATATGAAAAGAGCATACCACGTATTACACCTGTAAAAAACATAATACAAATTTAAATAATTGGAGTGATCATCTACTCACTGACAAGTACACTTACCAAGATATTTCCGGAGTCGCATGGACATTGATTAAGGGGTAGAATTGAGTAGATAAATGATAATATCAGAGCAAATTATTGGCTTTATTGGGGAAATTAGAAGATGAATTGTGGAATGATGTATTTTCATCTCTAGCTTGGATCGCAGATGTGATACGGGTGAACTACCGACTGAGATGACTCCGAGGAAGCATTGCAGTTATCTCTGCAGCTCTTGTATCGAGGGGTCTAAGAACTTGAGTCCCCCGGATGCGCGATCGATACTGGCTAAGCTATACTTGTTGTTTTTTTTAATGTGACATCTGTGGATAGTATCTCCAAGACGGAATTCGGCGCGACTTTTTGCGTCTTTCTTGGTCCTGCTGCAAGATGTCGCATGATCGCGACCTATCAAGTAGTGCTGCAGATCAAGCGACTCAAGCGGGAGGACTGAGAATGACACAAAAAGTCGTGTCGAATTCCATCTTGGAGATACTACGCAGAGATACCACGTTAGAAAAACCCAAGTATAGGCTGAATCTAACCACTGCCAGGAGGTGAATTCCAACACCATGCTTCCTGATTGGTACTTTTTTACTTTCCCGCACTTAATAACGTAAGAAGAGAAAGTATTGTAATCGTGCGGCGGAAAACGGCGAATTCTCGACAGAAAAACATTTATTGCTGGACCTTGGTAACGAAAAAGTGGATAAATCCTGATGATAAATACAGAAAAATTCCTTTATTACGTGGTGTAGCCAGAATCTATGTTTGGTTCATCCTTGATACCGAAAAATTGACTGACGGTAAAACGTCTGTCCGTCTGTGCACAACGCAACCGCATAAACCGTTCAGCCGATTGTCTTCATAATTGATATTCCCAAATCGTTCCGACTGATGTCGCGACCCCTAGAATTTGAAACCGATATTTAATTTTTAGGGGTACTTTACATGAAGCCTCTCAGACAATTGCAAAAGTTTCAAAAAAGTCGCTCCAAATTTGTGATTAAATTTTGTTGTTGAATATTACGAAGGACGTTTAAGAGAATGGTGCAGGTCTCATTTTCGTAAAATCCCGATTTTTCTAAAATTCTCAACGGCGCAGGTCTTGTTTCTATATGGTGGTAGCCGGTGCCCCACTGAGGGAGATACCTGGAGGATACTAAGATACCTTAGATACCTTATTTATGATATTTACATTCTTTTCAGGAGTTTATAGAGAACTGTAATGCCCATAATATCTTTTAAACTTTTATAGACAATGGATGAAAATGAAAAAATGGCAAAGTAGTACTTTATCAGTTTTTATACCATCTATTTTTATATTTTCAAACTCTATTGATTTTTTAAAATATATTACACGTTTAAAAAAATTCAGAATAGAAGTGTTTGTTGTTGAAGATATTATTCACTAATTAAATGGAAGAAGCTTGTTGTAAAATGGACGACGGACGCTGATATACATAAATACTGACTGCTATAAATAAGACCCGGGAAAGTTCACTCATCAAAAAGCACGCTAAATCACTACTGCCATGGTAAAATGTTCTCACCCACAGATACAACCAGAAAGTTACTAGTAAAATTCATATTGGCGCTCTCGCGGGCGTGCAAGAAAAAAACTATCAGAGATTTTCATTAAGAGTAACTGAAGTGTAAAGATTTTTTTCAAATCGTTTGCGTAGACCGCTTCCACAATCCGCAACAATGTCTGATATCAGACATGAGAAATAAAAATCATGAATCAGACATTGATTCCCAATGACCGTTTGTGAGAAATAACACCTTTTGATTGTAGGGTGTTACAATACGAGAAACATTCAAAGCTGTCTCCGACGATCGTTCTCAGAGCTTGAGCCAATGTGTTCTCATCATTGAACGTAAACTGGAATTTTTTCTGCTATTTGAATGTTTTTTTTTTTAATTTGTGTCGAATTTTTAGAATAAACTAAATTGTTGGGTAGCCAAGGTAAGTGTTATATATTTTATTAACGTTCAGAAACATTAAGAATGTATATTAATATTTATTTACTCTGTCAAGAAAGTAGCATGGGTGGTTCTTGTCCAGTTAAATAAATCAGTCTCATCTTTAAATAACAATCTCAAGGTTATCGGTGGTAGAGCAATTTATTGTGAAAGCTGTGCCACAACCTCCAAGGATTGGTGTGAAAAGAAACCTTCAAAAATATAGTAAACTAGCTTTACAAAGAAGCAGTTTCATTGAGTGTGGCGAGAACGCAGTAGTACATTTAATAACGATCACTGACATAATTTGAGAACATTTATACCAGTGATCGTGCAGAATATTATTACTGCTGTCACTAATTAAGTAATAGAGAGAATAAATACCTAAATACCTGAATTCAAAGCCTCTAAGTTGAAAAGTTGTGTGTTTGTAATGCGGATCTCCGTATATTTGCATGCAGAAGCCGATCGAAAATGGTTGGCGAAGCACCAGCGGTGAGTAGAGGAACTTTGAGCTATAATTACGGAGGCAGGAGTGCTGAGGTTTATATGCATACTAGCGGGCTATGCCTATACAGTCAGTGCTTCCGAAACAGTCTTGGGGGCGAACAATCTCTCGATTGTACAAAACGCGCTGTCTCCTCCCCAAACTGAATAACTTTACGAAATGCACTTTTATTGCATCTAACGTTGAATGCTTGTCAATTGGCTGACGAATTTTCAACAAGGAAGGAAATGATCCGTTACCCACGAATGAAAGGTGCAAGCAAGTACCTGAAAGCTGGTTTGGAAGGCATAGTGGCAGTACATTCACGACCTAGAGACTATCACATTGTTCTAATCATGCCATCCGGGTAATAAATTGTGTTCGTGAAATGGAACTACATGTCAATACAATTTCTTTTTAGAAAGAAAGAAACAACTCCAATCCTTGCATACCTATTTTTGTCAGTGATTTAAATAGAAATTTAATTAATTAATGTCAGTGATTACTTATAAAATGAAATCTTACCATCATCATATATTTTCTTCTTAAGCAACTTTGTAACAAACCGTTTGGCGTACGAATCTGTAGAGGATCCCTTCCACATTACTTTTGATGAAAAAGTATGCCCCTCCTCAAATTGAATGTTAAAATTTAAGTCGGTTCCTTCTGTACTTGAATTTAAGTACGCCAAGAAATGATAAGTGCGTAGCCCCCCAGCCAACACTATTGGGTCAAATATAAACTCGGGAGATTCCAACCTTGTACCTGTGAATTTCTCTGTAAATGGAAAATGGAGCAACGAATATTTAAAAGTATGCAAATTCCGAATACTGTCAAGAATAAGGGAAGTTATTTTACCTTTGCAATGCACTCCCCCTTTTCCTTTGTCACAGAGGCAGTAATGATGGCCCCAGGATGGAACACAATGTTTGAATGAGTGGCAGCCATTACTGCCCCGACATTGGTTAGTGATCATCTTGCAGCGGTAACCAGCAATGTATTCGTACGCACAGCTGCAATAATATCTCTCTCTACGACCAATATCAGGAACACAAATTTCATCATACTTACACATTTCAGGATTTCCACATGGATGATCGAAAATGTTTGAAATAGATCTTCGTCTTGAAATGACAATACTTGGTAATAGATGTATGAAAACGACAAACCCTGAGAGATCAAATAAACCAACAAATAAGATAATGTTTCTTTATTAACGTTTTTTGGGACAAATAATTTTCTATTTTGCTTTTTATTGCCTTTGAAAATTATTCTGGTAAAAACTCCATAATTAAATAATAGTATAAAATATTTATCGCTTTCACATAAATGTGTGCATCATGAATATCGTTATGTATGAAAGAATGTTACGTATGTAATAAATTATGTACATCGAAAATCATGACACATACAAAACATCTAAAATGATATTTCTAAGAATTGAAAAACCTAGCGGTCTGCAGCAGCAAACATGGTGTGGAACAAACCCACAAAAAATAGTTTTCAAAATGTAGCACGCACACTGCTCAAGAACCTCAAATTAATATTGTCATACAATAGTAGAATAAAATAAACATTTAGACAAAAACGTCTTCATGAATACCGCAATAACATAGCACAGCTTCAGTCTTTAGTAGCGCTAGTTTGAAATCTCCCTTTTGGGCGGAGCTTATTTTCGCGGGCTTCCCCCACCGCTGCAGCTCCAGTGGCAGATGTCTTGGCCTCCTGCGCGCACGCGATTCGTCGCGCCCCCAGCAAGGAGGAGCGATTGGTCATCACTGTCACTGCAGCCTTCCCAGCACTATCCCTTTCGTCATTGTCGCTCTAAGAAGAACTGATTTTGTCCACTTCTTCGTTCATACATTTCGCTTCGATTTTCTTCACGTGTTCACAACACTTCTTCCATCAATGTGGGCAATTTTTAGAAAACATACATTTTCTTTAACTCGCATAGTGGTACCGATGCTTCGTTTAGCAATACGATTCTTAATGTAAACCCAAGCTCATTATATGGTTTTGAGGACAGGATGGTAAGAAGTGAACTTGATGTTGAGGCCACCTTACTAGCGAACGGTGGTCTCAGAAACTTATAAGCACAATATTAGGAATGTGAACATCATTTGAAATTAGGCCTACGCTGCGACACAGCGCACTGCACTCAAAGTCGAAAGGGATAGGGCTGAGGACCAGGGGGGATGCTTCGTATACATATGTTTTTTTTACTGAACTTTAATACATTAAGAGTCGGCTCTTGAGGAAAGACAGTTTGAAATTGTTTTGATTGGGGTAGCTGACACGTACTGCGCGTTGGGTCAGGCACAACAGCCTGCCTGTACATTCACACCACTCTTCCCTCTCCGACCTCCGCGGTTGGCTCGCAGTGCGAGTGAGAGAGAGAGTGAGTGAGAGAGAGAGTGAGCGAGAGAGAGAGAGTGAGCGAGAGAGAGAGTGAGCGAGAGAGAGAGTGAGCGAGAGAGAGTGAGCAGAGAGTGAGGAGAGAGTGAGCGAGAGAGTGAGCAGAGAGAGGAGTGAGCGAGGAGGAGGGCGAGAGTGAGCGAGAGAGAGTGAGCGAGAGAGGGGAGGAGTGAGCGGAGAGAGGAGTGAGGAGGAGGAGGAGGAGTGAGCGAGTGAGGAGAGAGTGAGGACGAGAGAGTGAAGTGGCAGGAGTGGTGGGCGGAGAGGAGAGTGAGCGGAGAGTGAGCGAGGAGGGAGTGGCGAGGAGAGTGAGTGAGTGAGCGAGAGAGGTGAGAGTGAGCGGGGTGAGGTGAGAGGTGAGGGCGGAGAGGTGAGTGAGCGGGAGAGTGCAGGTGAGCGAGAGGGAGGTGAGGCGGGAGAGTGAGGTGGGGAGGAGTGGTGGCGAGAGGTGAGGTGGGCGAGGAGGTGGTGAGCGGAGATGATGAGCGGAGGTGAGGTGGCGGAGTGAGGTGAGCGAGAGAGAGTGAGGTGAGCGAGGAGGAGGGAGAGGAGAGTGAGGTGAGCGAGAGGTGAGGTGAGCGGAGAGAGTAGGTGAGCGAGGAGTGAGGTGAGCGAGAGAGGTGAGTGAGCGAGGAGTGAGGTGGCAGAGGTGAGGTGGCGAGAGATGAGGTGAGCGGGAGAGTGAGTGAGCGGGAGAGTGAGAGTGGAGAGAGAGTGAGAGTGAGCGAGAGTGAGGTGAGCGGATGAGAGTGATGGCGGAGAGAGTGAGTGAGCAGAGTGAGTGAGCAGAGAGGTGAGGTGAGCGAGGTGAGGTGGGCGAGGTGAGTGAGCGAGAGTGATGAGGAGCGAGGTGAGTGGCGAGGTGAGGTGGCGAGAGTGTGAGCAGAGAGTGAGTGAGCGAGAGGTGAGCGAGTGAGTGGTGACGAGGTGAGGTGAGGTGAGCAGTGAGTGAGTGAGCGAGTGAGTGCAGTGAGGTTGAGCGAGGTGAGTGGGCGAGTGGTGACGAGTGAGGTGAGCGAGGTGAGGTGAGGAGGTGAGTGAGCGGTGGTGAGCAGTGAGGTGAGCGAGGTGAGGTGAGCGAGGTGAGTGAGCAGTGAGTGAGCGGTGAGGAGCGAGGTGGTACGAGGTGAGGTGAGCGAGTGAGGTGAGCGAGGTGAGCGAGTGAGCGAGAGTGAGGAGTGAGCGAGAGTGAGCGAGAGTGAGAGAGAGTGAGCGAGAGTGAGCGAGAGAGAGCAAGGATAGGGGATGTAGCGGGTGATGGTGGGAGTCACCCCTCCCCGCGCATGCGCATTCGAAGGGAGAATACAAACTTATTCTAGTATAACAGAACAGTCGCGACACTCCATCAATTTTCTTCATCCGCTGCGACATAAGTGCTCCAAGTGGCCAGCAAGCAACCGGTAACTAGTTTTGTGTGGTGGTCTTGTGCGTGCGAGTTTGTTTATGAACTCTTTATGAAAATGACTTCTGAAATTGCTTGCAGTGCAATAAACTGTAGCACCAATACGAAAAAATGCTCGGACGTTTGTTTCTCCGCCTTCCCAAAAGATCAAGAGAGGTACGTTTACAAATACGTGTGTGAATTCAAGTAATTCTAATCAATTAGCTCCTAGCATATCATGTACTTTAGCTGTATTATATTTTTAGTTTCAGAAGCAGATCAATAGCATCAATAGCAGAAGAGACGATTTGTATAGTGAAAGTGTGAAAGTAGTATATAAAAGGGGGCTTTCGGATTAGATTTTCTCAACGCCCTCTCTCTTTCATTTCTCCCTCTTTTTCACAAATTTCGTACCAAAATGCTTCCATACTAGCTATTTTGATTCTATTTTACCTCATTTTTTACAAACAAAAAAATCGTTGAGCATCGTTGAAAGGAGAAGGCCTCAACGCGTAGAACCCAGGACCTCCACACGGAATCGCAACGCATAAAAAATGAATCTAATAAAGTAATGACCTAGTATTGAATCGAGTGAAGAATTGATCGTCATTCTTAAACCAGATTTTCTCAACGAATAATGAAGTAATGACCTGGTATTGAATCGAGTTAAGAATTGATCGTCATTCTTAAACCAGATTTTCTCAACGCTAAATCTCAACGCGTAATAAAAGTATTACCGCGTAATAAAAGTATACCTAGTATTGAATCATATAATTTTATTACAATTCAGTAATTTGAACTACTTTCATAGCTTGTAAAATTCGATTGATCCATTTGAAGCAACTATGGATCAATTGATACCAGCATCCGTTTTTATCCATTTAGATTAAAAATTTTCTTGGATTTGACTATGTTGAAAGTCATAAGTGAGACTCTTCTTACCATACATTATAACATAACCTATAGTATTTTCAGGAATTGGATTATGGAATGTAGCACATAATTTCATTGAAGTTTTTTGTGTAGCATCCACATTTTTTCGAATGTAGTTGTTAATAAGATAAATAGGAGAGCTTTCAATGAACATAATCGGCGAAAAAGCTAATTCTAAATTTTTATTATTGTTGGTAATCCCTTAAATTCTGTAAATGTACGATATGTCTTTTTATACACATGAAGAGGATTTAAATTTCAAGGTTCGGATGGAAATTGTTCATTTCTACCATTTTTGAGAGAGATATTTTGAAGACTACAATGATCGAATTGTCTAGAGTCCCTTTCTTGATTATTAAGTCTATTCGTTTGAAAGACTATAAAAACAAAATAGAGCATATCATATTGTAAAGAATGATAACAATTAGTAATATCTATTTCAAAATTATTTTTTCCAGTAATCCCACCTAATTCAAACGTCTGCAAATCATAAAATGAAATCACAGAAATAGGATTTTTTATCAAATTTTCCTTATATTCTATTGCATAAGAGGGTTCATAATATACAACTGGAACATTAATTTCAATATTTTGAATTATAATTTGACCTTCTCCTGGCAAAGTACTAGCATCCAAACTCCCATCTGATTTTCTAGTCGCCCATCTAAAGAGAACATTATTCATAGATGGAGACCAAGTAAATGAAATGGTAAAATCTCCTTCCCAAATAATTTCTTTGTAATCTTTAAAGAATCCACCCAATAATCTCAATGGATTAATAACTTCATCATCTTTTAATTGAAGCTTACCACTTGAACTAATACTAGCTATATCCAATGGAATTAATTCATTTGTTGAAAAAGTACTTTTTTGTAATTCAGTAGACGTAATACCCGGATAATCTAGTCTAAATAAAACATGCCCTCTTTTTTAACACTAATAGACGAAAATAGATAAGGTACAAAGTTATCAATTAATTTAACATTCGATCTTCCTTCATAAGCTGAATAATCAGATCCATTTTTATGAATAATTCGATAATTTATATATAATTCAGCTCTTTCTATATGCATCCATCCATCGCCTACATCGCTCTTTCTATATGCATCCATATATATATATATATATATATATATATATTGTGACGTCACGGGTTATATGAACCCGTAACGCCACCATAAGCCACTAGAAAAACCAAAGAACTGAGAAATTACGACTTGCGGATAATATTTTCTCGAGAGGGCGCGAAGGAGGAGAAAATTCACCCCTCCAGAAATTTTTCCCAGGCGGAGTTGCATAAATACCGTGACGCACTTCGGTAGAGCTCTCTTACGACTTCGACAGCGACGGCGACTCAACTAAATTCTTCAGCGGTAGTAATTGGTTAGTGCAGGAGTATAATTTTACTTGCTTAAGTAAAGCTGATTTAAGAAACGCGGTAATAAGTGATAGAATTCAGAAGCAAAGTGCATGTACAGTGTTAGCACTAACATTACGCGAGTAAGCAAGCGTTGTGACTGCTCGAACTTGAAATAGTTTCATCATCGAAGTAAATTCGCGCAGAAGGACTCTGAACGAAATCCAGTATTTAATTTTGTACGCCACGACCACGCACGCTCAAAGTGTGGTATGTCGGCCGAGTGCTAGAAGTAGTCAATTCAAGCACGTTAGTTATTTAAAACTGGAAGCGCGAGCAACGGGTACGCGCAGGCGGCAGAAGGACGACTCCAACACTCAAGCGTAGGCGAGAAGGACTTGGACAATCCGTCGATGGTACGAGCCCGAGGACGAGAGAAAGGTTTGGAATTTGGACGTGTGGCGCCCATCCTGAGATCGAGCGAAAGAAGAGGTGTGACCGCGGGACATCGAACCAGTCGAGTGACGTGGCGAGGACTGCGAGCGACCGAACACCCCAAGGTTAACTGACGGCGAGCGGGAAGGAAATGTCGAGGTAAAGAACTGGCAACTTCTATGCGACAATTTGGTGGGAAACTGTGTAGCGTTAAACACCAGGCGTAGCGTCCTAAAATAGGTGAAAGGTACAAATTGTTACTGGGGAAATATTTCGAACGTAAGAGCGGCAGTTTTGATTTCATTCGCTGTACGCACCAGTAAATTCGTTGAATGCCATACCTTGTACAACTTTTCTAAAGTAAATTATAATTTTTCATGTAATGTAAAAGTAATCTTATTGAAAAGTATTGGGTCCATTGTATGATGTCAGGGATAATAGCATTGTAATAAATGCGCAGCTCAAGGCTGACCTCTGTGAAGTCTATAATAGAATAATTGTAGAGAATCACTTAAAGGGCCGTGCACGGAGAAAACTTTAGATTAACCACAGTTAAATGAGGTACACGAAATAATTGAGAAGGAGGTCAAAGCAAAAGTATTGTAAATAGTGCGTTTGTTTTAAATCAGGCAGCAAGGTGACGCCTATACATTCTCTTATGGTTGTGTTATTTCTGTTCTTTTGTTTCTGTTTTCTTTGCAGTGACCATCTACGTAAAGTACATACTTTTGTATATTTGTGCCACTGTGAATTTGTTTTACTGAATATTATATGCTCATTTTACCAGAATTTTATATAATTCATTGTGTCAAGGGTTCAGACCTTTCTCATACCCGAAAGATCCTGCTTCCTGAGAATTCAAAGCTCGCTTCACGAGCATTCATAGTTTCAGGCTTCATCGCCACCGGTTGGAAGGTAGTAGGTGGGCGTGTTATATTATATATATATATATATATATATATATATATATATATATTTCAGTTCTTAAATTTGGCTCCCCTACATTATTTTTACTTCTCTCTGTAGCAGGAAAGGTTTGCCATTGATAACTTTCAACTTTATCCATTCATGAGGAAATAAAAACAAAATATTTTTTTAAATTTAAAATAACAGTGACCATAGCATCATTATAATTGATTTCATTATTTCCTTCATCAGTAATTCGAACATACAGACGATGTATTTTATGACATACAGGTACAAATAATGGATAAGAAGGTTCATAAATAATTGCATTGCGGCATTTGAAAATTGAGTTGAGGTTTAAACGATGTTAAAATATTTGTTTCTCTATGAAATTCTTCATTTTCTTTTAGAAGCATACCTTCAGCACAATTAAAATGTACATCAATTGTTTCAAATGGAAAGAATTTGGGAATATTTTTACCAATAGTACGTTCTTTTTTTCTAACAATTTGATTTTGAAAGCCTAATAATGATCCAATAGAATCTACAGCATCGAAATTTAATTTAAATGCGCTAGTAATTTCAATTCTACCGAGAATCGATGTGGCTTAATACTATATTTGCTGAATTAAATGGAGGTTGTGATTGTATAACATTTTTAAATTAATTGTCCTACAGGAATTGTGAAAATATGTGTTTCTTTTTTATGTTCATAATATATTTTATTATTATTTGAAGTAACATTAGGTGTTAGAAATGTAGAATAGAATCCTACACATGCCATTGAAGAATAATTGTATAAAGGTGTAGTTAGTTTTTTATTCGATAGTGAAGAAGGTCCACTTAGCTTGAATATTTTACTCATTTAAATCGGCAAAAAAAAAAATAGATTGGAATCCAAAAATAAGATTATCAAATACGCAAATAAAAATGAAACATGGTCAATTATTACCTCCTTCTATACGATGTTCTATTATAGGACCTAGTGGATGCGGAAAAACATCTTTCTTGATTGATAATTATGAGTCCAGGATGGTTAAATTGGGATAAAATTAATCACGTATATGTATATTCAAAATCGTTTGAACAAGATAAATATAAGCATTTATGATAAAATTGAAAATGAAATTATTATCCCATCCTGATGAATGTATGTCTAGATAATTGTGAAGAAAATTCATTAGTATTATTTGACGATTATATATTAGAGAATCAAGATGTTGTGAAATATTATTTTACACGTGGTAGGCATAAAGGTATTGTTTTTTGGTATTTAGCCCAAACATATACAAAAATTCCCAAGCAACTTATTAGAGATAATTTAAACTTTTTGAATATATTTAGACAAGATCTTAATCTCAGACACATTTATCAAGAATTTGTAGGTGGTGACATGACATTTGAAAAATTTAAATCAATATGTAGTATGTGTTGGAATAATAATAATAATAATAATAATAAATTTAGTTTTATTACAATTGATATGACTCGACCTTTACATAAGGGGAAATATAGAAATAAAATAAGTAAATTTATCTATTGAGACAGATAAACAGACAGACAGACAGACAGATATAACAGACAGGCGGACAGATATAACAGACAGGCAGACATATAACAGACAGACAGATAAAACAGGTTTTTTGTATAATAAATGTTCACAAAATATAAACAAAAAAATACGAGCACATAGACATAAAATAAAAGACACTCTTAGAGAATGGAAGACACATGATCGTAATCAATATGAGAAATATAAGACAGAAGATTAACCTGTTGTAGATAAATTAGATGATTTAGTAGGTAAAGTAGAAACTGTAGGTAAGCAAGTTATTCAATCCATTGAACACGATCATGAATATGATAAACAAATAGTTCCAGTACAAAACTAATTCGATCATTTATTTCCAATACACGCTACACCATCAGAATCTTCATTTGAAAAACAATTATTTGATTCTCCTGATACACCAAAAAGATTAGAATTAGAAAATCAATTGAAGAAAATGGAGGCTATAGAAAAGAAAAGAATGGAAGAAATTACGCATTTAGGTCCTACGTTAACTGAATATCTTAATAATGCGAATGATCTAGCATTTGGTTTCAGACCTGTGGGTAAATATAAATATATTGGTGATACGAAAGTGGAATTTGAAAACGATAATATTATTGTACAAGGGAAAAAATATGAGGGAACAGATGGATTATTAAGAAACTGCAATGAAAACACATCTCATATTTAAAGATTATCCTAATCAAATCAAGTAAGATCAAATTGTGGGAAAAAATGGAATAAAATATTTAAAGAAATATGGAGTGCATATAAAAAACAAAAAACAAAATCAGTTACATCACCAAAATCTGGGATGGGTGTCATTAAAAAATATAATGAAAAACCTATTGACTATATTTGGATGAATGATGTTCAAGATCTCATCGATAGATTATGAGTAATACATGGGGAAGAAAAAGCTGGTAATGATAACTTTTATAACGAAAAAATAAGTATTATAAAGATGCTTACAGGAAAATTTCAAGATTTTATTACACATAATGCTAAAGGAATGCCATATCTCATTCGATTTTTACACAGTATCCCACATACATTTTGGAAATCTGAAAAACACGGAGCGGGTATTAATTGGGCTATTAATCATTTACCATTTGAATTACATTTACCAGGTTATAATTATTGTGGACCAGGTACAGATCTAAATAATAGATTAGAACGAGGTGAGAAAAGTATTAATCCTCTATATGAAACTTGTAAATTTCATGATATCGCGTATAGAGATCATAAGGATTTAGAATCTAGACACCAGGCTGATAAAATATTACAACAAGAAGCAAAGAAGCGAATATTTAGCAAAGATGCTGATTTAAAAGAAAGAATGTATGCAACTGCGGTAACGGGAACGATGTTTGCAAAAAGAAAATTAGGTATGGGAATAGAACCTGATTGGGGGATTTAATGAAAATAATAACCTTTTTTTAATACTAATAAATGTCGCGAGTAAAATCTATAATATTTACGTTATCACTATCTGATATTAAAAATATTAATTTTGATGATATTTTAGCAGCTAAAGAAATAAAAGATAAAAATGAAAGTATAAAGAAAGTATCTAGTATGTTTTTAAATTTATCCATTCCATCTATAAAAAAGTTACCATGTAGAAAATATGGTGGATTTATTGGAGCACTATTAGCACCATTAGGACCTTTATTAATCAGTGGTGCTAAAGCAATTTATGATGGTATACAATCCAATAAAAAAATAAAGCTGAATTAGAAGAAATGAAACGTCATAATATGGAAATGGAGAAAAGAGAATCAGGTTTAAAAAAAGAAGATAAATTCTCTCTATATTAACAACGCTCATCGATCAATATCCTTATCCATTAAGTAATGTTGATATAAAAAATGTATTCAATATTTTAAAATTCCATATTTTCGAGGAGTATTTATGATCGATGAATACCCAAAAATTTTAAAGGAAAAAGAATGTGGAGTTGTGAATATGGATATTTCTATAAATAGTGGTACACATTGGATATGTTATTATAAAAATAAAGATACAAAATATATTTTTGATTCATTTGGTGGATATCCTCCATCACAACTCGTTCAATATCTTGGATCTCAACAATTATATTATAATGGTGAAAGAATTCAAAATTTTAATGAATTTATTTGTGGTCATTTGTGTATATTTGTATTAAAAATGATATCGATGAACTATACATGGGCCGAAATTTCAAATATAATAAATGCCACAAGATATATATGAATGAAATAAATGAAAAATTAAAAAATATAGATATATTTCACGAAAAAATTAAAAATATAGATATTATTCATGAAAAATCAAAAATTTTAAAAACTTAGTGTCAAAATCTTATGAAAAAGCATGAAGATGAAATGAGTGTTCTTATTTCGGTATTACCGAAGATAGGAACATCTGGTAATTATAATTTTCATTATAAATTATTATGAAAAGTAGGTGCTGGAATAGATGATTATGACGAAGTCACTATAAAACAACTCAACACTATAACTCAATCATATCTTATTGTTTTATTTGGTGAATTAGGTACAAAATCGCATAATTGTTTTCTTTTACAGTCAACCATTTTTTGAAATATATTATGATGTAAAATTAATCAAAAAATGATTTAAAAGATTTAATCCTCAATGCCCAAATATTAGGGTTAGGTCATAAAATAAAATTTAAATTTACCCATTCATTTAAAAAAGGAGATAATTATATATTCAACCAAAAGATTCTAGTTATGCATCAGGGCATCGATTATTCTTACATGTCATACTTTCACTATAATAAATGCCACAAGATATATATGGTCTAGATATACAATCAAATCGTTGTGAACTGTCGGAAGATTATACTTTTGGTGGTAAAAGATTACGTAAAGTAGGGGCTGGAATAAATGATGATGCTGTGAATATTCAACAATTTAAAAAAGTGTACATACTATTCTAGATCCTATTCAAGATTATGATGTAGTCAATTTAAGATATTTTAAAAATAATATAGTTATACCTATGAATATAAGTGCAAAGGCGGTAGCTTCTAAAGAGTTCACATTACACATTTTTGGAAAAGAAGTCAAATATTTTGAAGTGCCATAAAATATTACAGTCTTATATATTCGTGTAAACCAACTCGATATGAAACTATTGAATGTATTCGTCATATCGGAAGATGGTAAAGAAAATGTATACAAATTGACTGAACCATTAAAATTTAATAAAGGAGATAATATACATTTACAATTCAGTAAAGGGATGAAATCCATTCCTCATGTTGTTACATTATCTATTCATATTATTATTCATATTAATCTTGGTATATAAATGGATACTTATTGTTTGAAATGTAAGAAAAATACAGATACCCATCAAATAAAACAGGAGAGAGTACTAAAAATGGAAGACTTTGAATAGTAGGTATATGTTCTCAATGTGGAAAGAAAAAAGTAAATTTATAAAAAAAATATTCGAGAAGCTATTATTCATGAATTACATAAGCCTATGCAAAAAAAAATTTCCACGACGTAAAGTTATAATATTAGGACTTGGTGATTTGCAGCTTGTAAAAAAAAAAAGGTTTTTTTACCCATTAAAAATAAAACAGGCATGGATATCTGTCAAGCTATGATCAAATGTTTTAAAGATAAAAGAATACCACACCATTTACAAACAGATAAAGATAATGAATTTTATTATAAAGACTTTCAATTGCTAATGAAGGAATATAATATTTATCATTATTTATCCCAAAAAATTTTAATATAATGACATACACAAATGCAGCCTATTGATGTGAGTACATATAGTTAAAAACTATTATTGAACACTGTTTATAAAAGAGATAAGACATTTCATTTACCTACATTTAATATTGGTGATAAAGTAAGAGTGAGTAAATTAAAATCTGTATTTGATAAATCGTATACTGGTACAGAACTTGGTCTACAGAACTATTTGAAATTGTTAAAATTATTAATTCTAATCCTGTTGTATATCATCTTAAATATATTGAAGGCTCATTTTGTGAATATGAATTACAAAAAACACAATACCCTGATATATATTTAATCGAGAAAATTTTAAAAACAAAAGGAAATAATGTATATGTAAAATGGTTAGGATTCAATGATTCACATAATTCCTGGATTGAAAAATCAAAACTCGTATAATTAGATCTAGCCTATTTATTCAATGGACCGAATTATTTCCTCTATATTTATTCATCTTCAGAATCTTCATTTTTACCATGTTCAGAATCTCCACCTTTTTTTATTTTTTATATTTTTAAAATCTTATCTTTTTTTTTTTTAATAATTTCACATAATTTCATCTACATCTACATTTTAATCATTTCATTTAGCTCTTTAATTATTTCGTCTTAATTTTTCCTCATTTTTAGTAATTTCACTTATATTTTCATCTATTATTAAATTTTTAATCATTTCATCTTGATCTAATTTTAAATTTTCTTTCTGATGCTTTAATTATCTAATTTTGTGAATGAATTACACATTCAAATGCGATCTCGCTTAATTTCTTTATCGTTTCCATTTATATAGTAAAAAATGATGAAATTTTCTTTCACTATTAAAACTATATTTTAACACTTTTTTTGAAATTTTTTAAATGGAGACTACACGTACGGAGCTGTATGCATATTGTAAGCGGCATAATATTATGGGATGTTCAAGAAAGAATAAGGCGGCACTATATGAAATTGTACAGGAATATAAAAAGCAAAGGAATGTGAAAACATTATTCACATTTAATTTCCATGATATTTTTTCATCTGATAAATCAAATTCTGATGATAAAATAAACATATTTAAAGTAAAAGGTGTCTGGGGAAACAGAATTGTAGTTGGAGATTTAGATTAAATTTTTTAAAAGAATTAACATACATGTAAATTAAAAATTAAATTAAATTAGAACTATCTAGAGAGATGAAACAATATTTTAAACACCATTTCCAATCTCATCAACATACTATACATGATTAACATTCAATCCACGAAATTATTGCAACTATGAATCAAGAAATTATACCTAAATTTAATAATTATAATGCAAATAACACTAATATAGATTTGATAAAATAGCTTACCATGATTTAAAAAATGATCCATTAAAAGTAGGTAGCTATATTTCATTACCAGATTGGGTCAAACTTAAAAGATGTTGTATAAATGTAAAAAACATGAAAACAAATAAGTTCAAATGTAAAAAGAAGGTAGATTATAGAAGTTTTGAATATGCTATTGAAAGTATATTATCTCCACCATCTCATCATACTGATAGAGCTAATCTATATGATATTACGAAACATGAATCTTTAAATATGCAATACCCATCGATATTATACCATGAATATTAAAATATATGAAGAAATTTTAAAAATATCGATTAATTTTAAAATTGTGAAAATTATAAAAAATTAGAAAATCATATCAGTATATTAATGTTTGAATAGCATTGTGTAGGTAAAAAATATAGGTGCCTTATTAAAAGGTCATTCATCATAAGAAAGTAACAAAATATAATGGTTTAAAATATATAAAATTAAAATTCATAGTATCATGTGATTTTGAAAGTACATTAAAAAAGATACAGAAAAAATAGAATGTTCTGAATATATTCATAAACATGAACCTAATAGTTTCTGTTTTGTATCCAATGATATAACATATTTGGAACGAAATGAAAATATTGATGAATTAATGCATCAATTTAATGAAGAACTTGTGAAATGTGGAAAATATTATATTCAAGAATATTTAAAACAAAATATTAAATTACAATGGACGAATGAGATGACTAAATTAATGTATCAAAGTGCTAATGTATGTCATACATGTAATAGAAATTTTAAAGAATATGAGTTAAAAAATGTAATCGATCACGGTCATATCACTGGTAAAGTAAGAGGTGCAGCATGTAATAGTTGTAATTTACAGTTACGTCTTCCAAAATTTATTCCAATTCTAATTCATCATTTAAAATAGGATTCGATTTATTTATTTATTTATTTTACGTCAAAAAAACAGTTAAAACTGTGTATGACGTGCTATGAGGAAAAGTGAATTGTGTGCACATTTTCAAAATTATGTGATCCCTACACTAAGTTATATACTACTTAAATTTTGAATTTTGATAGGGAGAAAAAAAACAAAAACTCCCATGTAGTAAAATCTATTTTCAAGGATAAATAAGCAATAAATTTTGAAATTTGAAAAGGAGAAAAAAAACAAAAAAACTCCCATTTAATAAAATCTATTTTCAAGGATAAATAAGCAATAAATTTTGGCTCTTATTACTTCCTGCCGCGACGACATGGAAACGATAATTTGAAGAATTGTGTTTCCCACTGAATTCTAGAAGACGTGCACAGAAAATGAAGTTACATTTATGTCCAGAATCAAAACAAGGGGCCATCTCAGCATTTGCTCAATGGATCAGGAAACTGGACGAAAAACCTGATCGAGATGGGGTCATTGACCCGGAAGCTGTAGTACAATAGTTGTTACAGGTTGTTTATACTCATTTATACAGTTCAAATGGTAAATAATGCATTATGTATCATTGGTAAAAATAATGTTACTTTTCTTGTGATGCTCAGTATAGTCTCTAATTGTATAGAAACAGTTATGCAGCAGAAACGATTTCACTTGGGATTTAAACTTTTCTATTGAAGTTAATCGTTTAATGTCATCTGGCAAAGTGTTGTAAAATAATGTACATGTATTGTATGTGAATTTTTTGTAATGAGCTGTTGATACTGTCACCTGGTGAATATGATTTCTACGTCGAGTGTTATAGTAATAGACTTCGGCATTTTCTGAAAATATATTCCGCCCTTGAGCAAGTCATTTTTACAAAACCACTGATTCGTAAATAAAAGACACGGTAATGGTAGAATTCCTAGATTAATGAAGAGGCTTACATGAATCACGTGTGTGGATTTGGTTATTATTCGTACAATTCGTTTTGTAATCTAAAAGTCTGGGAGCTATAAGATGTATTTCCCCAGAATATTATGCCATATCTCAGGCGGGAATGAACATTAGCGAAGTATACACAACGAGCAGTAGGAAGGCTGACTGAATTTGCAAGAATTCTGAACGCGTAACATAATGAACTTAATTTTGTGTTCAATTATTTAAATGGACGTTCCATTTAAGGTTTGACTGAATTGAGAGACCTAAATTTTGTTGCCTTAACATCAGTCAATGGTACACCGTTCATTTTCAATGGAGCACAGAATTGTTTATTTGAAATAGAAAACTGCATTAAAACCGTTTTCTTTTCGTTTACTATTAATTTGTTATTTCGGAACCAATTTGAAACATCTGATATTGCACTATTTACTGTTTCTTTATTGCAAAGGATGTTCGTATCATCCGCAAAGAGAACCGTTTTCCGTTTCGAATCGTCGAGGGCATATCGTTTACGTAAAGTAGGAACAGAATAGGGCCTAAAATCGATCCTTGAGGAACTCCACATGCAACGGGCAAGGAGTTGGAAAGGTGCGTACGTAATGTTCCATCATTCCAGTAAGGTATTTCAACTCTCTGAGATCGTTGTTTAAGGTACGAACATAACCAATCTAGAGCAATATCACGAATTCCAAATGAAGGTAATTTGGAAAGTAAAATGTCATGATCAATGACGTCAAAAGCTTTTGAGAGATCTAAAAATAATCCAATAGGTGTCTCGTTTTGATCCAATGATGAGGCGACATCTTTAAGAAAAGAAAATATAGCTGTTTCCGTTGATTTTGATTTTCTAAATCCATGTTGGCAATCTGAAAGCGCGTTGTGTTTACTGAGAAAGGTTTCCATTCGTACGTAAAAAAAGTCTCTCTAATATTTTTAAAAAAAACTGATAGAAGAGAAATGGGCCGTCTGTTTTTGAATTTTTTAAAATTTTTTTTAAAAAAAAAAGAGTTAAGGGTGTAAATGGCATCGCACAAGTCTTTAACAAAGAATCCGGAATTCATCTAAACCGGACGAATATTTATTTTTAGTTTACCGATTATTTTGAGAATTTCATAGGTAGAAGTTTCGGAAACGAACATTGTGTCTAAAATTTTGGGTGAACTGTCTGTTTTTGAATTTTGTGCCTGAAGACCCTTAGTGAGATCGGCAGCAATTCTCGAAAAGTATTGGTTAAAGAGACAAGCGACTGTTGCCGGATCGTTCACATTTATATCGTTATATTTTAAAACAACATTCTCTACGGGTTTTCTAGTTGATTTGGTAGTATGTTTTATTATATTCCACATTGCTTTTGTTTTATTATTTGAGTTCAAAATATCCTGATCGTTTTCATGATTTTGGCCTGCCTTATGACTTTTCGTAACAATGTTTTGTATTTTTTAAAGTAGATAAGGAAATCTTGAGATACGTCATGACGTTTAGAAATGAAAGAAAGAATTCGCTTGTTTTTACAAGATGTCCTAATCCCTTGTGTTTTTTAAGTAATATTTAAACTTTAAATATTTAATTTTCGTTTTTGAAGAGGAAAGCAAGTGTTAAAATGAAATGAAAGGGTTGAAAAAAAAAATTATATTTGTCGTTTGTATCAGCAGTATTATAAACCGTTTCCCATGACTCCTGCATCAAGTAATCAATGAATAATTTAATTTTACTTTTAGTAAACAATCTAGTCCTACGTGTATTATTTATTGTGTCAGTGATCGCATTTCTTATAATGGTAAGAATTTGTGCATCGTGGTCACTGTATCCTAAATCATTTGTTTCAACTTCATATCGGGTAGTAGTTTTGTTAATTATAATTTGATCAATTGCCTTCATCGAATGTTGTGTGATCCGTGTAGGTACTTTAATTGTAATGTCTAAATTGAAGGAATTAATTAAATTGAGAAGCTTTTCTTTCTCGCAAGATTCGACCAGAAAATCAATGTTAAAATCTCCGCATACAACAATGGATTCAAAAGAGTGATTTCTGACTTTGTTAAGTGTTATCTCCAGGTTTTCTAAGAACAAAATATAATCTGCAGTTCTCTTTGTTGGAGGTTTGTAAATGCAAAGTATTATCACTTTTAGTGAAGTAAGATGTACAACAGAAATTTTGAAAATATTTTCAATGGAGTACACATTTAATTCCGCCAAGGGGATAGAATCAATATTATTTCTAACGTAAATTCAGGAACCCCCATACGTAGGACCTTTATGGGATTCTCTCTCTCTGCAATAAAAGCCTGCGAGGTAAAAGTTTGGAATTTGGAAAATGCTAAGTTCATTAGGAGATAACCAATGTTCTGTAAAGCAAAGAACGTCCATTTGATTTAGATCGCTCTGTAGAGCTGCCTCGATAAACTCACTTTTATTTGAAAGGGATTGAACATTATGGTGGAGAATGTTTATTTTTTGCAAGTACCTACACGAATGTTTTTCTGCTGCATCTGACTGTAGTTGCTATGTATTTACTCCATTTTTACCTCGAGTGCGTGGTCGAAGGTTGTAGTGTGTCCCGGCAGTGACAGGTTGTGAGGAAGATGGGGCATCGGATGTAGACGAATTGGTAGTGGGAATGGGAGAAACGGGAGTAGGTTCAGAGGAAGATGCAACAGGGTTCGAAATAAGGGTGGGGGTGGAGTACGTAAGGAAGGTGAGAGGGATAGATTTTTGGCAGGAGACTGCGTAGGACTGGAGTTGATGATGTATTGTGCAAGCTTGTTACCGACTGCATGTTTTCCAGCAAGGTTCATATGAAGACCATGCCGGGTGAAGTGTTTTGCTGAGAGGAAATTCATTTAAAAAAGTGTGACATTTGTTTCTCTCAGCTGCAGTTTCAATTGTTGGTTTGCGTGCTTAATCTCGCTGCATAGTGTTGGTCTGTTGTACCAGAAGGGCAGAGTCGAGACTACAATGTTAGTATTTTGGGCGGCACATTGTAATTTGTTAACATGTTTTTCAAGTGTAAAGTTACCACCCAAGTTAATGTCATTCTGCCCTCCTATGATAATGACTGTGTCCTGATTGGTCAGTGTTTTCGTGTGGGTGTCCAATTCTGCAGTCACATCTGCAAACCTCCCGTTAGGTTTAAAAATAGATGAGGCTGAGAAATTGGAGGGTAACTTCCTACTGAGAATGGAGGAAAGATGGCGGCCATGACTGTCAGCTAAAATAAGTACCCGTTTTTTAGGCTCAGTTGGATTCTATATTATTTTTAAGAACGCTATTAAAACTGAGTGAAGATTATTCAGATACAAATATTATACCAAATACATCAGAAAAATATTTAACATTTACTAAAAAAAGTAATTGTAGATCAATCCCCTGCTCCATGTGTTATATCTATATGTAAAGTAATAAATTAAAAACGATACTCAAAAATTATTAATTTTAAGATTTATCGGTAGATAAAATTTGGCTGAATTAAATAATGCATATTGTGGTGAATGTAAATCTAAACAATCTATAACACACGTAAAATTACAACGTATCAATGAAAATGGAATATTAAAAGCGAATGCTATATGTAAAATATGTAATCACCCAGTATCTAAACCCATTGATTATACTGTGACATACCAATATGTCACTGAATATTGTACATTTATTATAAATGGCGTCAATTAAAGGGGATAAATTATGTGAATATGCTAGCATAGCAACGGTAAGCGAGCCGTTGTCAAGGTCAACATCTTCATGCAGTGACAGTCCTGAAGACGGCTAGTTCGTTTTGCAAGAAATTTAGGGATTGGCTAGGTACGAAGTGTTATCTGCAAATAAACAATCGAAAAAATGGACCGAGCATTGCAGGGCTGAAAGAATACGAGAGACATTCATTCTGACCGATGCCGTGCTCATGAACGGATTGTGCTCCAATTAATGTTAGGAGATTTTTTTCTTTGGGGACTTGTAAGCATCTACTAGGGTATGGATATTGAGAGAACATCAAAATTTGAACACTAAATGTGACAGTGGAGCTTAAAATATTTCATGTGAACGAGTTGGAGGGACATTGAGGGCTTGGGCGAAGGTGTCAGTGATTGGACTGGAATGCTAGCAACATATTGATCTGATGAGCGATGATTGAAGTGTGCTTCCGAGAAAAGAAGAGAGAAGATGGTGTCTGGACCTGAGGACGGCGCCGTAGGAGATGGATAAAGATGGTCCAAAAGCGCGCGAAGACATAAGGTTGGAACGGTCATGACAAACGTTTAATTTTTATATTGGGAAAAGTTATACAACACTAAAATTGTTTTAAATTGTTTAATAAATTTCCATGTTTTTGTGAAATGAATATATGATTTTTGATTCAGCCAATTCTAGCAATGAAGTAGCAAGATAGAAAGATATTTGCTTTTCAGGTTCCTCGACCGAGTTTGTTTGATATATTCAGTTTATTTCAAATGGCGCCCAACTGGGCTAATTTTAAATTTTTTCAATACATTATTCATTTAGTATTACAAAAAAGGTATTATCCATATGAATGGGTTGATCATTAGGATAAATTCTATCAACATTTAACTTTCGATGAGGTACATTGGTCTTCAGTACTCATTCATAATAAACAAATAGATTTCAAATTTGTGAAAGAAGTATATGAACATTTTAAATGTAAAAAGTTTGGAGATTATCACGATTTATATCTCAAATTAGATTCTCTATTATTAAGCGATGTATTTAATAATTTTAGAGATACATGTTATAAAAATTATGGATTAAATCCATATATTATATTAGCACCTCAATTAGCACATGCCTTAAAACTGACTGGTCAAAAATTAGATCTTATTCAAGATCAAGATTTATATGAACTCTATGAGAAAGGTATACGTGGTGGTATATCTATGGTACCTCACAGATATGCTTTAGCTAATAATTGTTATTTCATGATGAAAAAATACAAAAAACTAAAATTATCAAAAAAAAAATTTTTCGCTTTAAGCCAATCTTTACCTATACGAAATTTTAAAAAGGAACAAAAATATTTACAATTGATGAAATTTTAAATATATCTGATGATAGTGATAAAGGCTACATTTGTAGTATATTTATATACTCCAAATTAATTATATAATACATTTAAAGATTTTCCACTATGTGCAGAACACTATACTCCAGAACTGGATGAATTATCCAAATATCAAAGAGATTTAATAGATAAATGTATAGGAAATAAACCCAAAGATATGAAGATTGTCAATACATTAAAGGAGAAAATAAATGATGTTATTGATTATAGAACGTTAAAATGTTATACAACAAGATATTCTTGTCAATAAAATTCATCAAGTTATATCCTATGATTAGAAGGCTTGGTTGAAACCATATATTGATAAAAATACAGCCCTATGGCAACAATCTAAAAATGATTTTGAAAAAGATTTCTTTAAATTGGAATAATTCTGTAAATGGAAAGCAAATGGAGAATGGGAGATATAGATGTGATGTAAAACTATTATCGAGTTATAAACAATTTCAAAGGCATCAAGAATATGATACGAGAACAATTATTGATGAAGATAATGTATTATTATATAGAAAAAAGAAAAAAAGTGATATTAAATAAGCCTATTAATGGAGAATTTTTTATACTTGAATTATCTAAATTATTAATGTATAAATTTCATTACGATATTCTAAAAACAAAATATGGAGAGCATATGAAGCTATTAGCAACGGATACTGATTCTTTTTACATATATATTGAGACCAATGTTATTTATGATGATATAAAAGAAAATAATAATCATTTTGATACGTTTGGATATCTTTTAGAGACTATGCCACGAAAAAAATAATAAAATACCAGGTAAATTTAAATATGAATATTTAGGTATACCCATTCGAGAATTTGTAGGATTAAGATAAAAATTTATGCTTTTAAAACAGACACAAATAAAAAATAAAAAAAAAAAAAAATATCCATATGATGAAATTTCCCGGTTAATATAAATACTGAATATATACCAAATATGTAAAAAAAAATGTCCATATGAATGTGGATATTATCAGTATTTTATGAAAAATGTAATACATTTGTAAAAATTTAAAATCTATTGAATTGATTGACAAAAGTACTGGTTATTTTAATGCTACAAATTAAAAAGGGGAAAATTAGAAATTGGAAGAAAATTGAGCAAAGGAAGCAACTTATGGAATATTATCATAAAATTTTTAGGCTCGCGGATTCGCGCGTCAAAGTTATATATGAGATATCTGGATGTAATAATAAAGAATCAACAAAATGTATATCAGGCCAGTATGTTTCTAGAGATCTTTTTTAGCAGTAGCTTCTTGGATATCTATTGAATTGATTGACGTCTATTATAAATATCTTTTTAATATGACTAGATAAATCACCTTTATTGACTTCTTTTCCACATAAACATTTAATTTTGGTCGATAAATATGATTTTATACATTCTTTACATATAAAGGTATGACCATTTGTCTTTTTTATGGATATAAAATGAATCTACATCCTTTTCAATACATGTAGTAATTTTTTTATTTTTTTAAAAATAGTTCATATTTTTTTAAATATTATTTTATACGTTCTAATATCTTAACACATCTCTTATTTGTTTACTGACATGTGATAATGTTGAATTGTTTTTACTACAATCAATATTCAATAGAGATAATATACAATTCTTTTTGTAAGAGTACATTCATCGATTTCGGCAAAATAATTATCGTTATAAAAGAAATATGTCCTACCTGAATTAAAATTTAATATTGTATGTATTTTTGATTGTTGAGGTAGACCCATCTCTTGTATATGTTTTGGATATCCATTTTACTAAATGAAGACTAAGATAATCGATCATATAATACATAGTCTCTATCAAAAATACTATTTCTCCAGATGGTCTTTGATAAATTGTTATTTCTTTAAAATCTTGTGGTAAAAATGTTAACCAATCTCGAATAAGTTGAGGATGATTCATTTGATTGGTTTTTAAATTGATGATCCAAATCCATTCTTCAACTATGACATACATGATAACATGTATAATAAAAAAATGTTGAATTTGTGTTGTATCAAATAAAGGTGAACTATTTTTCGGTTCTTGGGGTGGTAACATAGGAGATTTATGACCATATAAACTTTGAATTGCTAAAATATCATCTGTATTTATATCTATAAATCCTCTATAATAAGCATACATAATAGAATTTTTATTATTTGTATGTTCTATACCTAATGCATGTCCAATTTCATGAAGTAAAACCGAAAATAAATTCTTTTGATCCTGTGGTGTATTTAATTCTCTTTTATAATACCAATCTTCGTCTAAATCGATATGAATTTCTATTGGAGAAGTATTTTCGTTAGGAAATTTAGCATGAGCTAATATACCACTTTTACCATCAAATTTATTACGGCACATATGTTGATCTAGTTGACATTGATGTTCTCCACGTTTATTTGATATAATAATATCTGGAGATAATATATTTTTTTCAAATTTTAAATTTGTATGTGATGCCCAAATTTGAAATGCCGATTCTGTTAAATTTAATATTTCGTTATTCACATTACTATAATGCCATTTTATTATGTTTTTATTCCATTTTAGTGAAGATGTTCTAAAATGTGTATCTTGTTCACCACATCGAGGTTGATTTAAGTCTAATGTTTCACTATTGAATGTTCCCCCATTGATAATATTGTTCAAATTTTATAATAGCGTCGTTATTATCAGTATTATAGCCATAATTTGTTAATTTTTGTAGCGCTAAATCAGTTGTAGCTACTACCATATTCACAATACACGTTGTAAATGATAAATTAAACCACATTTATTACGCCAAAGAAAGTTCATAAATGAAGTTTTATAAAAAAAAAAAGAAAAAAAAATTTCCACACATTTTTTTTTTTAATATTATTAATCTTGTATAAAATTTAATTCAACAATATCTTTACTTAAAAATCCTTTATATATTAATCTTAAATTCTTTCTTTTTGGAAATTCTTTTAGATCCTTCTCATCAATAGATTTTGAATATCGTCTGGTAAAAATCAGAATAAATTTTCCTTTATCATTCGATCTAGATCACAATATCTATCTCCAAATTTTGTATTCACTTTTCTCAATCCAAAATACGATATTCAACATCTTTAGTTAAATCTATATTCTTATCGTCATCTTTAAACGATATGTCGATTCATTCAGCTTTGATACTAGGCCCATTTATTAGAATATTTTTTATTAAATTCATTTTTTATGCGTTGCGATTCCGTGTTGCGGACCTGGGTTCTACGCGTTGAGGCCCTCTCCTTTCAACGATGCTCAACGATTTTTTTGTTTGTCAAAAATGAGGTAAAATAGAATAAAAATAGCTAGTATGGAAGCATTTTGGTACGAAATTTGTGAAAAAGAGGGAGAAATGAAAGAGAGAGGGCGTTGAGAAAATCTGGTCCGAAAGCCCCCTTTTATATACTACTTGTGAATGATTTATATAAGAATACCAAGTTTTGTTCACTTCATTTCGAAAATAACACTAGAGTACAACGTTTTACCTCCAGGAAGGTAGAGAAGACAGTGTACTCCATTTGATATGTCGATTGCGAACATCCCAATAAAAACGTATCACGTCACAGTTTTTAAATATACCCAGTGCCAGATTATCGCATAAGTGGACTAAACAATTGCTTAGGGGAAATCAGACATTCAAAAGAAGACATCAGACATGGGAAAAACTTCAGTGAATTCATGAAATCAAGTTTAACAAATATTAGGAACACAAAGCTTCAAAAACATTGTATGATTAACATATAAAAACCTTAAATTACATATGAAGGTTCATACTTACATATGTAAAACTACATATGAACAAAACTGTGTATACATGTAACATAGTATAGATAAGTACAAAGTTACGTAGTATGTGTTACATATAACAATGTAGTATGTGTATTTGAACTGTATAAAAAAACAGTGCGTTGCAGTATAAATTCTTTTCCGTGTCGCAAGTTCCCTCAGACATTTGGCTGCAAGAAGCAGCACGTCTGTTTTGTCACATTTCCATCACAATTCGGTTAATTGGATTAAGGAATATCGGAGTTCTACTGTAATACTTTTTAAAAGGGTACTACAGGCTAGGAACGACCACAACGGAGGGGGCGGGAACTGCTGGGGCAATTTGCCCCAGGCTCCGACTTACCTGGGCCCCATTATTATTCAAATCTAATACACACACACACACACACACACACACAATTCTAATTGATATTAACCGCTACAATTTATTTCACTTGCACGAATAAATGAATTCTGTTTATGTATTTAGGACAGACTTTTGTTCGAAATAAGAGGCCCCTATGAATCGCAAAGAAATTAAACACACCAGTAGTAGGTCCACTCACCTTTCAGTAACCATATGAGCTGCTGATTCCTCATTATTTGATGGAGTATTTAAATCTCAAGGGTCCAAGAGTTTTCTGGTAAAGAAATCAACTCATTAAACAAATTCAAGTACTGAACAAAATATGTTGTTTTCATATTAACAAATGTTATTTTATTTTTCAGAGAGAGCAAAACGATTTGCAATTTCTACGATTTATGAGGTCTAAAACGATCTAAACAACTTTTAAATTGCTTTTTGCCCTTCGTCTCACCTGTGCCCGAAACTTGTATTAAAATTTCGTTAGTTCAGAAAACTGTAGCAAGATAAAATGCATGAACAGACATGTACGACTCTAATGCTGTGTTGTTATTATTATTTTAAAAAACGTACATATTATTTCTGATTTTTAATTTAAAAAATGCAATTGCAGCATGTACACGTAGCAACAGGCGACAACAAAATTCTTTTGTTTTCTAATTGTTTTAACGTATACTATTCCAATGTCTTTGGTTTTAACATACTTTGTCACTTACAGTATACCAACAGCGGAACAGAAAACTTCAGAGAAGTAAGCAACTACGGAAGAAACAAACCGTGATATTTATTACCCTCTCACGTTTTCTTGAGCCCTCGCTTCGCTAGTTGCGAGAGGGGTGGGAAGTTTGGTTATTTTGACAATTTTACATCCAATTTGTAGTTCGTTTGTCGGTGCAAGCAAATAGTTTCTATTACACGGGAGCGAACATATCTGGTTATCAGATTTTGTCTATAACGCTCGTTGCTCTCATTTATTCTCAAATCAAATAAGGTTGGCAAAGGAGTGGGGGTTGTTATTCCGGAGCTCAAGAAAACGTGCGCGTATTCAGGGCCGAATTTAAGGAGGTGGGGCCAGTGGGCACATATTTGGTGGAGGCCCCTATGGTAGAGGTTCATATTAATTATCACTGAGTATACCAGTGGTACAATATAAAATTATAATGTTATTTTAATATATATTATTTTTTTACATATATTAATCACCTTTACAGAGGAACTTTCCGCGCTTTTCTCAACCCAGAATTGTTAATCAAGTCGTCAAATTTTAACATTTTTAAAATATTGCTATTGCTGCTCAAAAGTGCCAGGTCATTGAGGTGTGTTGGGTCATTGTCGTTCGCAATCTGTTTTCACTAATTTTAATTTTAAAAATGATCTTTTAACTGTGCAATTAGTGATCATCAAAAAAAGAGACATTTTCAAAATTGTCTCAATTTCAGGAAAAGTCTCCTGTACTTGTTTTTCTATTATCAATGTGTACATTAAACGTTCACGGCTTAAATATTTATCTTTTTTTTGCTGCAAATCCTTCGTAAAATTCTGCGAACCAAACAAGCTCGACCCCAAGATTTTCGTCGACATCGTCTTTGTAAATCTCATTCAACAGTCTTGCTTGTTCCATCAATTTGATGTGACTCCAATTGCTCGAGTCTAGCCCGAAAATCAAAACGTATAGAATCCAATTCACACGCAGAAAGTCATTCATTCAACGACGCCTAAACTGGTCAGTCACGGAAGGTTATTTTCAACGTAAAATTTTCGAGACGGTGAAAAGTCCACTTCTGGTGCGTGTCCAATGCGTAGTCCAATGGGATTAAGCAAACATTTCAGTGACGTATCCTGGAAATCTCATAATCTGAAGTCCCAGCTTTTCACTTCCTGATTCCTTAGAGTGTGAAAAATTGTGGCGTTTTTTTCTCGATGAAAAACTCTGAGCGACTTAAGAGCAGCAACTGCGGTATTCAAATAGAGCTTGGAATTTTGGAGCAATTTGTTTGTTGCGTTTACTATGTTCAATATGTCGTTCCAAAATACAGATGTCAATTTCTAATTCGCACATTTATTATCAAAACCTTGACATTAGATTCGCGTTTTGGAATGTTGCGCACCATCTTCAGATATCAACAGCAGTGTTTGTTTTATTTCGGAATACTATTTATATTATTAATATTTAACGATGCAATGTTATTTCAAAAAACGCTAAAAAATCGAAAACTTGCTACAAATAATGAAGAAAACGACACCAATAAATTTATAATTATTTGGTATTTTATATTTTTATTGAAGTATTAAATAAATTTATATAATATTTATATTATATAAATATTCTGGAACCATATTTGTAAATTTGCTTCAAGTAATTTAAAATATTATTATACTATGATTTATTATTCATATGTGAAATACTATTATGTGACCAATTACATAAAATAACAAAATAATTAATCAAACAAATTATAGTTCGATGTGATACTGGAGCTACTTCATACGGCCCTGAAATGTCATGTCATCATCTTCTCATATGTTCTATGTCTTTTGTTTTGCGTCGTCCTTAAGTAGAGAGAGAAGCCTGTACCGTTAATGAGTTAAGCAAGTTGATATTATGTACAGCTTCAAAGCACTGACATCAGAAATAAATTATTTGAACTTTTATTTGACGTTATATAAATTTTAAATGTAAGCATACAATATCTCCTCTTTTATAATATAAAAAATATAATAAAAATTTTGCACAAAATTATGCAAAAACTATGAATTTGTTTCTATATTTAAAAAATCATCGCATGATTTTTGTTAAAATACAAAATTTATTTCAGTATATCAATTAGTTGGGGTCCGTGGGCTGTCACCCACTCTGCCCATCCTTAAATCTGGCCTTGCGCGTATAACGCGCGTATAGAACAAACTCTTGGTACCCAATGTTAGTTCTCTCATTTCAGGGAGCGAGAGCAGCGGGAGGTTTGATTATTTTGAGGGCCGGGAGGGAATTATGATAAACAGTTAAAAATGTAAGTTGCTAAGTTCAGTGACTACTTTCAGCTATGTGAATGGAATTTGCGAACGTCTGAAATTGAGGAGAATTCAATCTTCATTTGTGATAATGAACTGAAAATCAGTCTTGCTATGGAACAAGCTCGACTGTCTCGTGGAACTATGTCATCCTTTGATGCCTGATTGTCCTGCTTACTTGATTCGTTCAAGCACTTCCTTCAATGACAGTAATCAAGAAAAAAATACGTTTAGAAAACGAGTATCCGCCTGCTGTTTTGAAGAAAGTACTGTTACGATTCTAGGTGGTGGAATAAAACGCATATATTATTTAAAAAAATGTTTTTTGTTTCTTAAATATACACTAAAAGTACTTAACTTATGTACAGATAGTCTTCACAGTCCTTGTGTTCTTCACATGGGTATTTCTTAATACGGCACACTTCTCTTGAACAATCATTTTCACAGTTCACTCTTACACTGTCGCACAGTCCTAAGCACAGAGCACTGTTCGATACACTGACCACAGTTCGATGCACTGGCCACAGTCCACTGCACTGACCACAGTTCACGGTGCTGGCCACGGTTCACGTCACTGAGCACAATCACTGCACTACGATTCACCGCGATGCACGCTCTTCACATCTCGGCTTCCACTTCAGACTTAAGACTGACTCGCAGTCGCCGGCCGCCGCGTATTTATACTCGGCGGACGTGGCCGAGAATTTTATGGACTTTGCGATTAGCGCCAGAACTCTCTGGGACTAGCTAGTTCGAAGGCTACCGGCAGATGTCGCAATCCGCGCATACAGATAGTTCATGGTGGCCGCCGGCAGATGACGCAATATTCGTTACAGTTCAAATGACACCATTGCAACATTAAATGAAATATCTTTCAGTACATTTGAAAGCTAAGAAACAAACTAGAGTTGCTTATTTTGGAAGATTATTCGTTGATTATTAATAAGAAAGACAGTACTCTTTTTCAACATCTTCATTGTAATTCTGTTCTTAAAATTATCTATTAACTTGTGGTGGATCGGGAATTGAAACTCAGTGTTTAGTATTGTGAAAAACGAATTGAAACTTGTAGGCACTACAATATCAGATAGGGTTTGTAATACGTTTTGCGTTAGAAAAGTTAGGTTAAAGCTATGTTTTAATATAAGCAATAGTAAAAGCCCTAATGATGTTTATGCTTTAATTTCAGATCTCTTACTTCAAATTTCTACTACAAATTCAGAATTTGACAAACCTGTCGCATTTATGCAGGCGCAAATTAAACACTTTAGTAAGAAAAGTACTGTGAAGCCGTACAGTGGTACATGGTTTTCCATATAGTTTTGGATGCTGTTTACCATATTGCCATATTCTTATAAGTATTTGAAGCATTTAGGGTTCATAATATTTCGCCATCCTAGTCCAATTAGGAACTGTGATCTTCATTTGCTTTAGAACTTCAAATGGAACATAGTGAAAACAATTTTTTAAAGTATACAAGAAACAAACTCACACACACACACCCACACACACCCACACACACACACACACACACATATACATATATATACATATATATATATATATATATATATATATATATATATATATATATACATACATACATACATACATACACACGCATATTGTAACACGCCCACCTACTTCCTTCCAGCCGGTGGCGATAAAGCGTGAAACAATGAATGCTCGTGAAGCGAGCTTTGAATTCTCAGGAAGCAGGATCTTTCGGGTATGAGAAAGGTCTGAACCCTTGACACAATGAATTAGGGAAAATTCTGGTAAAATGAGCATATATTCAGTAAAAAAAAAACAAATTACACGGGACAAAATAAAAATTTACAAAAAAAAGAAACAACACAAAATGTATAGGCGTCACCTCGACTGCCTAAATACTTCAATAGTTACTATTCACAATTCTTTTGCTTCTACCTCTTTCTGAATTATTTCGTGTACCTTATTCAACTCTTACTATTCTTAAATGGTCTCCGTGCACGGCCCTTTAAATGCTTTTCTCCAATTATTCTATCATAGACTGTTCACAGGTGTCAGCCTTAAGCTGCCCATTTACTACAATGCTGTGAACTCAAACACAAGAACAAACGTGATACACACGTTACTTAAATTGGACCCTTTACAAATTATAACAACTAATTATCTCTGACATAATACAATGAAAGCATGACTTTCACACAAGTGGAGATTAGACGCTACTTCCCTAATCAATTGTTACAAGTCGTTGATACAACCAAAGTTAGATTATGGAGTAGTAGCTTATAGTTCAGCCAGCAACCACTTACTAAAAACTTTGGACCCTATAATCAACTCTGCATGCCGCCTAAGTTTGGGTGCCTTCAGGACCAGCCCATGTACTAGCCTACTAGTTGAAGCGGGCGTCCTTCCTTTAGACCTCCGTAGAAAGTTCCTGTGCTTAAAATTTGCTTATTCGACCCATTGTTGTCCCCCTAATCCCACACTTAATTATATCTGTAACCTCTCCAAGTCCCTCCACTATGCAAATCATCCTAACTATCCTAAACCGCTAAGTATTAGACTTGCTAAGTACCGGGATGAACTTGGCATTGAGTCTCATGATATCATGAAGAGGAAACTCAACCCTCTTCCCCCTTGGGAACATTTCTCTTTGCCAATCGATACGGGAAGCTACCAAATTTACAAATCCTGATATCCCAAAACGTATTATTAAGCAACTAATCTTGGAGTTCCAGCACAAATTTGCTAATCATAGCCAATTTTTTACGGATGGATCCAAGCAACAATCAAGATCAAGTGCAGCTGTTATTTCCATTATCCCACCCCTTACGAATCTTTATCGCCTCCCGGATTTCTATTCCATATTCTCATGTGAAGCGTGGGCTATTATCAAAGCTATTGATATTAGCATCCTAAGATCATGTAACCCAGATATTGTTATTTTTTCTGACTCACTAGCAGTTCTATCCTCCATTCGAAACCGACACTCCTTAAATCCACTGGTCCAAGAAATCCAAGAAAAGCTTTATCACTACTTCCTTAAAGGATATTGCGTTACAATAGCTTGGCTTCCTTCTCATATAGGCATCCAAGGAAATGAAGAAGCGGATGCAGATGCGAAGGCAGCAATCTCTCTTCCCGAAATTGATACTGAAGCTGGCGGCACACTCCCCGACTTTAAAAACTACCTCTTACTTGCAGTAAAGAAGCTTTGGGACCGGAACTGGAAAATGTTGCCTTCCAAATTACAAGAAGTTAGGCAGAATATCGAGGAATCTCCCATCACTTCCATTAGACTTAGCAGAAGACATCAAGTGGTTATAACCAGACTCCGTATAGGACATTTTAAACTCAGTCACAGCTACCTAATTAAAAAGGCTACTCCTGATCCTTGCCCAAATTGCGGACTCCCAGTTTCCACGAAGCATATTATAGTTGATTGCCACGTGATGGCGACTGTGAGAACAAACCTTAACATCAATGATAATCTCTACTGTATATTCAATTCTTATCCCAGTCAAAAGAAAATTATAGAACTCCTCACCAAATTTAATATGCTAAATAGTATTTAGCTAGTGACTATACATTGTCTGCCCTATGTATAACATCTAGATTTAGGATTTGTGTTTGTGTATCCCATGAAAATATGTAACTAGTATGTGAATTTGTAAATACTGTATTTTTGTAACTGTGGTCGCCAATGACCTAGTTGTTTATAAGGCGAACTTAAATAAATAATTAAAAAAAAGCATGACTTTCAAACAAGATCACTTTTACACTACATGAAAAATCATAATTCAGTTTAGGAAAGTTGTACATGATATGGCATTCGAACGAATTTACTAGTGCGTACAGCGAATGAAATCTAAACTGCCGTTCATACGTTCGGAATATTTCTCCCAGTAATTATTTTGAACTTTCACCTATTTTAGGACGCTTCGCCTGGTATTTTAAAGCTACACGATATCCCAACAAATTGCCGCATAGAAGTTGCCAGTTCTTTACCTCGACATCTCCCTCCCGCTGGCCATCAGTTAACCTTGGGGTTTTCGGTCGCTCGCTGTCCTGGCCGCGTCACTTGACTGGTTCGATGTTCCACGGTTCCGGTTCCACGGTTCCACTTCTTTCTCTCGATCTCAGGATTCCGCCACTCGTCCAAATTCCAGACCCTTCTCTCGATCTCTGGCTCGTATCATCCACGTATTTGGTCCAAGTCCTTCTCGCCTACGCTTGGGTCTTCACTGGATTCGTCCTTCTGCTGCGTGCCGCGTACCTGTTGTCCGCGCTTCCAGCTTTCAGTAACTAACGTTATTGAATTGAATACTTCTAGCACTCGGCCGACATACCACACTTTGAGCGAGCGTGATCGTGGCGTACAAAATTAAATGCTGGATTTCGTTTAGAGTCCTTCTGCACGAATGAATTTCAATTATGAAACTATTTCCGATTTAAGCAATCACATCGCTTGCTTTCTCGCGTAATGTTAGTGCTAACACTGTACATGCACTTCACTTCTCAATTCTATCACTCTTATTACCGCGTTTCTCAAATCAGTTTTAACTAAGCAAGTTAAAATATACTCATGCACTAACCAGTGACTATCGCCGAAGAATTAGGTTGAGTCGCCGTCGCTATCGAAGTCGAAAGAGAGCTCACCCGAAACGCGTCGCGGTATTTATGTGACTCCGCCTGGGGAAATTTCTGGAGGGGTGAATTTTCTCCTCCTTCGCGCCCTCTCAAGAAAAATATTATCCGTAACTTCGGACATCGGAGTGCGAAAACCTGCGGGTAGATGTCGCTTTCTCGGACCATCGCTCCGCCGCGTCGTAAAGGGCCGCACACTTGAGTGGCACAAAGACAATTTGAAGAATCTGTTTAAAGTGCCGCGATAGAATGGTTTAAAAGTGAATTGCGAGTCTTTCAAGGAACGGGTAGTGTTGTGAGGGCCCGTCCTACACAAAAGGGAGATAACGCCAATGCGGCAACACGTGGAGGTTATTTCGCAGGTGCCGCATCCATATGATCTAATGCGGTTACAGGCACTATTTTAGAAAATTAACTATCACAATAATTTATTAAAGACTTTTCATCATTTGCAGTACCTCGAATGAGTTGAGAAAAAGGTGTCAAGTTCTTGTGGTCAGTGGAATGCCAAATAGCGTTGGACAAGCTCTGACTCTTTGGCTCTGACAGCTAAACTAAAGCACTTTGTGCCAGGAACACTACGGTAGCAGCTGACGCGACGGATTACGGTTTGGGGCAATGATATCCCAGAAAGAGAATTGCATTTCCATCTAAATTCCTCAATAAACACCGGAGAAACTATACTCTCAATTTAAAAGTGCTAACCCCGTCGTGTTCATCTTTGTAAATGATATCCCTCCCTGTGTCGAGACATTCCTATACCCTGACGACTTGGCACTCCTTTCATCATTCCAATCCTTATCCCGGTTCCTCAACCAACTTCAAACCTGACCATTTCCTCCATCTCCGAATCCGAGAGAACTCCATAACCGATAATCCCGGAAAATATCACGCTATTCTTTTCTTCTTCCACGATACCCCTACTCTCCCCGTCCCTCCAAATCTCCAGACATCCTTACCCCTGGAAACCCAGGGGACTGTTTTGATGATCTGTTGTTGGAGACATTCCGAATAAAAGAATTAGAAGCGTTGTCTTGGCCAACGCTTATTTAATCCAAGAGTTGTTTTGAATGGCATAGTCAGTTACCTGTTACAGACTTTTAAAATAAAAAAAGTTATGAATTAACAGATACGTAATTGAAAGTGTAATAATATAAATTTGAAAAAATAAGAGGAATTTTCGTATCAAAACAAATGAAAGAAAATGCTTACACTTACATCAATGAAGCCATCCACAACAGACAACATGTCATTGCGGTCAACCTAGATGTCCAAAAGGCGTACTGTAAAGTCGGGATACCTCGAGTAATATGGCTATTTAAAGAGATCGGTATTAATGATAACATTCTTAGTTTTATCAAGAATTTTACTAGTGGTCGATGTATCCAAGTACGTGCAAAGAACCAACTAACTGAATCAAGCTTGAGAATGGACTTCCACAAGGATCCTCCCCAAGTGTAACTCTATTTTTGATTACAATTAAGGATGCTGATCAGAATTTCAAATGACCCACGATAATTCGCAAGTATGCGGACGATATGGTAATCCTTAGTAAAGGAAGAACCTCTCTTCTACGAAGAAAATTACTCAAGATGCATTGAATGCAATACATAACTGGACGCTAATCTCAGGACTCATAATATCTCCAACCAAATCCGAATGCATCTTGATATCTATATAAAATTTACCTGGAGATTTTTGTTTATAAATGGAAGAGGCAGCAATCAGAGGAGGCTTTTCGACTAGAATCCTTCATCTTATTTTTTACTGTAAGCGTACTCGGAAATAGTACATTAAGATCTCATCACTGATGTCAAAAGAAGAAAAAATGACCTAAAATGTATGAACTATAACAACTGGGGCGCAGACAAACACCTTGCTTCTCACAAAGCTATCATCCGTAGCAAAATCGAATGCGGGCGTCAACCGCAAGCGACCTGCATAGCGCAGCCCGCCGCAAGGGGAATCACGATGGCGCTGGTTGCATTGGTCTCTGGTGGAGTTTCGTAGACGACCACCCGTACTCTCAGTCTCGCGGCACCGCTCACGTCGTTAGCTTGAAGGTGCCGGTAGTGAATAGCGATGCTAAGCTCATGGTAGTCGGGCTCCTGGGCTACCAACCAGTTGGGCCTATGGCGCGTCGACCTTGGAGCAGGATTGGGTGAAGAATCCTCCTCGGAGTACTCTGGATACCACTTTGTAGTCCAGCGGGAAATTCAGAAATCACCCGTCAGGTTCCTGCGGTTTCTGCGTTACCCACGTCGATAGCTGTCGGTAAGTATTGGGGAGGCAGGATGGGGGCTCCGAGCCGCCTGGACATTAGTTCAGGTGGCCCCCAGTTGTTTATTTTCACAAAAAACTGTTTTCGATCAATTTTATATGATATTATTTAAAGTATATGTACACATAAATACAATACTGAGAACAAATTGCCAGTAATGTCAATATGAGTGACGTCAGAGACTGGTCAAAAATATTTTAAAAAATTTAATGTTTGAAAAAACAAACAAAAGAATGAGCAATATGGCGTGTATGTTATCGTATAGCGTTCATTTGGCTCTAATCATACCAAAATTTTAAATTAAAAATTTGGAGCAGTTTTCAGAAACTCTTGTTTTTGTAATTTTTTAAAATTGCAAATATTGAACGTTCCATTCCACGAAAACTACTAAAATTTTCAAAAAACTACATCACCTTAATGAAAGAACTACTTATGAGCAACAAATTTCATTTGAAAGAAGAATCTCTATCTTCAATTTTTTGGTTGTAGAAAGACTCCGAAAAAATTCAAACTTTTGATATTTTGAAAACTCAGAGTTAACAGTGGAAATCGGACAT
Source organism: Teleogryllus oceanicus (assembly GCA_964035755.1). Classification (NCBI taxonomy): domain Eukaryota; kingdom Metazoa; phylum Arthropoda; class Insecta; order Orthoptera; family Gryllidae; genus Teleogryllus; species Teleogryllus oceanicus. Next base: position 21,196,078 of record CAXIVR010000011.1, on the reverse strand, counting down.
ATGCCACCGTTATAATTAAATTTTACTCTATTCTTACAAGAAATTTAGAGAAAAAAATTGGAGCTGTTTTTGAGAAAATTTTGAAAATGTCCAAGACATTAATTGAAAATGTGCATTTGAATTAGAAGTAAACATTTTTTTGTTTTGAAAAATAAAAATTGGGGCCCGAATTACGTCGGCAACTGGGGCAAGTTGCCTCCAGCTGCTCCCTCACAATGTAGGGTGCCTCTGGTTTGTAGACAAATATTGTTGAAGTTATGAAAGAATTTGAAAGAAAAAAATCTTTATTTGAAAACAAAATTAGTTACTAATATTTACATTATTTGTTATTTATTTATCACATTTTCTCTTATAAAAATTCCAATTTAAATTGTCATTCCTTAAAGTTTGTTATATCATTAACTGTTTCATCATTAAACTCTTTTCTAATTTGACTTTTCGTAACTAATTTATTTATTTAAAGTACCTTTTCAGATATTTGAGACTAGCATGCATCATAGTAGAAAATGCTTAAGAATTTCGTAATTCTTGTAACTTTTCTTTGAAACTGTAATTCATTATATTACTATTTTTTATTTTGTCTTTCATCATACGTATTAAAATTATTTTGCATTAATTTGCTGATTTATTTTGATGAATTTACTATTTATGGGTTTGTATGTTTTCAGGAATCTTCTTAGAAATATTTTCTAAACTGATATGTTTAGTTTCCTTATTATCTGTGGTAAGTATATTATTATTTATGGCCAATACGATCTCTCAACACACTTTTCAAATTCTCAATGCCATCGTTTCTTTTCTGTGAATGTTTTGTCATCTTAGTTAATGATAGAATAGGGGCATGAGACACGTTTTTCCTTTGTGTAGGGCATGTTGTTTCTTTTTTGTCGAAACGGTTATTGAAGAACCTGTCTGTTGTATTCCTGGTTTTTAGGTTTCCGATTTGCTGAAGCAATGTGGAAGAGATTTTATCAACATTTGAATTATTTACATCAAAGGACTGAACAGTTAAAGCTTTTCTGAATTTTGATAAAAGTAATTTAGAATGAATTTTATGAGTTTCATCTGCTCCTCCTCGCAGTCTATCGTCCGCTTCCCACCTTTCAGGGCCATCTTTATTTTTAAAATGATAGTTGAATTCGTCGCGTAAATAATCACATACATTGTAAGAATAATTAATATTTTTCTCATCTTTAGCTTCTTTTGCAATTGCATAATATTCCATTATTACGGTTATGAACATATTCAATAAATAAATGACGGTTACAGTACTAAATACTAGGTAAAATGTAGGTCCAAGGACACGATGTACATCAGATAATACCTCGTAAGTAATATCTGAGTTATATCCTATAGTCATAGAAATAAGTGTTATAAAACTTGCGAATGGTGAATAAAATCCTTTAATTCCCTTAAGGAAATCCTGAGAATGCTCCAATGAAGATTAATATCATAATTACAACACCTACTACAGGCCCTGCACCCTTGATCAATGTTTGCTCAAATATCTGAAAATATCGTAAATATCTAAGTATTTTCCAAAATCTAAAAGTAATAGCACAAACAAGGAGGGCCATGAGGCACGTTAATAAATAATCTACAGCACATGCTCCAAAAAAACTTACAAAAGTATTGTGAGCAGAATTTTCAAGGTCAAGCATTAATGATGAAACATAATCATTACGAAGAGCAAATACCATAACACAAAGAAATGCTATTACACATATTACAATATCTGCAATATTCCACAATTCTGAAAAATGTTCTTTGAATGATAATCGTTGGATTGCTGTTATTTGTTGATAAATGAAAAGGCAAGTAATTATTACAAATAAAATAAAGGCAAGCAATAAACCGATTTGTGCGCTGTCCAACTTATATGTCAATTGGGACGTGCGGATCTGAAAATTAATAAAAGCAATTTCAATTGAACACGTCAGTCAGGAACATTAAGATACTTATAATGAGCGTGTAACAGTTTAAAATTAATACTATTCTAGAGCAAGTTGATGTAGCAAGCGCTTCTTCAATACTCAGACTCTAATCCATGTATCAATATAAGTGTAGATGGCGTAGGTTTGAGACAAAGTCCGATTTTTACTTTCTTGCTACCGTTGCTGTAGTAGAGAGAAAGTCACGTAATGCTGCACGAAACAACGGCGAATTTTCGGCAACAAAAGTTTCATTACAGGGCTGTGGCAACGAAAAAGTGTATAAATACAGATGATAGATTTAGAAAAAAAATCCTCTAAGACGTGGGGTAGGAAGAATCCATGATTTATGAGTCCTTGATACCGAAAAATCGACTGACGGCAAAACGTCTGTCTGCTGTCGGTGAACAACGCTAGAGGCTACACGGTTCAGCCGATTTTCTCCAAAATTGATATTTCCAAGAGGTATGGAGCATGTCTTATGTTCGTTGAAAATCCTGATTTTTCGAAAATAGAAAAAATTAAATATTTTTCGACATCTTTTTACAACTACAATTAATGAAGATAAACATTCTTTTCTTAATGAAATGTGTTCCTAAAAACTAGCTTTGAAAGAAATTTCACTTTTTCAGTTCATTTTTAAAAACATAAGTGTTTTTTGCGAAATTTGGGTCAAACGTAGGCAATTTTTATTTTCTCGTATACATACGTATATACAGAGTAATATACGTTTTATAGAGAAAGTTATGTAATGCTGCGCGAAAAAATGGATTTTCGACACAAAAAAATTCATTGCGGGGCCCTGACAACACAAAAGAGGATATATCCAGTTGCTAAATTAATAAGAAAAAAATATTTTGATTTTTTCAAAAACGCCACCAAATTTTTTCTTTAAATTTTTGGTAGGGTTAGTCCCAAACCAACTCTATACGATGGCATAAACGCCATACAGGTCTTTTATTTTGTTTTTTAAAAAATTACAAAAATTTAATTTTTCTGACTTGTCTCTCACGTCGGTAATATTTACAATAGAGACGATTTCTTTACGTCATTGTATTTATGAGTACATGCGCTTTAAATAATGTCATATAAAGTTTTTCGAAAACTCAACAGTTCTCTGTGGAAACGAGCTCAAAATTCTGCATTTTCAGAAACGCTTAAACGCCATTTTATCAAAAATGGCTCTAACTTTTTCCAAATTTTTCCAATAGATAGTGCTAATTGCACTGATTAATATGCAGTAAAGTTTATTTTCGTTTATTCTTTTTTTTTACAAAAAATACAGAAATGTATTTTTTAATGCCTCACACCTTTATATACACATTTCCATGGATTTTTATACATTATTGTACTTGTGAGTGGAAGTGTTTCAAATGACTTTAAATGAAGTTATTCGAAAACATAATAGATTCCTGTGAGAAAGATCTTGAAAATTCGCATTTACAGTAACGTTTAACGCTATCTTTAACGCTAGATCTTTCTTTTCATTAGTATCGAAAGACGACCCCGTACCCTGCATTACAGTGGGAACAGAATATCAGTTGTAATAATACTAGTGACATCCATACGGATGCCACTCATCGAGAAAATCTGTTCATCTGCTCGAGTCATTCGACCAAAAACCTTGCATTAAAGGGGGGAGTAAGGAAGGTGACACTATTTTGTGGTGGTATTTATTCTATTCGGAAATGTAAAAAGTTTTTGTAAATTGCTAACACATACATGTTTTCACAATTTTCAGTTAGGCGTCAAACCTCTATTTCACGATTATAAGCCCTCTTGGGGACAAATGTGGCCTGAGCTCATGCATATTTGAGTTAAGCACATCCGCTATTCAGTGCATGCTTCAATAATCTGTTCGTAGAGCGCAGCTCTAAGCACACAAGCCCTGGAGAGTCATGGCGCGAACTCCGTACAAGACGCTACGGATTTCTCGCTAACGATTGCATCTCCTTCAATGCTATTATTGTAACAAAAATCAAAGCTAGTCTTTGAAAGTAATCGAGGCAAAAGACGTTTTTGTTAAGAGTTTATCGTGTTATCCCGTTCGTTGCCTTATCGGAAGTCTCAGCTCGTGATTCAGTACATACTCATGTATCTACTCTTATGTGCTTGGCAAAACAACGTGAGCCGGCAAAAGGAATTCTCTCCATCTGCTCCTGCCCCCACACAGAATTGTACATATTGTACATGTGAGTAAAAATAAACAACCAGATGATATTTAAGCTTGTTCGTGGCGTACTTAGTGCTTGAAACGTAATTTTAAAGTTTTCATGTACTGACAACATTCTTATTGTATCTAAATAATCCAAGAAGTTGAATCTTAAGTCGCTGCATTAGGTTAAAGTTCCATCAACACGCTGTCAGCTCACCGAATCATTCCTTTTTACGTCAGAGTTCTCACAAAAGTCTAGAAAAATATAGAAGCCTTGACGTAAATATTTTAATCTTTTAAGAATGAGACGTGGGAAAACGTCTCTGGGAATATATTTGCGTGCTAGACTTACGCACAAGGTAGGCCTCCTATGGCGGCCAGTTGTTTCTGTTCTTAGGTCTGAGTATTGAAGGTCTTGCTTCCTAGTGGTTTGGGTGATGTCTGGTTAGCTACCCTTTCGTGACGTCCTTTAGGGTTTGAAATACCATACTCACGTACATACCATGCTTAATGTCATTTTCTTTCCCATCATTATATGCAAATGTGCATCTCTGGAATTAATCTACAAACTGAACTCTTAAGGATTTTTTTGTAAAAGCATTATAAAATAATATTTACCGTGTATGAAGTGTGGTAGTGGCCCGATGGACTAATTTCCACTATTATACTGATAACGTTGAACAATCTCACGTTAGCGTTGTAAATTGTAAATTCCACAGCAATAAATCGTGTCAGGTAATTAAGCCAATCATTATCCAGGATGAAGTCAAGTACTAATCTTGAATTATTTTGTGTTCGACCAAGTTCAGCAACATATCCTCCACCAGGATAATATGCAAATTCACCTAGGCGAGAAGAATCGTAGTAAAAAGTGAATATCAATAAAAGATAGGTAAAACATCAGCCCTTGAGAGATAACTACTACTTCAACTAGTTTGGAATAAATGAAAAGTAAAAATACATGTTAAAAAAAGGATTAACCATACATGTCCATCTTTCCCCATACGATGTATATGTACATACTCGTAGTAATACACTAGCTTAGCATACTAAGCTATGCCGTCAGAGAGTATTTTCAGGTTAAAAGTGTTATTTTTGCTGTTGCAAGTTCATAATAAAAAATAATGTTTAAATATACCATTACGGATGCCCGGCTCGTTCATTTTCAGGCATTGGACTTTATTTGAAAAAGTATTATGTAACATACTAGGTTTGTTTCATTACCAAATTGGGTTTAATTATCAATCTGATGAATCAAATCGCAACGATTCTTACTGAAACCATCAAAAACATGTGTTTATCTACAAATGAATCGCTTGGTGCCCTTGTCCATTTTTTCACATTTTGAGATATACTGATTACACAAATAAATAAAAAATAAAATAAAACAAGCTTGGCAGGTATTTCTCTGTGACCACGGAGCAGTGATAAGCGGCGAGTGACTTGTTATCAACTTGCGAGATCGCGCCGAGAGGGTTGGCAGTAGGGATATTAGACGGTGAGACGCGAAGACGTGGGAAAGGCGAGGCCAAGGCATTTTGAGTAATGGCGTGCAACGGTGGGTAACAAAAGTGTTGTGCAACGGCTACCCTTCTGAATATAATTTGACAGTGATTCGCGTTTAGAAACGTTTCGTCTGGGTGCTGGCAAGTCTGTGTTCCAGCAAATATGAATACATTCAGCTGTAGCGTCATGCACAAACGCAATTGTACGAACGGCCGCGTGGCATAGGCGACGCTAAGGCACCACGCGGCAGCCTTTGTTACGAGCGGATGTGACGTCGGCGGGAAACCCTAGGAGGCAGCGTGGTGGGGAGAAGGGCGAGCGTCAGCCCTGTGGAGCGGCGGAACGCTCTCTTTGGTTACTGGACGCGGTGCGACACGGATCGGGCTGTCTGGGTGGGCGCGGGCCGCGGGCTGGGCAAGAGCCGGCAATGTGTTGCCGTACAGAGGCTGACTCGATGTTGAGTCGAAGGTGGGTTGCGGCGCTTCACGGCATCTAATGCTTGAGATTAGTGCGTAGTGGTGTGGTAGCCGTAACGGGAAATTACTCCGTGTAGGGATATTAGTAATTACGTTATTTTGTAATAATGTGGTGGTCTGTTAATAAACCTCTAATTTACTAAACCCACACTCGTCTGTGTTATTATTGCAAATGCATGACGCCACACAGCCTTCCGCAGCAGTTGCGAGAGTGGTGCCTCCTGCAAGCGATGCCGTCCGGTGCATGAGAGCGTAGCTTCAGCAGGAGTGATCGTCTCTTGTGGCCTGGCGTCTGTAAATGGTCGGTGATTCAAAAAACAAATTCTAGATGGGAGACGACCAGACAACTTTAAATTGGTGCTAACATTCATTGATACGCATATGTGAAGTGTCGGCAACAAGCTTTAGTGTACAATTTTAGAGAGTGGCCAACGGTCTTTGTAAAAAAGTATTCAATGCATTTGGAAAGATATGTTGTAATCGTAAAATGTTGCGACGAATAGGACATTCATTCATTGCTTTCTTCTGGAAAGCATTTGACATTGCATCTATGGTATAAGTAAAATAATTAGACGTTGATTTTCTCTCCATAATATCGAACTGTACATTGAAGTGAATAAGAAGGCAGGTTTTCAATTTTGGAGTATCTGAAACGGAGGGTCGTCGGTGATACTCCCAAACTTCTGGCATCGTGTCAGAAGAAAGTATCATGTGCTAAATGAGATAAGTTTGTGTAATTTTCGTGTAGTAGTGAGTTACGCTTAGTATTAATGTTCATATACCTGTTAATTTACAAAACTTACACATTGACAAAGTTTCGCCTACTAACTTGAATATAAAATTTTCATTTCACGGCTAATAATTATCCACCTCAACAAATTTCTAATAGAAAATGAGATTTGTATTTTAGAAATTATTTATTTTTATGTTAATGAATGAACAATATATGAAACTGTTTACCGTGATTCATGATGGTAGGAAAACGTGATCATAGTATTTTATAATTAATGTCTCTAGTTTGGGAGGAGGCATTGGGTGACATTGTGTTGCATTTCTGTAGTAAGTTATGTGAATCGCTTCATTTTTCTGGTATTAAGTGAAGTTGGTTCATCGATACTTAGTCATGATTCTGTAATTTTTCACATGCATTGGGAGTTATTGGGCTTCACCTTCTGTTGGATAAATGAGAATGGAGGTCCTTTAGAATATTGATATTTGAATTGTAAATATAACCAGTGTTGAATGGAGATTTTGAATTCATGTCTTGTGAATGAATTGTAAATTCGATTCTCGGAATGCATTATGCATTGAAACTAAAGATTGTACTAAGAGTACTTATTATTATTATTATTATTATTATTATTATTATTATTATTATTATTATTATTATTATTATTATTGTTGTTGTTGTTGTTTTTTGCAATGTTAAAGTATTCATAAGCAGATGTAGCTTAAAATCAATGCAATTTTTAAAAAAATGTTTTCATATACCTTCATAATGAATTGCGCGGGAAGTTGTTGAAGATTTATACTGTAATGAGTTTCATTTGTTCTCTTTTGTTAGACAGTGAAAGAAGGAATTTTCTAAGAGACATAAATGAGTTGATGAAACTGGATTACATAGTTGTTAGTAATACTTGAAAGAATTGTACAGTTTAGAAACATTATTTCTATATTGGTTTATTTTCTTGTGTTTTTGGGACACAGGAAGAGCAATCGTGTCTGTGTGAGAGTGTGCGGGTGTGAGTGTGCGGGTGTGAGTGTGCGGGTGTGAGGGTGCGGGTGTGAGTGTGCGGGTGTGAGTGTGCGTGTGTGAGTGTGCGTGTGTGAGTGTGCGTGTGTGAGTGTGCGTGTGTGAGTGTGCGTGTGAGTGCGCGTGTGTGAGTGCGCGGTGTGAGTGCGCGCGTGTGTGCGCGCGTGTGTGCGGTGTGTGCGCGTGTGTGAGTGCGCGTGTGTGCGCGCGTGTGTGCGGGTGTATGCGCGCCCGGGTATGTGCGCGTGCATGTGTGTGTGGGCGCGTGCGTTTGTAAGCATCTGTTTGCGTGCGTGTGTGCGTGCGTGCATGTACGTGCTGCAGTTCATTAAAATACCTAAATATTTTACAGGTTCGTTAGAAGAAAGCCATGGTATATTCTTATTATGAAAAACTAAAGGAGGCAAGATGTTATAGTGTATTAAGCAAAAAATTGCGTTACGTTTTGAAACGTGAAATTTTATATGGCAGTTGCGAGCCCAATTTTCATTGATGTTTAGATAAGTTTGTAAGAATGATATTACGGTTTGTAAATTTGAATTAGTGCTGTAAAGATATGAGTCTTTAGTTAATAAAGCTATGGAAATATTCATAGTTGTAGGAAAATCATTAAGAAATAAGTTGAAAAGAGTTGGAGAAGTACTTCTCCCCGAGGGACCCCAGCATCGATTGATTTAGCAAGTGAAAATGTTTTAAACGAATTTGAAAGATACTATTTTCTAAAAAGTTTTTAATTACATTGTATAAATAGTTGAGAATTTTTAGAAGAGAAAGTTCATATATTAGGCTAGAGTACTACATTGTATCAAACGCTTCTCCAATAAGACCGCACAAAAATATTGAAAAAAATATTTCCAAAAAGAGCGCACAAAAATATTGACCGTTATAAAATGCCAATAATTTTTTTTATTAAACGAAGAATGGGGTTAGTAGAAAGAGTTAAACCAAATTGGAAATGTATTAAAATTTAAATTCAAATATTTTACCAGTTGAAGATAGTAGGCTAATTGGTCTATAATTTAAAGGATGTTCAATAGATTTGTTAGGTTTCACAATGGGAATTATATGTGCTATTTTTAATGCATTAGGGAAGTAGGAAAGTCGAAGACAGGAAATGAAAATAGCAGTATAGTGATCATTGAAAAAGAGAATTGTTTATTGATATATGGAGATATTAGGACAGGTCCAAAAGAAAATGATGTTAGTTTATCAATGAAGTTAAGTTATTTCACCGCAAAAGGTGAAATAAATGATTTATCCCGGGGAGTGAATTAAAATGTATTTTCTATTTTTAATAAAACGAAAGTGATGTCCGTCCGTCCGTCCGTTTGTGAATAACACTAGCGGCTAAACAGTTCAGCCGATTTTCTCCAAAATTGATATTCCCCTATCGATCTTACTTATGTCGCCGCCCCTGGAATTTGAAACCGATATTTTAATTTTGAAAGATACTTTACATGAAGTCCCTGTGGCATTTTCAAAAAAAGGCTCCAAAGTTTTTGATTAACTTTCTTATTGGATAGTATGAAGGACGTTTAAGAGTCGTAACGGTGCGTCTCATGTCCGTTGAAAACTTATTTTTCGAAAATGGCAAAAGTTCAAAATTTGTTCGTCTTCCTGAAACAAAAAATATCATTGATAAAGATCTTGTCCCTTGATGAAATATGTTCCTTAAAGATAGATTTTGCAATAAGGTCATTAACAATTTTTCGAATGAAACGTGTTCACCAAAAACAGATCTTCAAATAATATAATGTTTAATTTTTCGAAAGTATGAGTATTTTTTGAGTAATTTGGCGGTAAACAGAGTAGAGTAATTAGCCGGCGGCGCTAGCCGAATTCGTTTACTACGCTCCGTGAAGTCACGAAGGTTGAGCGAATTCGAGACTCCCGGGTTCGTGGTTGGGTGACCGGCCAGGAACCCCGGGATCTAACGGCGTAGAGCCCCTGGCCGAAGGGATAAAAGGCACTGACTGACTGCGACGGGACGAGACTTGACTTGAGATTATTGTAACGGAGGATTACTCCAGAAATAAAAGCACATTAATGGAGGATTACTCCCCAGTGCAAAGCGCTCAACGCCCCCTAAGGGGGCTTGGAGACGCGTTGCGTCAAGGTGTAAACGCAACAAATAAAAAAAAAAGTCACCAGCTACGAATATCCTGCACTTCGTGAACGCTATATGAGAAGAGATTCCCGGCAGTTGGATGCTACGTATATTATAATTTGTGTATTATTTCAATTTCTTTCTTGGCGCCGGTAGCGAAAGCTCAGTGCATCAACTGATGTCACTGCAGCGCTTCTAACCGGGAGGTCCTAGGTTCCCACTCCCCACGGCGGAAGGATTTTCGACACTAGCTTTTCAGCTAGGTCGAATTCAGTCGCTGTCTGGAGGAGGATTCTTGCGGCCGGCTGCTCTGACCGGTAGTTTTCCGTGGTTTCTCCGATGAACACAAGGCGAATGTTGGAGCAGTACCCTACCAAACGGGCCACGGACCGCGCACGTTCTGTCTTTCCCATTCCATGTCCTATCCTCTCCCCTTACACACACACACACACACACACACACACTTACACTAACATGCACTACACTACCACATATTCCGGGAAACTGGTCGGGAGCTTAGAGCTTGCCGGAGTGGGGCGGTGCCCCGTTGGTGGGAGAGTCCTGGTTAGGGGGAAACCCCACTAGCCGACGGTTGGTCGGCGCCGGATCTCGCCATCCAGTGGGGGAAGATCACCGCCATCTCCGGGGGAAAAAAATGCACTACACTAACGGGACTAATGACCGAAGCAGTTGACGTGCCCGGAAACCAAAAAATCAATCATTCTTTCTTGGCTTCTTGCATTGGAGCTTTTGTTATACGTTTACAAATGAATCTTTTAGACATTTTTTGAAACCTATTTAAAATACGTGAAATAAAAAAGTGGTAGCCTTCAGGGAATATTAGATTTAAATACAGCAATGCCATTCCGCGCCGCGACTCGGCAGCTGAATATCTGTGAATTACATCTCATTGTCGGGACATGATTTAGCTGTATTAAAAGCATTTATTATTGCAAAAATAGTATTAATATTTTCTTGGAAATATTTAATTTTCGCTTCAAATGTTCTACGATTTAAACGAGTTTTACAAAAAATGATGACTGAGATGTGTTAATTCGAAGAAAGATTGTGGTATATATAGTATTACATAACCATTACTAAGAGCTAAAAAGCACGTGCTGTTTTAGCATCACTAGATTATGGTGTTATATATAGTATTACATAACCATTACTAAGAGCGAAAACGCACGTGCTGTTTTAGCATCACTAGATTATGGTGTTATATATAGTATTACATAACCATTACTAAGGGCGAAAAAGCACGTGCTGTTTTAGCATCACTAGATTATGGTGTTATATATAATATTACATAACCATTACTAAGAGCGAAAACGCACGTGCTGTTTTAGCATCACTAGATGGTGTTATAACGCTCTATTTTTGCTACAATATCACTTTTAGATTCCCTTTATTATTATGCGCATATACATTTCATTACAGTTTTAGAGAATATTTAATTACTGAATGTATTGTTATCATAGCTATTAAATGTGCGTATCTGGTTGTAACATCACACTCCATTGCAAGTCTTCAGGATCATTTCGATTGTGCTTTTTGGGCAGTTATGAAAAAACATCCTACTGAAAATAATTTAATTGACCAAGCACCACGAGCATTTCTATTTCATTGTGCACTGTTTCTTGCTCCGTAGTAATACAACTCAATAACCTTGTTATTAATATTTTGGATTTTTAACAGAAAATGCCCAAAATATCATGGTACATGAATGGAGAAGAATGGACTTTTTAGGGTCATCCACTCTTAAGGAATGAAAAACATACACACCGAATACAGGGTAACTTCCTGATCGTGAGCTGGAGGTAAATACAAAAGCTTTTCGTCCTTTTGCAGGATATGCAGTGTTGCCATCTCTTGACCAACCAACTTCGTAATCAGATTTATCAGCAGTGCTTCCTGTATACTCGGGAATACACACGAGATGATCAGTAATATGTGCTCTTAATTCACATTCATGACCTGTAAAATATGACCAGAATTAGTACAAATGTAGTGTTACAATTTTTATTTCCATTACTTATTGTTGATTGATTTATTAGTGATTCGCGGCGCATCAACTGCTAAGGTCATTAGTCCCGTATGCATAGAACATGCGGTGATCTTCCCTCGAGGTATAGTGAGATCCGCTGCTGACCTGTACGTAGACTAGCGGATTTTCCCACACCAGGTATCTCACACCTACGGGGTACCGCCCTGCCGGGACTATCTCTAAACTCCCGGTATAAAAAAACACCTCATAAATAACCGCGAATCAACGAGAAGAACCTAAAGGATTCGCCAATATTAGAACATCGAATTGACAGCTCGCCGCAATGCTCAGGGTGATTTTCAGATCCATAACGTTAGCATAGCAATGTTTCAAAAATTATTGAAATTAAACTCAAAATTTGTCGCTCTTTTGCTAATTTTTTAAGCAAAAAAAGTGTCGTTCTTCATTTGACCCTGCAATGAAACATTCGGCTAACTTGACATCAAGTTAGCACCGCAATCACAAGAAAACCAAGAAGTTACAGAGATCAAAAATAATTGTATGAGAATATGTCGCTTTTTTGTTTGTTTATTTATTGTCGCATCAACAGCGATGGTCATTAGCGACAATTAAATAATACATTTGGTTGTTTTAGTTACAATAATAACAAATTGTATATACTTCGCGAATGTTCATTCCCGCCTGAGATATGGCATAATATTCTGGGGAAATACATCTTATAGCTCCCAGACTTTTAGATTACAAAAACGAATTGTACGAATAATAACCAAATCCCACCCACGTGATTCATATAAGCCTCTCTTCATTAATCTAGGAATTCTACCATTACCGTGTCTTTTATTTACGAATCAGTGGTTTTTGTAAAAAATGACTTGCTCAAGGGCGGGAATATTTTTTCAGAAAATGCCGAAGTCTATTACCATAACACTCGACGTAGAAATCATATTCATCAGGTGACAGTATCAACAGCTCATTACAAAACGGAAAAATTTAAATCAGTAAAAAAAAAACATTATTTTACAATACTTTGCCAGATGACATTAAACGATTAAATTCAATAGAAAAGTTTAAATCCCAAGTGAAATCGTTTCTGCTGCATAAATGTTTCTATACAATTAGAGACTATACTGAGCATCACAAGAAAAGTAACATTCATTTTAACAATGATACATAATGCATTATTTACCATTTGGACTGTATAAATGAGTATAAACAACCTGTAACAACTATTGTACTACAGCTTCCGGGTCAATGACCCTCATCTCGATCAGGTTTTCCTCCCAGTTTCCCTGATCCATTGAGTAAATGCTGAGATGGCCCCTTGTTTTGCTTCTGGACATAAATGTAACTTCATTTTCTGTGCACGTCTTCTAGAATTCAGTGGGAAATACAATTATTCAAATTATCGTTTCCATGTTGTCGCCGCAGGAAGTAATAAGAGCCAAAATTTATTGCCTTTTTATCCTTGAAAATAGATTTTATTACATGGGAGTTTTTTTCTCCCTTTCAAAAATTCAAAATTTAAGTAGTATATGAGTTCACTAGCTTTGAGCATGGACCACTTGCTGTTCCATCCGTCTTTCATTAAGATTTCAACATGTTTCCAGATATCATTGAATGTACAGGAGGTTTTAATAATTCCGTTGCTGTTTTCTTCGGTCGCCGATTCAGTCACAAGATTTGCGTTTCACTTCCTAGGACATCATTGTCTTTAGGACCGAATTTGATCACAACAGACTTTCCTGCTTTGACAATATGGTGATGCAATTCATGTATGATGATTACCATTTCGAGGTTATGAATATTATTGTTGATGTTCTGGATGGCTGGAATAGAGCTACAAAAAATGATACATTTTTTACAGTTCAACTGTTTTATCAATTTGAAGGCTGGCATGAGAGAACAGATTTCTGCACTAGTAAGGCTGGCGTATTTAATTGTAGTATCTTGGGTAACAACGGAGGCATGTACTTCACTGCTGTTTTTAAAACCACTGGTGAATATGTGGTAACCTTCATTATCGGAATTGTTGATATCAAATTGTATACCCGAGAGCGTCCAGGGTGGGATGTTGTAGTTCCTTTTCTTTTCTATGGGAGGTTGATGTTCTTGCAACTCCTCAAAAATGTTCCTTACTTTCGCATGCAAAGGTATGTAGCGAGGATGGTAATCACATTGAGGAAATTTAGGGTTGTAGTCTTTGTAGATAATAGGGTTCATCGACGAAGCAGCTTTGAGAGCATATTTTAATGTTAAATATTCTCTGCGATGTGAAAGGTTAGGTTCTCTGGCTTCAATGAGCACACTTCCGATGGGACTGCTATGGTAACATCCGGTACAAATCCTAAGACATTTGTTGTGTATAACTTCCAGTTTCGTGGTGTCCTTTTGCTTGCTGTAGCATGCATAATAGACCCATAGTCGATTTTCGATCGGATTAATGCTTTATATGTTAACATCAGAAGGCTCTTATCAGCCCCAATTGTTGTAAGAAATGATTTCAGGATGTTTATTCTTTTTTTACAATCATCAATATGTGTTGTATATGTTTCTTCCATTTCAGTTTGGAATCGAAAATCAGCCCTAAAATTTTGGTGGTATTATCAAATTTGATACTGCAGTTGTTAAGCTTAAGTCTAGGAACTCTGCTTACATTTTGTTTGGAGAATAATGTGCCAACACTTTTCTGAGCAGAGAATTTGAAGCCGGATTTAAGAGACCATTCGTATATTTTATTTAAGGCAGATTGCATTAATTTTTCACTTGAATCTATGCTTCGTCCTTTACACAAAATGGTGATATCATCTGCATATTTTCGCACGGTGACTGGGGGGGGTAATTTCCATGTCAGCATCATTGATGGCCAATAGAAAAAGAGTTACGCTGAGTATGGATCCTTGAGGCTCTCCATTTTCGATGTTCTTCTTATCAGAGAGCTTACCATTGGACCTTACTTAAATGACACCGTTTTGTGTAAGGTTTTTGATGAATTGCAACAAATTTCCACCGATACCTCCTTCTTGTAACTTAAGTATGATGCGATGCACCCATACCATGTCATATGCTTTTTCTATGTCAAGGTTGACAACTAATGCATGTTGCTTGTTGGAAAAAGCTTCTTGTATGTAAGAATCAATGCTTACTAGATGGGATAAAGTTGAGTGATGACGCCTGAAACCAAATTGGTTGTCTGATATAATCTTCTTGAACTCCAAATACCACTGTAGTCTATAGTTTATAATTTTTTCCACGATTTTACACATGTTGAAGGTCAGGGCAATCGGTCTAGTTAGTACTTCTTGATTGATCTTTCCCTGGCTTCTGAATTGGAATGACAATTGCGGAGGTCCATATTTTGGGAAAAACATTATTTTCCCAAATAAAGTTGTAAATTTTGAGGAGAGTTTCAAGACCATTAATTGGTAGTTTCTTGTCGCTTTTTTGTTGCTCAATAGTTGCCCAAAATAAATTTTGTTGCTCTTCATCTAAAACCGGATGTGAAATTACACTATTTGATATTATGAAGATCCACAAATTCTGATATATTTCACAGAACACTTTCGAGCTTTAAAACCTTTGTAAGAAATAATTTGCAATATTGCAATATGCAAGAAAAAGTTTATTATCATTATTAATATATTTGACAGTCAACTCATTACTTACTCGTATACGTACGTATACACGGAGTAATATACGTAGTATAGAGAAAATGTTAAGAATGTAATGTTGCGGAAAATCAATTTCGAGATTTCAACGGAAATACACGTTTGGATACCGAAAAAAATGTTTTTTTTTCAAAACGTACATTCGTCTGTCCATCCATCTGTGAACACTACTAGCGCCTAAACCATGACAAGGATGTTTTCCAAATTGAAAAAACTCCTATCCATCTGGCTCGAGTTGAAGCTTTGACAATACGAAAAACTTTCTTTAAAATTTGGGGGAACTTTACATGCCCCTGGAACATTTTAAAAGTTTTCTCAAAACGGTCCCAAATTTTTCTTTAAATTTCTAGTAAGAATAGAGTAAAATACACTAATAAAAGTGGCAAAGGAACGATTCTTAGGGTTAACTCTGAATTTTCGAAACTTTTAAAATTTTGAATTTTCTGGCAACTTCCTACAACTTCAGAATTGAAGATAGAGATTTTTCCTCCCAGTAAAATTGTTCCTCTTAGTTCTTTCATTATGATCATAAACATTTTTTGACAATTGTAGTAGATTTCGCCCAAAAGTAGAAACACAATTGAAGTAGTTTTGGGTAGAATATGTGAATTATTCAAAAATAACAAAAACAAGATTTTCTCGAAAACGGCTCCAAATGTTTTCATTAAACGTTTGGTATGGATGTAACCTAAATGTACCCTAAAAGATGACACCAACGCCATATTGCTCTGTTCTTTTATTATTTTTTTTTCAAAAATTACAAAACTAATTTTTTACCTGTCTCGCGAATTTAATATTTACTTTACGGCGATTTGTTGCCATTATATTTATGAGTGCATGTGCGCTAGATAAAGCCTGAAAGGCGAGGAGGGGGTCGTAAATGTGGGCGGAGGTGTCTTGTTGGTTCTGTTCGTCTTCGGGATGTCGCTCCCCTTCATCCGTACGCGTGATGTCGCGCTGACGATCCGCCGCACTCGAGGTAAGGAACGGGCGCCAGAATTCCCAGTCGATCGGTTGGTTGAGTGGTTGGTTAGTGATTCCAGCCAACAGCTGAGATCATTATTCCCGTAAGTATAGTGCACGTTTTTCCTCTGGAGATGGCGGTGATCTCCCACTGGATGGCGAGATCCGGCGCCGACCTACCGTCGGCTAGCGGGGTTTCCCTCAAACCAGGACTCTCCCACACCGCCCCAGCCGGGACAAGCTCTAAGCTCCCGACCGATCTCCCGGAATCTGTGGCACTGTAGTGCATGTTAGTGTAAGTGAGTGTATAAGGGAAGAGGATAGGTCAAGGAAGAGGAAGGACAGATCGCGCGCGGTCCGTGGTTCGTTTGTTGGAGTGCTGCTCCGGCATTCACCTGTTGTAGATCGGAAAAACTACGGAAAACTACCGATCAGAGCAGCCGGCCGCTAGAATTCTCCTCCAGACAGCGACTGAATTCGACCTAGCTGAAAAGCTAATGTCGAAAATCCTACCGCCGTCAGGACTCGAAGCTAGGACCTCCCGGACAGAGGCGCTGCAGTGGCATCAGTTGATGCACTGAGCTACCGCTCCGGATCCCAGTCGATAGGGATATCCTTCACAGTCACTTAGGGTTGCAATTTTTTTTAATTCGTTGCGTCCTTAATCTCTCTTATCGACGCAACACGTCTCTTCGCCCCTGGTCGAGCATTGAGTGCAGAGTAATCCTTCATTAATATCCATTATCAAGCGCACTCTGTATTCCGGAGGGTGCTATATTTTATGTCTCGTCTCGTCTCGTCTGTTGTCGAAGAGGACCTCCAGGTAGCATCTCTGCGTACGCGCCTCTTACTCTACGCGCCCCTGCATCTCTACCCAGCGGCCAGAATTGGAAAGGATTTAGGAAAGGGGTGGAGTTTAGGACACTTCACAGGGGTTGGACTAGTCTTTGTGAAGCAGCCAAACTCGTTATGTTGAAACAAATTGCACATGAGATTCGACGGGAATCGAACCCGCACCTCAGTGGTGAAAGGCAAACGGCTTCGCTATGAGCCACGAACGAACCAAGTTGCAATTCACCAAACATTTGCAAATGTCATCAATGTCATCTATATGTTGAAGTTGTGGAGGACATCCCGGTTGTGTGGTAACAGAAGTCGCCGGCGCATCCGTCAGAGCATGGATAGGCGCCATAAGCTGAGAGTACGACTGTGTTTGTGTAGACGCCGGTGCGGCTGGCGCAGCTTCAAGTCGTTAGTTTGAAGGTGCAGGCAGTGAGAAGGCGATGCTAAGCTTTTGATAGCCGGGTTCGACCGGCCACCCACCAGTTGGGCCTATGGCTTGTCGACGTGGGAGAAGGATTGGGTGAAGGATGCTTTTCGGAGTATTCCGGATCTCACTTTAAAGTCCGGCGGGAAAACCGATACCACTCGTCATGTTGCCCAGGTTCCGGCGATACCCACGTCGATAGCTTGGCGGTGCAGGCAGTGGGGAGACGGCATGGGGGCTCCAAGCCGCCTGGACCTTAGTTCAGTTGGTCCCCAATCGGGCTCCCGGATTCGTTGTGGCAGTGGTCCGATACTCTGGGCAAAAAGAAGGGGAACTTGCTCCCGGCGCATTGTCGAAACTCCGGTACTAGCCTAGATAGCTAGGAGCTCTGAGCTAGCGGGTGGCTCCTACCCAGGCATTGTATGGGGAGGTTGCCGCCAAAGTAAATTGGGTTCCGGCTGTATCCGGACATCAGTCGGCGTCTACGCGTCGGCGGGGGGGGGTGCGGATTAGAGCCCAAAGAGGCCACGATACCCACCCCGGGGACTTGTCCCCCTGATGAAGAGAATTTGTTGTTGAGTTGTAGACCACACGGGGTGTCATGCATGCATGGCGCTGACGCCCGTTTCTGTTGCTGTGACTGTTTTTTGAGGTGGCATTTTTATCTGCATGCCAAAGTCATCACCTGGGGGGGGGGCGGATTTTAATTAAATGTCTTATTTTTCTTTTCACTGAAGAACAATGCCGTGTAGTATAGAAATTCATTTTATGTTATGAGAAAAGGAAATGACTCATTTTTATACGTCATTCTTTTGCACTTTTTATCTATTTCGGCTAATAAGTCATTTTTTAACCTTCTCCGTCATTTTAATGCATTTTTCTTTGATTTCATCGATTTGACGTCATTTTATTGGTACTTAATTCAAATAATAAATACGAGATGCAAAAAATGTTCTTAACAGAATTTCTGAGTAGTCTATCCTATTTCTTGGCTCATAAACTATTGTAATGTCAACCGTTGTGAGTGCTATGTAATCTAAGGTTCGTGTGACGCCTATCGGCGCCATTATCAGTTTCGCTGATTTTGCGATAAATAAAGATTTTCTTGTAAAGAAGAGTCCAAACCAAACGTTTACAAGCGGAGTTTACTTAAACAAAAGGCAGAAGCGTCAATTACATCAATAACATCCAATAGCTTGAGTTGTTCACCTGAAGTGGTTATCATCAATTTTTTGTACGTCATTTTTCGTTGTTTTTTAGGGCATTTTAAAAACATTTTAAGAGCATGTTATTGATCATGTTTGGCAGAGTTTTAGGTCGTCAAAATCCGCCCTCTAGTTATCACAGTCCGCTGCATTCGAGGCGGCGATCCACCAGCCGTGCTTCATTGCATTAACTAATACCCGCACTCTTTCACGAACGGAGCAGTGGTCTTCAGGTGGAAGTTCATCAAACGTCGGCCGAGAAACAGTGTGAGTCATCTGGCGTCTTTCGGGCATGGAAGTGTTATCCGCTTGTGCGGATACCTAATCCCATGCCCTCTCGAGATAAAATCTTATTTCAAACTTCAAAAAATGTATTTTGGGTGGCGGCAGGTAATTTTTTCCGTAAGTCTAGGGCATGTTTTGTCGAGTGAGGTGGCGGTGATCTTCCCCCACTGGTTGACGAGGTAGACTTTTACCTTCGGAAGTCTTCTTCTTCTTCCCCTGATGCCTCTCAGCGTCGGGTTAGCCATTCGACATACTCCTTTTTGTCTTGTGCCTTGCGCTTCACCTCTCTTAGTGTAGCCCCGCTCCTTTGACATATGTCCTGTATATAGGCGTCCCATGTTCGTCTTGGCCTTTCAGGTGGTGTCTTTCCCTCTGGCCTGGCTTCGATAATTTGTTTCTGTTTTCTATCCTCTGCCATTCTAGCAACATGTCCGTACGTACCACTTCAGAGCCTTATTTTCCATTTCTTTGAGAAGCGGGGTAACTTTTAGTTCCTCTCTGATTGTATTATTCCTGATTCGATCTCTTCTTGTGTTCCCTACTATCATGCGTAGGAATTTCATTTCCACAGCTGTGACTCTACTTTTTTTTCTTATTTTCATTACTTGTTTTTTCCCCATTTGTGTTCATTTCTTCCTTCTCTTTGCCTATACACATTCCTTGCTCTTATTGATGTTTACCTTCATACCCCGATCCTCCAGTGCGTCTCCCCACTCAGTTATCATCTCTTGCAGCTCTCTTGGGTTTTTGGCGAGTAATAGAATATCGTCCGCATACACCAATGCTTTGATCATACTGGTCTCATTTTCCAATTTCCATTTTTACATTTTTTAGTACGCCTTTTAGTTTGTTTAATTACCTGATCCATAAAGATTATAAGTAGTAGAGAGCCTACGGAAGTCGACTTGCGGAATTTTCCGTAACGAGGTGTCTCCCATCAGCGTGGTACCGCCCCAGTTGGGGCTTAATGCTCCCGATTGGTCTCACAACAAGTGTGGTAGATGTGAGTATAAGTTGTGTATGTAAGGTGTGACAAGGAAGAGGAATGAAAGATAGAGCGCGGTCCGTGGTCTTGATGAAACGACGGAAAACTACCAGTCAGTGAACCAGTCTCCAGACATCTGCTGATTTCGACTCAGCTCACAAGCTAGTGTCGAAACTTCTGCCACCGTCGGGATCTAAACCCTAGGAATAGGGAGTGCGGGGCGGGAATTGTGGACAGAACGGCCATGGCAGACCGTATAGGGAGTGCGGAGGATAAGGACAAAGCGAGATGAGCGGAGGAATAGATAGTGGAAGGGTTTGGATGGGCGATGCGGGAGTTGTGAGCAGAACGGCCATGGCACGCCCAATGGAGAAATGGTCCGAGCGGGAGGATGAGTTAGTTAGTCTTAGTTAGTTATTGCCTTATTTTACGTGGCGAGACTCGGGCCATCAGGCCCGCTCTTCCGTCTAACCATGCGAATTTCGCTACCCTCCTTACACCACCTAGCGGAGAAAGGAGGTATTATCTTGGGCGACGAAACAGGCGGATCTCAATTTTGCTCAGAGGCTTCTTTTAGGCTTGAGGATCTTTTACCTGCAGTAAATCTACTAACATGGGACAGCCGGCTTTACTTCCCCTCCGAAGGAAGGATTTTTCGTTAAAACACGCTGAGAGGTGAGAGAAACAGGTAAAGAGTCAGAGCAGACGAGAAGAGAGAGAGAAGAGAGAGAGATAGAGAGAGAGATAGAGAGAGAGAGAGAGAGAGAGAGAGAGAGAGAGAGAGAGAGAGAGAGAGAGAGAGAGAGAGAGAGAGAGAGAGAGAGAGAGAGAGAGAGGAGAGAGAGAGGGAGAGAGAGAGAGAGAGAGAGTGCGGAATGGGTGGTTGGGCGGAGCGAGTGGTGCTTGCAGGACGGCCATAGCATTCTAGACAGCGCGTGCGAGGGATATGGACGAAGCGTGATGAGGCGGAGGAACATATAGAGCGGAAGGGTGGGGCGGAGGTGTTAGCAGGACGCCTCGGCAAGACAGGTCGGATATTGTAACGCATTGTAGGGCTACACAGAGCGACCGGCGGGGCGTCACAAGGTCGCTGCGTCAACGGATTAGACGCCAGGGGCCAGGCAGGATGTGAGAACAATGAGGCAGCTGGCAGAAGCGGAGACACGCCGAGGTATTTTGAGAATTCTAAGAGCTAGGGAAATGGATGTCCAAAATGCCTGGCAACGCGACTAGCGCGGGCCGTGTGCAAAACCTAGTAACGTTTCAGATCACGTGGGTGAGAGCTATATAAGAGCGAACGCAGAGCGCGGGGGGTGGGGTTTGTCGAGCTGAGTGGAACCCTCGTGCGAACGCACAAAACTTGCGCCCAGGGCGATGCGGAGCCGAACTAGGCTCGTACGGCAATCCATGTGTTGGGACGCCGTTGTGGACAACATTTCCACGGGTGACCGAGGTCGCCAGAGCTGTATGCTGTGTGCATAAGGCTCGCTGAGGAGTGGCGCGGGTCACGAGTCAAACATTTCATTTTTAAGGATCGCTCCTGCGATCAGGGGAGTAAACGTCTACCAGAGGTAAGAGTAACTTTAATTATTTACTGTACATATTGTGAATAAACCTGTACATATTTATCATTGAAGCTCGTGTCTGTAATTACTGTGTATTCCCACGACGTCACAGTATGAGGTGCGGGAAGAACGGGCGCAACGTGCCGGACGGGTGGGCTTTTTAAGATATGAATTGTTTCAAATACCCGCGCATTGCTCCGTACTTGGCTAGTATGCCATAAATAACATAATCGGTACTTAGGAACGTGACGGTTAGTGGAAGATCGCTGGTTCGTTTTGCCGGTGCCAAAAATACGCTCGATGACTTTAATCGACGAGTTCATGCCCTGTTTGGGTCGAGGTTGTAGGCTGATCTGTGTTTGTTTAGTGATTTTTCTGATAACTTCCTGGAGAAAGCTGGAAAAGATATTTACGACGATCGATCCCAGGAGATTCATCCATCCCAATGCCACCTAAAGGCTTACCCTTCAATCCTTGTGCCCCCTATCCCACTGATCTAGGGAACCCCTAATAAAAGTCGGATATCGAGGGTTGCAGCTTCAAGCTGTGAGACTCCATTGATGTTTAATCAGCCTCTTGATGGGTTACGCAAAATTACGTAAATTAATACAAAATAAACAAGAAATAAGCAAATATTTCATTTTTTATTTTATGCTTCTTCTAGTTCTCCACTTACCGGGCTTCACTCTGTGTTGCCTTAACCGCATCACTCCCAAGAGCTGACTATTGAGATCGGCAGCCCAGCTGCTTCGCTTATTAGGATTTTCGTCCAGCAGGTGTATTTCATGAATTGTTGGAAGAAGTGTGTCATGAAGATATGAACGAAATCTGATAACAATCGATGAAACTTTAACTTCTCGTAATATATTTGGTGAGACTCTTTTAAAACATATTTTAAATTCAGCTTACGTTTTTTCATTGTGAACTGAATGAAGAGGAATTCCATGATAACGTGCATTAATAAACATATCATGAGCAGTTTTGGTGCTCAAAAATCCAAATGAATTTCTGTTCATTTGCGCTAGAACGTATATGATAATTGCATAAATAATAAATATCAGAAGATCAATTACCATGCCCTGGTAATGAATACGAGTCTTTTCTTTCTCCCGAATGATCTGAAACACAAAAGTAGTAATAATACATAAGAGCCATCTTTACTAGGCCTAGGCTGCAAGGGCAATATACGCTTAGAAAATGACGCAATCTCATTTTTATTGGAGTTTCTAAATTTTCAAAAATTGCAAAAATTGCAAAATTGCGGCGTTTTCGTCCAACTACAATATTGAAGTTTACAATTTACTACAATATAATGTACAATTTTTCGTAAATTAGTAATTTTCGCGACATTTTGAATGTAGTATTGGAAATTTCAAAAAGATTCCTCAAAATGGCTGTACATTTTCTTTTTTCTTGTACGAATAAAGATAATGCACTGAATAGCCCGTCATCAACGTTATTTTTTATACCTTAGGTTTTTAAATTTACACAAATTGATTTTTTGAGAGTTATCCGTTAAGACATTGATGTGTTTATCCGTTAAGACATTAATATACCACATGCGTTTTGTTATTTTTATTGAATTTGTGTTGAAATTTCTGATGATATTTCTCAAAAACTCTAAAGTTGTTTGTGAAAATTGGCTAAAATTGCGCTTATTCACAAACAATCAAACGACATTTTCTCAAACATGAATCCAGATTTATAAATAGAAATGGCCATTTGGAACCAGACGTTATTCTTCCGTGATATTCTTAAAGTCATAATTCCGTCCTAATATTGGAAGCAATGAATTGGGAAAATGTGACGTTTCTTTTAAAGAAACACAATTTCCGCAATATACATATTACATGAATGGATAACCAGACTATTGGGCTGCCTCGGTGGGTGAGAGGTTAGCTTACTGGTCTCCCAACCCCCTGCCTGTGGGTTTGATCCCGGATTTTCGAAAGGCGGGAAATCCACAGTAGCCATGTCACACTTGTAAAAGAACCCTGGCGAAGGGTCTATTGTCCCCTACGACAATATCCCACCCTAATTAGATCTCACTTTCTCCCAACCAGAAAGTTCGGATGTAGTTAACTAGGACCGACATCTGGTGGAGAAAGTGGGAGTCAAATCCCAGGCGCATTTACGGGAATGCCCGCGAGGTGGGCCTGCTCCATAAGGTCCCCAGACCCGTGTTGGAGGTAGGTTTCCAAGAAACAGTGCGTCGAAATCACGGACGCGGAGCAACTACAGTTGAGTTCTGATGTCTCCGGCTCTGTGACGTCATGTCATTTCGCTGTGTCAGTCGCAGAGGGAAGGATAGGGGTAGAGTGAGGATACAGAAAGGAAGCGACGGTAGGGAGTGGAGGAAGAGATGGACACTACTATTGAGTTAAAGACATTAACCTTACCTAATCATTGTTCACCGATGAACTATCTCTATTTTCAGTGTCTTCACACTCGATATCCGAGTCCATATTTATAACAGTACTGTCTGTAATATCTGGCACTGGACCGTCCCTCCCCCAGTCTTCAATAGTGACTTTAGTGATAGCCCAGTTTTTAAGCTCTAACAACTTCTTTGCTTTCCTTTATAAGTCTCTTAATTTTTGCCCATGCCATTTCAATGGGATTCAGTTCACACATGTAAGGAGGAAGGCGGATGACAGAATGACCTCTACTGGTAAACAGCTCATCAATTTTGTATGTCTTATTCTGAGGTTTTAGTTGCAGAACTAGTTGGTATAATTCAGGCTTCCTCAGGTTTTCATTAACATGCATTCCTTTTGCATTCAACCATTGAATCATGTCGCGCTTTAAAGCATATGCAGTTGGGGTTTTATTGACTAACACACTACGATATGGAGCATTATCAAGAACAATTACTGCCTTAGAAGGCAGTTTTTGTAATAATGTTTCTCTCACCCACTTTTCAAAATTTTCGTGATTCATCTGACCATGGTAATCGCCTGATGCAGAACCGACCTTCACTGTAAATTGTCGAATTCGATTTCCGCTTCTAACATTCGCGCGCTCTGAATCAAAACTGAGCTGGTTTGCGAAACCAATGCATTGACCACGCACGCGCTAGCCCTTTCCTACAGCCCATGTGTGACTCACGGACGACTGTCAAACAAATCCTACAGCCCATCACCTTATCGCGCTCCCTTCACCTCGCGGAGAAACTTAGACCCCTCTCACAGGGCCGGAAATCTCGGAACCGAACAGTACGTTAGAGCACTCTCCCCGCTAATAGTCCCATACGATACATAAATAAATAACCAGGCTATTTTCTTAATTGAAGCATTTTGTCAACATTATGTTATTCAACTTTTTTGTAAACAGCTAATTTTGTTGATTTGTTCATTACTGAGGTGCGATATTGATAGATCTTAATGAAATTAATTTTGTATAGTTGATATGGAAACGAACGGGGTCCAAATCATTCAGAGATGTAGATTCAATGCGACAGATAACATTGAAAGTCGCGTATGTATAAAAAGGAATGTTACACATATAAACGTTTTAGTTATGTCATTTTTTCGGCAGAAACTAGGTAGTTTACAATTGTAGGTCAATGATTCCCCGGAGTTATGGTGAGGCAGTTGACCCGGGGAGGTGAACATTGATTGGGATTCAAATCCCTATGGATAGATATAATCGTGGGGGCTTAAGCCCCTGAGTAATACATCTTCATCATAACCCTTTTCACAGGAGAGGTGACTCAGGGCATAAACTAATGTCACAGCAGTGCTTCTGACCGGAGGTTCTAAGTTCACCCCACGATGCATAATTTCGACACCGTTGGTGGGCCCAATGAAATCGCGGTCTGGAGGAAAATTCTAGCGGCCGAGATCTCTGAACTGTAGTTTTTCGTGGTTTCCCCGATCAACACCAGGTTAATGGGGGAGCAATACCCTACCAAACGTGTCACGGACCGCGCGCGATCTTTCCTTTCTTTCCTTGTCCTTCCTCACTCCAGGGCACAACACCCATGCCCACACCCCCTATCCCGGGAGACCGGTGGGGAGATAAAGCTGTCGGGTGGGCGGTGCCCCCCTGGGGGATCCGTTTGGGGGAAAACTCCCAAAACGGTAGATCGGCGCCGGATCCCCCACCAGCGAGGGAAGACCCCCGCCACCTCCCGGGAAAAACCATGCAATATTTCCCGGAAAAACCCACCAGTTGACCCCCCGGAATCCAAAATAATCAATCAATTTTCCAAATCACCAACGACGGGGGCCGGAATTTTTGAGAGGGGAGGATCCACCCCAATAATGCAGGCCCCGGTTAACCAAGAAATACCTTGGCTAAATATATAAAGGTACACGATAGAGGTAGGACTATGCGGTGTTTAAGACCGTGAAGTTGCTGTTTTTTGGGAATGTCCTGAGAAGAGCGGTAGTTTCCGCAAAGGCCCAAAACTTTAGACCAAAAGATATCAGTTTGAAAGATGGTGGGAAAAACCAAATGCAAGCCCATATTCGGTTGGGAAACTAAATATAGCGAAAGGCTGTTATTTTTGTAGCTTCGCTCTTCACTTTCAATCATTGATGCTACTAATTTCCCCAAAAAACCCTTTTTGGAAAAACCAATTTTCTCTCTTTTACTTAACCCTTGGATTCTCAAACCCCCTCATAAAATGGTGGAATAAAATTTTAGAGACTTAATTTCATTATGATTACCAAAGGGAAGGAACAAATGGTGGTTGTAATAATTGTTATACTTTAAAAATTTTATAAGAGATATTAGGAGACTGAGGAATGATTAGATTGGTCATTAATCAAAAAATCTGTATTAATTTATTTTGGTAATAAAAGTAAGGATATTTGTTACATCACATCTAATGCATGGGAATTGAGAAGAAAGCTTACAGGTATATCTCTGGAACGGAGGGGATAATATTCTTTTTTCCTCAGCAAATTCTTTATTTCTTGTTCCGTATACGGTGTTTCAATAATTGGCAGCAGCAAATGGCCCCGAAGCAAATCCATATCGTAAGGATGGACCTGAAATCACAAATCTATGAAAATAATTTAAATCACTCAACTGTGATTATAGAGATTATAAAATTAGGACTGCGTTAATGACACGATGTTTTAAACGATGTTTGAGGTTCTAAAGTTTATTAAACAGCTATTTATAATTTCAAATATTTGTGATTTTAACATTTAGTAAACAGAAATAGAGATAGAGAAATGATCAGAAGAGATATCAGAAATAGAGAAATAATAATAGTTCCTGGTATTTTGAATATATATGATTTTAATAATAAAAATGTTACTGTTTTTAGGTGGTGAATTAAAAGTCTCGATTTTTTTCAAAAAAAACGTTTATTTTGTTTCAACACAATCACTGAAAACACTTGATTTTTTTTTACACAAATTTTCTTTTTCATTTTAACAAACCTTTCTTTTTTTTTAAATACACTTCTTTGATTTTTTTACACTCCCTTCCCCTTGATTTTTTCAACACTCCTCTTGCCCTCGCACAGCCCTAAGAAACCCAAATTCCTGCACTGATCACAGTTCATGCACGGGTCACAGTTCACGTCACCGCCCACAGTGATGCACTGAAAAGGTTCCTTCACTGAGCACACTCACGAAAGCTATCCACCGCGATGAAACCCCACGTTCAGCTTCCACTGCGGACCAAGATCCCCGCGGTCGCCGGCCGCCCATTTTACCTGTGGGACAATCCAGAACCTCCGACCCCGCGACTGCTGGGGAACCCGGGGGGATAAACTGCTCACCGGGGGCTGGGGTTTCCGGCAATCGAACCAGCGGGACCCGGGGCCCCGGGGGGATGACGCAATATTCGTTACACTACCCCCCTTGTGCGTCCGTCCGGGCAAAAATCGCCGATACCGCTGGGCCTCGTGCAGTTGGGGGTTAAGAAAAGTGGCGTCAATTGTCTTCTTTGGTTTGACAACATTCCTTTGGGGGAGCGAAACAAGATCCCCCAAAGCCCGGGAACAGACAACATTTCCACTTTCCCCAGTTCAGTCCATAAAAACCAATTCCAGTTTTGACATGGCACCGGGACGTTGTCTTGCGTACTTTTGGCGTAATTAAATAGAGTTTCCAAAGTTTTTTAAGGGATGCCTTGTGATATGACTTATTTTTGTGACAAGGTAATAAACAAGTGACGACGTCGTCAGATGCAGACTTCCCAATATCTGTTTTTGGGTTTCTTTAATTCTTTCTTCCCGATTTTCTTTGAATACAGTAAACCTCTGGTTATCTAAATCCTGGGGCCCTGCGCCAATGCATATTCTGGGTGGGAAAAAAACCCCCGTTCCCCTCCATTTTCCCCCATAACGCGCTTGATGTTTTTCATTATCTGGACAAAACTCGTGAAATTTTTTGCATGCCCATTTCCAAAACCGGGGTCTTTTTTTATCATTTATTTTTCTCGTACGGCCACCCGTCAAAATGAACGACTCGTGGTTTCCATTCGGCAATTTTTAATTCGGGACAACATCATTTATCCTTTTACGACCTCTGGGCCCCTTTCCCCACTGTCGTTGAAATTTTTGGACACAAACCGGGGGTTGGGGTTAAACAGCCAGACGATCTCTGGTTGATAACCTCCTCCTTCAGCTTTGATGTCATACCTCTTTCATCCTGTCACTTCGTTGGATTTTTTCACGCACCTGGTTGAATTACATCCTTTTCCGTCTTAGGTCATTTACAAAGTTTTCCCCGGCTATATCTTCATTATTTTTCAACCCCAGATCAATGGTAGACGTGGGTTCCCGGCCGAAGAGGATATTGGGCGTTTGACCGTTTTCGCAGATGAGCGGTATGAAAAAAAAGATGATGTAGGGCCCCGTCGCGTTGGTGATCTGCCCGACCTTCCTTATTTTCCATTGTTCTTTTCGCGTTCCACCATTCCGTCGACTGCGGATGGGGGTGTCGTTCTTGTTTTCTTTTTCCCAAGAGTTCCCACCCCTTTTAAAAACCTGCGGTTTCCCAGTTCCGTCCTTGATCTGAATGAATTTCCCAGTGGACACCTCGGCTCACCCTTTCCCCTTAAAACCAGTATTTCGGAGAACAGTGGCCTCGGTAGGGGATATGTTCCCACTTGCGAAAAATCCATCCCCGGTATTATTTTTTTCCCATCATTTGACATTGGAAAGGGGCCCAGCAATCAATGGCAATTTTTAAAAGGACTCCCAACGTTGTATTGTCATCTTGCTCTTTCCTTTTATGGGCCCATTGCGGGTACCAAAAAACTTGAACTTTGGCCCCACATCTTTACATCTTGCCAATTAAAGTAAAATCGTTCCCCCTTTTTTCTCTGGTTTTTGTTTGAGGCCCTCCGAAGTTCCATCATCAATTCTTCAATATTTCGGGGCCCCTTTACCCCCGGTAACAATATCTCCTCTTCGAGCCGTCTTCACTTTCCAGAACTCGTTTCAGAACATTTTCCCCTTCAGTAATCGAACCCCTGCCCCCAAATTTGATTTTACCAAAAGAACAGGAGCTATTTCCCAACTTGGTCTCCGTCCTGCTATTTTCCTTTTCCCAAACATGTTTCAACCCGTGTCCTTTTTTCTATCTTTCAGTTCTCTGTGCCTTTGGTAAACTAAGTGCCCCTTAAGGTGGCCATCTTCTTCCGCTGACAACAATGCTTGCAGTTTCAGGGCACGGTTTTCTGGAGGAGGGCATTCCGGTATACTTCCCTTCGATGTTCTTTCAAAATTGAATTTTTGAATTTTCCCATCGGGCGATTTGACCTTTCGATTTTTGAAGTTCAGCAGCCATTTCAAAGCAGCGATCCGTTCTCAAAAGAAATTCACCGTAGAGATATTTTAAAAGTGTTAAACGGTTCCCCAACAGAAAATTTTTCTTACCAATAGTTGCGTTCTGGTTTTGTAGCATTTTATAAGAAACCCGATTACTCTCTCTCCGTCTTGTTTTACGAAAACCCCCCCAATCCAACGTTACTTGCTCATATCAAATAAAATTTCCCTTGGGGAGGGAAGCTCAAATGGGGGCCCCACATGGGGTTTTTTAATTTTTTCAGCGCGTTGGCGTCTTGACCCCTTAAAAAAAAACCTTTTTCTTCGTCAAGTCAGGGTTTCGCGATGTTAAAAACCCCAAAAACTGGGGGAAAATAGCTACATAGACCCAGGAAACTTCTTTTCAGTTTATCCGGGACCGGCCTTTCCTTTAGGCTTTAACCTTCCCCGGATCAGGTTCTCCCCCCAGATACACATGTCCAAGGTAATTCCCTTTTCCGAAATAAATGGCATTTCTTAGGCTGAGTTTCCGCCCTTCCCAACCTCTTGAACACTGTTCTGGTTATTGATGGTCTTAAAAAGTTTTTTCAAAAATATATCGTCAGGTAGAAAATTTCCCCCAGCAGACCTCTCACTTTTTCCCATCAATCTTCGAATGGCGGCATTACACAGTCCAAAGGCAATGTAAACTCCAAAACCTGATCCGATGGTAAAGCATCTTCCTCGATCTCTGGGATCAAATTTTCCTTCCAAATCCGTTTTTTCAGGTCAAGTGTCAGAAGATCTTGGCCCCAGAGGCTTTCCAAATGTCGTCAAACGGGGCAATGGATAGCACCCTTTCCCGTTACATTGTTGGCGTCGGAAATCGACCAAAACCCAGTCGACCTTTCTTTCTTCTTTCCCAAAACGACGGGGAAACCCCCGGACTTGATGGTTTGTTCGCCCTCCTTCTTCTCTCTTTTAAAAATCTCATCGCTTCTTCTTGACGAGGATTTAGCACTTTGGGGAATCGGGTGGCGTTTCCCGGGGTCTATTCGGACGAACAATACGTCTTTCCTTTTTTCACCGTCACTGCATTCAAAGACATGCTGGTAGCGCCGATTAGGTCTTTATTATGACACTCTTCCGAGATAAGCCTTTACATTTGAACCCGATTCGAGTCGTTCAGGAATTCCTTTGGTGGTGGTTCGGAGGTTTACATTTGCAAAACGAGGATATCGTAGAACAATTCCCAAACACGTTCCCTTTTCAACTTAACAGGATGGGATTAAAGTTCAATTCTCAATATTGTTCTTTCACTCTGACCCAGCTTGGCCCGAATTTTACCAAGTTTTTGGTGACTTTAGGGTTTCCCGAAAGCAATTTTCCCGTGAAAAGTCGCCCTCAGGGTCGTTTATAAAATCTCGCTCGCCCGTCAAAATTAGTGTCAAGAATTTTCCGGCAATGGTTCGGAATGTAGAACCACCTCCACTTGTTTAGTTTAGCACACCGTTCGTAAATCCCGCTGACACCATATGTCGTCAAAAATCCCTTCCCTTTTTTTCTTTTCTTATCAGCGACCAGCGGCGATGACTGAAAGCAACGTTCCAATAGCAAAGGGGGGCATCCATCCTCCTACAAATTCCCGAGTCCCAGTGGTGTTGAAGCTTCCATTTGGGCGGAAAGATGGGTATTTGGAAAAAGGTCGATAAAAGTTTGTTACCATATCGGGGAGAGGGCCCTTTCATTTAAAAAGCATCTACGAAAAGCTGCAGAATTTTTCGAAAAGGACTTTTACGGGATTTTGTGGTGGGGTTTTTTTGACAGGCGAGGGTGCCCCCCTTTCCCTCAACCTGCTTTAGTTTCCCCGTGGCTGCTAGGGGTTTTCCAAAAGACTGTGCCTCCTTTTCCCCCAGTGGGCGGTCACACGCTTTTCCCTCCCCAATTTCAATTCCAACATCGAGGTTGTCGCCTTTTTGCAAAATATCGACGCCGGTTTCAATTCTCGTACTCTCCGTCATTTCGTGCCTTGCAACCTGGGAATTGTGTTTACAATGTCAGCTAAGGTTTTCGGGCTTGCCGTCTCAATGCTTTTGTGTTTTTGCCGGTGCGCTTCAATAAAACCGACGGCTGTGCGTTGCAGGAACCTCCGAGGCATCAGGGGCCCAAAAGGGGCGAAAAAACCCCATTCTTGAAGACTTCCAGGCTTCTGAACACGATTCCCAGCTGGGGAAAATACATGCTTTCCCCGGTGCGCTTCCCGTACCGTGTTTTGATCTCTTTACAATTTTCTCAAAGGGCGTTCATCGGTCGGTATTGTCTCAGAATACGAGGCGTTACCACCAAAGCCAAAATCGGGGGCCCTAGCACAATCTGTTGCGGGCCGCCATTTACTCGCAGCAGCCTTTAATTGCTTCAAATAATCGACCGAAGAAGTGCCATCAAAAGGGGGGTTTTTCCGTGCTTTCCCCGTGGCCCGAGGGGCTACTGGCCCCCTTTTTAGTGGTTCCTTAAAGATGTTTATATTCGATTTTTCTGTTGAGGGGGAAACCTTTAGCTTCTCTTTAAAGATTTAGTAACTTTTCCTCATTCTTCAATATTTTCTCATCTATCTTCTCAATTTTTCTTCCATTTCCTGAAACAATTTATTATTCTGGGTTTTCTTCTGTTCCAGCTTTTCTTCCAAAAACCTGGGAAATTTTGTCAATTTTTTTTTATAGTTTGGGTTTTCATCTTTTCTAAAATTCAATTTTCTTAACTTTCCCCCTAAATTCTTGGGAATTTTCCGATAACCTTTTTAAATTTTTGGGAAATTTTTTTTAATTTCCCTTCCCAATATTTTGATAGGTCTGAAAAGTTCCCTTCTGAAGACAAAAATCTCTGGGTCCTCCCTGCTTCCCCTTTATCGCGTTTTCAAGACGTTCTTTAATATTGCTTTCGTTCCGAAGTGTCTTGTTCTCTCTTCTAACCCCTCTTAACTCGGGCCCTTTAGATCCCCTAAAACTTTTTTGAAACCATCTTGATTAATGTTTTTTTAAATTTACCCTCGTTATACCCCACCCGACCCAATTGTTCTTTTAGGTGGGGTTAAAAATCTCGTATTATTTTAAAAAAGTTTTTTTTGTTTTTAACAAATCACTGAAAAATTTATTTTAAATTTAAATAATTTCTTCAGTTATTTTTCACTCCCTTTTTTCTTTATTTACATCACTTCTTTGATTTATTTACTACATTCCCGGGATTTTTTAAATACACTCCTCTTGCCCCCGCACAGTCCGCCTGGCCACAGTTCACTGCACTGATCACAGTTCATGCCGGTCACAGTTCACTCACCGACCACGTACGATGCACTGACAACGGTTTTCACTGGCACACTCCTGCACGCTATCCACCGCGATGCACACATACGTTCACTTCCCTGGGGCTCAAGACTGACCGCGGTCGCCGGGCCCCTCCGTATTTATACCTGTCGGGGCAATCCGCCCCGGGCACCCGGGCGCTGGGGGAAACCGCCGGCAGGTGATGCAACTGGCTCACCGGCGGCTCGTGGTCGCCGGAGATGACGTAACCAGCAGGCACCCCGGGTGGCGCCGGGGATGACGAAATTCGTTCAATAATAATAATTATTATTATTATAGCAGGTCGACGTCCCCGCCGTGCCCTCCGGGACCTTCCATGGTTGGTTGTTAAAATTCCAGGCACATCCCGTAAGTATAGTGCATTTTTTCTTCGAAAGATGGCGGTGATCTTCTCCCGCTAGATGGCGAGATCCGTTAGAGGGGTTTCCCCCTAACCAAGACTCTCCCACCAGCAGGGCACCGCCGCCCGAGACAAGCTCTAAGCTCCCGACCCGGGCTCCGGGATATGTGGGAGGGGGCTTTTGGGAATTTTAAAAAGGGGAGACGATAGGACAAGGAAGAGGAAGGAATATCGGCCCCGGGCCGTGGCCCCTTTTGGGGGGTACGCCCGGCATTCGCCTGGTGCTGATCGGAAAAAAAACGGAAAAATACTGATCAGAGCAGCTGGCCGCAAATTCTCCTCCAGACGCGATGAATTCGATCTGCTGAAAAAGCAGTATGAAAAAACTGCCGCCGTGGGAGGGGAACCAGACCTCCTGGCAGAGGCACTGCAGTAACATCAGTTGATGCAATGAGCTACCCCCGGGGGGAAGTTCCATGAATGAGATCTTGGTGCTAACTCTGAATGATGATCTATGGACTCTGGGAAAACCAACAGGCCAAGAAGGGAAGAGGGTTTCCCGATTCCAAAGGTTTGGCGGGGGTCGTCAGAGGACTTCCTCTTTTAAAAAAATAGTCCCAGCTGGTTCCGGCTGGCAGTACCACAAGGACTCTGTCTGATACAGGTGAAAAGGATCAAAGCTTTATGGGGGAAAAAGATCAAATCTAACGACAAAAAAACGTCGAAATTGATCTTCATATTCAGAGGGATGTCGGGTCCTCCAAAAAATCGGTGAACTTCCGAACAATAGGCCCCGGGAATTTTTGCAAGGGTTACGCAAAATTTACCGTCGCGAGAGTCGCACGGGGGAAAATTTGGGGGCCAAGGGGTTTCTTTTCCTTGGGAACCGCCTGGCAAAAGACAAAGAATTAAATATGTCTGCGCGTGCATACTAAAGAAACAAAAAAGGGGATGGAATTAGGGCTTCGGAGAAGGCTCCATGAATGGGAAAGATATATGGGAAAGCATCAAAAGAGCAAGTGTGCACCAACTAAAACCCCTCAGAAGAAGAAAAAATTTTTTTGATGCAGTTTCTTCTCAAGACGGAAGTGAACTAGTACTAACAAGTAGTGTCCTGGGTTGCAAGTTCGAAAAAAAATGAACAAACAGTACATGAGAAAGAACAACACGTTGTGGTTTCCCTCCCCAACTCGAAATCGAAATGGTGGACAAATCTCAAAGATATTTATGAGGAACAAAACTTCCTACTAAGGAAAATCATTTGATCTAAGACCAAAAAAACTAAAGCGAGATGCAGGCCTAATGCCCCTATTGTAAATGAACCTTATTGCCCAAAAACCCCGAAGCTTGTCTTAAGATGTCGGATTAGTTCATGCGCTGCAATTCTCCCGTAACACCTGGGGTTTTAAAGTAGGGTGGAAATGACTTTCTTTAAGGAAAAATTATGAAAAACAAAAACCACCGGAAAGGGTTAAAAATTGAAAATCAAAATTTTAAAGGGGGGAAATATCTCCCTATTGCTGAGTATTTCAGAAACAAAGGAGGAATTTCAAAAAAAAATTCGGGGGAAATATTCCCCAATTTCAGAAGACTGAAGATAAACATAACCCAAAAGACCGGAAAGTAACCAAGTTGAAGATGAAATTAAACAAAGAATAGTGCTCCCGGGGCAAGAATAAAAAAATAACAGCGCGACGCCAGGAAAAAATTCCCATTCCCTTTCAACCAAAACAGCTTTTATAGATATCTGGTCGAGAGGTACCAATGACATAAACCCCCATGTGCTTCCGTCGCGGACTTTTGGGCTCAGATTTTCCACCCCAGCAAGTTTTGAAAGCGATGATGAAGGGAAAAAGAAGCATGTCAAAAATCCGAAATGGAGTTTGATTTCAAAGAGGATGTAAAAAAATCATGAAGAGAATCCACATTAAAGCTCCCGGAGTAGATGGAATAATAATTTTGGGGGAAAAACTGACATGTACCAGATACATTAGGGTCAATTTCAAAAATATTTTTCAAGGAACATCTATGTGAAATTTTGTACTTGGGATGCCATTTTTACTGAAGGGTGGGAAAAGGTCTTGTCGAGAATTATAGACCATTACATGTTTTCTAATTTTAAAAGTTCTCACCTCCATTTTCAAAACTCATGAGCATCTGAAAAAAAATGAGCCTTTTTTCCAGAACAGATTGGTTTGGAAAGAATCTCGAAGATGCAAATTGATAATAGAAAATTGCATCCATGTAAAAAAAAATGCATAATTTTTTAGTGGGCCGATTGATTTCCGAAAGGCATTGATTCCATTCCGCATTTTTGGTTGCGCAAACCCCTTTAACTTTTAAAAATCATTATTACATTTTTTCGTGTAAGAAACGGCGAACAAAATGCATTAGAAATTGATTGGAAATTTTTAATTTGTAGGAATGTTTCAGGGGGATAGCCCCCCTTTGTTTTCTTAGCTTTGATCCCTTTTTTAAAGGGTGTTCAATGCCAGGATTGCTTTTTAAGAACCCAAAAAAATATTTCCCCCCAAAATTTTAAAATGGATGATCTCAAGTTTTATCTAAAATTCGAGAAACAAACAGCAGCTCGGTTTGTATGGATCTCGGTTTCGATGAATATAAGTATCTGGGTCTCCAGCAGCTCCTAGGAACTGCAGATGAGAAAATAAGAAAACAAGTGGAAAGAAAGGATCTCTCGTGTTACGAAAGTCTGCAAGTTGTGTGTTAATTCGAGAAACAAATATACAGGAATGAACACCTGGGCTCTTCACATACATTTGGAGTTTTCAAATGGTCTGAGACATCTTTGGAAGCTTTCGATAGAAAAGTCAGAACACTTCTATCAAAATATCGGATGCATCATCCTTGAAGTTCCACCGAAAGACTATATCTTTCAAGATACCATGGAGGCCATGGAATATTAAGTCTTGAAGTTACGTGCCGCCAGCGAGAAAAGCAGTTCAAACATTATTTCATCAACAACAAATCCACGACGGCCATATGTGCACAAGATCACGGCTATACACCTCTGAAGTTGCACCAGCAAGACCACAATCCAAGTGTTTCGAAACCTGTGGACCGAATTGAGCAGAGATCAAAAGAACTCCATGGCAGGTTTTCTACAGCGCTTCAAAGTAACTCCATCGATATGAGGAGATCGACTGAATGGTTGACAACCGCTGGGCTTTTTGGCGAGACGGAAAGATTTGTGCTGGCCATTCATAATCAGGTACTAGCCACTAATAGCTATAGACGATATATTATGAAAGATAACATCAGTGACAAATTGTCGCCTGTGTAAGAAGGCTACCGAATATTTTCAACACATCTGCAGTGGATACTCTCAGTTGGCACAAACAGATTATTTACTACATCCTTATAATGTAGCCAAAATCATCCACCAAGCTCTTGCCAAAAGATCGGGCCTGATAAAGGAAAGCTTGCCTTATTACATATATCTACCAGAGCACGTTTTGTCTAATGAACGAGCAAAAATCTTGTGGGATACTGCATTTGTTACAGATAAAACAATGGAAGCAAATAAGCTTGATACTGTCGTGTTCGACAAAACTACTTGCAGGGCAATAATAACAGATATCGCAGTCTCATTAGATCATAATCTGCTGTCAACAATTGATGAAAATAAAATAAAATACCAGCCTCTATCAATTGAACTGAAAAACTTATACAAACCAATAGAGGTGGATACTGTACCGCTAGTTATTTCTACTAATGGACTTGTTGCTGAAGATTGGAGGATTGTGAAAGAGAAACTCCATCTAAATGAATGACACCACAGAACATGCAGAAGGCCGCGTTGCTGGAAACCACGAATAGTGTGCGTAAGGTTCTCTCTCTTAGTCATTGAAGCGGAACCTGAGTACCCTGGAGCAAGAACTTCTCACCATCTGTCTCACGATAGGTGCTGACGTTCTGTCCTTGAGTTATACCTGCAAACTCAGGTAGAGTGTGAAATAATAATAATAATAATAATAATAATAATAATAATAATAATAATAATAATAATAAAATGGGTCGTGCCAGCGTAGTGGTAGGACACACGTGTGCTAACCTGCGGGACCTAGGTTCATATCCCAGCACAGCTGAGAACTTTTATTCGGTCACAGCCTATTCAGAACGATCCTAAGGTACACTCAGCACTCTTTCCAAATGAGTACTACTATTTACGGGCTTTATTAATAGTAAATAAATATTGTGTAAAAGGTATCCGGTTAAAGTACGACGCTTGCCGCGCCTTCTTCACCAGACGTGCAAAGTCATACGACCATCTAGAGACATCGTTATTGTTGCGGCTGTATAACCACATTTGAAGAGCGCGCCAAGGTGGCAGCGCTCAGCGGCGACCGAGGAAGTAGGCAGAGGCGGCGATGAGGAAAAGGCGCCGCCCGAGCTGAGAAGGAAGGCTGGCCGGAGAGCCAGGAGCGGTACAGCGAGTCTGCGGCGCCGCCCGCTTTAAAAGCGAGCGCTTTTCTACTTACATCAGGAGTTTGATTGAGTATCAAGGAGACTCAAAGGGTTCGGAAATTTCATTTTAATTGCACAGGTCATTAGCATGCTCACACTTGGAAACAAAACGTTATGAATTTCTGACAAGGTTGTGGAAATTTCCATATGATTCTGGAGAGGTTTATCATATTTAATTATTTCATTTATAAATTTTCCATTTGATGATCCTGTATTCTCATTAGCTGTCTGCTGGTTCTTGAGATTGGGAAAATTTCGGCCTATATTTGGCCTTCATCAGGGCTAGAGAACAGATAAAATTTATATACAAAGATATGTACAGTAGTTACATCACTTAATCTATATTTGCAGTTGAACAATGTTTATGAACAGAATAATTATTGTATTAATTTACCTGTAGTGTTCTTAGTTATACATACTAAACATCCTATTGCCTATTTTTTTTCCCACTATTCTATACATTATAAAAAAATTTTTAAATTGAGATAGGCATGCTGTGCGACCGCTTCTGTTGGCGCATGTAGTGATGCCAACTTATGAAAATGAATTGTGAACTATATGAGTATAACATACAGTATACACATTCACACACACACAAAAAGGAAAACCCAATACATAGTCAAATTATAATTTAGACATAAAATCCAAATAAATTAAAATTAAAATAATACAATTAAAAACACAAACAAACAATTAATATATCAATAATTAAATAAGAGGGTGCAATTGGTATTATGAGGCAAGGCTATTGTTGTTGATAATATTAGCATATATACTGCTCAATCCTTCTATGTCAGTTTTGTGATTACATGTTCTATTGTTGAATTTCTGTATGTATAGCATTTCCTTGGTAATTCTCTTTTTTAGATGATGCTCTTTATCAAGAATGGAAGCACTGTCAAAATCAAATGTGTGCTTCTCATTTATAGCATGTTTAGCTAGTGCACACAATGATGTCTGATTTTTTATATCATTTTTGTGCTGTGTAATTCTTTTCTTGAATTTTTGTTTGGTCTGTCCAATGTAAATGTGGTCACAGTCACTGCAAGGAATATTGTATATAATATTAGTTTGTTCCATTTTTTCTGTTTTATGTTTAGTGTTACTAAATACCAGTCTCCCAAGGTTGTTTTGGTTTTTGTAAGTAATTTTAGTGTTATTATTATCCAATGTTCTGCCTAGAGATTCTGAAAGACCCTTGATGTAAGTAATAGACCTGAACTCTTTATTGTTTGACTGTTGATATTTTTTGAATATTATGAATGATTTTATCTTTGTATTTACTGTTGAATAATATATTGTTGACTATTAGTCAACAATAGTCAACAGTCAAACAATAAAGAGTTCAGGTCTATTACTTACATCAAGGGTCTTTCAGAATCTCTAGGCAAAACATTGAATAATAATAACACTAAAATTACTTACAAAAACCAAAACAACCTTGGTAGATTGGTATTTAGTAACATAAACATAAAAAGAAAAATGGAACAAACTAATATTATATACAATATTCCTTGCAGTGACTGTGACCACATTTCATTGGACAGACCAAACAAAATTCAAGAAAAGAATTACACAGCACAAAATGATATAAAAATCAGACATCATTGTGTGCACTAGCTAAACATGCTATAAATGAGACGCAACATTTGATTTGACAGTGCTTCCATTCTGATAAAGAGCATCATCTAAAAAGAAATTACCAAGAAATGCTATACATACAGAAATTCAACAATAGAACATGTAATCACAAACTGACATAGAAGGATTGAGCAGTATATATGCTAATATTATCAACAACAATAGCCTTGCCTCATAATACCAATTGCACCTCTTATTTAATTATTGATATATTAATTGTTTGTTTGTGTTTTAATTGTATTATTTTAATTTTAATTTATTTGGATTTTATGTCTAAATTATAATTTGACTATGTATTGGTTTTCCTTTTTGTGTGTGAATGTGTATACTGTATGTTATACTCATATAGTTCACAATTCATTTTCATAAGTTGGCATCACTACATGCGCAACAGAAGCGGTCCACAGCATGCCTATCTCAATTTAAAAATTTTTATAATGTATAGAATAGTGGGAAAAATAGGCAATAGGATGTTTAGTATGTATAACTAAGAACACTACAGGTAAATTAATACAATATTATTCTGTTCATAAACATTGTTCAACTGCAAATATAGATTAAGTGATGTAACTATTACATATCTTTGTATATAAATTTTATCTGTTCTAGCCTGATGAAGGCCAAATATACGGCCGAAACGTCGGCAATGTAAAAATGCCTTTTTCTTTTGTAACCCAATCTCAAGAACCAGCAGACAGCTAATTACATCGGGTCAAGAACCATTGAATATTGTATTCTCATTATTGCCTCGAAATGCAAGCCCTTGCCTCCCGAAAAAGCATAAAACTCGAAAGAAAGGTTGACAGAATTTCTCTTTTTTTCCTTGCATCACTTCTTTGTTGCTCAACAAAGAGTATACTGGCTTCTTAAATAAAATTCTGTTCTTTCAAATTTTCCAGCAATTTTAACTGTTTCTCATGAGAGTGTACGGGTACATACTATGCATCTTCATAGTCTTGTAAATATTTTTAAATGTGCATAACAATTGAAATTCCACCCCTTTTTTGTTTAAGAATAGAAGATGATGAAAATAGATTTTTAAGACTCATATATTTGCTTATTTATGACCCTTGCTCATAAATTTTGCTCTCAAATCTCTTGCTTATGTCTGACATTTTTTGATGTTCGTAATTATACTGAGGCGATTTTGGAGAGCCAGCTTTAATTATATTTCCCTTTTCAGAGAATGACAGAGAGTGTATACTTCTAGTTTTCAATTTGTTCACGGCACAACAATAAGATTCGATAATTATATAATCACTTGTTTGGGTCGCATTGTGCCTAACGCCTTTCACGTTCCATATATGCATTGCACCGCACATACCCTTCTGCATTGAACCAGCACAAGCCCTAATCTAATTTGGCTACGAATATATTGTTGCTAATTGCTTTATAATAACGTATCAAACTTAATGAAACAACAACGCTAATAACTTAATTATTAGTTACTGTGGGAATTATTAGTTACTGTGGGAATTTTTAGTTACTGTGGGAATTGTTAGTTACTGTGGGAATTGTTAGTTACTGTGGGAATTGTTAGTTACCGTGGGAATTGTTAGTTACCGTGGGAATTGTTAGTTACTGTGGGAATTGTTAGTTACCGGGGGAATTGTTAGTTACCGTGGGAATTGTTAGTTACCGTGGAATTGTTAGTTACTGTCGGAATTTTGGAATGTTAGTTACTGTACCGAAAAACTGTCTCAATGCAATGTTGCGTTTCAAATCGGCATTTGTATGCTCCGTTGAAAATGAACAATATGCAATTAGCCGATGTTAAGGTAACAAAATTTCTAGGTCTCTCAATTCAATCAAACCTCAAATTGAATGTACATATGACAGAATTAAACACTAAATTAAGTTAATTATGTTAAGCGTTCAGAATTCTTTCTAATTCCGCCAGCCAGAGAGCCAGAACGCTAGTGACCGTGTATCGAGTGGAATTCAGTGAGGAGATTGTACCGTGTAGATTTCTTGGTTCGACATAGCTTATTTTTGGTACATCTCCCGGACTTTTGGTTTTTTGATTTTGGCTTGTGACTTGGTATGCTCTTTTGGAATTGTGACCAGTGTACTTTCTGCGGTTAATTGTAATAAATCGTTGTTTGTGAAAAGTGTGCAATTATTCTGAATATAACAGTTATAATAATATACGTAACAATAACTGTACAGAGGGCCGTGGAAGTGAATAGTAAACGGAGAAGGCTAAATGTAAAAGGATTCCGAACAATCTCCAATCCCTAAGCAGGTCGTACCTGCAGTACTCATCGTACAAAGGATAAACTAGTGGTGTTAAAACTAGTGGTACTTTCTCGCCCTTTCCTAATGAGTATGTAATACTATTCATACCACAATTTCTCTCAACATTAACACATCTGAGACGTCATTTTTTGTAAAACTCATTACAAATGGTGGAACATTTGGTGCGAAAACTAAATTTTCAAGAAAATATCAACACAAATTTGACAATTATAACTCCTTTTGATAGATTTAAATCGTGTCACAACAATGAGACGTAATTCACAGGAATTTGTGAGCGCGACGCGAAATGTTATTGTTGCACTCCAATCTGATATTTTCTAAAGGCTAGCAGTTTTTATTTCATATATTTCAAATTGGTATTAAGGAATTTCTGAAAGATTAATTTGTAAACGTATACCACAACTCGCGAAGAAATATGAAATAATATACACATTCTAGCTTACGTAACATCCAACTGTCTCAAAACACACTAAAGTTAGGTTCGCGAAGCGCAGTAAATTCGGAGCGGGCAAATTTGTAGTCAAATTACACAAAAAAATACTCATTTTTCAAAAAATTCAACATGACCTTCTTTGAAAATATGTTTTTGATTAACACATTTCATTAAGAAAAAATAATTGTACTTTCACAATTGTAGTTGTAGGTAAACGCTGAGAAACTTTTAATTTTTTAAGTTTCGTAAAATTAGGTATTTCAACGAACATGAGACCTGCACCATTCTCTTAAGAGTCCTTTGTGCAATCTCAGGTCTAAATGTTAAAATGTCAAAAAATTTTGTGGCATTTTTAAGAAAAAATGGTTTAAATAAAATAAAACCTGTCTATGTTTGACCCAAAACTTCGCAAAAATTATTCAGTTTTTGAAAAATTGAACATATCATTATTTTTAGATCTTTTCTTGATGAACACATTTCATTATGAAACAAAAAGTCCATCTTCTTAATTATAGTTGAAGGAAGAGGTCAAAAGAATTTGAATTTTTGCAATTTTCGAAAAATTAGGTTTTTTAATGACCATGAGACCAGCACCATTCTCTTAAACCTCTGTTACATTATTCAACAACTAACTTTAATAAAAAACGATGGAGTCATTTTTTGAAAATTTTTAAAATGTCCCAGGGGCTTCAAGAAAAGTATCTCCAAAAATTAAAATATCGGTTTCAAATTCAATGCGGCATCAGCCAGATCGATTGGGAAATATCAGTTTTGGAGAAAATCGGCTGAACCGTGTAGCCTCTAGCGTTGTTCACAGACGGGCAGACGTTTTGCCGTCAATCGATTTTTCGGTATCAAGGAACAATCATGGATTTTGGATACACCACGTGTTAGAGGATTTGTTTCTAAATCTAGTATGTGTATTTATCCACTTTTTAGTTGCCAGGGCCCTGTAATGTCTTTCTGCCGAAAATTCGCCGTTTTTTCGCGCAGCCATACATAACTTTCTACCGCGGTAGCGGGAAAGTAAAAAATTAAATATCTATTCAAATGAAAATTTTTTTCTCAGATTTTTTTATAGTTCTCTACATTCTTA
Organism: Teleogryllus oceanicus; assembly: GCA_964035755.1. Taxonomy (NCBI): domain Eukaryota; kingdom Metazoa; phylum Arthropoda; class Insecta; order Orthoptera; family Gryllidae; genus Teleogryllus; species Teleogryllus oceanicus. Next base: position 21,152,877 of record CAXIVR010000011.1, on the reverse strand, counting down.
TTGGGATGGATTTTGTTAAGAAAATTCGGGTATTTAGTACATTGGTCCCCAATTTAAATGACGAAACACTTGACAATTCGTTACACTCGCAGTACACTCAGTTGAAGCCCGAGAAACATAACTTCCCACATTACTTGAAATAACAAAACCACGATTACTCTAATAGCCTAATTCTTGAAAAATAAGATGACTACTCTAAATACCTATTCAAGCTGTTAGACAAAATAATTGTAATTAAAATTCGCAGTATCAATGAAAAGTATTTGTAGCAATATGCTTTGAATTTCTTGACAATGGACCTTTCGCCTTGTAGGACAATCATTGTAAATTAATGGCAACGCTTTAGCGGTCCTATGGCTGTCGATTGCTTCTTACCACAAGTACAAATAATGAATTTGAATCAAGCAGAACAAAATCGATGTATCATCCATCGCATGTACACATTCGTATTATTTTCTATCGGTTACTCCGTAAGATAACAACTCCACACATTCATGCATTGACTAGCTAGGTCTTATCTTAATCGGCCCATGGGAATCAACGTAGCCCGCGGATGCCCCAGATGTCATGACGTGTCACCATGAAGATCGGGCCTTTAGTCCTCGGAAGATGACAGGCGGAAAGGGGGCGTGGTAGAAACGGAAAGGTAGAGACGACTCAAAAATGGGAACCATCTTTTACGAGAATGTTTGTAAAAGTTTGTGACATCGACAGTTGACATGTGACAGTTTTCGTCTAAAATTTGTGTGATGCAAGGCTCAGAGTAACTTTTTATCCAGTAACTGCATACTTACGGGGTATTGCTCCGATAGTTTCTTACGTGGTTCAAATATACATCATAATTCCTTTACCTACATATGACATTATGAAATTTTCATTTTTATTGCGAAAATAATTATTAATTATTATATATTATTAATCTGGTGTTTCCCAGGTATCTCAGACGACTCTGATTATTGCAAATTAAATCTGTTGGAGAGCGGATTCGCAATGGGAGTTGATTTTTTTATGTTGGGACCTTTTTTAACCCCCAACTTAATTTCGCTCTCTTTTTCAACTGAGGTTTATAGCGCTGGATTTCACCAAAATGACTTTTTATAATAAAGTGAGTGCTGGAAGAATAGGTTACAGAAAATATTAGGCAATAATTCTCAAAATGTAGAGTCGCATTCTGAGATATGCATTCACAACTTATTTTCTCCGAAAATAGTATAGTTTTTAAAAGACACATACTAAAGGCGGTGTTTTATGGATGTTACAGAATACAGAATTAGATCTATTTTTCAAGAATCTGAGGATAAAGAGTATAACTTATAAATATACCACGCACCTTTAAATAGAACGTAAAGATTAGGGTTATTGCAAGTACTTTGAGAGGTTCAATAACCACAATACTAAAAAATGTAATTGCCAGGGCAGTTAATATCCAGTAGTAGCTATTCTCGCTTCCAAACGATAATCCAAATACTATTATTAAGGACGAAGATAATATTATGAGTGCTGCACATATTGCCCTGGAAATAAGATTGTGTTAGTATTAGTTAACCCTTTAATGCATGATTTTTTTTATTTTTACTTGAAATAGTTATTTTTCCTTACAATTATTAATTTAAATTAAGGGAAAAATAATTGTAAAACATTCAGAAGTAAATATTGCTTGAGAAAAACACAAAACTAAAAGTGTTACTGCTCCAACAAAATTTGCTATATTTCACGATTTTAAAAAAATGTAGTTATTTTTCAAATCGTTTATGTGATAAAATATGTATCAAGCAAGTCAATAAAATAAGTATCATTCGTATTTAGTTTGATTATTTTCCTAAAAAGATTTCGTTTGTGATATATTCGGAAACAGTGTGTGTTACCAGCAAGTTCCAATTCACGACGCCACTAGATTACCATCACTTTATCTCGTTATCTTATCGCTTTACCGTCTATCAACGCATGGGGTGAGATAAACGCATGATGTACATCACGTGTAATATAAAATAGTTAATAATTAAATCGTTGGAATGCGATTATGACCTGAAAAACATTGTTACAGCTGAGTTATACTATGCAATCAAGGGTTAAATTGGTTATCTTAATTACACATTCAGAGAGTTTGCTGTTACTCATTAAAATAATTCTAAGAATGATAATTTGGTACTCTGGGGATAGGAGAATTATGAATCACGCGGGCAGTGGTTTCGTTCGTAGCAACGAGACACCAGATATGCAAAAGAGAACAGGAATTTGTTTAAAAAATGGTGCAGTTCCTTAAAGAAAATGACCGAGAAAAAACCCTCGCATTTTCGCACATTGAACTTGCGTGGGTCAAAATTCATGTGGTTGTTTCTATTCACATACGCACATGACCTGACTGCAAGAATGACAAGCTGTATGGGACAATTTAGTGAAGACCTATATAAAAAAGAGCAATTATTGAGTGTGTACATGCAATACATCTGCAATATTATAACAGATTTTTGTTCAGTAAATTAGCTGCCAAAATGTTAATAGTTAACTTTTTTCCTTATATGCCATGGTAGTGAAGTATCACTTTTACCTGAAGTGCAAACAAGAGGAGTTGTTTGCTTTCTCCTATGCCTTGTTGTCAGCATAAGAGTTAATAATAACAGAAACAAACATTTTTTCTTAAATGATTATTCATTATCATTATAAATTATATCATTGTATATTATTATACAGATATAATTTTCAAATTAACATGAAAATATTGCTAAGAAATACTTATTCTGACAAAAAATATAATAATCTGACAGAATCTGACAAAAAACTCATTCCGTATATTCAATAGTTATTTTATATTGTATTAAATATTTTTTCTATTTTTTGCTCAATTACTAAAAAGAAGCCCAAATCTGTTGATTGGCTAAGGCCCTGAGTTTTATTCTACTTATCGTTAAATTGATACATTACCATGCAACGTATTTGATCCAGAAAGGTAAAATGAAGGGGTGATAGAATTCTCCTTCTTCTGCTTTTTGTTTCAAATCAGAAATATCAACTGGGCGAGAAAAACATGTGGTTTCTATTGCGGCATGGGTTTGGTATAATGGGTCTACAGGAAGACAGTAGAAAATGATGTTTTTAAATGTGTTGAATTTTTTTTCGTTTTCAATATCACTGTAAATACAGTGTGATTCACTGTTTACTTTTCTTTGAATTAATTCATCTTTATTCACTTTATTAACTTCTGACTTCCTAAACAAAGAGATAACAAAATATAATAATTTAGTTAAGTAACTTTATTAATTTTTTGGAAAATTACTTTAATATAAATGTGAATACCTGAAAAGAAATATCAGAACGCAGTTTAACGGCAGTGTTACAAACGCACTTATGAATCCAAAAATCAAAGTTTTTATATTACGAGTCAAATCAACATCAAAGTTGATAATGAGCTGATCATCTGTAGATAGAGAAACAGTTTGTGAGTTGTTTGATCAGCAACTTATAATTAAATTTAAAACTATAAAATCCACTTTACTTTAAAAATATTCAAACACTACGAAGAACGACTTTGTGGCTGGCGTAAATTCATGTGATCTTGTGTGCACATGATTTGTGAGTAGATGGGTAAATATTAAAGCATAATATGTAATTGGCAATGTTACAATGTACATTACACAGAAACTTTGATTTTAATTAATTACAATGTTTAATTTTTGTTTAAAACTCTTGTATCTACTTCATAATAATTTTACAGAATCTATTATGCTGTTTTGGTGGAAAAGTTACATATGAAAAAAAATCTGCTAAAGAAATACTTTAATGTGATCCAAGTCATTTATTACATGCGCATTACTCTGTTTTGATGAGAACCGCTCACCGCCGACGAGACGCTAGCTTTCCCTGCTAGCTGCTCAGCAGAAATCATGGACTTTACAGAATTTTGGTGAATGTAACCCCAGAGACTAGTGCAATTAGCACATACACACACATACATATATGCGCATATATACACACATACCACATACACACACACACACACACACACACACACACACACAAACGTACATACATTTAAGGTTGAGACCGGAAATATGGAAATGAAATATTAAGTTTAGTTGGGAATTTATTAAATTTATATGGGAATTGAATACGAAAATATCTAGTTTTTGATCAAGTTAATATCTCGCTTTTTAAAATTTATTATTATTATTATTATTATTATTATTATTATTATTATTATTATTATTATTATGTGTCTGTGAGTCCTCTTCCACCCATATTTCTCGGAAGTGTTATACGTTCGACTGCAGATTTTGGATGGTGCATGCGTGCTTTCGTCATTAAAACTCTCATTTTCCCTTGTAAGTTCTCAATGTCAGTTTTGCTCCACTTAACAATGCCAAATGAATAGTTTAAGACTGGGACAGCATAGGTGTTAATAGATTTTATGATATTTCTTCCGTTCAACTTTGTTTTCAGGAGCTTTCGGGTTCTTCAGATGAATTCCTCTGCAAGTTCATCTTTCATTTTACCTTGGCCAATGTGCCTTGCCTGTCTCATTCCCAGGTATCTGTACGTTTTTTCAGCAGACATTGCTTGTATCAACTGCTTATTTTCAAGTTCAAAGGCTCCCTCATGGAACTTCCCTTTTACAATATTCAATGTTCGACATTTTTCCAGGTCCAACTCCATTTTAATACTTTTTGAAAATGATTCCACAATACTCAATAGTTGTTCAAATTGAGATTTTGTCGAAGCATATATCTTCAAATCATCCATATATAAAAGGTGATTTATGCGGTACATCATTCTTGCTCCCAATTTAATTCCAAATCCACATTTAGTGGAATTCAAGAGATTAAATAGCGGATTCATACAGATGACAAACCAGAGGGGGCTTAGTGAGTCTCCCTGAAAAATACCTCTTCGCACATTGATTGTATCAGTTTGGATGTTGTCAACAGGAGTACTTAAGATAATTTTTGTTCGCCAGTTCGACATAACATGTTACAAGAAAGAGACAACATTTGTATCAACCTCATAGATCTTAAGTATTTCTATCAGCCACGTATGTGATACAAAATCAAAAGATTTTTTGTAATTAATATACGCCATGAACAAGTTGCGATGTTTTGCATATGCTTGACCACACACTACTGAATCTATGATTAATTGTTCTTTGCAACCCATGGAGCCTTTGCTACAGTCTTTCTGTTGGACTGCAATAATATCGTTGTCTCTACAGTGGGTGTATATCCGTTGTGAAAGGCACGATGTAATGATTTTATACATTGTTGGCAAGCAAGAAATAGGGCGGTAGTTTGTTGGATCTTCTTGTTTTTGTGGGTCGTTGGATATCAGAAATGTAATTCCCTGGGTAAGAAATTCTGGCATCTTATCTGGTTGTTGTATGACATCATTGATCAATTCAGCCAGCCTTTGGTGAGTGCACCATAATCTTTTATAACAAAAAATTATGAATTTTATCTGGTCCTGGAGATTTCTAAATCAATAGGTTCTTGATTACTTCACTGACTTCTTCAGTTGTAAATTCTTGGTAATGCATCTTGGTAAGATATTCACAGCGTTTCTTCTCTTCTCCAATCCAGCTCGCTCTCACACCACATTCCGCTGGATCGGAAAGTTGCTTACTCCAAAAATAATTCACCAGATCTCGTGTTGGATATAATCCTTTGTAATTGCCTTCTTCCTTTCTTCCCAGATTCTGTAAAAATTCTTTTCAGATTTTTCAAATAAAATGTTATCTATCCTCCTATTTCTGCTGGTTCTATATCTGGACAATCGATTTGTTTACACTGATAGTCTCTGTTTCAGCGTGTCAATACACTGTTGTACTGTCGTATTAGGTTCATCTATTCTATTCGTAATACGATCTACCAGCTTCACAAGTTTTGGTAATCGAATACCATTGGCATAACTCATCATACGAGCAATATCACCTCTCAGTATTTCGATGTTCCTGACATGCCTCTCCCAAGGGGCATCATCCGGCCTTTTTTCTTTTTTCCTGACAGTTTTTCACAGTCTGTTCCCAGGGATTTTATTACTACAACTGCTGCACAATATATAACAAGGTGGAGATATTGCAAGTTGTGCGCCATTTCAATTTCCTCTGGTAGTACCTCGCAATTCATATCTATTATATGTGACATTGGTCTCTATGTATTTATTGATCTTAGGTAACACTGGTCTCATAGTTGGGTTAGTTCCTTCAAATTGGAACATAGCTTCTCTCATTCCCATCTTCAGCGATTCCACCAGTCTTTCTTCTTCAGCTGTAGTTATATCATCTGTTGTAGGGACATTTATGTGGGGCTCCGGGTGAATTTCCGATTCACTTGGTTGTAAGTTCTCAACCTCATCCAGTTCTAGCTCACGACCCACTTCCATTTTAATGGTCTGGAGCCGTCTCTATATAGGCTTTCTTTCTAGCACGTGTCTCCCAATGGGCGTATTTTATTCCTACTGCCAGGACTCTCAGACTTTGAGAACCGCTGTTGACCATTGGTTCCTCCACCGATTCTCTAGGTACAAGTCCAGTTGGCTGACTTACACCATCCTGATAGGTCTTATCCCAGAATTACCTTCTATTAGCCCTACCAGGACCTCCTTTTCTCATTAGTTGGTCGATTGTCTCGCTGAAGGGGCTGGGTACCACAACCTTGAGACAAGTACGACTGAACAGGGCTCCCCGCGTGAAGGGTGAGAGTGGAGTTGGGTGTGAGAGGTTATAGCTTTCATTGATGTTCACATCACACCTCTTGAGCCCCAAATTTATTATTATTATTATTATTATTATTATTGTTGTTGTTGTTGTTTTTTCAACTTTCTACTATTAATAGTTAAATCGTTGGGAAGGGATTCCGAAACTCAAGAAAGCGTGCACAGATGATTTTCTCCCCCATACGTCACATACAGTTTTTTACTGTTTTTGACTAAATAAATAAATATAAATAAATTTTTAGTTGGGATAATGATAGATTTAATGCTATTTCAAAAACTTTCATATAACATAAAGGCCGAAAATCGCAATGCGCATTTATACTACTCGTATGTTATAAAATGAACTCTACTGAACCTGTATAAGCCAGAATCGATTGGTACCAACACTTTCTTCCGTCTTGATCACGTTTCCGGCTTATTCAGGTTTCAATAAAAAATGTCTATTCAGAAAATGCAGTCGTTCAGAGGTGGAATAGGTCGTATGAGTAGTTTATCACATCTAAAAACTACATTTCAAAGAAATGAATGTCTCAGGAAGGATAAAGAAAATTACATTCAGAGACACAATACAAAGTTTAAGGCTAAATGCACCGAAAAATACTTATAGGAAAAATCAATAGATCGCAGCACTATCATACGGAATTTACTAGATCGATAACGTCTAAACAAATTGTCCGATTTTCGATCTGTAAACAGCATTGAACTCCTTTTTAAAATAGAATTCACGCTACGATGCCGTTTTTTCAAAAAAGATTTCCAAAAAATTTTTGAAAACGTTTTCTCATAGTTCCGGGAAGAAATTAAAAAATGTGGGCTTATAGCGCGATGGCGACGTGCTTCCTAAATCCAACGCCGTGTCAATCATGCAAATCGGATGAATAGGAGCGGCGTAAAGTGAAATTTCGGAAAAACTACCTGATCCCCCTCCCCCTTTTTCCCTGCGTCACCCGACCCGCCTGGGCGGGACGAACGACCAAACCCGGCCGCCTGCGGCACGGAGGCCGAACTTTCAGACAGGCAAGCTGGCAGTCAGCCCCTTTCAGTCTCAAATTTCTTCACGTGTCAAACTAGTGATGCTGTAACACAGCCAAACGGTCTCATATCATCTGTAATAGTCGTATAAAACTATATATCTTGTTCACATATTTCCGTCTTCCTTCGAATACCATCAAACAATTATTTGAGGCGGTACTCAAAATATCGATTCCGATTTGGAAACTGATTTCAAAAGAAAATTGAACTAATTGTGTAGATATCACCAATATTCCATGTCCTAACATCTTATTTTACATACATTTTACTTCTAAGATCTTCCGTTATCATTCCTCTACAAGAAAGTTTGAGCCGAAATTACGCACGAGCTCTTTTATCCTGCGACTCGATTTTTGATCTCAAAACGGCGTTTGTCTCCTTGATAGACTTCACCTGATGAATCTGTTTTCCCAAGTAAAATTTTAAAACAGTTTTCGTACTTTCGGACAAAATTGAAGAAGTGGTAAAATAGCGCGCAGGCGAGATGCATCCTGAATCCAACTCTGTAACAAACATTAAAATATAATATTAAGAATCATGACATGTCCCAGCTTACTTAGTAGTTATATTGATATAAAATGATTCTGTTATATTTGTATAAACTTGAAGATTGGAATAAGTAATTCCCGGCGCGTCATTTTGATACAAACTACGTAAATAATAAAGTAAAAGGATGTGGTGTAAATCATTGTATTGTGACACACATATATATGTATTTTTTAATGCATTAAATTGTCACGAAAGCAATATAACTTTAACCCTTAGACAGGAACACCACACTAGAAGAGGAATATCCGTCTATGAGGGGATAAATTATGTTTTGTTATACAGTTATTAATTTGGCAACTTTTACATTTCTACATTAAGATACCATTTTTCAAAAAATCGTACACGCTTATCAGTAACATTTAATCAGGTTGCAATTCAATTTATAAGATTTATATACTACTAGTAAAACGTAGCATACCAGTCACTGATAAACTCATATTGGGGAATCAGAATGCAAATGTATTAAATCGGCGATCCTTATCTAGGTGTCGAGAATAGGGATGCAACATTGATGTTGATGTTTCAAAACATTGATTTTGTATAGACACACGAACATATTTCGTAAAATGAAACATTTATGAAACCTATGTTTATTATCGATGTGCTTGATGAGTTGTTGTGAATGAAAAGAACCCTGATAATCACAATTTTATAAAAAGTCAAAATATGAAATAATATTGAAATTATTCCACTGTCAACACATGTGTTCGAATAAAGCGAACGGTGATTGTAACATCCTCATCCAGTAGACTATCTTCAGCCCAAGAAATGACCCCATTTTTCTGCCATTTCCTACGTATGTCCTACGTACGCAGAGAGGCGGCCAACGCAAGCACTCTTGGGTTTAAGGTCTCTCGCCCACCTTCCTGTACCCATTTGAGGAAGTTGTGACTCACTCCATAAGACCTCGGCGATAGTTTTCAGGTTTAGTTTCGCGTTATTCTTTTACTTTTTTTGCCGTTTTGTCTAAATCGTAATTATAAATTAACAATCACGGCCACTGTCAAAACAAAATCTTCCCACGAACTTGGTCGATGTTTCTAAACCAGGTTTTGAAGATGTTTTAATTTTGAACATTGATATTTGCATTCATTACTTGAGCATCATTCCTTCGTTTTTCTTGCTATCCGAAACTGGGAGGGACGCCTGATAATTCAGCGAGTTCTTCCCAATAATGGCAGAATGTGCATGAAAGACTGAGGGATCAAACACACTGTTCAGTGCTATGATGTCTGTTTGTCGCTCCAGTCCGGTCAGCAGCGGCTGAGCATCTCTCCTTTATCCAGGTCCCAACTTCGCGGGGTCTGAACGCGCAGAGAAATAGTACTAGAACATAGATCAAAGCCATCCTTGTTAGACCTATCTGGATATACACAGCAATAGGATGCTAGCAATTTCTTCATGCTCACTCGGACTCGAACTGCCTTTTTCCTTTTGTTTGTGGATATTTTGTATTAGTCATATCAATTATGCCACTTACACCCTTTTCTTCCGCTTCATTCTATCATTCCAAGCATAATATCCTTTTCTGGGGATTTTGTTCTACTCACAGTATGTCCAAAATATTTTATTTTCCATTTTTTGGCTTTGGCTTTTAGAGAAAGTTCTGTTTTCTTTCCAAAATTTCGGCGTTTATCTTTTTGCCCTCCCATTGTACGTTTAATATTTTCTTCCGTGTCCATACTTAAAAAGCATCTTCCTTTTTTCGGTCTATCTCAATGTTCAGCTTTTACCCCCACACAACAGGATTAGAAATACCATTTTCTCGATTATTGGATTTTGGTCTTACGCAGGGCTTGATTTCTAACGGAACGGCGTTCCTGTATCTCGCTGATTCATTCTCGCTATTACATTATATTATAAATATATAATTATTTCTCTTAAATTAATAAATCATTTTGAGCGCGTTCCGGGACCTAAAATTTTAGAAATCAATCACTTGATATGCCTGCATATTTTATGAATTTGTGTAATTTTCTTTCCGCTGCTTTTTCTAAAATTATTCCTCTCTTTAGTTTTCTGTACAGTATCCAGAATTTGTTATTGTAATTCATAAGTATTTAACTCGCCCGCCATATCACTTCTCCGTGGATGTTCAGGCTTCCTTTTTTACCAGTTGACATAAATGTTGTTTTCTTTAAATGTAAGTTCATAGAATATTTAAATTTTATAATAATAATAATATATTTAGCTATTATATATTATTACATAATTCCGAATTAAGTACAAATAAAACATCTGCACAATTTTGATGACATAAAATTTTTGCGTTTTCTCGAAAAGAAGTAAAGTGGACATGTCACGTTTTGAATGTTTGCTCCTCATTTCGCGCTCCTTTGTATCCAAGCCCAGTGCCGCCAGGGCACGCTCTCAAGTCACCCTTTGAGCTGGAAGCAGGGTCGCACCTCTGGCACACTGCTGTTCTAATAGCGTGACTTTTCTGACCTCTGCAGACATCTCGCCGCGTTCTTCGGCGGGTGCGTGTTACACTAGGGCAATCTGATATGCCCAAGCGTAGGAAGAGGGCGGTGAGTAGTTTTCAGTGGGCGAGAACATTGTGCAATGACGAAGTGGAGATTATATTTACTCTATAAGAATTAGTGGAATCATTCGCGTTTCCTTAATTATTAGCGACCGAGAGTGTGTGTGTGTGTGTGTGTGTGTGTGTGTGTGTGTGTGTGTGTGTGTATATATATATATATATAAACAAAATTATAAATTAAACAATTAATAACAATTATGAAAGTATATTTGATTAATAAAAATTTTGTGAGATATTATTAACTAAAGTAACTTATTTTGTCAAGATGTATGAATGGGAAGCTATTGTTTTTCATTGAAAATACCGGTATAACGTTTATTGACGTCCATACCGGTAAATACGTCCAATAGAGGTATTTACTAGTATATAACAATAAAGGTATTTGAGAAAGGTATGAAAAATACCGCTATTTTTACTTTTTCAATACCTTTTCGGTCGCTGTTCACTAGCAGAATCAAAGAAAACAAACTATCCTTGTTATCTTCTCTTTCATTTGTATTTACAGTATTTCAAAGTATTTCTTTTTTAAAAACATCTATTTTATGTATTTAAATATATCTTCAAAGATATGCTAAAAACTAAAAATAGAGTTTTAAATACAAAAATATATATTTCAAAGACAAGTATTTAAATATTGCTCAACCCTCTCTATAAACTAGTATGTGCGATCAGCAGTGTACTAATCTCAGTTCCCAGCTTGAGCGTAGTACTAATACATATGCCACGAGTAAGTCCGGAAAAATTTGTAGAATGAAATTGCAAAATATGGACATAAATATATAAGGAAAACGCTAAATAAACGAATATGCAAAATCAGATTTTCCTGCAATATGTAACATCAAATTTCATTAGAAGTAATTTAGTACAATTACACTGTGTAAGTATCCTTACAATACAAATTCTAATAAAAGCTAGCGATGATACATCACACACTCTCTGGCATTATTTCTAAATTTGCAATTTTCGAAAATTGATAGAGTTCAACGAAAATTGTAATTCTTTAAGCGTCCTTCTATCCATGGAAAAAATTGTTGTGATTTTTGAGATTTTTAATATATACATCAATTTCATTCTTAAATTACTCTAAAACTACGCGGTTTTGCAATAAACTTACATGACCTTTTGCAATTTCGAAAATACGGCGGGGTGGGCGAAAATGAGACCACCATCATATTTTGTATCGTCTTTAAACAAAAAAATTGGAGCTATTTTTGAGAAAAAGTTACAATTGTTTTAATTGCCATACTTCGCCCCAAATTGCACGAAAACTACTCAAATGTTTAAAAATTAAACTTGATCTTATTTTTCAGATCTATCAGAACAGATTTCAGTAAGGAAAAAAATATATCATCAATATTATAGTTGAAGGAAGACGCCCCCAAAAATTGCACGTTAGCAATTTTCTAAACATAAGTGATGTCAACAAACACCATAAATCACATTTCTCTTGCAATCTGTACGTAACACGAGGACAAAAATTTAATCAAATAATTTGGTGACGGTTTGAGAAGATTTCGAAAATGATTTTGAGGCTTAATGTAAAGGACCCTCAAAAATTAAAATATCCGTTTGAAACTCCCAAAGGATCGAGTTCTCTCAGGTAGATTCGGGAAGATCAATTTTGGAGAAAATTGGCAGAGCGGTTTGGGCGTTAGAATAACGTACCATAAACGGACAGACACGTTTTGGTGTCAATCGATTTTTAGGTATCAAGGACACATGTATTGTATTTTTTCGCTAGACCACGAGTTAGAAGAAGTAATGTAATATTTAGCAAGAGGATTTATCCACTTTTACTTTACCAGGGGCCCCACAATAAGAGTTTTCCGGTATCCGATTACATAATTTGTCGGAAAGTAGTTTTAAAATTAACAACAAAGAAAACAATTTTAAAATTTAGCTTCCGCGATTTTACTTGGGAAAACAGATTCATCAGGTGAAATCTATCAAGAAGACAAACGCCGTTTTGAGATCAAAAATCGAGTCGCAAGATAAAAGAGCTCGTACGTAATCTCGGCTCATACTTTCTGGTAGAGGAATGATAACGGAAGGTCTTAGAAGTAAAATGTATTAAAATAAGATGTTATGGCATAGAATATTGGTGATATCTACACAATTAATTCCATTTTCTTTTTTAAATCAATTTCCAAATCGGAATCGATATTTTGAGTACCGCCTCAAATAATTGTTTGATGGTATTCGAAGGAAGACGGAAATATTGAACAAGATATATAGTTTTATACGACTATTACAGATGATACGAGACCGTTTGGCTGTGTTACAGCATCACTAGTTTGACACGTGAAGAAAAATATATTGAGACTGAAAGGGACTGACTGCCCAGCTTGCCTGTCTGAAAGTTCGGCCTCCCGTGCCGCAGGCGGCCGGGTTTGGTCGTTCGTCCGCGCCCAGGCGGGTCGGGTGACGCAGGGAAAAAGGGGGGATCAGGTAGTTTTTCCGAAATTTCACTTTACGCCGCTCCTATTCATCCGATTTGCATGATTGACACGGCGTTGGATTTAGGAAGCACGTCGCCATCGCGCTATAAGCCCACATTTTTAATTTCTTCCGGAACTATGAGAAAACGTTTTCAAAAATTGTTTGGAAATCTTTTTGAAAAACGGCATCGTAGCGTGAATTCTATTTTAAAAGGAGTCCAATGTCGTTTAAGATCGAAAATCGGACAATTTGTTTAGACGTTATCGGTCTAGTAAATTTTGCTTATTTTAGTGCTGCCACGTGGTGGCGACAAATGGAACTAGTGTCGGTACATTTAGCCTTAATGAAAAACTAAGAATTACATAAAACACAAAAGATATTATTTTCTTTAATTTGTTGAGGGACCTGATGAATTCGTCTGATTTACGCTTCGGCTATTAGCCTAGGTTCTCGTGAATATTTGGCAACCCCCTATAAAAATTTATTTTAACCACCTATTCTTGATTTTGCTTTGCTTTGTTCTTAAGGTGTCATACACTTGAGTTTTCCAACATTTCTTTAACAAAACCCTGACAGAAATGTTACTTTGTTAATGTTCTTCAATAATTTTCTTACCCAGAGTTGACGTTTTCAATTTTATACCCTACATCATAAACACTTGATTAACACATCTGCAACTCGTCGAACTGAACAACAGTAAACGTATAGATCACAAAACAAAAACTTCGCGAATTAATAAAACAAAACCTAATTTTAAGAAAATAAGAAACTATTAAATTTCTGTTCTATTTATATTTATCTGTAGGTATCTAATTATAAGATCAAATGTTGAAATTGAGGAAAACTATAAAGAATTTATAGGGCTACAATTTTTATTTAGCCTTTTTTATGATCTGCGTCAGAACATGAGACATTCTTAAAAAACGAAGGAAAAATGTAATTTTCCCCTTTTTTGTTGATAATAAGGGTAAAAATCGGATATAAATTACTAAAAAACTCTGAAAACATTTTTATCATCTATAGAAAATTGCAAGGATAATTTAAGTCATTATTCATAGACGTAATGTGTTAAAAAATATATAAGAAGCTAAAAACGCGTTTTTTTTCATTTGTGCGAAATACTCAGGATAAATTGAATTAAACCAGGAGAAAATATTGTTTTTTACACTTCAATTACGATTTTCAACATAAATTTTGTTTAATTCTGGGGCAGATTTGTATATTTTATTCTGCCACCCATTTCACCCTGTGTGGGCAATTCTTTTAAATTTAATTTCGTAATTTGTTTGTATATTAAGAAAAATGAGCATTAAAAAAAACAAAATATTACTCCCACTATTTTTATATGATCGGCGAATTACCCACAGTTAAATTAAAATGTGTTTTCATTTACAAAATTTGTAGGTGAGCCAATGAATTTCCAATTAAAATATTTTAAAAGTTTTTTATTATTACCTGAATTTTCTCTTGGAATTTCAAAGAAAGCTGTACAGAAAAGCATTGCACAATGTATACTGCAAATAATCACAGCAACACGCTCACATCGAGTAAAAAAGCTTCGAGGATTTCTGAAAAAAGAATTAATCAAATATATTACATTTTAAAATTATTTTGATATCAGTTTCCTTTTATTGATGTTATCTTCTTGTTGAAGAAAAGAAACCTACCTTGTCAATACACTTAACCAAATATGATCTTCCTTTAAATTGTGGGAAATGTTTTCCAAAAATATTATCTTTTTACTCATCAATTGCTTTTCAGTTGATGGTTGCAAGTGACACTGTGCAGTATAATTGCTCCCTTTTACTAATGATAACCATCTATTTGCAAGAAAAACCCACCTTTGCTTTGTTTGAATATCTCGAACTACAACAGCATTCAAAAACCTGTAGAAAACAGGTAATGACTGAAATATATTCTGGTTTAAGTAAATAACACGATTGAATAGAATATTACTTACAATTCAAAAAATATACACATTTTTGTGGTCCTATTCCTTATTTATGTATGTATGTATGTATGTCTCTCTCTCTCTCTCTCTCTCTCTCTCCATATATATATATATATATATATATATATATATATATATATATATATATATATATATACTGAGACGAGCTCGAATATACGCCCTGGTAACGGACCGGAACGAGATCTTATGATTGGCCGGTATCCGAAAAACGAGGGAAGCCGACTGCAAGAAATTTTTTCCGTTGAAAGTTGAAGGATTCTCAGAAAAATCTCGGAGGAGGACGGATCGCTAGTCGCCAGCAGTGAACTTCACGCGAGATTTGTTTAATCTGAATACGAGAAGAGAATGAACATTGTACTCGTTTTTGCTGACAACTCGCAACGGAAAAGAAACGTGTATCAGTGAGAGTGAATTATGTGAATTCAGTGAGGGCTGAATCGGACTCTTTTCCGGCGCACGCCGAACAATTTCTGCATCGCCGCTACGTCACATCACCGAAGCAAGGAGCCAAGGCGATAACCATTCCTGAAAACACCGCCAGAGAAGCATTTGTATTGGGGAAGGGGGGAGGCAGGCCGATGCACTTCCCGGCCGAGAAAATTGGTTCGGAAACGCAGCGGAAGAAGGAGCAGAGGATCGTGGAGGCCAAGCTACCCCGACACGTCGCCAGCACGAGCCGTCGCGGCAAGCGCAGAGCGAGCTCCGGAGGTTGCGTAGAGCGCGATTGCCACGTCCCCGAACGCCGAGGCGCCAAGACGCCGCTCGCAGCACTCGACTAGGCCAGTTCACGTAAAACCCCATTGGAGAAGCGTGAGTACCCGTGCGACAGACGGTTGCAGAAACGACAGAAATGTAATTGAACGATGCTAAACCACACTGTTTGTTTCTTAAAAGCTTTCAAGTATTAGGTATTTCAAGTCACATTTGTGAGCGTTGATGTGTGGAACTCCTGAATGAAAGCCATGTTAAGAACAGAAATGATTAATTCAATTTAAACAAGTCACCCAATTAATCAAGTGTTAAAAAAAGGGGTGTTGTAAATAGTTTGATTAATTTTACTTTGTGTCGAATTTTGTTTAAGAAGTAGAGATTGAAGTGTATTATAGATTAAGAACCATTTGTCAGGAATGAAAGCAATTCAAAGTAGGAAGGTTCAACTTTGTATTCTTTGGGTCCTTAAGACCAAGGCATGCATGCACCAAATCGTGTACAAAGTACAATTCAGTAAATGAATCGTTCGAAATACTTAATTATTGTGAAAAGAGGTAGCAATAATTGCTCCGAATATTCATTTCCGAGCACGAAGGTCACGTTCTGTACGTGATTGTGTGTCAAGGGCTATTTTTGTTGAATTTATGTGTTTTTTTTTGTTTGTTTCTGTCATTCCTTGAGTATAGAATATACAGCATTGTATGCCAGAGCCACGAGTGTTTTGCTTGAGTATAAACCTGCCCGTATTCCCCACCTAGGTGCATTTTCAGACATAAGCCTCATCCAGGCAATCGATTCGAAACAACTCGAGAGGTCTGACGTCGGGACGGCAGTGAACTGTCGAACGACGCCGGTAACGCCCACGCGATCTCACACATCCTTAGGGCTAACGACTCCTTTTCGCAACAGAGCTGTATTATGCGCGGCACGTCGGAGGGAAGGCCACGACGTGTGTTCCGTTGCAATAACACACACTACACATATATATATATATGTATATTATCTATACATACATATACATATATATATATATCATATATATACATATACATATATATATACATATACATATATATATATATATATATATATATATATATATATAATGTGATGTCACGGGATTAGACAACCCCATAACGCCACCATCAGCTATGTAAAGAAGCCCACGAACAGAGAGGACTACGGTACGCGGTGGAGCGATGGCTGGTAAACGCGCCATCTGCCCACAGCTTTTCGAACTACGATGCCCGAACTAGTGAGTAAAGTTTTTTCCGAGAGGTCACGAAAGGAGGAGAATATGCACCCCTCCAAAATTTCCCCAGGCGCGAGTACCATAAGTATCGCGGCGCGCCTCGGAGGAACTCTTTTTCACTACAGCAGCGACGGCGACTAGACTGAACTTTTCGATTGCAGCAGCGACGACGGTTGTAAATTGATAGCATAGGAGTTTATTTTAACTTGGTAGTTATAAGTTAGCTTGAAAGGCGTATCTTCGAAAGTGTGATAATTAAGAAATAGAGTACACAGTTATTCGTCGCGTTCACAATATTTAAGAGAGCAAGCGAAGTGACTGTTTGACGTCGAAATAACTTCAAAGTTGTAAAATTCGCGCAGAAGGTCATTAATTAAATCCAGCATCTCACATTGCACGCTGAGACCACACATGCCTAAAGTGTGGTAGGTCGGCCGAGAATTTAAGCATAACTTCAGCAACATTAACAATTTCGAGGCTGGAAGCGCGAACAAACGTGTACGAGGCGCGGTAGAAGAAGAAGAAGGACGACCCCAGGAAGAGCGAAGCGTAGGCGAGAAGGACTTGATCTGGAGCGAGGATAGTACGGTTCGGAGGGGAATTGGATTGGCGGTTTCGAGCGAAGGAAACTGCTATGCGACAGGACGAAGTGGCAACGCGGGGCGAGCGGCAGAAAATCCCCAAGGTTACCTACAGGCGAGCGACGCGGAGCTGTTGAGGTAAAGAAACTGGCAACGTTTATGCGGCGATCAGCTGGGAAAGAGGATACGGTAAATACACGACAATTAGTGTTAAAAGTGGGTGAAACGTCTAGAATAGGTGGGAGAAGTATTTCGAACTATGTGAGTGGCAGTTTCCAGGTCATTTACTGCACGTGTCATTAAATTCATTTAAAGAGGCCATACCTTGTACAATTTTACATAAATGATTCAGGATTTTCATGTTGTACAGTTAATATTATCTGGAAAGATCAGTTTGTTCTATTGTATTGAAAGTAATTGCTTTTGTGACATGTACAAAGGTCTGATTTAAGTAACGTGAATGCCACGTTTTTTATTCAGTGTTATAGTGAGAGCGAAGCCCAAGGCTAGCACCTGTGAAAGGGTTTCCTTGAAAAAAGTGTCCTACTCATTTTAAAAGTCGTGCACGGAAAACTAGAGGCCAAAATAGTAAATAATTTGGTAGTGGAAAAACTCAGAAAGGAGTGATCAAATTGTAAATTGTAGTTGGTGAAAGTGTGTTCAAGCAGTCGAGGTGACGCCTATATATTTTTTTTGTCTTGTTTTATTTTTTCAGTGACCAGCTACTTAAAGTGCAATATCCTGTTATGAAATTGCGTCACATTTTCTCATTGAATATATGTTCATATTCATATTTTATTTGATTCGTGTCGAGGGTTCAGACCTTTCTCATACCCAAAAGATCCTGCTTCCTGAGAATGTTAAGCTCGCTTCACAAGCATTCATTGTAACACCACCTCGCCACGTGTGGAAGGTAGTAGGTGGGCGTGTTATAGTGACATACCAACATGTCACACATTTATTTACTAATATTTGTCGTAAATGGGGTAAATATACAAGGATAAACAAATAGAAATATGGCGCCCTAGCAACGGCAGCCTAGTTGTTGTCAAGGTCAATAAACTTCATTCTGGCCTTGGACCTGAGGGCACGGCTAGCTATCAAGTAAACAATTTAGGCATTGGTTGAGAAAGCAATGATAGTCTAGGGCATGGCTAGTGGATTATGTAATCAATTTAGGGATTGACTAGGAGAACAGTGACAGTCTATTCACGACGGACATGCGTCGAATATTTCTGGTGAAAAACAGTGAAAAAAGGCCGGCTTGAAGGGTGAAAAAAGTTATTTTCACATTCTGAAAGGGCGGACTTTGAGTAATTCTTGAGGCGACGAACGGAAATTAAATTTTCACGGGATGAAATAACGTGATGGACTTCGAATAATTTGCTGCGTAAAAATGTGTAACTTGTAATTTTCGTGTGTGAGCTATAATAATTTCAGACTGATAGAATTTATAAGATCTACAACAAGTTGGGACTTTTTGCGGGAAATTAATTTGAATGAATTTGTACGCAACAGGACTTGGAATAATTCTGTGTAAATAATGTTTCTTTAACATTCTCATCGCGTAATCAGAAAGAACTGGGAACATTCGCAAAGTAAATTGAAATTAGAACTACAAGTATTCGAGGCGGTGGGGATCAGTGACTCGACAACATTTGTGCAAGAGCAGGAGAGAAGACTCTGGTTCTTGGACTTTGGCATTCTCGTCATCGAGAAGAAGAGGAAAATGGTTCTTCGTGGCACCCTCGTTAAAGTGCGCGCGAAGACGGATACTGCAGGATAAGGTTCGAAAGAGCTCATGACCAAACGAACAATCTTTATTTGTTACAAATTTTTAAGTCATATTTTTGCCTGGCATTGAGAATAAACCATAAGTTTCTTTTGAAATAGAACAAACGATTTTCATTTGGCCAATTCAAGATAATAAATAGCTAGACAATATATATTTGTTTTCAGATTCCTCGCCACTCTGTATAGATAGCAGATGGGATAATCGGCTATTAGTAGGTAATAGGGATTATTTCTAACAAAACCATCGACACAGTTAGCGAGATATTGATTTTATTTAGATAACGGTTGAAGCATTAATTTTAATAATATTAATGTAACCTTTTCCTGGCACCCATGTTTGAAACATAAATTCGGAACGGGTTACATCGAAACACCCAATAATTTTATAAGCAGTTTGTGTGTACACACACATGCACAGACACACACACACACACACACACACATATGGGGTACTTTTCATGAAGCCCCTAGGACATTTTCAAATTTTTTCTCAACAACTGCTACAATTTTTTTCTTTCAATTTCTTGATTAAATAGAGTAAAATACACTTATAAAGGTGGCATAGGTCTGATTTTCACTGTTAACTCTGAGTTTTCAAAAATTGCAAAAGATTGAATTTTTCGGAGTCTTCATACAACTGAGAAATTAAAGAAAAAGATTTTTCCTTCCTATAAATTTGTTGCCCATAATTTATTCATTCATTAAGGTCATGTAATTTTTTTGGAAAATTTTAGTAGTTTTCTTGCAATGTTGCATGCAATTTGTGCAATTTTAAAAACACGACAAAAAAACATTTTCTTGGAAAGGTTAATTTTTTTTTTTTAAATTTATAGTAGGGATCACGCTCAATGCACTCTATAAATGTTGTAATGCCATTGTTTTTTTCAAAAATTACAAAATGCAATTTTTTGATTCTCTCACATCGGTAATATTTACATTAGAGGCACTTTCTTCACATTATTATATTTATGAGTACATGTTTGTTAAATATTGTCATAAAGTTTCTCAAAACCTCAACAGTTTTCGTGGAAAATGACCTCAAAATTTCAGATTTTCAGGAATGCACAAACTTAATTTCCTCAAAAAAAATAGCCACTAATTTATCCAATGGATAGTGCAAATTGCACTGTTTAATATGACATTTAGTTTATTTTGGGGTATTCTTACGTTTTTTGAAAAATTACAGTGATGTCATTTTTTTATTATCTCTCACACCATTAATATGCATATTTCTGGCACTTGTGAACACAATTATATTTGTATGTGGAAGTGCTTCCAATGACTTTATGTGAAGATTTTTGAAAACTGAAAACTGATATGGAATATATCTAAAAGTTGATTTTTTTTTATTTTGTGGGTTAGCTCCCTCTCTCACTCGACGCCTCAAATATTTATCGTATCTCATGTTACAGGGACCAATAAATTATTTATCTTTTGTCTGTCAATTCTTGAAATTAATTAGTTTATCAGTGATTTATTATTTTATTCAAAGGTTATTAGGAGAAAATGTTTTATGATTCATCACCCACTATGGATCTCAGGCTGGAGGTCTTCATTCCTCTTAGTATTTTTTAATTTTTTAAAAAGATGTAGGATATTTCATTTCACATTTAAAAGTGTACCTGGTCTTACGTTATCTCATAGACCTTACAATTAATTGATGGCTAAATTATTATTAAATTATTAACTTGTGATTTTTCCTTAAATAAGGTGATTTAAATGTCTATTGCTCATACCAAGGAGGTCGATGTCCTCTGTTGTTGTGCCATAAATGAAGTTTCTGGAGTTCACCCAAGCTTCTTACTGTGAATATTACAAACCAGTCTGTTGCACCAGTGGTAAAGTTTGCTTTATATTTTGAAACAAGCAAATGGGGCTATAAACAAAATAATATTAACATTTTTGCCTTTTCAAACATGAAACCGTAATTGAAACTAAGATTAATAAATAACATGAATTTTAATTGTTTTACCTCACTAACATCTTTGGATCCCATTAGTTTTATACCAACAGAAGATGAAGTGCCAGCATTTCTTTTGAATCCTGTGTACACAGTTATTAGGTAAGCATATTTGGCATTTGAAGAATTATCTGCCAGAAGAACAATTTTTCTCTAAAACATAAAAATCCAAACAAAATTAGTGTCTTCAGAAAGAGATTGAACAATGCATGTAACAATATATGCTCATTATATCTGAGCAATACATATTATAAGAATCCTCCCTCATCTAATTTTCAAAAAAGGAATATGACGCACATCACACATACATTTCGGTTAGGCAGAATTAAATTTGTCACAATTGATATATTTTTATATCATACAAATTGATTTTTTCTTTACTTGTAATATTTATAGAAAATTTAATGGGAAATCAGCTTGTTTCTTCTGAAGTCAATGGTATAAAGCAATTGAGTGAATATGTGGATGCTAGATCATTGTAAATCCCATTTTACTCATAGAAAAATGTATTGTAGTTGTCATTACCTTTGATTTATCTTTCTTATCAGTAAAATATGCCCATACCATGAGGAATATCAATGTCATTAACAATACTAATATAAATATGAGCATATTTAAATTATTATACAATGGTTGTATAATTGGTATAATTTCATTTGGGATCAATTTGAATGGAGAAAGACTCATTGACCCAGAGAAGAAGGTTGCATGCTTGCAGTGGCAATTTATTTGACTTTTTGTTGTAGCTGATCCTACCTGGAAACAAAGAAAAAAGAAAAAGAAAATTACATCCCATTTAATTTATTTGGAAGTGAAACACAACTTTTAAACTTACATAACAGTCCTTTTGAACCCAAGTCTGTTCTTCATTATTCCAATACTGACATAATGTTGTAGAAGTTTCAAAAAAAATTGTCATTTCAGATTCTCCAGATGGTGGTTTTTCTAACTACAAAAAAGTAAATAAACTTTATTATTGAGGAAAAAAGTAAGGTCTATTACTTTTTTATGTATTTATTTGAAAAAATATTATTATGAAATAATTTCTTTCCTAGGATTAATAACAATCCTACAATTAATGTCTAATCCAATATCTACAATTAATGTGATAAAAAGAATAAATAAGAATTGTTTTGCATACACTTTTCCTGTACACCCTTAATATCTCAAAAGCAGTAGCTATTCCTAGGCATGGGCAAAATAGACAATTGCCCATGGCCCCACAAGTCAAGGCAAAATAATTCAACAAGAAGGTTAATTAAAAAACCTTGGTTTTTTCATGAAATTTTCAATTAATTTTTCACTCTAAATAGTTATTTTCAGTCATTACTTAAGGATGAAAAGAATCAAACGATGCTAACATTAAAATAGTTTCTTATGAAATTCATATTTATTACTTCATGTATTTAACAAAAGTGATTTGTTCAATACAACAAAAATGTTTAGCATTTTAAGCTTGCTGTGGAAATAGTATTATTTGATCACTTCTTTTACTTAAAACTATTATTTAAAATCTATTTTCAAAAAACTTTTTTGGCTTGGATGTTGTAATTTTGGTAATTATTGAAATAAAATAACTCCTGTGATTTCTTGATACAACTTTCATATTTTTTAATGTTTTGGGATGAAAGGGGGCTATGAATCTGCATTGCTGCAGGCCCAAAACTGTCTAGCACCGGCATTGCCTAAGAGCCTTATTTTTCCAAAAATTTTTATTTATTATGGAATTAATATAATAACAATTTTCTCAAATAGTTAAATAAATAAGATTTAATAACCTATACAAATAAAACATGTATTGATTTTTGATAGTAATTATCTATAGGAGGAGAGACACAATTTTAACATACCTACTTAACTTTTTACTATGGCTACAATTGAATGCTGTTTCATTACATCATATGTGATATTATCTGCACATTTTCTTAAGCTCTGGAAACCCTCCTCCTCCTCTCTTTTATTACACGTTTGAATTATTACTTATAAAATATTTAAGGATTTTGGGACTGAGGAAAATGTGCATGGATGATATACACAATTGCAGACATTCAAATATGCAAGAACAAGAAAGTTCATTTTCAAAATCCTTTGTTATGTGATTAGAATTTACCAATCTTTTTAAATAAACCTTGATCATGTGGTAGTGACTTGATTTATTGTTAGATAGAACATTTTCTTAAAGTTTTAAATTAAATAATGATCTCATTTGTTTGTAATTAAAATTCTTACTGGTAGAATACCAACAAAGAACCATGCATGATTGTCTTCAGCTGTTTCATGAGTTGTCACAATTTGTACTCCATTTTTGTTAGATTCAGGAACAATCACCCCTTTTTTGCTAAAATCTTCAACAGAAGGCAATTCGTTCTGAGCTAGTATTATCTGGATATCAACAGTAGAAATAATTAATCATTTATACATTTTGGTTAAAATGATTTACAATCAAACTAGAAATATATTATAAAGATTCAATTGCTTCTTTTACTATTAAATTAGAAATGGGACGTGAAATGTAGAGCATGTAGAGTAAGAATTTAATAATAAGGTACCAATGTACAATATTTACAGTAGGAATTAATAATGTTTTTTCTAATTTAATTTTAAAAATAGGCGGTTAAAAAATTTAAATTTTAAATTAATTAGAAAACAATAACAGTTTCTGTGTCCCATTAGTGTAGCACCTGAAGATGTAACAAAACGAGTTACGAAACGTTGTGAAATTACTGAATAAATGATTGTCATAAAAAACTTTGAATACTTTTACTGGATAATAAAAGTTGTGCTAATTATTTTGGAAGCCTCAAAAATGAAAACAGACTACTCACCTTTAGTTTTGGGTTCAGTGGAGATGAAAAGTTGAAGATGAGTGACTGTCCTTTTTCCAAGATAAAACGATATAAAAGTAAATTATTTTCATTGTTTAAACTCCCATGATTATCTTGAGTAATGTTAATTGTGGCATTTATTTCTTCTACTTGTGAATTGTCAATTTTAAGAAATATGTCCAATGGTGTTGGAAGATTTTTTAATTCTTTTTGAGTTTCTGTATTTTTTAATATAAGTGAGAGTGAATGGCTGTTAATTTTTTTTGAAGTTGGATGCCACCAAAATGGATTTATTTGGGAAGTGGCAATCTAAATAAAAAAAGAAAACATTAAAGTTCTCACTGATATTGACAATGATGAACCTAATCATCTCAAATTTTTAACTGATGTTTTCTTTTTCAATTGAAAGCATGAAACTAAGGACAACCTTCTTAATAAAGTAGCAGTGCTACAAGATAGCACAGACTTCCTTGTATTATTAATAACTGCAGCATAAAATGGTGTGCATTAAAAAAGTATGCTTTATAATTGCTATTATTGCAAACTTTCTTCTTCTATCTAATATTTCAGCTAAATTTTGCCTACTCTCTTCATCAAATCAAGTGACTTGTAACAATGCACACTAATAGAGTATAACAGTTCATTTACTAATCTATCACTTTATGTAGATTATAATTAATACTACTTAACACTCACTTTATATGGAAAATTGTTCCACATGTGTAACAGTAACCTAAGTAACTCTATTTGCCTGATTTTTCGTCTGTGATTAACATTATCACCCAAACTGTTTACATGATTCAACCACCATTGATGACTTGAAATAGAAAAGGATGTAAGTGCCATTTCTGTTAAATTTACATTTTTCACAGAATAATGATGAATGATTCATGCCCTAAAACATAAATAAAAACCAAAGTTCAGACACATTTCTTTAGTGTTGTGGGGTGATTATAAATGATAGGAGCTGTATGTGTCAATAGGTTTAACACATATTATATAAACTAATTTTTATCGAAAGTATGAAAATGGCACTTACATCCTTTTTTATTCAAGCCTTCAATTGATTCAACTGAAGTTCACCAATAGATATAGCTAATGAATGGGACCTCGAGTCTGAAACATATCTTATCGGTATTGGGAATACTTTACACAAAGCCCAAGGAATATTAGAAAATGTCTAACTTGCTCCAAATTTTCCCTTTTTTTCTTTTCAGTAGAGCACAGTACACTTACAAGTATAGTAGAGGTCTCACTATCTTTCAAATCTCCTAATTTCGAATATTCCAAAATATTAAAATTTTTCAATTCTCTAATTACATTATTGATCTTTAAATGACTCTTTTTGGAAAATATCAGTGATTTTGCAAAATTTACAGTAAAATAATAAAAAATAAGTCAAGTGATTTTTAAAAAAGGAACCAAATTCTTTCTTTAAATTTTACTTTACAGCATTCGTAGCAAAAAGAAAGAATTCTAATGCTGCCAGAAAAGCGGCGATTTATTGACAGAAAAACTGATATTGATAAACAATTGGACAAATCCTGTTCCTATATGTGGTAAATTACTTCCTCTTACACACATCATGCTGTCAGAACCCATGTTTTTGTTCTTGATAGCGAAAATTTGGTTTGCGGCAAAACTGTCTGTCGGCCTCTTGGCCTGCGGATCTCTCCGTCACTCTATCGGTCTGTTCGTCCATAGCCCGTTAGTATGCCTAAACATACTAGAGAGCTATGGTTCGTCTGACATTCATTCTGCCTGTCGGTCTGTCCGCCTTTTTGTCAATCTGTGAGTGTCGATCGACCGACCGAGGTCTGTCCGCCTACCCATCTGACCGTCTGTTGGTATGTCCGTCTGTCCGATGTTTGTCTGTAAACAATGCTTGCGTCTAAGCTATTGACAGGATTTCCACCAAAATTGAATTAGAAACATTTTTATTTTTGGAGGTACTTTACACGATGCCTCAACATTTTCAATTTTTTTGTCAAAAAATGGCTCGACGTTTTTTCTTTATTTTTTCTCTTGGGTAGTGCAAAATATGCCAAAAAGGAATAGCGTAGATTGCATTTTCGTTGAACTCTGAATTTTCAAAAATTCCAAAAGGTCAACATTTTTTAAATGTCTTCTTACAACTTCAATAATGAAGATAGTTTTTTTCCCTTAATGAAATCAGTTTATCAGAAACAGATCTTGAAATAAGATCATGTGTCATTTTTCGATAATATGAGTAGCCTTTTTATAATTTTGAGTGGAACAGAGACAATTTTTAAACAAATATTTTCTCAAAACGGTTCCGAATTTAATGTTTAAATTTTGATTTTCTTGTAACATACGTATAAACCGAGTCATATATGTAGTACGGAGAAAGATGTGTAATGCTACGGAAAATCGATTACGAGATTTCAACGTGTATTTTTGAACGTTTGGCTGGGAGTCTGTGAACAACACTAGCGTCTAATTTATTCGTAGGACTTGGTCGAAATGAATACTCGGACAATCTAAAGTGGCTCGATGCCCTGCGATTAAAAAAAACAAACTTTAAATTTTGGGGTCACTTTTCATGAAACCACAGGAATATTTTCAAAGTTTTCTTAAAAACGGCTCCAGATTGTTCTCCAAATTTCTTGTAAGAAACAAACGCACTAGTAAAGATGGCATAGCTCCGTTTCACTGCGTTACTCCTATATTTTCAAAAATTGCAAAGTTTCTTCCTTCAACTACAATATTGAAGATATATATTTTTCTTCAAATACATTTTTTACTCTACAATTACTTCGTTAATTCATGTCAAGCACATTTTGTAAAAATATTAAGTTTTCGCGTAATTTTGAGTGAAAATGTAGGAGAAATTTTAAAAAATTGTATTTTGAAAGAAATTTAAACTAGTGGTGCTACAGAATGGGGCAGACTTTTTCGCACTAGCTTGTTTTTTAATTTCTTTGTGTGGGATAGCCTTTTCGTCTTATACCATCCTCTTGCCAGCTGCCATTTATCGCAGCATAAAGTACATATTTGCTTTCTCATATACGTACCGCCATGGAACGTTAATATTTCGCGTCAAAAATGCCTTGGATGTACAAACCCCTGAAAGGCAAAACTGCCGAACAGGAAGAAAATAAATTATAAAAAAAAAAATGCCTTGGTCTGAAAGATTGATGGCGATGGGCATCCCTGCCTGCCGACTGCGCAGTCTAATGATGTTCTAGTTCTCTAGACGGAACTATTAGGTTAAAATTATTTTTCTTTATTATTAAAATTATTAATTATTAAATTGGAGAACGTATAAAATATTTTAGTGTTTAATTCCATAGCCGCATCTCATTCTCAGGCTTAGAATTCGAGTGAAAATTTTCGCCATATCTGCGTTGCATTTACCGCAATATTTGACATGTTGAGGAGGCAATTGGTTCACTGTGAACTCGTACATCTGTTCTCATTTACAAACTATATTATTTATTTTATTAATTATAAAAATGTATAAACTTCTCTCGCCGATTCGTTGCAGATTGGGATTTGGCAGTTTCGGTTCACTGTGCATCGAACAAATAAAACGGTGAACATCCGTCTATACATTATTTGCAGTAGTTTTACGCCTAGTGATTGTCGTTACTAAGAACAGTTAATTTAGCCGTGCTTCGGATCCAAAATTGACCACTGAGCTTCGCCATTTTTCCAAAATACTGTCGTTTGCATTATCTTCCTTATGAATTAGAGGAGAAATAAAAACAAGAATGATGACAAAATATAATTCAAAGTATCCGACTTCTAAAAAAAATTATTTTTTTTGCACTTTATTCATTTTATTCAAATGCAGAAAAATCCGTCATTAATTCGCTTTTAAAATAGTCCTTTAACTTGATAGTTTCGAAAAATAATGTTATGTGACATGTTCAGTATTTGAAGACTGCATAATATTCATTTACACCCAAGTAATTATGAATAATGAAGTACCAATATTACCTGGACTCCTAGGGGAAAAGATCCTAAACTTTTTGCAAGCTCATTTGTTATAATAGCATAACCACTATCTCCGCCCAGTATATTATCAACTAACTTCTCAGGTAAGTCGATCTGGAATAAAAAAATAAAATTATTAAACTTTCTAAAATATCATATTAAATAGAATCAATTGAACAACACTTATGTTCTTAAAAATGTCTTAAAAATGTTATATGTTGTACGATAAAACCAGATACAAATAACTCATTCCATAGCTTTGTTTGCTTTTCGAGAATTTCCGCACGATCTTCACATTTATTCATTTTGTACGAATAAACTTGTCCACCTACGATTATGCAATAGTAATTAATTAGAAACCGACCGTTTTCTTTCTCTGACGCCATATTGACAACCGACGATTCTTTTATGTCTTTTCACTTTTGATGCAAGGCAAATTTTAAAATTTCCGAGTTGTCGTTTGGTTCAGAAACGAATAGTAAAACCTTAAAATGTTGTATCAACCACGGGTGTTTCTTGATCTTTTTGCCCCTCGGGTTACTTCCAACCTCCAGTCGCCCTCTGGGCAATATTTAACGCCCTAGTACATAAATAACTATGACTCACCTTTACCCGCAAAGAAAACACTGGAGAATCCACTTTTATTTCTTTCTGACTTTTAACAATACGATCCATCAGTGAACCGCCAACTTCGTGGATTATATTCATAAGATCTTTTGTGAGAAAGAACATCTGCAACAGAAATAGTACTGTAATTAAAATTGTAACTAACCCAAAGAGAAAAGTGTTCTACACTGCATAGGATAAACACTTATTTAAAGGCATTCTTAT
The DNA here is from genome assembly GCA_964035755.1 of Teleogryllus oceanicus. Taxonomy (NCBI): domain Eukaryota; kingdom Metazoa; phylum Arthropoda; class Insecta; order Orthoptera; family Gryllidae; genus Teleogryllus; species Teleogryllus oceanicus. Next base: position 21,123,727 of record CAXIVR010000011.1, on the reverse strand, counting down.
CAGTAAAAATAAAAATGGTGACGATACATGTCGCAGAAACAATGCCTAATAATGATGCCGTTTTGATGAGTTTAAAGATCAAATATGAAGGAGGGGTGTATGTGTACGCAATTTGTAGTCAGCATAATCCATAATAGTTATTTACGCACCTAGGGTGATGTAGGGGTTTTTATGAACGAGCAGTGACAAGAAGCCCGCGAGCCATTGGCACGATATCATTAATGAACGCTTGAGGTACATAAAATATTTTATTTTTTACTTAGTTATAATGATTCAATTGTAGATATCATCACTACTTATTTTCTACATTTTGACACATTTCAGATTGTTAACGGAGATACATACTTCTCTGAATCTAGCTGGGGCTTCGTGGCTGAAGATACTATAATCATATCCATATTCGTCATAACTCTCATCCGGAAATTCAATCTGTGGAGGTGGAGTGTACATTTCTTGAATCATTGCCATTGCTGTCGACAGTATGTGTACTATGTTCCTGAAATAAAATAATAAGATATTTGTTAGGTGTTTCTGAAGAACTTGTGTAGTAATCAAGCAACCTGGGTCTGTTCGTCCAACAGTCTGTCAGTCACTCATGATTAGACTACCCTGTTTAACAATCAATGATTGATTGATTTTTTCGGGTTTCCGGGCGCGTCAACTGCTTTGGTCATTAGTCCCGGTAGTGTAGTGCATGTTTTTCTCGGGAGATGGCGGTAATCTTCCCCCACTTGATGGCGAGATCCGGCGCCGACCTACCGTCGGCTAGTGGGGTTTCCCCGTAACCAGTACTCTCCCACCAGCGGGGCACCGCCCCAGCCGGAACAAGCTCTAAGCTTCCGACCGGTCTCCCGGAATATGTGGAAGTGTAGTGCATGTTAGTGTAAGTGTGTGTGTGTGTGTGTGTGTGTCTAAGGGGAGAGGAGAGGACAGGGAAGAGGAAGGACAGATCGCGCGCGGTCCGTGGCCCGTTTGGTAGGGTACTGCTCCGGCATTCGCCTTGTGTTGATCGGAGAAACCATGGAAAACTACCGATCAGGGCAGCCGGCCGCTAGAATTCTCCTCCAGACAGCGACTGAATTCGACCTAGCTGAAAAGCTAGTGTCGAAAATCCTGCCGCCGTCAGGACTCGAACATAGGACCTCCCGGTCAGAGGCGCTACAGTGATATCAATTGATGTACTGAGCTACCGCTCCCAGTTTAAATTGATGTCAACTGACTACAAATTATCAGCCTTGTTCCATGAAAATAAATCACACATTTATAAACAATTCAATGTTACAATACTAAATGAGTTGAATTTTCCTCTTATAAAAGAATTATCCTTCCTGTACAGGTCAAATTAAAGTTCGTGTCTTACTGTTTCTCCCGCATTGATGACTTATCGGTTGAATCCCGTTTGGAATGTCCATCACGTGTCTTCTCTTAGACTGATTTAATTTTTTTTACGCCTAACGTAATTTCCCATCGCCCATGATTCTATCAGTTTTTTCCCGGCTCGCCGAATAATTGTTTTCATTTATTACGCGCCCGCGAAACTTTCCGATTCTATACCATGTGTGAGTATCTATTCGCGACTACCTAATGTTCAACAAGAATTGTTGACTGCAGGAAACATCTACGATTCTTCTCTATTCCCGATCCATTCCAAATTCCAATTAATATTCAAAATACTTTTATCGTTTTTTAAGTTTCTGATATTAGGACTCTGAAAATATCGAACACAATTCCGTGTAACACTCTTGCCTATGTCTGAAATATTATCGCAATCCCAAAATTGCGCGTCTCGGTCCGCTGCTAGCGATCGAAAGAGACCGAACTCATCTTTCTATGCCTCACCGCGCCTCCCACGCACATATTCTTTATAGGGGCTTTACTTCCCTCCGGCATGCCATTATACTCGTATACAGTTGAATTTTAGAAAATTATGGATTTGGTACCTTTTAGAATCTAGCTCCTCAAATATATATAAAAAAATACAATTGGCAAAAAAATCAGCATTACGTTTATGTCATATTATGCAGTGCTTTTACAACTACTGTAAAAAAAGTTTGAAAAAAAAAATTAAATCCGTTTTTGTGAAAGTCTTGTTTGTGACATTAATTGAACTAATTGTGTCGAACGAATTTCATTTGAAGAAAAAATCTCTGTATTCTAGTAATTAACGAAACGAGTGAATAAAGAAGAAGGGGATAATTGCATGAATGGTATGTTCAAGAAAACGAGCGACGATAGGAGCGAATTTTCTTATATACCATGAGTGTAATTATTTCCTTTTATACACACCTTCAATATTTGTTTTCGTTTCCATTAACGAATAATTCAAATTTTTAAAAAGTCAACATATCTTTTCCACCCGTGGGGTGACGTAGTATTGCTTACGAAAGATATCTATTTTACTAGGCTTTGCATTGGTTCTGTTTCCATAAAATATTTGCAAATACTGAAAGGTACTAGACATATGTGGATAAAATATTAGAAGCTGACTAAGTCATGAAGACAATACTCCCTCTAAAAGTAAAGACAAGTCTGAGAGAGAATACAAGATGTATAAATATTGGAAAAAAAAACCAACACAACTGATGCGTACATATTTTACATTGGTAATCCTAAGACCAAATGTACAAACATTTAACATATATGTAAAACATTTAATATATTTATTTATTTATTTATTTATTTTACGTCAAAAAAACAGTTAAAAACTGCGTATGACGTGCTATGGGGAAAAGTGAATTGTGTGCACATTTTCAAAATTCTGTGATCTCTACACTAAGTCATATACTACTTAAATTTTGAATTTTGAAAGGGAGAAAAAAAACAACAAAATTCACGTTAAATATTTTATGTTGTTCCATAAGTCGTAGAGATAATCAAAGATTTTTCACGGAATGAATGACCATATTTAGTTAATTTTATTTAAATATTTTGATTACAGGAAGATGCCTAACGAAATGTGAATTTTTGTAATTTGCGAAAAATCAGGTCGAACGAAAATGAGACTTGAATGATCCCCTTAGCGACAACTACGCAATCGAAGGATAAAATTTAATCAAAAAACTTCAACAAGCTGCCGGTGAATTTCGGCGGGACGAACTTGTTTTGCGTTTAGAAACCGAATAATCGAGCGCACTTCACAATTGATTTGAAGGTTTATTGACTAACATGGCAACGAACAAATCAGTGTTGCGATAAAACGAACAGTCGCAGAGACATGAAATCAACTGACTGCGTAGTTGGGGACTAGGCAAGAGCGGCTGACGAACGAGCGTGACGAGATTGCCTGCGCGGTTGCTATGCGCAAACGGTAGTTAGTTAGTTAGCTAGTTAATGCCTTATTTTACGTGGCGAGACTCGGGCCATCAGGCCCGCTCTTCCGTTTAACCACGCAAATTTCGCTACGCTCCTTTCACCACCTAGCGGAGAAAGGAGGTATTATCTTGGGCGACGAAACTGGCGGATCTCAATTTTGCGCAGAGGCTTCTTTTAGGCTTGAGGATCTTTTACATGCAGTAAATCTACTACATGGGACAGTCGGCTTTACTTCCCCTCCGAAGGAAGGCGTACGAAGGATTTTTTCGCCCTTAAAAATCCACGGCTTCGATCGGGTTTGAACCCGCAAACGGTACTTACTTAAAAAATGACCTTTATATAAAAAATGATACTTACTCAACAACTTGTCTTAAATCGTGCATACTTGTATCTTTAGTATTGATTGATTCGTCTTGTAGACTTCTGGTCAGTTTCGCTGTTAAATTAACAGCTATTCGTGCCAAAGAATAATCGAATGCTTCTTCATCTTTAGTAACAATTTTTCTTAAAACTGTCGCTACTTGATATACGCCCAAGAAAGTGTTGAGTGGTTTCTGAAAAATGTGTAAATAATGTTGTAAATGCAAACATCAGAGACTTCAGCTATTATAACAAAATTGAGCAACGTAAGTCCTACACACTATTTCTCTAGTTGTTGGTAAATCAATGCTTCTTACCTTTTCTAGAACACGTATAATCTTACGTTTCATGTAAATCTTCATGGTTGAGGATAGGTTGGCATCAACCATGACCCCAGCCAGAATAGAAGCTGTATTAGCAGCAACTGTAATAAAAACAAAACTCATTTTCAGTCTGAAATTAAGAAATGTACCCAAACCCAATGTTCAGGACTCGTTTGACACGCATTCCTCTACGAAAAATTAGAGTGATCGTAATTACATATGATGGATTATGTTTTAAAATTTAGGTGAATAGCAGGATATCCAACTATCGTCAACAAAAACCGCCACATTTACCGATCGCGATAAATATAAACCATTTCAATTCGATTTTCAGAAACATTCAACTGTGTTCACAATGAATAGTGATTGTCTTCTTTCAGAATTTGCCAATTTCCCTCATTTCAATCATTTTGGAGAAGTACTGAACGACATGAAACAACATTTTCGACGTTTTTGATTTCCTACATAATGAATGTATAATACATTCCTATTGAACGTCTACGGAAGACGTTGTCAGGTCTTCGCTTTGTGCGATGAAATCGCTGGGATTAAGCTAGAACAGCTTTACTAAAGCCAAGTAGCTATATAGCCGAGGAAAGCCACACATGTATATTTTCTTTTCTTAACCCTTATTTATTCGTGCTGGCGTACTTTATACGCCACTGGAACTGTTATCGCCGTAGGTGACAGATAACATCAGCGCGAGTTCTGACATTTGACCTAACCTCTCAGGGCATTCAGCTGCATCCTCCTCGATACAAGATTGCGTGAGCTTACCTGCAATGGCTGGACGATTGTTTTTCCTTAGGAAAGTGTCCGTTGGCGTACTTTCTACACCGCGTGGCTACCAATGTGAGTTGTCATTTTCCTTTTAATTATCACAGGATTTTTAAATATATATTCATATAATTAATCTAATTTATTTTGTTTTACATTAGGAACAATACAGAGATGAATAATACATCGGAAAAGCAGATATGTGAATTATTACACAAGGAATCGTCAAAAGACGAAATTTACGATGCTGCAAGTGATTCTGAGAAGGACGTAGTGGCCGAGAGAGAACATGACGCGTGTCCTAAGCTTGATTATGCTAGTAGCGATTTAGAGTGTAGGTATAATTTAATTGGGAAAGTCAAGGTTACAAAGTGGAATAAAACACCGCTTGTTAGAAAATTTACAAAACCTGAAAGTCGTGATGATCAAGAATAATCACAACAAAATTAAGAAATTACTGCCAAATTACTGCCTGAGAAAAAGACTGCTCTACTACAATTATTACACTTACTGCTAACTGGGGCTACGGAGCGTGCGCGTTTTTATCTAAATATTTTCTTTTTCTTCCTTGTCCTATTCTCTCCCCTTATTCACACACACTAACATGCACTACGCTACAACACATGCCGGAAGACCGGTCGGGGACTTAGAACGTGTCGCAGCTGGAGCGGTACCCCGATGGAGGGAGTTACCTGTTGAGGAAAACCCCGCTAGTCGACGGTAGGTCGGGGCCGGATCTCGCCATTCAGTGGGGGAAGATCACCGCAATATCCCGATGAAAAACATGCACTACTCGTAAGGGAGTAATGACCTCAATAGTTGACGCGCCCGGAATCAGTAATAAATCAATCAATGAACTGAACACAAAATTTAAGTTCTTAATGCTGCGTGAAACTGTCAGACTTCATACTGATCGTTCACGCTCACCGTATGTTCTTATGAATGTTTACCACACGGTCCCTCACATGTTCATCATGTTTCCGGCATGTACCCTCGCAAAAACCTCCGCAGACTTCTCTTATGATTTCTCACATCAGTGGCGGGCAAAACCGCGCCCGGAGCGCAGCTCGTTCCAGAGTGAACCTTTGCTATCTTCGCTTCCCAGCGTCCACGAGTGTTGACAGGGAGAGCGAGAGCAAATATGCAACGCGGCGGAGACACGAGCGTCGCGTAACGGCCATTACAACGTCCGTATTTAACGGACGTCAGTACTCCGGGCACACGAGCTGTGCGTTCGTACATGGCCTGACGTCATCGGTCGCTGAAAATAAACGAAACGGACTCCATGGCGGTTGTAGCTGTTGTATACCTATCAAAAATTGCTAAGAGAAGGAAAATGACATGTTTCCACCCTATTAACAGCCAACGACTCCTGCAAACAGCATTCGCTGTTTCGCGACGTCCGTTGCCTACAACGAACGACATGCAGCGCGCTCGTGTACCTTGCCGTGTTTGTATCTGTTACCTCTGCGACGGACGCATTTTAACGCCCGTTAAAATGCGTGCCGCGGGTTTTAAACGTTTATGAAATACGAACGCATTTGCTGCGGTCAATTCGCATTTCTCATGGCGTTTGATCAACCCTGCTTCCAGGGATCTTGTCATCGGTCAGCGAAGCACACTGTGTATATGTCGGCGATCTGAAAGGCATTATTTGTTCTGACGGTCCTGGTACCCTCCCCATGACTTTAAGATGTTTAGTTACCACCAAGAGCTACTCGCCCTCAATTCCCCGCTGCCTCGATTATCAGGCAGTGGTATGCCATCACCTATCTATCATTGTGGCTCGCATGAAACTACAGGGTGGGAGACCAAGAGACCCACAGTGTACGCGCAAATTAGTCTTTCATATCTGATTTGCAATTAATGCAAGAGAATTGTTACGTGATTGTGATTGACGAGAATAAGTGTGCCAAAAATAACGGTAAATTACGGCACTACGTACATTGCGATTCTTTTATTAGTGTGCCGCGATTCTGGAACATTCTGCTTGGCCGACGGGCCCTCAATTGCCGGGGAACGGTGCGCTGGACTGCCCTGGGAACGCCGCACAAGGTCTCAGCCTGTAAAAGGGCATGCTTTCCTGCCTTGTTGAATACTCGTTTTGTGATGGCTCACTTGAAGTTTACTGTCACAGAAAGTATCTGTGTATGACACATTCCTAAAATGTATCAAACCGTTATGTGCATCATATCCTCGAGTCTTTATTCTAAATGTTCACAAATTAAGACCTTAACTTCTTTGGGGACTCCTGAAAGTTCGTGTATATACATCCCCACACGGAAGAATAATTACGGCACAATATACAGGAACAGATCTCTGCAATACTACAGGACATCCTTGGGTGAACCAGGACTTATGTAGATGTCCAGAATGTAAAAGAGCCGTGGTGAGCAGTTCGAGCATCGTCTCCTATATTATTTCAGTAGTACACACACCTTTTGCGGCTCTCACACGCAAATCTTGATTTTGATTTGATTTTTCGTGTTTCCGGGCGCGTCAACTGCTTTGGTCATTAGTCCCGTTAGTGTAGTGCATGTTTGTTTTTCGCGGGGGATGGCGGTGATCTTCCCCGTTGGATGGCGAGATCCGGCGCCGACCTCCCGTCGGCTAGCGAGGTTTCCCCTAACCAGGACTCTCCACCAGCGGGGCACCGCCCCAATCGGGACAAGCTCTAAGCTCTCGACCGGCCTCCCGGAATAAGTGGTAGTGTAGTGCATATCAGTGTAAGTGTGTGTGTAAGGGGGAGAGGATAGGACAAGGAAGAGGAAGGACAGATCGCGCGCAGTCCGTGGCCCGTTTGTTAGGGTACTGCTCCAGCATTCGCCTGATGTTGATCGGAGAAACCACGGAAAACTACCGATCAGAGCAGCCGGCCGCTAGAATTCTCCTCCAGACAGCGACGAATTCGACCTAACTGAAAAGCTAGTGTCGAAAATCCTGCCGCCGTCAGGACGCGAACCTAGGACCTCTCGGTCAGAGACGCTGCAGTGACATCAGGTGAAGCACTGAGCTACCGCTCCCGGTCAAACAAGCTTGATAAATGAGGTCTCTAAGGAGAGAGAATTTCACGAAGACGTGATGAATTTAACTTTATTTACTTTAAAATATCAAAGATTTGTTTAAAAAACGCGGCTAAATATTCATGTCAATACTCGGCCGGAGTTTGTCAATATTGCAATACTCAGCCGGAGTTTTGAATCTGTATTGTTAAATAACTCCTAAACAAAGCGGCTTAGAGCCTTAAAAATGTTTGATGAGATTTTCTTGAACATTGTCACATTTTTGCTGGTTCGACGCTTCTCGATTCAACCCCACCTGTTCAGCCTGTAGAAGCTGCAACTATATGTGAAATTAAAGTAATTAGTTGATATTCTACCGGACTGAATTACACGAGTGTACCTCTGTGCTCGATAATAACGTTAAATAAGAATAGTTTGTATTGACAAGAGCGTATTGTATTCTTATCAACTACAAGGAGACATATAGAGCAAGTGACGGAGGATAACACGGTCTTTAAGAAAAAGATATAGATAGATATTTATTATTTCTGCAGGTAGGTATATACAACCTGGTGGCAGAACACTACAATTTACATATTACAAATAGGAATATTAACTTCAAATTACTTATCAATGTAACTTTAAATCATTTAAAGACATAATAATAATAATAATAATAATAATGATGATGATAATAATAATGATAATAATAATAATATAATAATAATAATAATAATAATAATAATAATAATATAAGAATGGTTGAACAATTCCTGTTGATCCTGTTTTATATAGTAGAAAGATGGATCTTTTTTAAACTATTGGACCAAATAGGATCAATCAATACAGAAATCAGGAATTATGATGTATAATTCATATAAGTAATACATTATCTATTGCTTTACGTTTCGCACATTTAGCAGTGCCTTTTCAAAAGCATTTGATAAGTAAAGCATTCGAGAATCGGTTGGCAATAAACATAACATTTTTGAGTAGTATACAAAACAAAGGAATACATTAAACATACATATTAGAGATATATTAACATTTAACAACATTTTCAAGTAAAGTATTTCTATAATATGCCGAAGTTGGCGTCTAATTTATAAAATGGCCGCACAGCAGAATTAAATATAAATATTTTCGAGTTTAATACAAATATGCTACAAATAGCACGAGTCGACACTGCAAAACAAATGTGAAATTTTGGCAAATCAAACTATAAAGTAATAATTGGAAAATTTTAATTATATTCTTTCACAAACCTGTTAGAGATCCACCAGCCAGAAGATTTGGAATGGATTTTTTGCTACTTGTTCCAAATAGTGTTTCGTTCAAAAAGTTAGCAACGTCCGTACCAAGTTCCGTTGTTACTGGTTTCACCTGTTTTATTAAAAAGATATGGAACACAAATCAATTAATCTAACAATAAAATTACTAAGTACATAAAAGTATTACAGTATCATTAATAACTTAATCAATCTTTCGAGAATGAAGAAAAAGTAAAATATTATTTTTTTTTGGGAGATTTTCCATGTATTATAAAAATTGCTGAAAAATTCGTTACTCTACAGCACTTCGTCGACGAATTCTGTTGATCCGTAACGTCCATCACGTATATAGTTTCTTGGTTGCCTAGGAAACGCTGTATCTTGGTCACAGTTGGGAACACTTCGGCCTTCATACTGAGACTTTCTTCAGGGCATAATGTATTATATATTAAGACCTGTTGTACCTCCCGCCATAGGTTACTCACTCGCAAGTTCATGTGAATTTGCGATCGTCGCAGGAGCATGGGATCTTTCTGGTGTGAGAAAACACTCATCCAGTCATAGTTCTTAACAACATATTGTATAATGTCAAAGCACATTGACATAGTACATGTCCTTCCACCAACATTAAATTACTGAAAGTTCAATTACGAACATTTGGGAATACTCCGGGAATAAAATTATCTAGTCATTCATCAAGAAAGTTCTCGTTAGCTTTTGATTAATCATAAAAAATCTAGTGTTAAAACACCACATACTTTCTCGCCCTTTGTAACAGTTACGTAATATTATTATACCACAATTTCTGTTCATAACACAAATCTCAGTCAATCTTTTTTAAACTTCCCTTATTTACATACTCCACCACTTCCATGCAGTTCATTAACACACATGCCCGGAAACCGGTCGGGAGCTTAGAGCTTGTCCCGGTTGGGATAGTGCCCCGCTGGTCGGTTACCTGGTTGGGGAAATCCTCGCTAGCCGACAGGTAGGTCGGCGCTGGATCTCACCACTCTCGTCTGAAGATCACCGCCCCCTCCCGAGAAAAAAATCATGCACCACACTTCGAGAATAATGACCTTAGCAATTAACGCGCCCGGAAACACTTATCAACCAGTTAATCGAAAATAAGAGTAGTTTTCTGTTGTAAAACATCAGCTCTTTAAAAAAGATCATGTACAAGATTTTGAAGAAGCAAGTAGTCTTAGCTTAATTTGTGATTGAAATTAATGCACTTTATAACAAGTTCTCAAAACCCCCTCAATTTTTTTCACGCGTTGAAGAAGAGGCGCTTGAAAAAAAGCGCGGGTCAGATTTTCGTTTAAACACTGAAATTAAAAAATAAAAATAAAAAAATAAAAAAATTGGAAATAACACGAGAAAGTATGTGCTATCGTAGCGTCACTAGTTTTATATATGGTAATCATGAATAATAATTTATAGTAATGTTAAACATGACACGTATTCTAAACCGTTGCCCATCGAAACTCCTTCCCTTGTTACATTCATTTCATTTTTCTTGCTTGAGCACGCATGGAATCTTCGCAATCACTGTCTGAAAACGGAGATGGGCTCGCCCACCCATCTTGCCGTCATGCTCGGACCGGGAGCGGTAGCTCAGTGCACATCAACTGATGCCACTGCAGCGCCTCTGACCGGGAGGTCCTAGGTTCGAGTCGTGACGGCGGCAGGATTTTCGACACTAGCTTTTCAGCTAGGTCGAATTCAGTCGCTGCCTGGAGGAGAATTCTAGCGGCCGGCTGCTCTGATCGGTAGTTTTCCGTGGATTCTCCGATCAACACAAGGCGAATGCCGGAGCAGTACCCTACCAAACGGGCCAGGGGCCACGCGCGATCTTTCTTTCCTCTTCCTTATCCTATCCTCTCCACCTTCACACACGCTTACACTAACATTCACTATACTACCACATATTCCGGGAGACCGGTCGGGAGCTTAGAGCTTGTCCGGCTGGGGCGGTGCCCCGCTGGTGGAAGAGTCCTGGTTAGAGGGAAACCCGACTAGCCGACGGTAGGTCGGCAGCAGATCTCGCCATCCAGCGGGGGAAGATCACCGCCATCTCCCGAGAAAAACATGCACTACACTAACGGGACTAATGATCAAAGCAGTTGACGCGCCCGGAAACACGAAAAACCAAACCAAATCAAACCAAACCCTGAAGCTCGGCTCCTTTGGGCCACGGACCCGCTACTCACCGTATGCGTTGCTCTGTTGCACCGTTGGATTTCTCGTACTTTAAACTAGCTTACTTTTGAATACCTCGGTTGCAATGTTTCTCGTTCGTTTTCACACTAAATGCGCCATAGTTCGTGAAATCGCGAAGCACCTTATCGTCGTCTTCTCTTGCTTGCGATAGATTTTCATAACTTATTGTGCGCTCGCATGGATAAATGAATATGCGCTACTGCTCTCTAGTTATTCATGTTTATACTTGGGTTTTCATAACGTGGCGCGTCAGGGCCTTGTCTTCACAATGGAATATGGCACGTTATTTAAACACACATACACACACACACACACAGTCAGGTCTGCATATCATGTAAATATATTATTATGGTATCTGTCGATGTAGGTATGCAATAGGAGCAACATAGTGAATATTGAATAGGTTCTTCAAATAGAGATGACACCAGCTGTCCCAGGGGAAAGAATCTCAAGTACAGAATACCGGGAGAGGTTAGTTAGTGAATTGCAAAGTTTTACGTGATTAGACTCAAGCCACCAGGCCTGCTCTTGCGTCTGACCTCGCAAATTTCGCTACGCTCCTTTCACCATGTAGAGGAGAAAGAAAGTATTATCTCGGGCAATGAAACACGAGGAGATTTGAATTTAACTCAGAGGCTACTTTTAGGCTTGAGCATTTTTTACATGCAGAAAATATACAACATGGGACATCCGGTTTTACTTCCTCTCAGGTGGCTCAGGGCATCAACTGATGTCACTGACGGGGAGGTCGTAGATTCGAGTCTCGAAGAGGTTGTCTAGTTAGGTAGCTAGGTCGAATTCATTCGCTGTCTGGAGGAGAATTCTCGGAGGACCAGTAGGGAACGTAGTGTTTCCCGGCTGGGGCGGTGACCTACTGAAGGGGACACGTGGCGGAAACCCCGCAAGTCGACGTGCAGGTCGGCGAAAGATCTCACGTTCTAGCGGGGAGACCATCACCACCTCCAAGGAATAGCATACCTACACTTGAGGGTCTAAGAACTATAACAGTTGACACGCCCAGAAACATAGTAGTCAATCAACCATAACGTAAAATTTCCCTCATGCGCTCAGTCTTCCTACCTCTTCTTGCCGTACACGTTATCTGGTTTCATACCACCGGGAGCCGTAGCTCAGTGTATCAACTGATGTCACTTCAGCGCCTATGACAGGGGGGTCCTAGGTTCCCACTCCCCACGGCGGCAGGATTTTCGACACTAGCTTTTCAGCTAGGTCGAATTCAGTCGCTGTCTGGAGGAGAATTCTAGCAGCCGGCTGATCTGATCGGTAGTTTTCTGTGTTTCTCCGATAAACCAGGCGAATGCCGGAGCAGTACCCTACCAAACGGGCCACGGACCACGCGCAATCTGTCCTTCCTCTTTCTTGTCCTATCTTCTTCCCTTACACACACACTAATATGCACTACACTACCACATATTCCGGTAGACCAGTCGGGAGCTTAGAGCTTGTACCGGCTGGGGCGGTGCCCCGCTGGGAGAGTCCTGGTTGGGAAACTCCACTAGCTGACGGTAGGTCGGCGCCGAATCTCGCCATCCAGCGGGAAGACCACCGCCATCTCCCGAGAAAAAACATGCACTACACTACCGGGACTAATGACCAAAGCAGTTGACGCGCCCGGAAACACGAAAAAATCAAACCAATAAGCGTACTCTCTGTTATTCACTTACTTTATGCTTCCAGGTGCTCACATTATACATGCCATGAACATCAGTGACCACAAGAGTGATTGTAGTGTCATAATTTCTCTCTTGGCTGCCACGCGAGAGTAAAAGGGAGGCTTCGTATGAAGTACCATAGTCTATTAATTCACCTGTACAAACGATTTCACTAGCTTTTATCGGTACCAACAGTTTTCATTTCACCCTGTGATGTAAGAATGGTCGACCAACCAAAATTAATATATAAATAAATTGCAATGTTGGGATTTAAATCGTTTAATTTTAAAATATTTATAAATTTAAATAAAATTATTTTTAAATTATTATTTTTTATAATTTGAATATTTATATGAATAAAATTATTTATTATTCAAACGTACAAATGTTTTTATTTTAAAATTAATGAGCCTCTATCCAGAGGGAACTAAGCACATGCTAAAATGCTTGTGCGTTGACCTACCCTGGTGGGGATGAAATGAGTTAGCGCTCATGCAAATATCACTTTGAAGAAATAAATCATTAAGGTTGAAGAAGACATAATGAAAGAATTTTTCCAATGTATTCTTTTATTTAGAAATGCATGTAATTATTGTTAAATAATATTAAATACCACTAGTGGGAACCTGTGAGTATTGGACGATAGCTGACAAAAACAAACTATAGAAAGGATAATTTTGTAAATGAAAGTAATTTAATACGTTGTATTTTGTCTGTTAAAGTTTTGCTCAAACTTGATTTTTTTCTCAATATTTAAATGTAAATAAAAGTATGTTAAGTAGTTTGCCTTGCCTTTCAACATCTATTGCCTGTGACCCACACATAATGAACTAATTTTTCAGGATAAATGAAAATACTTTTAGTTTACGTATTAAAAAAATATTTTCGACGTCTTCCTACAACTACAATTATGAAAATACACTTTTCTTTTTCTTAATGAAATGTGTTCATCAAAAAGAGATCTTCAAATAAGGTCATATGTGATTTTCATTTTCTTTAAACCATTTTTTCTTAAAAATGGCAAAAAATGTCATTAAATTTAGACCTGACATAGATACAGGACGCTTAAGAAAATGGTGCAGATGTCAAGTTCGTTGAAATTCCTGATTTGTAGAAAATTTTAAAAATATTCAAATTTTTCAATGTCTTCCTACAACTACAAGTGTTAAGGTGTACTTTTTATTAATGAAATGTTTTGTCAAAATTACATCTTCTAAGGTCATGTTGAATTTTTTGAAAATATGAGTATTTTGTGTTATTTGGCGACAAACATAGTTGTCCGTTCCGAACTTACTACGCTTCATGTACCTAATTCCAGGCAGTTGAATGCTTCGTAAGTTAGAATCTGCATTAATAATTATTAGTTATAAGTTAATTCTAAGTTTGTTATAAGTTAGAATTATTATTTCAAATTTCTTTGTTCGTTTACATTCGACCTTTTGTTATACATTTACAAATTAATCTTTTAGAAATTATTTAAAACATTTTAAATATATGAAATACAAATTGCTAGCCTTCAGGGAAGATGAAATTGGAATGCAACAATGACTAGGGAGCAATTTCTGTGAATTGCCTCTTATTGATGGAACATAATTTACCTGCATGAAAAGCAGTTATAATTGTGAAATTTGTGTCGATATTTGCTTGAAACTATTTAGTTTTTGCACCAGATGTTGTACAATTTGTAATGAGCAGAGTTGGGCAATATTCAAATACTTGTATTTTAAATACGTATTTTAAAGATATTTTGTATTTGAAAAACTGCATTTTTGAATTTTTTGGGCATGTATTTTAGAGATGTACTTAAATACATAAAGTAGCTGTATTTTAAAAATTAAATACTTTAAATACAAAAACAGAACATAGTTTAGAACGAGGATAGTTTGTTTTTGTTTGATTTCGCCAGTGAATGCAGGTAACTGTAACAAAAATAAAAGCTCCTTTCAGCTCTGAAATTGCATTCTTTTCATTTTTAAATTATAAATCTAAATCATTAAAAATGCTGGACAATAAAAATGCGTTTATTCATTATAACATTAGTTTATGTTTATCCACACCGGTTGAATGACTGTTTTCCTTTGCAGGTTTTATCCAGAAACTATTCCCGGATGAAATTACAGCAGAAACATGTGTTCACCACTACATATTTTATGTGGAATGATGAATTTTATGAACAAAAGGATGGTGCCGCCATGGGCAACCTTCTTAGTCCGGTCGTCTCCAACTAATAAATGGAGAGCTTTGAAGCTGAAGCTCTGACACCTCGCCACGGTCCAAAATTTATTTGAAATGGAAAACTGCATTGAAACCATTTTATTTTCATTTACTATTAATTTCTTATTTCGGAACCAATTTGAAACATCTGAAATTGTAATATTTACGGTTTCTTCATTTCAAAGAATGTTGGTTTCATCCGCCAAGAACTGTTCTTCCGTTTCGAATCGTCGATGTCATATCGTTTACGTGTAGTAGGAAGAGAATATCGATCCCTGCGGGGCTTCATGTGCAATTGGCAATGAATGGGAAATGTGTGTACATTATGTTCCATCATTACAGTAAGGCATTTCCACTTTCTGAGATCATGTTTAAAGTACGAACATACCAATATTGAGCAATATCAAGGATTTTTCTCTTGTATCTTTTTGACAGTTAATGTAAGAAAATGGTGATGCTAGTATGACGCATGAGGGTAATTGTACAAATTATGAACATATTGTATATTGTACAATCAAATACATTTAAAAAGCAAATTTTTGTTTCTGCGTAAAAATGCTACAATTTGCACGAGTCGCCAACGATTGGTCGAGAAATTAAGTCAAAATTAATCCTCGATTTTCCATCATCAAGATAATATGTATATGATTTCTTAGGATGTGTGTCAGAGTTCCGAAATTAATCCTCACATGTATCTGAAAATATTTCTATTTGGATTTTTATTTTGTTAATTCAATTTAATCTTTATATCAAAATATATATTATTATAAATCTATGGTTAATTTGCGACAAAGGTGAAAAAAATAGTGCAGAGATAGGCCTTAAGTTTTATGTATTCTTGGTGAGTCATCTATTATAGGTACTTTCTTCTAAATCAATTGTGGATTACTAATTGATCCGGTCTCATAATCAATATTTTAGGGAAGATTATTCGATAAGGAAAACTATAATATTAATATTTCTTTAAGATTAGTAATTGCATCAGTTCATTACTTCCAGCAAATATATTACATTTCATAACTTAAGCTTGTATTGTTATTTTCACTCAAGAAATCGAAATTTGTGCATGTGATTGTAAATTTTTCTTACCGTATCCATCGTCTGTCTCAGTTGCTTTCTGAAAAAACTGATATTTAAGTGGCCACTCCTCTTCATCGTTGAAATCGCTGCATGATATCAAGAGGTCAGTAATATATTCAACACTCGATTCACCAAGAAAGCAATCTCCTTTGGAAGGACTTTTGTTTGTCAATATTTCAACAGAAGTCACACTCTTGGAGAATAGGCCACCAGCTAGAAACAAATAACCTCGATTGTGCTAATGACGTTGATTACTTTCACAATTAGAGTGGCAACAAATTGCCACATTGGCGAAACTGATTTTGTGAATTCTTCCTATTGTGTGTTCTAATGTAGTCTAAAGGGCCGATTCGTTGGAATTGGAAATTTTTGCACTCAAGTGTGCGAAATGCTTTTCAGGTGATAAAAAGCACTTTTATGAGCACCTTTATCCTCTTGTGAGGAGTGGGCTACGATGAGGCAACTGATAGCATTAGGGGTATATTAGAGATTCTTTCAGATGTCGATGAAACGACTGATGTGAAAGGTCATTTATTTCGAACCTCGTGATAGAAAGCTAGAACCAAACTGACCTTCGAAGACATATTTGACCTACTGCAAAGAACTGGACAAATTATGGCACTTTTGCGAGTTTTGTGAGTGATGAACTAAAAGTGTTACAAGTGAAAGATGAGAATGTGCTAGTTTTCTATTTCGATTCTGCTCCATGCATGCTTAAGTTAGCTACTGTATTGAAAGTATATTATCCTAACATGGCTCATTTGACAACTTTGGCTCATGGACTGCAACGTGTTGCCGACGATATTAGAAGAGAATTCAGATTAATTCAGAAGAGAAAAAAATTAATTTCGGCAACAAAAAAGTATTTTAGTAAAGGTCCCGCAAGGAGTGCTATCTTCCAAACGTGCCATTGTCACCTGAACCAGTGCTTACAAGGTGGAGAACGTGAGTTAAAGCAGTGAATGTTTACAGTGAGAATGTAGATGAAATTAAATAGATTGTTGATTCTTCTGACTTTTCATGAGCTATTTCTATTCGCGAAGTTAAACGTGCTTTTAGTGATTCAAAAGTTGAATAACTTTGTCTGTCTCCCAGAAACCTCAATCATCTTGAGACTTCGGAACTTCCTATACGAGAATCAATTATCATAATGAAAAATTCTGTGGAAACGCCGAAGGCTGGGCAGGGAAAAATTTGTGCCCGTACACTTAGTAAATTAAAAATTGTTTTGAGAAGAATCAGGATATTCGACATTTTGCAGTGCAAGTAGAATTGTGGGGACGTAATTGATATTTGTAAAGACATCGCTGGGAAAAATTTCTGTTCTCAAATGCTCTCTAGGTAGCACATGAGTTGTAGAGAGATTGTTCTCTGCTTATAAGACTGACGTCAGTCAACAACCCCACAGAACTTGGATAAATGTATAACTGCTCAATGTGCTGCTAAGTTTAATGAATGAATGTAGTATATGCATGAAACTGATTTAAGATACATTATATTACATTTTTTGGAGTATTTTAGATATTTTTCTACACATTTTTCCGATTTTTGCCTCATACAGTGTTGGAAAAAAGAATATGAAACCTGACATGTACGAATTATTTATTAATAATATGTTGAGCCACCATTTGCTTTTAGTACAGCTGCAATTCGTCGCGGAATAGATTCGTAGAATGAGTGAATAATTTCGCGTTTCGCGCGCTAGTGCAGAAGCTTATTTAAGTGGAGAGATATCTCACACTTTCTTCGTTCAATGTCACACCTACTTCTGTTAAAACTTGTGCTACTCGAGTGCTACATCTTCGAGAAACGTCAAGGCATTTCCCGAGATCGCCACTGCGCCGGCGCCATAGAGGGAGCACCGCGGCGGGATTGCGCCAGTCCTCCATAAGCCACCGTTGTTCCCCCTCCTTTCCCTGCAGCCCCGCGGCAGCCAAGGACGCCGTTTCCTCGGTCGCATTCTCCCGAGTGTGCTCCGCAGGCTTCACGAAAAAAGGCGGACGGACCGGCAACCGCAGCTTCCGAACAGCGCGCGTTTTGAAATACCATGTTTCGTAAATGCTCTGAGAGGACTTGTATTCCCCTCCTGTTAAGAGATGTTTAAGAGAAATGGCACCGAATTAATTTGGATGTGCACATGCGAACGTGCGAATACCCACGAGCCGCCACTGCCTGTAATACACTGCAATATAAAGTTCAAAACGTGGCACGTCAATGCACATATGCAATGCAGCCGCGTCGCAGACTTTACACGTCCGCAGTGGTGCCAACATGCAAAAGGTTGTACTATATTGCATGGTGTTCATATTATTTTGTCCAACCTCTGTACATGTATCTATTTCACTACATGATGTTGCATATAAATCCTATCTAATTATTCCCTAGAGATAAGAGTATGCACTCTGCAATCATCTTGAACTATCCAGTAATACAGAATTTGATTCTTTTTCTGTTTTTTAAAACATTTTTTGAAATGGTTTTATTGGTGCCGATTTTTTTTTTTTTGCATCGAAAACTAACTGTTTTGGAGTAGTAATTGAATTAAGTTTTTCGGAAGTGTAGATATGTAGTGGAGTGAGATGAGATCATTTTAAATCTAAGTTTTAAAATAAAATTACAATATAAAAATTTTAAATAATGTACCGCTGACACTAAATCCGTATTCTACTCCACCCTTCAAAACATTAGGTTTCAGAATTAACATAGGTGAATTTCTTGATGTTTCAGTGTCAATCATCCATGTAATATCCCCAGGTCCCGCTGATTTTGTCCATTCATAGAATTCGGGCTGGTCTGAATACATACAGTTATTGGTGCATATTACTTCAAAAGAAACCTCCTCTTGTGTATTTGTTCGTCTGTCTTTTGCACAGTTCTTCAAACACCTTCAGGATAGTCATACATTTCATTACATTATGTTTTCAGCGTAACCAGTGGCGCAACCGAGAGGGGGGGTATGCATATTGAGCTTGTCTTTCGACTGGAAGCTGCTGACACATATTCACATACACAATTTTTATAGGAACAAAGTCATTCAATATTTCGATTTATTGAGTTGTAAATAATTGAATCGCTGATTGTTGAAAGGAACTAAGTCCATGTTTTTTTATTTTGCACTTTTTGATGATTTTCGTTTTTGTTTCATTTTTCTTCATCGTTTAGTGAAAAAACGAACTTACTTTAGTCACTACTTGTGCATTTTGTACCGAGCAGAATCCAAAGATTCAGAGTTGGAAGGTGCCTATCCATCTCTTCAGCCCTAAATGGAGCGCATATGCACATAAGGCAAAGGGTAAACAATTTTATTCAATGGCGAAATGCACTCAAAAGTGTAAACAGAATGGCGACACGACCTGTTTAGTATTTAACTAAATGCCGAATTGGTCTCTTCCCTCATTCCTATACAGGAAGTTTTTTGTTTGAGACAACTGTGGGTAAATGTATTTTGCATTTATTATTTGCACAAAGACAGTTGCCAAATATGTATGTAGCATGAAGGAATTGCAAAAAGAGGAAGCAAACGAAGTTTGTTTCTTTTTGATTATATCCACGATTATTTCCTTACCTGTGACAGAGACTTCCCACTCTTCACAAGAATTTTTAAGAAATATGAGGGAATTTTCATGCCAATGAAGTACTGTCAAAACATTGCAAATATAAAAAAGAGCCTTCTTATAAAAATGGTCAATTCATGAGACATACTTGATATAAACAAATGGTGGCCAAAGCTCTATAAAGAAAGTGCCCACAGTGATTAATCTTCTGAAAGAAGCATTCCAAGGAAAGAAAAGATTTTTCTCCAGCATCATTCCTGCAATTTGAGTACTCGGCACAAGAGAACACTTTCAAAACATTACAACTCGGCCGAAGAGAAGTAAATATTTTTTGTATGGGAATAGTGTTAGCCTATCTAAAAGCAAAAGTACTCATAAAGGAAACAAAAACGGAAGATTTAAGTAAAGAATATTGTTAGGTATGCATTCAGATAACTGTAAATAGTTTTATGATGTTTTACAATGACCTAGTATTGATGAAATACTTTCTTGGGTTTATAATGTACAATTTGTAAATATTCTTTAATGTGTTATTTCGTTGTTCGTTATAAGTTTCAAAATTTTTGTGAAAATCCTTTTAATGTTGAAAAGCACTACGTTCAAAACATAAAAGGAACATAAAGAAATATAAATACAATGCAATTGGATTTCTGTCTAAAGAGAGAAAATTGGATACCAACAGAGAAGTAATACAAAAAAGGAAAATGTAGAATTTCTTAAATAATAGGTTCAAAATCGTTTTTTTTTCTTTACCCATTATTTCGAAATTAGAACTTGCTGCCTTTCAACAATTATAGGTTTAATTATAAATCAACAAATAAAAATTAATTTTACATGTAGTACACGAGTGTGTTTTTTATTTTAAAAAAGTCACCAGGAAACCAAATCTATTGCTTCCCCCGGTTGCGCCACTGACATTAACATATTGTGAAAATAATTTATTTTTCAGTGTACTGACCTAATTGTAATAAAAGGAAGTTTACCGTGAAGGAGACTTAATTTCTGTGTTGCCACTGTTGGAGGGCGTGAACTTCCTTCTGCAGATTTTACTTGCAATCGGAAAGAGATTGAATATATAGAATTTAAACTTGCAGACGGTATTTTCCACACTTTTTCTGAAAGGAGAATTAAACGATTATGTAATGTAAAAATCGAAATCAATTATCTACTCTACCTGGCGACGTTATTATAATATCTCAGAGAGTCTTTGGTTTTCTTCATTTGAACTCTCCAGGAATTGTCTAAAAAATGACTTCGTATTATTGATACATATAGCAACGATGTTTCCGCTAATTTACTACAAGATCGTTTTGTGAAGAAAAAATGTATATTTTATCGTTCGCCGAAGATTCGGACCGCGTCACCTGAGTAGTCGAGGGCTCGCTCGGTTAGCGATGCGCTGACTCAACTCCCGTGCTCACATACAGGGACTATCGCTGCGCTTAACTTAGCTTAAAGAAGACACCGAAAGTGATGTCCTTTGACTCGAGTGCATTGTTGGCACCTCCGGAGCACATTCTGTTTCTTTTTTCTGATGAAGCGTGGTTTAATTCTAGTGGATACTGTTACGGCGATAAATGAAGATTCATATCGCGCGCCAAATCGGCAGCGCGCGACGGAGACTTCGGAAGGCAGCAGGGCTACAAACCGGCGCGAGGGCCGGCCAATAGGGCGTGAGCGGCCGGCAGGCGGATCAGCAGCCCCGAGGCGAGGCTACGGCGCGGCGTGCTTCTTAACCGGCCGCGCCGGCCAGAGAGGCAGGCAGTTCTGAAGTGTGATCCGGTAGTGACTCAGTGTATGGTGTTATCCTGTGCAAACTCGGCTAAGTTATACTGTTTTCTCTCCTGGTATTTTGGACACCGTGGCTTCGTACAACTGACTACTCTTCTGGATTTTGGTAACCGGGTCACTACTGTAAAAAGATTGATCAAATAAATGTTATTGTTAACGTGTGTCTTTTTGTGTACATACCAGATACGTCAACAGCCAAAACAACCACTATTGGATTGCAGAAAACCCTCACCTGATTCACGAAGAACCATTTCACGACGTGAAGATCGGCGTGTGGTGCGCGTTGAGTTCCATAAGAATTATAGGGTCTATTTTTTTTTCAACACAACCGTTACTGCTGATGTTTACATAAATCAGATATTGACAGATTTTACAGAAATCAGATTTTTCGAACAGTGGACACCAGAAGAAAGGGTCTATGGTTACTTTCATCAGAATTCTGCAACTGCTCACACAGCTGATCGATCCATGAACCATTTTTAATACTGGTTATTTTAACGATCGAATAATTAGTCGTGGATTATGGCCTCCTAGATCACCCGAACCCCTTGTGACTTTTTACTTTGGGGGTACTTTAAAGATCAGTTGTATGCAATAAATCCACATTCGGAGGAAGAGCTCGGGAGAGCTATTGAAGAGAAAATCGTGGCCCTTCCTCGAAACTTACTTCAAAGGGTAAATCCGAATATGTTCCAGAGGTGGCAAGACTCGATTCGAGTCGAATGACGCCAGATTCATCTTCTCTAAGAAAAGTTAAGCGCAGCTATAGTCCCCGTAAAGTCAGCACGGGAGATGGAAATTTTCGAAAAAATTGTGCATGGCCTCATTTGAAGATCTGTCTTCGAACAACAGATTTCATTCAGAAAATAATCTCTATCATAAGTACTGTAATAGTAGGAAGTCGCCGAAAAAATTGAATTACTCAAAAGAAAATGAGACCTGCAACATTGTTTTAAGCGCCCTTTACGCTATTTCAAGAAAAAAGTTTAATTGAAATATTTGGAACCATTTTTGAAACAATTTTGAAAATGTTGAGGCTTCATCTACAGTGACCTCAGAAATTAAAATGTCTGTTTCATGTTCGCCGGGTCTTGATCTGGACCAGATTATTCGGAGAATATCAGTTTTGCTGGAAATCAACTGAAGGGTTTAGTCTTGACCACAAACAAGCGGACAAATATTTTACCGTCAACCCATTTTTCGGTGTCAAGGAACCACAAAATCCAGATTATGACAAAAAAACGTGTTAGAGGCAGTGATTTCCTACATAAAAGAAGAAGTATCAACACTTTTGAAACCAGGGTCCCACAACACGAGTTTTCCTATTGAAAAATCGGCGATTTTTTCCACAGCATTGAAATACTTTCTTTATTATGCAAGAACGTAGTAAAGCAAATAAGTACAAACAATTTGCAAGAACATGTGATAGAAAAATGAGAATAGTAACGAATTTGTAGTTTCCAGACAATTTAAGAAACTGATTTTAAAATTTTGGAATACATGAAATTTGTGACCTAATAAACTGGTCTACAATATATTTTATTTATACTCCGAAAAGTGTTTGAGTCTTTCTAGCGTAGTTCCATATTAGCAGACAGCTTAACAAGAGCTTTTTATAACATACACAGGGAAAACGTGAGAGATAATAAAATGCAATTAACACATCAACTCATGTAATTAGTTCCACATTGCATATATACGTCTTTCTTAAATTAAGACATTTCTGGAAGGCCTAATGTAAAATTTCAGAGATGAATGCCACAGTACAAGATTAATTAACAAGAGACTTACCCTTGGAAACGGGTTTATTTATCCCCTTACAAAAATTAGGCGAGTCATCGTCAGGTCTCGCCTCACAAGACCAGGAGTATTCAAGTTTTTGATGTGATTGGTCTTCATTTGGATCCAACGATGCAGATGCGTTCATGATTAATGGTACTCGGGGATCGGCAGTTCTCTCCAAACCACCGTCTATAACTGCAACCAGGGGCTCTGGTGCAATATTAAACCAGCACTGCAACAAATATATTGATTGACGACTGCATGACTTAATGTGATTGGGTTGATTGATAAGTGTTTCCGTTTCCAAAAATAGTAATTAGTCTTCTTAGTTTAGCGCATATTATTTCCTAGCAGGTGTCGATTTTCCACCCCCCCCCATTGGAACGTGAGATTCGGTGCTGACTTACAGTACTTGCGACTTTTGTCCTACAGGAATCTCCCCCAGCGGATCATAAGTTTTTTTGGAATTTTACAAAATACAGAGAGCTTGCCGAGAATGGGACCAGCCCCAATTTTTTTACCGTACGTTGTGAAAGAAGAGAAAACAAATTTAAGAAATAATTTGGAGCAATTTGGAAACAAAAAGTTTCAAAATTACCTAGATTTTATGCAAAATCACGCGAAAAAGAGCCCCAGCCGATAGAAGCTCAAACCTCTAGACTGGTGGTCCGACAAAAGAAGTGAAGTGCAAGGTGTGTGTGCGTGGGTGTGTGTATGTATGTATGTGAATGTGTGTTTAAGAAAAGAGGAAGGCATAAGGATGAAGCTAGATATATGCGCGGTCCATGGTCCTTTTCATTAGGGTACTGCTCCTGCTTTCGTCAGATATTAATCGGATAAACCATGAAAAAACACCTATCAGAGCAGCCGGCCGCTACAATTCTCCTCCATAAAGAGGTGGAATTCGGCCTACTTATGAAGCTAGCGTCGAAAATCCGCCACTGTCGGGCCTCGAACCCAGAGACATTCCCGGTCACCGGTTTTATGTTGCCTTACACAAAGTGCGTTATTCCATCATTCGCTGCAAGTGGGTAAGTGACTGTGATTTATTATTTTTTGAGAGAGAATGAGGCGATTGATGTAATGCAGTGGTTGTCTATCGGTTCTTTTGTTGGCAGTTTGTCCATTGTCGTACTTGTGGATCATGACACGACAAGAATGATAGGTAGAAAACTAGTGGTGCTACAACAGCATATTCTTTTTCATGTCTCTAACTTTTGTAATGATCGAAAATTCAGAATGTTCAACGAAAATGAGACCTATGTCATTTTTTAAGCGTCATAGGAAAACGAAAAAAAAAAAAAAAATTGGAGCCATTTTTTAGAGTATTTTTTAAGAAATAGAAATGAACTTTAAGCGGCAATTATACGATAACTACTCGTTTAATAACAAAAGTGAACATGACCTGCTATTTTCTATCTGCTATTTTTAAAGCAAATGTTCTTAAAAAAGGTTTTCTGTAAGAGAGGTATCAATATAGTACTTCTGTAAGACAGTTTTGCTATGCTACTTTTTTTGTTGTTTCCGAAAATACAGAGGTTTTGCCGAGAATGGGAGGAGTCCCATTTTTTACCATAATTTGTTACATAAGGGATAAAATGTTAAAGAAAAAATTTGGAGAGTCTTTGAGAAAATAATTATTTAAGAATTACCAGGATTTCATGCAAAATCTCGCCAATACTGGATGTATTCGAAAAATTGAACATGACTTAATTTCAAGATCTGACTTTCAATAACAGATTTCATTAGGAATATCAAACTATCATCAATGTTGTAGTTATAGGAAGACGTATAAAACAATAAATTTGGAATTTTTGCAGTTTTTAAAAAATCAGGGGGTTTGACGAAAGTGAGACCTTCGCCATTTGTTTCAGCGTAACTTATTATATACAAGGCCAAAGTTTAATAAAAAATTGAGCATATTTTGAACCATTTTTGAGAAAAGTTTGAAATTTGAACGGTTTAGGCCGTTGCTTTGACCACTTATGGACGGACGGACAGACAGACAGATTTTTGGACAAGCACCTACAGAATTTGGATTTAGACTTCACAATGTCTTAAAGGAAGTTTCTGTAATGTTACGGGTTACTATTGTTGGTAACAAAGTATTGTTACGATTCTATTTGGTGAATTAAAACACAGATATTATTTTAACAATAACGTTTATATTGTTTCTTAAAGGTACGCTAAAAATGATTTATGTACAGATAGTCTTCACTTGATTATTTCTTGATACGGCACAGTTTCTCTTTATTTATTTTCACTACACTTCTCTTGATTATTTATTTTCAGTGTTCACTTCTTTTACACTCGTACAGTCCTAAGCTCTGTCCACAGTCCACTGCACTGACCACCGTCCGACGTACTGACCACTGTCCGATGCACTGACCACAGTTCACGGGCCTGGCGACGGTTCAGGTCACTGAGCACAACTACTCACCGCGATGCATACACTTCACAGCTCAGCTTCCACTTCAGGCTGACCCGCGGTTGCCGACCGCCACGTATTTAACTCGGCTGGAGACCACCTAGAATTTTTTGGAACTTGCGATAAACATCGCGAACACTCCGGAACCATCTAGTTTGGGGGGGGGGCAGATGTCGCAATTAGCGCATACCCCGAGACCGTCTAGTTCGGAAAGGCTCTGGCAGATGACACAATACTCGTTACAGTATGGTAAAAAAAATGGGGGCTTCTCCCATTCTCGGCAAAATCTCAATATTTTCGAAAACAATCACATAGCAACAATGTATTCTCCTAGCAATGGAGTAGACCCTAAATAAACAACCAAAATGTTTTGGAAAGCCATGGAGACAAGTTCGATAGATTCTCATATCTACGGAAGTGTAGGTTTATGCCAATATCTGCATGGCATGTTAGGAATTGTGGCAGTAATAACTTCTACGGGTTTAAGAAATAACTTGTGAATTTTAAGACAGAAGTCTTGAAATTAAATTGTTGTGTATTTTATTGTTAAGAAAGACCATTATTTCTCGAAGACGAATCGTCGGGAAATCAATGATAATATAACTAGGTCACTCTGACAATTAAGACGTTACAGCTATTTGTTGAACTGGTGGCAGGAACGGTATATGCTGTAGGTGGAGCGTGCCTTGTTATCGATGAACATGTCCTGTAAAACGACGAGATACCAAATTGCGGTGGAGGTGTGTAGTAAACGGGACTATTGTTAAAAAAATTGGGGATAAAAACTGTAAAGACATTGAATAGGAACACTGAATTTTGATAGAAACATTGTTTTTGTAATCGGTATTAAACTTTTATAAAGTAAGACGTCAGACTTGACTATTTTTAATGTCGGGTATTATTACTTTTCTTAATAAATAAATTTAATTAAACACTTCTATGATGTCTAAAGAAATCTTGATAAAAGTGGCTATTGCCTTAAGTTTGGGAGATTTTGAAAGATTAACATTACCTAATTAGAATTAGCTATCAAAGATCATGGGAATTATTAGGAGGGATGGATTAATAATTTTTTTGAAAATGAAAATAGGAAAAGTTAAGATTAGCCGAGAAAGAGGAACGGGAAAAGATAAAATTAGCAGAACTAGAATTGGCGAAAATTAATGTAATTAAAGAAGTAGAATTAGCTAAAGTGAAATATGCATCGATAAGACCAGATAACTGGTGCTACAATAGTATTCTGTCATTATTTCTAAATTTGCCATTTTCGAACATTTAACAAGATCAACGAAAACTATACCCGCGCCATTCTTATAAGGGTCCTCTCTCCTTTCCAGGAAAAAAAATGAGCAGTTTTTGAGAAAAATTTTTTATATTGCATAAATTTTGCTAAAACTACTAGTTAAAAACGTTCATGACCTTTTTTAAAGAGCTGAGTTTTTGGAACAGACTTTGTACAAGGCAATCATCTCATTCTTCAATCTTATAGTTTTGAAGTATTCACATTTTGCAATTTTCGACGAAAAAGCAGATTTCGCCGAAAATGGGAGTAGCACCGTATTTTTTACCGTTCCTTTATATACATAAAAATATAATATATTATATATAATATATATCTTTTGGAGAAAAAAGTGTTGAAAAATGAAAAATTATTTCGCGCAAAATTACACGAAAACTACTCATATTTTCGCAAAAATGTACATAACCTTATTTCATGATTTGTCTTAAAGGTAAAGATTTCCTTAAGGAAAAATATCTCTCCTTAATATAGTTTTAGAAAGACGCCCAAAAAAGTGTACGTTTGCAATTTTTGAAACTTTTGGGATTTCAACGAACGTGAGACATGCTCCTATCCTTAAGCGTCCTTTACGCTATCCAAGGACAAAGTTTAATCAAAAAATCTGGAGTCATTTTTGAGAAAACGGTTTTGAGGCTTCATGTAAAGTACTCTCAAAAATCAAAATATCCATTTGAAACTCTCGAAACCTGGAGATCGTTTAGATCTTTTGAAGAATATCAATTTTGGGAAAAATAGGCTGAGCGGTTTACGCTTAGCGTTCACCACAAACAGACATTTTGCCGTCAGTTGATTTTTCGGTATCAAGGACTCACAAAACATAGATTCTGGTTTCAACACGAGGAAGTAATTTACTATATATAGCAATAGAATTTATCCACTTTTTCTTTAACAGAGCCTGTCAATAAAAGTTTTTCTGTAGAAAATTCACCATTTCGAGCAAACGATCACATAACTTTCTCTTCTTACAAAGTGCATTCAAACTAGTGGTGCTAAAACAGCACGTACTTTCTCGCCCGTATTTTCCCGTATGTAGAACGTGAATTCAGTATATCCAGTAAATGTACCGACGATGCGCGATACGTATTTTAGCCGAAAATAAAATTGTGTAGCATCGTAAGTTTTCACGGCCGGAGTAAATAACAGACAGTGTTTCCGGGCTGGTAGGCCACGGTCCACTTGGCGTTCAAGGCCAAAAGTTTCGTCCACGACTGCGGTGGACACCTTCAGTGGCGGCAGGGACTCGGATGCAGTATCCGGGACAGTGGCTCGCTGGGGACATCTCTGCAGCTCGCTCAGTCGCCAGCAAGCCGCCGCCCCATTCAAACGTATACTCGTAAAATAATTTTTATCCAATTCCAAGGGGCTTCTTTGGCCGATTCTAGACAAAATCTTTCATCTCCATCAGAAAAACAATTATTGAATTTGTTAAAATTGTCAGATAAGGAATATTATTTACACTGACTGCCTCAATTGAATTCTTGTTTTGTTAAATTCAAGCGTTTATATCATGGTCATTAACTTCTTCTTACCATAACAATTTTGATGTTCCTGTGTACGCACAAACCTGATGAAAGTACATTTTCCTATATCTTTATAGACTACTATGTTTATTAGTTTTGGGAACTTACTATTAACTTGGAAACTTTTGTACATTCTCTTGACTATTTCCCAGTGAACTGTCGCGTTCAGTTGTTTACTCACCGTTGCTGTATTAGTGCCCGATTTCTTTATTTTCACCTTATCATCTACAATCTCTTCTACTTGTAGACGTAGTGCATATTTTCCTTGTTTTAAAGTGAATGGTTGAATGACAAATTCAAAGAACGTATTCTTTGGCTGATTGTACTTTATTTCGTTCTTCCCTGCAAGGCAAAGACGAAAGCTTTAGAACGGATCAACGAATCAAAGGAATCAACAAAAGCTGAATTGCGATTTTATACTCAGGCATGATTATACCCTTGTATTTAATTTAAAAAGTATGTAATATTGTTATAACATTAGACATTTGTCACTGAACCTATTTTCAATGTAAATTTCACTGTGAACAGAAGACATAGTAAAACAGCTAAATAATTATTTTCGATAAAGAATTTATTCATTACTTGTGAATATAATTTCAGATTTAATGGTGAAACAACTACAAAATATTAACTTGACTGCTCTCTTCGGTAGTTTTCCGAAATTTCTCGGGTTAATACCAGGCAAATGTCAGATCAATACCCCAACAAACGGACCAGGGATCGCACGTGATCTCTTCTTCCTCTTTCTTCTCCGATCCTCACTTCTTACTCACACACACATACACTACATTACCACACATGTCGGGCGCTTACAGATTGACCAGGCTGTGTTGGTGCCCCGTTGGAAGAGAAACTTTCAGGAGCATATTCCCTGGAAGGCGATCTGTAGGTCGGTGCCGAATCTCACAATCTAGCGAGAGAACAACGCCACATTCCGCGGTAAAACATTTACTTCACCTATGTGACTAAGGACCGTTGAAATTGAAGTTGATATGCTCGGAGACACCAATTAAAACCCCTCCCTTGTTTTCCTCTTTCTTCTTGTGATTCATAGTTTTAATTTCTCCCATACTATATATTTTTAGTGAGTACAAAACATTGTAATACTGCAGTGAAAGGTGGCGAGATTTCTATGGAAAAACTCGGGTACCTGACACACAAAGAGGATAATGTATGCTCTTACACGGATTATTACTCTTATATGGGATTAGTGATTCCGGGCGCTTCAACGGCTAAGGTCAATATTCCCCTAAGTGTAGTGCATGTTTTCTCGTCGGGAGTTGGCTGTGTTCTTTCCCCGCTTTATGGTGAGATCTGGCGGCGACCTACCGTCGGCTAGCAAGGTTTTCCCCAAACAGGTATCTCCGACCATCGGGACAAGCTCCAAGCTCCCGACCGGTCTCCAGGCACATGTGGTGGTGTAGTACATGTAAGTGTGTGTGTGTGTGTGTGTGTAAGTAAGAGGTGAGGAAGTGGATAAGCCAGAAAGGAAAGATGGCGCGCGATCTATTGCCCGATTGTTAGGGTACTGCTCCGGTATTCGCCTGTAATTGATAAGAGAAATCACGGAAAACTACCGATCAGAGCAGCATTCCACTATAATTCTTCTCCCGACAGGGACTGAACTCGACCTAACTATCTAGTTAGTGTCGAAAATCCTGCCATCGTCGAGACTCGAACCTGGGATCTCCCGATCAGAGGCGCTGAAGTGACAGTTGATATCCTGGGTCACCTCTCCCGGTTGTAGTATGTAGTAACTGACTTTCTCTAATGTGTAGTCAGAATCTATGTTCATTGGGTTCATGATACCG
The DNA here is from genome assembly GCA_964035755.1 of Teleogryllus oceanicus. Taxonomy (NCBI): domain Eukaryota; kingdom Metazoa; phylum Arthropoda; class Insecta; order Orthoptera; family Gryllidae; genus Teleogryllus; species Teleogryllus oceanicus. Next base: position 21,093,306 of record CAXIVR010000011.1, on the reverse strand, counting down.
GAAAAGTGATTTTCAGCAATCGGTCTGTTCATTTGTTCGTCTGTGAACAGCGCTAGCGTATATATGGTTTACAGGATTTTGATCAAATTAGTATTCTCAATAGACCTGGTTGATGTCGTGGACTCTCTAATATTAAACAGATATAGCAATGTTGGGGGTACTTTACATGATGCCCTAACAACATTTTAAAACGTTTCACAAAATTGCTCCAAATGTAAATTTTTCGAATACGTCGCAGTGTACGAAGTCCTGAGGAGATATGTAAAGTTGGCGCAGACGGCCTTTTTTCGACAGAAAAACCCATTATGACTCCCTGACACCGTACAATTTGGTGTTCTTGCTCCTATCTGCAGTAAATTACATAGACCATTCACATTAATGTGACCACCTGTAAAAATCGTGAATAACCTTCTTTTGCAGCAGTCAGTCAATTAAACGTGCAGGGAGTCCGTTAGGTTCTGGATGGTACCGACACGGATGTGGAGCCATTTCTACTCCTGTGCCATGCGAATCGTTACAGATGTTTTGCACACGCTTCGCGATGTTTCGCTGTGAAAAAATTAGCTGTTTCGCACTCGGAAACAAGTACGAGAAACCGCATTTCGCGCACGGCGTGGTAAAAAATTTCTACCGCTACCGTGGTAGACGAAAAGTTATGTAATGCTGCGCGAAAAACCGGCGAATTTTCGTCAGAAAAACTCTTATTACAGGGCAACGAAATACTGGATAAATACAATTGCTAAATTTGAAAAAAAAATCCTCTAACACGTGGTATATCCAGAATCTTTTTTGTAGGTCCTTGATACCGAAAAATTGAAAGATGGCAAAACGTCTGTCTATCCATCTGTAAAAAACGCAGCAGATTTTCTCCAAAATTGATGTTCCCCACTTGATCTGGCTGATGTCGCGGTCCTTTGAATTTGATACCGATATTTAATTTTGGGGGGTATTTTTCATGAAGTCTCTGGGACATTTTCAAAATTTTCAAAGAAATGGATCCATCGTTTTTGATGAATTTTTTTGTTGGATTGACTGAAGGTCGTCTAAGAGTCACATGTTGGTTGACAACCCTCATTTTGCAAAAATTGGAATAATTGAACATTTTTTGGCGTCTTCCTACAACTACAATTATGAAGATAGACCTTTTTCTTAATGAAATGTTCTCATGAAAAACAGATAACATTAAAATGTGCAAAAGGAGTTATTTCTAAATTTAGCATCTGGATTTATCCACTTTTTCGTTACCAGGGTCCTGTAATACGAGTGTTTGTGCCTGAAAATTCGCCGGTTTTTCGCGCAGTGTTACATAACTTTCTTTCTACTCCGTAGCAAGAAAGTAAAAAATGTTAATCATCTGGCGTGGCAATTTTGCCAATTTTTGAACTGAGTTTTTCAGTCGAAACTGAGTGAATGTCCTCGACACCTGTACCAATCTTATGTATCTTTAGAAAAGCAGAAACATTCCTAAACTCTTACTGCGTACCAAATTACAGCTCAAAAGTCTAATAGCGTTTTCCATACGTCGCACTGGTGCGCGTTCAGTGCGCACTCAGGGCAGCTTTTGTGTTCCATTCGACCGCTAGGGCGCACCAGTGCAAAGAAGCGCATAATCCATTCGCACTACAACACGGAACCAGGGCGCACTCGGGGCGCCCTAAACTGCACTGATGATCGCGTCAGTGCAGTCCAGTGCACAGGGTCATTGTGAGGTTAGGTACGAAAGTTATCCATGCTTATTTAGATTCATGATGAACTTGTGAATGCATTTGAGGATCTTCTGTCACGCAGGGATACTTCGAATGATGGAGTATATTATGTTTTGCAAGAAAGGTCTTAAAATAATTTTTGTGGTTTATACAAAGTTCGGAAAATCATATTGTGTTTTCCGAAAATTTAACCTTGAATAACTTCATGTTAACAAATCCAGTGCTATTTAGAAACTAAAGTGTTTTAGGTACATCTCAATTTCGAAACGCGAATAAAGTGAAAATAAGAATAGTGACCCTTACAAAATCATTCAAATATATATGCCAAGAAATGTTTCTCGCACGCCCATACATATACCAGCGGAAATGTTCATGTTAATATTTTTATTGCTTTCAGTTATCAAACAATTCTGCAGAAGCCTTTCTGTTCCAAATCTTGTGTACTATATCGATCTCTGACAAATCTCAAAAAATGAAATTTCGACTCATGCGTATTTGAAGTTTTCGTAGTTTTTAAATAAAGAAATCACACGTTAATAGTTTATGAATTAAAAAGTAAGAATTATCAAAAGACTTCATAAAAATTATAACAATAATGAGAATTCTAGATTATTATTTTTCGAGTTCCGTCAGTGTGACTGACCAAGAACAGCTGTGTATAATTTTACTGCGTAGCGCACAAGCCCTGACTCAGTTCCGGAATCCGTTTCATTCGTAGCTGCCCTTCACGCGTGTGGGGCAGCACTGTTGCGGAGCGATGACGTTATTGCCCAGCACTAGGTAGGGATTCAGTGCAACGAATGGAAAACGCTATAAGTTTGTTGTCTTAGTGAAAAATGTAATATTTGACACCAACTTACATTTATCATCGAAAGGAATATTTGCATCTGATACATCATACAAAATCCATTTGTGTTTGAGGGTGGAGATCTCCGGACAGCCTTGCAATGCACGACCTCGAATAATATGTCTATCCCTTCTTCGCAACAGGATTGGTTTGTCGTCAGATCTTGAACTAAAAAAATATATTATTTTACATTTTACACGAAGATAAATGTAAAGGCATTTCAAGAAAGTACAAAAATAACTTTTTCTCTAATAATTTCGTTTTCTGTATTCATCGCTTGTTTTAATGGGCCTAGAATTGTATACTTTTCTTGCCCTTAGAGGTATAATTCATAATTTTAGTAAATTAGGAGACATTTCATCTAATTTAAGTTTCCTTAGAAGTCGGTCGTGTATGCTTTCTCAGTTATTTTTTATTATTATTTATTGTTGTATTATAATTATTATTGTTAATATTTTAATAATGTCTCTCAAATACGGAACATTATTGCATTTGATGAAAAACACAACGTATTAAATTTTATACGAATCTTATTTGCATTTTAGAATGCAACTTCTACAACAAAATGCTTTTAGTCGCGTACCGGCAGAGGTGGCTCAGTGCATCAACTGATGTCACTGCAGCGTCTCTGACCGGGGGGTCATAGGCTCGAGTCCCGACAGTGACAAAATTTTCGACATTAGATTGTCAACTACCTCGACTTCAGTCACTGTAGGAGAATTCGAGAGGCCGGCTTCTCTGATCGGTAGTTTTCCGTGGTTTCTCCGATCAACAACAAGCGAATACTGGAGCAGTATCCTAACAAACGGACCGTAAGCAATCTATCCTTCCTCTACCTTGTCCTATCCTCACACACACACACACACACACACACACACCACATACACATACACATACACATACACACACACACACTTATATACAGTACACTACCACACATGCCGGGAAATCCGCTGGTGGGAAATACCTGGTCAGATTCAGGATATACCTTCTGACAATGTTTACTTCGACATTGAATAAAATGAATGTAGAAAGATAGGAGAAAGATTACACGGGGCAAGTTCTAAAAAATGCAGCTGTGCAGAGTAGGGGCAAAATAAAAGTTGTTAGTCATCAGAGCCCCTGGTTATGCAAGTATTAAAACTTCAATATGCAAAATGATGAATGTTTGTACGGAGTTAGCAGTTCAAATTTATATAATTACAGAATATTGTAAGTCAATTTGGCCAGTATAAGAACTGGGTGCAGAAGTGATGATGCACTATAAATTTATGCTCAAAGGACAGAAACAACGGATCACATTGTGGGGTGTAGTATTTATTGTTTCTATACGGTCCTATTTGAGATAAACGTATTTCGAAACGTAGCCATTGTCTAGTTGAAAAATTGTATTGAATATTGAAGCGAAATTCATATTGAATCAATAAGAACGTTCAATGCAGTTTTGGCCAAAAATCAGCGGAAAGAAATGTTACAAACTAGGATCAAACACTACCGGTGGTCATTACTTACCAGTCTTGAAGAATGACGTCAGGTAAACATTCTAAGGGATCTGACCTCATCCACACTTTATATGTATTCTCAAATTGCGTCACCTTTCTGTTTTTTAACGCAAGATGCACTTGACAGAACTCATTTCTGCACTCCAACATGTGAGAAAATTCTATAAAACGTCGGGGAGCTGGAAAGCAGAAATAAGGAAAATTAATAGGAGACTCATAGCATTTCCTTTTAGCCATATGTGATATTTATGCTTACCCCCAATCTTCAGCCTAGCGTTGACGTTTGGCGAGGAAAACGCACGAAGATGTGAGAGAGTGGACTCTCGTTGCCAAACCAGTTTTGAAGAGAATGTATGCTGTTCATCAAATTTAATTTCCATAGTTAGATCAGTTCCTGTTAAAAGGTTTGCTGTGTTGATCGGTAAAATATACAGAAGAAAACGATGAGGGTGTCCAGTAAAACCTACAGGATCGAAAATAAATACTGGGGTTCCTATTCTTTCGTCCTCAAACTTTTCTGTGAAAAAATACAAATGTAAACATTCAAACAAGTCAAATAGTACCTTACTTTCAAGAGTAATCTTTGTGAGAATGTACGTACCTTCGCAAAATCTTCCTCCCCAAGGGGCAGTACAATTACAATAAAAAGATCCCCAGGTTTGCATACAGCTTCCGTTATTCTGGCATTGTGTATTCTGTTTGCAATGGTTAGTCTCTAAATCACACACTTTCTGGTTCTTGCCTTTACGTTGAAAATATTCCTCAAAGCATTCGCAAGTATAGTCGTTTGTGTAATTCCCTTCCGAATCCTTAGCAGGTTTACATAGACCGTAGTTTCGACAGGGGGTACTTATCTTACACGGATGTGATTGTGGAACGTTCTCTTCTGAGCTTCGAGAAAATACTCTTGCCTTGCTTTTTGTGTAAAGGTTTGAATTTTCAAGAATGTCTCTCGAAAGAACAGCTGGTAATAGATGTATGAAAATACAAAATCCTAAGAAAAATCAAACAAACTGTTCTTAAAATTCGCAAATACTTTTCAATTCACAAACTTATCTTAAGATGAGTACTGAATAATCTTCGATTAGAAGCATTCATTCATGATCATTCTAATAGCGCTAGAAATAATGCTCACAAGTGTAATGGAATAGAGACTCTACAATGATGGCCATACGGAACGGACAGTTCATATTAGAGAGTTTTGGAAGACGGAAATCAATTGTAGTACGTAAAATTATTGTCAAAAGAAAATAACGTATCTTCAGAAAAATGAGTTTTGCATGTCTTACAATCGAAAACGTATGTTAAAACTAAGAACTAATTGGAACTGAATACCTCTATCATGATCTAAAAGCGATTATGGAACATCTATGTATCCCTGAGTCCATTTTACTTTTATTAGGATTACAAGATTGTAAGTACACAGTAATTCATGAAATCTCATTGTTTCATACGAGTATGTAATACTTTCTGTAATATCTCCAAAGAAAACTAGCTTCGTAGATAACCAGGTATTTTACTATAATATATTTATATTGTTTATATTAGGAATGGGAAATGTTTGGCAATTATAACGCCCGATGGATAAATAATTACTTTTTCGTGACCATCAATGTAGCGTCACTATACACATAACCAAATCCTAAACAGTTACGTTAGTTTATTCCATAAATATTTGAATTAACTTGAAAAAAAAACCATTGTTTCTGCCATATTATATTGGTAGTAAGAATATTGTATTTTTCATTACTTCCGTGCTCATTGTGTTAGTTTTGAATTCGTGTTTAGTAGTGGCGGCGAAAACTACGTAAAGTGTAAGTTTGTTGTAGACGACAAAACAGGAAATGACGGGACCCGACCATCGAAATCCCGCCATTTGAAGCTGGCGCATGCGCAGTGCAATTCTCCCCAGAATTGTATTACGTCTTTCAAATCCACGACTTGCAAAAATTCTCTATTTTTGGCATGTCTGTTTTCTTCCATTTCGGAAATTTAGGTTTCATGATTTGAAGTAAATTTTAGTCTTTTTGCAGATATAACATTTAATGATAATGAATTGTTCAGTGATCTGAAATTTCTTATTTGAAGTGTTGATGTAACTGTAGGAATGAGAATCCTTTATAGAAAAAATTAACTATATTTGTATCTGTCAAGGTGTTTGCTCAGGAATAATGTGATTATCAAATTTCCCCTTTAAACTAGTAGAATTTCTTTGGTTAGCTTGAAGTTGTCTCTTCTTAAGACTGAGTGGAACTTTAACTTCATTGTTTAAAAAATAGCAGTTTCAAAAGTTGTTTGTTACAAGAATTGCCATAAAGAACGTTTGTATTCTAACGGTCAAAAAAGCACAAGAAGGGAAGGAAAGACGACAAAAGATTCCAGGACAGGCAACTACCGAAAAAGTATTTTAAAATGTCAAACAAAAATAAAAATAATTTGTACCCCAAAATAAACACTAACAGTATTATTTAAAATTGCTCAATAAACTATCATAAAGTTTAGTGAAATTATTCGACTCTGCTTTTGAGTTGCGACAGTTGATTCTTTATAAACAAAGTTTTCAAAGCCAATATAGGGTTTCTTCTATTCTATTTAGCTAATATTTTAGCAATAATAAAATCTACTTTATGGTCAGTACTAATTTTGTGAGTAATCTGTGAATTTTGTTTATTAATGATTTCTTTTATGTTCCGCCAGTCTTAATTCCAATTTTCGCTTGGTCTGCCCTATGTAAGATTCTGAACATTCTACACTCTCAATTTTTGTGTACTAGCCCTTTTGTTCCTCTTTCTACTTAACATATTTGAGATTTCGTATTAATGTACACTCTGACTGGTTGTTCTTTTCACTAAATTTAGATCAAATTTAGTTTTAACTCAGATTTTACCTTGAAATTAATAGAAAGGACAAATGCAAGTCATCAAAATTTGTAGAAATTGCATATGACAACTTTCTGGTTGTCGTAATATTTATACAAACTAGTGGTGTTAAAACAGCACGTACTTTTACCTAAAATTACGCAGAATGTACTAACATTTTGAACAATTTTACCTGCCCTTATTTCAAAATCTAACTGTAGTTGTAGGAAGACAAAAAATTTGAATCTTAGAAAGATTAGGGTTTTAACGAACATGAGACTAAACTATTTGTCTTTCACATTATGCAAGAAAAAATTAAAACGATGGATCCGTTTTTTTAATGTTCCAGGGGCTTGATGTAAAGTATCCTCCAACATTAAAGCATCGGTTTCAAATTCAAGGAGCCACGACATCAGACAGATCGATTGGGGAATATCAATTTTGGAAAAAATCGGCCGTACGGTTTGACCTCTAGCGTTGTTAACAGATAGACAGACGGACGGGCAGACGTTGTTTACGGTGATGACTCATCGATTAATCTAATCTTAGATTTTTTATTTTTTCAATTAAATTCCAACTGTAATGAATAGAATAACCATAGTTATTCTCAACACAGGTTTCAAAAGTCTATAAAGGAATTTACGCTGCTGATAATCAGGAGTATTTGGAAGTAACTCAAAAAGTAGTGATCAGCAATTTTATAATTCCCCTTGCACGAATAATACTGATTTGACAAATTTCACATTCACCAAGCACCTCTGCACCAAAGTTCGCGCAATTTAGTTTTTACTGAAAATTCGAATAAAATTTTACATTTCACTACTTGTGCAGGTGGGAGTTGAAAGAAAAGTTATTTTTGTGTCGTCAAAATACATAAATTTTGCATGTTCTCAGATTGCAGTAAGCATCGTTGTATCTCAGTGTTCAGTCACGTTTTTTCAAATCTAAAGAATGTTCGAATAACTCTCAATATCATGCAATAATATATCCCCACCACCAAATAAGTAAATGAGAATATTTTGTCTCCACGTAATTATAACCGTCCGTATACATCTGGTTTCTCAACCACTTTTAACCATAAAGTATTGTATTTATGAATTAATTATGGTTATAATTATTTGTGTAGTAAGCAAGCACGCTCGCCCGTGCGCGCTCGCGTGCTTACTAACCAAACACGTCAGAAAAGTTAATTGACAGAAGTGGGACTTCAGCAAACAAACGATATTTCATGAAATTTTTCTCATTTCGATATAATAATTTGTTAAAATCTGTCATTACTTTCTTGTACATAAACTGGCAAAGATGATCATTTCGATGACCCATTAAGGATAAGCAGGTTTCAAAAACGGAAAGTAAGTCGGATATAAACATATGCGCGTCAACTGCTACAGTCATTAGTCCCGTCAGTGTAGTGTATGCTTATATATATCATGGGATGTGACTACGTTCTTTCCCCGCTGAATGTCAAGATCCCGAGCTCAGGTACATGTTCACTCGCGGGGTTTCCCCATACAGGTACCTCCCAACAACGGGGCCCCGCCCAAACCAGGACGGGCTCTAAGGCTGTGATCACAGTGGAGCCGATTTTGGCCGACGGTCGGCTGATGTCGGACGTCTTCGTCTTATGTGCCTGATTCGTCCAAACTCATGCTATTAAATAGAAATAGGCATATTAAACCCGAACAAACTCTTCCAACGGCGTCCGGAAACATCGGCTGTGGAACGAAGGTCTGTGAACGTTTGATTTTGTCGATTCCATTCGCCCGCAATTAGCTGGAGAATCAAGGACATCTGTAATCCAAGACACCTGCAATACACGTAGATAGTCTTGAGCGTGCTTCTCGCAAATGTTTCAAACAATGAACTGCGGAATTATTGAGATAGTCGGCCGATTTCGGGTGCAACATTCTGTTGTTTTTTGGATGAGAAAAGTCAGACGTTTTCGCTCGCAGTCGTCCGGTAACGACCGATATTTCGGCAGCCCTGTGACCGCAGCCTAAGCTCCCGACTGGTCTACCATCATATGTGGTAGTGTAGTGCATGTAAGTACGTAGTGAGGATAGCACAAGGAAGTGGAAGGAATGGTCATGTGAAGTCCGTGGCTTGTGTGATGTTCTTGGCATTCGCCTGGTTTTGAGAAACCACTGAAAACTACGTATCAAAGCAGCCGGCTGCTAGAATTCTCCTCCAGACAGCGACTGAATTCGACCTATCTTCTTGCGTACCAGTCTATTGTAGATTATCTGCAACCGTCGGAACTCAAATCCTAGGAAATCCTAGGAACTCCCAGTGTCGCTGCAGGGACGTCAGTTGATTCCCTAAGCTACTCATTTCGGTTTGATTTTCTAACTCTCCCCACATACGTTCTCGTGTCGCCGGATCTTTCTTCATTTATGTACCCAAATAGCAATAGTCCAACTTTCGCGTCTGTTTACTTGGAGAGGAATATGCTATTCTGGCCACGAAGTAGGGGCTGGAAAAAGAGGAAGCAACCCGCCTAAATTAATTACCCTCACCATAGGCTAAACAGGTTTAACTCTATGCCCTCACTAAAGCTCCAGAAGTGACTGTAAATTGTTTTCTTTCTTGAATTTGTATCTTTTACATCCCAATGGTTTCCTTCCTATTGAATGAAAAGCACATAAACAACACACATTTCTTTTTGCGATACTTTTAAAGTAAACTTTAAGGGTCGAACTTTATTATCTCAAATGATATGCTCGACCAAGATTTACATGTTTTCTCCAATCCATACCAATTTTCGACATCTCTTATGTTCTCTTGTTTTTCTGCAATTCAATGTTGCATTTGTGCAAGTGATACAAATTTTTAAAACGAATTCTCTCCGCTCTTAACATCTTTTAATTTGAAACATCACATTTTCGTGTATGATAATAAAACATTAAAATAAGTTGGGAAATAACCTACAAAATGATTTGTTTTCCTTTCCTTTAAACGTTAATTGAAAATTTCGTTGTTCTATTATTTTCATGCTTGAAAAATCAATATTTTAATACTGAAACAATAAATCCAAAACGAGGGGCAAATTTTTGAGTTACAACTACGTATGTAGTACTTTGAATACTTAATACATGAACTCATTATGTTATTGTCCATTGTTAAAGAATCATCATAAAAACGTTTTTCAATCTCATGGAAACATTATGCTGTTTTAATTGATTCAAGTGATCAAAAGAATTTTCTACCAATGAGAAACAATAACAAAAATTCTGAATAAAAGGAAAAGATGGACAAATCTGAAACTAATCGATGTCTATAAGTATATTATTAGAAAGAAGATATTGACGTTAGGTTACTTGTAAAAACATAACCATGATAAGAAAATACTTACGTATTATTGCTAACATTGCTTCTTCATTTGTATTTCACTTAACATACACAATATTATTGTGGTTTTATTCAGCAGCACTTAGTAACAATCCAGGTAGTGTTAGTCTTATGTTTCAAAGATATATTTGCAATGGGCAGTAGTGTAATAACTTCATTTCATAAAAAGGACCAATATTATAAGGTTAAAATGTGATTGAAACGTTGATCCAGGCTTCCGGTTGAAGCTTGGTCATGTACACATCGCAAGTTAGATTAGAAACTTTGTACTTATTTCAGTGTTCAAGCCGAGACGAAAGTGGTAAACGCCTCCAGTTGTGAAGTGGAGACGTATTATACCGATAAGTTTCAAGTCAGTTTGGATACGACATATTTGGTAAATAATCATATGTAAGGCGTGAGATGATTGTGTGCACATTATTGTATAATTTTATGTGTCAGATCATTGTATCATTTTACTATGTAGTAGTAATAGTAGTTTAGTATGTATAGTTTGGTGCACAGTTCGGGCGAAGACATTGGTGGGGCCTTTAAGGGGTGATTTTGCGTCTTAGTAAACCAATAAATTACAAAAGATAATTTATATTAGTTATATTTGGTTAATAATTAAGTGTCCTCAACATTGAGGATATGCCGAAACTTGGTCGATAGCAGAAAACTCATACCGTCTTCAAACATCCCCCGAATATAGGAATCATCTCCACCGTGTTTGTGACGTAATGTCATGGCGCCCAAGGGAGTCCTTTTAATTGATCTTTTTAATTAATTCGCGAACTTCCTTCTCAAAGGGGGCTCATGGTCTCAAACATGCGCTTTGAATGGGACTATGAATGGCTCCAAGGTGATTTCCACGTGATATTATCGAACTATCAATTTGGAAATAGGCAGGCAAATACACCCTCAAAAACTTAAAAAAAGACAGGGAAATGGGCATTATAGTTGACAATAGGCAGATACTTAGGAAGTAAAAACAAAAATAGGCAGGTAAATGGGCATTATGATTGAATAATATTAAAATTTATTCGTTATACATACTGTATAAATGATGAACACAATTCTCTAAAAACAAATCGAATTTCTTTTATTGTCAAAACATATTGCGAAGTTAGATAATATTACGAATGAGTTGATTCATTTGGAATTTTATATTTTGCATATTTTGTTGGTTAAACTGGTTAAATGTTGGATTTTCAGTTTTGAAAATGGAATGTTTGCGGCATGCACAAGTCAGTGTTGAAATTTTTTGCTTCATCTTTTGACTGCACTTGCTGAAGAAGGTTTGAATAGCTTTGCTCACTTTTTCCCGCATTTTTGCACGAGTTGCAGTGCTTTTATGTTCTAACAAATATTTTTTGCGTAGTTTACCACCTTTTCACAACACTGGCAAAAAATACATTTCCAGTCCACCGTGAATTGAAACTTTCTCTTTTGGCATTGTGCAAGCATGCTTAACAGAACAGCAAATTCACTGATCTGGCATGCACCAAACTTCGAAACCAATACATTATCGAAGAAAACTGTTGCTATTTTGTGTATACTTGGGTTTGTTTAATGTGGCATCTGTGGGTAGCATCTCCAAGACGGAATTTGGCACCACTTTTTGCGTCTTTCTTGGTCCTGCCGCAAGGTGTCTCATGATCGCGACCGTATGAAGCAGTGCTGCAGATCAAGCGACTCCAGCGGCAGGACTGAGAATGACGCAAAAAGTCAGTCCGAATTCCATCTTGGAGATACTACCCACATGTGCCAAGTTAGAAAAACCCGAGTATAATGCTACCTTCTAAACGCGAAAGATGCCGGGAGTTCTGCTTTTGAAGGCAGTTGTGTGCTTGGTAAGGAACATAGCTCACTAAGCATTATGAAGATCGGAAAGACGAGAGCAATTTACTTTTATTTGTCCAACTTCCGGTGCCACCATATGCAAAAGAACAGCCAATAACGTAGCAATAACCGTAAAAAACAGGTACGCGGGAATTTTAAAATTACATTTCCCATATTTTCAATCTTAACTTATCAAAAATAACAAAAATAATTATAAGGAGTTTATAGAAGAAAAGTCAACTTATAGCAGTAAAATGTATTGAGCATATGTACATTACACAGTTTTTATAATTTCAATAGCATTAACAATTTTGCAATACATCTATACTAATAAAAGTGAATTTAACATGTAATCGACATTGATTCCACAAAAAAGGAGACACAAAATATTTACAGGCTCCTCTTCAGGATATAACGCAGTGTCCTTGCAAAGTTTGGTAAAGATTAAGACAACACAAATGGTGAAAATAAATATTTTCAATAATATGCTGGTAGGTGCACCTCGATCATTATTTATCGCCTGTCGCTAAGAGACAGGTTCCTAATTTATTCCGCCAGAGGCCAGCAGCGGTGCGGTAGGATCAGAGTAAGCATAGGGAGATGACCGTGTGGCCGATCCCCATGACAGTTGACACTCTACGTGCTTTCACGGAGATTTTTATTCCGATCATTTTTTGTAACTATTAGAAGGCGCTGAAATACAAGAAGGCGCTTTGGTTAAATGCAATTCCCAATCATGAGAACCCAGTTTCATTATTGCTGAGCGTTGCCGTGTGACGCGGAAGGCCCAGGAGGCCAGGAGGAGCCAGGAGCGCAGGATGGAGAGGGAAGGGGAGGAAGAGAGAGAAAGAGAGGGAAAATCGTGAAAAAGGGAGGGGAAAAGAAGGTTTAAAAGGAGATGGAAAAAAGGAGGGAAAGGAGAGTAGGGAAAAGAGAACCAAGGGGAGAGAGAAAGGGGAATGGGGAAATAGATGGGGGAGAAAGAGGGAAAGAGGGGGGAAAAGAGAGAGGAGAGAGAGGAAGAGAGAGAGAGAGAGAGAGAGAGAGAGAGAGAGAGAGAGAGAGAGAGAGAAGAGGAGAGGGGGGAAGAGAGAGAGAGAGAGAGAGAGGGAGAAAGGTAGAGAGAGAGAGAGAGAGAGAGAGAGAGGAAGAGAGAGAGAGAGAGGGAGGGGGCAGGACATCGTCTGACGGGTTCTGCTAGTAAGGCAATAAACAGCACGACAGGCCAAATGCAACTTTACTTGCTTAGAGACATGCCAAATTAATGTGAATACTACGGAATACTACCTTATTACAAACCATTATATACGAACAGTGCTTAAAAGAAACAAATGAAAATATTACCGGACCTTTGCTCAGGTAAAACAAATAGCTACGATACAATTGGTAAAAGTGTCATTTGCGAGCAGGGAAGATGGTGTCATGAGGCCAATTGGTCAAGTGCCCCAATCCTACGAGCAAAGTAAAATCACTCTCACATGTGTTTTAAACAGTATTACTGCCCTTCACTAGTGCTAAAAATTGAACTTTTAGCACGTTGTTCAAACCTTAAAAGTAACTGCGTTTACTAGTGGCTTTAGATATAATAAAAATTACAAACATTATATTTTTGTTATCTACTTTTCCGTACAAGGTTTAACAATCTATTCTCATTCCAGTTTCAGTTTTATTGAGATATCATTTTTAACCAAGGTTTCCCAAAAAGTTCTTAAAATTGCATTTAAAAGGTTTGAAAATAAAAGTGCACTTACAATTTAACATTTATGAGAACACAACCAAAAATATGACTTGAAAAACTATATTTTTTACAATACCCCATCAGAGTTCCAAGCAATGTTTCGTTGGTTGTAATCTATTAAATGTGACGTTTTTGGACCTTCTATTATTTTTTTTGTGGTTTAGCTCTTCTTGGTAACCCCACTACGCAGTATAGGTGACCAGATATATGCAGGATCTAATGTTCAATGTAAAATGAAATCGATTATTTTACATTCACAATTTTATCGCATGAATAATAGTTATTTATAGTATGAGTGGTAAAAGTGAAATTTCATTTTACAAATAGGAAATGTTGCGACACAAGGACGTTAGGGCGAGTAACATAATCCTGTGAGCAAAACAAATGACTTTCATCACATGTCATACTCTTATTGTTAGACAGCCTTATAACATTGCACATGCAACTTACTATATTAATGCTAATAAAATTATTAGAAAACAGATGTTAAGCACTAAAGAAATCCAAAAGTGCTGAAACAGGCAATCAAAACTTTTGCATTCATACTTTCCAAATAAAGTGCCAATAGAGCAAAACAGGCATTCCAAATTTCTGAAATTGACCATCTTTTACAGAATTAATTTAATCTTAAAATTAAGTGTAATTTAATTAGAACTTTCCAAAAAGAGATATGGGAAAAGTAGTTTATAAAATGGATCTGAAGTACACACTGATCTTAAGCTCTCATTACTTATACTATTACGAACTGTCAGATCGGAAGAGGTATCTACAAAAACTCTAGAGAATTAAGAAAGTCATTCACTGCACATATCAATAACTCTTTAAAATTTTCTCTCTTGAGCTCTTACTCCTCAAATATAGTAATTATAGTTGTGTGCGAGTTGGTGAAAATACTATTGTATATGGCGTCGCCATTCAAAATTTAAATAACGATCCCTTCTCACCTCTCTAGTGTCAGACGACTTCATACGTCTCTCAGCGGAGTCCCTGCTCGACGCGTTATACGCAAGAACACACTGGGCATAGAGCTTTTCGATCGAAAAACACTCTGACAGATTTTATGCCCTTGTTACTTTTTTGGTAAATTCTCCATCAGTGATTTCTCAAAAATGATTGTAGAAAACAAAATATAGTGAACAAAAAATATTAAAAATGCAGAAAATTCAATATAGGCTCTTGTAGGTTCTTAACGCTTGATTAGGCAATTATCTATAAAATAAGCATTTATAGGCAATATAAACCCCTTGCAAAAGCCATTCCTGCGGTAAACATTGATAATGGGGTAAGCTGCCTTAAAATACATTCAAAGGAATAAAATAGGAAAAATGGGTATTGTCAGGGCAAGTTGTAAGGAAGAAACGCATTTTTTGTTGTCGGATATTTGTCCAGCATTTTTAATGATTTGGATTTAAAATTTAAAAATGAAGATAATTCTAATTCAACAGCTGAAAGGGGGCTATTTTTGTTTCAATGAGGTTCACTCACAAGCAGAAAAACAAACAAAAAGCAACTATCCCCGTTATCTTCATCTGTTTTTTGAAGTATTTCCATTTTTAAATACACCTATTTTATGTGTTTAAATACAACTCTAAAATTCATGTCCGATAAAACTAAACAAATACAGATATTCAAATACAAAATGTATTTAAAATACTTATTTCAAATAAAGCATTTAAATACTGCCCAACCCTATATATACAAATAGATAAATACAGATTTAGCAACTAAATTTATCCATTTTCATTACCAGTGCCCGGCAATAAGTTTTTCGGGAAAAATTCACCGTTTTTTCTCGCAGCATTACCTAACGTTCTCTATATTACGTAAGCACTACGTATCTCTTTACGGCAATTAAGACGGTGCTTCAGCCACTGCAGGCTGTAATATTTTACCTCGTTGATTTCAAACCCTCTATATGACTTGGAAGTTTATAACTTTTATTCTGAGACATTCTATATGCTATGCTTTTTTTTCTTCCTGATCATGAATTGTCAACATTTCTTCACAATTAGAAAAAAAGAAGGGAATCACCACCAAAAAAACACACTCTTCTTGTCATAACTCCATTGTATGCAATATGTTTAACAAAAAAAAACTGAAAATGAGCAATAAAACTTTTTCAGGAAATGTAGAACAGGACTGAAATTAACTTCCTCACACGCGGCAAGAGAATATATTTTAACACAAGATTGGAGCGATTTAATCCAAGAAGAGAGAGAGAATTAGAGTGTATGTAATTAGAGTGTTTTCGTCTTAAAGGCTATAAGCAACGCCTTCTGGAAAACTATTTGTTGTATAATAAATAAAACTCCAGGTGTAAGGTCTGAAATACAATAATTTTATTATGCCAGAAACCAAAAGGATGATGCCTTTAACTTAGCCATTAAAGCAATTAAAATCACCTGGAATGAAAGCCTGTCCCATATAATATAACGTATGACTTCTGATATCTCAACTACTCCACGGCCAATTCACAAGAGAGGGGCCGCGTTGTGCGGTTCCTTGAAAGGTGCCCCGTGCATGCGGGAGGGGTGGCTGCTGCTTGCCCTTGCTGTGTGAGGGTTCTCTTCTCCGCCGCCAGGTTGCTCGTGGGTGGCGAAGAAGCTAGTGCCTGCTGCACACTGGCGGCGATTTGGCCTACTACATGGCCCTGACACCGCCGGCGGTTTATTGAAGTGCATTGCACTTCAATAAAATTAAAATATGCATTGCACAAACGAAACTGATGGCCATAGCAGTTGAGCGTCCCGAAACACAAAATAATGATCTAACCACAAATAAATCTTAAAATCTCTGCTTATTTGTAACTTATTTTAAAAGTTTATTAAATATCTTCAAAAAGTTTGTCAGTTTGTTTGTCAATTTACTCTCAGATGAAAACATGTCTAACATTTTAATAAATGGACACACCTGAAGAGGCGTATACCAGCATGTGAAACGTCGTGTACACTTTTTTGACGAATAACATTATTGATTGTCAAAAATAAAAAGATATTGTTTTATTGTGAATTAATGACATAATTTCATATGTCACCATTCATGTAATCGACGAATTAAATAGACTAAATCTCTTCCTCAGTATGTTACGGGACAAGTATAGAACTTTATAGCGGAACTTAAGCTCCCTTCAAATACTGACATTCTTAGGAAACAACAACAACAACGACAACATAATAATAATAATAATAATAATAATAATAATAATTATTATTATTATTATTATTATTATTATTATTATTGTATTGTTTCTTATTATTATTTGAGGTACCTATTATTAATATTATGAAGAGACGCCAAAATAAAATTATTATTCTTTAAATGGCCTCTTCCAGTAATTATCCCCAAAACTATATTTTGTGGGTCAGTTTCCATTTTGTGTTTGAAATTCATGTACATAAAAAACGTAAGGGAACCAAAACATTTCTGTATTATATTTGAGAAAAGTTGAAACCATTCCATTCAATGAGTCGATTGTCAGCCAATAAAAGTACTCACCGATCGTAATCAGTTTGTTTTAACTCAATTATTTGTCAGGTGGTTCTAGAAATTAAAAAATCAATAATAATAATATAAGAAGGAACAGGTTTGTACACTGAAAACTATCGACTCATAATGATTACAAATATATTCATTATTTTTCTTTATTTAAACTTCTCAAATTATAGTAAATAAAGTAATTAAAATTTGATAGTAAAACATTGTAATCTGTGCAATGGTCTATGCATTATAAATTTCAGTTCGAAGAATACGATTGGGAAACTTTGAGATTCTACTTTCTTTCAGTACAACTTGGATTAAATAAATTGCCAGTGACCACAATTCGGAAGTCCTTCAGCACATCTCCTTCTACCATCGTCAAGAGCAAGTCCCTCCCTCCTACGTCAGGGGAGCGGAAATTATGTTGTCTCTCGCGATTGTAAATGACTGCATTTCAAAAACTAAAAAAGAAAATAATAAATATACTGCTTGAAGATATTGTGACATACCCATATGTCACATTAAAATTACATTTTATGGGTAGACAATATGGTGGAACATGCATTACGAAATATCACGAGAGCTAGAGCTTAGCAACGATCGGGAATAAACAATGTAGTTTTTGTTTTTTCTAAATGCATTAAGAGATGGGTTGATGCCGAAAGTAGAAACTTTGGGATTGGGCGGAGAAGTTTAGACGGTCAAATGTTATGAAAAAATGAAGGTAGTTTAATCAGAAGTCTTCGAGGATGAATCATGCAGGAAGATTTCATTCTGCTCTGAAAGGCGCTTCTGAACTGATCGTAGATATTTTCATGTGGAAGCAATATTGAAGTATAAATAGGAACTTTGTCGGGAGTGGTAATCAAGTTCGGGACTATGTCATAAGACGTAATCGGGACTGGTAATTTTGATAGTTTGAGACCAGCTTGGATAGGGCAGAAGAGGATTTCGTTGGAATTTTGGACTACGGCAAGATCGCAAGATATTTCGACTGAGAAGTCTACGAGGACATCAACGAAGAAAAAATAAGTTAACCGCGGTGTAAAATTGTAAATTGAAAGAGATAATGATCAAAGGCCTAACTTAAATTCATTAAATTGTTTGATAAAAAAAGTAAAATAAACTTTGTTAAATTTTGTTCTATAGAAAAGAAAGTGATTTTTCATTTAGTCAATCCAAACAGTAATGAACTAGGAATAGAAACATTCTATTTCAGATTCCCAGCTGCGCTGTATAGTCGGCGGATCCTATAATCCATTATAGAGGTAATAAGGATTATAATTATATCGTGACCCATTGACCCAGCAAGCCGGACGCTAAGATCTTTAGCAGATATAGATGTAGAAAGAGAGGAAAATTTTGGTATATCTCAAAATGGCGCCTCAACGTGATGCATAATTTGTTATAATTTATAACAATTGGTGACACTGGATAAAATTAGTCTTATAAATTATAATATAGTGATCCAAAGGGAATCTGAAATTTATGGATTGACATTTGAAATTAATTGTTAATTATAAAAAAGGGCCAAGACCATTTCATCGGTGTGATTTTAAAATAATTTAACAGAGATTTTAATTTGTATTAGAATTCAAAATGGATACTAGGAGCAAAAAATTGCGTATGGAGAATGTTAATGTAGATGATATGGCGTCTGCTAATACTAACCCGAGGAGAAATTTCGCGTGAAATTATTGTGATTGAACCACAAGAAAGGAAATAATGGCTGCACCGTTAGAAAATATGGACCTAATAATTTAATTCTTAAGATGTTAGCAGAAATGAACGCAAAACTTGAGCATAATAATACTAAATTAGATGGAATCACTTCAGATATGAATAATAAATTAGAGGGGATCACTTCAGATATGAATATTGAATTTGAAAAAAATAACGCTAAATTGGAAGGAATGACATCGGAAATGTCATTAGAATTGAAGAATTTTCGTCAGGAAATACACAAGGAAATAGTGCAATTACGGGCGGATACATCGGCTGAATTCAACATTATTCATTGTAAAATTGAGTCTCTTAATAATCAAGTCGACCAAATGCAGAGGAATTAAAAGAATCTGGCGACAAAATTAATTCCCAAGTTAATTATTTACAGGAAAACATTGTGACATTAGGACATTTACATGATCAACAATGCGAAAAGTTGACAATCGTCGAATCGCGTGTAGATAATTTAAACGCGATGTCGCTTCAACATGGCGAAACAATTGAAAACAGAGAATCTAAATTAGTTAAATCGGATTGTAAATTAGAAAAACGAATACAGGAGGGACTTAGAAACATTAAAATGG
Organism: Teleogryllus oceanicus; assembly: GCA_964035755.1. Taxonomy (NCBI): domain Eukaryota; kingdom Metazoa; phylum Arthropoda; class Insecta; order Orthoptera; family Gryllidae; genus Teleogryllus; species Teleogryllus oceanicus. The sequence continues at coordinate 21,073,700 of CAXIVR010000011.1, read as the reverse complement.
TGCAAGAATCTGAATCTGGGAAATATATGTCGGACATTAAGGACAAGATTGATCAGTTAGAAAATGAATTCATGATGCTTTCAGGAAATATACCAATGCATGCGTCGTACAGGCAAATTGGACTACACCCAGATGATGTGAAAGATACGCGAATAATTTATGACAATTTGAGGAGGCAGCAGCCAAAGAAAGCTAAAACAGAAACAATGCTTTCGAGGCGAGTATAAGGAGGGTGATGAAGTGTTAATTAGAGTACCTCAAGTGTCGTCAGTGGATAAAGCTATTTTATAAATTTTTCCCGTTGTATAAAGGACCGTACCGAATTTGTAAAGTATTAAGCAAGAATGCCGCGATTTTGAATGATGAAAATGGACGGCAAATGGAACATATAACTACAGGAACATGAAGCCGTATATGAGGACGACACGCATGATTAAATATACTGGTCATAACAGAGATTTGTAAATAGTTGTAAATATTAGGTGTAATAGTTTTCTTTTGTTATTGTTTTGTTATTATGTGTATTTTGTCAGTTTGTGTAGGAGTTTAATTTAAAGTGTATGTGTATTCAATGAAGTTAATGGAGCAAATATTAGGCAGATACGGCTATTAGAATACCTGATGAAATGGTTATTGTTGGCACATTCCGAAAGGAAAATGTAAATAGTTTTAAGGCAGCAAGTAACAAGACCTAGTGCAGTGCAAAGTGTAAAGTGTTAATGTCGTTTAGTGTGAAGAAGCAAGAAGAAAGTGTTCAATTTTAGTCTTGTCATTTAGTTAGGTTGTAGCAAACCAAATGACGCTTGGAGAGGAAGCTGTGACATACCCATATGTCACATTAAAATTACATTTATGGGTAGACAATATGGTGGAACATGCATTACGAAATATCACGAGAGCTAGAGCTTAGCAACGATCGGGAATAAACAATGTAGTTTTGTTTTTCTAAATGCATTAAGAGATGGGTTGATGCCGAAAGTAGAAACTTTGGGATTGGGCGGAGAAGTTTAGACGGTCAAATGTTATGAAAAAATGAAGGTAGTTTAATACAGAAGTCTTCGAGGGATGAATCATGCAGGAAGATTTCATTCTGCTCTGAAAGGCGCTTCTGAACTGATCGTAGATATTTTCATGTGGAAGCTAATATTGAAGTATAAATAGGAACTTTGTCGGAGTGGTAATCAAGTTCGGGACTATGTCATAAGACGTAATCAGGACTGGTAATTTTGATAGTTTGAGACCAGCTTGGATAGGGCAGAAGAGGATTTCGTTGGAATTTTGGACTACGGCAAGATCGCAAGATATTTCGACTGAGAAGTCTACGAGGGACATCAACGAAGAAAAGATAAGTTAACCGCGGTGTAAAATTGTAAATTGAAAGAGATAATGATCAAAGGCTAACTTAAATTCATTAAATTGTTTGATAAAAAAAGTAAAATAAACTTTGTTAAATTTTGTTCTATAGAAAAGAAAGTGATTTTTCATTTAGTCAATCCAAACAGTAATGAACTAGGAATAGAAACATTCTATTTCAGATTCCCAGCTGCGCTGTATAGTCAGGATCCTATAATCCATTATAGAGGTAATAAGGATTATAATTATATCGTGACCCATTGACCCAGCAAGCCGGACGCTAAGATCTTTAGAGATATAGATGTAGAGAGAGAGAAAATTTTGGTATATCTCAATATAAAAAGTAAAACAATGCCGTTGCTTTGAAACGATATTTAAAAATTGTGTATTATGAAATATTCATTTCTTTTCTTTCAACCCGGGCGAAGAGTAACCAATGTGGGATGCGAAAGGGTGATCAACGGACAGCGGCGTGTGGGGAAGGAGATAGTATAATAGCAGTTAGTAGAATGGCATAGTGCGTTATTGTGAGTTGTTTCGCCGAGGGAGCGCTGGTGTTGTTCGTCGTGTAGCAGTTGCGCTAGCGATGTGTGCAGCGGAGGTAAAGGTTTGTAGCAATGGGGAGCACTGGGCAGGGCCGTCACCACCTCTGTGGTCTCTCGCAGCCGAAGCCTTGAGCGTAGGGTACGCTGAGCTCCACCTTTCCTCCCTTTTGGCTGTACTCTGGGAGTGCGTATATGTCAAGGCAATAGCTGATATTCAGTTTCAATGCAGGGGTATGAAATGTAGTGATTAATTATTTATAGTTACAAACAACTTTAAATATTAACTTGTATTGTTGATATATAATTTGACTTTTGGTCGCTCAATTAACGGGGTTTTTAGTTATTTCACTTTGTTTTAAAAAATGTAGCATTGCTCATTAGTTACATTTCCTTAAATATTCATTACGATATGTAAAAGGAAATTAATGGAGAATACGAATAAGAAAACTGGCGTATCAGCTCTTCTCTAGCAGACACAATGTTTTGGGGCGGGATGCACAGCCATTGCCCTGCTCAGTTAGGTGTAACGGGGCTCCGCGTGTCATATTAGTCTCATGCGACTTTATTTTCAGGTAATTTTCTTCGTCGCGTAGTTCGTGATTACATTGCAGGCTCGTAGATACAAAACACACAAACTGAGCCTGTAGTGGCGCGAATCTTTTCGATAGATATTATCCGCTGGACTGTGGGGGCAGTGTGAGTAGGAAAGGCCCTTGTAGTCCGGCTAGCTTAGGGCTCTTCGTTGAAAATGCCCTTCGCGGGTATTTACAATGCACAAAATGTTTACAGTGTTCACAATTCATTCTCTTTATAGCACATCACAGTTTTTAACTGTTTTTGACGTAAAATAAAATTTAAAAATTGGAAAAACTTGCATTTTACAATAGTTGCTTATTGAATCTAATTTGCATAGGCGTAGCCTGCTTTTTGGCTTGGGGATTGTCACTCGAGAAATGAATAAATGTAAAACTTTTCAGGACTTTTCATTCACCAATGTCATTTCAAACACTTTGGTCATGTAGAGCACAGGTTTTTTTGTGTATTTAAAACAAAAACGGATCCTTTAAAAGTAGTAATCGTTCACGTACTTCATGTTAAAAGGTTAGAAGAAGTTGACTGAAGTTCATGATCTAGCAAAATATGTGCCCTGATACTACAAGAATAAAAGGAATCTCACACTCGATTATTTTAAAAATTGTCCAATACACATAATTAGACACATTCGAATTGGCATAATTTATAAAATGAAAATCATAAGTCTAGAACCCAAAAAAACTCGGAAAGAGAAAATCGATTAATTTGCAGACGCGTAACGAAAAGCGTTGAGTTCTTTTCTACTTACATCAGGAGTTTGATTAAGAGTCAAGGAGACTGAAAGGGTTCAGAAATTTCATTTGAATTGCACAGGTCATTAGCATGCTCACACTTGAAAACAAAACGTTATGAATTTCTGACAAGGTTGTATTAAACACTTTTTCCATATGATTCTGGAGAGGTTTATCGTATTTAATTATTTTATAAATTTTCATCCATTTGATGATCCTCTATCCTCATTATTGCCACGAAATGTAAGCCCTTGCCTCCCGAAAAAGCATACAACTCGAATGAAGTTTGACAGAATTTCTCTTTTTTTCCCCTTTCATCACTTCTTTGTTGCTCAACAAAGAGTATACTGGCTTCTTAAATAAAGTTCTTTCAAATTTTACAGCAATTTTAACTGTTGCTCACATGCTATGAGAGAAAGTACGAGTACATACTGTCTTCATAGTCTTGTAAATGTTTTAAAATGTGCATAACAATTGAAATTCTACCCCTTTTTTCGTTTAAGAAAATAGATTTTGATGATGAAAGTAGATTTTTAAGACTCGTATATTCCCTTATTTATGACCCTTGCTTATAAATTTTGCTCTCAAATCTCTTGCTATGTCTGACATTTTTTTATGTTCGTAATTATACTGAGGCGATTTTGGAGGCCGTTTAATTATATTTCTTTTCAGAGAATGCTAGAGAGTGTATACTTCTAGTTTTCAATTTGTTCACGGCACAACAATAAGATTCGATAATTATATAATCACTTGTTTGGGTCGCATTGTGCCTAACGCCTTTCACGTTCCATATATGCATTGCACCGCACATACCCTTCTGCATTGAACCAGCACAAGCCCTAATCTAATTTGGCTACGAATATATTGTTGCTAATTGCTTTATAATAACGTTACAAACTTAATTAAACAACAATGCTCATAACTTAATTATTATTTACTGTCGGAATTATTATTTACTGTCGAGTTATTATTTACTGTACGAAAAAACTGTCTCAATGCAATTTTGCGTTTCAAATCGGCAATTGTATGCTCCATTGAAAATAAACAATATGCAATGAGCTGATGTTAAGGTAAGAAAATTTCTAGGTCCCTCAATTCAATCAAACCTCAAATGGAATGTACACATAACAGAATTAAACACTAAATTAAGTTAATTATGTTATGCATTCAGAATTCTTTCTAATTCTGACAGCCTTCATGCAGCTCGTTGCGTGTATTTTGCAAATGTACATTCTCGCCTGAGATATGGCATAATATTCTGGGGGAGCACATACTTTAATTTCCAGACATTTAGATTGCAAAAGAAAATTATCCGAATAATGAAAAAATGCCATCCACGTGATTCCTGCAAGCCTTTTTTCATTGAGCTTGGAATCTTACCTATTTATTGCCTATTTATTTACAAATCTGTAGTATTTGTCAAAACTGACTTACTTAATGGTGGGAACTTATTTTCATGTAATACTGACATTCATAGTTACAACACTCGGCGTAGAAATAATTTTCATCAAGAGTCAACAATCAAGTATCAACAGCTCACTACAAGAAATCCACATACAATACATGTACATTACTTTACAACGCATTGCCAAATGAAATTAAACAATTAAAATTGGTACACAAATTTAAGGTAAAGGTAAAATCTTTTCTGCTGCAAAACTGTTTCTATAAAATTAGAGACTATACTGATCGTGAAAAAGAAAAATAATGTCCACTTTAACAAAACAATTATATAGTATAATGAATTAGTTTACATTTGAATTGTATAATTTTTTAAAAAGACTTAAATGCCTGTAACAAGAAATGTACTTCAGCTTCCGGGTCAGCTTTCCCTGATCGATTGAGCAAATGCTGAGATGGCCCTTTGCTTAGCTTCTGGACGTAAATGTAGCTTCACTGTGCGCACGTTTTGTTGAGCTTTCCTTTTGCTTGTAGTGGTAGTAGAGCTTAGAGTGAGTTTCTGTTAGTTAGCACTAGAAAAAAATCAAATGCGTTAGTTTACCGTTACAAGTAAGTTTTCTATAATTCGGCAACGGAAATATCTGGTTTTTGAAATGTTAATCTCTCGCTTTTTTAAATTTATTATTATTATTATTATTATTATTATTATTATTATTATTATTATTATTACTATAATTTTTTCATCTTTCAACTATTAATAGTTAAATAGTTGGGAAGGAATTCTGAAACTCAGGAAAGCGTGCACAGATGATTTTCTCCCCCATACGTCACATACAGTTTTTGACTAAATAAGTATATAAATAAATAAATAAATAATCTTGTTTTCTTACAAACACTAAAGAAATTTCAATTTCAAATTTCAAGAAACAATGAAATTTCGTAACATGATAACTGTTTCATAAGCACCCTGGATGTAATGAGTCGCTGTGCATCAAATTCACAATGCAGGCAAAGCAGCATTTCAGAGTATGGTGTAAGAAATACAATGTATTCATTTATTTTGTACATTGTATATAATAGCATACACCGTGTTTCAGAGTAATTGTTCATCCTTGTAAAGAATCAAATCTTCAACGGCGCGATGTTTGAAATATGAAATGGGACAACAAAAAGAAAATAACAAATGGACAATTTACAATAAATATTGCTGATATTGTGAAGTTATGTAATACATCATCCTCATCCATGGACACTACGCCCCTGTTCATATGTACTATCGTAGAAACACATTTCAAGCAACTGTTTCTGTCATATAAATCATGTTTGATGTAGATGCACTTTGTCATGTCACATAATCTTGTAATAAATGTGTCAAAGTACAAACTGAATCTGAAATGTATATTTATTTACATGTTTCGGTAAAAAAACCGTGACTAGTTTTAAACTGTTATAAACTTTTAAATAAGTTCAGCGAACATTGTACTATTGATACAAATAAATAACATGTGTCCATGAAATTATCAATCAATCAATCAATCAAGTCCAAGAAATTATCATTTATGCATCAGAAATTTAATAAAAAAAACAGAAAAGTTCAGAATATACTTATTTAGATTTCTTTCTTTCCACAACTTTTCAATTCCTGGCTTACGCGGTTTTAAAAATAACCGATTCAATTAATTTAATTCACGAAATTTGACCGAGGCTTTATACGTAGATGTGGTGCTGTATTATGTATATATTCATGGCTTAAATGATCTCATGAAGTGGAATGTGAAAAATCGGGTGGTCGCATCGCCAGGTGGCGTTGTCAACTGGAAATCTCCCTCATACTCATTGTACTAAATCGGTCCCTAGATAAGGGATAAGCTTTAATTTTTTTGCTAAACGACAAACCTTATTATTTTAAATATATTGTAATAGGGTCGGGTTTCACCCTTCCTCTCCTCCTTATATATATAAACCTGCCCACACGTTGGGCGGTCACTTGTAATGGGTTGGGCGGCCTCTCTACACGCCCGGCACGTTATACTGTTACGTTTAATAAATTGCCCTGCTCTAGCCCTTCTTACGAACAAACCAATAAACACTAGCCTCGCGTTGGGTTGCCACATATATAACTTTCCCCTTTCCTACTCACAATTGCCCCTCTGCTAGCTTACCTGGCCTTTTCACTCACCTGGGCGTGGTCTGCGGTGCGTCTGTACAGACGCGAGCAAGTACTGCGCTCACGCGCGTGGATCAGTCTAATGCTACGTAAATGATTGCGAAAAACATATTGATTTTGCGAATCATGACCCCACAATGGCCATGAAGTTTATTCAATCGCCTCCGTTGTCATGTTTCTTTTCAATTTGCACTATTTAGTGCTGCAACAGCACTAGTACCTCTGACGGCACACATCGATACAACCCAGCATCAAAAACAACAACAAAATAAACATTTCTCCTCCCTCAATACACAATACATAGATATATATACTCTTTCATTCACACAAACTATTTACAAAAACAAACAAATACCATTCCACATATAACTAAACCCAGAGTGCATTCTGTCGAGATTTCCGTCTTAAAATCTACCAATTACACGACTTGGTCTTCGACAGAGCTTTCTTCAATCAAAACAAAACAAACAAATGTCAAAATACTTTGGCTCACGTATGCTGTTGCCTCTGCGACGAATCTGCGTGTCTGGGGTGATTATTCACGCCCAACAGCGCCTCCGTTGTCGCCATCAGTTCCGGAACACTCGCATACGCATCACAGTTCACTCATGGTGTCGGAGTTCACGCTGCCATCTTTTTTTATAAACCCTTCAAATTATTAAAATCTCACTGAATTCGAATCAAATTCCGCGCCTCTAATTATCAATGCAACGTCGCGCTCCCACCGTTGCAAAATTTCTCTACCGCCGCTCGCTCTCGCAAGTCCAGCGGGCGTTGCCGAATTTCAGAATAGTTCCGAAAATTCCTTTCTTTTATGAAATTTTCTTTCCACGACTGTTACACAACGTACGTAAAATACTCCCGGTTACTATTTCGGATGATGTTCATAACTTCCGCACTTTACAAAATTTTCAAGAATCGCCTACGCGAACACACATCCTGCTTTCACCAAGTCCAGGCACATTCTGGCAAATCTTCTTCAACCTAGCATTGTTATCCTTGCTTCAGCACTTTTCCCGATCGCTCGATAACTGACGATCGCGTCACCTTGGTTCTCTCAAAATATTTAATTTCTAACGTTTTCCGAAACACTTTATTTCCGTTTTAGTTTTGATAAAATTCTCCGGCAATTTCCTAAAATTTGATGTTCTCCTCTTGTTTTCTTTTGGTCAAAATCCTTTTATTTTCCCTGTTTTCCGTTTTGAATGTGAAATGGAACGCACTGCATTTGTTCGCTAATCGCTTCCTCTTGCTTGAATTAATTTATCTGTTTTATTAAAATTTCGATACTTCCGTCAAGATATTTAAATGGGATAAATTTTACCTGATGCAGCTAATTTTCTTCTTTCCTCCCGAAAGTCTGAATTTGATATCTTATCGCGTTTTCTGCAGTATTCGAAAAACCCTCTTCTTTATAAGCGTTTCATCGCTCCAACAATGGACTCCATTAATATTTTCCTTAACACAAACATGCGAAATACGAAAATTTCAATAACTTTTTATTGCCTGACGCGATTTCACTGGGATAACTTTCAAAATGTTTCTAAATCACAGCCGGATCTAATGTTTATAGTCCAAACTCCAAAGTATCGGGTTCGCTTTATTCTCTTCCTCACTCGGTTTTATTTTTACTATGGCGTCTTTGCTGTAAATGCCTTGAACTGTTTATCATCCAAATGCACACCATTGGGGATCGTGTAAATCATTACAATATTGATAGTAGTTGATCTTCATTGGTCTTATCTTCCTTATACGGAAGTTAGGTGATCTATGATGGATTTTCTTGGGAGGAAATATCCTGGGTGGTTTCTCGTTGCCTTCCCTGAGTTTTCGACTCAGGTTTCTTCAGAAGCCTACCTTCAACACGGGTCTGGGGACCTTATCGAACAGGCGCGCCTCGTGGGCGGTTCCCTAATGCGCCTGGGATATGACTCTTACTTTCTTCGCCAGATGTCGGCCTCAGTTACTATATCCGAACTGTCTGGGGGAAAGTGAGATCTCGTTAGTGCGAATGTTGTCGAAGGGCATACCGCCAGGATTATTTTACATGCCCCAAGTGTGACATAGCTTCTGTGGATCTTCCGCTCTTAGAAAATCCCGACACCTCGGCCGGGATCGAACCAACGCATTATGCCAGTAAGCTAACCCATCACCCACCGAGGCCTCGTTAGTAGATAGCCCGTTGTTATTAGGGTATTTTTTAACTGACCCCCTGACGTGCCCGCTTCACCGACCTCACCGGGCCCGTTAGCTTCACGCCCTTTCCACTCTTCGCTGGCTGAGCCCGCTATGCCATTGTGGCGGGTGAAATCAGTACACGTCTGTGAGAGTGGGTTGTAATAACAGCAGGTTTATTCACAATTTAGATCGTAGTCACAAATAACCAATGCACTGTATACAATTAACTAACTAAATAGATCCCACTGCTAGGAGAGATATTTACAACGGCTACCACACCGCAACATACTACCTAATGTTTCGCCGTGCGTAGTACCGCCTGCCCTGAGACCGACTACATGTCACACTAGTCACGACAATAACTGCCGGCTCCTTCGCCGCGAGCACGCTCGCAAATACCACGAACGACCTACGCTGCCGCTGCTGCCAGGACCAAGAAGGAAGAGCTATTGTTCTCACGGCCCTTAAATAGCCCTCGCGACGCTGCCCGCCGCCTCCATTGCCTCCGCCCTAGCGATGCGCACACCCTGTCAGAAAAACCCCGTGCGTTATAGCTTCTGCCTTTGTCTACGCATCCGGTGCCCACCACGCACAACGTGCCCACACTGTTTTAGCGATAGGACGCTACACCATCTTCCTCTCCGTAGGTGACGTGCATTGTAGGTTGCATACTCATTACCTGGGGCGGATTTGAATGAAATGTCAGTTATTTTCTTTTCACTCTATAACGATCTATTTTAGTATAGAAATTCATTTTTTCTACTTCCATTGTATGATGATGTCATTTGATGGCTGCAACCAATTGCATAACAATACTTCTTACGATACAGATTTCATACAGTTTCTTGACCAATCACAGATACGTTTACTAATGAAGTACTGACAATCGTTGAGAATCGTTGTAGTAAATGTTTCGTTCCGTTGTGTTCATTAAAACTGTATTTTATATTATATTATGCTTGTCAGTTTTTCTTTTATTAGTATTTTTTTTATAATTACTTCTTTTATTATTAGTAATTCTTTCGTGGAGTATTATTTTAAATAAGTTGGATCGTAATTTCACTTTGATCCTATTTGACTAGCGCAGTACTCCCTTAGAGGCGGACTGGTAACCACAGCCTCCTGCAGCAGCATGCGTGGGTAGGTTTGGGAGCTGTCCGCTAGGTGGCGTTGGCTGAATCCTGCAGATCAACAGCCACGAAACGATTCAATGTAAAAGTTTAACTTACAGAAATTCGTAGAAGTACCGTATGAAACTCGATGTAATGGTTACTAATACTCTCATGTGAAGTTTACGATACTCACTCGTTCCTTGCTCGTATCGTAACATCATACTCGTGCATTAATATGCTTTATTACATCATCGTTTCATAATGTATTATTATGTTATGACAAAGGGAAATCACCCATTTTTATGACTTTTTTGCATTTTTACATCGATTTGGACTAATAAGTCATTTTTTACCTTTTCCATTTTAAAGTATTTTTCGCAGATTGCATCGATTTTAATATCATTTTAATGGTTATTGTTTCAAATATTTACGACATGCGATAAATATTCCTCACAGAATTCCTGAGTAGCCTATTCAATTTCTTCGCTCAGAAATTGTAATGTCAGCAGTTATATTTAATCTAAGATTCCTGTGACGCCTTCAGAACCATTGTCAGTTTGGAGGATTTCACGATGACTAGAGGCAAATATTTCCTGATCCAGTCCAAACCAATAGTTTGCAAGCTAAGTTTACTTGACCGAAAACAAGAAGCCTCTATTAAATAAGTTACATTTCCAGTTTGAGTTGTTCATTTGAACTGGTTTTCATCAATTTTTTAATGTCATTTTTCTTTGCGTTTAGGGCATTTTTTAAAACACTTTCAGAGCATTTTATTGATCATTTTTGGGGACGTTTTAGGTAATCAAAATCCGTCCCTACTCATTAAAATATTCAATATGACCTTGTTCGCAACCATATCCCTTGGTATTGGGGAAGAATATTACTTCAGTGACATTTTTTAACCATTGTAATTAGTATGTCTACCTAGTTAAAATTGCTCCAGGAAAAACAAACCTATGATGGACCATACAAATACTTCCATTCATTTATATAAGATACTAGCAGAACCCGTGCGAAAATCTCGCATAGTTGAGCTCGTAAAAGTTACTGAAATACTGTAATTTTGAAATCTAAATTAAATATAAATTCTCAAATGACGCTCGAACAGAGGGATTATTTAAATGCTTCAGAAACTCAACGAAAACGAGTTTTGTGACCTCAACCACCAACGGAGCAAAGTCCTCCAAAAGTCAAATATACTGTTAACACTATGCTTTTCACGTTCACAAATGTAAATACTTTAGATACTTAGAGTATCTTTCTCTTAAAAGATAATATTGGAATTGAACTACTAAAAATCTCATTTTGTAGATTAGAAAATAAAAACAAAATCTGTGTTTTTAGGCTCTAAAACTAAATCTAATTTTAAGGCTCTAAACACATCGTATTAATGCATAACAAGTGTGCTATAGCGTTTTGCGTGTTCCAATGCGATTTTTTAAAGTTTAAGGTCACATCAACATTAGGTAATTAGCGACCACTATTGGAGTTAACGTAATGGTAACTGTGAAGATGAAGCGATCTGGGGATAAGGAGTAAAAGGACGAACACTATTACAACCATACCCGAAGCGGGACTCGAACCAGCTTCGGTACGAGAGTGCTACAACACTAATGCCTTAGGGATCTCGGCCACCGGATCGACCCGAAATATTTTATTTAATGTATTTGTAACAATTCTATTGTTAGAAGCGACAGAAGAATTTTACTTGCGACTACACTTGTCTTTTGTAGATTACAGCAAGGCATGCGACTCCGTCGAACATCAAAGTATCCTTCAGGCCTTAAAAAACAAGGGAATAGAAACAAAATATGTGAGAATACTGGACAAACTATACAAAGTGTCGCCAAAGTACGATCTGAACAAGTAGGGCAAACTTTCCAACTAAAACGAGGAGTAAGGTAGGGTGATCCTATCTCTCCAAAGCTGTTCGAAAAACATATTCAGGAAATTAAATTGGAATAACAAATATGGGATAAAAATAAATGGAATGAAGTTGTCTCATCTAAGATTCGCGGATGAAAATATATTGGTTGCCAACTCTTCTAAAGAACTTTAAAAGATGCCTGCAGAGTTGAACTAGGCCAGCAAAATTGCAGGACTAACGAACTACAACAAAACCAAATTAATGTTTAACAAACCAGCTGACAAATTTATCATCGATGGAACCGAGTTAAGAGACAAATAACCCAAGCAGGGAATGCCTTTTGAGCACTTAAATTTATTCTCTTGGACAAATCACTGAACAAGAAACGCAGAATAGAAGCTCTACATACACGCATTATTCCTGTCCTAATCGACGCTTGCCAGTCGTGGTCCTTAACGGACAAACAAAAGAACTCATTATAATAGATATGCGAAAGAAAATAGCAAGAAAAATACTAGGCATTTCACTATAGTACAGTGTTTCAAACCCAAGACTGCACGTTATCACATCCTCCAAGAACTTTGCGCAGCAGGCAGCGAGAATTAAATGGAAATGGGCGGGTCACGTCGCAAGAACCAGATGGGTCGACTATTTCAATAGACTAGTGGAGCTACATTAGTCAAGTCAGAGAAGTGTAGAACAATTTGGAAGGATTATGAAAGACATCTTTTAGGAAGTGCAGATGTTAAGTGCTAATTCATACTTACGTGGAATAGCTTCCTCTTTGCAGGAGGCCTTTGCTCTTTACGGAACACATTAAGCTCATTGATTCATTCATTAATTTATTAATTAGTAACAATATTATATAAACATTTTAGTTTACTGCACACTTCCATATAAACTTTACTAAGCCATATCTCATACTCTTCCATGCGTGCAATATGCTTAAAGATTAGATAACAAAGGTCACGAAGTTTTTCACTTTACGTATGAATACATAGATTTATATTTCAGCTAAGAAAGAAGATATGAAGATATTGGGGGCAATAAAATACTATACCACATTTCTGATGAAAATGAGATATTAGAGTATTTTGACGTCCCGTAGATGTATCTAGATGTTGGGTTTCTATTTTAAAGATTCGACGCAAGATGGCAGTGCAATTCATAAATGTGTAAACTGCAATGTCTAAACCTTTACTTTTTTGAAAACTTACGTATAGTGGCATAGCATGTTATTGTCCAAAGGTCTTGATATAGTTTTAGTTTAATCTAGCGTCGGCCTCGCCTCGCTTTGCCGTCCGCATTGGCTCCTTCCGTCGGATGGCGCTCGACCTCCCGGCCTTTCTCAGCGCGCCATGGGATGTCGGTTGGCGGGAGGCAAAGAGCAAATCGCAAGACCTTTCGCTCCGTTTCCTTCTCTAACTGGCAGACAGCGCCCCGCCGCGCCAGGGATGTCGCAACCCGCGCCTGATGTATGAGTTGGTCAACGCGAGAAGGCGGGGGAGCCAAGTAGGAGGTTGAAGTGGAGAGGGCAGCGGTGGACTTGGAGGCTAATTGGTTGACTTATTTATTGATGATTCCAGGTGCGTCATCTGCTAAGGTATTTAGTTCCTTACGTGTAGAGCTTGTTTCATCGTGAGATATGAGGTGTATATCCCCCGCTGGATGGCGAGATTCGGAGCCGACCTACCCATTGACTTGCTGGTTTTTTTCTCAACCAGGAATCTCCCACGAGCGTGGCACAAGCTCGAAGCTCCCGACTGGTCTTCCGGCATATGTGGGTAGTATAGTGCGTGTGTGTGTGAGTAAGTAAGGAGTAACGTTAGAAGGAAGATCGCTCTCGTTTCGTGGTCCATTTCTTAGAGCACTGCTCAAAGAAACTACGGAAAACTACCAATCAGAGCAACTGGGAAGAACTGCTAGGATTCTCCTCACGACGGCGGCTGAATACGATCTAGCCAGTATGTAGCTAGTGTCAAAATCCTACCACTGTCGGGACTTGAACCTTAGGACCCCCCCCCTGTGATAGGCTCTGCAGTGCCAACAATTGATGCCTTGAGCCATCTAAGGCTGTTCTTGGAGGGCGAAGGGCCGAGCGAAGTGGGAGGGGGCGGGTGCCCGGGTGGATTGTTTGGATTGGATTGTTATATCTCCAAGTACTGAGATCCTTTAAAATTTTATGATCCTGTTTTATTTAGAACCTGGAGCGTCCTTTCGAAAGATTTCGAATGTGACGACAGTCTTGATGAATCTGATAGCTGTGTTAGCCCTGAACAATAATTCATTAGGTAAACGCATGGTCACCTCGCTTTTTGCTTTATAGCGAGGCTTCGTTTAAAATTTGTGCTGTCTTAAACAGCTGGCGACCGTACCTTGTCATTTGTAATTGTTACATTTCGCAAGTCACGAGGTTAGCTAAGTTTGAAATATAACATCGCTATTTAGGTGTCTTCTTTGCAAGATTCTAGGCCAAAATAACAATTTATTCATCGAATCTCTTAGGACCGGTTCAACTTAAGAGATAACCAGAACCACCCCTGTGTTCTGACAGGAGACCCTTGCCCTTTTAGGGATTCAACAGGCTCACATCATGATCATCATCATCATCACATGGGAAAGAAAAAGGAGGGTGGAAGGCCGGCAGACTGGGATGTGGAGGCAGTGGAGGCTGGCGTCCGGGTGGTGTGCGGAGTGGATAACCGTGCAAAATGGAGAGCTGCCTATTTGCCTTGGGCGGAAGTCCGCCCTTGCGTCTCGAGGCGGAGGTCGTGGGTCTCCCTCTGGCCCTGGTGGTTGTTTTGCAAGCTCTCTTGGAACTGAATCGGTTCGCGCACTTACTTCTGGGATACAAGGTAAACTTTCTCTTTCTCAGCATCTCCGTCTGTCAATCAAGATTTGGTTTCAGGTACGTGCTTGGCAGTGTTCAAACAACAACGTTTGTGGGCACGTGCCGAGAAACCCCTTGGTTCAAAACCTACACATAAGTATTTTCCTCTTTTTGAACCGTCCTTGTGTCATATGTTTCGACATTTCAAATTACGTATTTAGTCTGCCTGAGGTCATGAAATGGTTAACGCATTTCTATTGAAATGTCGGTTTTTCAACGTGGAATTGCCGGTAGGCGTTCTAGCACAGTAACTGTTGTAAAGGTGTCAGAGTTACCATGAACATATAATTTATTGAATTGAATAGATTATATAATTACTTGTTGCTTCCGTAAATTGTATTATAATCACTCCCAATAAGTTAAAAATATATCTGAATGAAAATTAAACATACCTAATGGCTTGAAGATGATTATTTTTGTAATTTCTGTTCGGAACAGAATAATCCGACGTAATTTAATTTATTCCTTACTTTACTTACTTTAGGTTTCCTTAGGAAGTTTGCTTTGAAAGGCAAAGCGTTCATCTTGCCATCAGTACAATTAATAATGAAAACATTTATATCTGTAGTGTCAAGTATTTGCTTTAAAATATTTCCCACTGTATGTTTTATTGAAGGTAAGCACACGCTCACTCGAGAAGTTCCCACCTTCCCCATAAGTTGAAGAGCTAATTAGGTCACACTTAGGAAAGATTTGTCGGGACTTTTGGTGCTGAGCACGAGCTTAGAATATGTCTCAGGTGACGGGACGAATATTTTTCTGCATTTAAGATAAAGAAAAGATCGGTACCTTCTCTCCGTGAACTGAAAATGAACGAAAACTTTCCAGGAAACACTTGTAACAACTCGCATGCCAAACCGCGCCTGCACGAACTGCTTTACCGCCTAGGAAGCACCACACCCTGCGAGAACAGGCAACTTCCCCTGACTCCGCTCTCATTTCCCCTCCAAACCCAGGAAGGGGTATAAAAGTCAAACGGGCGCGAGGCGGGGAATGTTGGATTTACAAAAATACACGAAAATATCGTCGCCATACTTGTTCTATCAAACAACCGATATTTCAATTGCGTGTGTATTCTTTACTACTTATTACTATTTCATGCGTATTCCTTTTTAAATTCTTTCTTGTATATTATACATTTCCATTTCCAAGAATATGGCATAACGAATTCATTCTTTGTTTTCATTTTGTGTTATATTGTATTAAATAATTCAGTTTTTTTTGTGTGTAGGAATCGTGGGAAGTAAATTAACAATTGCCGCTTACGGGCGGACAACTCTTAAAAGATTGTCTGCGAATCTTTCTAATGTAAACGTAAAAAATTAAATACAATTATTGCGTTCTTTAATAAATATGATTTCGAAATTAAGATTCTTTAGGTTCAAAATGTTAAATTCTACTTTCCATTGACAATTTTAAATATGACTGATGTATTATTTAATTTTTAATGGATTATTTTCTCAGCTTTAGTAGAGTAAAACAGAATTCATATCGCTAAATTTGAAGCAATAACTGTCAACTGACTTCTCCAAAAATCTGTCATGGGCGAGGTATTCCGTGACATACTACTGGAGCAATCTATACAATTCCGTGGCTTCTCCGATCAACACCAGGCGAATGCCGGAGCAGTACCCTAACAAACGGGCCACGGACCGCGCGCGATCTTTCCTACCTCTTCCTTATTCTATACTTTCTCCTTACACACATACATACATGCAAAACAGAAGCGATGCTGAAATAGGACCAGCAGTTCCATAATTCCAGCAATTCCCGACCATACGATCAGCCATGTTGTTTGGTCGATATGCCAAAAGCATTAAAAATCACTTCCAATACTGTTTTTTGCACAGTCGCTGGAGGGTGCCCTAAGATATCTTCGTATCGTAGATGTGCAAGAAAAGTAACACATCTAAACAAAATGTATTTTTGGAGGAGAACGGCTTTAGTACGAGCTGAGACATTTACCTAGGGAAAACAGCGGTTTACTCTTTCCTTTGCTTGTGCGCCGACGTAAAATGAAGTTTTCATTGTTCCAATAAACTATGCTAGGTAGCTGAAACAAATTCGTTCGGAAACAGTGATATCGATTACAAGTCTTGTTTCATAATGTCTACTGATTAAAGGATTAACTTACATTTATATTTCATTTTTATTGCCATTAGTGCAAATTATTTTCTCATCAATATGATTACATCAATATATAGAAGTTTTTGCTTTTGACCATGAGAATAATTGCAACTTAACCGCACTCCTATCATTATCACAGTAACGAAATGTTGACGTTTCAAAATTGTTACGAAAGTGTCCTAACTGCAAGAACTCTACCTCTCTAAATTTGGAAGCAGTCATGATGAAACAAGAAAATTCATAAGATGTATATTTGATTAATAGTTTCATACCAATAATGGTGCTGTGCAACACTTGATAATGGAGGCACTTCCTCAAAATTGTTCTGCGCAATATTTTATATTAAGGTGGGTGCGAGAGTACTTTTTGGTTGAGTAACGACGGTCATCGAGGTCCACGGTTGGAGGTTTGTAAAGGTCGAATATGCCTCCATCAGATTACCCTGGGTAGCCCAGATATCGCTTCCTTGCTTTCACGCCTAAAATTGACGTTCCATATGCCTGTATATCTGTTGTTATCTCTGATCTCTTTGTAATGTCGTTGGATCATTATCAGATAATCGTTATTATAAGATAATTATGCCGTTGTGTGCTAATGTAGAATTGATTCGAAAAAAAGATGAAGGATTGGAGGACGAACTCAATTCTTCTCAAATCAGAATAAATTGGGAGAGAAAGTATATAAACGAATGAATCGAAATTAGTCGCTGTCTGGAGGAAAATCCTAGCGACCGGTTGCTCTGATTGGTAGTTTTCCGCGTTTCTCCAATCAATACCGGGCGAATGCCGGAGCAGTTCCATAACAAATAAGCCCCGGATCACGCGTGACCTTTCCTTCTTCTTTGTTCTATCCTGACCACTTACACACATCTATATCTACATACACTACATTCGCACTAATTCGCCAATAAAGAGGAACGCTGAAACTTCTTCGAATAAAACATTCACTACACTAACGAGGCTAACGGTCAATATTGTTGACATGACCATAAACATCAAACAATCATCCGCCCCTGTACCACGCGGCTCACCTGGCCCCGTCCTGCCATGTCGCGCACCATCACTTCCACCGGGAGAGATGGCTCAGAGCATCAACTGATGTCACTGCAGTGCCTCCGACCGGGAGGTCGTAAGTTTGGGTCCCGACGGTGGCAGGATTTTCGACACTAGCTTGTCAACTAGGTCGCATTCAATCGCTGTCTGGAGGAGAATTCTAGCGGCCGGCTGCTCTGATCGGTAGTTCCGGTGGTTTCTTTGATCAACACCCAGCGAATGCCGAAGCAGTACCCTACCAAACGGACTGCGCGCGATCTTTCCTTCCTCTTCTTTTCCTATCCTCTCTCTTACGCACACATTTACACTAACATGCAATACACTATCACATATTCCGGGAGACCGGTCGGGAGCTCACAGCTTGTCCCGGCTGGGGCGGTGTCCTGCTGGTGGGAGAGTTCTGGTTAGGAGAAACCCGCTAGCCGACTTCCTCGCCATGCAGCCGGGAAGATCACCGCCATCTCCCGAAGAAAAACATGCACTACACTTACGAGCCTAATGACCTACGTTGACGTGCCCGGAATTACTAACAACAACCAACCAACCATCACTCCCTGCCGCGTCCCGCCCCTCATCGTCCTGTTTCGTCTCGCCTTGTCCTGCGCCGCTTTCCCCCTCCTGGGCATGCGATTACTTAGAGACCTGGTCGCCAAGTTGCCCCGCCCTGCTCCGTCACACACCTCCCCGTCTCCCGTCACCCGACCCACCCGTCACGACCAGCCACGCCAAGCCCCGCCCCGCCGCATCTCGCCTCACCCCGCCACGCCTCATCCCCCTTCCCGCCTTCGGCCCCCTTCGGCCCCCTTCGGCCCCCTTCGGCCCCCTTCGGCCCCCTTCGGCCCCCTTCGGCCCCCTTCGGCCCCCTTCGGCCCCCTTCGGCCCCCTTCGGCCCCCTTCGGCCCCCCCCGCATCGCCCCCGCATCGCCCCGTCCAAGTGGGTGAGCCTTGCGCCATCCATCGCCCCCGAAGGATCCGCCGGCGCGTGCACGCGCGCGGCCCAGTGGCGCTGTGCCCTTCGAGGCCGCAGATTGAGTCGCCTTCGCTCCAACCTATCATTAGTGAGGAAATGAACGCTAAAGGAATAAAGATGGACCATTTAGATTGCTGTTCCCACACTAATTTGTAGGAGGTTGTGCAAACCGGCATGCGGAATGGAAATTTCCTTTCTTCTCTTTTTATGAAAACAGGGTTGCCTTCGTAATTACTCTCAACTCGCCATTACTTTTAAACTTGTAAACGAGATGATTTGCCGAGCAGTATTATTGAATGAGATGTCACTGGTTGGATACATTTTACACGCACTATAAAACAATAAAAATAATAAAAATGTATTTATTAACGGATAGACTTGTAGAAGAGATCAATTTTAAATATTCATAAAAACTATTATTTGTGGGTCAGTATTATTGAGTGAGATGCCACTGGTTGGATAAATTTTACTTTCACTATAAAAGCAATAAACAAATAAAGAAATGTATTTATGATTGGATAGACTCAAGTTACAAGGCCTGATCACGCGGATGCATTTTTCACTATTAAAATGTTTGCTAACATTAGGATACAACATGTTACATTACAAACGTTCTTATACTTAGTTATGAATAAAACTACACGATAAC
The DNA here is from genome assembly GCA_964035755.1 of Teleogryllus oceanicus. Classification (NCBI taxonomy): domain Eukaryota; kingdom Metazoa; phylum Arthropoda; class Insecta; order Orthoptera; family Gryllidae; genus Teleogryllus; species Teleogryllus oceanicus. The sequence continues at coordinate 21,054,064 of CAXIVR010000011.1, read as the reverse complement.
GAGCCAAGGTTTTCTCGAAAACTTCAAATTTCTTAACATAACATACAAGGCACATATTTTAGAGAGGTTACTCTAGGGCAAGGTGTCTAATATGCAAGGCCTCAAAAGCCACAGCTAAAACATTTCATATGGTCGCGGGCCATGTTTTCATTACTCGGGCGATCCACACCTGACTTCCCCGTATTATTGATTTCGACACATTTCCTGGCTGCTGTGAAACAGGGCGGGAAGGAACCATACGCGATATCAGGTCGTATCATGCGTAACTACAACATATTGGGATGATTTTGAATTTCTGAATTTATTACAAAAAATCCTTAAATCTAAACGTTACCTATTTTTACATTAAAATGGATGTTGACTTCAACAGAGGGTGAATACGAGGCGCACGATGTTCTTGGTCGACATGGATGATAGAGACTTTCACTTTGACTAACAATTTTTCGTGGGCCACAATAAATGGTGTATGCACTGCCAGTTGGACAGCCCTGCTGTAGGGGCTAGTTTGACAGGTCAGGAAAGCAATGAATGTCAAGTCGGACGATGGCATTGTAATAAGGTGAGTAATTGAGGTGGAACGACAGGCGTTTGGAACGGATGTGTTAGTATTTGAATTGATAATAATATTGGATTCAAGTTTTCCTACACATCCAGAATGATTTTTCGAGACAAAATCGGTCACCCAGACAGTGATGACATGTAGCTACCGCCAACTTTCCTCTCTGTGATTATACAATGTACTTTGCATTCCACTCGCTTCGATGGCCAGTGCACTTCGCGCGCCACCTCACAGTGAAGGAACGCGGACGAGTCAGTTAAGTAGGCGAATTTTGCTGGAAAGTTGCTTCCATTAAAATGATTATATCTCTTTCAGACGTACCGGGAGCGGTGCCTCAGTGCATCAACTGACGTCACTGCAGCGCCTCTGACCGGGAGGTCCTAGGTTCCCACTCCCCGGCTGAGTCGAATTCAGTCGCAGTCTGGAGGAGAATTCTACCGACCGGCTGCTCTGATCGGTAGTTTTACGTGGTTTCTCCGATCAACACCAGGCGAATGCTGGAGCAGTACCCTACCAAACGGTCCACGGACCGCGCGCTATCTGTCCTTCCCCTTCCTTGTTCTATCCTCTCCCCTTACATACACACTTACACTGACATGCACTACACTACCACATTCTGGAAGACCGGTCGGAACTTAGAGCTTGTCTCGGCTGGGGCGGTGCCCCGCTGATGGGAGAGTCCTGGTTAGGGGGAAACCCCGCTAGCCGACGGTAGGTCGGCGCTGGATCGCCATCCAGCGGGTAAGATCACCGCAATATCCCGATAAAACTTGCACTACACTAACGGGACTAATGAGCAAAGCAGTTGACGCGCCCGGAAACACGATAAAATCTATCAATCTTCCAGATTATCCAGTTCTGTCACTAATTCGTTCTTAAGTGAATCTCTTCTAGGACAGGGATCCGTTGTATTCACGTCTTTGTTTCTCAATCCTAAATGTCTGTCTTTGTCTGATGGTAACGCATGTTATTCTTCAAATATGATCAAACTAATCCTCCCCTTTTCTCGTCCTATTATCATTTGTTTTGAATTTACGATCTTTTTCGACAAATATCTCAGAATTTGGCGTTTCCATCTTCTTTTCCTTTTCGCAATCGTCTTGGCTAATTCTTTCCTCTCAGACTTTCCGGAACAGTTCATCGCTTATCGACTTTAAATGACATTCTTTTACGTTCTTTTTCAATTTAGTTGATGTTCTGTAACTTACTGAGTACAAAACAGTTTTTCGAGAAAAATTCATGTTATTGTGTTAAATTTGTCTACACAAAATCTTTTGCTAAATACGTGATGAAACTGGTATTCGTTTATATACACTTTAATAAAAAATGCTTTTAAAAAAATAAAAAAAATTATTAACGTCATTTTCTAAACAAAATAATCGATCATTTAATTCAAAATCCAGAACTTCAACGGTTTCACGAAACAAAAACAGAAAAGTGAACTTTGTTTCACTTAAATTCCCATGACTAGTTCCTACGATTATGTCACTTTACGAGGTGTTAATTTTCAGATAATTTACAGATGTATCACAGATTGTAGATGCCAGAGATTTCGTAAACACTCCGCCACCGGGGGGGGGGGCGAGGGGCGGTGGTCGCTAATGAGGGCGGACGTCGTTTCTCACACGGCGCCGCTGCCGTCGCTTTTCCCTTTGTGGGCGGCGCGTCGCCCCTGCGAAGGCGCGTAATGAGGGGCGCACTGCCCCGGCCGGACGGCGCGCCACCCCGCCCCGCTTGCTTGTTTGTTGATTGATTGAGTTTTTCGTGTTTCCAGGCGCGTCAACTCTTTGGTTATTAGTCCCGTTAGTATAGTGCATGTTTTGCCTCGAGAGATGGCGGTGATCTTCCCCCGCTGGATGGCGAGATCCGGCGCCGACCTACCGTCGGCTAGTGGGGTTTCGTCCTAACCAGGACTCTCCCACCAGCGGGCACCGCCCCAACCGGGACAAGCTCTACGCTCCGACCGGTCTCCCGGAATATATGGTAGTGTAGTGCATGTTGAGTGTAAGTGCGTGTGTAAGGGAGAGGACAGGACAAGGAAGAGGAAGGACAGATAGCGCGCGGTCCGTGGCCCGTTTGTTACGGTACTGCTCCGGCATTCACATAGTGTTGATCGGAGAAACCACGGAAAACTACAGATCAGAGCAGCCGGGTACTAGAATTCTCCTCCAGATAGCGACTGAATTCGACCTAGCTGAAAAGCAAGTGTCGAAAAATCCTGCCGCCGTTAGGACTCGAACCTAAGACCTCCCGGTCAGAGGCGCTGCAGTGACATCAGTTGATGCACTGAGATACCGCTCCCGTTGCCGTGTTGGCTCGGGGTGGGATTCTTCCCACACGGCCGTGTCTTGACAGGTGTTCAAATTAGTGATAATTAAAAAGTGCTATCTGATTGACCGGTGTTGCTTGTGTATTTGTTTTACACAATCATATTTTTTTAACAACTCATTTATTTAGTATCAGAATAAATGGAGGTAAAATATGTTGTCTGGTATCAATAATATGTATATTTCAACTTAAAATATTTTTGATCGCGTGGCGAACTAGCGATCAGAGCTATGTGAAAAAATTACAGAAATACATGAAATATAAAATTAAAAATTCCACAAATTATTTACAAATTGGTATTTACAATATACAGTATCCAGACGCGTAAGCAAACTGGATCGTTCATACCTTGTAGCTTCGGGGCGGAAAACGAAGTTCTCGTTTTTTTTGGGTGTGCGGCTCGCTTGAGGTGGCAGGGCGTTGGTCGGACGTTGTGGGGGCGGGGCAGGGAGTAGGGGGCGTGGCCGAAGGGTCGACAGACGCGGCTGCAGGTGCAGGCGTGAGGGGTGGCGCGGGCTTACTCCTCTCGCCCCACACACGTTCGTCCCGATCTGCCTCCTTATCACGCTTCTTCCCGCTCTTTCAGCTGCGCTTATTTCTTCCGTTCGGTCTGCGTCCGCCTCCTTCCTCCGCTTCATCTTTTTCTTTCGCTCCCTCCGTTCCTCTAACTCCTCTCGCACCTTTCACTCATCCTTCTGTCCCTGGACCTTGCTCTCTTCCCGCTCCACCTGTTCCTTCCGCCTCGCTCACTTCTTTTGCTCCATCCATCCGGCCCCGCCCGTCCCAGCCCCGCGTCACCCGGCAACGGCCGGAAACAATGCCGCTCACATAACTAAATATTGCATTTATCTAAACAGTCCAAGGGTCATTTTAGAGTAACATTTTGAATTGCAACTATGCTATTTGTGACTCGTGACCTTTCAATATTATTCGTGCGAAAGGGAGCAATTACTCCAGTGGTGACGGCGGTAGGATTTTCGACACTAGCTTCTCTTTTAGGTGGAATTCAGTCGCTGTCTGGCGGAGAACTCCAGAGGCTGGCTGCTCTGATCAGTAGTTTTCCATGGTTTCTCCGATCAACACCAGGCGAATGCCGGAGCAGTATCCTAACAAACGGGCCACGGACCTTGCGCGATCTTTCCTTACTTTTCTTTTTCCTATCCTCTCCCCTTACACACACTTACACTAACATCCACTACACTACCACACATGCCAGGAGACCGGCCAGGGACTTAGAACTTGTCCCGGCTGGGGTGATGCACCGCTGGTGGAAGATACTGTATAGGGAAAACCACGCTAGTCGACGGTAGGTCGGCGCCGGATCTCGCTATCCAATGGGGGAGGATCACCGCCCCCTCCCATGTAAAACATGCTCTACACTTACAGGAATAGTGACCTCCCTTGACGCACCCGGAATTCCTAACAATCAATCAAACTCCAGTGGTGCTAAAGCTTTTGTGGCACGTACTTTGTTTTACGTAACATCTGCATGAAATATGTACTAAGTTACTCATCATTTTACAATGGTCTGCTTCATTTATGTTGCATAAGTTCCAAACATCACAAAGGGCCACTTTAAACAGAAATATTTTCCTATATTTTTAATATTGAAAAAAATATACAACGCACATGAGATTTTAATTTACAAAAAATCCATACATTTTTTTTAAAAATTAATTAAATGGTAGATTGTGAATTGAAACTATAAGTATTTTTTTGAAGCAGCTCTTCACTAATAATTGATGATAAAAATATAGGTTTTCATATTTCAACAATCCTTGGAATTAAACTGGCGAAGTGTGATGAGTGCAAAACGGAGAACGACACATTAGAACGAAACAGATTGAACTACTATGAGAAATGTCGATTACACATTACGTAATTCCACACAAACTAAACGAAATGCTTACGAGGATGAAACAGTTTTCCCTTTCTCAAGCCGAGAGCGTTAAACATTCACCGATCTGCTAAGCAGAAGTCCAAATTATCCCGTCCATGACCCGAGGGCAGGGAGCCCGGAGCGGGTGCGTCACTAGCACCGAGGAGGCGGGGCCTCATTGAAAGGAGCAGGTGCACCAATGAGCTACAATATACTCTGGTATATTCTAGGTCGATGAGGCGGACGAACGCTACATCGCATGGGCTGAGAAGCGAGCGGGGCAGATGGAGCGGTGCGATGAGCTGTGGTCGACAGGGAACACGCGGGGAGGATGAAACGGAGAGCGGAGAGGAGTTTGTACCGCGCAATGTTGCACGGAGAAAATTTTATCTAGTATAACTCACAATATTTGCATTGTTGGAATGAAAGTGTTAGTGTGAAACAAGGGAAAGATATTGAAATCATCCTTATTAATTGAATTGTGTGCGCAGTTAAGTAATAAATGTCCTGTTTGCTACAGCAAACTGAATGCCTCTCTGGGTCATTTTTCCCAGAGAGGTATTCATGATTATTTTCAGGATCGTTTTTCCGAGAGAGGTATTCAGGAACAGATTCCTGTAACAGGCAAATAGAAATCTGTTTGTTGAGAATGAACATTTTTGTCAGTTCTAGGTTGGGTCTGCGGTGCAGTGCAAGGTGACTTGACTGCGAGTGCAGGAGTAGTGACGTGATGGGGCGTGATGGGTGGGGTGGGGCTGGGGTGAAAATACTGCGCCTTGTCAACGAGGACCGGATGGACGAACCGGGCGCAACAGGGCGGGGGCGGGGGCCGGGCCGAGCATGAACGCGGAGATAGGGGGAAAGGGAGAAGTGGGGCTGGGAGGAGATTGATAGGATGAAGAAATGGAGGCCCAACATGGGGGAGGGAGGTGGGGCAGGGGGAGGATATGTGGTGGGGCGAGTGGGGAGTGGAAAGACCGAGAGGGTAGTGGGGAGTGGATGCGGAGCCCGGCGGATGAAGCCCAGCCGAGGACCGGGAGCGGTAGCTCAGTGCATCAACTGATGTCACTGCAGCGCCTCTGACCGGGAGGTCCTAGGTTCTCACTTCCCACGGCGGCAGAATTTTCGACACTTGCTTTTCAGCTAGGTCGAATTCAGTCGCTGTCTGGACGAGAATTCTAGCGGCCGGCTGCTCTGATTTACCGTGGTTTCTCCAATCAACACCAGGCGAAAGCCGGAGCAGTACCCTACCAAACGGGCCACGGACCGCGCGCGATCTGTCCTTCCTCTTCCTTGTCCTATCCTCTCCCCTTACACACACTACACTACCACATTTCCGGGAAATCGGTCGGGAACTTTGAGCTTGTCCCGGGTGGGGCGGTGCCCCGCTGGTGGGAGAGTACTGGTTAGGGAGAAACCCCGCTAGCCGACAGTAGGTCGACGCCGGATCTCGCCATCCGGCGGGGAAGATCACCGCCATCTCCCGAGGAAAACGTGCACTACACTAACGGGACTAATGACCAAAGCAGTTGACGTGCCAGGAAACACGAAAAAATCCATCAGTCAACCCAGCTGAGGGGTCGTGTGTGGTGGGAAGGGAAGCACGCGGTGGGAGGGGCAGGGCGAGTGGGAAAGATGGTGCGGGAACGATGGGCCACGACCCGTGGATCTGCGTTGGGCAAACGGCCGCCATAAATCGCGAGCTTCATGATTTCCACTCCCTAAGAGCCTGTAATTGGGTTTATTCATTTATTACAATGAGTTGCACGACTGATTCGCTCCAAGTTCGCCTCGTGCGGCGCTTTGCATCACTCTATTGGCAACATCCTTCTTGGAGAACGCGATTTGCGACTCCCACGCGGAGTAGTCTGCGCTTGTGAATCGTAAGTGTTCCTCGGGTTGTTTGCAACACCAAATTTACTGAGAGGCTATTAACCAGTAATCTTCGCCTTGTCCATTTTGTAGTCTTGAAGTCAATGAAGACTTTTTTATTGTTATTAATTCGACGTAATCAGTTACCTGAGAAACGCGGATACAGCTGTGAGTTTTCCGAGTTTGTTGGTGTCGTATCGGCTGGTTGCAACTATGATAATAAATTACAACACTATTATGTCAATAGATTTGAGTGCATAATTTAAGAAGATCAATATCCGTGAGTAGTTTGGAGATGGAAAAAATCAGTGGGAATAAAGTGGTTCTTCTGATTCTTCATACAATTATAGCCGACTCTAGATAAAGAGAACTCAGATGTAGACAAACAAGGACTTCTAGAAATTAGACATCTGTCAATCCTGAAGATGCGGAATGCGAGATAAAAACAAGTAAATCCCATCTGACTAGGACATCTTAAAGTGTGAAAGGGTCTTTTGGGTCAGAAGAAAACTAGTGTGGTGGCATAAGGATACAAATGAATGTGTTTCAACAGTGCTAAAGAATGCATGTTGCAACATTGAAGGGTGTGAAGACAAGATAACTTGAAAGCCTTAAGCATCAACTGATGTCACTGCAGCGCCTCTGACCGTGAAGGTTCTAGGTTCGAGTCCTGACGGCGACAGGATTTTCGACACCAGCTTTTCAGCTAGGTCGAATTCAGTCGCTGTTTGGAGGAGAATCTGATCGGTAGTTTTCCGTGGTTTCTCCGATCAACACCAGGCGAATGCCGGAGTAGTACCCTAACAAACGGGCCACGGACCGCGCGCGATCTGTCCTTCCTCTTCCTTCTCCTACCCTCTCCCCTTACACACACACTTACACTAACATGCATTTCACTACCAAACGTTTCGGGAGACCGGTCGGGACCTTAGAGCTTGTCCCGACTGGGGCGGTGCCTCGCTGGTGGGATAGTCCTGGTTAAGGGGAAACCCCACTAGCCGACAGTAGGTCGGCGCCGAATCTCGCCATCCAGTGGGGAAGATCACCGCCATCCCCGATGAAAACATGCACTACAGTAACGGACTAATGACCAAAGTAATTGACGCGAAAAAACGCGAAACGCGAAACACGAAAAATCAATCAATCAATAAAAGCCTTAAAAAGTGAAAGAAATGTGGAGAATGCACTGCGAAAATTAAGAGCATGTCATACAAACATTATTTTAAGGAAATTAAGATGTTTATTTGTAAGAAAATTAAGATTTCAAATTGTAGTTTGTATATTTTACTAAATTTGAAATAACATCAGTAATAGAGAAGAAATTATTTTATTTTGTCTTATCGGATATATTAGACATGTGCTTTAGTGAATAAAAAAGGTTGGTGTTCACTGTTTACAACACCTGGAGTCGACTGTACGTGTTTTTTTAACGAATTGGAATGACTTTGGAAGTTTCAATCTACGGTAAATGAGGGAAAACTAATGAATGTTGGTGAAACATTCTCTCTGACATCAATGCGTATATCTTCGTTGGCACTTTTATACCTTTCTTTTGTTTTAAAGTTGGTTCAAATGGTCTCTTTTCCCTTGCTAAGTTGATGACGAGGCAACAAGTTTTAACTATTTTTATGCTTAGGTACTCCGTTTGTATGCATGGTTCCTATGCATGTAATATTGTGTTTTGTCGGAAACTAAATTTAAAGAAGACCTTTCTTGCAACATTATTCTAAAAATAACAAAACTGTATTGCACTGAAAATGTTTTGCTTCGAGACTATTATACTGTGCTTTTTATAGTGAAGCCATATTGTTAGTAGAGAACTCTTGCTTGTCGAGAGTAATCTTTGGGTAAAAAAAAAACAAGGGAAAAACCCAGAAAATAAGAAAGCAATTTCCTTAGCACAAAAAATAATCGGGACCGTTACACCATTAAATATCAGCCATTTGAAGATAAAAGAAACCATTCCCGCGTAGGGAGAACCGAAGCAAAATTTCGTGTTGAATAACGTAATATACTATTGAATGTCTTCTAAAGAAATTATCTCTGGTGGGTTGTTTTGTTAAATTTCATAATCGACCGTGGCCCATTTAGTAGTTATGAAAGCGCGCTGTAATTCGGTAACGAGCTGCCCCTGCCGGGAGGGGGGCCGAAATTCAATTACAGATAGTTCTACAGGGTTAGAAGTATGAGTATTTCACATTACTTTTGGTCCGAGGTGACTTGCAAAGTCATAAAGTCTGACAACAAATGAGTAAACAAATTATATCTTACCAAAGGCAGAAAGATAATATACTGATATCATCTCTTTAGTGTGTAAATAGATGCTATCTCTGCTGACCGAGAGCACATTGGAGGTCTATTAATGAAGGTTTAGCCTTTAATGCTGCGTATATAACATACAATGCATTACGAATGACAACCTAAAAACAGGATAATACTTATTTCTGATATGAGTGGTAAAAATGAGATTATATTTTGCAAATAGGAATTATTGCGACACGAGGCCGTGAGGCCGAGTAACGCAATTCTATCAACAAAATAAAATCACTTTTGCCACTAATCTCATACACTATTTTCCAGTCAGCGTTAGTATCGTTCATTTTATTTAAAGTACACAAATAACTTCATTGTATACTGTTACTTCAAGGTCAGAAGTAGCTGATGCGACCAGCCGAAAGTACTTTGTTTTATTATTGGATTTACAGATTTATCTGAACATTTGAGAATCTTCTAGAACTTTTATACCTAGTGGCAAAAATTGAATTTTAAGCCCATGTGCATGCTCTAAAAGTAACCGTTTTAAACTTACACCGTCTTTTACGACTGACGGTCTAAAAAGTTTTTTTCGTACTTGAAATGTACATTGTTGAATGCGTTTTTTAAAAATGTTATTACTTCTGGTTCGGCATTTCTGCCTTTCAAGGGCGTTTATATATGATTTCGGGTCTAGGTCTAAACAATATCTTGAAAGACAATTGACACGCTATGTTCTGTCAATGCAATAACAAGAAAAATGAGCTTAGCAAGTTGGTGCTGTTGTGTATGTTGAATCCGTGGAAACCAGAGCTATTGCATAACTCCTTAACTACGTAAAATGTAAACAACCATATCCATAAAGGATATGACGAATCGGCTAACAGACGAATTGCTGGACGGACTAACACATCGCCCGTCACCTTACCTCGGCGTGATTCACTTTCACCCAGGCGCAGAGAGCGTAGTGTAGAGACGGCGTTAGAGGATGCAACATTACAAGGCTGTGCTTCGCGAGTAACTCCTCCTTATCACACCACTGTCCGTTGCATCATAGTCCCATCCCAGCTGAGGTGCCGCAGGGCATCAATTGATGTTACCGCATTGCCTCAGTGAAAACCTACGATTCGAGTGCCGAAGGTGGCTGGATTATCGACATTAGGTATACAGATAGGACGAAGTCAGCCGTCTGTCTAGAGGAGAACTCTAGCGCTCGGCGCTCTGATTGATAGTTTTCCGTAGTTTTCTGGATCAACATCAGAAAAATGCCGGAGGAGTGCCCTAACAAACGGGCCACGAATGTTACGAGATCTTTCCTTTCTCTTATGATAATATTCACTACACTTAGGAAAATTGAGCTTGTCCCGGGTGGGGTGATGTCCTGCTGAAGGGAGATATCTAGATGGGGAAAACCCCGCCAGCCGACGCCTGGTCACACCATCCAGCAGGGGGAAATCTCCCACAATCTTCCATGATAATATTCACTACACTTACGGGACTAGTTACCATAGGAGTTGATGCGCTCGGAAACACGATCAATCATAGTTCCATGAAAAAAGCGACATGAGCCACGGTACGATGGGCAGAACTTTCATTCAGTACAAAGGGTTTCCGATAAGACTTGATTTTTTAATGCGTGTTAAAAATTAAATGTTAATATTTTATAGTGAGACACTGAAAAGAAAATTAGAATAATTTCAATGAATCGTTGAAGATAGTTGTTCAGTTTGAAGTGCTCAACAATGTTGATGTATTAAGTGGGGGCATTCTCTGAGTAGAGCAGCTGTAACCATACCTCTTCCTTTTTGTAATTAATATTAAATAATAGTGTTAATTTGAATGAACATCAGTAAATGACGCTGAGTGTGCTATATTCGATAAAAGTGTAACGTACGTGCTAACGAGGATTTACTGCATACGTAACAAAATTGTGCCAGTTGTAAATTAAAGTGAATATCTTGTGTTTTCTTTTCTTAAAAGTGATGACATATTCTGTGGCAATAACTTTGTGAAAGTGCCAAGTAGACACGAACAATCACACATGGAGAAATACTTACACAAATTTTGCCTAGAGTTATGTGCTAAAGTCAATAAACGGTTTGTATATTCACGTGGATTTGATGCAACGCAATAGGACCCTGAGATTGCTTTAGATCAGGGGTGACCAACATGCAAGGCCTTAAGGACCGCAACCAAAACCTTTAATACGGTTGCGGGCCATATTTACATTTATTCGGCCATATTTACATTGACTTCCCCGTACTGTTAATCACGGAAGGTTTGTCCGGCTGAGATGATTTTAAATTTATAATTTACTAGACAAATTCTTAAATATAAACTTGCAGTATTTTTACTACAAAGCATGTTGACAGGGCGAGTGCGTTAGTCGCACAATATTCTTGCCGCAAATTAAAATAAAAGGCCATTAACTTAACAGCTCAATTTAACCCAGGATAGATGACGTTGTTAAGTGACAATCACAAATTAACAATAAAACATATTGCTAGGAAATGCGTTCTGCTGCACATTGACAAATCTTCTTGGTCAATCATTATGCTTTAAATATTGTCGAAGAACTGAAATTTAAGATATTACTTATAATTACAAATTAAGAGGTAAAAAACGAATGGAATTCCTCATTACTAATCGGTGAGTAGAGATCAGTCACTAATCTTACATCATGTTTAAATGTCGTATTTTCTGCTCTGGAGCGGGGAGGGGAGGGGGAATGGAACAATGCGTGAAATCTTGTAAAAGTTGTACAGCAACTCTTCTTTAGATTGCAGGTAGATGCTTGTATTTGATAATTTTAATTTTAATATGTAATGTATTATCAATTTATTCCTCGATTATGTGTTTAATCTATCCCACAAAGCCTGAATGACACTGAAATTTCAAAAAGACTGCTTATGACGACGTTGAATTAAAATATCGAAGCTTCTTAATTAAAGTATGGAAGAGAACCTACACAATAATAATGAGGCCTTCCTTCCAGCTTTTTACCTTCATAGCCGGGAAACTAAAACACAATGGAGCAATTTTTTGTACCTTCGTCCTGCGAATTGGTTCACCTCCATTACCATACGAAAGACTGTAAGAAGAGCAAAAAACTGCATGTGATGTAGCGGTGCAGCGTAAAAAGATCTGATAGAACAGTTGTCTGTTCTGGATGGTTTCCATATTGTTTTCAAATGTTTTCATCACAGGTTTCGCTTTATAATACTAAAATATCTCAACTCAATAGAAGTGAACATTTTGTAAAGTGACAGAGAAATTTCCGTAGTAAAGTTTCAAATACAATAAAATACTGGGGATTGAAATTATTGAAAATACAATTTTATTCTAGAATTTCCTGTTAATATCTAAAAAATAAATCCACATGGTTTAAAATGTGAGTGAGCAATAATATTTTATTATATTTCTACAGACTTTTGTTGTTAGTACAAGGTACAAACTACGATACTCAGGGCCACGTAATATAGCGTGGCTCGTTTAGCGATGAAGCTTCCCAAGTATTGAACCAAAGGAGTGAGAGAACCTTCATCATATGCTCATTTCTGTGATTTCTCTAGGGGTCAACATAAGAACAAATGTCCTCTAAGATAATTATATTGGTATTAATCGCAAATGCATTTTTATATATTTAACACAACTATAAATGAAGAGCTAGGACTAGGTGTTTATTTATTTATTATTTTACGTCAAAACAGTTAAAACTGCGTATGACGTGCTATGGGAAAAGTGAATTGTGTGCACATTTTCAAAATTCTGCGGTCCCTACACTAAGTCATATACTACTTAAATTTTGAAAGAAAGCTCCATGTAATAAAATTGTGTTAATTTATTTATACAAATGCGGAGAATCTAAACCGATAATATTTCAGAGTCGTACACAAATGAAGCCCTCGCGGAAATCTCATTGGCCAGCGTGCTCCCTTCCCATGGCACGACCCCGGGTTCGATTCCCTGACGAGCAAGATTATAGTGTGTGCTTTCCTTGCAATGTTCCAGTATATGTTACTGAGTGACGATACTGAAACTTTTCAGGTTGAGAAGACTACAATACGGCTACGGCTTCGGGATGCCTACGTGCCAACTACACGTACCCCCTTAACTCACGGCCGCAAGGTCGCGACGCCGTTGGTAGGCGTACATACATACACAAGCACAAATTAAGATAAAGGCCATTAATTCAACACCTCGACTTAACACAGGATACGTGCCGTTGTTAAGTGTCAATTACAAATTAACAATAAAACATGTTGCTAGGAAATGCGTTCTGCTTCACATTGACAAATCTTCTTGGAGAGTCATTATGCTTTAAATATTGTCGAAGAATTGAAATTTAAAATATTAATTATAATTAAAAATTAAGAGGTAAAAACCGTATGGAATTTATTACTAATCGGTGAGTAGATATCCGTCATTAATCTTACATCGTGTTTAAGTGTCGTTTTCTGCGTGGTACTATTAGAAAGCTTTTCAATGTAGTGAAACCTGATAACACATCCACCTCACTTTACGAATGTTAAACTGATTGATTTTTTCGTAAGAAATGTTAAATATTCCATCTTTTCAGCGGACCTCGCAGCGTGCGGCCGTGAACATTTTGTAGGTTGACCCTTATTAAGCGGTCACATTTAGCCTTTTTGAACTGTAATAGGATAAGAAGCGGAAGAGCAGTGGTTATTTTGTTCATTCAGTATTTTCTTACAACTGGACTCATTGTCATATTACATAGACTCTTGTGTCTAGGGGATTAATTTTTGTTTAAGGCGAAATCAGATGATTTTAATAAATGTCTCTATGAAATAACAACGCGCCCGCTTCGATAATTGCGAAGCTTTGTTTGAAGTTTGCTAATCCCTTATTTCCCTCCATGGAAACTTGTCGATGACCGATGGAGTTCTGCGTGCTCAAACGCGATTTGATGGTCATTCGGTAATTCGGGAGACAAACTTGAAAATGTAATTCACATTCTGCAAGAAAGTTGTTGTTTTGTTGTTGTTGTTATTATTATTATTATTATTATTATTATTATTATTATTATTGCCATATTTAAGCTATTAATAGTTAAAATGTTGGGAAGGGACTCTGAAACTGAAGAAAGCGTGCGTAGATAATTTTGTTCCCCATACGTCACATACCGTTATTGTTTTGACTAAAGAAATATCTAAGACCAGTTTGCTCATGAGTTCAATTCGGTGAAATTTTGAGATTCACTCTCTAATTAGAATAAAGGGATCTATAGTTTTAAAACAACGTAAAAGATTTCAGAAATCGTTGTAATTGCCATGTATTTTTCTGAGACCAGCCTGAATATGTTTCAAGTTGGCGAGGCCACCTGCTATTCTTTCCTTTCGTAGGTAGCGTGAACTTGCCCGAATGTCTTTCATCTAAAATCATTGCAAAGCACTACTGTTAATATGCAACTAAGATTAATGCGTATTATTTATTACTAATGTGAAAAAACATAGTTTTTTATTCTTATGTCATTATTTTTGAGGACCTAGGAAATGAAGAAGGTATTTTTCAGTTTTGATCAATTATGTCAGTTCTATAATTTTACAAACATTTTCAAGTTTCAATGAAATGTAGTATTTTACCACTTCAGTTGTCTCCATTGTAATCTATTGTACTTTTTATGATAACTACTACAGCTTGTTTCATCCTTCTTATTTTGAAACACTGGAAAAGTATTGTTTCACATTTCACGCTTGAACTACGTTGCGTTCTGTGAACCATTCCGAACGTTCATTACGCAACTTCACATTTAATCTCGGTAATTACGTGTTATACTGACGAAGCGTAATTTCCTTGTGTTGTTTTCACGTAAACTATTGTACCGTGTTTTACGAAGTGAAAAGCGCAGATCAGCAGTTTCCTTCGCCTTCGCATTGCACTTTCGATTCTGTGAATGAAGGAAGGCGGCGCTGCACGCCTCCATCGGCGAGGATTTCGAGCTCATCTGCACACCGCAGATAGCACTTTCACCAGCTCGCGTACCAGCACCGTGAACCTATACTTTACTCGATCAACTGCTGCCCTAAAAAATCACCTTGAAACGATCCTTTCATAAGCACTCGCTCCCACTCTTGACCTCCAGGTCTTATCGACATCCGCCATCGGCTCGTTTCTGCTCTGTGGTGAGGCACCTCCAAGTTCTTTGCGCAAGGCGGGCCCTAACTCCTTGGCCCTAGCATTGCCCAATGGTGAACCCCCAATAAAGGCCAGTCTCTACACCAGTGCTCAAGGCCATTGACGCTACCTTCCTGTACATCCCATTAAGGCGTATTTTTTAACATTCGTGCTTTGATTTCTTATCGCACATATCATTTTACAAAGTTTAAAATTCGTTGGAAGAATTTGATATTAGGAAATTATTACATCTTTCATCAGACACTTTGACTTTAGAAGAATTAGTAAATGAAAATGGGGAAGTGGTTGAATAAATATAAAGAGTATGCCAACTGATTACAAATTGGTTCAAATGTATCAAAATAGCACGCTACTTTGGCATGTATCAGAATGTACTTTTAGTTCTTTAACGTCTTTTCTTTCTTATACCAGCCCAATACTGCGATAATCCTTTTTCGGTAACTGATGTTATCAATACGAAGTTAACAACCTACCTTTTTGAAATTCATGAAGATAAATAATTCATTAAGCTGTAAGTGCGGCAATAACTCACTATTTTAAGCCAACAGATCAAGTAGTTAGTTTTAATGTTTAAATTAGAGAACAATTCTAATTGTTCATGGGCATGGACGTTTGTGACTGTTTGTGATGTCCTTACGTATTTCTCTCTTCATTTCCCCTCTAAAGTTTAAAACTCACTGTGATTACTATATGACCAAGAGATGATGTTGGACAAGCGACCTAAAAAAAGATTAATGATGTATCCTTTAAAAAAAAAAAAAAAAACAAATAACCCGTTACTAAAAAAAATTCATTCGTCTTCTGAGAATTTGAATATTCGAATAGAAAGTTTATTTTAGTAGGCAGTGTTGATTACAGAATACAGTAGTAATTAGTGTGTAACAAGACATTATAGAACCCAATTTCTCCCGGAAATTCATGCTTCCAAATCAATTCAAATTTAAATGTAATCATTTAAGAGATTGAGAAACCAGTGAATGAAATAGAACGTGGTCACGAAATACAAACGTCAATTTCCTCGGCGTGTGCTACACACCCTTCCGGCCCGCCACTAATTGTTTTCTCCTTCCTTTTCTTAAGAACACTCGAAAGAACAACTGCAGGATGTTCTAGTACCTTCAGTTTCTAAGGTCGCTGTTTTACTCCTCTTTGCCCTCGTTTAATCTTTTGTATCTATGGTAATTGATCTGCATGAATCAACACCAAACCGTATGTTTTTTCTTTGTAAATATGAAGAAATCATATAATAGGTGAATTTCGTAAGTTGTCATCGTTCTTGCCACAGTTGAGAATCGTCCATGTCAAAGTAATAGTATCAAGGCACACTTTTACAAGCAAACTGCTTTTACTTTCCCACGAGACTTCATTTTAGTTCTGAAACAATACATATTGTAAACCAAGCTGCTTTGAGCTATAACCTTTTTCTTGCAAATGAAAAATATATTAAGTCATCTTTTGTAATTCTGAAACTGAATTAAAACCTTATTTCGTTCTTGTCATTTGAATCTGGAATGCAGTTTTTTGTATACTTGCGTTCAATAATCTGACAAATAATCTGATTACTAACATAGCTTTATTGAGTTCAGAATAAATTATTTATAATATGACAACTGTGACAACTCCGTCTCTCAAAAAATGGGTGAAAAATGTTGCTCTGGAATCAGAGGTAATTTCTCTTTGAGAAAAAGTGCTGAGTTACTTAATATTACAGTTAAATGTACTGAAATACTATTTATAATCTTCTGAGAATTTTACCATTGCCAAATACGGATCCTATTTCAAAAAACATCTAATATTATGAAGGCGATTACTTAATCATAAATTCGCTCATATAACATTAATTTATTAAATTTTCTCAATTTAATCATGGATATTACTCCCTACCGTTTACACGTGGACGTATAATTCTATACAAAATCACGATTCCTGGGAAATTCTATTGATTGAAACCAATTATTAGATAGATGACTAAAATAAATTTTCAGCCTTTTTCAATAATGAAATTTTAACATTTATTCTTATGTATATATTGAAAAATTCTATTGCTTTCATGATAATTACTTTTCAATGAAGAATATTAAAATACCGTGCGGTTTGAATTCAAGTTCATGCGCTTACTACAATATCATGGTAGATAGCTTCTCGGCTGACTAGCAGACTGTTGTCCATGGAATCCTTGTTATACCAATTCTTCGCGTCTTTGCTAAATCAAAAATGATTCCGAATGTCCTCAACGATTTGATAATAATAGGACTGAACATTTCCCACAAAATTAATACGCAGCCGCAACTTTCCATATCCTGTTTCATTATTAAACACCTACTCACTGACTGTATTCAGCTACTTATTGAAACATTCTTCCATCTACGGAGCTACCTAATGTTCATCCTCTCAAAACACAGTCAATTTTAATTCAAATTCCAACTGCTACATTAATAAATTTCCAATTTCAATTTAATACTACTATTTATACAATTCCAAGCTCTCAAACTAATCATAAATTCCCCCTCACTATCATTTCAAATAATATCCAGCGTACGCTGAAAATCCTTTCTCACCTCACCAACCCTTAAGTATGTTCCTTCAATATTTTCCAGAGGTTCCTTGCGTTCTTCCACAAGATTACGACTTTCAATGCCCTCTGTACACCTTTTGCATATAATATGTTCATGGCCATGTCCATCAGAACAGAGCTATGACACAGAGCATGGAATATTACATTTGTTGATCGGTTGTCCTAACAAGCGTATTCTTTGAGTTCAATTTGCATACAATGTCATTATTCCTAACGCTGGATGCAGATTTTAGCATTCAACAAAACCCAGGGTTCTTGGCTTATCACAGTACTTATTCTCAGGCCTCATGTTTCATAAAACATTCTTTGAAGGTGGTCAGAACGCGGTGAATGACGTGCTGGAAAAGTTATTTCGAGCGATTTAACACTCAAGAGGTGAGTTTAATTTAACAGCAGACCCGCATTTCAACAACTTATATTCGCCTGCTTCAAAGTGGATCGACTAAAAAATCGATGTACCTTATTGAAACTAGTGGAAGTAGTGATGGTTCTCACTACAGATTTCACTCAATTTTAGTTGATCAACTAATATCGATCGATTGAAGGTGCCTCGAGGCAGCAAGCTTTTAAGACCAATTTATTGTGAAAGTTCAATATCAGGAGGCCGCAATATCTAAGTACAGAGGGAACTATTTCGGAAGAGGCATTTACGAAGGCACTCCCAAAGTTTCCGGTATTGAAGGAAGGGAAATTTTTTTTCAAATGTGCCGTCAACATTGCCTATTCTACGAAGTCTTATCGCGGCCTTCTAGTTATCTGGTTCAGATTGGTCGACTGCTTTCTTATTGTTGACTCGTTTAATGCAGGCAGTTGTTCGTTTGCCTCGATACGAAGATCTGCAGCCAATGGATCCACGTTTGTCGCAGGAACAAAAGCAGGTCGTGTAAACTGATGTAAAGAAATGTTGCAAAAGTTGAAGAATTTTTGATATTGTAACTGGAGATGAATCTTGGCTATATGTAATTCCGAAAGCAAACAGCAATTGACGATCTAGATCATCTCCGACGAGAGCATCAACAAAGACCAAGAGATCAGGAGCATGGGGAAGGAAATGGTTTGTTCCATCTTTTCAGTCAATGGTCATGTAGCAACTGTTGCACTTGAGAACCAAAGGACAGTAACGTGTTGAAAGTAGTAAAAGATCGCTGCAAGTACTGATGACAATATTCCAAACACAACATTTTCATTGGCGCGGGGATGAACTATTTGCTGTTGAAGACAGCACTCCTGTTTGTTTTTCTTTAAAATATTAAAACAAACTGGCTGATGCATATCAGATGATTGACAGAAAACACTACAACTTCTGGAAAAGGGAAATCATCTGAAAACAAATTCTGATGTATCCTCTAAGTAATTATTAGTATTGGGCTTCTGCTTACCTAGCAAACATTGCGTCGATAAGGAGAATAAAATCTAAGAGTCCCATAATCATAAGCTCCAGTAGCGTCTGGTCAAAAGGTTACATTCAAGAAGGCCAATTATAATATACTACCAGTATAGTTATATAATATAGTATAATATAGTACCAGTATACTTTTATATATTTCCATCAACTTTCCCAAATCGTATGGTATTGGAAGTCTTTATAGAAGAAGTTTTTAAAAAGGTCAAGAAATTAACCAGTCATGCATTAAATTCAAATGACTTTTATTTTCAGAGGTTGAGTTGTTTAAAAACTCTCTCTCTCTCTCTCTCTCTCTCTCTCTCTCTCTATATATATATATAAGTAAACATAAGACAAATATAAATTAATAATATAAATTAAATTAAAATATAATTAAAAATAATTAAGTAAATATAAATATATGTAAGTAATGTAATGTAATTTAAGTAAACATAAGACAAGTAAATAAATAAAAGTAAGGCAATAGAAAGTTTAGAATTCCGGTTCAGCATTACAAAAAAAAAAAAATCTTGAAATTTTTGTCTTCCAGCGAAAAGTTTTGAAAACCGGCTCGGGTTCATTTCCGGCGCCTGCTCTTTCTTCTGGAGGCTGGGTCCGCAGGGAAAGCGATGACCCTTGCGCCGGTCTCTCCTGATCCGCAGGCCTCTGCGCTTGGCCTCCTTCGGGCGCAGTTACAATGCGCTTTTATTGCTTCCTCCGCGGCTGCTGCCAAGGTGGGGGCCGCGCCATAAGCCACGGGCGGCGCCGCGCAAAACACAGCCACGGCAGCGCCAGTACCTGGGGACGCGTGGGCTCACACAGAAGGCGAAAGGAAGGGCGGTGCAGTCGCTTTGAGCGAGTTATTTTCAGAAGCTATTTAAGTTAACTTCCCTTACAAATCACGGGGAGCGGTGGCTCAGTGCATATACTGATGTCACTACAGCACTTGACCCCGAGGTCCTAGGTTCGAGGTCACGACAGCGGCAGGAATTTCAACTACATTGGAATTCAGTCGCTGCCTGGAGGAGAATTCTAACGCCCGGCTGCTCCGATTAGTAGTTTCCCGTGGTTTCACCTACCAACACCAGGCGAATGCCGGAGCAGTACCCCAACAATCGGGTCACGGACCGCGCGCGATATTTCCCTTTCCTCATTCTTGTCCTATCATCCCCCCTTACACTCACACTTACACTAATATGCGCAACACTACCGCACACGCCCGGACTTTAGATCTTGTCCCGGCTGGGGCGGTGACCGCTGGTGGCGGAACCTGGTTGTTTCCCGAACAACCCCGCTAGTCGACTGTAGGTCGGCGCTGGATCTCGGCATCCAGTGGGGGATATCACAGCCAACTCAACGATAAAACATGCACTACACTTATGGGACTAATGACCTCAGTAGTTGACGCGCCGGAATCACTAACAATCAATCCTCGATAAATAAAAATATTAAAAAAACAAATACCCAAAATGTAAATAGGAATAAATAATATTTGAAATAATTAAATTCATACTGATTTATCATTTGACATCAACATCTTGTATAAAATATTGACTCCAAATTTTCTGCTCATCCAACAATGCACGTAACAGCAGGCGGAGCTGGAGTTACTACTGCCTCAAGGCAATGTTGATGGAGTCACACACCCCACATTTTGAACGTAAAAAATGTATTAGAGGATAGGCAATTTTTTTGCCTCTTACTTCTTATGGTATCTAGTGGTGGAATCTTTCTACTGATTGCCATTTTCAAATCCGAACAGAATGGGAGAAATACTGGATTGCTAACAGACCTGCTGCAACCTCATTCTTCCGACACAAGCCAAAACCTTCGAGCATTGATATGACTCGCAATTTATGGAAGACGGCAAACCGCGTACGAACTGGACATGGAAGAAACGCGGGCAGTAGTTTATGACAAGGAAGGGGAAGGAAAGATCCTGCGTGAATAAGTTTTAAACTGAAGCATGAAACACTAAGAAAAGTGCATAAATTAATATTTGAAAATAATAAATTAACCTACTATGTACAAAGTTAAGATAACGAGAGGATAAGATATTATAATAGAGGTAATTTGCCGGAAGGCAAATTACATTTCACGTACATGAATATTTGGGTAAGCAGTACTACCTTCCGGCACATTTACATTTAGCTAATTTTTATTCTCGTATTTACAAGTCGTACATGAGTGAAAATAACATAAAATGTATAAATGAGTATAAACAACCTGTAACAACTATTGTACTACAGCTTCCGGGTCAATGACCCCCATCTCGATCAGGTTTTTCGTCCAGTTTCCTGATCCATTGAGCAAATGCTGAGAGGGCCCCCTTGTTTTGCATCGGGACATAAATTAACTTCATTTTCTGTCACGTCTTCTAGAATTCAGTGGAAATACAATTATTCAAATTATCGTTTCCATGTTGTCGTGGAGGAAGTAATAAGAGCTAAAATTTATTGCTTATTTATCTTTGAAAATAGATTTTATTACATGGGAGTTTTTGTTTTTTTCTCCCTTTGAAAAATTCAAAATTTAAGTAGTATATGACTTAGTGTAGGGATCACAGAATTTTGAAAATGTGCCCACAATTCTCTTTTCCCCATAGCACGTCATACGCAGTTTTTATTTTTTTTTGACGTAAAATAAAATAAATAAAATAAATGAAAGTTTATTAAATGAATAAAATGATTAAGATGGCGTTGGAATGCTGTGTTGTTACAAGGCCTAAGTTAGGTTCTGAGTCTGGATCGGATGCTTCTTTGAACTACGGCCGCCACGAAGAGGGGCCAGCGGAAGGGCCCGTGAGAGATGCGGTAATCGGTCGACGGGGTGAGTCGAAAAATCGGTGGCATGGTTGATTGCAAAGCAGCAAGGCAGGACCAATTAAGGGGTTGGATGGCACCCGCCAGAACAAATCCTACGCGGTCCCTGGTCCGTTTATCAGGGTACTACTCCGGCATTCGCCTGGAGTTCAGAGAAACCACGGAAAACTATCGATCAGAGCAGTCGGCCGCTGGAATTCTCCTCCAGACAGTGGCTGAACTCGACCTAGCTAATTAGCTAGTGTCGAAAATTATTGCCACAGCCGGGACTCGAACTCTGGGACCTCCTGGTCATAGGTACTGCAGTGACATCAGTTGATATCCTGATCCACCCAAACCGGTTCTGGTAGTTGAAGATCTGCTGAACTGCGATTTCTCCGATCAACACCAGCCGAATGCCGGAGCTGTACCCTAACAAACGGGCCACGGACCGCGCGCGATCTGTCCTTCCTCTTCCTTGTCCTTTCCTCTCCCCTTACACACACACACACTTACACTAACATGCACTACACTACCACATATTCCGGGAGGCCGGTCGGGAGTTTAGAACTTGTCCCGGCTGGGGCGGTGCCCCGCTGGAGGGAGAGTCCTGGTTAGGGGGAAACCCCACTAGCCGACGGTAGGTCGGTGCCGGATCCCCCCATCCAGCGGGGGAAGATCACCGCCATCTCCCGAGAAGAAAACCTACACTCCACTAACAGGACTAATGACCAGAGCAGTTGACGCGCCCGGAAACACGAAAAAATCAATCCATGAATCTGAACTGCGATGAATGCATTGAGTTTTGCGCGCGCTTTCGCCCGTTCGCGCCCACTGTGCAGTGCCTCAGAAGAGTCAGCGAGAGCGCGCGCGGGGGCTGGCACCGATGGCGTGCGGAGCGGCACGGCGTCTGCAGCCTCCGGCGGTAGTCCTTAACCTTTTTGGGCAGCGGCCCAGATGAGGTTTGCGAACTGGGCTTGGGGACTGTTTTTGTTGCGTTACGCTCCATCCTTGCGTTTT
Source organism: Teleogryllus oceanicus (assembly GCA_964035755.1). Lineage (NCBI taxonomy): Eukaryota > Metazoa > Arthropoda > Insecta > Orthoptera > Gryllidae > Teleogryllus > Teleogryllus oceanicus. Next base: position 21,031,234 of record CAXIVR010000011.1, on the reverse strand, counting down.
TATAGCCCCCACACTCGTAATGCGATTTTAAATTTATTTCTTTTCTTGGGTTGTTTCTAAATGGCATTTGAGAGAACAAAATTCATGAAAGGCGTTTTAAAATGTCAGATAAGGCAGTCGTTTTTTCGGACTCATTCTAGCATATCGTTGCCCGTCCGACGTGTTGGTCTGGAAGTGATGTTTGGTAGTTTCTTGCAGGTTTAGGTTATCCGCGATACCCCAAAACGATAAAAAATTTCGTTCTTCAGGGCACGATAGGGAGACCATGATTCAGTCTCGAGACTTCTGGAAGTATATTGTTTATCATGGTAGAGACTTTCTCCACAGGGTCTTTAATCTGTTTTTGCGCCTTTTTCGTGATCTGCTACAAAGACCCACTGCAGATTATTCCGTAGCGTCCGCGTGAGCTTACTCACCTCCTCCCCTTCTATTCTTTCTAACCCCCAGAGGAAAGCTAAGGAGAAAGAAAATATTGTTTGCGTACTCTCTTGACGTTAACTTTTTGCAATTTTATTCTTGACTGCCAATAAACCATATCTATGTGATTGAATTCACAGATTAATATAAATACACACAAATTTACAGAAAAATTCAGAAGAAACATTCCGAAATTGTAGGGCACTTAGGGAATCGAAGTGTTTTTGCTGAAGAACATGAAGTGTGAAATCTTATAAATTCGGGGCATATTTTAATGAAATGTAATTTTTTTCGTTTCACTACAATATCTTTTAGTAAGATATTAATTTTATGTTAAGAAAGGAAATTGCCGGTTTTTATATGACGTTGTTTTGCATTTTTTAAATTAAAGACGTACGTAAGAGAAAATAAAATGAATTTATGAAAAATTAAGTACATTTCCGCAGACAAACGTCTTCTCATTTCTAGAGGAACAGAAAAGTTTCAACTTAAAACGACTTTTTGTAGTAGTACTTGTTTTAAAAATAATGTATACACAATCAATATTCAATGGTAAGATTTGATATATCGAGCAGTATTCTGAATGACATGAATATATTAACAGTAAGTGCAGACTTGCTGCGGAGATGCATATGTTTCCTTGAAACTGTACATGCGGTACTCTTGTGTCATTTTCACTTCAGTTTTCTTGTCGTGTTTCTTTTTCCTAATGAGTGCTGTATGCTTAACAAAGATATACGTGTAGTTACATCAAGCTCAAATATATATCTCCTGGACTACGATAGTGGCGCAACTAAAAAATACAAATTTTGAGTTTTGATTTTTCCAGAATTGTAATTTGTCTACATCCCAGTAGCAACAGCAGCATATCTTACAGTACAATATTTCATCAACAAATCTCAGAAATGTGAATACAAGAATGATGCATTCCAATACAAGAAAAAACTTCAAACTCATTTATATCAACGCCTGATTATTGAATTATGCCACTATTGCACCCACGAACTATATATTAAAGGAATAAAAATTTTAAGTTGCATTCTGAAAATTTAATTACGATAGTTACGCAACGTATTTGAAATCGTTATTGAGAAATGGTCGGCGAAACGTCAAATATTTTAGCTCGTTCGTGCATGGTTCGTTTCCGACACTTTCGTTTATACTTCCTTGCAACTGCTTGGGAGCAAAATCGCTCGGTGTCAGTTTCTTCGCTTGAGCTTCTCCAGACAGTTGGTCAGGATTTCCCTACTCGGACAAGTCGGCAGCTCTCAAGCTTCAGTAATTCCCAACCTGTGTGAGAAACCTGTTAAACTTCCAGTCTGCGTATGTGCTCCTAAAAAATATTTTACCCTGTGAATTAAAACCACTTACGCATTATGGGGCACAAGAGATTAATGTGTTCATTAATATATAATTTTACGTAAGTTATTCAGCGACATATTAATAAAATTATAAAATTCCTCAGTTGCCCGCAAGCCAAAATGAATTTAGGCTGACTATATTATTATGAAATAAGATATTCAACAAAAGACAAAAGATGAATTCAAGGCTTACAAGCAAATGAAGTGAAGTATGTTATTTGAACTGGTCTTTAAAATAATTTTAACCATGTTTTACTCATTTTATCATAATGTAATATATAACACTATTTAAGTTTGCGTGTATTTCAGAAAGGCGTAACACTATTTAAGTTTGCGTGTATTTCAGAAAGGCGTTTGTATTTATTTTCGCCTTTTTTTCCCTTAAAAATCCTATTTTTCTTCTGTTTAGGGAATTTATGTGAACACAGATGTCTCTCTCGTGAAGACACCCATATCATTTAGTTGTAACTTACCTCTCCTGAATAAGGTGCTGTATTTGAGCTTTTGTGGTTTCCAATGAAGTCTCTTTTTCGTTTGATTCTTTTTCGGGTTTCCGGGCGCTTTAACTACTTTGGTCATTAGTCCCGTTAGTGTAGTGCATGTTTTATCTCTCGGGAGATGGCGGTAATCTTCCCCAGCTGAATGGCGAGACCCGGGCGCCGACCTACGTCGGCTAGGGGGGTTTCCCCTACCAGGACTTCCCACCAGCGGGAGAAGTTCTAAGCTCCGACCGGTCTCCCGGAATATGTGGTAGTAGTGCATGTTAGTGTAAGTGTGTGTAAGGAGAGGACAAGGATTAGAAAAGACAGATCGCGCGCGGTCCGTGGCCGGTTTGATAGGGTACTGCTCCGGCATTCGCCTGGTATTGATCGGGAAACCACAGATCAGAGCAGCCGGGCACTAGAATTCCCCTCCAGAGAGCGACTGAATTCGACTTACCTGAAAAGCTAGTGTCAAAGATCCTGCCGCCGTCAGGACTCGAACCTAGGACCTTCCGATCAGAGGCGCTGCAGTGACAGTTGATGCACTGAGCTACCGCTCCGGTCTCCTTTTCGTCTTGTCTCTATCAGAATCTTGTTTGTGAACGAACGAAAAGTCCCTTCATGTCACCCGTTCCCCGACAACGGAACCTAATCATTGTAGCAATCCTTAATGTCTGTATCCAGGGCATTCCTGAAATTTTATTCTCCATGCAACTCTCAGCAACATCCTACTCAAAATATTTCAGCGGTTCGCGTTATCCAAAATGGAGTAAAGTTGAGTAGAAACAGTTATGAATCTCTTTCGGACTTTATATACATAAAATGCTCATTACACAACCGAAGTGGTTAGGGTAGGTGAAGTATGGTGAAGAAGAATAGCACATTATGTGATAAACGAGAATAACTGACTGTGAACGAGACTGCTGGTAGGAAGTTTCTAAGGTTAACGAAAGTCCAGGTGTGTAGTTTCGAGTTCTCCTGTCCGAGTCGAATATTTTCAATTTACACAATACCATCATTTTACCTAACCTCACTACGTACAGTAGAATCGCGATAATTCGAAGTAAATGAGACTCATAGATTCTCGGATTACAAACAAACTCGGATTTCTACAGAAAAATTAAACATATCCGCATTTTCAACTACAATGTATAACGAAATCAAATTTAATGCGCATATAACATTACGATTACAGATTCATAGATACATGAGATAGATAGATAGATTTATTAAAGTTCGCTTTGAGCTAATGCTCGGTGGCAAACATTATTACAATTAGATATACAATTACAAAAATATTACGAATATTTACAAATATAATTACAATTAGAATTAAGATTAATATCCTAGTTATAATTAATTTTGAGTTATCTATATGTTGACTTTTAGATTTTCTAACACTTCACTCCACTTCACTTCACTTCACTTCATTTCACTGCGCTGCACTACACTCCTCCCCTCTCCTCCGTGCCCCACCACACTACACCTCACTTAACTTCAATGAATAAGAGACATGACTATATTATTAATAATACTAAAAATTATAATAATGAAACTAATAATAATAATAATAATAATAATAATAATAAATAATAATAATAATAATAATGATAAAAGTCCAGTGCTATTAATGATGACCTACATAGAATTAAGTATATTTTAAATTTCACTACATTAGAAGGAAGAGTCTCTAGTCCTTTTGCAGGTAGTTTGTTCCAATCTACTATAGTACGATTCACAAAGGAAAACTTGCCTACATCAGTTCTTTGCTTTCTACATCGTATTTTCACGATGGTCTCCTCTACTTTTATAATCGATTTCTGTAATCTTTTACTGATGTCTGCCCATGCTGAGTCCCTTTGTATGTCTTGTACATTACGCATAAACGCGCCGTTCCGTCTCTTAGATAGGGTTCCCATTCATCCGTCCATCAACGCGTCCATGATTTACAAACTTCCCGGCCCGTTTTTTAATTTTATCTAACGCCTCGATTTGCCCTTTTCTGTACGGGTCCCAGCAGGCCGCTCCTTCTAAAATAGGACGAACAAGTGAAGTATATGCCAAGGATCGGGCATTCGAACTACTGTTTTTAGAATGCGCATTACAAAGTGCAGCGCCCTCCATGATTTTTGACCGTATTGTTAATATGATCCGACCAACCCAAGTCGCTACGCAGGACCAAACCAAGTACTTACAGTTTTACACGCGGTATATCGTTAGTTCCTAACTTGTAATTCGAGGTACATTCGAGCGAGATTTGGTAAAACAAATGAATTTACTCTTTTCCGGATTTAATTCCATCTTATTTCTGCACGCCCAGTTCCATAAACAGTTAAGATCGTTCTGTAAAACATTTTCATCCGAAGACGCGTCAATACTCCTATATATTATGCAATCATCAGCGAAAAGTCTAACTTTCGATTTTATTCCAGTTGCAATATCATTAATAAACGCTAAGAATAGCAATGGCTCTAACACACTCCCTGGGGACCCTAGAGGTTACATCGGCTTTCGATGAGTGTTTGTCACCTATTCTGACTGCTTGAGTTCGGCCGTAAGAAATTCTTTTATCCACAAGATTATTCGATGATCTAATCCAGTTTTTGACAGTTTTTCAATTAAAAGGCCAGTGAACCAGATCAAATGCTTTAGAAAAGTCTAATATTACTGCATCTACCCTACCCTTCGTCTAATGAATCTGCTATGTCCTGACATAAAGAAATAGTCTGGCTGTCGCACGAATAGCTAGGACGAAAAAACCGTGTTGATTTTGAAAAAGCCAGTCGGTTTTATTCCAGACTCGTCTAATATATTCCGCAATCATGTGTTCCATCTGCTTGCATACAACTGATGTCAAACTTATAGGCCTATAATTATTAACAATCCTTTGTCTCCTCCTTGTGAATCGGCACTACAATTGCCTCTTTCCAATTTTGAGGAATCGTATTATTTACAGTGACATCCATTAACCTAGCAAGGTAAGGAATCATGGCTTCCTCCCAATTTCAATATTTCTCCTGGTATTCCGTCAGGACCTACAGATTTATTTTTCCTAATTTTTGCAATCCTTTTTCTAATAATTCTGCATCGACTCTAAAGGTTTCTATAACGGGTGTTGATTTATTTACTGAAATCTGATCCTTCGGCTTGAAAACCGACGCGTAATGCCTATTTAAACAAGCCGCCTTTTCACTGTCATTTGTAATTAACGAACCGTCAGATCCGCAGATCGCTGGAATATTTTCTTTGTTCCCTTTCTTATGTCTTACATACTTGAAGAAATTTTGCCAACAGTTCAATCGACGTTTAGAATAGATTTTAGGTAATTTTCTTGGGTATGTAACTTTAATTCTAGTAAGTCTTTAGATAATTGTAGAAAATTATTTTTGTGTTCTTTGTTTACATTGCGTTTACTATACGCTTTCCTAACCTTCCTTTTCAGTCGCCTCACTTCTGTTGAAATAGACCGGATCCGAATTGCACCGTAGTTTCTTGGTAGGTACGAATTTTTCTAAGCATTCTAAAATTATGTTCCTAAAGTTTGTCCATATTGTTCTACTGTCCATCCGCTAGAAGCCCAAGTTGAAATTTGCTTTTTAAATATAATTGCATGTTTGTAACATCTGTTCTATAAAACTGAAAAATTTTTCTTTCTTTAACGGGATCGTTTCGCTTACCCTCTCTGCACATTTTTAGAAGGACTCCTTTGTGGTCTAATTCCAGGAATTATTTCGCATGAAAGAAGTTTGTCCACTGGTCGAATAAGGAAAACGTCCAGTAAAGCATTATCGCGTGTCGGTTTAGTCACTACCTGCGTTAAGCCGTTGTCCCAAACCAACTCGTTAACGAGGCGTTGGGCGGCGCCTTCAGCCCCCACATCCCCCTCCCAAGTAGCGTGCGGTAAATTTAAGTCTCCTCCGATAATGACGTTTTTCCCACTTTTCCTGATTGCGCGGGTCGCTCTACAAGTCTTTGCAACGGTTCGTGCCCATCTTTTTGTGACCTATACGCACCTATAATTTCCCATTGGTTTTTGAATTTCTATCTCGAATGTGTACACCTATTATTTCAAATTTATCATCAACCCATGCCTCTACTGCTTCAAAGTTGTCTTTACGCATATAAAAACACCCCCGCCAATGCGATCTATTCTATCACGTCTGAATGTTAAGAAATTTTGTCTGAAAATTTCAGCGTTTTAAAATTTCCGCATTGAGCCATGATTCCGTACCTATCACGACATCTACTTATAAGATTCTACAGTGGTCCAAAAATGAACAGTTTTATTACAAATACTTCTAGCATTAACCTGCAGAAAGACCAGAAACTCACTTTCTGCGCGATTACACAGTGAAAGTCCGTCTCTCGCCACCGTTCTCGCGTCGCTGTCCGCCGTTATGTCGCCGTTCGTCGTCGCTGCCACCGCGTCGCCGTCCTCGCCGCCGTCACCGCGACACTGTCCGTCGCCGCTGCGTCGCCGTCCCACGCCGCCGTCGCCGCGTCGCCGTCCCTCGCCGCCGTCACCGCGTCACTGCAGGTCGCAGCTACGTCGTCGTCACTCGCCGCACTGCAGTCCGCCGTCGACATTCCCACACAAACCATTTTTGGGTTTCGATATCCCTGCCGCCACCGCCATGCGGTCTCACGAGCTTGGCGCGGAACGTTTCGGGCCTCCTACGCGCGAGAAGAGTCCACCCAGCCTTTTGGACCCCGAGCGATTTAAATGCAAGCCGTCACGACCGAAATCGCCGTCCTGCAACCAAGAATTTGGGTCCACAAAAAACACCTTTCTAAGCGTGAACCTGTCACAACAATTTAGCCGAATGATTGTCACTGGCACTGACCGCTACACACGTGACCTTCGACGCAGGGTTGCCAACACATCAAGAGCCAAATCCTGATTGTCGCCTCTTGTTTGGTGACTATGTGGACATTAGGCCATCTCGGATTGCACGGAATCTCGGATTTACAAGACTCGGAATACACGTCCTGGAAGTTAGCAGGACCATTTCACCCAATCACAAAACTGTATAGCTCATAATTTGCCGTTTTTTTCGTTATTAACATGTGAAAAAAACAAATTTGCCGCGGTCATTTTCTCAAAAAAATCCATGGCCCTGCTAACTTCCATTGGACCACCCTCTAAATCCGCTAATAATGTAAGCATACACAGTACACAAACAGTACCCAAATTTGCCGCTTATTTTATAAACGATTAGTGAAGAAATCATACTGATATCTCCATTTTCTCAAAAGATATTTACAAAAACAAAAATAACACCTACGTTCCTATGGCGAGCGCCTCAAGAAGGACAAGACACGTTTGTCCAAGACCAATAGCCGTAAATATTCATACTCTACGCCAAAATTTGCCTATAACAGTTGCAAACTGTAATCTGTAATAAAAAAATTGCCGCTGACCGGTTAGTTTACAATACCCAGATTCGAACCCCAGAATTTAAACTCTTGGAAGCCCCCTCCGCGAGGAAAAGGCACGATACCTCCTGAACTATTAGCCTTAACAATTCATGCTTTATGTCAAAATTTGCTCCCAAACGTTGCTAATTGTAATCTGCAATAAAAATTTGCCGCGAACCCGTTAGATTAAAATACTCAGATTCGAACACCAGAATTAAACTCTTGAAAACCCTCCGCGAGGAAAAGGCACGATACTTCCTGAACTGTTAGCCATAACAATTCATACTCTATGCCAAAATTTGCTCCTAAACGTTGCTAAGTGTAATCTGCAATAAAAAAATTTGCCGCGGACCGGTTAGTTTACAATACCCGGGTTCCAACCCCAGAATTTAAACTCTTCAAAGCTGCCTCGCAGGAAAGGCACGATACCTCCTGAACTATTAGCCTTAACAATTCATACTCTACGCTAAAATTTGCTCCTAAACGATGCTAAGTGTAATCTGCAATAAAAATTTGCCGCGCACCGGTTAGTTTACAATACCAGGGTTCCAACCCAGAATTTACCCTCTTTGAAGCCCCCTCCGCGAGGAAAAGGCACGATACCTCCTGAACTGTTAGCCTTAACAGTTCATACACTATGCCAAAATTTGCTCTTACACGTTGCTACTTGTATTCTGCAATAAAAAAATTTGTCGCGGACCGGTTAGTTTAAAATACCCAGGTTTGAACCCCAGAAAGTAAACTATTGGAAGCTCCTTCCAAGACAAAGACACGATACCTCCTGAACCAATAACCAACAATACATACTCTCTGCTAAAACCTGCCAATAATCGTTGCAAAAGTAATCTGTAATAAATTTGACGCGGACCGGTTAGTTTACAATACCAGGTTCCAACCCCAAAATTTAAACTCTTGGAAGCTCCTCCGCGAGGAAAAAGGGAAAGATACTTCCTGAACTGTTAGCCTTAACAATTCATACTTATGCCAAAATTTTCTCCTAATCGTTGCTAATTGTAATCTGCAATAAAAACGTTTTTCCGCGGACCGGTTAGGATTAAAATACCGAGGTTCGAACCCCAAAATTTAAATCTTGGAAGCTCCTCCACGAGGAAAAGGTACGATACCTCCTGAACTAATAACCGTAACAATTCATACACCATGCCAAAATTTGCTCTTACACGTTGCTAATTGTAATATGCAATAAGGAAATTTGCCGCGGACCGGTTAGTTGAAAATAGCCAGGTTCGAACCCCCGAAATTAAAGTTCTCGAAACTCCTGCGCTGGGCAAGGGAAACGTTTCCTCCTGAACCAATAGCCGCAACAATTCATACTTCATGCTGAATTTGCCCTTAACCGCAGCACTTTTGCTGCGGTTAATCTGTAATAAAAGAATTTTCCGCGGACCGATAGCATAAAATACCTGGTCGTCCTCCAGAAATTGAAGTCTTGAAGCTCCCTGCGCAAGGAAAAGACACGTTACCTCCTGAACCAATAGCCGTAACAATTTATACTCTATGCAAAAATTTTCCCTTTAGCGTTGCAAACTGTAATCTGAAATAAAAAAAATTGTCGCGGACCGGTTACTGTAATGTTGCTTGGTTCGAACCCCAGAAATTGAAGTCTTGGCGTTTGGACGATGAGGCTTCAGCCTTCGCAATGTGCAGAAAGCAACCTAGACTTTGTGGAACGCATGATTTACAACGCAGCGATGAACTCTTGTGAACAAAAACACTTTCATACTCGGATGATCACCGTACTGTAGCCAGAAATCTTCAGGTAATTCGCGATGTAACAGGATGGTGTAGAAAATGATCAGTTTGTTTACATTTACGCAGATATGTAAACACCGTCTAACTAATGCCCTTATCTACAGATGTCCGGGGAGGAAACGTCGAAAATTCGAAAACAAGCTCTTAAAACAATTTTAAGCATATTTTTTCTAATAAACTACTTGGATATTCTGAATGGCTGAGCACATAAACACTCAAATGTTGGTTGAAACAATGCTTTCTAGGTAAAACGTTAGCATACAGAAGCACAGAAACACTCCAGAAACGGAAGGTGTTTATTTACAATAGAAATGAATATATTTGTTCAGAAAAAATTAACAGACAAAAAAGCAGTCGAATTGTGTAATTTGAGTGTTTTCTTATTTCTAGTTAATTTTGCTTACTGAACAACTGTACTAATTTCTGTTGTAAATAATAAACAATTAACATATTTATGGAGTGTTTCTATGCTTCTGAGTGCAAAATTTGGAATGGAATGAATTGTTTTCAAATCAACATTTACAACACTTTGCCAGATGACATTAAACGATTAAATTCAATAGAAAAGTTTAAATCCCAAGTGAAATCGTTTCTGCTGCATAACTGTTTCTATACAATTAGAGACTATACTGAGCATAACAAGAAAAGTAACATTAATTTTAACAATGATACATAATGCATTATTTACCATTTGGACTGTATAAATGAGTATAAACAACCTGTAACAACTATTGTACTACAGCTTCCGGGTCAATGACCCCATCTCGATCAGGTTTTTCGTCCAGTTTCCTGATCCATTGAGCAAATGCTGAGATGGCCCCTTGTTTTGCTTCTGGACATAAATGTAACTTCATTTTCTGTGCACGTCTTCTAGAATTCAGTGGGAAATACAATTATTCAAATTATCGTTTCCATGTTGTCGCGGCAGGAAGTAATAAGAGCCAAAATTTATTGCTTATTTATCTTTGACAATAGATTTTATTACATGGGAGTTTTTTGTTTTTTCTCCTTTCAAAATTCAAAATTTATTGCTTATTTATCTTTGAAAATAGATTTTATTACATGGGAGTTTTTTGTTTTTTTCTCCTTTCAAAATTTCAAAATTCAAAATTTATTGCTTGTTTATCCTTGAACATAGATTTTATTGCATGGGAGTTTTGTTTTTTTCTCCCTTTCAAAATTCAAAATTTAAGTAGTATATGAGTAAGTGTAGGGATCACAGAATTTTGAAAATGTGCACACAATTCACTTTTCCCATAGCACGTCATACGCAGTTTTTAACTGTTTTTCTGACGTAAAATAAATAAATAAATAAATAAACATTTAGCGGCTAAGCCATTCAGAATATCCACGTAGTTTATTAGACAAAACATGCTTAAAATTGTTTTAAGAGCTTTTTCGAATTTTGAACGTTTCTCCCGGATATCCTGTATTTTCGGACTGGCCGTAAAATCTGCAGTGAAATGACGAAGCATACGAACTATTGTCCAGCTGTGATGCAACAGCATTCAGATCAAATAATTTCTGTGGAAGATCGCGTTCATCATCGTCAATATGGAATCACGATGTAACCACCGTTCTTCAGTTGCGAAGGCGACATACGTGGTTATGAGGAGCGTGGTGTTACAATTTTATTTTAACAAATGTGTGTGATTACAGTAAAATGGTAAATAATTGCTTTGTTTCATGTTAGGAAAATTTTAATGTCTGAAATAAAGTACACATGTTATTGTTTCCTGTTAAGTTCAATAATCAGTGGAAAGTGGCATAACATTTAATTCAGTATTTCAACGAAAATATTTTTTGTCCTTTAAAAATTGTTTGGAAGGAAACAAGTTTTTAATTTTTATTATTTATGTAATTTGTTCATTTCTGTTATGATGTACTTAACTTTTGAGTATTTTTCCACTTGGTTGCTGTCATCACTGGCGATGGGGGAAACTCTGAAGTCTAGCATAACTACCATTCCTAAAATACAACTAAATTTTGCGGAAGAATTTACTACCGCCAATTAAAAGTATTTGTTTTCACTTCTTAGTAACTTGGATAAAATACTTTATTTTCCTACCTCTTTGCTTTATTTGTTGTTTCAAAATACATTAATGTTTTTGACTTGAAGTATTATTCATTTATATATTTTTGTTAATTATTAATTTTAAATTTCAAAGTTCAAGATCTGAATACTTGATGTAGTTGTTTAGTTGGTAATAGTTATTGAGATATGCGATTAAAAGAAATACGTTTTAAGGTCGATAAACAAGTGATAGCTCTACAGAAACGAAATTATTTCCCGTGTTGCGTCACTAGTACGAGAACTGTTGAGCATTTCAATGCCCGAAGCGCGTGTCGTCACCCATCAGTTGTCAGACTTAGTAATTTCAGTGACGTTGACTGAACAGACAAGCAATATTTTCCACGGTCAGGACCAACCAAAGCAATCCAGACCAAAGCAATTCATTCCACTCAAACGATCGGTCATTGTGGTTACTGCTGCCCGAGGCATTTCTCTCCACTTCCCACTTCCTTTCGGTGCTAAGGCATCAGCCTTAACCGCGACAATGCCTTAGCCTCCGCGTGGCGAGGGCGTTCTCGGAAAGAGAGCGCGCTGCCGCCGCCGCCGGATCAAAGGTCGACCGCGAGTCCGCATCCGGGAGCAGGCAAGGCCACATCCCCGCGAATTCCAAGTTCGCCTTCGCAACGTCGCCCCGCACGGCGGTAGAAAAGTACGCGATCCGATCGGTGGCTGAGATCGCTAAGGCAGTAGTGTCGTAGCCATCTCGGACCAAAGGCTCGCGGGTTCGATTCCCGCCTCGGACTTGGTTGTATTTGTGTTCGTCCTTTCACCCCTTATCATCACCATATTGTTTCATCTTCACAGTTACCATGACGTTAACTGCAATAGTAGTCGCTAATGACCTTGATGTTGATGCGACCTTACATACCCCTCCCCCCAAAACAAAGTACGCGAGCCATGTGGCCGTGGAAGTGGAGGCGCCGATCGCACCTCCGTCACTGTGTCCATAGGCAGCGCCGGAGCTAGACAACTTTGAGCCCGAGGTAATGCTGGAATGTAGTCCTCCTCCCCGAAAAATTTAAACTGTGAAATTTGTTTCAAGAAACTAAATGAGTTATTTTATTTCAACAATAACAAAAATTACAACCTATAAGCCAGAATAATGTTTTTGGAAATATATAAATAAATATTTAAATAATGGCTTTAAGTAAAAGTAATTACTGATCAAATAATACAATTTGTATAGGAAGCTTAAAACGCTAAAAAATGTTTATTGTTTAATAAAATTGCATGTTAAATTCATGGAATAACAAATATGAATTTCAGTAGAACCTAATTTAAATGTCAGCGTCATTTCATTCATTTTTAAGAGTCCTGTCTTATAAGTAATGATTATAATTAACTATTTAAGGTTAAAAATAATTGAATATTTTATGAATTATCAGACTACTGTACCGCGACTTGTAAAGTTATGATAATGGTATTCTCGGTTCTAATTTCTGACTACTGTTTTCCCATCAGTCGGATCATCGTGCCCCTTGACTTGTGGGGCCCCAGTCGATTGCCCGGTCTACCCATGCCTGGTGCCGCCACCGTCCGTTGGTCCCAGCACAATGCTCTAAACGCCAGGACGCACCCAACGCGTGCATTAAAAAAGTCTGTTACAAAAATTACCACACTAGTTATTTAAGAAAAGGGGGCGGGGCCAAGCGTGGTAGGAGGGCCGGAGCGGGGAGGGGAGGGATGGAGCCCTGCGGTGCGGGGCGGGGGATGAGGGCCGGGAGGGATGGGGGGGGTGGAGCGGTGCGGGCGGGCGGGAGAGGGCCGGAATGAGGGGAGGGGTGGAGCGGGGCGGGGCGGGGAGGGATGGGGAGGGGTGGAGCGGTGCGGTGCGGGCGGGGGGAAGAGGACTGGGGCGGGGCGGGGAGGGATGGGAAGGGGTGGAGCGGTGCGGTGCGGGGCGGAGCGAGGAGGGCCGGGGCGGGGAGGGATGGGGAGGGGTAGAGCGTGGCGGTGCGGGGCGGGGCGGGGGGCTCCACGTGGGTGCCAAGGGCGCGAACACAATCTCCTGTCATGCGCGCCGCCTGGCGCTGCGTGCGCGCAATTAGTTCGCCAGAGCGCCGACGCAGGCGGCGAGCGACGGCGGTTCCCACGCCACGCCTTCCGCCTGCCTCAGCCCGGCCGAGTGGGAGGGTAATCGAGAGCCGCCAATGGAGCCATTTCCTTTTGTTTCACGGCCTTTTGTGAGCTCGTTGAGATTAGCGGTGAAGTAGTGACAGTTTAATAAGCGTGAAAAAATGGTGGGTCATGTTACGATTGAATGTAATTCAAGGTATAAGAAAGTAACTATTTAAAATGCTAGGTCTTTAATCAATTTATGAATAAAATTAAATACGTTTTATTGAATTTAATTCAAATTCAATCTGTTCTTTGATATAAATGTTTGGATTTTCCGCGCTTGCAAAAGAAGAATTAAATTTGAACTTGATATTGCAAAATGAACATAATTATCGTGCTTGTATGAAGGAAAAATAAATAGTTAAAAAAAATTTCAGTTTATAAAAAGTGAAGATTGTGACGCGAATTTAAATATCTTTTGATTAGTCAAGTTCGTGAAAATTATGTAGTGTTTGAGATAAAGTATTAAAAAGTTTAAATCTCTGACAAAAGTTCGATTTCTTTATTTCATTCTCCCGACAGAATTAACACCATTGAAAAACTCCCAACATATATTAGCTTTTATGTTTTCTCATCGTGTGAACATGTCACTGTCTTTAATAGAAGGGAAAGGCTTATATGGGGCATCTATTGAGTGCAGATGGATGAGCACGATCACTGCAATGCTTCTTACGGGGAGGTTCTAGGGGTCGAGTCCAACAGTACCAGGATGATAGCGCTGCCCTTTCAATTTGAAAGAGGTATTTTGATTTTGGGAGGTACTTTACTGAAACCTCAAGAACTTATTCAAATGTTCAAAGCGATGAAAACCGACAAGAGTGACGCAGGCCCGATTTTTAATAATTCTCTGTATTTCCGAAAATGACAAAAGTAACAAATAATGCGAGAAAGCATGTGCTGTTATTGCTCTACTAGTTTGCAGATTGAGGCGCTGATCTGTCAACGTAGGAATGTTTCATTGCTACTCATTTCTGTAGAAATAATCTATAGAACTATAGATCCCGGAAGTTCAAGCATTTATTTTACGTACAATAGGCATGCAAAAGGCATTTATTCTAGCTGAAGAAGGGCGAAAGAAAAATCACTTCTTAAAAGGAATAGCTGTGAAAAAAATATTCCTTCAAATGATTCACATTTTTGTTCTAACTCGAAAAATCTTACTGGAAGGACTTACGTGGAAGGAAACTATCATTTCTTTGTGTTCTTTTTTTTATTTAATTTTATTTTAAGTCGCATCAACAGCAGAGTTTATTAGCGACTCCATTAGTACATAGTAGTTACAATGCTTATTGGACTTTTACATTAATATTACATTACATATAGAGATACATTTTGAAATATTTTTACATTATTACACAAGTGAAGCAACAAATAAATATATACAACAGTATTTGGAAATATTACATACTTATATTACAGATATATGGAATCGTGTAGAGGTATGTATATAACGACAGGAAACACATAACAACATATACATGTTAAATTAAATCTATAATGTCTATTTTTTTACAGAAGTTTATTACCTTGAGTTGGAAAGGAAAGTTTCTTAAAATGGAGTTTAAATGTTCAGCATCAAAATATTTGGTTCTTATGGAATTATATTTGGGACATTCTGTGAGAATGTGGTTAGAATTCAGGATTTTGTTGCAACAATCACACATTGGGATTGGTTTTTTATTTAATATGTAACCATGCGATAATTTAGTATGTCCTGATCGAATACGCGAAAGAGCGACCTGTTCCTGACGAGAAAACTTTGTGTTCTTGTTCACCCTTGACCACGCGATATGATGACTACGAATCTGTTTGACTCGCGACGCTGACTCTACGAAATGCTATTACGGTTTCCCGTTTGAATCTTGAAATGGCAGCAATTGAAACGCATTACTAGTTTTCGTTCTTCACATTGTGTAGTCTCCAGAACCGAGAGGGATTCATCGTAGACATAGAGCTGTCAAAAGACCAGGAATCGTACTAAAATGCAGGAAGAGATTCCTCGTGAGTGAACAAAGCCAGGCGGCATCAGTGTAAATAATAAAATTTTTGTCTTTTATCATTTTCCTTTCTCCTTTAAATTTTTAACTGTATCTGACCCTGCTGCCTAGCTTTCACAAAGACAAAACACAACCGTGCCTTCGTGTTGTCCAAGCTTGTCAGGTATATTTCCAGTTTGATCCACATTAGTGCCAGGAGAAAACAAGGAAAGTAATAACGAAAATGCAAAAATAAGACAAAATACCAACAATTCCAATGAAAACGATTATTCCAGTCAAGTTTTTCAATTTTGTGGACGTGTATTTTAAAGATGTTTCGACCTCATATGTGAGGTCTTCTTCAGTTTCTGAAGGACAATGTTACAAACCAAAACTTTAAACAGACAATACATTTTTAATTTACATCAATATGGTACATAAAATTTAAAAAAATCTATGTTAAACATCGACGAGACAGAGGTAGGGGTCGCGGGTTCGAGTCCCACCTCGGGCATGATTATATGTGTGTTCGTCCTTTCACCCTTATCGTTTCATCTTCACAGTTGCCGTAACGTTAATTCCAATAGTGGTCGCTAATGACCTAGCTGTTAATGCGAACTTAAACAAAAAAAAAAAGGAATTTTGCCATATTCCCGGGATGTACTCATTTCCTGGATGTAAGTCGAATTTCCATAAGAATAGCGAGAAGGAAAAAAAGATCGGGGCCTTTGAACGCAACGAAGACAAGGGAACGCGCAGCGCCGTGGAGAGGCGCTGGGGGGGGGAGAACGGTCGTTCGGAGGCGTGGGTGGGCCGCGAGAGAGCGGGAGCGGAAGCGGCGAAACGCGTGCCCCGGCGCGGCGCGAATGGGCTTCCGGCGACGGTTTCCGCTCCTCTCGCCTCCCTCACACACACAGGACAACTCGTGTGGACCACTGTTGTTTAAAAAAATCTGCCCTCTGCCCTCTTCTAACATGTGGTTGCCCCCGTTTGAATAAGTACTGCTTCTACTGTAAATCATCCCTTTCAAATCTCACTAGAAGCTCTTTCAAAACACAATCCTCACATACTCCAGGAGCAATAGACATCAATTCGGGTGGACCACTGATTTTATACAAATATGCCCTCTGCCCACTTCTAACATATGGTTGGCCCGTTTGGGGAGGAGCTGCATCTACTGTAAATCATCCATTTCAAGTCTCACTTCAAACTTTTCAAAACACAATATTTCGTGCTAGTAGCAAAAGCTCCTTGATTGTTTCTAATAATCAATTGTATAAATAATTCGATATATCCACAGTAGTCCAATTATTTCCAATACATTTTCCAAACCTTAGTCTCCTGTACAAGAAATCCCGCTTGAAAAATCTTCACCCAAAGGAGAATTCAGTTGAGATTCCCCATCATAAATTCAGACCATCTTTATAACCCATTCCTTCTAACCTTCTACCATGCTTCCAAATCACCCCAATCACATAATGTGTAAATTGACATTGAGGACCCCAGAGGGAGTGGCGTTTTTATTAAGGCTAATACTAAGATATATTATAAATATCAAAACTGTTGTAGAGCGCTAACCATAACCCTCCAAGAAGTATATCATACCATAAAAATCCTACTGACAAGAAAATCACCAGGTCATATTCGAATCAACTCCATCCTTTTGAAAAATGCCCCCAGGAGCGGACTAGCATTTCTAATTCATATACATGGTTTGTCACGTTACTTTAGCACTTCATGTAACTTTTGAACGATTGAAGTTTTTGCAATACAGTTTTCACGAAAGTGCACAAGAGAATGGGGCTAATTAATAGTGTATTTATTTATTAATATTTTATCAATTGTATTTTATGAGATATTTGAGGTAACTTGGTTTTTTCAAATGCAACTATACGAGTACAGCTTTTTTCAGTTTATCACGACGAGCGTAAAAAGACGAATTCAATGATATACATATTGCCATATGTTAGATTAGGATTTTTTGGGTAATTTTGATTTTTTTGCGACTCGTGTTTAACGGATACTTTGAATGTAACAGTCCACTACACAAGGTGCCGCAGCGCTCCACTGGAATTGATCTAGCACACGCTTCCCTGGCTAACTCCACCCCGAATTCAGAGACCAGCGACGGAAGTGCGCTCCGTTGCACCGAAGGACTGGTCGGCCGCAGCCACCGTGCCGCAACGCGTCGCGGTAATTGAGGAACTTCTTGCGCTCGCCACCGCGCCGCTGGTAATTGACTGTCGCGCTTACTTTTCCTGCCGCTGCACAGTGCAACATTGTCGATTGGTTTAGTGATTCCGGGGCTGGATGGCGAGATCCGGCGCCGACCTACCGTCGGGTAGTGGGGTTTCTCCCTAACCAGGACTCCCCTACCACCGGGGCACCGCCCCAGCCGGGACAAGCTTTAAGCTCTCGACCGGTCTCCCAGAATATGTGGTAGTGTAGAGCATGTTAGTGTAAGTGTGTGTGTAAGGGGGAGAGTATAAGACAAGGAAGAGAAAGGAAAGTCCGTGGCCCGTTTGGTAGGGTACTGCTCCGGCATTCGCCTGGTGTTGATCGGAGAAACCACGGAAAACTACCGATCAGAGCAGCCGGCCGCTAGAATATTCCTCCAGAAAACAAATGAATTTGACCTGGCTGAAAAGCTAGTGTGGAAAATCCTGCCTCCCTCAGGACTCGTACCTAGGACCTCCCGGTCAGAGACGCTACAGTGACATTAGTTGGTGCACTGAGCTACGTCCGGAACATTTTCGGAGCGAAGGATCTGTATTCAAATTTAGGAGGTTGCTATTTAGTAGATCATTCATGGAGGTATAGTGTTTTGATAATTAATTAAATGCAATATTTTTTTTTTGCTTTATGACAATTTTAAATAACCACACATATTAATATGGAAAATGTTTACATATTTCTCTATTCATGAATGAGAATAAATATTGTTAACACCATTTTCCCGTATTTATATGCAATTAATTAAAATTGCCATCAAGCCAACTAAAAGGATTATATTATTTCACATAATAAAGTTGCCTATATTGAATGATACAAAGTTGTGTTATTGTGTTTTATTTGAAATATGGTGACTCCTGAAGACAATAAGTATATTAAAGACTGGTTCATGAGACTGGGTAAGAGGAAAAAATTAAACTCCTTTGTTATTTACTAAACTTTCCTAAAATACATGCATTTCCATCATTAGAGCTGTAATGTACAAGATCAAAAAACAATATGTTAATTAAGTACTCAAGCATCTTCTTTCTCACTCAGTTACTTAAAAATGTGGAAGAACATAATAAAATGTGTACAATACCTTACAACAACAACAACGACAACAACAAAAAACTGGAGATAAATAACCTTCCAAATGTCACATAGGAACATTTGCAAACATTACTTCACCATAACCCATGCTTGTTAATGGTAAAGTGTTAGGATGAAGATAATTGTCTCTTATTGACTGCGAGAGGCAAATCAACATTCTTTTGGTAATCTTTGAATAAGTTTTTTTTTGATTGTTTTTTTGATCTTGTACATTATAGCCCTGATAATGAAAATATATTTTCCGAAATGGCAAACAAATAAGTAAGCTAGTACATTTCTTTACATTGACCCAGCCCCATGATCCAGCCTTCATCGTTTCATTTAAACGAAATCCTAAGCTATTTCACTGATCGTTGGGCGTTTCACTCGAAAAAGTGGTGACAATTTAAACTTACTTTACTGGCTAGGGAATAGCAGTAACACGCGCTTTTTGAATTGAAATCCAGTATTAACGCGAGAAGTAGAGAAGCGCGAAGTAGTAATCAAGTTATTTATATTTTTTCATTCACATCTTTTGGATAGTAATCTCTGTTAAGTTTTAGCCTACGTATCGTACAATTTTCTGCATATGTATACTAAATAACTTTTATTATCAGCGAAATGGAAGAATCGTTTATTTTCCCGTGTAAGTAAATGGTATGTATTTGACGCACGTGCATTAAATAATATCTAATAAAGTACACACTTGATGATCTTAATGCTCATGTTTATTGTAAACCTCACGAACGCAAATGCAGGTACATCTGAGAGTAAAGTTCCTCTAGATAGCGCAAATGTCACACTGTGCGTCAGCTTCAAACTCAGCGTGTTGCGGCGGGCGTGGCTGCTACTACATTGTCTCTCCCACTTTCTTTGTCTCTCTCTCTCTCTCTCTCTCTCTCTCTCTCTCTCTCTCTCGTCCTCCTCCCTCTAGCAGGTGCCGTAGTCGCGGTCCACTTGCTCCACTCCGCCCCCGGAATCAACGTTCTTTGCCGCAATGACACTCGTTTTCATTTTTACGAGGAGTCTTTAACCTACATTCAATGATACTGTGGTATTAAGCCTCAATCGGCAGTGAAAAGCAACTTTTCTTTCTTCAATGAATATAACCTAGAAGTAGAAATGGCTGAACGAAATCAAAACAATAAACTTTCATGAATCAATTACATTAAAAATGGAAAGGTACTGATATAATCTGAAACAAGGTAGCAATTTCTGAATTTATTGAGATTGAAAACATTTGAAGGGCGCAAAGAAAAAGTGTCCCTAGGAAAAATAGTGCATAATTTTAACTAGTGGGAATGCGCGGCCTATCGAAACTGTACCTCCTCTACTGTGAGAAATGCATAATTTGAATGTTGTAATCAATAGTAAACGTTCTGATGTCGACAACTCTTCACTCTGCCGGAAAGTAGTTGAATATATTACTTTCACGTATTCTCCTACGTGAACATTCAGGATTACTAACAGACTAAAATGGTTGTTTAGGATACTACTGAAAGTATTTCAAGTTTCGTTCATATTTCATTCACCTGACAACCCAACACCCGATTTCCATCCAAATTACGCAACTACTCATATATGTATGTCATATAAATATCTAAAACTGAGAACGGTAAAATTTCAAGAATATTTTTCAAATAATAAAAAGAAAACTGCGGATTTAATATGGAAGTTCACTGCGAAAGATTCGAAAAATATTTATGCAATCAAACCTATAAATGCACTTCCTCAATGCAAGCAAATAATTCAAGGAAAAAATGTGTAACCATTTTTCAGGAAATTTTGAAAAGGGGATTATGTAGAGTATCTCCCAAAATTCAAATATTTTATTGATTCCCAATCGTAATTGAGCATGTATTTATAACAAATTTAGTACTTCCTGATAATTGCCTACATGTCGTTCTGAGTTTTGTTTAGATCCTTAGAAAAAAAAATTTCAACAATCTTGAAAACGTGTGTGTATATGTGTGTTTGCGGTGTGTACTGCCTTAAATTGTCATCTAACTGATAGTGATACCGATAAGATACAGTTGTATCTTATTGTTTGTGGATTTGAATACAAAAGGACTGATCAGCAAAAGCACTTACTGAAATAACGAAAAGAGAGTTCCAAAGATGTGTTACCTCAAGGCAACAAAGAAACTGACGTAAAAAACAAATTATTTGCATTTGTGATAAATACATTTAGTTTTACTCAAATACTTAATTCCAAAATAAATTATTCAAAGCAATTCCAAAACAATTGTTTAACGGCACCTATTTTCCAAAATAATTCCATTCTTACCCGTTTTTAAGACAGTTGCATGCATAATAACTAGAACGACTGTTTTTTAAAACTCCCAAGTTTCTATCTAAAATGTTTGATGTCAAAAACACAACATTCCAAGACCAAGGAAGGTTCTTGCAGTAAGATACATTTTTGTTTCACAGACCTTTCGGGGAAAAAGGAAAACGTACTGGAAGTGTTATTTTTTTTTATTTCTACCAATACGTATTACAGTAACGCGTGCTTTTTACTTTCTCGCTATTGCTACGCGGTATAGAGAAAGTATTGTAAAGGCGAATTTTCAATGTAAATAAACTCGTTTGCCAGGCCCTGATAGAATGAAAAAGGATAAATCTTTTTTTCTTGTGGCGATCGCTTCTGGGAGAACTACATGTCCCCCAGAACTCCTGAACAACCAGAAGTTTCTGTCAGAACAAAGGGAATATAAAATAGTCCTACAGAAGACCTTCAGAAAGAACACTCGCTAACCTCCCAGAAGGGGGAGGGTAGAGTTAGCGTCCTCCTACCTGCACGTGGCCTTGAGTTGGTTTCCATGACTTCTGCGTTCTGCGCCCCCCCTCCATGCGATGCAGTGCCCCTAGCATCCCTCCCTCTCTATCACATGACAGCCACCGGCTGATGAAAGGAATAGTGAGTTTCAAGGTCGACTCTGAAATATTGAAATTTATCCACTTTATCTGAAGTCAATCTTTACGACACAGATCAGTTTCTTAATAAAAATTATCACAAATGTTCTAGTAACTAATCATTGATACTTTAACTATTATCAGTTTCGTTCTAATTATTACTGAAATACAAGCATTATAATTATCAGAGGCATCGTAACTACTTCTAGTACCACTCTGCCACCTTCCGCAGGGTGGAGTCATATTTAAAAGAATATTACAGTAGCGGTAAGAAATGGTGTGGAGTTCACGACATTTTCATCTTCGTAATGAAATTTAGACGTCGTTTTGTCGTGTCTGCTGAAATAAACAAACACGACAAAACAACGCCTCAATTTCATTACGAATATTATAGTACATTTGAATTTTTATGTCAATGAAAGCGATCCTTATTTTTACAATGATTAGTTATTAAACTAGCCCTAACGACCTACATGACTTACATAACTTATTTCGTAAAGAACTATAATGAGGTTTGTTTTGATGGATGTATAAAGTACTTTGTAGTACCTAGATATCATAATTTGAAATATTTGAATACATTACGATTGACTCGAACTCTTACCATATCGGATAAAAGTTTGGTTTTTGGAAATTTACATATAACATTTTAATTTCAAATGTAGGGAAAACGAGTCGAGTATAAATTCAATTAAAAGCATACGGAATATAATTAAACGTCGTTGGCGCCAGAGTGCCATTGTAAATCTCTTAGACTCACATCTATTTTTGGAATATATACCGGAAAGAAAAATAAGCCTTGTGAAAATTAAAAAAAGATATTTATATATTAACATTGTAGTGAGTTTATGGTAAATCCCGAGTTTAGGGTGGCACGGTTCCTTTGATTCACTGATTCGGTTCATTAGAAGAGAATCGACTCCATGAACTGAATCCTTGTTTATACGTAGTAGTCGCATGTAGTTAAGTTCATGATGTTACAGCAATAAATATAATTATTTAAAATAAAGGTAGATTGGGAGAATAGCTACCCCCCTGCTCCAAAACCCCCTGTACGTATAAATCTCCGTAGCAACGTACTCTCATTAAGTGAACTGATTATTCGTATTTTTCACGCTACAAATTTAATTTTATAACCTACACAATTCTTTAACCAACGCATTTTTTTCACCAAGTGGTCCGCGACGTGCTACCGCACGTCGCTACCCGACGGATCCAACGTGCTACGTTCGCGAGGCCTTCCGGCCCTCGCCTCGAGACCTGGTTCGCGCTCCGCTGTCGCTCCGGCGCTCACGTTGTCTTATATACTCCCTCACTTTTAAGAGAATTTATTTTAAAGGGAACACTCACTTTTAAGAAAATGCATACCTTCCATCTGAGTAGACACACAAACCTATTTGAAGAAGACTTGAAATGCGAAAATACACACAATTCCACGCCAACAAATTATCAGGTGACTTGTTCTCATTTAACATTGAACATAAATAATTCAGTTGTTATAGTGAACCGCGCAACTATAAACATAGGAATCGCGAGAAATAATGAATCATAAAAGGAACCAAAGGAACCGTGCCACCCTAAACCCGGGATCAACCGAGTTTATTTCTTAAAGGGTACTTTTGTTAAATTTTAGACAATGTAGAAGCTTGGAATGTTAGACCGAGGTGAACGGTAGCACCTAATCGTGAAAATGTTTGAAAAAGCATAGATGAATGACAAATACTGATTATTTTTACGTGAGTGAGTATTAGACTTTAGGATATGGTAAAGGTTTGCTTAAATTTTAATATCGAGTTTCGTCACAACGTACGGAGGACGAGTTTTGAGACACTGTTCTTTACATTCTGCATCAACATCCCCTGACCCTCACTACTCTGTAAGAGATACGTACCTCGTGGACTTGCATTGTCATGAACTAAAATAACACTTCCAATTTCACCACCATTGCTACAATAGCGTCATTAAGTGTGTCCACTGCTGCCAGTATTAATTTTACATTTCAATACCTCACGTACAGTTTTCGTTGAACACAACGCTACCCCCGCCGTTGCTACACAACAGTCGAAACCGCTGCTGTTGTTGTTGCTGCAGTTACCATTTCCTTGCTCTCGGCACTCGGCAACATTTACTGCTACAAACAAGTTTTTTTAAAAATTAGTTCTACTACATTTGTGTCCATCATCTTCAGCAGATCTTCCACTTGGCGTTCATTTCAGCAACCAACATCAATCATGACCAACTGAGTATGAAGAACATTATTTTAATATAGTTAGTATTATGATGATTTGTTTTTGTGAAATCTTTTCATTGACTTAGTATTGTACAAAAATGGCTTTAGATAAAACATATTATACAAGAAACAATTAATATATGATGTATTGTAATAATTTCACATGTATAGTAATTTGCGTACAATTATACTCTCTAATTACTTGCAAAATACAATGAATTTAGAAATTTTCTTGCAACTATCTGCCAACAGCTGTCTAACATGGCTGATATTTTGTAATTCAGTGTCTATATGTTGGTATGTTATGTTCAGTTGTAGTAGTGATTATTAGGTGATTTGGAATAATTCAAGTGGACAATATAACGACTTATAGAGTACTATTGTATTCCGGTTTCCATAAACTCTTCACTTTTACAGCAAGATCAATGCTTTTTCACTTTTTTCTCAATTTTGGTTTGAAGAGTATGTTAGTAGGGGAATGAAACATCAATGAAAAATGTTCTCTTATACATTTTATGCGCTAAAGTGACTAGATTTATAACGACCGATCTTTTGGCTGGTTTTGGGGGTGATTAAATAAGTATTCCAAAGAATGATGATTTCATTCTCCGCGACTGGCAGCGGTTACAATTTGGATTTGGATTCTATAAAAAATGTGTTGACATCAAAAGTTGGAGTATATGATTATCATTATAATTATGCTATTTTTTCTCATGTTTTTCTCTCCCGGGGTTCGAGATATGAGAGGCCTTTAAACATACCACATTCCTTGCCTTTACATATTTATAACTGTGCAAACAGTCCAGCAGATTTCAATAACTGACTTTTGAGCTTTTGAAATAATTTTGAGGATGATCTAATTTTTCCAAATAATACTTGAGATTTTTTGTTAGCAGGAACAATATTATTACAATTGGTATAATCTCAATAGACTTAAGTTTATGGATTTCTTTCTATTCTACTTAGGGGGAAATTTATTTTCCATTTTTTCTGTTTCTGCTTTTTTGATGATGAGCTTTGCAAGGTGTGTAACACCAATGGTGAAGGTTTTCTTTTCCTCTACGTTACGGTAACCTAGTATAATGTCTAGATTTATTTGCTGGAATCATTTTATCAGTATGTATTGGAAGGATATAATATATTTTGGACTGATTTCTTTCTATGACGGGTTTGGATTTGTTTAATCTATTATTATTATTATTATTATTATTATTATTATTATTATTATTATTATTAATTTATCAAATAGGCAATCTCCCAATACAAAAATATACGCCACAACAAATTCCACATCACAAATGTACAATATACACCATCACATCACGCCATCACAAAGATAAGAAACAAGTATGCAAAGTCTCTCAAAGTTATTGCAACCCTCATTAATGTAATCACAAATATACAAAGCAAAACAAAACTACACAAAGTCTATCATCACTCTTTTAGCAACTTTTCCAAAGTGATCTCTTGACAGAGCAAAATCAATTTCCTTCTTATTCGCTATTCTACGCATTCTATTGAGTGAAGCATTAAAAAAATAGTGGTAACGAAGGACAGTGCATATAATGCTTAATTATTATTTCTGAACTTCTGGAAGGAGTCTTCCAACAAGCGTTTGATATTAAGGCGCAGTTGGTAGTTCCCGAGCGACTAAACGTGCTGGAGAATTCCAAATTCAAGGTCAATTCGTCAAGATGTACAAAGTTACATTTTATTTAACTGGAATTATTCAGTTATCTTGTAATATAATTTGCATTACTATCAATTTTTCATTTAAAATTAATGTTTTTCGAGCAAAATATGGACTGTACAAACAAGATCGTGATCAAACTGTTTTCAGACTGTATCCAGACTGTACCCAAACTGTATTCAGACTCTACAAAACAAGACTGTTACCAACTATATATCTGTCAACATTATTATTTAGAAGATTATAAAACAACCAAAAAGTCGTTCAAATCATGATAGAAAGAGAGAGAACTACTATTTAGCTGTACTTACTGTACTCAGACATTATCCAGACTGTATTCAAAGTGTATTCAGACTACAAAACAAGACTGTTACCTACTATATGTCTAACAACATTATTATTTAGAAGATTATAAAAGAACAAAAAAAAAAGGCGTTCAAATCACGATAGAAGGGGAGAGAGTTTAGCTAGTTAGCAAATGAGCCACCTGTTTCCAATCACGGGATGGGCTCGGTGGCCGCGCCGCGCCGCGTCGAAGGCAGCCGCGGAAGGACGCGGCCAGGGGCTGTGAGAACGAGGCGAGGCGAAACACCGCCCGCCCACGCGCAGAGAATGGGGAATAAATTCCCCCTCGCTCCTCTCCCATGCCACAAAGGACACACTGCCCACAAGTTACCCACTGCAATTGGAAGAGGGAAAGCTCTTCTAGGAATTGACTTACGACTTGTTCAGGGGGTAATGAATATATTAACTTTAACTTCCCTACCTGATTTTTGATTTCAAATCGAATGCGTTGGTGACTTTTTCACAGCAGAAGCAAAAAATCTTCATATTTGTAGTACATTGATGCTACTGTGTGTATTTTAGGTACACCTAATTTTGTCATTATTTTTTTTTAATTATCTTTCGAAATTTTTAGACTATCAAAATCTTAACATTATGAAACAATTTATTTGCTATATTTCTTACGATAATGAATAATTGAATATCAAATCGAAAATATGTAGTTAGATATGGACATATGTCTTTAGAAGCTGGCATAATGTATGATCTGGTATTTTTCAAGACCGGTTTGTGCAATGTTAGATTTTCATTGATGTATTCCTGCACCAGTGAAGTTGCGTTTCAAGGCCAACTCTAACATTTAGCTTCTCAAACTCACCAGAGTACGAATCATTCAAATAATAGCAAAGAATGTGAACATAAACTTATGATATGTTCTCTGGTTCTATAAGAATTCTGATGGACCAAAAAGTTTAAACTATTCTTCTTTACACTTTTAATGATGCCAGAGAGAAAGGGTAAGAGATGTAGGTATCGAAATCTGGTAAATGAACTACATTTGATAATTTAAATTATACCGTTTATGGTCAGCAACACAGACACAACTCAAAACAGTTTTGAGAATAACGTGTTTAAAGCTTTCGTTTTATAGGAGTTCTGTTAATAATAAAATGTTGTTACATAAATCATCACACAAAATTACTATTTTCGAGTGTGTATATATCAGTGTTGCAGACTATGAATTTGGATCTTCTTGGACAGTTACCACAGACATAAACTGTGCAGTTCTTCGCACTTACATCATGTTACTTAAGAGCTCCAGAACATGGGCAAGCGTGTCGAAGCAATTAGTTGAAGGGGCAATTTATCCAACGCCACAAACGCACTCCGCTTGCATTTCAAGCCTCAGAATTTAGGGAAAAGGTTTGGCGAATAATGTATTTAAAGTTTCCGCTGATAGTTCAAGACCAAGTATCACACCTTTATAGGAGTTCTGTTAATAATAAAATGTTATTAAATAAATCACCCAAAATTTGTATTTTTCGAGTGTGTATTTATCGATGTTGCAGAATAGGAATTTGGATCATCTGGGGCAGCTACCACAGACATAAAATGTACGATTCTTCGCACTTCCATCATGTTACTTAAGAGCCAGCGAACAAGGGCAAGCGTGTCGACGCAATTAGTTGAAGGGGCAATTTATCCTACGCCGCAAACGCACTCCGCTTGCATTTCGAGCCTCAGAATTCAGGGTGGCAAAAGGTTTTGAGAATAATGTATTTAAAGTTTCCGCTGGTAGTTTCAGAGCAAGTATCACACCTTTATAGGAGTTCTATTAATAATAAAATGTTATTAAATAAATCACCCAAAATTTGTATTTTTCGAGTGTGTATTTATCGATGTTGCAGAATACGAATTTGGATCATCTGGGACAGCTACCACAGACATAAATGTACGGTTCTTCTCACTTACATCATGTTACTTAAGAGCCAGCGAACAAGGGCAAGCGTGTCGAAGCAATTAGTTGAAGGGCAATTTATCCTACGCCGCAAACACACTCCGCTTGCATTTCGAGCCTCAGAATTGAGGATGCAAAGGTTTGAGAATAATGTATTTAAAGTTTCCGCTGGTAGTTTCAGAGCAAGTATCACACCTTTATAGGAGTTCTATTAATAATAAAATGTTATTAAATAAATCACCCAAAATTTGTATTTTCGAGTGTGTATTTATCGATGTTGCAGAATACGAATTTGGATCGTCTGGGACAGCTACCACAGACATAAAATGTCAGGTTCTTCTCACTTACATCATGTTACTTAAGAGCCAGCGAACAAGGGCAAGCGTGTCGAAGCAATTAGTTGAAGGGCAATTTATCCTACGCCGCAAACACACTCCGCTTGCATTTCGAGCCTCAGAATTGAGGGTGGCAAAAGGTTTTGAGAATAATGTATTTAAAGTTTCCGCTGGTAGTTTCAGAGCAAGTATCACACCTTTATAGGAGTTCTATTAATAATAAAATGTTATTAAATAAATCACCCAAAATTTGTATTTTCGAGTGTGTATTTATCGATGTTGCAGAATACGAATTTGGATCGTCTGGGACAGCTACCACAGACATAAAATGTACGGTTCTTCTCACTTACATCATGTTACTTAAGAGCCAGCGAACAAGGGCAAGCGTGTCGAAGCAATTAGTTGAAGGGCAATTTATCCTACGCCGCAAACGCACTCCGCTTGCATTTCGAGCCTCAGAATTGAGGGTGGCAAAAGGTTTTGAGAATAATGTATTTAAAGTTTCCGCTGGTAGTTTCAGAGCAAGTATCACACCTTTATAGGAGTTCTATTAATAATAAAATGTTATTAAATAAATCACCCAAAATTTGTATTTTCGAGTGTGTATTTATCGATGTTGCAGAATACGAATTTGGATCGTCTGGGACAGCTACCACAGACATAAAATGTACGGTTCTTCTCACTTACATCATGTTACTTAAGAGCCAGCGAACAAGGGCAAGCGTGTCGAAGCAATTAGTTGAAGGGCAATTTATCCTACGCCGCAAACGCACTCCGCTTGCATTTCGAGCCTCAGAATTGAGGGTGGCAAAGGTTTTGAGAATAATGTATTTAAAGTTTCCGCTGGTAGTTTCAGAGCAAGTATCACACCTTTATAGGAGTTCTATTAATAATAAAATGTTATTAAATAAATCACCCAAAATTTGTATTTTCGAGTGTGTATTTATCGATGTTGCAGAATACGAATTTGGATCGTCTGGGACAGCTACCACAGACATAAAATGTACGGTTCTTCTCACTTACATCATGTTACTTAAGAGCCAGCGAACAAGGGCAAGCGTGTCGAAGCAATTAGTTGAAGGGCAATTTATCCTACGCCGCAAACACACTCCGCTTGCATTTCGAGCCTCAGAATTGAGGGTGGCAAAAGGTTTTGAGAATAATGTATTTAAAGTTTCCGCTGGTAGTTTCAGAGCAAGTATCACACCTTTATAGGAGTTCTGTTAATAATAAAATGTTATTAAATAAATCACCCAAAATTTGTATTTTTCGAGTGTGTATTTATCGATGTTGCAGAATACGAATTTGGATCGTCTGGGACAGCTACCACAGACATAAAATGTACGTTCTTCTCACTTACATCATGTTACTTAAGAGCCAGCGAACAAGGGCAAGCGTGTCAAGCAATTAGTTGAAGGGCAATTTATCCTACGCCGCAAACACACTCCGCTTGCATTTCGAGCCTCAGAATTGAGGGTGGCAAAGGTTTTGAGAATAATGTATTTAAAGTTTCCGCTGGTAGTTTCAGAGCAAGTATCACACCTTTATAGGAGTTCTGTTAATAATAAAATGTTATTAAATAAATCACCCAAAATTTGTATTTTTCGAGTGTGTATTTATCGATGTTGCAGAATAGGAATTTGGATCATCTGGGGCAGCTACCACAGACATAAAATGTACGATTCTTCGCACTTCCATCATGTTACTTAAGAGCCAGCGAACAAGGGCAAGCGTGTCGACGCAATTAGTTGAAGGGGCAATTTATCCTACGCCGCAAACGCACTCCGCTTGCACTGCCAGCCTCCGGATCGAGGGCGGCGCGAGGGGGCAGGAGACGTGAGTCGGACCACGAGATCGCCAGAGGGCTGGCTGGCTCTGGGCTCGGTTGGGGAGTGGTTGCTCTGCTTACCACGAATACCGCGTTACGTTGACTAACCTGCTGCCTGGGCGGGGAGAGTGGTGCAGGTAGCGGTCGTGGCAGTCTTAGTACACCATTAGACATTGGAAGACGGAATCACAGTGAGTTCGTCTTGAACTGATAAGAAGAGACCGGAAAAATGTTATGAGAAATGTCAAAATATGCACATAAATAATAATAAAAACAGTGGAAATATATAATAAATAACCGGGTATTATACGTAATACTAAATTACAAAGGCTAAACAGATTTTAAAAGCAGTACAAACGTTTTAAAAATCATTAGGAGAGCACAAGTTGATACATATTTTGCACCATACAAATTCTGATCCGTAATAAAAGCTTTATCTATTGCTATCCAGGACAATAGTTTAGTTAGACTAGACGCAATAGAAGCCCTAGTACAATCTGGCGATATCTACGACTAGCAAATAATTACTGCAGAGGGCAGCATTCTCATCGAAGTGTTTCGTTGAGAATGCAATCGCCAACGTTTCTACTTAAGGTTACAGAAGGAAATGAAGGCTTAAGATCACGAAAACCGCCGTCAGTGATACTTTTCACACCTTAAGGTGAAACTCATCTCAGCCGCTCACGCGTATTTCTCGCCATTATCTCAGTGAAGCAGGTGCGCCGGACTGTACCAACATCCAACTGCGAACGTGGCGCATCTCGATTCGACAGCAGTCAGTAATAATGTAGGGGAAAATCTGACGTTTTTAAAATGCTCCTTTTTTTAAAAAAAAATATGTATAATAAAGAAGAAAATTGATAAAATAAAAAATTGTGAAAATAGCAAAATATGTAATATAGTACTAAATATGTAAAAATATGTAACGAAAAAATGAATATTGTGTTAGGACGGCAATTATTCGCCAAAATTACAGTTCTGAGAACGGTAAGTAGAAAGACAAAAATAATATGTAATGGCATAAAAATCCGGCCTCTACTGATAAATATTTAAGTGTTAAGGTTACTGTAGTAAGAAATAGTGGTGTTATGTGCACAATAGCACAATATCAATAATAGTATTTTTTTCATTCGCATAGAACTGCTTTTCGTCTTACAGATTTATTTTGGGGGTTTCAAACATAATCCTCATGTCAGTTTTATACTTACCCTTACCCTCTTTCACTAATCACACCTATGTACTCGCCTCTGGCGGGCACCTAATCCCGAATACTATATAATGTATTACATAGTTCGTCATCTAAATTCCCTTTCTAAAGTTCCAACCTTCGTTCCGTCTATTTCCACCAATTCTCAAGTCTGGTTCGCCTCTCCTTTTATTCATTGTTCTTGTCTCTGCCACCCGTATGGTGCCGGTCTATGCCACTTGTACTTTTCATAACGCCAATAAGAAGCTTTGCTTAGTAGAATTATGAACGTTCCTTGACTACTTACAGTTCTGGAGTGGTCATTTGGTATATCACAATATTAATGTTTTCATTAACGCCAAAACAATTGGAGTTAATTCATTTTTGAACGGTTTTTATTTGCCTGGAATATTTGTTCAATAAAAGTAACACTTTAGGAGTTAAATTTTGTTCAATGGTTCTGTTTACCTACAAAAAATAAAACAAGATTTGCGGTGCATATTGTATTTTGTTCGTTATATTATTCGTATGTGGAATACTTTCTTTTCTTCTTTTGTGTTGTTCACAAACGCTCGTGAAAAATACAGAGGTGAAAAGTGACGAACGTCTAACGTAATACTTCAGAAACTCTCTTGTTCACAGAATCCTGGAAGACAGTTTTCTCCGCGAAACTCTAACCCAGCTCATACATTTCATTAAACATTGCACTTCATCCACATTTCAGCGTTTAGTTCGACTGTTTTCCATAACGTAAGTTGGAAAGTGAAGAGACATATTTCAAATCAACATTCATTCACTTTTACTTTCTCGCTTATGTGGCATACAAAAATTATTGTAACGCAATGGCAAAAAATGGTAATTTTTCGACAGAAAATCACATTGTGGGGTTCTGATACCTAAAGTGTATAAATATTGTTTCATTATACAGAAAATTACTTCCTTTAGCATTTTCACCAAAAATGATATTCCCCGATTGATCTGTCTTGTGTGGCGACTTGAATTTGAAACTGATATTTTGAATTTTGGAGATTTTGGCTGGGACGCAGTTTTGTCTTATCGAATATGTGTTGATGTGTTAACTTAGAAAAGAATTCGTTACCATACCTCCCGCGGTTGGTTAATTTTACAAGCGGGGAATTAATTGGCTAAAATTGCAGCATAAAACTACGTAACACGAAAGTACGTAGCACCGCCGTTTCAAAGGGGAAAAAAAATTAATTTTGGTTAACGGTGAATGAAACTTTAATTTTGGTAATTCAAATTGTATTATAATTAGATTTTATGTTCAAACGCTGTATGCAAAAGTTTACATCTGAATGCGTAATTTTTTAAAAATAGTATTTGTTTTGAGCTTACTACTTAACATTGCTGCGGATCCCTTAAAAGTCTGTCTAGGGATCCTGTAGGGAACACAGATTGGTAACTGCTGATCTTCAAGTGTTGGGTCAATAAGACAGGAAGGCGCTGACAAAGGGACTCAGAAAAATACAAAGTTCGATTTCAGCTGGCTAGTCCCTAAACTACATCTATTGCAACATATAAAATGATAAGATCTCATCACTTTTACGGTAATTCCTCAAATGGAGAAGGCACATGTGATTGCGGTAGTACTTCTCCTGCATCAGCGTCGATAACGCTATTTTGCTGTCTGTATTATTAATACTTGGGTGGCTTCTGGAACGATTGCTCTTATTACCTCAATTATTTGAGTGACATGTAGATCGTTGTATTAGTATTCATACATGCATGAAATGGCCTGAAAACGTATATGAACTAGTATTTCATACTGACAGCAGGTTTTCCCACATTCCGCATGACATTATTAAGATTATTACTTGAATTAGGATCATTATTATATTTACATTAAAGTTATAATATCAGCCTAACGAAGATCGAATATTATTCAAATTTTGTTGTGAGAAAATGG
Organism: Teleogryllus oceanicus; assembly: GCA_964035755.1. Lineage (NCBI taxonomy): Eukaryota > Metazoa > Arthropoda > Insecta > Orthoptera > Gryllidae > Teleogryllus > Teleogryllus oceanicus. Next base: position 20,997,961 of record CAXIVR010000011.1, on the reverse strand, counting down.
TAAGATATTCCCACCTTTCCTAAGAAACATTCTTCTAGCCATTCACCTTTACCATTGGGACACTTCTAACGTTGTTACGAGTAACTGACTAACGTGGGTAATGAAATTGAGATCGGATTAATAAACATAAATCGAAATAAATGAATTTGAAGGTAATAAATAACGATAAAAGTAATAAATAAACCCAGAAAGTAAATCATCAAAGTCAGCAAAGATTCATTTCGTGAAGGATTGAACACCCCCGCCACTGCCCCCGCCACTGCCCACCCCGCCACTGCCCCTGCCCCCGCCCCCGCCCTGCCCCCGCCACTGCCCCCGCCACTGCCCCGCCACTGCCCCCGCCACTGCCCCCGCCACTGCCCCCGCCACTGCCCCCGCCACTGCCCCGGCCACTGCCCCGCCCTGCCCCGCCACCGCCCCCGCCACCGCCGCCGCCCCATTGCCCACCATCGCCCACTCTGCCCGCCGCCGCTAGCCACTGTCCGCCGCCTACTCCGTAGCACCCAGTAGCCACCGTGGGACCCAACACCCGTATGGCGGGTCGGCGTCGCCCCAGGCTACTCGATCCGTCTCCTAATAACTTTGACTAAAGTCGTCTTCGCTTCTTTGCGTCGCCCGAGGGGCGGTTGGGTTGCAGGTCTTCTCTTCGCGTCCGCGGAATGGAGAAAGTGCTCGCGTCGAAGGAGCGGCCACATTCGATATCACGCCGGAAACGAGCGTTAGGCGCCGCAACTAGTGCTCGGTTGTGTATCGTGTGTTAAGTGCTCGAGACATTTCAGAAAGGCAAGTGAGAGTAGTTAGTAATTACTTGTCTAGAAGTCAGGGATGCCAAATATGATCAGTATCGACGTAAAAACAGAAGATTGTCAAATTCAAATTCCGCTAATACAGTTTCAATTTATAGAGAAATGATATTAATGAGTTTTTGTAATTATCTTATATTATTGTATATTATTGTATTACAGTTTATGTAGGGCATATGATCACGGGAACCTTTTCACACCATAAATTAAATATTGTTAACCCTGCTAAGTTTTGAGTTGTTTACATTTTATAAATAACAGAGATTCATGAATTTACTGACATTTATTTTTATTACATTTTTTAAAACACTTTAATTAAATTTATAGTTATAAAATTATGTTCCACTTGTCAAAACATATATTGATGTACAAACAATCGAAAGCTGCTTATTTGTAGAATCAAAACGTTCATAATGACGTTAACGTGTTTTATATAGACTGAAATATTGTTACAAACGGAAATATTTTTTCATTTTTCCCGTTCTGGAAACAATTCAAACAGTAATCATAAAATAATACAAGAGGAAATAAAAGAAAATACACTCTAACTAGATTCCCTCTCCCCAAGGAGGAGGTGAATGACAAAAGTGACACTCTTTCTCCGTGCTGAATGACGGTTTCGACTAATTGATGTCTCACAAATTACGAAACACTATTTATCTATAATCCACGAGAGGAATAGTCCATCGGTCATGATTTAGGTCTCCTCTATCTTTTGTACCTCAGGATAACCCCAAAAGTGTCTAGATGGCGCGGAATTGTCGACTTGGCTGAACGAGTAATCCAAAGTCTCGGCGTTTAACACGTTTGTTCCAGTTTATAGTACTCGGGTTAGATATAATTTTTATAACAATAAATATTATTCAGTGTGTAGTTTTCATAGAAAAAAGAGAATCTTTGTTATTACTAGAACATTTGTGTCTACGAAGTTGAGAGAAGAAACGGAACACGTACGCAATTCCTTCTCGGGGGTTAAGTGCATACAGCATGCCCTGAAGTGTTGTTTCATCGTCTCACCAACCGGGAAAGGTACCTTAGTGTATCAACAGTTTTTACTTCAGCGCCTCTGACCGGGAGGTCCTAGGTTCGAGTCCTCACAGTGGCAGCGTTTCCGACACTAGCTTTTCAGCTCAGTCGAGTTCAGTCGCTGTCTGGAGGAGAATTCAAGCGGCCGGCTGCTCTAATCGATAGTTTTTCGTGGTTTCTCCGATCAACATGAGGCGAATGCCGGAGGAGTACCCTAACGAACGGGCAACGGGCCATGGGCCGCGCGCGATCCTTCCTTTCTCTTCCTTGTCCCATCCTCTCCCCTCACACACACACACACACACACACACACACACTACAATGCACTACACTATCACATATTCCGAGAGATCGGTGGGGAGCTTAGAACTTGTCCCGGCTGGGGCGGTGCCCCGCTGGTGGGAGAGTCCTGGTTAGGGGAAACCCCACTAGCCGACGGTAGGTCGGCGCCGGATCTCCCATCCCGGGGAAACCCCTTCCGAGAAAACACACTAACTTACGGCTAATACCTTAGCTGTTGACGCGCCCGGAATCACTAATCAACCAACCAACCAATCGTCTCACCTGCACAATTTGCTCAGTGGCGTGGCCCTGTTGATCTGTCGCTTGCTCCATTTGTTGTTAGTGCTCAAAGTAATGCTGAGCATAGAAAGGTTGGGCTACCCCCGCCGTGAGCTGTTGTTTAAGGAATTTTCTCAACTACACCTCCTAATGTTGATTTTAGTTGCTAATTTTGACTCCAATTATTGACCCCTTGAGAATGAGCCTCCGCAGACTCGATTGCATTCATCCGTTGCTCGCATAGTTCCGACTATGAGAATACGAGTGTGATTAGAACTAACATTCTGGGAGTCATTTAGACATATTTTTTACTGCACATAGTGAGTTATGCACAATGAAGATTTAATTTTAGAATATAACTTTTATATAAATTATAGATCTGCACAATTTTGAAATCGTATTTTCTAAAATATATGGAATGGAAGTATTTGTTCCCCATTCCGGCGTTTGATGAGTAACCAGATATAAAACTTGTTCTTCTAAAACTGGTGAATTTGAACTTGTAGGCTCGAACACAAGGTTATTTAGAATCTCTTCACCGCCTACCATGTTTGGTTTCTTGCTCCTGTGAAGGACTACGACAGTATAAACATGCAATCAGTTAAATAAAGCTGCTGACGTGTCTGGTAAAGAAAGATCTTAATCAAACAAGTATTCTATATTAGGTTACTTAGACGTGTTGTTTTACAATATAATCAATTTCATGTTTTAATACAGATGGTATACATTCTGTATTCTGAAGGTGCTTTAGGTCAATGTAGATATGGAGAATATATGTAGAGCTTATTTCTAAAGTGACATCTCCATTTTCAGTAAATAAACAAATTTGGTTTTCTATTTGTCCTTATTAGTACGTTTTCGCACTCCCCCTGCCCCTTGATATTCTTTGTGGATGCTGCCCAGTCGTCCGCAACATATTTGATTGCTTGATTATTCCGGACGCGCCACCAATTAAAAACATTAGTCAGATAATTACAATACATGTTTTTATCGCAAGAGATGGTGTTGGTCTTCCCCCGCTGGCTGGCGAATTCTTCTGGCTGGCGGCTTCCGATCTACGTCGGCTTTTGGGGATTTTCCCCATCCAGGTATCTCCCTCCAGGTGGGCACCGCCCCAGCCGAGGCACGTTGTAAGCTCCGTACTCGTATCCTGGCATGTGTGGTAGTGTAGTGCATGTTAGTGCATGTGTGTGTGTGTGTGTGTGTGTGTAAGGGGAGAGGATATGGCAAGGAAGAGGAAGGACAGATCGGGTACGGTCCGTGACCCGTTTGTTAGGTTACTTCTCCGACATTCGCCTGGTGTTGATCGGAGAAACCACGGGAAACTACCCATCAGAGCATCCGGCCGCTAGAATTCTCTTCCAAACAGCGACTGAATTCGACGTAGTTGAAAAGCTAATGACTAAAATCCTGCCGCCGTCGGGACTCGAACCTAGGACCTCCCGTTTTTTAGGGTACTGCTCCAGCATTCGCCTTGTGTTGATCGGAGAAACCTCGAAAAACTACCTATCAAATCAGTCAGCCGCTAGCATTCCCCTCCAGACAGCAGCTGAATTCGACCTTACTATCTAGTTCGTGTCGATAATCCTGCCGCTGTCGGAAATCGAACCCAGGTCTCGGCCGGAGGCACTGCAGTGCCATCAGTTGATGCCGTGAGTTGTGCAACGTCAGAGAAGGAATTGACCACTCCCACTCCCGCGTCTTTTCCCTTGCGGTTGCGCCTGCGTGGCGACTACTTCGCGGCTCCAGCGGGGAAAGGGCACGCGGCTGGGGCAGCGCGTGCGGGCGGAGGCGGCCGCACGTGCCCCGCGCCGCGTGCGCCGCCCCAGGGCTGGGAGGCTCCGGCGGCGGCGATCGTGGCGGGGCGGTGGCGGTGGCGGCGTGGCGGCAATGGTGGGGTGGCGGCGGTGGCGGCGGTGGCGGCGGTGGCGGCGATGGCGGTGGCGGCGGCGGCGGTGGCGGCGGTGGCGGCGGTGGCGGCGGTGGCGGCGGGTGGGGGGCGGTTGCAAGTCAAGGACAACCGGCTCCGGCTCTGGCGGGACAGCAAGTCAAGGACACCACCGGCTCCGGCTCTGGCGGGACAGCGACGTTGGCGATGGTCATGGTAACTGTAGCACCCGGAGAGGTAGCTCAGGGCATCAATTGATGTCACTGCGATGTCTCCAACCGGGAGGTCCTCATACTCTCCTGACCCATTCTTCTAGATAATATTTATTGAATTTCACTTACGAAGTCAAATATTGTCGGGAACATCCTCTTCCATGTGTTGGATTCTGCCGAAGTCAGAAATTAAGACAGTTGCTTTCTTTTGAAGCGTCAAGTCATTTTAATGTGATGAACATTATACTAATTTTATAATTATTACATTATTTCATTGAATTTTTACGAAATACGGTGGTTTGTTTTGTTGTTTATACCGGACAGAAGGTAACAGGAATACGAACGGAATCGGGTTACCTGGCTCTTGGAGAGCTTGTGACTGTACACTAGATAGTAGCATTAATACGAATGATAACTGTTTCACTTTCTACGCGAAAGATAAAACGACGTTTTTTCCACAGAAGCAGGAGTAAAAGGCAAAAAGGACATAGAGTAGAGAGATGCTGTAGAGACGACAGAAACGGCATTCAACAGGAACTGTTAGAGTTCCAGGAATGACGAAGCGATCTGTGTCTCAGGGAACCAACATTTCACACGGAATAGAAATCGCGACTCTTCTTTCAGAACTTAGACACGCGAAATCAAAAAATGATTGCCTACGAAACTATTATCAACCATCGAACAACTGAATAAATATGGTGCAGACAAATTGATTTTTTTCTGACGACAGTTCGCTCTAGTGGCAGCAGTCCACAATAATCCGGTGATACAAGTTAAAGTGTGAATTACAAAAACAAGATTTTCTCGAAACGGCTCCAATTTTCTTTAAACTTTTGGTAAGAATATAGCTAAGTGCACTCTGTAAGACGATATAAACGCCATATTGTTTTATCCCTTAGTGTTCAGCTAAACGGGATGGGCTGTGGATGTTCGGTGATGAAATGATTTCAGCAGCAGGCAGCGAGGTCAGCAGCAGACACTGGGAGCGCGCTGCTCCTTTCGCACGCGCATCTATACTTGGGTTTTTGTAACGTGGTGGATGACATTCGGTCATTCTTACACCTACCGCCTTATAAAATTAGTCTTTTTAATTAATTCGCGAATGTCCTTCTCAACGGGGCTTATGGCCGTGCTTATCACTGTTCTAAAGATTCATTTTATAAAGCAGGAGGTGTAAAAAATGACCTAATGTCATCGGCCACGTTACGAAAACCCAAGTATTATAACGGTCGGCGACGGCCGCGCTCTCCGTTGCACCACCCTACGGCATTCGCCTCGCCTCGCCTGCAAATAGCCAAAAAACATCGATGTTTTTAAAACATAGATATTTCCCACCTGAAACATCGATATATTAACATGGATATTTTGCTTTCGATGTTTTCTTCACATTGATAGTTTGTTGCAAAAATATCGATGTTTTTTAACCTTTTTAAATAAAAGGGTTTAGGCACGTTGTAGAGAAGCAGTAATCCACAGCAATATCGTTGTTTTGCGTCATCTTCTTTATCACGCTGCACATTCCATCTGTGCAATTTGAGGGAATTTTTGGTGCTTTTACTTTGATGGTGTATGAATGAAAATGACTAAAGATTAAAGTAGCGAAACACTACGTTCTTTATTGTTAATTTTATTCTTTACATTCGATAATTTTTATTAATATACTACTAACATGCTGGTAACCAAACACTAAAATATATCCCTTTGACGTACTGTAATTAAAATGGATGAGAAAATAGCATGTTTATTGGTCTATAATTCAAACATCGATGTTTTTTCGTCGATTAAAAAATCGACTGAAACCCTTCGTGATGTACTGAAACATACTAGATGTATCGATGTTTTGGTAAAATTTTCCATCACTACCCGCACGCGCCCTGGGCCACGGCGGACGAATCAATCGAACCACTGAATGAGTACTCGATATCAGCACGGATATTCTTTAACCACAAATTCAAACAATCTCAAATGTGAATTATAAACAAAAATTGTAACTAAATAAATCAATTGGACGAAACGCGAGAATAATTTCGAGCCTTTTCTTATGGCTTTTAATCCAGCTGACAGCCGATTACCCTTTACGTCCCGATAGGACACATATTCTGTCCATACGGATCCGATGGGTCGCATATTCGAACCATACACTAGACACCAACGCGGGCTTCTCTGATCTGGAGTGAACAGAACGCGAGGCCGTCCGTGATAACACATACATGAGAGTCAAGGGACAATCATGCCCAAGGCAATACTCGAGCCCGCGACCTTTCCGACCGAAGCGGTGAGTCGGTACACATTCTTAGTTACGTCGCCCAGCCAGATCGGCTTGAGTGAATAGTTGCTCTCCTAAAATATGTGGTATGACAGCAAGGAAGTACTCACGGGGGTTCAACCACCCTCACCGGAATACTTTCGTCACTACTACATTAAAAATATAAATGGTGTTTTCTAATTGTGAAATTCACATATTTGAATGTCATTTAATTGAATGTGAATAGATAGTTAATTGTGGTGAGAAGAAAATAATGAAATATCATTGTCCACGATACAAATTCTTTGTATTCGGTCCATGAAAGTCAGCGAGAGGTCCCAATTAGGTGGTGGCGAAAGAACATGGCAGCGGAGAGGTCAAAAAGCGCGTTGCCACTCAATAGAGCTAGAATCAGTTCCTGAACAGTATAATTATTTTCTTAGTTCGGAAAGGAAAATCAAGCGTTCCTTCAGAAGGTATCGTGCTCAGTAGTGTTGAAAATACGCTACAGTTTGTACTCGAGTAATAGAGTTTCTGGTTACGTCAACTGCTGTGGTCATTATTCCGGTGAGTACAGTGAATTTGATATCCCGAGAGATGGCGATGTTCTCTTCCGCTGATTGGTGAGAATCGTCTATTTATGTAGCGTTGAAAAATCCGAAACTGCGGCTGACACATTTTTACAAACGATCGAAACCGAACTGGCTAGTGTTCGGCTGCCTTCGGTTGGCACCGCTATGTGGCGCGCGAAGGGGGCGACATGGAAACGCCAGGGCGACCGGGTCGGTGGTCGCTGCGGTCCCAGCCAATCGTAAAGCGGGAAGAAATGTCACGTGGCGACAGCGCTCGGCTGACAGACCAAGGTCCTTTACTGCAAGTCACGATCATCACGGGTGCGGAGCAAGTGCCCTTCAGAGCCATGTTAAGCGGCAGATAATAATGGATCTGGTGAGAATGCTTTTTTACATACTGTTTAGGATCCACCCTCAAGCTTAGTTATTTATGAATAGCTCTCCATTAATGTCGCGAAATGGAAACAAAATGGTGATAAAATAGTTCGTTTTAGATTACATTTTAGTACACTGCTAACGAATTATAATGAAATATACATTTTAGTGGCTCATCATTTTGAATATTTTGTCATGGAAAAAGTCATTGCATTAATTTCGTTATATATAGTAATCGGATGTTAAACCTGAGTTTGAGACCAAAGTTATCATACGCGTTTGTCGAGTTTTCGTACGAGTATCATACGAGTTTCTCATATTTTCGTATGATAAGCTTCAAAGAAATGTGTAGTTGTAAGTTATATTCAGATTACCTAAATGTCATTAATCAGTACATGGATAAATGGACTATTGTTGATATTTATTCTGCGTACTTTAAATTCAGTGCTTTGGAAATTGTCGATAAATTTGACTCGCGAAGCAAGGAAGGGATTTATCTGAGAATTTTCAAAGCACGAGGAGTATTTAATAGGAATATTCCACAAGTGAAATTATGTTCAACAGCGTTCCAAAACGCGCCAAATATTGAAAATAACTGAAAGCTATTTTAAAATCAAAGAGGTTATGTTATAATATATGCGCAGTTTATTGGACATCGATGGAGTAATCGACAACATTCCGCCTCCTAAGATAGATGCGTCACAGTTTATGATTGACCAGTAGGGAGAAGTGGTATAAAAAATTGGATAGAAAAAAGCAGTAAACTTTTTGAGATCCTCCGCCGTGATTGGAGTATGTATTGAATTTTGTATGCATAGTTAAATACTAATGTTTTTAATTTCACGAGTGGAATAGTCAAAGCAAATTTACTTCCAATTTACCAGATTTGTACCATCCAACAGTACAATGTTTTGCAGATAAAATGACGTAAGATGCAAACGATATCCAACACAGCGGAGCAAATAAATAATACGTCATTGCATTTCAAAGTAGCGATGGGTTTAACAGCTTTTCTTCAAAAACGTGTCGCAATAACAGTTGACTCGTAATAGCTGTTATTAATAACAGTTGAAAAATAACAGGTCCGTGACCTGCAACCTAACACGGCCGACTGCTAAGAGTTAAAATCAGTTGTGGCGACTGCTTAGGGTTAAATCACGCAAAACGAATAACGTTGGTAGTACCGTAAAGCTTGTGCAGCTACCTTACGGCGTTTTCTTGCCATCCTTTCCCAGACGTGTTTGGACAGAGAAGCAGCTTATATGAACGAGACTGGATGAACGTGAAACTGGATGAACTGATAAAAGTGATTCGGGTTTAGATTGCAAATATTCTTTCAAATATGCAACGTACATAGTGAAGTGACGAGTGTCAAAAGTAATGCGGATAAACTTAGTTTTTGCTTACCTATAAGCTAAAGTGATAATGACTGTTGAATATCAAGTATTATAATGCGAGTTATTTGACCATACTCATTTATTTTTATAGGACCTAGGGAAATATTAGTTGATCTCACATAAGCAGCAATGGGACAGGAATAAGTTAACAAACATATTGAACGGACTTAAAGGACAAACTTCTTATTGTAGTATATACAATAGAATATAAAAATATTGTGGCACATGGCGAAAAATGACGAATTATGTATTAATAAATATATAATTTGAACACTGGTAAATCATGATTGATTAGCTGCAGTGTAGCTGTTATCGTACAAAATGGTTGCCAGAAAAGCTTGTAGTAGTTCGGATTAGGCTTAGTAGATTGCATGCTTATGCATTTCAACCGATAACAGCCAATAACAGGATAAACGAAATAACTGTTATTTTGCGTAACAGTTACGAAATGTTAACGGTTAAGAAATAACAGTTTAGCTGTTAAGGGCACATCACTATTTCAAAGTTCATTTTTATTAGTTCGATTGCGTACCCTCTGCTTTCAAATCAAACGCCTCCACTGCAAAGTGCTCCTGAGGAGACCTTAGAAGCGCGAGAAAAGGCAGCTGCGATGGCAAATGTGTCGAATAAATCGAGTTGCGCTGACTCAGCGAGTAATTCGAGTGAATTCGAGTGCCCTCTTGGGCCGCGGTGGCGCGCGTGAAAGGTCACAATTCGGTGGAGGCGAAAGAACAGGGCAGCGGCGAGTTGAAAGTCACGGAGAGGTCGAACTGCGCGTTACCGGTCAACGGAGCTCGAATTAGTTCCTGAGCACGAGAATTATTTTCTTAGTTCCGAAAGCGAAATCAAGCGTTTCCTTCAGAAAAGGTATTGTTTGTTACACAACCAATGGACGATGACTGGGTGACTATGTAACACGGAAACTTGAAATCTTTATTATTCAATTTATTTTTGATTTCCAAGTTGCCCTTTGAGGCAGACTTTTAAAGATTTTATTTAATTAGTATTATATTTTACAAAGAATATTAGTTCTTTTTAATTATAAGTAGCTAATTTTGCAAATATTATCCTTCACAAGCCTGATATTTACACGTACCGTTTATGAGTTAAGCCATAAATTAGTTTCTGTCGCCGTTCTTCAAATGAGCACCGTTATTTCAGGGTCGAATTATGTTTTGCCTGTATACATAAAAGTCTTTTGAAGAAATATTGGAACGGGGTTGAGTGTTTAAGAAATCGAATAGACTGAATAGTGGACACGTTCGCAGTAGAGTATGTGAAATGTCTTGTGAATGCTGCAGAGGATGTGTAGCACAAGGACGTGTAAATGATCAAATATTGCTTAGTACTTGCTCAGTTTGATTAGGAAGGTCTCTCTAATTATTATGGTTAGGTCACGCGAGAGGCTATATGTAACTTTCATTGTATGATACTTGCGTGGTCGAGTAATGGCTTCTTTAGTTTTCCACGGTAGTGTCGCGTGGCGGCATACAGCTGGCTCCCCCGTAAGCATAATTGCGTAGCTTCGCCTCGGAAAGAGCTTCTCAGCAGTAAAGGCCTATATAACAGCTCGACCTCCGCTTAGCGGGGGGACGAATGCTACTCGTGAGCTCGTCGTCCGTGTGCAAGGTCGTCGTTTTAGATCGGCCCAAACTTCCCCTGCCGACCTTCACCCCTCGTTTCAGTTCGGCCCAAACTAGCCCTGCCGATCTCCCTTCGCCCCTCTATAGGTTCAGATTAGCTCAAACTGGCCCTGCCGACATTCCTTCACCCCTCTCTCGGTTCAGATCGGCCCTAACTGGCCCTGCAGACACTCCTCCGTCCGGCTAGTTCAGATCGACTTTACAAGGTCCTGTTGGCAGCTTCCCGTCCCCTCCCCTGACCGCTGTCCACTTCGAGTGTCGCTAACCCGACCGTTGGCCGCTGCAAAGTCTCCTTTCGGAGAACAGTCCTTGGCGAGGCTGGGTTGCGTCAGATGCCTATGTGAGTACCGCTACCCCCAAGAAACTGCTGTTTGCTATGACTGGTGTCATCTCTGTTCTTATTGCTCCCTCTCAACCACCTTAGGCCTTTAAGAGAATAGGGAACGGTACAGAGGACACCTTCTGCCCTCACCATCCTTCCACTTTCCCGCACATGGTGCCAGATCTATCAGTACAGTAGGGATCGTTTGCAAAAATTCTATACGCGATATATTGATTGATTGATTAATTTTTTCGTGTTTCTGGACGCGTCAAGTGCGTTAGTAATTAGTCCCGTTAGTGTAGAGCATGTTCTTTTACTTGGGAGATGGCGGTGATCTTCCCCCGCTGGATGGCGAGATCCGGCGCCGACCTACCGTCGGCTAGTGGGGTTTCCCCCTAACCAGGACTCTCCCACCAGCGCGGCACCGCCCCAACCGGGACAAGCTCTAAGCTTCCGACCGGTCTCCCGTAATGTGTTATAGTGTAGTGCATCTTAGTGTAAGAGTGTGTGTAATGGGAGATTGGACAAGGAAGAGGAAGGAAAGATTGCGCGCGGTCTGTGGCCCGTTTGTTAGGGTACTGCTCTGGCATTCGCCTGGTGTTGATCGGAGAAACCATGGAAAACTATAGAACAGCTGGCCGCTAGAATTCTCCTCCAGACAACGACTGAATTCGACCTAGCTAAAAAGCTAGTGTCGAAAATCCTGCAGCCGTCAGGACCCGAACCTAGGACCTCCCGGTCAGGCGCTGCAGTGACATGAGTTGATGCACTGAGCTACTGCTCTCGGTATACGCGATATAATTTACCATATGTTCATTGCAAGTGGTTACACGAAGTTTTAGCAGACATCCCACTACTGACAGAAATGAAAGTTTGGTCTGCAAAGGTTGTTGGAACGCATTCTACCTGAGTTTTTTTATTCCATTTCTGAAGCCTAACATGGAACTTGTGGCTCAATAGCCGAACAATCGTCAACTTTCTTCATTAAATTGCACACTGGGAAAGTTTTGTAATTTCTGACAGAACATGGATGTCAGTTCTATAGATCTCTATATCTACAATGGCTGAGTGAGTTCTAGTACAACATGTGATCGCTTCGACTCACATCGACTAAAGCCGCGCGCAAGACTTTTTTTGCTCTATTGGATCTTAGTACAACAACGGTCCTATCTCAGCCCGGCACACATAAGTGACAGAGTAATTGCTGATGCCCAATGATACCGATGTAAGGTTCGCAGGTAGCACGTTTGCACAGACCTAAGCCATATTATGAACTTGTTTTTGTTAAATACTTTAACTTACATGTCGTCTTAGCGACCCCCTATGGACCGAAATTTTAAAAAAAGTTTAATCTTCAAAATATAGGAATCTAAATCTAACCTTCTCTACGATTCTGTTCACAACATTCTAGAAAATTATTACAACCTCGTTAGAAAAACAATCATCAATTAATTAATTATTTATGAAGCCATTTTTTCTTTTGTATGTGAAAATAGTGGAAGTGAAAATCAGTTAAAGTATGTAGAAAGCGCGATTGCATCAATTATGAGGAGAGTAACCGTACTAACGTGTTGTAGTTTATACTGTTTATTAATGTTTACCGTACAGAATATTGAAAGGCAAACTGCTAAACGAGGAAAAAGATGCATTAAAAAATGTACATAAACGGGAATGAATGAGTATTGACATCCCTTTCTTTCTTGCTAAAGTTTTTTACGTCATTACTGAAACCTAAGTATCGAATGCTGTGGCCGAACAAGTATACAATTTATACAAAATAATGCACAATCTAATGCATCTATTGATGGGCATCTGATTCTGTTTGGTGATTTATGTCAGCAATGGCGGAGCGAGATCTCTCGAACCATGGTGCACTGCCTAGAATCTACTAAAGCACTGCGGAGCCTTTTAGAAGGTTGCTTGCGAGACCGTATTTATAAACATCTGCTAGGAGCCTGTCAGGCCTAGCAGGCTGCCAGTGTTCGGTTTTGCGATTTATGAACGGCCCCCAGCCAATTCCAGTCGCCCCTTGAGCTCCTAGCAAGCCCCCAGATGGCATGCCCCTAAGAGCTCTGCTGGCAGAGCTTCAAAAATACGACCCTAAATTAAGCTCGTATTGCGTTATGCGTGGAGTGTCAGTGGCGCCAAGTATGCACGTGTCACTTGTATAATCGATTGCTTAGTGACTCCGGGCGCTTCAACTACTAAGGTTATTAGTCCCATATGTGTAGTGTGTTTTTTGTCGCGAGACGTGGCGTTATCTTGCTCCGCTGGATGGCGAGATCCGACACCACCTACCGTCGGCTAGCGGGGTTTTCCCTAACCAGGTATCACCCACCCTCGGGGCATCACCCCAGCTTGGACACGCTCTAAGTTTGCACCTGGTCTTCCGACATGTGTGGTAGTGTAGTGCATGTACGTATGTGTGTAAGTAAGGGGTGAGACAAGGTCAAGGAAGAGGAAGGAAAGATCGCGTGCGGTCAGTGGTCCGTTTACTACGGTATTGCTCCGTCATTCGTCTGATATTGATAAGCGAAAACATAGAAAACTATCGATTAGAGCAGCCGACCGATAGAATTCTCCTCCAGACAGCGGCTGAATTCGACCTAGCTACGCAGTTGGTGTCGAAAACCCTGACACCGTTGGTACTCGAATCTAGGACCTCCCGATCACAGGCACTGCAGGACATCAATTGGCGCCCTGAGACAGCTAAGCCGATCTAAGTAATTGAATAATGCCTTCTTTCATACAAAGCGACGATAGAATTGCCGGTTCTCGTTAAATGCTAATTTATCAAACGCTCTTCCTCCTGGAGTCATTTTAAGGACATATCACGCCAACAACAAAACTTCACGTAATTTCAGTACGAGAATTTTGTCTTTACTACATCGATGTTAGAGCATGCTGAAAGGAATAATTAAGAAATATATTGTCATGTGACCACTTATTTCCGTTTTCCACCAACCTGCCATTTATTCACACATATTAAAATGTTCTGCTCAAGTCGCTGTGAAACAAACACGTTCGTCATATTTCATTGATGTTACTCAACAAGCTGACCAGGATTTATCCAGATGATTGTATGCTACTTCTATAAAACACAAAGGAAAAGAGAAAGTACTTTATTAGAAGTATTTTCAAATACTCAACTAAATTATTTTCTCAGCATCTCTGTCCAGGTCTAATAGTTTAGTATATACGTAATTGTGGAAACGTAATAAAAACCAGAACATTAAACGTAATGTGGGTAAAATTATGGGAAAAGGCAGAGAAGTAACTATCTCTTGTCGTTTGACAATCCTTATTTACGTCTGCCCTCCAAATCTGCTGAGCTCTCTTTCACCTCTGGTACGTCAACTATATTGTTTGTGGAAATGCCTTTCATGAACGCTAGTACGTTCTGTTCTCAATTGTATTTGACCAGCTGGTATCACCCATGGTCATCATATCACAATAACCTTTCCTTTTCTAAAACACAAGGGAGTAGTCTAAGCAATTCAAACGTCTCTGCCTAGAACGAAACGTTCTGGATTCTAAAACCTAGTAATGCATAAATGTTTTGACCCTGTGCTGAAGGTGATGCAAGTCACTACGTATTAATTAATATACTCGAAATAATTCATAACCGTTTACTGTCGTGAAACCTACACCCAGTCGAAAGGTCTGATACTATAACTCATTACGCAAGGGAAATGAGCAGGTCTCCGAAAATTTAAGTTTTGGAACAGCGTCTAAGAACATGAAACCCAAAGTTTAGGGTTCCAATTCTGGAAAAGGAATAGATGTTTTCACATGTGATTGTGTATAGCTGGGAAACTATCTGATTTATGTTTGACCACTATTCCATTCATATTAATTGCCTTCTTACGATCACCCTAACATTGTTCATTCAATGGAAGGTAATTATAATCGATAAAGGTGTAATCATCGTCTCTAAAGAATCTGCAAAGCATTTAAAGTACATTTTGCAAACAATAGGGTATTCTCCATGGTTTGAGAGCAAAAATACAGCTCACAGCGGTCTCTCAATAAAACCACTTCCTTTCTGTTTCACAACACCCATAAATATTTTGTGTATTATAATTCTTGTGTGAGGAGCTACCACATACATTGATTGATTGATTTTTTCGTGTTTCCGGACGCGTCAACTGCTTTGGTCATCAGTCTCGTTAGTGTAGTGCATGCTTTTTTTTCTCGGAAGACGGCAGTGATCTTCCCCATCTAGATGCCGAGATCCGGCGCCGACCTACCGTCGACTAGTGAGGTTTCCCCCTAACCAGGACTCTCCCACCAGCGGGGCACCGCCCCAGCCATCGATAGTTTGCCGGCGAAGTCGGACTACCGACCCAATAACGCCAAATACTACCTATGTGTGGTCCAATGAACTGATCTATGTGTTGCAAAATAAAAAGCAAATAATAACAAAAGCAAATGATAAAAAAGCAGCGAAAGGGTTGATAACGAAAAAAAATGACCTCTCTAGCCTCCGCTCAGAAATGAGCCCTCACGAGACGGGAAGCAGAGAAAAGGTGCAGGTCATTTCCCACGCGCATTAGCCCAATCCCGCCTGCCCCCGCGCCCTCTGCGCGCGATTGGCACATTGTCCGGCGTCCGAAGCCGCGGAGGACAGGCGGCGGCGGCGGCCCGTGTTAACAACCCACGCGCCGGGGTGTCACGGGGGGAGGGTCGCTGGGAACGGCGCGGCGCGGCCCGCGACCACCTGCGCCGGGGTTCGAGCGGCGACCCGCCCGGCAGGGGCCTTGGACCACATCCGCGGCCCACGCGCGGTCTCTTGCCCAACGCTCTGCCCCGCCCCGCCCCGCCCCGCCCCGCCCCGCCCCGCCCCCCGCCCCGCCCGCCCCTCGCTCCGCTGCCGCCAACTGGCCCTCCACCGCCGCAGCTGCCGCTGCGCTCTCGCCCGCTCACGCGAAATCCGTATGCAGTCTGGGGAAATAAGCACACGCTCATACAATGACTTTTCATCGGTTCACCAGACAAGTGTCACATCTCAAAAATCGGCATTTTTTTAAAGAAGAAATGTATCGTTTTAGCTCTTTAGTCCAAATTTAATTAAGATAGTGCAAAAGGAAAATCCCATTTATGGCGCAACGTTTCGTCATTGGTTGCGAAATAAACTACACCACATAGTTTGAAACAATTTTCTTGCAAAGTGGCAAATTTTGAGAGAGTGACTTTCCTCATGCACGAAACATTTTTATTCTACTTCTTCGCCTGTATCCCAATGGATTTTTGGATACACCCAATCCAAACAAACATTCTAATAAATTAGAAGAATTTCAGCCTTTTATACTCAGGACCGAAACTCGCATCATTGTAGGTGTGCACGAAGGTATGGGGAGGGCAGCTGCACCCCATCTGTAAAGCTCGTAAGGCACCCCGTAGCCTAGCGTAATTAAATATTGTATTTCCTTCAATATGTTCAAACCTCGATTTTCCTCTATTTTAATTTGACAATTTGTGAAATTCTTATACGACGTTGAGGAGAAGGGCACTCCAGTTCATCTGTCAACCTTGTAAATAGTGCAACATAAAATCTAACTTTTATTATTATTATTATTATTATTATTATTATTATTATTATTATTATTACTATTATTATTATTGAATCATGGAAGCTTCAATTTCATTCTCATCTTGAAATGTTTTATTTTTTTAATTGTGAAATATGTCATATGTAAATAAAAATGTTTAATGGACGAGGGACTTAAAAACGTAAAACTCCCTCTTGTTTCATGCTGCGCACACCTGACTAAAACGGCTGGATTTTAGAAACGCAATAATTTTGTTGAAGACGTCTTTTATTAGAACTGCTTAATACTGAGGCTTCATTGTCTTTATATGAAAACAAGGGATACGTTATACACGTATACAGGGTTTATAACATAATTAACCTGAAAATGGTCCTTCATTTAATTAATTTCAATTTAACGTAACTGAATTGGTTATTTCGAAAAAGCAGTAACTTCGTCGACGCTCGATCGCTGCTCGCCCGTGTGAAGTAACAGAGAACCACACTAGCTTGTAGTATATTAACAGTATATATTCAGTATTTTCACTTACAACAAAGCCAAAAACATTTTCTGAATAAAATGGTACGCTGAACTCATTTTATCTTGAAGTTTGAAGAAGTGGCCTCTTTTAAATAATCCATTTAATCAAGAGTGGAAATTAGCGTATCTAGCCACTTTTTAGGGCAAAATTACGATTTATGACCGCTGAATGCATAAGTCTGGGTGGGGGGTGTGGGCATCTAACTTTGTGACCGTAAGCTAAACAATTTGATTCACATCTGTAGGCAGGTAGAAAGTGAAGAAAGGAAGCAGGACTCGGATAATATTTTCGGCTATTGACGGGCTATTAGCGCTACCCACTAGTCGTTTAACACTATATTCAAAATGATTGTTATAGCTGTGGACCGTTTAATATTGACACATTCTTTGTAACCTGGAACGGATAACATACCAAGGTT
This sequence comes from Teleogryllus oceanicus, assembly GCA_964035755.1. Lineage (NCBI taxonomy): Eukaryota > Metazoa > Arthropoda > Insecta > Orthoptera > Gryllidae > Teleogryllus > Teleogryllus oceanicus. Next base: position 20,980,427 of record CAXIVR010000011.1, on the reverse strand, counting down.
TCCTTGAAAGAAAAATGTGTTTCGATGATCCCTTCGCGACGGGGAATCACGCACTAAAAAAGTAATTTTATTTTTTACTGATACGTCATAGCTTGTTGTTACCTTCAATAAGGAACTCGTTACATCCCCGAATCCAAAGTGTCGTAATTACGAGGGAAGTCTGAAAACAGTTGAATAATGCTGATGCTCTCATATGGAGGGAATTATGAAAGGAAATTATGGAACGGAAATATGAAAAGACAAACCGAGTCAAGCTAATATCTAGTTAATTAGTATATTAGTAATTCTGAACCAATAAAATTACGAAAAAAATTAAAGACATGACTATACTACGGGCGTTGACTGTTTCTAATGATATCGGGCGACAAAAGCCCTTTGGCACTTTGTCCCTGCTCAATCATTAGAACCCTTAGATCGCCCTATTGTAGATACTGAACGCCAAGCTGCGAAGTGCTAGGGGAAGCAGCTGCTCCCTAAAAGTGGTGTTTTTTTAAATTTATTTTTTCTGAAGGTAAATACATCGGTAGTTATTACAACTTTACGTATGTAATTTTTATTACTTACTGACTAACTTACTCTAAGCTTACATACTATACAAAGGGAGGTTGCCCACTATGGGTCCTCTAATCTGGTTCTATGTCTGCGAATTTGATTTGAAAGATATGGAAAGGGTATTTATTTTGAATTCTCGTTTTATGGGTTGGATTTTTGAGTCTGAATTCGGTGAGTGCTGGAATTTGGTGTATGTTATGATAAAAGTTTGTAGCAAGGTATGTGATGTGATGATCTAATGGTACAATGTTGAATTCCTTATGGAGTTGATTATTTGTAATGAACCATGGGGCGTTAGTTATGGTTCTCAGGAATTGGTTTTGAATTATTTGGAGTTTGCGAATATTTGTTTTGACGGCGATAAAAGTGGCGTGGTGCGCAGGAACCGCGGGCTCTGCTGCCATGTTCATCGGCTGGTGGCGCGCTCTGTTAGCCCGAACTGGAAGTACTCTGGTCCGAGCTTGGTGGCGTCCCGCTGCCGTGACATGGAAGGCCCACGGGCTATGAGGCAGGAGCATCCAGACAAACCAAAACGCCTGATTATACTTAAAGTTAATTTTTTTCTAGAAAATGATTCTCATTAAAGAACCAATTTTGTATATGTTTTAATAATTTAATTTTAAACAGTCTACTTATAAAACTTTCTTTATAAATTATGATAAAATGCGCATTCACCATTAATTTCTGGTTAGGGATACATTCTTAAATCTTCATCCGAGCTTTCATTAGCGGCTAGTTTGAATTAGAAATAAATATATTTTTGTATAATATTACGGAAAAGAAATAATCTTGTACAATCATACTTATTAATAAACTATACGTCAGTTAGAGCAGACATGTTTCGAGTTTTTTACCTTGAATCATGTCTGCTGTAACTAACGAATAGTTTGTTAATAAATTTGTTGGTAGAAGTATTATTTATTCGCTGTCCATTGATTATGCACTAACGGAGTTTCACAATATTTCTGAGGAAACCACTGAATTTAAGTAAATTTTTACGTATTTTGAATGAAAAACAAATTGTTGGCATGGAGCACGTTGCTCCAGATGTCCCCCTCGCCACGAACTAGAGTTACTCTGTCGCAAAGAGCGGGCTGACCTCCCGTTAGTCGTAGCTCTCATTAGCACACAATCGTGCGTCAATAGGAAACTGAAGCACTTTTCTGGGGAAATGATAATTCGGAATGGGTTTTGATAACTTTTGAAAGCCAATGTTCGCAATTAACGACAACAGTCTATTAACGACATTTAAACACTATAAGCTTTCCGATGTGTACATCCAAAATTAATGATAAACTGAAATTATAATTAATCACCAATCATTTAACGATTCATTTTAAAACTTTTGGTCTTTCTCCTTATTGGCGAAGATTTTTTGCATTGCGCTTCAATTTCCAGGGCAGAAGAAGAAATGTGACATATTTTTTAAAAAAAATTATCAGAAGATTCAAACAATGTGTAATCAAACAGATTGAAAATGTATATTCAGTATTTACGATTTCCTACTGGAAGAAACATACGAATGAACCCAATACATAATTAAAAATTATTTATCTCCTTCTTCTTCTTTTCTATATTGTCTTCATAAATCTATCTCCCGATATGAAACTTCAGTACACGAGGAATGAAAATGAAGAAAGTATGCAATGACATGATACTGTATGCAGTGACATGACATTTTATGCCAATACAAATATTATCTAAATTTATTTGTAAATATATTGTCTTTAAACCCCCAACTTTTAGTACATTTGGTTATATTTTAGTGAAATTTTAATTTATTAAACGTCAGAAACATTCAAATAAAACTGTGGATAAGACATGGGGGAAAAGAAAAGTCGTCATTCATTTCCTTGATCTCCGGAAACGCTACTGCCTTTCATTTACTACCTGTTCAGTTATGAAGAAAGTAGTAATAAGCGTTTTCGACAACATTTGATACCAAGAAATAGTAGATCCCGTATAATAGAAACTACTTGTACCAACAAACGATCTTCATTTTTCATGCGATAGTACTGCTGAAAAAATTGTCTCCCCCTCCTCCACTAACACGTCTAACAAAATTAAGAGCTCAAGAAACGTACGAAATTAACAGAAGATGTGTTTATTGTTCAGAAGTTTAGCAAGGGCTCCTATCTGCATTTGTACAATCTTTCTGATACCTGGAAAACAGTGGATCGGTGAAATGATTAACTTATAAACTATATTGACTGATTGTTCGTGATTCCGAGCGCGTCAACTACAATGGTTATTAGTCCGGTAAATGTAGTACGTGTTTTGCTTGGGAGGTGGCGGTTGTCTTTCCCCTCTGGATGGCCAAATCCGGCGCCGACCCACCGTCGACTAACGGGATTTTCTCCAACCAGGTCTCTCCCACGAGTGGGGCACCGCCCCAGTCGAATCAAGCTCTAAGTCCCCAACCGGTGTCGCACCATGTGTAGTGCATGTTAGTGTAAGTGTGTGTGGGGCGAGGATAGGACAAGGAAGAGGAAGCAAATATCTCGCGCGTTCCGTGGCCCGTTTGGTAGGGTACTGCTCCGGCATTCGCCTGGTGTTGATCGGAGAAACCACGGACAACTACCGATCAGAGCAGCCGGCCGATAGAATTCTCCTCCTGATTGAATTCGACCTAGCAATTTAGGTAGTGTCGAGAATCCTGTCACCACGGGACTCGAACCTATGACCTCCTGGTCAGAGGCTCTGCAGTAACATCAGTTGATTACTGAGCCATCGCTCCCACTTTGTAAATTTGAAGTGTAATGCCACAAAGGAATCGCATCCTTTCTTCACCAAAGGTACCTTGGAAAAAAGATGAGCAAAGTAGTTTTCGCTTTACGTTTGCCACGTCTCGTTGAATGCCACCAAAATTCCCCGGAAGAGAACCCTAGAAGCGCGGTCAGCACTCAACGCCATTTGGCTTCCGTGATCTTGCGGAAAGTGTTTCTGCTCCCAAGGGCACCGCCAAAAGGAAAGGAAGGCCCATAAAACGCTATTGTTATTAGGAACGGCTACTTCCACGGTCTGCCGGCCTTCGAGATTTAAGGAGATTCGCTTTAAAATACAGATGAATAGAATTTGAGAATATCACGGAATCCGAAAGGGCCCGACCTTGGTTTTGGAGAAATTCGTTTGGTTTTTATTGTTGGCCTGTTTTGTGACGGGTACCAGTTAGATTCATATATCTCTTCATCTCATTTCCTATCGTATTAGTCTTCATGTATCATCTCATTTTCTTTCACTCACTCGTACGGCATCGTAGTATTTCTTCTTCCTTGTCCTAATTTCTACCTACATTCTCCTCACACAATCTATGAATTGCATTCAGCATATTGTAAAAAGGTTAACTCCTTTTAAATTGATTATAAAGTTATAGCATTTCAGTTTTTTCTGGTGATATGGAAAGAAACGTAATCAATCTACAATAAATCGTGAACAAATTATTTTCTTTTTAGCAATTTTCATTGCAAGATTTCACTGTATCAGATTATTATCAGAGAAAAGAATGATGATATTATTGGCATTGTAACATACATAGAACAAGATCATATAAATTGATTATTTACAAGTGGTTAATACCCAGTAATCTGAAATAATAAGAGAAGTAAATGAGTGTATTTAAAAAAACTGATGAGCATAAAAATTTTAACTGGTGACCTCCCTGAAATGCGTTAATTCCCACGTATCATCTGGAAATTTTTACAGTATTTTTCGATATACAGCTTTCTACCCATTGTAGGATATATTAAGCAATAAAGTTTCGTCATTGCATTACCTACCGCATAATAATCCACTTCCAGCGAAGGGGTAACTGCAGCTTTCCTTTTTACACAGAGTCACAACACTGAGCTGTACCACGAAGGCCACTCAGCGACTTAACGGCTCATCGGCGTTATTCCACCGAGAGGTGATCCGTATAAATCATCCCCTCAGAGCCCCCGGCCACCTTGACTTTTAGACGGCAGAGCTCACAGTAAAGCGGCTTGCGCGTTCCTTTCTAATGGGCGCAGGATTTCCGCTGCTGCGGCGCACGGAGGTTGGGAATACGCGAAATAGCGCACGTGGTCAAAAGCTTGAGTGACCAGTGGTATTATACTTCGATTTATTTATTACTGGTTGAATGTGGCGTCGCCGATGCTGTATACTAAAACGCTCTGTTTCTGTTAAATTATTTATGCAACCGGTTTTCGGATTTACATCGTTTTTGGGCGCCAGGAAAGGGTTGCGATTTTAAATTTCCCGCAAACACATCTAAAGGGAAGTAATTGTCCTACTAGCTCTGCCGGTTGGGTTCTTACGAAAATAATCGTCGCCGGTACTTACTTTCTTCCTAGCAAACCATCATTCGATCAGCTCTCCATGCGGAAGAAGGGAGGAATCTGAAATTTGTTTCTTGAAAGATATTATTAAACTGTGGATTGCACAAGATGCTAAAGAAATGATAATCAGCTTTTCTTTTTCAGAATGAGAACGTTATAAGTTTAGTCCTCAATTAATTCTTTTGATATCAAATGTCTCCTTGATCATGACCGATTGAAAATAGCGCTATTATTCTTACTATTTTAGATATATCCAGATATCCATGCGCTCTTAGACGATGAGGCCAGGAAGAATCCACCGCTTCGACCAATCTTCTCTCTTGTATCTTGTTCTCGGTCCGCTGCCGGGTCAATGACTTCCTCAACTTATTGGTTCACTTACTACTTCCGGTGCCAGAATTATTCAAAGTTCCAAATAGAATTACGCACACAAAATATAAGTCCTCACTGCTCAATTATTTCCCGCAAAATTCCACCAAGTCCCGCATCTATCATTTACAATGACCTCTGCAGTACGATGTGCACGGTCCGCGGTCTAAAGCTCATCTCTTCAAATATTACGAAGTTCAACCCTCCATAACTTTCATACCTTCTTGTCTCTTGTTTTCCAAAACAATCTCCAGTTTCCTTCTACGTCATACCCCATTACTAGTTTACCACCAATCCTACATGCCCTTATATCACAATCTTCTGCCCGTTACTTGCCGCACTATGCTTATTTACTTCCGCTTCCCTGGTTGCTAAGAAACATCCTGCCTGCTTGCCTATGCCCTCAACATTTACACTTTTTACGAAGAATTTAATAAATTCTTGTCCCCAATTCCCACCAGAATATTGTGTGACAGTCTGGTACGTCACAATACCGTTTTAAAAGTATTTTCGTATCTTAAAAATTTATTTCATACTTCATTTCTTTCATGCGTAGATATTTGTTCGTACAGTACCTGGCGTTGGACTTACCAATGATCGTACTAGCTGACGTTATACTCCCCTTCAAAAATTCCCTACAACCAATGGCCTTGTACGTTACCTCCATTAGGGATATGAACTGGTAATATTGCAATTTCAAATTTTAATTGCCGTAAAAAAATATTTGAAGATACTGATAAAGCGAATAGATATAGTTTAATACAACTACGTTTTTTCTCTTTTTGCTAATGCAGAATAATGTACAGTAATGCATAAAGCACTGTAAGCTGTTCATCAGGGTTATTATCTAATTCTAATATAAGATTATTCTCAATTAGCGAAAATTCTGTCGGAAAATCGTCTACAACTACATTTGATTCTTTCCCAAATTTGCTGAACACTTCTATATGTTTCTCCCTTATTTTTGAAGAGATTAAAAATCCAGAAACTCAGCCTAATTTGTGTTTACTTCCGTTTCTGCAATTGCTCTATTCATCGTTTTGTATGCGAAGCTATATAAACATTAAAATGCAACTGTTTTGCATATTTATGTGAATAAGGTGTTAATTAAGTTTAATAAGGATAAGCTCTGGGTCACATTCATTTGAAATTCAGTGTTTGTGCACGTGAATGTAAAAGTGGCATGTCGGACGAAAAACGTTTATTAATTCTCTAACGTTACTCACAGTTTTGATTTCTCCGTATTCACATGAAATTCTTCGAATTTAATAAGTTCCAAGGCAAAACTGTTCGTAGGAGTTCTACAAATTTATTTTGAACAATGTTTAAATAAGCCTACGGAAAAAATTGATGTTCAAATTAACTTCACTTGTTCAATTAAAGGTGTCATCATTATTGTCAGCGTCGTGAAAGAAATCTATGGCGTACTGAGTGAGTGAAAAACGCCTTTGGGTACTGGAGTTTAATCAACACCACCTATATAGATCTATTAAGGTGGCGTTGATTTAATTCCCGGCACACTCGCCAATATAGCAGCGCAAAACATGTTAGTGGAAATTTGTTTGAATTTTTTGACCGGATCCGAAAATAAATTATCAATTCCCCATCAGGAGACCGAGACGCGTCAAATGCCATTCCGTAGGTCTTGGGAAGTGGACTAGTCGTGACTGGCGGAAACCACACATCTGCAAACTCGAAATTTACTCAATTACTGTACAGGGACTTGACGATTAATTACCTCTTATTGGGTCATCCAAACGGGATCTTCAATTTGACGGTAGTGACGTGCAAGTTCCCGATTGGATGAAACTGTAACAGCAGACTTACGTCAAGTCGCACTACAAATATATCGAACTGTAGTCGATTTAGCCGAGATCGCTAAAGCATTGTACACTTCTGGCCAGGGTGTATTCATGACTTGCGTCGGTTCGATTCATCTGTAACTGTACTTAGCTGATATGTGCCTGTTGTTAAGTCGGAAGGAGAGACTAAAGCAAACGGTGGTTGCGTATGTGTGTGTTTAGTCGTGCTGCCTGTACAGAGATTGTACTCCTCAGCATGTGTGTGATTTTAACATGGTGCAAAAACAATCTTTCTTATCTCTCCATCCCCCAGATGAACTGGTGATAGGAGAGAATGGTGTTTGGGAAACGTCAAAGGAAGGGTGATGTTTTGGACATGAGAAGACGCAAACGGTGGTTGTTACGCACTGAAGCTAAAGGGCCATAAGCAGGTAAGAACTAATTTTTTGCTTTTTCTAGAAAAAAACTTATATTACCAGTTGTTGGTGCTTTGGAGTGCCCTAGTAGTATAGTTTAGAAACATAACAATGGTTTAGCTATAAAAGTTGCAAATACACGCTACCAGAGAACTTCAACAATGTGCGCTCACGGATGCGACTAGGGGCTATGCTCACAAAATTACGTTGGGAGTTAATGGGTCAACGGCTCATCAGCGTTTTTACACCAATACAAGAAGTTTTCCGTATAAACCATTCCATCAGATCCCCAACCATCTTGAGTTTTAGACGCCCAAGATATAGACATACCCAAGATATAGACATATTGGCTCGTTCGTGGCACATAGCGAAATCGGTAGCCTTTCACCACTGAGGTCCGGGTTCAATTCCCGTCGACTCTCATGTGAAATTTGTTCCAAGAAAACGAGTTTGACTGTTTCACAAGGGCTAGTCCAACCCTTGTGAAGTGTCCTAAACCTACTCCATAACCTATTCTTCCCAATTCTCCGCTGGGTAGTAGCAGGAGCCGTAGCAGGAGGCGCGTATGCGGAGATGCTACCTGGCGGTCCTCTTGACAACTGACTGGACGTGACATGACAGTAGTTATAATGGAGGATTACTCCATAAGCGCGCAATGTAATGGAGGATTACTTCCCAGCGCAAAGCACGCAACGCCCCTTAAGCGGCGTGGAGAAGCGTTGCGTCAAAATGGTAGATGCAACAAATTAAAAAATAAAAAGGACATAGCACATAGTGCATACATACTTAGTATACACATAGTAAATTCGCTTACAACTGTGTGTGTTCCTAACTACTACATCCAACTACCTAAGTGTTCCTTTCTCTAGGCCGCAGGATTTCCGCTGCTGCGATACACAGAGGTTCGTAATAAAAATATCACGAGTGGTCAAAAGATTAAGCGACCGATGGCGTAATCGTCAGACTGACCCATTTTCGTCCCTGGTTACCAGTGTCGTAATATTGGTGGTTGCATTGGAATGTTGTGATAAACAAAGTTGGTTGATGGAGGTTTTCTCGGAGTTTTTTCCTCTCTCTCTTTCCACTGCCTTGATTTAGATCATGATTTCATCAACCTACATCCATCAAAGTATTTATCCGGAGTATGGTTTAAAAGTGTTCAATTCAAATTTTGACATAGTTAACACTTGAATGTTAACTGGTAAGTGTTTATTGGCGGTCTTAACTAGCAAGACCGCATTTCACTGACACTGTCGGCCAATAACTGGCAAGAAACAATGCTCGTGGAGAGACACGTGCAGCCCGATCCCAAATAATTTTGATTACATTATTTATAAGTAGGGCTCGGATAATTATGTAATATATTTTCCTAACGTAATTCTGTCAAGTCGAATCAACGATATATTCACGTTTCATATCGATTAGTGCCAAAACACGTCTACTGTTTAGTACATATTTTACCCGAAAATACATATATTTGCATATTTTACCCCAAATACATATATTTACATATTACTTCAATGATCCCTGAAGTAATATGAGATCATTGAGTGCCAAAAACGTCCTTCATTGTGAAGGACGTTTAAGAGAATGGTGCAGGTTTCATGTTTGTTGAAAACTCTGATATTTTGAAACAGTTCACATTTTTTCGGAATCATCCTACATTTGAAATATTATTGAAATTTTTCTCTTAATGAAATCTTTTCCTTAAAGCCAAATGTTAAAATGAGGTCGTGTACAATGTTTTGAACTTTGAATGATGAATTTACGTACTTTTGCGTTAAAAATGCGCAACGTGCTGTTTTATCCCACTAGTTTCTGTTGTTTTCATTTCGAGCCGAATCAGACGTTGTACATATTCCTGGTTATTTGTTTTCAATGTCTAATGTGCATTTTACATAATATGCACGAACATTGTATTGTTTAATTTTCAAATTGCAAAATGATAGATTATTCATTTTAAACCATAATATTTTTGATTGGGTTTATTCAATATTTCAATTTATTTAGGGATCTCTGATTTGTCATGCTGATACTTCCTCAGTATCTTAGATCGGACCTGAGTATTTATAATTTTTTAGATTTATTTTAGCGGACACCCAATTGGAATATTTGCCTGACCTTGTAATGTTGCAGTCGTACAGGAGGTAGATAGATCTTGGAAGAGTCATTCAGAAATTGGGAATCAGTTCATCGCTCGGCTCGAAGGATGCGGAAAGGTGGCAGAACTGGATAGCAAGGATTTCTGGCAATCTGTGCAGCTGTTTCAGATGCTGCTCCGGAACCCGGCTGGTTTATTAGAGGAAACCTCGAAAATAATCCATAGATTGCTAGAATCCAGGCAGCGATATCAAGTAACCCAACTACTCACAAACTAATTCTGTGTCCATTTTTTCTTAGTTTTTCGTGAAATTAAAAAAGTCAAATGAATTTGGTCTTCAATGTGAAATAAATATAGAACGCATTTTTCCAGAAGTTGACATCAGAATTGACAACTGTCAACTGAGGTGAGGAGAGGTGTGGTCAAACGAGTTGGTGCACTTGTCAGATCTTTTAGCTGAATACGAAAATTGACAGCAAGTATGTCAAAAGCCCATTTTGACTCTGGTTTTGGAATCTAGGACTCAACGGTTTGTTATGATGTCATCACGTAAAAATATTTTGTTGAATTGTAGTTCCCCGTGCGCTTAAATAATTATGCTCAGGAAATTGCTGAACATTTTCTAGTTTGTACCTTATAAGCTTCCAACGTTCTCATTTTTCCTCCCAAACAAGCAACGAGCCCCACAATCACGGCTGCGGTAATATTTCTTTGATCCCAGTGAATAAGCTGATAAGTCAAAGAACTTAATTTTACAGGTGAGCAAAAAACACTTTAAACAGATGCTGTATATCAGAGATTAATGATACAAACAAAACCTACAAACACATAGGTTCCTTTGAATATTACCTTCGTTTGAATGAAATTAATCCCTGATTTACTTCAGTTGACAGTTGTTTTTGCTCTCCTGTAAAATTAAGTTTTTATTTATATTCACCGGGGTCAAAGATACGTACTTTCTTTGAGGAAGCTTAATGGATTACTTGACCAGCTGGTCGCACATGGGCCTGATTAGAATTGCAGTTGATGGAGGATTTAATTCACAAGCACGCAGAGGCAATGATAAATATTCTGAATATTTATCAGAGACAAATCACAGGGAGGGTGGCTCACGGCATCAACTGATGTCACTGCAGCGCCTCTGACCGGGAGGTCCTAGGTTCGGGTCCCGACGGTGGCAGGATCTTCGACACTACCTAGATAGGTCGCAGTCAGTTGCTGTCTGGATGAGAATTCTAACGGCCGTCTGCTCTGTTCGGTAGTTTACCGTGGTTTCTCCGATCAAAATCAGACGAATGCCGGAGCAGTAACCTAACAAACGGGCCACGGGCCGCGCGCGATGTTTCCTTCCTCTTCCTTGTCCTATCCTCACCTCTTATGTACATGCTATACATTACCACACATGACAAGAGTCCGGTCTGGAGCTTAGAGGTTGTCCCAGCTGGGGCGCTGCCCCGCTGGTGGGAGGGTACCTAGTTGAGGACGAGCAGGTTGGTACTGAATCTCACCATACAACGGAGGAAGATAACCGTGACTTCCCAAGGAAAAAACGCGTACTACACTTACGGAGCTAATGATCTTAGCAGTGGAAGCACTCGAAATCATTAATCAAAACAGTGAACCGAGACAAAATCCTGGGGTGGGGTGTCTGCATGCACTTAATCTGAGGTCTAATCAGCTCGTTGAGAAACCAGCAAGCTCATCACTCACACATCGAGGTACGCTCTGTAAGAAACGTCCGTTTTATATATTTTTAATTGTTTAATTGTAATTACGATGTTAAGTTTAAACGTGAAACTTTGCAATTGTGTGATAACGTAATCTAATTAACTTAATCTAGTTTAAAATTGTACTTAACCAATCTTCATATAGGAGAGGAAGCAAATAGCACCTCAGGAGAATTAGTCAATATTTGCAAATATCTGGAGGAAAGAATGAAGCTGGAATCTGTTCTTTATTCTGGTTTTGTATCTGGAATCTTTTCCGAGTGTGTAGTGAGGTGATGCTTTTAGGAAGGGTAAATTCATGTAAAAGTTGTTTGATAGGTATGTTATTTGGTGAGCTATTTCATTTAAGTTCAGAATAAAATAGAATAGAATATTTATTTTGCTACTTAGGAATACATAGAATAATTCCGGTTGTAGCGTTTTCTAAGAAATTACTAAAAATACACAAAACAAACATCAAATAACATTAAAATATTAACATGTTACCAAATACAATTTTATAAAATTAATCTATTAACCATATTTACTTAGTCTAATTTTAAAATTTTTGACATTCTGAGGGAAAGTCTCCAGCACTGCAGCAGGTAATTTGTTCCAATTTTGTATCGTTCTGTTTACAAATGAGAATTTACCTACATCTGTTCTCTGTTTCTCTGCCGAATTTTGAAACCATGATCCTTCCGCGCGACGTAAGTTGGTTTTGGTCTTTCCGTACTTCACCCCACGGACGATCCTCTTATTGATTTGAATAATGCACAAAGACGCGATTTCTCTCTGCGTTTTTCCAAAGGTTCCCACGTTATAAATTCAAATTGAACGTCCTCTCCGAACAAATTTTGCAGCATTTTTTTGTACTTTCTCGAGAGATTTTATTTGCTCTAAACGATAAGGGTCCCAACATATAGAGCCAAATTCTAATATCGTGATGTAGTTTGTTTTTTTCGTGTTTCCGGGCGCGTCAACTGCTTTGGTCATTAGTCCCGTTAGTGTAGTGCATGTTTTCCCCGGGAGATGGCGGTGATCTTCCCCCGCTGGATGGCGAGATCCGGCGCCGACCTACCGTCGGCTAGTGGGGTTTCCCCCTAACCAGGACTCTCCCACCAGTGGGGACCGCCCAGCCGGGACAAGCTCTAAGCTCCCGACCGGTCTCCCGGAACATGTGGTAGCGTAGAGCATGTTAATGTAAGCGTGTGTGTAAGGGGAGAGGCTATGACAAGGAAGAGGAAGGACAGATCGCGCGCGGTCCGTGGCCCATTTGGCAGGGTACTGCTCCGGCATTTGCGTGGTGTTGATCGGAGAAACCACGGAAAACTACCGATCAGAGCAGCCGGCTGCTAGAATTCTCCTCCAGGCAGCGACTGAATTCGACGTAGCTGAAACTCTAGTGTCGAAAATCCTACCGCCATCAGGACTCGAACCTCCCGGTCAGAGGCGCTGCAGTGACATCAGTTGATGCACTGAGCTACCGCTCCCGATGTGATGTAGTTCAAATATCAATTCTAATATCGTGATGTAGATTTTAGATCGTGATGTAGTTGTTTTACGTATGAAACGTCCTGGGCCACTGCGCGAATGGCGCCTGATCCCCCGCGCTCCAGCTGGTCCGGCAATTGTTGCACCGCCAGCGCCAGCCTTGGCCTGCGGCGGCCCTCAGCCTCCAGACACAGCGTTCGCTTTCCGCTCCAGGAAGTGACGGCGGATCTTGATGCTCATTGATTCCATGGGAGCAACCTGCTTGCCGCTTTCGTCATACGTGATCTCAAGCTCTGACAATGCACTTCGTGTCCACGGGAAGCTGGTGAAAGGAAAAGTCCAGTGGCAAAACCTGCTTTTCGACCCGGTTGGTTATGAATATCCGATATCTGATGTAAGTGCATTCATCCCCTAAATATCTTTCGGTTGAATTGTGTTGTATTAACTAACTAGTCCATATGACTCACAAGCGATGCTTAAAATTATTTCTACGTATATCCATCCCAATGTTGAGAGACCTTACAGACTGGAACTGCCTAAAACCATAATCAAACCAGTATTTTTGTATCCTGATGGAAAAATGAGGAAAAATTGAAATATTTTTATCTGGCGTTGATCTAGCTGTCCTAAACTCCTTTTATTACCACCTAATCGAGGAAGTTAAAAAATATCGGACATGAGTTTAGCAGAAAAAGACGAATAAATACCTAATTTTGAACCTTATGAAGACAAAATAGACGAAGTTCTATTTCTTCCTTTCATTGGTATTTTAACAAATAATAATTTGCCACTGTAAAATTTTAATTAATAGTTTCATGTAGATGAACTTTTGATGTAAGGTGATCACTGCTCAACAAACCGACAACCCCGTTTCTAAAGGCAATATCTCAAAATTTAGAATTTTCGTGAAGGATAACAATCAATCAACTACATCCTAACAAGATAGAAACATATAATCATTGGATTTAAAGGAAAAGGGAAGCTAAATGAACATAATATTGCGAATACAATATTGTAGAGGAAGAGCAGCTAACCGTAGGCAAATCAGAAATGTTCCTAGTTCCTACGAATGAGTGGACTTCTGTAATCCCCCAATTTCCCTGAAAATCTTATGAAGTTATGTCGATCTTGGGCAGGTCACCTTGTTCTCCAACACTCCCGAAACTGCAGAAACCTCCCAAACAAAGCTTTATCAGCAGGAAGTTACGCAAGCCCTCGCCTGCACGCTCCCGGGTGGAATACAGGCGCCGCCCGAGGCGTGGGGGAGGGGGGGGGAAGGGGGGGGGGCTGCGGCGGTGGAGGAGACGAGTCGGCGGTGATGGGGGGAGAGGGCGGGGGGGGGTAACGAAGGTGGTGTTGGGGCCGACGGTGGCGGTGGGGGCGGCGGTAGAGGAGACGATGACGGCGGTGGCGAGGGCGGCGGAGGCGGTGGCAGTGGAAGAGGCGATGGATTCGGCGGCGGCGATGGATGAGGTGATGGAGGCGAAGGCGGCGGCGGAACGAACGCGCGCCATTTGTCACAAGGCGTTCCGCCCTCCGCCTCCGCCGTCACCGCCGCCCACCGCCCGCGGGCGCGTGACCTTTCCCACGCGCGCTCGCCGCCACCGCCTCCACCCCGCCACCGCACGTTGCGAAAACGCCGCGCCGGCGCGCGCGTGCACGGCAGGGCGCGACGGTCGCAGGCCGAGTGGCGTCGTACCTCGGCGACTGGACAGTACGAGATTAACTCTTTCGTGTTTCCAATCGTGTCAACGGCTTTGGTCTTTAGTACCGTAGGTGTAGTGCATATTTTTCTCGTGAGATGGCGGTGATCTTCCCCCGCTGGATGGCGAGATCCGGCGCCGACCTACCGTCGGCTAGTGGGGTTTCCCCCTAACCACGACTCTCCCACCAACGGGGCACCGCCCAGCCGGGACAAGCTCTAAGCTCCCGACCGGTCTCCCGGAATATGTGGTAGTAGTGCATGATAGTGTGTGTGTGTGTGTGTGTGTGTGTGTGTGTGTGTGTGTGTAAGGGGAGAGGCTAGGACAAGGAAGAGGAAGAAAAGATCGCCCGCGGTCCGTGACCCGTTTGGTAGGGTACTGCTCCGGCATTCGCCTGGTGTTGATCGGAGAAACCATGGAAAACTACCGATTAGGGCAGCCGGTCGCTAGAATTCTCCTCCTGACAGCGACTGAATTCGACCTAGGCAAAAAGTATCGAAAATCCTGCCGCCGTGGGAGTGGGAACCTAGGACCTCGCGGTTAGAGGCGCTGCAGTGACATCAGTTGATGCACTGAGCTACCGCTCCCGGTGACAGTACGAGAGGGAGCAGTGGTTCTCTCGCAGTGGCGTAGCGTGGATCTCAACCGCCCGGGGCGGAGGAAAAGTTCGCCGCCCCTTATTTAGATACTTCAAATTTAAAAGACTAAAATATTCATGAATTGTAACGTACTTTTCGGAAAGAATCATCATCAGTATTGTGTATTGTACAGGTTACAAATAAAAAAGTCATGTGCATGTGTTTTACAAGCAAATAGTAGTATAATCGCTACACGTTAAGAAGTCACAGAATAAGTAATGAAAGATTTCGTGCTCATTTCAACCGGTCCGAATCGTAGGTGCGGGAAAAATACGAAATGACGGTTCAAATTTTTGAAATGGCCGCTCCTGCCGCCCTCTACCCTACGCCAGTGCTTTCGCGAGAATGGATCTGGGCGAAGATGTTTAGTGATGTGCGGGACGTACGTCCCGTTACGAGACTAATGATCTTAGCCATTGACGCGCCCGGAATCACCAATCAATTAATTATAATCTGTATTAACCCAATATCGACTGCAATGAAGGTGGGAGAGAAGGAAGAGGGAAAGGAGGAGGTGAAAGAGGAAGCCAGGAAGAAGAGGAGGAGCAGAAAGAACAGGGGAATAAAGTAATAGGGAACTGATGATGCAGGAAAAATCGAGGAAAAAGGAAGAGGGAATAGCACAGTAAGAGGGAAAAGGAGGACGAGAAAGACGAAACTATGAGAAGAAAATTGATGCAACAGCTGATATTTTATTACATAAACATCAAATACTCTGTGTAGAAATGTGTACTTTTCACTCACACGTTTTCAAGATTTCTTCGTTAACAGTGTTTGTCGTATCAGTTCTATTCTGAGATAATGGAGTACACTTCAAATCCCATTATATTTTTGAGAGGAATAGAATGTGTGCATTCATCGCATCTGAAGGCATTGAGAAATGGCAAGATGTTTCGTGTACGAGAATACCCTTCAACCCAGTTGGTAATTCGAAATACCTGCAACGATCAGTAACTCCAGGGTTGTGAGACATCATATTCAACTCAGTATTGTATATTTCCATCATTCGGTAGTCGCTCTCTGAGAGATGGGCATCTGGTGGCTGACTGAGCGCCTATTCCCCGCGCGCAACTCGTGCGGGCCCAGCAAGAGGTGCTCATAGCCTGTCGACGCACAAGGCGACATAGACAATTGTACAGAAAAGGAATGATCTGTTCTACAAATACATGGTATGTGTGAGCTATTAACACATTACGAAATATTAATTTGTGTGATAAAATGTGATAAAATAGTAGGTCTTGCAGTAATTTTTCGCACATAGTTCCACGACCTTTCTCCTTCTCTTTCTTTCCTTTATTTTTCTTCTTTCTCTGCTCCTCCTCTGCTTTCTGCTTTTATTTCTTCACTTTTTTCTTTTGTTCCTCTTTCTTTCCCATTTTCCTCTTTTTCTTTCTTCTCCTCCTTTTCTTATTCCTTCTTTCCTTCTCATTTTTTCCGTCTCCTCTTCTTTCACATCTTCCTTCTCGTTAAAATTTTTATTTGAAATTAATTTAAGTTACATAAATTGCACTGAATTTTAGTTGCTATATCCTAATCGTTTAAAACCCGTTGTGTTGAAAAGATTTCGTGGAATTTACAGAAAGTGTGTTTTGCGTGTTGTTAGGGCCCACTGCGTTCGCAGATTCGCGAGTCATTCGCGCAAATGAGCGGCGCCCGCGCGATCGTTGGCCAATCGCGAGTTGCGTAGATTATCGTGGACATATCATAGTGCTCGGATGCGTCCAAAAAAGCTCGTGTTTTGAAATGGACGCTTTAAGAGTTTCAACCTTTGAGGAGCGATTGCACTTTGTCAATCGTTTATGGACTTTTGATTGACGTGTGACGTAATTGTGAGATGTGGATGCATTGGATTGGGCAGGTCACACATTTGATAAGTTTCGTTTCAAAGTTGAAACTATTCCCAAGTACGCTTATTTCTTTTCGTTGAGTTTGTACGTAACCATGCATTGGGTTTTTTCTCTGTTGCAGTGGTATAGTGAACTTCTGGAGCGAACATTTTTAGTTCACTTTATCAGAGGTTCACTGCATCCGATGATGCCAAAATTAAATGGAATTTCTTGACAATGATTAATTTTATTAATGTAGAGATACTGCACAATACATTAACATACATTAAGTATGTTGAAATGGAAATTTCAACAAACTTTTTTGACTTTAAAAAATCGATTATTTTCAATTGTTTGCTTCGTACATTTTCATTAGTAATTGTTCTAGATCATGCTCGAGTTCGTGAACGCGATATGTGTGTGCCCGCGCATGTGTGTGTGTGTGTGCCCGCGCATGTGTGTGTCCGCGCATGTGTGTGTGCCCGCGCATGTGTGTGTGCCCGCGCTGTGTGTGTGTGTGTGCCCGCGCGCGTGTGTGTGTGCCCGCGCGTGTGTGTGTGCCCGCGCATGTGTGTGTGTGTGTGTGTGTGTGTTGGCGCGCGCAAGAAAATATTAGAAAATATCATTCTAAGCAATATTTTATTTTAATACGTAAAATGTCATTGAAAAAAACGACTTGACACGTGCGTTTGAAGGCAGTTGCGTGGACTGATCCTCCCTTGCTTGTCTGGGCGTTTCGGCTGCGTCTCCGCGCACTAGCAGCAACATCGGCAGCGCGTGTTCGCAGCGCCATCAAGAAGAAAGCTCCTCAGCGAGGCCGCGTCTTCGCGTGTTCGCGCGCGGGGCTCCTCTCCAAGGTTTACGACGCCCGCCACACAACACACGGCGCCCGGCAGCGACGCCGCCACCGCCGATGCCTCTTTGCCTCTTCCATCGCCCACCGCCCACCACCTACCGCTCTGCGTTCACTGCTCACCACCACCTAATGTCCATCGCTCATCACCATCCGCCCGGCGTCCTCCACCCTCCGCCCTCCGCTCTCCACTCTCCACCTTTCACCCTTTACTCTCCGCCCTTTGCCCCGCCTTCTGCCCTCACCCCTCCGTCCTCCGCTCTCCATCCTCCACACTTCGTCATCCACCCTCCGCTCTCCACCCTCCACCCTCTGCCCTCTGCCCTCACACTTCGCCCTCTGCTCTCACCCTCTGCCCTCTGCCCTCCGCCCTCTTCCCTCCACACTTCACCCCCCGCTTTCCACCCTCCACCTCTGCCCTTCACACTTCGCCCTCCGCTCTCCACCCTCCACCCTCTGCCCTCTGCCCCCGCCCTCTTCCCTCCATTTCACCCTCCGCTCTCCTCCCTCTGCCCTCTGCCCTCCGCCCTCTTCCCTCCACACTTCGCCCTCCGCTCTCCACCCTCCACCCTCTGCCCTTCACACTTCGTCCTCCGCTCTCAGCCTCCACCCTCTGCCCTCTGCCCTCTGCCCTCTGCCCTCGCCCTCTTCTCCACACTTCGCCCTCCGCTCTCCACCCTCCACCCTCTGCCCTTCACACTTCGCCCTCCGCTCTCCAGCCTCCACCCTCTGCCCTCTGCCCCCGCCCTCTTCCCTCCACACTTCGCCCTCCGCTCTCCACCCTCCACCCTCTGCCCTTCACACTTCGCCCTCCGCTCTCCACCCTCCACCCTCTGCCCTCTGCCCCCGCCCTCTTCCCTCCACATTTCACCCTCCGCTCTCCTCCCTCTGCCCTCTGCCCTCGCTCACTACCCACTGGTCATCGCCTACCGCCCTCCTCCCCGGCTTCCCTCTCACGTCTCCGTTCACGTCCTATCTCTCTTTGTCCTCTTTCTCCCCCCTATGTCATCCCCTTTCTCCGCCTTCCCGCTCCATCCTCCACGTCTTGCCCTCTTCTCTTCGACCTACGCCCACGACCTATCTCCCACAGCCCACTGCCTATCGGCCTCCGCTCTCCCCTCTCGCGTCCTCGCGTTCCCCTCTCCCTCCTCCGCCCTTCGCTCTCTGCCCTTCGCTTGCCATCCTGCCCCTCGCTATCCCTTCCCAAGTCGCCCAATGCCACCCTTCGCCAACCATCCACTACCCACCGTCCTCCTCTCATTGGTTCAACAGCCCCATTCTTCATCCAATTCCACCACCGCTACCGCCAACGGGCCATCGCAACCGTTACTGTCATCTTCATTGCCACTGTCGTCACCGCCGTCTTCATTGTCACTCCAACAACTTCCAGCAGAGGAAATATCACCACCATCACCACCATCACCACTAACAGAGCCTTCTCCCACAGCCATAACCGGCATTCCCATCACAGCCGTCGCCATTCATGCGCTTCTTCAACCACCACCCTTCCATCACCTTCTCCGCTGCCGTTGTCGCCGTCTCCTTTTCTACGAACAGCGCCCAGAGAGTAAAGACGCGCTCCGAAGCGCTTTTCCCACAATCACGCTGCCTTCGGCTGCGCGTGCTTTGCATGCCGTGAAAGTGGACTCTTGCAAATTGCAGGTGCATTTTCGTGCTCCCCTTTAATGTTGTGAATTATTCCCATTGCGCTGTTCGTTAACAACTTTCATAAAAAGCTTTCATCTAGTATTTACGTATTATAAATTACATCGTTTTTATATTTTCTGCTATGTATGCATTTGTGATGCAAGTAATGTAATTTGTCACATTATTGACCATAATACATGTCGCTTGAGTTAATTATGAGAACGTTGCACCTTTTCATGATCAGTCGTAGTGTGTACGCGGAGATTTAAAACTTTTACAATATTCTGAGGAGATTCTACAATGATATTTTAATTACTACACCATAGTTGTTACACATTCCAATGATTACTCATGTAATCTGTGACACGGGAGATGGCGAGATACGGCGCTGACCTACCTAGGCTTTTGGAGTTATTCCTCAGCAAGGCACCCTCCACCAGCGTGGCACCGCCCCAGCTGGGACACGCTGAAAGACCCCGACGGGTCTCCCGGCATGTGAGGTTGTGTATAGGTGCTGGCCCGCCCACCATAACAGAATCAAACGAAACTAGTTCCAGAAATTTTAATTTTAAAACTAATTTATTACCGCCCATATACAATTTTTTTAACGCTCATGTTCACCAAAAAACGGTTGATGGGCTGGCTTGATATCAACCTCAATGTTTTCAAAATTTTCTCAAAAATGGGTTCAAATTTTTTGAATAAAATTTGTTCTCGGATAGCGTAAAAGACGCTTAAGAGTATATTGCAGGTCTCATTTTTGATGAAATCGCTGAGTTTTTGAAAATTGGAGGAGTTCAATTTTTTTAAATGAACACTTTTCGCGTAATTTTGTGTGTAATACAGACAATTTTATGTTTTAAAGCAATTATTTTCCCAAAAGCGACTCTATTTTTTTAAAATTGCGACTCGTGTGTTTCAAAGACAAGAAAATGGTGCTAGTCTCATTTCCGGCGAACTCTGCATTTTCGATTGATTGATTGATTGATTTTTCGTGTTTCCGGCGCGTCAACTGCTTCGGTCATTAGTCCCGTTAGTGTAGTGCATGTTGTTTCTCGGGCGATGGTGGTGATCTTCCCCCGCTGGATGGCGAGATCCGGCGCCGACCTACCGTCGGCTAGTGGGGTTTCCCCCTAACCAGGACTCTCCCACCAACGGGGCACAGCCCCAACCGGCACAAGCTCTAAGCTCCCGACCGGTCCCCCGAAATATGTGTTGGTGTAGTGCATGTTGGAGTAAGTGTGTGCAAACGGAGAGGATAGGACAAAGAAAGGAAGGAAAGATCGCGCGCGATCCGTGGCCCGTTTGGTAGGGTACTGCTCCGGCGTTAGCCTGGTGTTGATCGGAGAAACCACGGAAAACTACGATCAGAGCAGCCGGCCTCTTGAATTCTCCTCCAGACAGCGACTGAATTCGACCTAGCTGAAAAGGTAGTGTTGAAAATCCTGCCGCTGTCAGGACTGGAACCTAGGACCTCCCGGTCAGAGGCGCTGCAGTGACATCAGTTGACCTACCGCTCCTGGTCTGCATTTTCGAAGATTGCAAAAATTTAACATTACTAAACTATAAAATTGATTGTAGAATTTTTTAATTTATACAAAATCCATTAAAAAATCAACTCTTTAAGAAAGGTTAGTTACAAATTAAAAAACGAGAATTTGCGTAATTTGTGCGTGAAATTGATACAATTTATAAAGCAAACTTTGTCTCAAAAAACGCTCTAAATTGTTTCTTGAATTTTTTCCACGGATAGAATAAGTAACACTTTAAAGAATGAATCAGGTCTCATTTTCGATGACCTCTCTGAATTTTCGAAAATTTCAAATTTATAAACAACGCGAGAATGAATGTGCTATTCTAGGAGCACTAGTTTTTAAATCTAACCTCTCGTCTCTTGGGAACTAATCGTCACACCCCTCATAAGAAACAAGCATTATCCCCTTTTTTCGTACCAGAGACCTTCATCGTGAGTTTTTTGATCCAAAAAGGGATGTATTTTTTCTGCAGCACTACAATATATTCTCTATTCATAAGTCGTATACGAGAAAGTAAACAGCTCTAGTGTTGTGAGGATTGCCTGAGTAAGAAGCTGTACTGTGGAAAGCGTGGCAATGCACTATGCCTTCTTGAGAGAAACGCCAATGCAAGTTTCCTGCTCGTTGATTTGGGAAGTACATGACCCGACCAATACTCTCTCCTGAACTTGTCGCCTCCTTCCTAAGTTCCTACTTTCCACGGGCTCGGGAAGCTGCCATAAAGACCTTCAATTCAGGAACGTTATTAGGGACGTAAATCCAACAGTAATGTCGAATTATCCTCAATGGTTTTCCCTCGGACCACGTGTGTGAACATGTACACTTCAATTGGCGTCATTAACACCAATAACTGATCTGAACATCTTCAAACACGGATGTATTTATAGATTCTTCTTCATATAAAAGCTCATATGTACTTCATAAAATAAATACATACTGACATCGTAGAATATAACTGTCTTTCTACTAGTGATTTGAAATATATTTTATTACTGTAATGCAACGTTTCTGTTTGGTAATATTCAAGGCAAGTAACCAATACATACATTTAAGAGTTAGCTATGTTCGTAGCGTTTCCTGTTTACAAGTAGTAAAATTTATTGGTAGGTTCTACATAGAACAGGGTGAAAGTGAATTTAATACTCTTGCCTTTGCTTTTTCTTTTAATGTATTTTTTTTTCATTGAACATAATGAACTGTGTTTCTTGATCAAAAATATTCAGTAATATATAGATCTTCATTAGTGTTGTTGTTGTTGTTGTTGTTGTTATTATTATTATTATTATTATTATTATTATTATTATTATTATTATTATTATTATTAAGTCTCGGAAATCATCCGTTTTTTTCAGGTGTGTGGGGCTAACTTTGTCACATCAGATACTATTTGACATGTTTACAAGATGATAGATTTTTCAGTTTTAAGGATTATAGATTTAGGATTTAATTGTAATTTTTGTATATAGTTTTTCAGATTTTTATTGACTAGCTAGTTTCTGTAATAACAAATGGTATAACTTCAGAATTAAGACGATATATTTCTCTGTATTCTATGGTGAAGGGGGTATATTTGATTTTTTCTCTTTTTGCCTTATCAATGTTGTCATCTGATGGATGCTTGATATCAACGAATATCATAGGACTTTGTTTAATTATTGTTTTCCAATACTGTCTTGGCTTTATACGTATAGTATCAGGTGATATTAGACCACATTTCACTGCAACGGCTTGATTGATGATGTTTTTGCTTTAGTGTCGGATTAAGAATTCTCTGTTTGTCAAGTTTCTGCATGACGTTTATATGGTCTATTGATTCTGGTGCTTGGTTCCATATCCTACATTCATCTCGGGCATCTGTTTTTTCAATGTTTTCATTCAATATAGATGTTGGTAGTAATCACCTAATCTTGAATGGCATGGATAAATCCTTGAGTCTCCCCAAATAGAGGCCCATCCCGAAACCAACATATCGACGCGTCCTTATCTGCATTTTCCAGGGAATGGGGGAAATTACCGGGGAGAGTTTTGGACTTCTATGATCGTATTCTGTCATCAATGGTGATTACATTCGGAGAGTTGTCTTTATCCTCCAAATTAAATTACTCTTTGTGACAAATGGAAATGGCTGTGCACATCTCTAATGGTTAAGATAGAAAGTACATTTTTAATTATGTCACTTGTTTATTGTCCAGGCTTTAAGGTCTAAGATGCTACTTCCTCCTCTTTTTCTGGAAATGTAGAATCTTTACACATTACATTTCGGATGGTGGATTTTGATTTTAGTGAACATTGTGTGTACGAGGGTATTTATATTTTCCAAATCCGTTTGTAATGAATGTATTTCGCCGAAAGAATACGTCAGTAGTGGGATACATCATGAGTTGATGGCTTTAATTTTGTTTTTAGCAATGAGCTCTGTTTTGAAGGCGAGATTTGTACATGTTCTATATGTGTTGTTCATTTGGTTTTCTATCATTTAATAATATTTGCCTGAATTCTAAATAATAATAATAATAATAACAACAACAACAACAACAATAAAGAGAAAACGGAGAAAACCGAACAAGAAATAAGTTTTAAGAACAAACCTAGTATGCAAGCGCTTAATCAGGCTAGATCGGGAAGTCCTATATTTCATAATCGCTCCTACCTTGAGATGGATCCCTATCCTATCTTGATATGGCCCGATGGATGAAAATGGTTTGTGGAAGTTTTTTCGGATTGTTAACGTTGCCCTTGCCTCTCATTCCCCCTTTGCCCCATGTCATTGATCATAATTCATTTCGGCAGCCCAACTTTGATGCGTGATAAATTGAGGATTAAGAGATATTGAATACACATTTGCAAGATATTGCGAGGGAAGGTCGTGTGTGGTGCATAGAATGAGTAATAGAAGAAGAAAAGGTAAATTTCCAGGTCGTGGGTTTTTCAGCGGTGTCGTCATCTGCCTTCTCCTGGAGTAAAGGCCTCTGGGCGGCGCGCGGAAGGTCGCGGGCGCCGCCCCAGGACCGAAATCGAAGGGCGAAGAGGGGGGCGAGGCCACGCCGCATTCTGGTCAGGTCCACTCCCGGCGCCACCGCAGGCGGGATGCACCTCCGATCGCCCGACCTCGTGCCACGTGCATCCATTCGCTTCTTCCTTCTCTTCTTTTTATACTTCTCCTTCTCCTTCTTGGCATCCTCCTTGTTCTTCTTCTTCTTCTTCTTATTCTCCTCCTCGTCTCACTTTTTCTGTTTGTTTACTTCCTACTTCTCTTCCTCTTCCTTCTCCATCCCCTCCTTTTCCTTCTCCTCCTCCTCTCAATTTTTGTTCACTGCCTACTTCTCCTCTTCCTTATCCTTCTTTTCCTTCGATCCTTATCCGCCTGCTAACAACCGAGTTATGGGAACTGATTTTTGAAATTTCTCAACAATTTTATAAAATAATTACATGTACGAGTATGTACATTTGGCTAATTTTCTACACCACATGTGTATTGGCTGACAGGAAGTTAGAGCAGAATGTAGTAATTTTTACTACATGTAGTTTAAAGTAAATTCGAATCATTACATCCCAATGTTATGATTCATTAGGCACAAAAATGTACTTGCTTCAATACTTCTGCAATTTAAAGTGTCGATCAGCATGACATATTACAATAAAAAGTAACCAGTATTAAATTTTCAATTTCCTATTCTCTTCTGTTGCTTGTTGGGAACGACAAAACCTAGACCGTTTTATGCACGAGCACGTTGATTATCTCTTGCACGTGTACATTTTTCCTTCTGCATTTCTTCCTTTTATTCCTCTACCCACGCACATCCATACTCCTTTTTCCCATTGGTCACTCTCTTTATTCCCCTTGAAAACTGG
Source organism: Teleogryllus oceanicus (assembly GCA_964035755.1). Classification (NCBI taxonomy): domain Eukaryota; kingdom Metazoa; phylum Arthropoda; class Insecta; order Orthoptera; family Gryllidae; genus Teleogryllus; species Teleogryllus oceanicus. The sequence goes on along the minus strand of CAXIVR010000011.1, from coordinate 20,955,617 downwards.
AAGCTCTGTCTTCCTAATTTGGAATTGCTCCTCCGTGCTGTGTGCCTCCCTTTCGTCTTTCGCCAGTCCGCTCACCTTGCCGTTGCTGGACCGTTGCACTGATCGGCGGCGGCGTCGAGCTGCTCACCTCGGAAATCGGCGAGAAAGCGGCGATGGGGGCGGCGGCGGCCTTCGCGAGCGGCCCGCGCTCCGGTCGGGGGGTGGGGCAGGGGGAGGGGGTTACGTAAAGCGGGCAGCGGGCGCGAGATGTCGAGCGCGATATACGTGGGCCGCCGACTGCACTTTCTAGCCGCCGCCCCGCCCCGCCCCTCGCCCCTGACACCGCCCCCGCCATCGCCTCCGTCGCTGCTCGCAACACCACCCGCGCCTCCGCGAACGGAAAGGCTGCTTCGCCGCTTGCGGCCCACGCCCCGGCCGTTCGTCAGCTGTTGCGGGCTGGGCTGCCTGTGGAAGCGGCTGCATCGCCATTACGAGCTACGCCTCTACTTGGTAGGCTTATTAGCGGAATCGCCCCACGATCTTTACCTTTTCCTCTTTCTTTTTCCGGTTTTTTCCCTTTTTTGCGTCCTTTTTCTGGTTTCATTCTTTTTTCTTTTCCTTCTTCGTCGTCCTTTGTGCCATTCATCTTCCACTGCTGCATTTTCTTCATCTGATTCTTCTCCCTCTTCATCTTTTTTCTTTGAATTCAATCCCTTTAATGAGATGTTGACGATGATGTGAACAGATACTTTTCATCCTCATCCACCTCCTTCTCCTCCTCTTCTTCTTCTTCTTCTTCTTTCTTCTTCTTCTTCTTCTTCCTCCTCCTCCTCCTCCTCCTCCTCCTCTTCTTCTTCGTCGTCGTCGTCGTTGTCATCTTTTGTGTCATTCTTCTTCGTCGTTGTCGTCTTTTGTGTCATTCTTCTTCGTCGTTGTCGTCTTTTGTGTCATTCTTCTCCGTCGTCGTCGTCTTTTGTGACCTTCTTCCTCTGCTGCCTTTTCATCATCTGATGATCTCTCTTTTCATATTTTTCTTCATCCAGTTCAATTCCTTTTACGAGATGTTGACGATGAGGTGAACTGTTACTTTATATTCCTAAACAATTTTGGAATGATGACTAACAATTGATTACATGGTCAAGAATATTTGATGTTACTTTCCATGCGTTAATCATAAAGTGAGGACGTCAATACCTTACGCAGTATTCGAATACAGAACCTTGTCTCGGCTTATCTAAAGACTGTCTTGCTGTTGGTTCTCCACTTCAAGTCTTTCTTTAGACTTCCTCCTATTGTGTATACGCCACACCCTTTTCCACGGTCTCTTGCCACTGAATCGTTTGACTAGTTTTCCCTCCATTGCCACCTTCTGCGTTTGCGCACCCTTGCCACCTTTCTTGTTTGTGCTCCCGCCTCTTATGCTCATTGGTTTCCAGAGCGCCAAACCGCCGTTGCAACGGCCTTCGCCGCGAGTCCACTTCTCTCGCGCCTTCAGTCTGAGCTGCTCCGGCCGTGGGCCGCACCTGGCCGCTCGCTGCAGAGTGGTGCGCTGCGACGCGGTAGTCAACAAGCGTCCAGCCACGAGTATTTTTTCACTATACTTGGGTTTTCGTAACGTGGCGGATGACATTAGGTTAATCTTGCACCTCCCGCCTTATAAAATGAATCTTTTTAATTCCTTCGCGAGCGTCCTTCTCAACGGGAATCATGGCCTCAAATATGTGCTTATCAGTGTTAGAATGATTCATTTTATAAGGCAGGTGATGTACATATGACCGAAGGTCATCCGCCACGTTACGAAAACCCAAGTATAACTCCTAAAACATTTATTCATTATATGTCCCGTAAAGGGCAGTTGGCCTCAGCTCCGTTAGATCCTGGGGTTGGTACTTGGTCACCCAACCAGGAACCCGCGATGTCTCAAATTCGCTTAACTTTCGTGACTTCACGTAGCTAACGAATTGGGCTAGCGACGCCGGTTTCGCGGTCGTGACCTTTCAGTAGCACCATCCCAGCATTCGCCAGGATGAGCGAGGTAACCACGAAAACTCGGTCAGGATGGCCGGCACGGAGGTTGAATCTGGACCTCCCGAATGCGAAGTCAGCGCGCTACGACCTGAGCCAATTCACTAGGTAGCTAAAACATAGTTACTCCTAATAATGTGTGGAATGCGCGTATTGAATTGAGTAGAAAACTTAGGCAATAATTTCGCGAAGGACGTGAGTCAAGACAAGCCGTGTCTGTACTTTGGTGGAAAATAAGTTGTAAAACTATTCATTTGCAGGACTCAGTATATTTAATGATAGAGGTAGGGGCTGAAGGTCAAAGCCTTACCGTGGAATTGGAAATGCTCGAGAGAAGCGAGTGAAGTTGTCCAAATTAAATCGGCGATTTTCTTGCTAAACTTTTATTCAATTACCTTAACGTGTACAACCTTTTAAATCAGTAACCATTGAACAGCTGATTTCACACATGTACCATTTATGAATTTTCTTTAACTATTTATCAAAGAACTCCCAGTTCCTAGACAAATATGCAGCGGCCTCCAGCCTGGCCATCTATTCCACTAATTGAAAGCTGTCTCTTCCGTTGTTGCTCCCTTCTGTTTTCTTCATTGCTTCTGCACCTTGCTTCTGCACCTTGCTTCTGCACCTTGCTTCTGCACCTTGCTTCTGCACCTTGCTTCTGCACCTTGCTTCTGCACCTTGCTTCTGCACCTTGCTTCTGCACCTTGCTTCTGCACCTTGCTTCGCTTTCCGGTTCAGTCTTCCCTCGCAGCTGCGCTGGCCGTGTGCAGCTCGCGGCCTCCCGCTGCCTTCCCCGAGGCGGGCTTTGCTTTGCGGCGCGGCGGGTGGCGAGCGGCCCCCGGTCGCAAGCGGAAACGCAGCCGCCGCTGAGGTGACCGGCTTTTTGCGCGCGTCAAGGAAAAGGACACTTGCCGATCGTTTCTTTTTTTCGCGGGCCCGCCACCTGCGCCGCGCGCCGCTGCGTAAGCGCCCAATCACACAGCTATGCGGCGGTAAACGCACACCTTGCCGTTACGTTGCTCCCCCACCCCCACCCCCAACTCGCCGAAACTTTTCAATGAACTGTTTTCTGTAAAATATTATATAAAAGACTGACGGTGATGGAATGAACGACTTTTTAAGCGGTGATAATTTAGTTAAGTATTGTAAATGGCGTAATTCATCAGGCGGTAAGCATTCATTTATAAAAACTCAACGGAATAGAATTTTTTTGAATATTAGGAATAAAATGTAAAAAGAATAATTAAATTTTTAAAAAAATTAATTGCTTATGAAATATTGAGTTTTTATGTATTTTTTTTGGTTAAATTTTAAATTTGCACATTATACTACTTCACTGCACAGTATCGAGTTTTTGCCAAATAAATGCGTAAATAACTTTCACTTTTTAAATTTCTGAGATTCTTATCACTACACTGCGCCTCACTGTACTGCGTAGAATAAAACTTTCTGTGTGTGAGGGTCGTTTCTTTCTAACTGCATATGAATATGTGACCTTTTCCTTCTCCCTCTACACGCGTGTACCTCATTTGTGTTAAAGAAGCTGTATCAATACGAAAATGGTAGTTGAAATTCTGATGCCAGCAGTGTGTTTCTTGCTCGATATCCTTCGTTCCGTCGATTATATAATTATCTGTTTGCATGTAATTTCGTTGAAAATATTGTATTACAGACATTTAAAATAAGTTATGTATATTAATCTTGTAATTTGCTTACAGGATGTATGGTCGCGGAGACTTGGTACTGTGATCCATAAAGTCTGCGAATTAGTTGTTGAAACAAAGACGGGTCATGTTAGAATGCATTCTTATCCTTGTGATAGTGATATATGGTTTCTAGCTTGTTTTATCTTAACACAATTAAGTTCATAAAGCTGAATTGAAAAAAAGTTAATGGCGTTTCAGTTCAAGAAATTATCCACACATTTTACAAATGTCATTTAAAACTCCTGGCAGGGTCAGTGCTCCTACGACCCGGAAAATGAAATTAGTGACTCTTATAATCTTTATTCCTACTATAATTATCCTGAGTAATTCGCACTTATTACTTTGGGTAATATATAACAAACTGGCAAGAAACCCGCGTTTTCATAACGCAACGAGTGCTTTCTAAACAGTATGGTTGAACCTACCCGTGCGAACTTTGAGTGTGTGATTATGAATATGTGTTTGTGTGAGTGTGTGCATGCGTGTGTGAATGTGTGTAAGTATATCTGCATGTTATATTGTCTCTAACATCTCTTATATTTCACAAATTCATTTGAAAGTGAACCTTAGTAGAAGTTGTATTCAAATAAATAAATTTTCCTAAAATCAATCTTTTCAAATAAGTTTAGTAAAGACAAAATATATTTGTATATCATTCCTATAACAGAAAAAAATATTTAATACGCTTCCTTGAAGATGCAATTTGGTTTTCAGAACGGGTAATCTAAATTAATCGTAAACTAACGTTTATCTACATTAATATTACGAATTACTCAAACTCCTGAGATCAATTAATTTATTTTATCATGAGACAAATCAAAACTGATGATTGTTGTGCAATTGGTTGAGGAGACATGAGTTAAAGTCTGCTTCTGATTTTTGATTTGTTTTTCTTAGATATTTGATTCTTAGTTGAGATTTTTTTGTATTTCGAATGTAACTTTTTTATAGGCTCTTTTTCTTTGCATTAAATTACAAATATTTCGCTGGAATTCTAGAGTGTCAAGCTTTTGGCAAAAACATCAATTTGCACCATTACTATTTGACTTTTTTGCATATCCAATCAACTTTATCCTTCCTGTAATCGGAAGTTTCCGCATATTGCAGGTTGGTATTATAAACCTTGCTCTCCATCCCATTTCCTGTATTAAACAATTTCAGTAAAAAAGTATGGTTTCCGAATCGTTGATCACTGGCATTAACATATTTCCTTCAAGGTCACACGTAACTGAAAAACTATTGACAACAAGTCGATTATTTGCGTATGAACATACAACAATTACGTCAACCACCAAAAAGAGTGGAAAATAATGCTCTCCTGTATTCCTAACGGACATCTGTTGAAGTCAGATGTATGTACACTCAACAACCTGCTATACCCACATAACATACACCTACCTACACTAAAAAATGCTACAGAGAAGAGATTAATGAACTAGAATTTCTCAGTTTTAAATTACGTGGTATCGTAAGCGATATTTACTATTCTGAAACTTGACATCCGTCGCCCCTTTCATAACGACCCGTTAACGAGGGGTGAATGTCCTGTCAGTAGCCAATTTAATGACCAGGATCTTAACCATTTCCTCGCTTTGCAGAGCATTTACTTGAGCAGCCTTGAGGGCCTTACATAACATTTCAAGTTCAACGCTTTGTATAAATGCTGGCAGGTGCGTTTTTTTCCCTTCGCTTTCTCTGTTTTCACGACAGAGGGAATTCCCGTGCTTCACAGCGGGAGCCAGCATTCGGGGCGAAGATGGAGATCGCTCCCAACTCGAGATCTTTTCGTAGGCTGACCCAATTAGTAGCTATTGTTTCGCTGGGAAGAGAAGTACTGATATGAAATATTATTTTAATGAGGGGAAAACATGTATTCGATGTGGGTCAGTAGAAGGCTGGACCTCAGGAATGTTCCGTTGTAATGTACAAAGTCAAGGCAAATATAATTGCACACATGAACACTTTCGATTTTTATGAATTTGTGCTTGAGTGTGTTTGGATTCAGTTTTCATAGAGAATGCACTTTTTGACTGATACTCTCGAGAATTATTCGGCCAAATTAAACTCTTTTCAGAGGTCTCTTTACTCTTCACTACCGACCTTGTATATTTATAAAAAGTAACGTCACCGTATGTTTCAGAGAGAAAGCCACCAAGTTGTTTAAGATCCAAATTAAATGGAGTATTTTTGTATCGAACCTTGGTTTAAAAATAAAGATTTCAAGAATTTGTTTAAATGATAAATAGTGATTACAAGAATAACTGTAGAATAACTGTATAGTATTAGAGCGAGATACTCTGTTTATAATATTTCTAATTTCCAATGGACCCAGAAATGGAAATAAACTTTTGTAGTCTCCGGCTATGTAAAAGGTGTCTATGATTTCGTTAGATACCCCGGAAAAATTAAAAAACAATGAAACAGTTTCTATTTTAAGTGAAAAATCCAAATATCTAATTGTGTTATTCCACCTACTCTCATACTGAGCGTACCGACTGAATTTTTATACATATTGCCCCAATCCTTAACACAGCATGTCATATGTCTTAAAGATTTTAAGGAACAGACCGCTTGTCATTAAATATTTGCTGTTCGCGTGTAGTGTTATTGAACAGGAACTTTTTGATTTGCTTGATATACAAAGAACTGTTGTTTTATGTATCCGTAGTATAGACTGTACTATCCTATTGTAGTATTCGTGAATAATTGTTTTGTGAAAACATCTAATTTATTGTAGTATTATACGATAATATTTTATTTTTTCTTGTTGTGGAGCACTGTGGGTACTGTTTTTGAAAAAAAAAATTGTGTGCTTTTGTTCAGCAGCATTATTTCTGCCCAGTTAAGTAATTGTTTTACACCACATTGACAAATGTATGAATAATGTAAATAATAATGAGGATTTTTTGTTATGAATGTTGAAAATAAATTGAAATTAAGACTATCTTATGAGTATATATTATTTTCTGGAAAGATTAGGTCCTTTGATTTTAAGGAATTTTTTATACAAAAAAATGAAATTTGTTAGGTCATGAATGACAATTTTCATTAAAATCTGTGCAATATGTAAAAAGTGATAAGAATTTTAATAAAAATTGTCATTCTGAACTAAGGTCTAAGGACCTGATCTTCGCAGAAAATAAAATTGCGGTTTTTATTGGAAAACAGCATCTAATTTTGTTCGCCGCGACGCCTCCATAAAGCTAGCACCTCCCAACTTTCTCAAGTCAGCAAAAATTTGCACCGTAATTTTTGTGGTAGTTTCAGATACGAAAATAAAATTTGCTTATTTTCCAAAACTGATGAAAAAATCACTCAAAAATTGAAAAACTTTGCTTTATTCACTTTTCTATTAACTCCAAACTACTCTACGAATATTGTTAAATATTTTGTTGATTGTTCAACCGGTAAGAGATGAGCATATTAAAATAATTTTTCATTGATTTTTGTGTTTTTTGTTGTTGTTTTTTCTCAAATATCAGTGGAAAATCTTTGAACCTTGTCAAATTTGTTTCAAACTTCAGCACTTGTATTAAGATTAAATCTTTAAAAATAGTTCTTTATTCTTATAAAGAAGCACTAACGTTAACGATTTCGTTTAAATAAAATTAAATAATGTATTTTGTTAATCTTCTCTGATGTAGCGCGTAACACACGGACATTAAAGTAGTACATTGAAGTAGTGCTTTGATAATGAAGTAAGAAATTGAAGTCTACTGACAGAAATGGCTCGTAAATAGAAAATTCAAGGACATTCGAGCTATTATTGTGGAATCTCAATGCAGTGTGCGTTTGCACTTTGTAGTACGTCCTCAAGGGCAAACATCACTTCCCAATTCCTGAGCAGAGGTAACGCCCAGCTGTGGAACGCTGACGCAATCTTTAGCTATCGTACTTCTTAAGATCACAGGCATTGTTAACTTAGCCGTTTGGGTGTAAAATATATAATAGTGACCGACACTTTACGTGGATTTATAAAAAAATACTGTTTTCTACGAAACGCCAGAACTTATGAGAAATCTCAAAAGATACAACTTCAACCTCAAATCAATCTCAAAAGATACAACTAACAAACATCTCAATTGATAGTAAGCAATAATAATGAATTGATACGAAGAACATTAATTCGTATTGACTTATTAATTACGAATATGATGAAAGATCTATTAGAGAACATGTAATTACATTGCAATTCTCACATGGTGTAATAACGTGTTGCACCCGATTATTAGAAAATCAAAGGGAACAGCGTTTTGACATTAATTAATCAAACAAACTGGTTTGTGTAATATTTTTTGTTTCCTTCGCTTTTATTGCCAGGTTTGGATTATTATTTAATATTATTATTCACACATCAGTTTTTCATCGTTATTGTCACTGATTTCAATAATGAGCACTATTGGTTTAATAAGGAGTGTTGAATGTTTCAGTTTACCGTAACTATTAACTCCCAAGTTTTTAAAATTTCAAAATTACAGGCCCTTTGCATTTACTTTTACCGAAGTACTGAAAGAGCTTACGTTGTTAAAAACACACAATGGTGAGACTAGTTTAATTATAAACAATATAATGTGGAATAAACAAAAATTTAAATTTATGTTTTAATGTTAAAAAGCGCCGACATTACATGAGGCTTCAACACCCAGTAAACCCTCAACCAAATGATTTTCCTACTCTTCCAACAACTTCTCAAATTCCTCACTTCAGTCAAAATTTCTACACATCCTCTCAACCAAAATAATAACAACTATTATAACAATAATGACTTCAATCTCGTCAATTATTTAACCCAACAAATAAGCAATTTCATAAATAATTTAATCCAGTCCTTCATGTCATTAATAATCAATTCAATAAAAAATTCTATGATAGAATCATTTAACAATAATTGCAACAATGGACACCGTACCACTCCTTAAGAATCTAACGATTCAAAATTGGAACAGTAACGGTATAGTACCTAAAAGACATGCTCTCATTCACTTTTCCATATCACATAAAATAGACATAGCTTGTGTTACTGAGACCCATATTGTTTCTTCTAAAATACTACGCATTCCAGGTTATAAGTGCTACAGAGCAGATCGCCCCAACAATACTTCAGCCGGCGGAGTTATGATCCTGATCAAAACTAACATTAGTAGTTGCCTCAGTTTCTTGCCCTTCTCGCCAGGAGTATAAACAATATCAGCGAAGGTTTCCCTCATGACTGGTGACTTAATAGTTATCTCGGCATATAATCCACCGAACAAATCCCTCCTTAGGTCACATTTTTGGAGACTTTTCTCTTCAAATATTTCCTGTATTTTGTTGGGTGATCTGAACGCAAAACACACGTCATGGGGTTGCAGAACCAATTCTTCAGACGGAATATATTTACACAATCTATGTCAAAATTACAATTTAAAAGTTATTGCTCCGGTCGATCCCACGCACTTTCCATACAATTCGAATTGCATCCCCGACATCATAGACATAGCCATTACCAATTCAAATATTCCATTAGTCCCTTCTCCATCTCAGAGCTGGATTCGGATCATAATCCGGTTATTTTAACTGCCAGCACAACTCGACCCATTATAAATAGTGTACCAAGTTTGAATACTCACAAAGTTAACTGGAAAAAGTTTCAACATCTCGCATCATATATCCTTCCTATTAAACAGTTAACAACGCAGTCGGAAATTGATGAATCCACCTTCATTCTGACCAATGCTGTTATCATTTCTATCCAAAATTCTTTCCCAAGCACTTTACAGACAACTCGCGCCTTAAACCATCCTCAGCTCCCGGAAGACATCCAAATACTGATAACAAGAAAGAACAAAGTAAGACGTCTTTGGACTAAACATAGATTACCTCACTTAAAATCAGAATACAATCACCTAATCAGACTTGTCCGCAACGCATTAGACTCACTCCACCTTGAGAAATACAAAAAATACGTTGCAGACCCAAATCCCACGATGGCTCCTTGTGGAAAGCTACACACAGGTTCTTAGGAACTAAATCAAACATTCCAATTTTGAAAAATGGCAACATGATAGCTCATAGCGATAAAGAAAGCCGAAATGCTCGCTGATTACTTTACCTCAACCTTCCAAACTCACAACATTCAGGCAGAATTTCATAATGAAGTCATTGAGTTTAATAGTTCCCCTAATTTCGACACACCAAGACGGATTCCTTTTATAACTCCCCAAGAAGTATATCATACCATTAAAAACTTGTCGGCAAGTAAATCACCAGATCATGATCACATCAACTCCATTGTTTTGAAAAATGTCCCCAGAAGCGCCATAGCATTTCTAACCAACATACATAACTCGGTGCTAAGGACAGGATATTTCCCGGAAACATTCCGTAAGAATTTCTGTACCAGAATCCAACAAAACCATGCCAACCCTACTAGTTACAGACCCATCATTCTCATTCCCATTTTGTCAAAAATTTTAGAAAAATTACTACTAAAGAGACTCCGTAAGTTATATCAAAACAACATTATTCCTCCCTTTCAGTTTGGTTTCTCCCCATGTCACTCCACAAGCCACCAATTTCTGCGTTTAACTGAAAATATTCACGAAGCATTTCACTCTGGCCATCATTTATTAGCAGTCTTCCTCGGTGTCGCTCAAGCATTCGACAGGGTCTGAAACGAAGGAATCATATATAAACTAAGAAAACTACGTATACCGAAATATTTAATCAACACCATATCCAATTTCATTACAGACCGCACATTTATTGTACAAGTGGGCTCAAACTTCTCTTCACCACGAAATAGTTCAGCAGGAGTTCCACAAGGTTCCCCGTTGTCGCCAGTCCTCTTTAATACATTCATTTCAGACATTCCAACGTACCCTAAAGCACACACTGCCCTTTGTGCAGACGATACTGTCATTTTTGCTTCTGACCAATATCTCAATACCATAAGGAATTTAATTCAGACACACCTCACGACTATTGAAACATGGTGCAGAAATTGGAAAATCAAGATAAATCCAAACAAATCCACATCCAAAGTTTTCACGCTACGATTTCCAGCCTTCCCACTCCCACTAAAATTTGACTCGGCAGTATTACCATGGTGCTCCTCAACCACCCCAGTCCGTTATCTAGGTCCATTTTGCTAATGTCCATTGTCCTAATGGACACCAGATTGACTTGGAAGGACCACATCACCTCCAAGATGAACGAAGCTAATAAGACGTCTAGGTATTCTTCGATCAGTAATCAACCGACACTCATAAAAGCTCCATTCTCCTCTCCTTATATATAAAGCCATTTTACGTCCATTACTTACGTACGCTTGTCCAGTCTGGTGCAATGCCGCCCCTACAACCATCAACAAAATCCAAATATTCCAAAATAGGTTCCTTAGAACTGCAGTTAACGCACCTTGGTTTATAAGCAACACTAACCTTCACAAAGACCTAGCCATAGAGCCCGTCATAACATACATCATTAAACTTTCCGCATCATTCATCCAAAATCTACCCTCAGTTACCGGTGCTTTCAACAACAAAATAGGTAAAGAGCATCCGTAGAAACTCGTCTCCGTAACCGACTCCGTTCCACATCTTCCTCCGGAAACTGACTGATATAAGATAATGAAATAAATAGTCCTCCCATAAAAAGTCAACAATATGTATTCCTCCACCTTATCATTCGCACTACTTCAATCTATATTTAATGGGAGACGGCCGTAGCCACCCTTTCGCATATTTACATCTGAAAATGCTCCTCCGAAGAACTGAAAAGCAATATGGCTGAGCGTTTTATAATCAGCTCACTCTGTTAAATAAATAAATTAAAAAACATCCAGTAAGCAAGAAATAATTCATCACATTTTCAATAGAAAGTAAATATATCTTCAAGAATAGAAGTAAAAGATTCATCTATATAGAGTATTCAACATATTCAGTGCAAATGTTTGTTGTTTCCTTTGAGGGCAGTCTCAAACTTGAGTTGGGCCGGGCCCATACTCCTCACGCTCTGGTCCACCTTGACACGAGTCTCTGAACTGAGACCACAATGCAGTCGCAGTTGCAAAACCTTTGGTGACTCCACAGATAGTGGAACTGGGACGTTGAATGGTGTCCAGTTTCCAATGGAATTATTTTGTGAAATTAACGAAACTAATAATTTTAATACAATAATTAGACCTATGGTTATGTCGCATTGGTTTGAGATAACAGTACAAGAATAGTGGTATAAAGTTGTGGTTTAAATACTCTCGTATTCATGGAAAACTAGGACTGAACTTTATAAATATGCTTGACATTTCCGTTTATATTCTCCTTCTCGCACTATGAACATAAGTCGTATTTTTCTATTTTTGAGATTGAAAGTTAGTTTATTTGTATATATCACTTCGTCTCAACTATGACAAAATTGTTACTTTAATCAAAAATGTAGCACTGAATTTTAACAGAAAGGCAATATGTTGGTGTTGAATATACATTATATGCATATTTACATTATTTCTGCTGACGGAAATGTAACAACACTTTATAGTCAGAGGGAGGGCAAATAGATTTCTCCTTTGCCTCTTGTAAGACAATGTGTGTCCAGAGAAAAATTGCTGATGATAATTAAATACTTTTACTGTTCCTTGAGAGGCCAGCTGTCATACATCGTAAGAGGGTCACGAGCGTCTTGTTAGAAGTACCGACTTCTTGTTAGCATGACGAAACGTGTTTTCAGATGAATAGATGTTGCAACGAGCATGGAGGGTAAAGGAATGAATACGGTCCGTACTTTCATGAAGGTCATTTAGAGTGTTATGAATTAGTCAAAACTCTTCGTGTAGCAGTTGTTTCATTCTACAGTTTATAGAATAATAAATTTAACACAAATATGGTGTATAATTATCGAAATGAGTAAAAACTGATTTGGCACCTACCCTGGCCTGCGCGTTCTTTAGACCGTCTCCGCTCAACCAAGTACGTCACCCAGAACAAACTAATTAACAACAAGACATTTTGTCCGTTTGTTCTGAGAAGGGGACGGATTTTAATGACATGTCATTTTTTTCTTTTCACTTTGGAACAACGCTGTTTGGTATAGAAATTAATTTTATATTATGACAAAAGGAAATGACACATTTTTATAAGTCTTTATTTTGCATTTTTCGTCGATTCGACTAATAAGTAATTGTTTACTTTTTCTCATTTTTAATGCATTTTTCACTGATTTCTTTGATTTCAATATTATTTTAATGGTACTTTCTTGAAATAATATTTACAAGATGCAAAAAAAAAGGTTTTCCAGAGAATTCCTGAAGTCTTTTCTAAGTCGTCGCTTATAAAGTGTAACGTCGGTCGTTGTGTAATCAAAGGTGCCGGAGACACCTATCAATCACCGCCATTATCAGTTCGCGCGATTCGGGATAACTAAAGACAGAGATTTCCTGCTAAAGAACAGTCCACACCAAAAGTTTGCGAGCTGAGTTCACTTAAACGAGTGGAAGAAGCCTCGATTACTTAAGTATCAAATCCATGAGTTTGATATGTCCTTCCTAATTGGGTTTGACCATATTTTTTAAGTCTTTGTTATTTGTTTTTAGGTCATTTTTAAATAATTTTATTGATCGTTTTTGGCGATGTTTTAGATCATCAAAATCCGCTCCCTAGTTATGAGGCAAAATACGCACCTCAACTTTTTCTTGAGATTGTGTGTTTCTTGAAAATGACGTACCGTCATTTCCATTGAACCATGCAGTTAAAGTGTGTACTGGCCTATGCCTCACATAGGGGGTTAAATAATAATATGTAATATTATCCGTTTTCTAATGAGTGTGGCTTTGAAAAGTCCTCACAGCCTCGCTTCGGAACCTCTTAGTCGAAGTTCCCCTGTGCGTATCTGTTTGTGAATTCTTGTGCTTTGTTAATTGATTGTTGGTTGATTGTGGAATTTGGGCAGCATTTCCTCCGATCCTTTCCCACCTTTTCAACCCGATCCTCCGCGTGACTGGTAGATTCTTTACCGCAAAATTATGCTTAAGTGGCTCGGGGCATCAATTGGTGTCACTGCAGTGCATCTGTCAGGGTTCTAGTGTTAGTCCCGACGGTGACAGGATTTTCGACAGTAGTTTCATAGCTAGGTAGAGTTCACCCGCTGCCTGGAAGAGAATTGTAGCAGCCAGCTGATCTGATCGGTAGTTTTAGTGATTTCTTCGATCAATATTAGACGAATGCCGAAACAATACACGAACAAACGGGCCACAGAACACACGCAATCTTTCCTTCCTATTCCTTGACCTATTCTTCCCCCTTACACACATTTACACTGACATGCAATACAACACCACACAAGACTAGAGAACAATCGAGAGCTTAGAGCTCGTTCAAGCTCGGCCGGTCAACCTCGATGCGGGAAACCCGCGAGGTTGGTCGGCGTCGGATCTTGCCACCCAGAAGGTGAAGATCACCGCCACCTTCTGCAATAAAAATGCTCTACACTTACGGAACTAAAAATCTTAGCAGCTGACGCGCCCACAAACACTAAACAATCAATCACTTTATTGCGAAATATGTTATATTTTCTTTTCTCGAATATTTCCCTGAAACATATGTCAATTATGCGCCAAGCTTATCAAAGGGACGGCATTTCTAATCCATACATTCGATGTGTGAGGAAAATAACCTTCTGAGACAATATAGCTCTGATTACCCTTCTGGCGGCGTCGCCCGACATATTGTCTCCTACGTGTGTGCATGTCGTTTATTTAACTTCCCACGGATAGGATTGCTACCAAGGTAACGTTATTAAATATAAAAAGTATTAATTGATATGAAATAAGAGTTTACAATTTAATGAAAAATAAATAGTGAATTAGTATGTAAATGGGTGGGGTACAGCAATAATAAACAGTGAACACAACGAAGTAGAGAGGGTGTAAAATTAATATAAAAACATTAAGACGGGAAATTGGAAACTGAAAAAACTGACAAAAATTTTATTAAATACCCAAAACTCATAGAGAAAATTAAAAGTGCAAGAGGAAAAATAGAAAACAAAAATATCTCAAATATTAAAAAAAAAATTCAAAATATTCATTGAAGGAGAAGAGAACGGGGCAAGAGAAAGGTATACCTTAGGACAGAGGGAAGGAAGGAAAAAAGAAAGTTGTCACGAGAAGTAATTTCATGTGACCCATAGTAGGATTTCGTCTTTATCGATTGTAAAGACAATATCAGCCACAACAACAATCCTGTCCGCATGCAAAACATGTTGCTCTCCACCACATTCGTAATGCTATCGCCCCATCATCCCATTAGCGCATTCCTGGGCGACGCGGAAGCGGCTGCGTGCGTGGTTCCGCGTGGCGGCCGCGCCGGGGCTCCGCATTGCGAGGCGGCGCGTTGGGGAAGGAGCTGCGCCGGCGGAAGCTTGGGCAACGGCGATCCGGCGCGCGATATGCACCCGGCGGCGCTGTCGATAGGCGGGCGGCTGGCGCCCAGCGACCTCGCGCCGACCCGCCCGCCTCCACCGCTCCACTGCCCCCAGCGCTCCTGTCCGGGAGGTCCTAGGTTCGAGTCCTGACGGCGGTGGGATTTTCGACACTAGCTTTTCAGCTACGTCGAATTCAGTCGCTGTCTGCAGGAGAATTCTAGCGGCCGACTGCTCTGATTGCTAGTTTTCCGTGTTTTTACGATCAATACAAGGCGAATACCGGAGCTGTTCCTAACAAATGGGCTACGGACCACGCGCGATCTTTCCTTTCTCTTTCCTGTTCTATCCCCAGTTCTTACACTCACACAACATTACTACACATTTCGGAGAACAAGCGGGAGCTTAGAGCTAGTCCAGTCTCTGGCCACTGCAGCGCCTCTGACCGGGAGTTTCTAGGTTCGAGTCGAGTGAGGATTTTCGACACTAGCTTTTCAGCTAGGTCGAATTCGGTCGCTGCCTGGAGGAGAAGTCTAGCGGCCGGCTGCTCTGATCGGTAGTTTTCCGAGGTTTCTTCGATCAACACCAGGCGAATGCCGGAGCAGTACCTTAACAAACGGGCCACGGATCGCGCGCGTTCTGTCCTTCCTCTACCTTGTCCTATCCTCTCCTCTTACAAACACACTTACACTAACATGCACTATACTACCACATATTCCGGGAGATCGGTCGGGAGCTTAGAGCTTGTCCCTGCTGGGCGGTGCCCGGCTGGTGGGAGTGTCCTGGTTAGGAGGAAACCCCACTAGCCGACGGTAGGTAGGTGCCGGACCTCGTAATCCAGCAGGGGAAGATCACCGCCTTCTCCCGAGAAAAACTTGCACTACACTAACGGGACTAATGATCGAAACAGTTGACGCGCCACGAAAAATCAATCAATCAATCCACCGCCCTCACCGCTGCCCCTGCCGCTGTCCGCAATCCCGCCGCCTCTGTCTCCACTGCCGCCCCCCCCCGCCTCCCGCTCTCGCCACCGACCCCACCGCCGCTGCCGGTGCATCACAGATTTAGTCATGAGAAATTAATTATTTTAGCTGAAATGTGAAATTGGGTTGTATGAAAAGGCAATCAAGCAGCAGTCCCATGGTGACGGCCATATGACAAACGTGGGAGTTTAAACTCTGCACTCTTGGAATTAAATCCCAACATTAACGACAGGGTCATACACTAATATAAATTATTACATTTACTAGTATATGGGTACAAGGTCTCCACTATTCTCCTATTACGACCAAAGATTATGAATGACCATTTATATGGCAATACCTCTATTTTATATTTTTAGAAGCTGCCTTTGCATTTATTATTAGATTGATGAGAAATAGAACACTAATCAAGGCTCACCATTTGCATTGAATTCATTCTTCTTTATAGGTTTTTTTCAGCCGACTGCCGGTTACCCTTTACGTCCCGATGGGACACATATTCGGCTGTACACTAAACACCAACACACTTGCGGGCTTTTCTGATTTGCGACCAGCAGAACGCGAGACCCTCCGCGACAACTCATACATACAAAGACGAGGACAAACAACCATGCCCAAGGCGGGACTCGAACCCGCAACCCTTCGGACCGAAGCGCTGAGTCGATACTCGCTCTTAGCCACCTCGGCCATCCAGGTCGGCGCATTGAATTCATTCTGAGATGAAGTGACTGATAATGAGTAACGATGTATGTCAGTGAAGAGGTAGCACCTCAGAGCGTGGGCGGTGGCGGAAATGTTAGGAAAACGCCGGGAAAGCGCGCGTTCCTGGACGCCGTCGCGGTCCGCCTACTTAATTGGATTCGCGAACGAAATCCACGCGTCAGCGCAGCCCCCTATTGCCTCCCCACCACCTCCACCTTACACTCTCCCTCCTCTGCCACTACCCTTGCTGCTGCCGCCTGTCGCCGCCACCTCTACTTCCTGCGCTATTCCCACAGTTAACGCGCACTCTGACACTCATGCGGACTCCGACGCCCACGCGCACTCCGACGCCCACGCGCATTTTTATTCCACGACTACCCTACACCCACGCCTACCCTACACCCACGCCTACCCTGACACCCACGCCTACCCTGACACCCACGCCTACCCTGACACCCACGCCTACCCTGACACCCACGCCTACCCTGTCACCCACGCCTACCCTGACACCCACGCAACCTGACACGCACAGCCACACCCACCTCCTCACCCTGTGTCACTGCTACCGCCTTCCCCTACGTCAACCCTACCTCCACCAGCTCCATCTCGGCCGCCTCCGCCGCTGCGAATGCAGTGACGCCCCCATCGCCTCCGTCGCTTGGCAGCTGCGAAGGCGCCGGCGCGGGGCGGCGGTGCATCGGGCGCGCCCATCCGCTTCCGTCGAACCACTTTCTAAGCGCCCCATGCAAAGCGCCGGGGGAAATTGTTTATCTGCATAATGAAGTAGCGACGTGCGGATGTGCGCAATAGGTCGTAGAAATTAACGACTTGCCTGGAGATAAGTGTTGGCAGATTTTTCTAGCAAGGGGGGATGTACATGGTAGAGAATTCTATGTCGCACGGGCAAACAGCTTTTGTTTAATCCGCTCCCCTGCCAGATGTGCAAAATATAGAGTAGATAATTTGATTGTGTTATTTGTCACCGATGTCTGTAGTTATTGCTAAGATATATTAATCTTGTTCAAGGATTCACTAACGGTTCTTTGACTAGTGACAAGTTGAGACTGACAGTGGTATATATAACTGACTTGGCCGTTGGTTGTCCCTTAACATTAATCTCTCAGCAGTAATTTGATGTAAATTTAATACGCTTTCGTTACAATCCACCTTCGTTTTCCAAAACTGATCTCTAAATAAATCTACTGACGTGAAAATCGGATATAATTTATAATTATGTAAGAATTAGCCCAGAAAAATCACGGAAAAAATTATGGAAATGGTAACGATCCTTTCTGAATTTCTAGAAAACGTTAGTTCCTCGACCCGTAATGATGAAGTATGAACAGCGTTCTCTCTTTGAAAGTGTAATGTTGAGTGGTGAAGCGTGGCGAAGGATGTCAGTCAAATATCAACAGACGGTTTTTAGAAACAGTGCAACATATTATTATTACATTTTGAATAACTTATCCCTTTGGATTGTCACCATCAAAATTTCAAAATAAGTGACTGAGAATCCACAAAATGATGTGCCAATAAAATCGGACAAAAATGTTAATTTATTGTAGTACGTAACAATAGACCATGTGTGTAAAATTGTCAGTTTTATACGTTGTTGATTGGATTGTAACATTCTACTTAAATAAATTCAAACGTTACTAAGTATTATAAATAAATGTTAGTTAATTAGCATCGTCTATAATTTTCTTACGTCTGAAAAATCTTGAGTGGGAGTTACACGTAATAGATATTTAAACAATCTATAAAATTTTTTGGAAACCAAGGTTGCGTGCTACAATGAGGAAGGGTCTACGTAATTTAATCGATTAATAATTTCCTTCATATACATTTATAAAAAATTGGAATTAACAAAAATTGTATTGTGAAGCAATTTAGAGACGGTTTCCAAATTTTAAAGCTTATTACATTTTAGAAGTAATTAGTAAATTAATACTTGTCAACAATGAAATCATGACTTAAGCAAGAAGAATATTGAGAATATTATTATTTTATTCTTAACATAAAGAAAACGCAAAATTGTGTCCTTGAGGCATAAATTAATACAATTATAACGTAGGAATAAAAATAGCACAAATATGCCACAAGCCAAATTCTGCATCAATTTGCATTCCGTCATTTAAGTCAACATCCGGCTGCTGTGCTGTGAAAACGCAGTTCCATATATAATTCAACGTAATTATACTAAGTTAGAGTTGGTGTCAATCTGTGACCTTCAATATCTACGTTCTTCCGGTGCTCTGAAATGGATTATGCAAACAGCAACTCGAGACGCCAAGCAAAACAGACGAGTCGGCTATACAAGTACAGCAATGGGGCGGAGCCAGGCGGCAGGATGCACGGAAAGGAGATGGAGCTGGCGTCGGAAATTTGCCCCAAGAATCCGATCACACATAATGTGACGTGGACCCTGACAGTACGGGGTAGGATTTTTTATTTTTTTTATTTTAAAATAAATTTACAATCTATTTTTTACAAAATAATAAGTAAATGTGATGTCTATTGTAGAATTATTATGATGACGATTAGTAGTGAAGGTATCCCATCGGTACTCTTCATCTTCTTCTTCGTACTATAACAAAAAGCAATTATTATTATTTTAGGTTGACAGCAATTGGAATTGATAATTTGGTGGTGATGATGTTTCAGTTACTTCTTGAGTATCTGTATGGGAGTTGTATGAGTGAGGTTCTGGTTAGACGATGGATATCTGCACTACTGTCAAGGAGGTTGAGGGTTAAGTGATTTGGATGGTTTTCATGACGCTGGATATAGTTTGAGCTGATTGATTCTATTCTTTCTAAGACAGTGGGCATTTTTAAGTCTTTGTGTAATGCTGCGTTTGGGATGAACCAAGGAATTAAAAGCAGATTGATATGTTAACATTTAAATGAGATCGTATAGTCCTTGGGTATATTTTGGGAAACATTGAGATACGACCATCTGACCATCCTCGGCCTGTCAATGTGTAATAAGTAGAATTAAGTGCAATAAGGAGTATTAAATGTTAACGTCATGTGACAGAATAAATGTAGTAAAGTTTGTTGTAATTTACTACCCAATTTTTGAGGCAGAGGAAGGTCTTGGAGCTTTGAGCTTGTCCCGCCTGGAGCGGTGTTCCGCTGGTAGGAGATACCTGGTTGGGATAACCCCGCTAGCTGACAATAGGTCGCCTATTAGCGCCGCTTAGTGGAGAATTTGAGAATATGGGAAGCGTGCATTGGAAGTATTTTTGCTGCATAGAATGAAGTTCGTATCCATTGATTTTAATGCAAATAAGACATTCAATTACTATTATTACTATTGAATAAATATTTAATAAAATTTTAAGTATACTTCGTCAACAAAATACCTGGGAGTTTTCTGGTGCACTTAAGTACTCCAAGAGCAAAAACTTCCATTTCATAGTTTTTATTTAAATTCTATTTCACTTTGCTGGTAGATTCCATAAATTTGTGTACTTAATTCCTAATTGGATTATCTGACGCACATACGTATAGATCAACCTATAAGATAACTCTGAAAGTCACTGCAAGGTGGTCCCAGGCACTGAGGCCGAGGGACTGAATAAACAGTAATACGGATCTTGGAACGTTCTGAAGGAGAATTCTAGCGGCCGACTGCTCTGATCGGTAGTTTTCCGTGGTTTCTCCGATCAACACCAGGTGAATGCCGGAGCAGAACCCTAACAAACGGGCCACGGACCGCGCGCGATCATTCCTTCCTTTTCCTTATTGTATCCTCTACCCTTACACACACACTTACACTAACATGCACTACACTAGCACATATTCCGGGAGACCGGTCGGGAGCTTAGAGCTTCTCCCGGCTGGGGCGGTGCCGCTGGTGGAGAGTCTGGTTTGGGAGAAACCCCACTAGCAGTCGGTAGGTCGGCGGCGGATCTCGCCATCCAGCGGGGGAAGATCACCGCAATTTGCCGAGAAAAAACATGCACTACACTGACGGGACTAATGACCAAAGCTGTTGGAAACACGAAAACATCAATTAATCAATGAATGTTGGAGCGTTACGAATCAAAATCTCTAATTAACCAGGAAGCTGTGAACGTTTGTTGTAGGTGAAACAACGGTATGTCCATGGCTGACCGCGGGACCAGGTGATATTAAAAGGGGAATACAATATAGTAATTACACGTGTCGCATAGGGAACTCAAACGGCTTCTCTAAAAAAAAAAGACTGTTAATAGTGATGACTGCTTAAACGAGATGGCCGCTTCAACAGGTTTCGCTGAAAGTGAAAATCACGACAAAAAAAAAAAAAAAAAAAACCTGAGCTGCACGTCCAGGGGCGACTAGATGAGGGGGTGCAACTTGCCCCGGGCCCCGACTTTATGGGTGTCCCGAATTCTTTTTCATTCAAAATAAATAAACAATGTATTGACCTCTATACTTCGGTTTTTATAACGGGTCTTTCTTGGCCCTACAAGATGTCGCATGATCACGACTGCATCAAGCAGTGCTGCAGATCAAGCTACTCCAGCGGTAAGACTGAGAATGACTCAAAAAGTTATGCCGAACTCCATTCTGGAGATACTACCCTCAGCCGCCACGTTAGAAAAGCTAAGTATAGTCTTAATTTAACGCTATAAGTTATTTCTGATACATGGAGAAATGAATTCTGTTTATGAACTGTGGAGGCGAGAGAGTTTTGTTTGAAATGATGGACCCCCGTGGATCAACTGCCCCATACCCCTGGTCTTCTCTGGTCGCCCCGGTGCACCGCTAGGATATGCACAACCCATCTCCTCGATGCAAGAGCGGACGGTTCTCTTGGCCGCAGATCGGGCAGGGGCCTCCCGAGGACTTCCCGCTCGGGGGCGGGGGCGGCGGGCAGCGGCGGGCGGCCTTGCCCAAATCCGCCCCGAGGAGGCGGGATGGCCTTGCCTGGCATTCGCCGCCGCCCACCGCCCAGTGGGTTCGTGCTCGATCTACCGGAACAAAACTGGCTCTCCCGCACCTTCCCGCTATATATCACGAGATTTACTGCGCGGCCCGCGGGGTCGGGAATGCTCGTAACGGAGCGAAACCGCGTGGCGTAATGGTGTTTGATAACATCGCGGCGGCGAATATGTCAATTTCTAGCGGCGCTCTGTTGTCATGTTTGCTGTGGAGCAGAGTTAATTGAACAAATCAGTGGTCTATTGTTGTGACTTACTGGAGTAATAGTGGCTTTTCTATTGACTCTTGTCTGGAAGTGTAAATATTTCAAAAGGACGTGACGTCTATTACGTAGCTCTGGTGCAAGAGGCGTCAGCTTCACGTTAACTGAAATAATAGAACAATTTAACTTAACATGAGTTCTCTATTTTAAGCTAGTGGAACAGAACTAGGTATTTAAAGGCTATTATATCTCAGTACGGTAGGGGTACGATGCTAGTAATTTGTGGTATTGAAATTATGAATTATTCATATGATGTCTGGATGTTTTTCACGATAACGCAACAGACCATCAAGAAAGAAGCCCTCTTAATTAATATGATATAAGATACTTGAATGTGATCAATATGTATGTAATAGTTCAATTTTTGTTTTAATAATAAGATAGTTCTGGAATAAATACAACTACTTCATTTCATATGTATTACCTCCCATCAGTATTTTTTGAAATTAAAAATATTTTGAATTTTTCTGGAAAAGATTTTCTTTGCTTCCAGATAGAGAGAAAACTATTTATTCGATTTTGTTGGTTTTGCTTAAATAATTTGAGTAGATCTTATCTTCAAATATACAGTTATCTATTTGAAGTCAAAAGAAAAGAAGAAACGTATCTGAGTATTTTGATCCGTTATTCTTTGTTCAGAATGTCAAGGATAGTTTGCATGGTCTCTTGAAACAAACTACGTTTGCTATGAAGGGAATTCAGGATTAATATACATGGCGCCATGCATATTGCAGGAGGAAAGTACTATGAAAAAATCTTCCCAACAAGCTTTGAGTTAATACGTCATACGTTTTTGCCGTTCCAATCCCCTTTTATTTGATCTCATATGAAGAAGATGGATTACTCTCTGCAGCATTCCACATCGACGATCAGTATGGATCCTCGTTATCTACCACTCGACACAATTTCTTGTTCCACCAGAGGGCGTTAACCCTGAGGGGGACACCTAAGCTTTCGCTTTTATCCTCACCCCCGCCAACGAAAAAGTACGCCGACAGGCTGATATCTCGATCCCGTCCAAACGCAGTTATCCTTCACGGCCACCTCCCCAAACAATGCTTGGGTCGGGTCACCCTGCCAGCTGAGAGCTCCTACCTATCCAGGCAAAGATCGACGCTAAGACCAGGATCGATCCAGGCTAAGCCCGGGATACATTGACGATCATTTTTTAATTTTTTTAAATTTGTGTCTTTTTTAAAAGTTACAGATTGCATTGCCACTTAGAGGCATTGACGAGGTAGATGTGAGTCTATAAGCTACGCTTCCAACTTCACATCTAGATCGTCTTACATTTACATTTAGATCTCCACTTTTTTATGTTATTCTTTATTTTGCATAAAATGAACATTTTCGTAATTACTTTACCCTATCTACATTTACTCTTTATTTCACCACCTCTTAGCTGCAACTAGATACTATTGGGCGTTACTGTCGTTAGTACGGGGACTCTGGTGGTCTACTACTGAAACATGAAAACACATATTTACAATTACATATTAAATATTGCATATTTACAATTTATACTTTTATCATTATTAAAAAATAACCAGAAAAATCCGCATTGAGAATACAATTAAATGTTGAATATTTACAGTAATTTACCAATTCATTATATTTTAGACACTGTGTCATTGTTGGTACTACTCGGGATAAAGATTTCTGCTTTAGTGAACTTCTCCTCTTCAGTTACAATCATTGTTGGTATTGGACCAATATAATTTGATTTGCAAAATTTTCTATTTTATTATATACCCTTTCAATTGATAATAGATTTAGTAAGGCGTTCACTGACAGCTCAATTCCATTTCGCGATTCTATCTCGAACCACAGTCTAGCCTACCTTGATCAATTTTTACTCAATAAGTGAATAGCGGTCTTCTCCGCCCCGTAGTCGCAGTTGGGAGAATGAACTAGACCAAGATTGTGTAATTCGGCTTTAAACGGCCCGTGTCCACTGATAACAAGAGTTAACGCTGTAGACGGCTTAAAACGCTGAAAATTCCCGAGGAAGAAACGCATAAGCATTTCTTCGTTATTACCATTCTCCCACCTGTTTTGCCTTTTCCCATGCCGCCACAGCGTTTAAATATAACAACTTAAATGGCTGACCTCTTAAATCTACTTCACTACCATCTAAGAAATATGCATTACCATTGAGTCTATTTGCATTTCACGCAGCTGCACATCGACGGTCAGCCCACTGTGTGTTGCCAACATCGCGGAGCGTTGTGACTGTCGTCCTTCTGTGCAGCTCCGCCGCTGCCGCCGCCGCCGTGCCGCTCCGGATCCCGACCTTGCAGCGGCGGGGCCCACGCCCGGAACCCGTTGCCAGGCGGCGGCGGAGGCAGGGCCCGCCAATCTCGTCATCTCTCTCTCCTATCTGCTGGCACGGCGCTCGACTCCCGGCCGCTGCAAGCTGCCTACGCTAAATGTCACGTCCCGTTGCACGCCCCGGGGCGGTGGGAGGGGCGGGGCGGACGGCGGAGCGGTGAAGGGGCGGGGGCGGTGAGAGGGTGGAGTCGACGGAAACGACAGCGGTGACGGTTCGGGGGCGAGGTGTGGTTGCGAGCAGGAGGTTGTGGTAGCACTCGGTGGGTTGTGTGACGCCACGTTGGGCGCTGATACCGGTAGCGGTCGCTCAGTGCATCAATTGATGCCACTGCAGCGCCTCTGTCCGGGAGGTCCTAGGTTCCCACTCCTTACGGCGGCAGGATTTTCGACACTAGCTTTTTAGCTAGGTCGAATTCAGCTGCTCTCTGGAGGAGAATTCTAGCGGCCGGCTGCTCTGATCGGTAGTTTTCCGTGGTTTCTCCGATCAACCTCAGGCGAATGCCGGAGCAGTACCCTACCAAACGGGCCACGGACCGTGCGCGATCTGTCCTTCCTCTTCCTTGTCCTATCCTCTCCCCTTACAACACACTTACACTAACATGCACTACACTACCACATATTAAACGGGCGACCAAAGCAGTTGACGCGCCCGGAAACACCCGGGAAGATCACCGCCATCTCCGAGAAAAACATGCACTACACTAACGGACTAATGACCAAAGCAGTTGACGCGCCCGGAAACACGAAAAAACCAAACCAACCAAACCAAACGGATGGCAGGGTGGTAGAAACGGGTAGTGTAGGCATGGACGTTAATTGCGGACAATGTAGGGGAATGAAGGTCGTGTCGCATTGCGGAGGTGTGGAATACAATTGCGGAGCGGGAGCGGGCATTGGCGGGAGTGAGAGCAAGGGTACGAAAGACAGCTAATTGAGGACAGACTTAATCGAATGGTTTAAGGAAGGATTGTGAGCGAGCTGGGCCTGCAGTGTCTCCGAGAATGCTGCGGGCGTGGGCGGCGGCGTGCAGTGCCCGCTGGGCGTGGGCGGGGGCGAGGGTGGGTTGGCCTGTTTCCGCTGCAGGTGGAGCAGATCCGGCCTTTGATAGTAGGCGCGCGCCGCCGTCCAACCTGACGGGTGCAGTTGCTGCAACACGCTCCGGTTGGAGGCCCCTGCTCAACCGTGATATTTTACGAACGCTCCCTTCAGCGCCCGCGACTGTCCATTGCACTACGCTCCCAAATCCCTGAATCGTGGTCATGAGAACAATCGACGAAAAGTAATCGTTTTAACTATTGGATTAGTTGCACTGGTACTACTTTACAGAAACATCGTCGGAACAAAGCATAAGTTTAAACAAGCTCAGAGAATGCGGTCCTACGTGTCATTCTCACAGTGCATGGATCATACGAAAGAGTGCTTATTTGAAACGCGAACAGTTGTTGTTGTTGTATCTATCTGTTTTTTTTGCTGCGTAAAGTGGATTATTCTCTTCAACATGTATATAATTAGATTTAATAATAGTAGTTATTATTAATATACTGGAATATAAAATAAGTAATGAAATAAACTAAAATTTTACTGAGCGTGCTTCTTAAAATCGATTTGAAAGATATAAGCCAAAAATTTTGCGACGTCTTGATTTAAAACCAGGTTTAGTTTGTTTTTGAACTTTTGCTTTTAATTATTAAAACTGGCACCGGAACATTGCGTTAGTGACTGCTATAACCGCTAAAATCTTTTTGAAGCCTCCAACTTTTAGTGATGACAATGATATGTTTGACGCTAATAAAGGACAAACTTAATAGAATGGTTTAAGGAAGGATTGTGAGCGAGCTGGGCCTGCAGTGTCTCCGAGAATGCTGCGGGCGTGGGCGGCTTATACGACTACCGATGAAAGTACTATATGAAACTACCTACGTACTACCGATGAAAGCGCTATAGTTCGTCAGATAGCGTCTATATATAATCGTCTCCTATATTATTCCAGTAATATGCAAACCTTTTGCGTCTCTCACACGTAACCAATGTTTATAAATGAGGTCTCTGAAGAAAGAGAATTTCACATGACGTGGACATGACGAAATTGCGCTTTGACTTTACAAATATGGAAGATTCGTTGAAAAAACGCATAGAAATATGTCAAATGTAACCCCCTACACCTGCCCTGATATTTAATTCTATAACGTTGAATAACTCCTAAATAAAGCGTGTTAGGGCATTAAAAAAACTTCAAATTTTGATGTTAAAGGACTAAAAAAACCGTTTATCACACTGTAATCTATAGGATGAGATCTTCTTAAACATTCTATTAAATTTTCGCTGCTTCGACGCTTCTCGATTCTACCCCACCTGTTCTGAACCTGCAGAATTTGCAACTGTATGTGAAATAAAACTAGTTACTTGGTATTCTTCGCGACTGAATTTCACGGGTGTACCTCTGTGCTCGGTAATAACGTTAAATAAGAATAGTTTGTATTGACAGGAGTGTATTGTATTGCTATCAATTACAATGAGACATAGAGAACAAGTGACGGAAGATAAGAGGGTAATAAAGAAAAAAAAATACACGCTTATTGTGGAAATGGAAAAATAGGGAAGAGGGTGAGGTTAACATGCGAGAGTTTTTACACGAGTACGCTAATATATATATATATATATATATATATATATATATATATATATATGTGTGTGTGTGTGTGTGTGTGTGTATGTATTGCTTTTGTAAATCGGACTTTTCATTCACCGTAAAATTATTTGCGATTTAAATAAATTAATAAATTTGTGTAATTACAACATATGTTATTTATTGCTTTTGTAAATCGGACTTTGGGTTCGTAATCAGCGACCTCAAAACGTAATTGAACTAAATTTGGAATCAGCCAATACAACTTTTCATCACAGGGTCTGGTAATGACCACAACTGCAGGAGTTGGTACCTGAGTGCCCTGGCGATAATCTGCGCGTATGTTGTTTTCGAAACGGCGCAGTGGGGGAGCAACTCGGAGGAACGCGCGTTTCGCGTTTGGCGCTTCCTGCGCGGTGCCTGGCGGCGCGCGGGAATTTCACACTCGTCTTCCGGCTCCCCCGCGATTTCGCACGATTTCGACCGCCCCTCCCCCACCCCACCCCCCGCGTCAGTGCACTTCTCAAGAGCACTTTTGCTGGAAATGTTTTACATACTTCGGAACCACTTACAGAATTTCCCGTTAATGTATCGCTCATAAAAAGTACGTTTATTCCATGGTCATTTCGTTTTTGTAGCTTCGACTTCACCTACTTACTAATGGACGAAATTTGCCGACGTCATGGTTTTAAATTTTCGCCTGGTAATCGCTCCCTCAGTGCTTTGGTAGAAGTAACAGAATACTATATGGTGATAATATAGCTATTACAAGACCGTTTCGAAAGGGAATTCTACGAGAATGTTGATTAATTGGTCATGTATAAAATGCTAAGAACAAAAGTAATGTGCTTTGTCAAATAAAATTGCATTTTGTAATCAAATTTAAATTTTTAATATGCTTAATATGATATTATTTTCCAAAATTATATCTTGTAAAAATTCTAACTTATGAAAACATATTACGTGTGATTTCTAACAAGTGATTTGTGCTACTGTTAATCTTTAATTATTTTTCTTATAAAACGTGTCTCTTTCATACTTCTTGCTTACCTGTAATAACCATGAAGAACTCTTCACTTGTCACTAGAAAACACGTCAATACTGAAACATGTCCGGCTGTCAGAGGAAAGGTTACATCACTTATATATGCACATAGCATTGGATATTTTAAGGACTCTTCCTGTAAGCAATCAACAAGAATTTGGCAAATATTGCGACTAAAATCAATATTCAATTTTCCATATACTCCCTTTCATAAAAACACTCCATCACTTTCTACCTCCTTCTCAGCGGTCACGTTATGTACAAAAATATTTTCAACAAGTCAACAACATGAAGTATCACACGTCTCGTGAGATATCGTAAGTATCCCAAGTAGTTTTCAGACCACGAGGGTGCCAGGAGACCTTCGCAGTGGTTCGTTTCCAAGGAAGCAGAATGTGTGCGCTGCGTGACTGCGGAGTGACTCTCGAATATCGGGGAGCGAGTTGCGATCTCCTTATCCGGCTGCTCGCTATGCCCCCCCTCTCCTCGGCGGTCGGAATGGCTCTCGGAGCGCGCTTTCCGTTACGGTTCTCGCCGCCGCCGTAATATTACGAAACAGGAAGCTCTGGGGCGGCGGCGCGGGGCGTGTCCGTTGTTTCCCGCCCGCTTGGACGCCGCCGTCTCCTTCACCGTCACCACATGACATCGGGGCATCATTGATGTTACGCAGACCGGAAGGTCCTGCGGTAGCACCCGACGCGTCGGTGCTACCGGATGGTCCTGCTGGAGTTCCGACGGGCTCAGTGGTGCGATTTGGCGATTTCCGCTTGGACGCCGCCTCAGCCGCCGTCTCCTTCACCGTCACCCACATCGACATCGTCACACCGGCATAGGTGGCTCAGGGCATCAGTTGATGGTACTGCAGGCCGGAAGGTCCTGCGGTAGCACCCGACGCGTCGGTGATACCGGATTGTCCTGCGGGAGTCCCGACGGAGCACATTGGTGCGATTTGGCGATTTCCACTGGGCGCCGCCTCAGCCGCCGTCTCCTTCACCGTCACCCACATCGACATCGTCACACCGGAGTAGGTGGCTCAGGCATCAATTGATGTTACTGCAGACCGGAAGGTCCTGCGGTAGCACCCGACGCGTCGGTGATACCGGATTGTCCTGCGGGAGTCCCGACGGAGCACAGTGGTGCGATTTGGCGATTTCCACTTGGACGCCGCCGTAGCCGCCGTCTCCTTCACCGTCACCCACATCGACATCGTCACACCAGCATAGGTGGCTCAGGGCATCAGTTGATGGTACTGCAGGCCGGGAGGTCCTGCGGTAGCACCCAACGCGTCCTACCGGAGGTCCTGCTGGAGTTCCGACGGTCCACAGTGGTGCGATTTGGCGATTTCCACTTGGACGCCGCCTCAGCCGCCGTCTCCTTCACCGTCACCCACATCGACATCGTCACACCGGAATAGGTGGCTCAGGGCATCAATTGATGGTACTGCAGGCCGGAAGGTCCTGCGGTAGCACCCGACGCGTCGGTGATACCGGATTGTCCTGCGGGAGTCCCGACGGAGCACAGTGGTGCGATTTGGCGATTTCCGCTTGACACCGCCACAACCGCCGTCTCCTTCACCGTCACCCACATCGACATCGTTACACCGGAATAGGTGGCTCAGGCATCAATTGATGTTACCGCAGACCGGAAGGTCCTGCGGTAGCACCCAACGCGTCCTACCGGATGGTCCTGCTGGAGTTCCAAGGGTCCTCAGTGGTGCGATTTGGCGATTTCCACTTGGACGCCGCCTCACCGCCGTCTCCTTCACCGTCACGCACATCGACATCGTCACACCGGAATAGGTGGCTCAGGCATCAGTTGATGGTACTGCAGGCCGGAAGGTCCTGCGGTAGCACCCGACGCGTCGGTGATACCGGATTGTCCTGCGGGAGTCCCGACGGAGCACAGTGGTGCGATTTGGCGATTTCCGCTTGGACACCGCCACAACCGCCATCTCCTTCACCGTCACCCACATCGAAATCGTCACACCGGCATAGGTGGCTCAGGGCATCAGTTGATGGTACTGCAGACCGGAAGGTCCTGCGGTAGCACCCGACGCGTCGGTGCTACCGGATGGTCCTGCGGGAGTCCCGACGGTGCTCAGTGGTGCGATTTGGCGATTTCCGCTTGGACCCAGCCTCAGCCGCGTCTCCTTCACCGTCACCCACATCGACATCGTTACACCGGAATAGGTGGCTCAGGGCATCAATTGATGTTACTGCAGACCGGAAGGTCCTGCGGTAGCACCCGACGCGTCGGTGATACCGGATTGTCCTGCGGGAGTCCCGACGGAGCACAGTGGTGCGATTTGGCGATTTCCACTTGGACGCCGCCTCAGCCGCCGTCTCCTTCACCGTCACCCACATCGACATCGTCACACCGGCATAGGTGGCTCAGGGCATCAATTGATGTTACTGCAGACCGGAAGGTCCTGCGGTAGCACCCGACGCGTCGGTGCTACCGGAAGGTCCTGCGGAGTCCTGACGGTGCACAGTAGTGCGATTTGGCGATTTCCACTTGACACCGCCACAACCGCCGTCTCCTTCACCGTCACCCACATCGACATCGTTACACCGGAATAGGTGGCTCAGGGCATCAATTGATGTTACTGCAGACCGGAAGGTCCTGCGGTAGCACCCGACGCGTCGGTGATACCGGATGGTCCTGCTGGAGTTCCGACGGTGCACAGTGGTGCAATTTGGCGATTTCCTGACCCAAATCTCTGAGAGCTGTAGTATGTTCTCTACGACGACCAAAATTATTTTGGATTTTCTGTACAATGTGAGAGAGCTGGGAACATAATACCATAATAATGCACTGCTTAATTCTGTGAAATATAAATATATATTTTCTATGTAAACTTGTTTAAATTTTATCAATTCACAAAATTGACTGTAGAAAACTGTAGGGATTACATATTTATTAATTGATAACATTTGGTATAAAGAACCATGGTAATAACGCCATCGTATGCCCTCTGCCAGAGATAATTCATACAGTGTCCGAAGAACTGGAAAGGAAAAGCACATTTTTCACTAGGACACATTTCCCCCTTCGGTGATATCAGGCTCAGGCAAATGGGACAAAGCATATTTGTTCAAGAATTTTAAATTTCTTTTGCGAATATCCCTCAAGCGGGAAATGAAGGGGACCGAAGATCTCAAATGGCGATTAAACTGTTTGCAGTCTTGAACTGACCTAAATTGTTTGCAGTCTTGAACATGTTCACGAGAATCGTTCTCCATACCGTCTTATATTTTGTAAATAGGTTCTAGGCATGTAATACCATGAATATTTGAAAACATATTTCTTGGCAGTTTCCAGTGCGTGCTAATAAAAAAGAAATGCTGATGGTGTATCCCCTGGACATAGCCAATTATTGTTTTCTAAATCTCTTAATTATACCCTGATCTATCCCCGTTATTTTTGAGAAATCTTTACATTTCTCAAAAAAGCGTCTTGCTGAATTACGGTCGTTGCTATTATCATAATCCAGTTTTGAAGGCTCTACATTCAGATTCATTTTGTTTGAACTGCATTTGAATTTCTTGTTCGTTTTCAAACTGTAGTTACAGAATTATTTTTAATTAAAAACAATATAATACGAATTTTATAACAATAAAAATGTAATAGAAATTATTGTTGGCATGTAATTTAGGAGTTAAGTTCACAAATATTACTTTCCGAACAATTGTATTTTTTAAAAAATTTATTTCTACCTGTTCGACTACAAGTCTTTCAGGGAGTTTAAAATAACATAGTAACGGCTGTTATGATCACTGACAGTAACCTTATAAAAATAAGGAATTATTAATCATATTTTTAAGATATGTAGAATTTTTAATGTAAAGTTAGAAGGAATGCAAATAAAGGATGAAAATAATTGCAATGAAGATTTATGGACAACGAAATTTATCTTTTGGGAATTTTGATTGGATACGACGAGGAAAGTTATAAGTGCGACCGAGATTTAAACGTTGGGCATGGTGTAAAGAAGGTAAATTTTCAAAGAATAGCTGACTATGATGTTTAAGATATTCATGAATTGTAATGATTTGTAATTCTTTATGAATTTGCGAATTAGGGAATAACCAGGGGCATGAACAATTCTACGTAAAAATTTGTTTTCAATAATTTGTATTTTTGAATATTTGTTTCAGCTGCATTATACCATATTGCACAACCGTAAGTTAGAAAAGGACGAATAATGGATGTGTAAATTAATTTGGTAGTTTTAATACGAAGGAAGAATTATTGTTAATAAGGGCATTGAGCTTATGAATTTTTATATTTGTTTTTGAATGTTTTTATGTGTGTTTTCCAATTAAGTTTTGTATCTAAGTAAGGTCCTAAATATTTTATGGAAGAAGTAGACGGGAGCCAAGGAATATGAATGTTATTAATTGTAAGTGGAGGGGGAAAAATCGGTTTACATAAAGTGAATATTTTTGCTTGACATTTCGTCATGTTAATTTTGATTCTCCAATTATTAGCCCAGTTAGAATATTGATTAAGATCTGTTTGTAGTTTGTTTTTGCAGTTAGAATGTGAGGATGTGAAGTAATAAGGGCAGTATCATCAGTAAAAGAGCTAAATCTGAATAAGTGAATATTGGTATATCATATAGAAAAATATTGAAAAGGAGAGGAGAGAGACAGGAACCTTGAGGTACCCCAGCAAAAATATTAAATTTTTGTGAAAAGGAGTTATTGTATTTAACTATAAATGATCGATTAGTTAAGAAATTTCTAATAATATATACAAGATAGATAGGAGTACCAATGATATTTAGTTTATATAATATATATTTATAAATGTATTTTTGATTTAATTTTTAAACATTTAAAAAGTGTTACGATGAATTTCTTTGATATCACGTACGTATTTGACCTTTCAACCAGCGCACACCGTTCCTGAGGACGAGGTTTGATGCCTATCATGTAAATATTATTTTTATGTAAAATGTTTAATGATATAAAATGTGCGTAATCCAGTCTAGAAGATGTAATATGTACATAAATGTTATGTTTTTGCAATATTAGTAAATAGTCATAATCTATTACAAAAATGAAAAAAATATCCACATTTTGTTCATAATATTGAATAAATTTATTTCAGTAAAAAATTAAAATTTTCCCCTAGGAACTGCGTTGTAAAAGCAGTTCCCGTTCTCAGGACGAACGGTTCGGCGGTTACGCGCGTTTGATGAAAAGTTAATTATTTTTAGTTCATAATGGGGCAAGTTGGATTCAACAAGAATCCAACGATTCAAAAGAGGATAGAATCAGCAAGTAAATGAAGTTAAAAATATTGCGGAACTCCGCAAAATTGCTAACTTTCAGTCTTCAAGAACTTACGAGTAATTAAAATTATTGTATTAATTTGATGCATTATAATATTCCATCGTACGTCGGTATTATGAATGAATGCATTATAAAACATACATGAAAATACTCTACAATCAAAAAGTGAATCCATACTAGCAGCTTTTCCTGTATAACTTTGTATGGCCACCACTTACAAACAAAGACGGTCTCACTGTGATACTTTGGTACTCCAGGTCTTCCAAACGCCGCGAAGGGTAAGTTCGGGTGACTACTGGTGTCTGGGAAATTCTCCCAGAGGGACGAAGTGAGCAGACATAGATTCCCTCAAGTATACAGTGTGTCAAGTTTAGTAAACGCGATTTCATTTTTGAGGTTTTGGCCAGGATTTCGGGAAAATGCACCACCGTGCGGTGGCAGGATTTTTGATAAAAGCCACATAGCTACATCAAGATCTGTCACTGTCTGGAGGAGAATTCTAACAGCCGGCTGCAGTGATAGGTAGATTTCCGTAGTTTTTCCGATCAACACCAGGCGAATGCCGGAGCAGAACCCTAACAAACGGGTCGCAGACCGCGCACGATCTTTCCTTTCTCTTCCTTGCTCTAATCTCACACACTGACACTGACACTGACACACTTACACTTACATGCACTATGCTACCAACCTTGTCCGAAAACCAGACGAAAGCTTAAAGTACACTTACATGCACTATGCTACCAACCTTGTCCGAAAACCAGACGAAAGCTTAAAGTTTGTCTCAGTTGGGACGGTGCCCTGTTGGTGGGAAATACCAGGTTGTGGGAAAACCCGGGAGCCAACGCGTGAGTCCGAAACAGATCTCGCATCTCGCCATTCAGTGACTACATTTTCGAAACTAATGACCTCAGGGCTCGGAATCACTAATTAATCATCAATCAATAATGTCACCCTCACCTTCACCTTCACCGTCATCAACCTTTAACGTTAACATCGCCACCATAACAACCGCCGTCACAGCCTTCACCATCACCGCCACCGTCAGCGTTTCCTTCTGCGCTCCGCCAAGCCACCGTCGCCGCCACCGCCTCCGTCACCATTACAGCCACCGCCTCCACCATCGTCACCGTCGCCGCCCCCACTACCAAAGATGTCGGCTTGGGCGTTTACTCATGCCTCTGTACCCGACAGTTGCCCGGGCAGCCAACACCGATCAAGAACACGTGGTGCAGGATTCCGTTTAGGAGCTCGGGCACCTCTGCGTGAGTTTCCTCAATATTCTCGTCGACGTGGTGGAATTGACTACATCTAGCATTTTCTGCTTCTGGCGTGGAACGGTGGCTTACGATCTACTACGTCACAATATTTGTTTCTTACGGCTTTTTGTGGCTGAATCCAATTACCATCCATCCCGCATGACGACTGGACAACCTGCGGTGCATACGCCAACGTTGCGCGTTGGGTGATTACAAACGGCTTATTGCATCCTTGCATGCACTTAGTACTTCACTTAGTACTCTTTGCATGTACCAATCCAGCAAATAGAAACGAGTGTAGAAGCTTCAGACGTCTAACTTTCTAGTACCATGCCTAGAACGCCTCTCTTTGAAACATACATTCGGCGGTAGATAGTGTTTGAGTTGACCGTAATATTGAAGGGAAAAAGTCCCATTACCTCATTAGAAACATTGTAGCAACATTGATGGGACAACACGAAAGATTTATATGCAGTAATTTAGGTTGTTTTTGCCAACATTCCAGCTGCCGAAGAATGTCCTTTCACGATGAAAATAAATAAAGGAGTTCGAAACATTGACAAAACTGTTTAGGAAGTGTTGGATTTCCCTGTTTCGCTCATGAAAGCCTTGATCTACAAAGGTTTATATCATACATCTTGTGAAACATTGCCACAAGTCAGAACAAACTTTTTGATAGGATATTTTAATATTTTATGATAAAAGAAAAATAAGGAAATATTTAGAATTAGATATTGTAACAATCATTAGTAATGCAACATAAAACACAACAACCTCTTGTGTTTTATGTTTAGGTTTTTGTTATTTTAATAAATGATAAAGGGAAAACCACAGTATGTGCATTAAATTCGCTATTCTTACGATTGGATATCCAGAATTTTTCAGAACACGGAACTAATTAGATGCATTTACATGCACCAAAAAACTTGTTTTTAATTGTGACACCCTTCCAATATTGGTGAGGTAAGTATAGTTAACTGTTGTAAAAAAAAAGTAAGGGATGAATAACGTGCTAGTTTTAAGAAAAATACTGTCATTAGATCTGACGCTCTCATTAAATATACTGTTTGGACAAATCATCTACTTTTGCATCACGCCTCTTGCAACTACGGCTAGTTGACGAGTGAACCAGGATTACTCTTGGGCGCGTGTACCTTACCCCTCGCTGCTCTATTCGTTCGAAGCTCCAGATTTGAGATTGCGGTGTTGCTATTACCGAATTCCGACATAACTCCTGACTCTCTGCAGCAAAAAGAGCGCCAGCAATTTTAATTTTCAATATTGAAGGTTTGTAAATATTACACGAGAGTACTAATATGTTTAAAACAAATGTACGTGACCTTATTTAAAGATCTAATTTTGAAGAACACATATCATTAATTAACATCAGTATTATACTTTTGTAATGCTATTTTTTTGCAATTTTGAAATATAGAGATTACCAACAATGAAACCAGCATTCCTTTTCTTTATCGTTCTTTGCCACGTACAAGGAAAAAAGAAGTAAACATTTGAAGCCTTTTTCAGGAAAAAAAGTTTAAAAATTGCCCTATTTAACGCAAAATTTTTTAAACATTATATATATAACCTTATTTAAATATCATTGTTGGTAAGCAGATTACATTAAAATGAAAACAGATACCTCTTCAATATTTTTTAAGAAAATGCCAAAAAATTTTTTTTAAAAAAAAGAATTCACCATTTTTGTAAAGATTTTGTTCTATCTGAGAAAACATATTAAACAATAAACTTAAAGCCTCTTTTAAGAAAATTTTGTAAATGCATTACGGCTTCATATATAGTCCCGCCTTAAATCAAAATGTTCCTTTCAAACTGAAAGGGTCGTGACATCAACTAGATCGATGGAGGAATATCAGTTTTGGTGAAAATCGTGTTTGCGGTTTACCGGCTTGCGTTGTTCACAGACAAACGGACGGACGGATAAACGGTCAGACAGATGGACAGGCAATCGGACTGATCGACAGATGGACAAACTTTTAAGCGTAAGCCAATTTGTCGGAATCAATGACCCATAAAACGAGGTTTCTGAGTGCACAATGTGTTAGAGGAAGTAATTTACTACATACACCAAGAAAATGTATGTTCTTTTTTCGATATGAGGGCTACACAATAAGTTTTCCTGTCGAAAAATCGCCGTTTTTGTTGCAGTATTGCAATACTTTCTCTATACTGAATATCCAGTATGCAAAAAAAGAATATGTAACATATCTAATTACACAAAATTTGTCTATACTCCACAACATATACAAGTAATTTATAAAATACATTCATTTATTTATCTAAGAAAAATGTTATTTCTCTTCGGAACTTTTGTATTCACTTAACGTGTGCTCTCTGACCCGGGACCCATTTTGGAGAATCCATACAGAGAAGGGAGGAAACCATGTTGCAAAAGTAAGATGTTGCGAAAGTATGATGCGACGATGAAATAAGGACTTAACGCATTTCAAGATACGGGACAAGGGAGACAACTGTTTGGTTGTTGTAAGAAAAATCAACACAATTATATGTGTAATGTCTGCAAACGTATTATCCGAAGTGTAGTCCATTTGGAATGTTTATAGAGTACCCTTAAATAGAAAATTGTTTTATAGAATGTTGCACTTCATTTTAACTTTCTTTGAGAGTGTTCTTATGAGAAATGCAGCTAAGTACGTTGTTGCAAAGACGATTGCGTACATCGCAGTTATGCACTCACAGAATGGCTCAAAACAAACGTTGCAAACTCGCATAGCATATAGGGCGTCGAATATGATCACTTTTGCCATTGAATGTGATGGGAAATGTCATATTGAGGTTACTTAGATATTTGTCTCTGCTTGTTGGACAACTTATGTACACTGTATTTCTGCTCTTGCATTAAATAAATTGGATTTAGTCAAAACGAGACCTGCTAAACACCAGTGCCTGAAATTTACCCATCAGGGGCAAATATCTTAAGTTTCTTTACTTCTATTTTTTCTCTTCTTTATTTTAAATTTCCCACTATATGTTCATGGGCAAAAAGTGATAATCTTCAACATGTCCACGTGCCCGAGAAGTTTGTAACATTAATTCAGAGACACCCCGAATTATTCTCACAGCAGTCGTTTGACCCTTGATTCCTTACAAAAAAATTCTTGTGCGTATTTACTTTACTACTCATACTTTGACCACATAGTTCTTACGCAGCAGTTCGCTTACCTTAGCTTTGCTACGAGAACTAGCGCATACTGTTTGTTGCATTTTTACCTTCGCATCGCGATTTGACTCGTGTTGTAGTCGTTCACTTCTGGATTCCGGGGTTCAACTCCTTCTCAGAGCACGTAAGATGTGTGATGGATGAAATAGATTCGTGGCAGGTTCCCACAGGATAATGAATTATCTTCTGCTTGTTATGCCACCATCTTCTCCATATCTCTGTTAATTATTTCTTCCATTATTCCGCATTATCTCGCCACCATCCTGACAATGCGTTTGTTATGTTGCCTGCTCAGCGCGAGCAAACAATAAGATTCGTTACGGAACATACTACTGTGTTCTCAGCGTAGTTTATAATCAACTCGAGAAAAATAAACTTCGGGTTGTTAAGAAGATTAGGGTTTCGTCAACGTTCCCTATTATAATTGTAGAAAATATATTTCTTCTTGTAAAACATACAGAATTGATAATGTATTGCATTGCTTCTCGAGTTCTTAGGTTATCTTATCGCCAGAAAGATGAAATATTCTCGTACGATGTCCATGCTATTTTGTTTTTTTATGTTTCATAGAGTTGTGAGAAACCATCTGAAGGAATAGGGTTAATGATGTTAGAGACAGGATGGCAACACCGGTCCAGACATTGACAAGTTATTTGACTGCATCTTTCTGACGAATTATAGAATGAATTTCAATATCCGGACGTATCATAATTGGACAAACACTTTCCTTAATTAACATACATAATTAATTTTGATAGTATATGTATGAAAGATAATCATGTTCCCAAAATCTTCGACAGGCAACATTTATTTCGTTAATTATATGCTTATATCTGCAAAAATATAATAATTTTATTTAGGACTTTTACTTACAGACAGGTTTAAAAGTACGTAACTATTAGTTGCAACTGTATTATAAAATAAATCTTTCAAACAATATGGCAACATTCATTTCGACATAATTAGGGGAATTATTTTAAATATGGATATCTGTAAAGATTCATAAATTCTTCTGTAAATCATAATTTTGCACCATTACAATATTCTCACAAGGTTGTTGCTTTCAATTGATTGATTGATTGATTGATTTTTTCGTGTTTCCAGACGCGTCAACTGCTCTGGTCATTAGACCTGGTAGTGTAGTGCATGTTTTTTTCTCGGGAGATGGCGGTGATCCTCCCCCGCTGGATGGCGAGATCCGGCACCGACCTACCGTCGGCTAGTGGGGTTTCCCCCTAACCAGGTCTCTCCCACCAGGGGGGCACCGCCCCAGCCGGGACAAGCTCTAAGCTCCCGACCGGTCTCCCGGAATATGTGGTAGTGTGGTGCATGTTAGTGTAAGTGAGTGTGTAAGGGAAGAGAATAGGACAAGGAAGGGGAAGGACAGACCGCGCGCGTTCCGTGGCCCGTTTGGTAGGGTGCTGCTCCGGCATTCGCCTGGTGTTGATCGGGGAAACCACGGAAAACTGCCTATCAGTGCAGCCGGCCGCTAGAATTCTCCTCCAGACATCGACTGAATTCGGCCTCGCTGAAAAGCTCGTGTCGAAAATCCTGCCGCCGTCAGGGCTCGAACCTAGGACTTCCCGGTCAGAGGCGCTGCAGTGGCATCATTTTTTGTTGCTTTAAACACTAGAGGAATGCGTAGAGTGACATAAGATGCGTCTGCTCCTCGAGTTGTGGTGAAGTTACACTTCATGCCAAGAGAACTGACCTCCTCCTCTACTTTTCACGCATGCGTAGGTCGGAGGGTTTTTCAGAGTTGTTGAGGTATTGGGTGTGTATCACAGCAACACCAAATGTGGTCACATCAGCGACGATTGAAGCCACTGTAGTGTAAGTCTTCTAAGAGCTGGCCAGTTCAGCAAGTTTACTTGATTTTATTCGAACCATGATGCAATGGTTCTCAACTTTTTGACTCATCAAACACATGACCTTACCAAATTAGTCCCAACGTGGGAAATAAGCTTTTATCTAAAATGTATATTTATAAACATATGCGTTCATTGTGCTATCGATTAAAACAATAGTCAATGAATAAAGATAGAGGCCATCCTATCACCACCACTACTGTATTTGACTGTCGTCAGAACATACTCAGGTAAATGATATTCTCTACATATCCGCTGTGTTTACAGGCCGTCTCAATGTCATGTGATCGCAGACATATCACATCATCACACATTTCTCCACAACTTCAACCGGGAGCGGTAGCTCAGAGCATCAACTGATGTCACTGCAGCGCCTCTGACCGGGACGTCCTAGGTTCGAGTTCTGACGGCGGCAAGATTTTCGACACTAGCTTTTCAGGTAGGTCGAATTCAGTCGCTGCCTGGAGGAGAATTCTAGCGGCCAGCTGCTCTGATCGGTAGTTTTCCGTGGTTTCTCCGATGAACACCAGGCGAATATCGGAGCAGTACCCTACCAAACGGGCCACGGACCGCGCGCGATCTGTCCTTCCTCTTCCTTGTCCTATCCTCTCCCCTTACACACACACACATACACTAACATGCACTACACTACCACATATTCCGGGAGGCTGGTCGGGAGCTTAGAGCTTGTCCCGACTGGGGCGGTGTCCCACTGGTGGGAGAGTCCTGGTGAGGGGTAAACCCCACTAGCCGACGGTAGGTCAGCGCCGGATCTCGCCATCCAGCGGAGGAAGTTCACCGCCATCTCCCGAGAAAAAAAACATACACTACACTAACGGGACTCATGACCCGAGCAGTTGACGCGCCGGGAAACATGAAAAAATCAATCAAACAAACCACCGCAGAATATGGCCTATTCTTTATTCCGTATTATGATTGATGATGCGCCCGTAGCGTTGATGAACCCGGAGACTTGTCGCACCTGAGATTAATGATTTTTATGTAGATATGGAATTATCTCACCATCACAATGATGGTGAGATAGGATGAATGGTAGTGGAGTAACGCCTGGACTGAGACACAAGAGGAAACGAGAGAACCCCCGAGAAATTCTTCCGCGTACCCACTTTGTCCACCACAAACTTCTCACGATTAGAACGGGATTTGAATACCGGTACTCACATGTGGAAGGCTAGCAGTGTTACAACTACACCAAAGGTCGCTCATACAACACGCCCTAGGGTAGAGTTTGCACGAGATATCAATGCACTGGGCGACCGTTGCGGTGGAAACGAGATACACGAGAAGGGAGACACTGCGCATGCCCAGTAGAGCCATCACGTGTATTAATTTGTAAAAAGAAAGATTTTATTGTCCTTTCTATTCGACTCCTAGTGCACGGTTTTGAACAAGTGGTTGCAGAAATACAGAAAAGAAAAATAGAAATGGAGGGCACTGTATATTGAATGGATCGTAGCTTTCTTTTATTAATAAAAAGCTTCGAAATTTGCGTTATTTAAAATGCGCGCTAGAATGAAAACGGGAAGATGGCGTCATGCGCAACGTGGGGAGTTCGCCGAAAATAGAAGAGCAGTTGGTCTTGCTTAGAGTAAAAAAAGTCTTATGTTATCGTTAAAACGATCGATTGTGATTATCAGTTGTAAGGTTTCATAGTTTAAGTACGTATTTATAGGTTTGTATACTTTATTTAATTTCTTTCCTTCTTGCACATATTGGAATTGTGCATTAATTAATTATACATAAACAGGGAGCGGTAGCTCAGTGCATCAACTGATGTCGCTGCAGCGCCTCTGACCGGGAGGTCCTAGGTTCGAGTCCCAACGGCGGCAGGATTTTCGACACTAGCTTTTCAGCTAGGTCGAATTCAGTCGTTGTCTGGAGGAGAATTCCAGCGGCCGGCTGCTTTGATCGGTAGACTTCCCTGGTTTCTCCGATCAACACCAGGCGAATGCCGGAGCAGTACCCTACTAAAAGGGCCACGGACCGCTC
This sequence comes from Teleogryllus oceanicus, assembly GCA_964035755.1. NCBI lineage: Eukaryota > Metazoa > Arthropoda > Insecta > Orthoptera > Gryllidae > Teleogryllus > Teleogryllus oceanicus. Next base: position 20,913,992 of record CAXIVR010000011.1, on the reverse strand, counting down.
GTGAGCTTTCCTTCCTCTTCCTTGTCCTATCCTCTCCCCTTACACACACACTTACACTAACACGCACAACACTACCACATATTCCGGGAGCCTGGTCGGGAGTTTAGAGCTTGTCCTGGCTGGGGCGGTGCCCCGCTGGTGGGAGATCCTGGTTAGGGGGAAACCCCACTAGTCGGCGGTGGGTCGGCGCCGAATCTCGCCATCCAGCGGGGGAAGATCGCCGCCATCTCTCGAAAAAATGCACTACACGTACGGGACTAATGACCAAAGCTGTTGACGCTTCCGGAAACACGAAAAAATCAATCAATCAATCAGTTATACATAAGAAATAATTCTACGATATGACTTATTTACTTTCTCGCACAACTTTCTATTACCTAATAAAAGACAAACCTTCCTCCACTTTTTATTGAGTTTATCTATTAATAAATGACGTGTTACTCTCAATTACATCACTTACTTGTCTGTCACATGTCATTTACATAAAAATTTCAATGATGACATTAAAAAATTCAGTTATTAAATTAGCGTAAGGTTGATAGAAGGATTTGTTGTTATTGGCCAAAACAATATCCATGTAAGGGAAAAGAACACAGTAATTTAAAAAATGTATATTCATGGATACGCAGAATTTTCTGTTGTAACTTTTCTACAGTTTTTCTTTCTGTGCGATGTATTCGCACGGGTCGCACAGCTGTCTACTCGACCTTTCGCTGTTCAAAAATATTTAGATAGTGCAATGCGAACTTGGAATTTAAATCGCCAGAAATTTGTTGCTCCTGCGTTAGTAAGTTGTATAATTTGTTTCTTTGTGTGCTTTCTTGTGTGGAACGTAAAAGTAAATATTATGTGCTGGGGTTGCCTGTCGAAAAGCCGATGTTTTGGCGGTGGGATTCATTGCACCCGCCTCCTTCCGCTGTGACGACACTGAGTGCAGAGATTCTACGCGCGAAACGTTACAGTGCGCACTGGCAACTGATTCGTTCTCTTTGATTCTTTCCCGATTCTTTTCAATGGGACTCTCCCATTAACCACCGGTTGGTTCTTGACGGCGAAATTCAAATATCTCACATTTTTCTCTATCGTATATTGATAGTGAAATGTCAATGATCCGAAGAGCTCATAATGGGCAGGCATTTCTAATCACCTTTGGGTTCTGAAAATAACCTTCTGAGATAGGTGTAGTTAACCGTCGAGCGTGGTTGCCCCGAATATTGGCTCCTATGCATGGCCATGGCCTTTAAATAACTTCCCGCGACTCATTTTTACTCGTTCAAAAATTAGAATGGGAGCGGTGGCTCAGTGCATCAAATGATGTCATTGATGCGCCTCTGACCGGGAGGTCCTAGGTTCGAGTCCTGACGACGGCGGGATTTTCGACACTAGCTTTTCAGCTAGGTCGAATTCAATCGCTGCCTGGAGGAGAATTCTAGCGGCCGGCTGCTCTGATCGGTAGTTTTCCGTGGTTTCTCCGATCAACACCAGGCGAATGCCGGAGCAGTACCCTAACAAACGGGCCGCGGACCGCGTGCGATCTTTCCTTCCACTTCCTTGTCCTATCCTCACCCCTTACACACACACACACACACACACACACACACACTTACACTAACATGCACTACCCTGCGGCATACACCGGGAGACCAGTCGGGGACTTAGAAGTTGTCCTGGAAGTACCTGGTTGGGGAAGCCCCACTAATCGACGATAGGTCGGCACCGGGTGTGTCCATTCAGTAGGCGAATATCACCGCCACCTCCCGATGAAACACATGCACTATACTTACAGGACTAATTACCTCAGTAGATGATGCGCCTGGAAGCACTAACAATCAATCAATGAAAAATTAGGATAAAATCCAAACTGTTAATATCATTGCACCAGTTGAACTGCCTAAAAATCATGATCAGCTGAACAGTAAAGAAAGAAAAAGAAATAAATTAAAAATAATTTTTGTATAACAGCATTATAAATTTACAAGAGAATCAAACTTAATTTCGCGAAACAACTTTCTTCTGACGCCTCGGGTGCTTGACATCCAACGCCCTCTGGAAATCAAATTCAAGATGGCATTGTTGACATCCGTGCGAGAAAACGGTGATCGGCTGTTCGTCTTCTTCTACCTCCCACGATTCCTCGCTACTATTGGCTGAATGTGTGATGACGTCATGTCGCGTTTAATAATGGCGATGACGTCATGTAGCGTGCGATAAAATACTGGATTATGCACGATTCGGGGTATAGAAAAGGGTCGTTTATAATGATGGTATACAAAAATAATAATGAAATTTGTATAGTTAGGGGCAAGCATCACTCCGCCTCTGGCCGAAATGTTCGCGGGCCGCACGAAGCGGCGCGGAGGCCGGAAGGCGGCGGCGTGCGCCGGCATCGCGTGTCCCCTGCTCCGCTGCGCTCCTCTTATACCCGCGGCGCGTGCGGCGGCGGCGTGGGCGTGTCTCCTCTGGCGCTGACGAAACTGCAGCGCAATTTGCTCACCCGCGCGAGGCGCAGTCAGCAGGAATGCGACACGAGCCACAATTAGACCATTCCACTCGTTGGTTGGTTAGTTGGTTAGTGATTCCGGGCGCGTCAACCCTTAAGTCATTAGTCCCGTAAGAGTAGTGTATGTCTTTTCTTTGGGAGATGGCGGTGATCTTCCCCCGCTGGATGGCGAGATCCGGCGCTGGCCTACCGTCGGCTAGTTGGGGATTCCCCACATCCAGGACTCTCCCACCAGCGGGGCACCGCCCCAGCCGGGACAAGCTCCAAGCTCACTACTGGTTTCCCGGAATATGTGGTAGTGTTGAACATGTTAGTGTAAGTGTGTGTGTAAGAGGAGAAAATACGATAAGGGAGAGGAAGGAATGATGGCGCGCGGTCCGTGATCCGTTTGTTAGCGTACTGCTCCAGTCATTCGCCTGGTGGTCATCGGAGAAACCACGGAAAACTACCAATCAGAACAGCTGGCCTCCAGAATTCTCCTTCAAGCAGGGACTGAATTCGACCTAGCTGAAAAGCTAGTGTTGATACTTCTGCAGCCGTCGGGACTCGAACTCTAGAACCTCTCTGTCAGAGGCGCTGCAACTCCACTCGTGAAATTAAAACCAATAATGTAACATATAAAATAGAAACAGAAAATGCCGCAATCGTGGTGGTATATCTCAAAAAGTTTATCGTTTTTTATATCCGATTTTGCTTACTCCCCTCTCTACCGGCCAATAATAAGCCGCGACACATTATCTTAGGAGGCGGTACATATCGATCGTTGTATTAATGTCCCGCGTATGTACTATAGCATAAGTTTTTCTTTTAAGGACTTTCAATTAATTTCACTATTTTGAACTCTGTTGGAGGTAACTTCATTCGTGTAGTAGTCCTATTAAATACCACTCATGTTTTGGAAATTCTAATATAAATCCCTCTTTGCTTCGCGAGTCGGAGATTTATCGACCATTTCCAAATTACTCCTGGTATTACCTGTGTTGAATAATGTTTATATTAACTAGGCTATCCGGGATGAGCCGCGTCTCTGTCGCGGTCACATATTCTGGGCTTTCTCAGAGTGTACTGCTGCCAAATCGCTAGCGTGTATGGGCGCAATACGCTCCGAGGACCGGCACGACCAGTCGGACGAACGTCAGCTACTACGAAAGAGACGCGGCTCCTCCTGGATAGCCTCGATGATACAAACTTCGGACGCAAAAGGCTATGAAATCATATAATATGTTTATTTTTGTTCTCGTCAACCACTTGGATTATTAGCGACTTTATTCTCAATACATTTCCAAACACCACAGAAACACATAATTACATTACGTCATTTGTTTTAGTTGTATAACGTTAATCAGATGTTGAGCTCAGTTTTTGCTTACTACAACAGTAGAATTTTATTCTAAATACTATTTCTGAAAAAAAAAAACTGATTGAAAAATTGATTTCCTTTCGGAATTCAATAAATTTATAGACACAATAAGAGATCACGCCGAACGCTGTAACGAGGGTTTTGTGGTCCAGTAAGAACTCAGCAGATTTATTCTGCTTAAGTTACAGTTCGTTCAGTCCTACTTGAGTATGTGCATGACACTCAACTCGACACTTTTGACACTTTTTCCCTTGATTTAAATAATAAATTTCCTTAAGTAAATGATTTACGTTTTTGAGAGTTAATAAAGATAATTATTAGTTGGATGTCTAATTTATTTTTGTTGGTTGTAATTTTTTGGCGAGGCATGACAAAAGAAGAAGCATAAGCGTAACCATTGATAGATTGTACTTGATAAAGCTAAAAAACGTTCGTAACGAACCTGTACAGTACATTAAGTTGATCATAATATTAAAGATTGTTATCCGTCATATGTCGACTTTTAAATTTGGAAAATAGTGACAATATAATTTGCCTTTTTTCCCTACAAAATGTAGATACATTGCTAAAAATAATTAGAAAAAAAAGAAAAAAAGCCATGTCTTTTCTTCGTGTACAAATATTTGTGACGATATAAAGGAAATTTCTACAATAAAATGTTTAAAATAAACTAGAAGTGAAGATAAGTAGTTGATTCTGCGCGGATATTTAATATAATGTGAAATGAATCAAAACCACGGAAGAGGAAAAGTCATCATTATGTGCTGTTCATAATCAGAAGATGTACTTCAAGCATGAAGTCTTCCAGTGAACAAGCCACAAAAGTTTATGTAACTTATGAAAAAAATTATATGAAAACTAAAACGCGTTCTTACTAAATATATATTTTTAGAATGTATTTATTGCACATTTTGATGTGCAATATACTTACTTCAAAATCTCAATTAGGCTCATAAATGCGAGTAGTATGCGTCACCAAACATTTCTGAATTAGTTATTTCTGTACGCGATATTAACTTAACTATTATTAATGAAATAAATTCACAATCTCATTTTTTATACTGAGTAGACCGTAATATATGTGGAAATATTTGTGGTGGAACAGTGTTTGTTTCGTGCAAGGCTTTGCAATGCACTGTTGCTCTTGTGATGTGTATAATAATCTGGAGATTTCATCCTTGTCACGCACCATTAATATAGAATGCAGTTTTCAAGGGCATTATTCTATTGTATTCAGATACTTTGACCAAAACACTTCCGCACATTTCTCTTTGTCTTCTGATATCGTGTTAAAAATACTGCAGCAATGTTAATCCACTGACTTTTAAACTGGATATCCTTGATATTTTCATGTTAACAAAGGTTTAATGTTTATAATTTGATATTGTTGTAACGCTTATGAGCACAAGCAATTAGAGTGAAACCTTGAATTTATTTGACTTCACATAATAATAATAATAATAATAATAATAATAATAATAATAATAATAATAATAAAAATATTCACCTACCTGGATATCCTCCACAACGCACATTCAACTATTATATACGCACAATCAACAGATTATTTTTCCAAATCTCAAATAGCTGTTAGAGCTACAGGAGGTGTTTACCCACAGAAGTTGTGGCATGTCGTATGTTTTTTTTTCGGGTTCCATTCTGTTGGCTTGTGCCCAAAATGTAAGGAATACTATTCTCCAAATTAACAATGATGTTCTCAATAAATAATGTCAAATGAATTGATGAACAGAAACATTCAAGATTAATGAATTTAAAAATGCAAATTGTAGTGTTGGGTATCTGGCAACGTTTTGTGAGGGGAGAAATAATTGATTGACAACGGATGCCTTAACGTGTCATTTTATGTTTTAAAAAACAAAGTTAGCTCAATAATTCCAGTGCCAATATGAATGACGTCAGTGTGTATACGATTGTCAACAGTGCCTATACGAACTCAGCAGTGCCAATCATTAGTATCAATATAATTATCAGTGCCATTATGATTGTCACCAGTGCCAATTCGAATGTTACCAGTGCCAATAAGAAAGTCTCTAGTGCTAATATGGAGGTCACCATCCAAAGAATCCACAAGTCGAATACTCCCAAAGTCAACACGAAAATTACAAGTTTCCTTACCAGAGTTACTACTTAAAATATAAATTTCGCCAGCGTTTATGCGAATTACATCAATGTGAAATAGAACATTCCAGTCATGTGCGTTTTGACGGAAAGGAAACCCTTCGGAGTGGCGGTCGCCGGGCGCGGGGCGGAACGAGAGAAACAAGCGGCTGGGGGGGGGGCAGCTCGCCTGGAAAGCGCCCGACGCGTGTCGCGCGCGGGAAATACCGGGAGCCCGTACGCAACGCAGGCTGCCTTCCCGCCGCGCCGTTGCCCCACGCCGCGACGCCCCCCTCCGCCTCCGCCTCCGCCTCCGCGTCCGCCTGCTCCACTGCCCCGCGCTGCCGCCACCCCGAATTCCTCAGCCTCGCACGCCGCCCTCACCGCACGGGAAATTGGTGGTCGATTCTTCCACTTGCGACTCCAACTTCCCGCCTTGCGGTTTCACCAAGGTTTATTGCTCAACCAGTTCCGTTGTATAGTTCACCAGAACTGTCACTGCATTATGAAAACACAATTAAAGAGGGGGAATTAATGTTTTTGTAACATTTAAAATAATCATTCTCAGAGAATGAGTCATGAATAGGCAAACATAAACTCAGTTAGGTTTTTTAAGCTTGTTAATAGTTTTGTTAATAAATAAATAGTCTAAAAACCGGATAGAGTAGCATGTACTCGGCTTCTGACGGCAGGTTTTTCCCCTTCAGGGTTTTTCCCTCAGCCGTACCTTATGGTCTCGTTTCCGCGGCTTTGAGGCGATGGAGAGACCATTTGGGGTGAATACCAGAAGGCGAAAGGTTAGAACTCGGTAGAATGTAGGTATTGTAATGGCTTAAAGGCCTTCGGCCTAGCCACATTGGATCAAGTTTCTAATTTGGCTGTAATAATTACCTATTAAATAAAATAATAGTTATGTTTTTAATTTTTTTTATGGGAAGACGAAACGAAGGTTACTAGCTTAAAGCTGCTTATGCACATTTTTAATTATGAAGGATATGGTTAACGAAACAGCACGCAGAATACTGTCAAAATATACTGTTTTGAATCTATGTGTGTATGTTTTATCTATCGACACTACTGAATATCTATGATCTACGTATACAAGATTTTTAAAAAATGAAAAATTTAAGGGGTTCGCAAATTAGAACTGGTCTGAAAGAGTAGCCATGAACTGACATCTGATAACTCTTAAAACCAAATACTTATCAACTAGATTTAGCCCAATAAGTCATCTTAGTTACGTTGTTTAACATTAATGCTTTGCACACAATACTCTAATTTTAATACAACACCACACCCCAGCACACCCCACCCCACACACCCCAGCAGTTGAAAGATATCTATATTTTCATTTAGCTGAAGTCTGCCTTAATACAATTTTTCCAAACGTTCTGTTTCTTCTTTTATTTTGGAATTCAAAGATCTATGTCGATCTCAACGTTTCTGATATGGCTTAAACGCTATTTCACGCAGAACTAGGCAGTCTTAAATCACATTTTTAATAAAAATATGGAGGAATATCTGGGATGAATATCTGTGCATAAATGTGGGTCTGACAATTCAACTTACTTAAGAAAACAACTTAAAAAGTTGCAATAACTTTTATATTGCAAACTTTGAGCAATAAAAAAAATTAAATATCAAGAAAGAAAGTGACACCATTTTCCGTCGTGTGAAAACTGTCTTAGGGAATATAGTAATAAATATTGTCGGGCTATTCCAAATATTTGGTTGTTCAGTACTGTTTCCAAGAGGAGTTGAACTAATTTTTCTTCGGTCAGATTTGCTGTTACTCGCTGAGATCTATTCGACTATGACTTACTGTGGAATTCAAATCGTGGAGGAATTCAAATCGTGGTAGTCTGTACAGGTGAGTGGTGCATTTACCTCGACCTGCTTTCCTCAAACACACTGGCACTGAAAAGTTTCGTTCTCATCCATCTTATTTTTCAAGCTCAGTCGTATCATCTCGTAACGCAGAAACTTAAAGAAAGCATATCAACAAAAAGTAACATCTCAAAAACCGTCGTTTTTAGTTCAATGAAAATTTAATGTGCAGAAAATAATTATTCTTGTGTAAAAAAAAAACAACCAAAAAACATTCAGCATGATACGAAGGCTATCCGCAAAGTAAGGTTCCAAGACTCTTATTACAGGGCCCTGGCAACAAAAAAGGGGATAAATTTAGTTGTTAAATTAGAAAAAATACTCTAAGACGTGGTGTAGCCAGCATTCGTTTTGTGGGGGTTGCCTTGATGCTGAAAAATCGAATGACAGCAAAACGTCTTTCTGTCTGTCTGTCCGCCGGGTAGGAACAACGCTAGCGGCTAAACTATTCAGCCGATTTACACCAAAATAGATATTCCCCAACGGTCTGGTTGATGTCCCAGTCCCTTGAATTTGAGACCGATATTTTAATTTTGGAGCGTACTTTACATGCAGCACCTGAGACGTATCCGAAACTTTCCAAAAAAGGGCTCTATCGTTTTTGATTAACTTTTGTTATTGAATAGTGCAAATGACGCTTACGAGAATGGTGTATTTATCATGTTCGTTGAAAACCCCGATTTTTCGAAAATTTCAGAAGTTCAAACTTTTTCGGAGTCATTCTACAACTAAAATATCAAATAGATTTTTCACTTAATAAAATATTTTCCTTAGAGATAAATTTTAAAATATATTAATGTACAATTTTTCGAAAAATTCAGTATTTATCGCGTAATATTGCATGAAAATACGGGCGAGAAAGTACCTGCTGTTTAAGCATCACTAATTGTTTTTCTTCTTATGCTTGGTGTTTTTATTTTCAATATCTTCATCGTACATCCGATATCTCCGTGTTTAATTTCCTTCCAGTGAATCCTGCGCCCTTCCACTTGAGCTTCGATCCGCTCCGTCGCCGGCACTTCCGAGTGCCCGCGAGGTCCACCGGCGAAGGAGAAATTGGGAGCGCCGCGGCGCCCTCGCGTCCTCCGTTACATCAGGCGAGCGCACGCTTTAATAAGCGCGCGGAATGCGCGGGAGTGGGCGCGGGCAGTGAGGCAACGCGGTTAGGCAACCGCCAACGGCCGAGCCCACGGTTCGAGCCCCGGCACGACCACCTGAGTCTCTCGACGCCGCACACTGCACCAGGAACACTTGTTCGACAAGTGCTACATCTTCGGCGAAATAAACCGGTGTTCAATTTTATCAATAACTAGTGGGCTCTGCAATGCTTCGGAATTGCAATGTATCGCACTTTACATGCTGCTGGTCACGTGACTGTTAATCACGCTTTATTCTACGCTCTGCAAAATTGTATCAGATGAAAAACTTTCTTGAGAGTGTAGGTTGGTTATATGTCCTGGTTTGGTCACGATTGTCAAACACCCAATTGTTAAAACGTTCTCCCTCAGTTTGGGTATGCATTCGCTACGACACTGTGTTGGAGAAACTTAATTTACTTGAGCGATATTACGTTCAAGTAATAATTTCGGCCGATATTTCACAATCGCAGGGGCAGAATATGCAAGGAAGGCGCGTTTAATACTTGAGGGTGCGGCTGGTTGCATAGGTCGTCTGTTCAGGGGCGCTTGAGTCAGCATAAACGCATAAAATCAACATCAACGCGCGTCTGTATGCGACGGACAGTCGCAGATTTCAATTGTACTATGCTTATATTCTTGGCACAAGTGTAAGCAAGAAGTTGAAGTTTTATCGCAATCGGGTGAACGGTACGGCAGCGCATAATATACAAATAGTCAAACGTTGATTTTTATATATTACGTGTGAAACGGGAGTAATTTTATTGATATTCTCGCCATCCACGCCACGCTTCTTTTCGACTCGTCCCGGTCCGACCGCTCCATTCTGAGACATCCCGTCTCGTTCCGCTCCGTCCCGCCCCAGTTCCGTTCTTCCTAATTCCAACCCGTCCTGTCTCAGTTCTGTTTTGTCCAAACCCAGTTCGTCCCGTCCCAGTTTGATCTCGCCCTATTTCCGTTCCGTTTCAGTTCCGTTCCATTCCAGTTTTATCCTGTTCAAGTTATTTACCTTTCCGGTTCTGTCCCGTTCCAATTTCGTCACATCCTGAAACGTCCCTCCAGTTTTGTTCCGTCCAGTCTCGTCCAGTATTGCCCCGTCGAGTATTGCCCCGTCGAGTATTGCCCCGTCGAGTATTGCCCCGTCGAGTATTGTCCCGTCCAGTATTGTCCCGTCCAGTATTGTCCCGTCCAGTGTTACCACTCAGGCCCCATCCCGTCCAGTTTCTTTCCGTCAAGTATAGCGTCGTTCAGTTTCGCCCCGTCCAGTTTCATCTGGGAGATACCACTTTGGGTCTGATAAACAAAAATAAAGGACTTTTATAAATATAATTTTCTTTCGTGGTAAGGTCATTACTCGCCCGATCGTCTTTTTCTTCCATAATTAGCAACATTCTCGTGATGTAAAAAAATCTCGTACATCTGACAGATAATCGACTGACAGATAATCTCCACTGACAGATAATGTCCTCTGACAGATAATCTCCTCTGACAGATAATGTCCTCTGACAGATAATGTCCTCTGACAGATAATGTCCTCTGACAGATAATGTCCTCTGACAGATAATCTCCTCTGACAGATAATCGAGACTTTTAAATTGACGAAATGCTATGTCAGAATGAGCATCGGTAAGAGGGTAAAACCATAACGAAGATAATCTCCTCTGACAGATAATCTCCTCTGACAGATAATCGAGACTTTTAAATTGACGAAATGCTATGTCAGAATGAGCATCGGTAAGAGGGTAAAACCATAACGAATTCTGATTGGAGCGGGTCATCCTCACGCGTATTCTGTCTTCTGAACGTAAGCTCAGTGACTGCGCACTTTCTTCTCGCTTGCGCTCTGAAAATCCAGACTAACGGTAGCAAGTCGAAATCGATCCGATGACGCGTCTCATTGGAATTCAAGGCCGGCTACGCGTCCTTGCAATGCAGACAACTTTGTCGCCTTCTTGGCATACTTGGCATATTTTCTTTTGATAATTTATTTTAATGAGGTATTTTAAAATGAAAATCTCACGTATAAACTACAATTAATGTACTGGGATGCTACCTTAACAGAAGCTTTTACGTGATGAAATATTTTTTGGCAATCAGGAATTCTGAAAAGGAATGGATAGAGCTTGCTCAAAACTGACCCAAATGTCGACAGGAAATATAAATTACGAATATAGTGAGGCGAGAGGGACTAAAGATCTTCAGATGTTTCATAATTTCTAATTCTCATACAATTTTATTCAGACGGAATTTGAAGAATGCACATAAAAGAAGGAATGCTTTAAATTGGAAACGCGTGGAGCTAGATTACGTCATACTAAGACTATCATCTTGAAAATTAAACGTCATCAATTTGTTTCAAATTTACTATCAAAACCACCATAAATTTTTTATTTTATAAAAAAAACACAAGTTTTATGTGTAACAACAACTCCTAAGTCCGACAACTCCCTTCCATTTTTCCGCAGGTTTTAATAATGTGACATCATACACTTTTCTGAAATTGAATTAAAAGTTAAAACAATATCGCCTCTAATTTTGTGATTTGAAGCATTAAACAGAACTCTTCCTATAACTTTACTGTCAATTATCATATTATCAGCTCTTACAGCTCTAATTTGAACGTTTCAGTAATATAATTGTTATTATGTATATACTCTTTAAAACTTCACAAATAAAAAAAAATTAATCAATGATTAAGTTGGAGTAATTCGCCGCCCAGACATTATATCCCACAAATTATCAATATTATTAGCGATTATCATATAACCTTTCCAAAGCTAAACATTTCCTTATATCTCTGTTGATTTAATAAGCGGATATCATCTTGAAACTTAGAAAAAGACACGAGGAAATGATGCAGTTCTCCAATGCGCCGCGGGGAAGAAACTGCGAGAGCAGGGAGCGCAACAGAGAGCGAAAGTGAGAGCTAGAGCGCGCGGGGGCGTTAGCAGTGTTGGAGCTATGAGTTGGCGGTCGCTGGGGTACAGAAATCCGGAAAGCTCAGGGCAACGGTATGCGTTATTATTGTATTTATTATTATCATTATTAATATTGTTACTACTCGTATTATTGTTATTATTGTTACTATTATTATTATTATTGTTTTTATTATTATTGTTATTATAGTTATTGAAATTTCAGATTTGTTAAAACATATTTTTATGAAAATCACTTTTTATTTCTAAAGATAATGATGCTATTTGACATGCATTTTATTTACATCAAAATCACATTAGGGTACAATTGCACTTTTTTCTCGTCGTATTATATTAACTTCAAAACGAACGACGGTTTTAAAGAGACCGAACTAGACGTCAGTTCTCAATTGGAATCTATGTACAATGTTTGTTCATTTTATAACATGGGTACCATGTTACTTATCTGAAGGTGTTTCTTGGTGACCTTTTTAAATGGAGCGTCAAAGTTTAATTAATGGAAACAGAGTATTGTCAGACTAGTTGCTATGGCTTAATTAATTCAAAACAACACAAAAAATTTCTTCGAAAGTTGAAAACAGAATGTACAAGGTATACAAAATGATATATAATTAATCGAAAATAAAATATCGATTGTTCGAAAAAATATTAACAATAAAAATTAGAGTATTTTCATTGCCAGTAGAACAGAAAGGCTGAACTGTCGGCGTTTGAAGATGATTTTTATAGATAAATTTACCAATTGTGATTATTTTTTTAATTTTCAGAGTTACGTATTGTTAATAATGCGGATTAAATTAATAAATTAATTGTTATTGAGTATGTGAGAAAAATAATGTTTGGTAACAGCAGCAACCTAGAAAACGGGCCACAGACCGCCACTGCGCTCGATGCTTCCTCGCCATACCATCCTCAATCATATCCGACCGAAGTACCGATCACCCATATTCGTATGGATCGTCTCATTGAATCAGAAAAATTACAGACGAGTGAGACGGAAGGGGATATGGAAGGCGGGGACAGATTACGTATTTCCCGAAGCACTAAATGTTTCTTGGACGTTTCTTGTTCTGTTTTGTGTGAGTGTGTGTCTGTGTGTATGTGGTGTGTGTCTGTGTGTAGTGGTGTTGAGTGTGTGCTGTGGTGTGTTCTGTTGTTTGTGGTGTTTGGGGTGTGTGTTGTGTGGTGTGTTCTGTGCGGATGTAGAGTGTATCTGTATATGTGTGGTGTGCCTGTGTGGATGTGTACATTGCGGGCGCGTATGTGTTGGCTCAGACCAGTAAACGGCGGCAGCGGCGATGGCTTTGGCGGCAGCGTCGCGTGCGACCTCTTTCGGCAGCGGCGATGCGCGGCGCGGAACGCAGCTACCGACCGCCCCCTCCCCCTCCCCCCTTCGCAGGCGCACGCGCAGCTGGCCGCCGCTGGAGCTGGCGCGCGGGTGATTTCGACCGGCGCGTCCAGGTGTGCGCGAGAGCAAAGGCCAGTGGCGCAAACAGCCCGTCGCCTTGGAGCGCCTTCCCTAGGCTGGAGTGCACATGCCTCGATCAAGGACCTTGCACGAGTCTAGATCTGGGACTATTCCTTTTCCCATGGGCTTTCAATGAACAAGTTCAGAGGCTGCTATTTGACTTTTCTAATCTGCTACAAAATGATCATCGTTTCTCAATGATTCTCTGGTTTCAGAATGTAACCCTACAAATGACAAAGGATTCAATGTACCCCCTTCAATACAATGTATCTACATGACAGGTTTTAAATATTATTATACGGCTAAATCTTCAGCGTTTTTAGTTTATTGAACAAATCACTTTTATATTTAAATGATAAATAATTAGAAGGACGTGGGGGAAACTCAAATTTATTTGCATAAAATATAAAAAATATTTGGACTGTCCATTAATATTATAATATTTTAAAAATCTAATCACAATATGATGGACTATTCAGTTGTATTTAATTCCTCCTCAAATTTCCCCATGGAATTTGTGTTCCCTAAACACCTAAAGCATCGATCACTGTTCCAGAAGCGCTGTTTTAGATGGCTAGACTAGAAGAGGTAGACTGCTCGCAGCTGTAAGTCGCGTACTTAATCTCTTCTGATCAGTTGTAGACCGCACCACATTCCTCAAGAACGGCCACACACAGCCCGCGATTCTACCCAAAGTAGATCTCAATCCCATCCTGTGTGACGAACAGTCCCAGCCCATCCATCAAGCACCACATTGCTCATCTCTCAACAACTTCGATTCAAATATATCCTCCAGGAATCAAATAGCCCATTAGAACCTAGCCACTCACAACGACTTCCGACCCAAATCCGCAATAGACATCCGATACATGCCTTCTTGCAATTTTTTCCGATGTTAACTGAGCGTAGGTGCTCAATGAGCATCCTACGCCTGAGTAGTAGATAGAGTAGATTTAGTTTTAGATGAAGTTAGCTCTAAGCAAGTCCAAAACTTGTGAAAGAGTATTAATACTGAACCATGTAACCATCAATTGAACAATAAATATAACAATCTATTTTATAATCAAGTGAAACAAGTCATTTCCATTTGTATTCTTGTTTTATAGTTCACAAATTAAATCGTATGCCATGACAAAAAGAAAATGGTATTCAATTTTTACTTCAATAATAACAATCTATTTTATAATCAAGTGAAACAAGTCATTTCCATTTGTATATCATAGCAAATGTAACTCAAATCAAGATAATAATTGGTTGTAAAAATGTAAAAATGTTTTGATTACTATTCCGTCAGACTAACAACCCTCTACAATTCCTCCATCCTTTTTATTGTCCACTTAATTTTATTTTCTTATTAAACTTAAATGAGGTTAGTTGTATTATGCTTTATGGAAGTGATCTAACCTTCACTCATTAAATACAGTTTGTAAAAAAGCTATATTTTCAGCAAGATGTTTAAAACTATTTACAAGTACATTCCTTATTGTAAGTTCTACTAAGGATTAGTCTAATAAAATTGAGAATTAAGAATAAACCTTGACCACCTTGATAGCAACTACTGATAGGTGAAACTGGCCCTCGTTATAATGTGGTAATGAAAGTAAATTGGAGCTGTACTCCAGTTAGTCTCAATTTCATATTGTGAAATTCAATATACGAAGAAGTGAAAGTTTCGTCCAGGGTCAATGTGTTTTTCTACAAATTCTATAGAATTAATGCCATTATTGAAAATCCGGGTTAGTAGACAAATTTTTACAAATCAAAATTCCAATACCTATCGTAGTTTAAGTAATTGTGAACAATTGAGGTTTTTTAACATTGTAATTTACAGTATAGATTACATCATCGTATTATATTGTCTCTACCTGTATGATGTGATGTGTTGTGTACATTAAACAGTTTCGTTTGTAAAATGTAGATATATAAAGAAAAATACTCAAATGCATTTTGTAAATTACATTCCCCTAATATTTAATGTTGTTTTGGATCCGGTCACGAAGGCAGCAACTGGAATGAAAAGTGGTTTTCTGGTTTTCGAATTAAAAGTCAGCTTTCCACTAACTCAAAAACACATTTATTTGAAATTCGTTATTGTAATTGCAAATTGTTACATGAAATGGGACCATAACATTAACACTTTTTATCACAAGCACGTGACTATAAGCGTTCAATAGATTTAATTTATATATTTGATGTTGAATACAGATGTGTGGTCTCCGATCTTAATAACAAACTTAACCAAAAATAAGTTGGTCACTAGAGAATTTATCTCAGTGTATCAGTTCTTGAAAGGCGTAAATCTAGTGAAGTCTCTCATTCTATCAGGATACCAGCTTCTGGTCTAGTTTGAATCGGATGTCCGAGCAATCATTTTGACTCTTACAGAAATTTCCGCCATTATAATAACGCTCATGCCGCAACCACCAAACCGACCGACCTGGAGAGGTGGCTCAGAGCATCAAATGATATTACTGCAGAGCCTCTGACCGGGAGGTCTAGGTTCGAGCCCCGACGGTGGCTGGATTTTCGAAATGAGCTAGATAGCTAGGCCGAGTTCAGCCGCTAGAGCAGAACTCCACCGGCCGGCTGCTCTGATCGGTAGTTTTCTGTGGTTTCTCCGATGAATACCAGACGAATGCCGGAGCAGTATCCAAGCAAACGGGCCACGGACCGCGCGCGATCTTTCCTTCCCCTTCCTTGACCTATTCTTACCCTTACTTACATGCACTCGACTGCACATATACCGGGAAACCGCTCGAGAGCTTAGAGCTTGTCCGACTGGAACGGTGCCCCACTGGTGAGAGATACCTGGTTGCGGAAAGAAACCCGCTAGCCGACGGCAGGTCGGCGCCAGATCTCTCCATCCAGTGGGAGAAGATCAAAACCACCTCACAAGGAAAGAATCTGCACTACACTTACGGGACATTAACAAATTTAAGCGCTCGGAATCACTAATCAATCTATCAAGAAGAACGACCGTTTTTCGGCGAGATATCAGCGCTCACCTCTTCGTCATTGGTGCTTTCTGCCGGTGGGAGCGGCCGTGACCGCCGTGATCTCACCACTTATCACCTCGCAAGCCAATCACCTCACCGAGGGAAATACGCCATCGTGCCAAGAGGCAATTGTACATGCCGCTCTTACAAGCACGGTGTGATATACGGCTTCAAAACCACACTGTTTGCGTGATATTTGAGCACGGCTTACCATATGATACATGTGTAATTTCTTGTGTATGCCGCAGTTAAGTTGGATATATTGCTCCATCTGTACAGTGTTGATTAAGTTCTCGGTTCCCACGAGCTGCAGCGTAAAAGGTCAAGAACAGTGCTGTTGTTGTCGTCAGTTAGACTCGGAGGTTCACGAAATTCTAAATGACGGATGCTAACTAATGGTTTCGGTGGTTGGGGTTTTCTCGGTTTGTTTTAGTACCGTGGTGTTAATGAGAATTTCCGAGTTTTGGACAGGCACTAAAGTCAAAGATGAGTCAGAAGAAAATTATGAATTATGTTGGTGATTCATAAATTTATATAATTCTCAAATAAATTTTCAGCGCCAACGAATTACAAACTTGAATAAAAATTATTTTTGATAATGTATTTCAAATGAATTAATATAACAGTTTACATAAAATAATTTTTCTACAGACGAAATGTGTCATGAATTTTACATAAATTATTATTAAAAACTCGTAATCAACGATTACCACCTATGTGTCAGCATCAAGCTTTACTTGTTATAAAATTAATATAACAAGTGAAATTACCTTCAACGGAACTAATAATAATTACAAATTTTTCAAAAACATTTCGAATGATATTTCAGACGGAAAGATGTTTGATGTATTTTGAATTCTCTTAATCAGAAAAGGAACAATAGATAAACACCCTTACTCACTCTCTAAATGACTTTTGGCTACCTCTCATAACCCTGTTTTATATTATTATCCTCCCTTTTGAAGCATATGGAGATATAGGAAAATGCTGTTGTTTTCCCAATTCTTAGAAATCACAGAAACAACTCCTTCTTACTACATTCGAACTCACATCTAAAACCTCGAAGAAAGCTGTATCTCGCACACCGCAGATACGTCTTCAATATTCTACTAAAAATGCTGATATCAGACGTGACTTCATATATATCTTGTACTCAAATACTATGTACTATTGTGTAATATAAATGTGAGTTTACATTCACATCATTCATTCAAAAGAGGACGGTCATAGTTTAGGAAGTTAAATTTTTTAAAATTTTTTTTCGAATTTGGCTTTTGAAACAAAACATATCTTAACTTCGACTTGCCATTTTAGACTACCTCTTCTTTCAGGTACGCTTTAGCCAATATTGCAATCAAAATGTATCATATCTAGAGTTTCGTTATTACGGAAATAACGCTTTGCCAAATTATGTATCTGACATCAAGGTCAGAGGGAGAAAGAAAGGCAAGGTCATCACAGTTCCTCCGCGTTTTGTGAGGCCGTTCCGTTGTTTACTTGAAATCCACGAAACTGCATGATTATATACTCCAAACAGCAAAGCAGAATTTTCGAACGCAATAGAGGCACCTAACCAAGGCAGCAGTACTCCAATGTTACAATTACTCTGCATTACAGTTAGAAATTAAACTCCTATTCCATGTCGGACTGTTTTTCTCGCAAGTCATAAAGCGTCTGGTATAATTACGAGAAAGGCTTCATTCATCCTGCGTCGTGCCGGACCTTGCCGGGCAAGGTCGCGTCGGCGTCGCTTTGGATCCGGCAAATTACGGAGGCGCGGGAGGGGAATGTCACGAGAAGCAGAGCGCGGAGGAGAAATGGGCGCGCACTTTGAACCGATTAGTTGGATTGTTGGTGATTCCGGGCGCGCCAACAGAGTAGGTCATTAGTCCCGTAAGTGTAGTGCATGTTTGCCTGGGAGATGGCGGTGATCTTCCCCGCTATATGGCGAGATACGGCACTGACCTACCGTCGGCTAGCGGGGTTTCCCTAACCAAGACTCTCCCACCAGCAGCAAGGCACCGCCCCAGCCGGGACAAGCTCTAAGCTCCGACCGGTCTCCCGGAACATGTGGTAGTATAGTGCATTTTAGTGTAAGTGTGTGTGTGTGAAGGGAGAGGATACGACAAGGAAGAGGAAGGAAAGATCGTCCATCATTCAAATCATATCACCACTTACCATCCGTCCACCATGTCATTCCTCTCAAGCTTGGCCGAAATTGCTAAGGAATGAGAGTAATATTAAATATAAATTGAAGATCTTCGGGCAGTAATAAGATAAACCACATCGACCACATAAAACCTCCTTCTGTTGTTAACTATGCATAATGAAATTGTCGCTTTTTTTGTTTGTACATATATTTTATCGATTTTTTATGAAGAATTTTGAGCAGTTCCAAGGTGAGACACAACTCGGGGCAAGGCTGTGACTGTTATGTGTATATTGTTATTCTCCTGAGCCCCTCAATTCAAAGCCGACGGGCCAGGAGATCTGACGCACAGAAGGAGACATGCTGTGTGTTGTATTCAGTTGTGTCCACATACATAAATGTGCAATGACCAACGTTCTTCTTTCAGCGTCTCTCGTAAGGTATCATTGCGACTAACAATAGGAGGGGGGATAGTCGGTTTTCCGGAACAAAAGTGTTAAGACGGAATGTCATTACCAGACATGAGAATCTTTCTACCACAATACAGTGGTTCGGCTTAGCCGATCACAACTTATGAGACGACCTGTGAAAAATATATCGAGCCCTTGCTTTATCCATCAAAAAGCTTCCATATGGACTGGAGGGGAATCGAATTCGAGGCCTCAAAGGAGGAAGCTGTATACGCTCTCCATTTTGCCACGAGCCCCTCTCCAAAGAATGAACTTCCTCTTTCCTTCCTGTACTGTGGGTAGATCTTGTTGTTGAGTCCTCTTTGTATTGTTCGGGCCGTTGGCAGCGGCGTCCGTGGGCCGCCGGCAGGTGCGTGGCGCGCGCTGACTCAGTGGGCGTCCGCGGGCGTGAGTGCCCGTGTTTGCGCGCGGCCCGCCATTGACGCGCTCGAGGCGCTGCGGGGCGGCGGCGAAAGCGACGCCGCTTTCGGGGGCACTGGTTTCTCCGTCCGCGCGAGGGCCCTCGCGTCGCGACGTGACGTGGGGCGCCAACCGGAAGTGGAGCCGCAGCCTTGGGCGCTGGCGGCCGCCCACCAGCCTGCCCCCGCCCGACGTTCCGCCAGGCTCCTCGCCTAACGCAGCGCCCAAGTCTCCACGCAACTCACAGCTCACTCCCCTCCCAAATCATCGCTGAACTTCCCGTCCAACTTCTTGCCCATCTCTCCGCTCAACTGCCCGCTCAACTGCCCGCCCAACTACCCGTCCAACTACCTGGCCAACTACCCGGCCAACTACCCGCCCAGTTTCCCACTCTAGCAACCACAATCTTCCCACCAGGTTCCCTTCTACCCCCCCCCCCCCCCCTGTCCCACCCTATCTGTCGCCATAATGTTCACTGCCTTTCACACTGGGCACTCCCCGCCTGACACCCCACAACCCGCTCTCCTCAGCCAACGTTCCCAACTTCTCCCCGGTCTCTGCTCCGCCCACCACTCCGTTCACTGGTGGGCTGACACTCGCGTCCACACGGGAGGTGAATACACGCGTTCAACTCTCCTTAACCTGTATCCTGATTGGTGAGGTGCGGGAGCTCCACCAATGTTTGTTTTTCTTGTAAATTTAGAAATATCTGCGCTGAGAAGCCAACACGTTTAGTACCTTTTAGACAAAAGCTACTGGTTTGTGCACATTGGTTGAGTTCTATTAAGTAAATTTGCTATTTTGTTAAACGTATAAAGTCATAGGAGGTAAGAACAACTCGTCATAAAGTTAAGTAACTTTCTTTTATCATTAATTGAGTATTATTTCAAAGGAAAATAAACGTTCTTCTACAAATTTGGATACCTTAAATATTCAGTAATATGTGTAAGATTACTTGAAAACTACGAAAGTAACAGGTGATTTAGAAGATATTGATTTTCGGCTATATTTGCATTTCGAACACGATAGTGCGTTAGAGTTAGTTAATGATTCGCAAAATGTACTTCAAATGGTAGAGGAAACTGTTCCTAAATGTTTTTACTGTGGGTAGTAGCCTTAAAACAACCAGTAACAAATCAGCGTTTCGCTGGCTGGATTAAAAAACTCCAATTGTAGTGACAGTGCAAAACATGTTAATGACGAATTATAAATATTTGTTCTGTCATTTTGAGCAATTTTGAGTTTAATTAGTTATACATGTTTTTGTTTTCGTGCATTCTCCGATCCTGAAAAATGAAAATCAACACATCCCTTTTATTTAGAATTTATATTTTCAAACGTATTAATCGATATTTGAATATTATTTAGAATTTTCCTGAAAATTAATATATATGTTAATGTTTTTCGTTTTTAGATACACGGTCTTAATTCGAATATAATCTAATAGACTTCTTTATATATAAATATTTTACGTATACTTGAATCAATTGTATTGTCGTACGAACTCACATTAATATCGGAATATTTTTAAAATTAGTCTTTGTAAAGGAAGACTTATAGTGAGAACAGTTGTATCGCCAAGAAGAGTCAGATTTCAAAATTTGTTGTGTTGTAGGAAAACGTTTTTATCCTGACGGGATTCATTTACGTAGCGCCCGAAGACACGTGATTTTCTTTGCCTATCGGCTTTTATACTATTCTGACGACATTTTCTCTAATAAAGTAGACAATTTTCGCAACATTTTTTACTTTTAACTAAAAATAATGCTTTTGGAAATGTAGCACTTTCCTTGTGCAATGACGGTTTGAGGATAAGATCATCGCCAATATTTGAGTGAAAAAACTATCTGGGATCGGAAGAATTACCTAATTACCTATTGTTGCTGTGTATTAAGAATTACCCTCGTGTTGCTTAGTCCTGCATTTGCTGCATCCTCTCAAGACAGAGAAGCTGTTCCTGTAAGAATAAGACGAAATTCCGAACAAGATTCACAATAGTGAAAGAAGAAAGATAAATTGCTTGAATTTTTACCATAGTGTATCAAGTTTTAATGTCAGAATGTACTACTATACATTAAAAAAGCGTAGGATCGACAATTATCTGCATGATTTATACAACAAAGGGAATTGTATTACTTCTGCAAAGTCATCAGCGTCCAATTGTATATTAGTCTGCGTAGTAACTACCCTGGGTCTACTGCTTATATCACATACACAATATCCAAAATGATTCTTGTGATATTCTGAATTTAAGAATTCCCATTACCAATCAATATTACATCCGCTAACCACGCTGACATTGAGGGGAAAGTCAATATTGAGAAGTACATACCGGTGAAGGGAATCTGGTGGATACAAGATCGACCTTGTGGAAACCACACGAAGGACAACCAGGTGGAGAACCTTACTCCATTCAACTAAAGCGGATATCCGATTAAGTTAAATAATGTTATGATTCTGATAGGACTCTAGAATTTGGTTTAAGTGTTAATTCACTTTGGTAACACCTATTATTTTTCTTGCAAAATTTCAATATCAATTTTTATGATATCAATCTTTTCTTCAATATGAATCACGTACAGAGGGTGGCGGATTTTAGACACTAGTTATATTAAAAGTTCAATTCAGCAGCAGCCTGGAGGAAAATTCTAGAAGCCAGCTGCTCTGGTTGATAGTTTTCCGCAGTTTCCTCGATCAATATTGGCCGAATCCCGGAGCAGTGTCCTAACAAACGCGCCATAGACCTGACACAATTCTTTCTTCCTCATCTTGTCACTTCTCTCCTCTTACACACTACTTACACTAAAAACACTACCCTTCCATACATGGCTGCAGGTCAGTCGAGAGTTTCGTTCTTCTCCCGGATTGGGCACTGTCCCGCTGAGGGACACCCTTGGAGGGTGAAATGCCCTGCAAACAGGCGAATACTGTTATATGTACGAATATTGTATGTCGGCGCCAGATCTCATCATCCAGCGTGTAAGGAATCACCGCCATCTTCTGGGATAAAATATTTAGTACGAATCAATCAGTCAAAAAATCCAATTCGAGAATTAGAAGTATATCTTATGTTTGCATTTTTTTACTTCAGGAATGTAAAAGAATATGGACGCGACAGAGAGGAAAAAAGTATCAAATAAGTGTGAGATTTAGATCTGGTTCGTGTCATTGCTCGCAAAGTCTCTAGTGAAATGAGATAGTATAAAGCTTCCTCAAATGTATTAAGAATCTCATATTTTCATATTTCCAACTTCTCCTCCCCATTTTATAAAAAACCTGTTTTTATTATTTATTATAGTTACCATAAAAATGAAGCCTATAGCATAAAATTAATTAGAAAGAACTGTGTGAATACTGAACAAAAACTAAATTAGTATTTTTTGACGTGGAATTTAAATTTTCAAATACCTTAAACACGAAACAAAATATATTTTCATTCAATAAATTTCAAAATTTCTGCCACCTATTTTTTTGTATCTATGTGCAATATATATTCATACATTTTTATTTTTGAGTGAGAAGAACTAATTCTTTAACGACTTTTTGCATATATTTGTAAAAAGTAGAACCTAAATCAACCATGAAAACTTAAATTGCATTGTGGTATGGATTCATATTGTTAAATTACTCAAAACAATTATCTGTCTTTTTTTAAAATTTACTTGCGATAAAGGGGAAAGATAAAATTCAATCTTATAAACAATAAGGACTAGTAGTACATCCCTTTATGTTTCGAATTACATTTCAAGTTTTCTTCTACGTTTTCGAATAGATTATGAGGTACTAATTTTAACACGGAACTAGTTGAACTGTAAATGTTTTACTTGAACTTTTACATTTTCGTGTTGTTATCTTTCCTTTTGGGAGAAGTATTTCGCTCTTATGTCGTCTGACCTGGATGGCCAAGGTGACTAGAACGTAAACTTGCTGACAATATTCATGTAAAAGAGATGACACTCGATAATCCCCCCCGCAAAAAAAAACAGGAGAACAACATCGACACGTTTCTTTTTATAAATATTTAACGTAGACTAACATCAGCTCTATTTATTTCTTCCCTCCACTTGCGATTCAAGTGAAAAGATTCGTTCACGAAATGCAGATGAAGATGGTCTGAGCGTCTCTTTTTTATTTTAGTTGCTAGACACAGTCACTATTATGCATGCGTGGGGAAGCGTTCAGAAAAAGGATGTTCGTGTTTTTTATTCTAAATTAAACAATAAACGATACGAAGAAGCATATGATAGTCATGAGATATGACTATAAACGTTAGAATGTACTAAAAGAAGGACAAATTAAAATTCAAACGAGGACGAGAGGACAATTGACATGAACAGAGGACAGTCCTCCGAAATGAACTGTTGACTACCATACTAGAGCGTGTACCTACTCTGCACCTCAGTCTGAAGGGTCACGGGTTCGAGTCTCGTCGTGGGCGTAGTTATTTGTCCCTTGTTTTTTGTGTATGTGTGTTGTCGCGGAAGGCTTGTGAGACTACTGACCACTGGCCGAGGAGCCCGCACGTGTGTATAGATAAAGGTTAATATGTGTCTTCATAAGGGACATAATGGGTACCTAGTGGGGATAATCGAAATCGACATGCCCTGAAGCTGGAAAAAGGATTCAAGAAGAAAAATATAGAAAACGACCTAAACCCTTTAAATGTCCAAACGAAGGCTTGTCACCTCTGGTCGAATGATTCTACCACAGCTTTTGTAACACGATTGCGTACGAGCTAACTTCACACTTCAGAACAATTTTCTCTCAAGCCATCTCACTTCGGTTTTCTGCGGTAAACCGACGGAATTCCTTTCGTCAGAACCTCCACCCGCTCAATGTTGCACAAAGTGTTCGGGGTTTGGTCGAGAGAGTATTCCTTCGCTCGTACAAAATTCACTGCCTTTCCGCTTTCCGGTGGCCCCTGAAGCGTGGCCAGAGCGCAAACCATGGAGACGACGCTGCAACAGGAATGCAGACGCTGGATGGAAACACGTAATAGGACCTTGCTTTTTTCCTCGAATTCACAGCATCCAAGGTGATGTTATATAGCTCATTTTTTCCTCGTATAGAATGATTTGGAGAATTGAGATTCTTCGTGGACTAGTTCGCATTCATCAATTTTCCTGGCTTCAGTCCATATCGGTTTTTCAAACTGTTCTATGTGCTAAATACCTTTATAAGCAACTCTTGACAAATGATGTACGTGCTTTATACCCCGAACAACATGTTTTTGAGTTTTTTATGAAGTGAAATGCAAAAAGAGCTCTTCTGGAAATGGAACCTGTTTTCAGTGACTACTTTGATTTATACCACTAAACGCCTCGGCCCCAAATGTTGACTGAAAATACTGTTGAAGGAAAGGGAATGTGGATTGACAGTACTAAGAGCTAGGATTTCAATCTTTTCGCACTTCCAATTTTAAAAATATGTTAGTGTGCTTTAATATCTGAAATATTGAGACAAAAATAAAATGCGATGCTTGAAGAAAATATAATTTTTAACGTTTATCTTTTCACCTTTTTTCAATTTTTATCCTAGAACATCTTAAAATAACTTATGAGCGCATTCATGTATATTAGGTATTAAAATGTGACTACAAACAAGATATTATAATGAAATATTTAAATATTGTGTTATTGCACGACAAAACTTGTAATCTGTCGAGAAAGCTTCTAAATGTTTTGGTGGATAAAATTGAATGATACTGCTTCAGTGTTGACTGATTATTGACGTATAGTTCTGTGGTCAAAACCTTATCTTATTTATACGTACGAAATTTCTTTGGTGTTTAAAAGCTGCTATAATATGCTATACGACACATACTTTGTGAATGGTTTCGCCTCCTCAAAGAGAACGCAAGGTCTTTGAAACGTTTTGAAAGTCACAAAATATATCCGGTTGAAATACACAAGCTGATAATTAGCATAACAGAAATTGATTGTACTTCAGAAGAAATACTGATTATATTCAATATTAATACAGCATTTACTTGACTTCGATTATTTTGACATTTGATTTTCTAAACGCTGTCTTTCTATAAACTCAAAATATTGCGAAAAATTCAAAATAGGGTCTTACGTATTCATATCTTTAGAATCATCATATCTTTAGAATTAGAAGAGATAATATTATTACAAAGAACTGACACACGATTAGTTGGAATATTTTTTACGAGCCCTTTGTCTGATTTTCGACGCACATTTCCGTTGTTGACTTGTATCCTAAAAACCTAATAAATGTACCGTAATTTTTCTGCATTATTAGAAACTATCTGTGAGTATCAACAATCTGAAGAATCAAGTAACTATTCAGGTAAATATCGGAGAGGGCAGTAATAAACGGCGTTACATTGTTGTACTTGTAGGTGCACTGAAAGCATAATAAGAACGTGTTGTTCTGTAACTATTCCACAGTATCCTTGAGAAAACCGGCTATGGATTGTGAAAATCAATTTGTGTTTTTGGGAGGAATAAAATAAGCTTTTGATAATCTTTGTAGGTGCTCATCTTTGTAAGTCTGAATGTAAATCACCAAAATCCCATTTTAGTTGCTTAAGAACAATAAAAACACGGTTTTTAGAAATTTATTAGAATATACAGGACAGATACGCAAACAACTAATCAGTTCCCCACCAAAAGATAGAGTCGCGTCGAACAACTCATTTGACTCGATTTAGAAATCTGGAATGGGCGTAACCGTGTGCAACAAATGGATGAGAGCAGTTTACTCGATTACCGTATGAAGTTATTATATTATGTTTAACAATTTTCTGAAAGCGAAAATGGAATGGAAAATCGATTGTACTAAGTAACTCAAAATGTGGATCTCAGTGAGATGAGTCATCAAATTAGTTTTGCACCAGTATAATGTTCAGTTTTATTTCGTAATTTCCTCTTCAAAATTCTCTCATGATGTACGATTTTGATTGTTTCATCCTCCTACATAGTCTTATTTTTTGCAGATATTTTTCTTCAATATTATTTGCGAATGATTTGTCGGCCTCGTATGAAAATTATTCTTCGGTATTTTTGCTTGGTTTGTATGCGGTAACTTGTTTCCTTACATAATCACTAAATTAATCGCAGAAAACCACAAACAATAGCGCTATGTCTTTTGCAGCCTCAATAAACATACTTCTCCCTGATGCTGGTAAGAAAGAGCCATTAACGGATTTGCCACCACAGCCTACGAAATATTCACTTGCAAATACCGTTTGCTATTGCATTTCGTCAATACATAGTATTGAGAGAAATCACAGTTACGATAGATCACAAAATTTTTAATTGATTGATTTATTGATTCCGGATGTATCAATTGCTAAGGTCATTCGTCTCGTAAGTGAAATGCATATTCTATCGCAGGAGGTGACGATGATCTTCCCCCGGCGTATGGCGAGATCCGGCGCCGACCCACACGTCATCTTGTGGGAATTTCCCCTATCAGGTATCTTCCACCAGTGGGGCACCGCACCAACCGGGACAAGCTCTAGGCTCGTGACTGGTGTCCAGACGTCAGGTAGTGTAGTGTAGTGTATGTCTCTGTAAGGTGTGTAAGTAACTGATGAGGATAGGACAAGGAAGAAGAAGGAAATAACACCCGCGATTAATGGCCTTCATGTTTCGCATGAAACAGCAGGGACCATAATCAAAAGGTGCACCAAATTTTCAATATAGTTCAAATATTTGGCGATTTTTTTTGTAATGCGAACGTCACGACGCACGACACCCAAACTCTACAGAATGATTCTGATCTCAACTACAAATGTTACGCCATCTATTTCTGAATGATTTTGAAATACAGTAACATGTTTTGTTCATCATTATAATGTTTTCTCTAATGGCCGATGGCACAAAATCCTTAGAAGAAAATGATTAAAACTTTTCAGAAGAATCTATCAAAACTGTGTTTCCTCTTGACATTCTCTTCATTCTCCGAAATTCAGTGTCATTCTATTTTTCCAACTTTCTTTTCGCTTCTTTTATTGTATGGAGTGTTTCGGATAGCACGGAGATGCCACTGAGCCTACCATTCCCTCTCACGGTGTGTCGGTGGCCGATGAAACTGACAGTTACTGCAGAGCAGTCCAGAAGCGCTTTGTGTAAACGCTGTGAGAACGCTGTCGACCATATCATTGTTGCTCTGTAGTTCTGTGAGAATAAAACTCTATTGCCATACATTTCGTGTAACTGCTTACTGAAATAAACATCAAGATAAATCAGTGTTATTTTACTTTCATTTTCCCCACAACATGAGGGTTGGTCCGAAGCGTCTGGGTGATGTGAGAGCTCGTAAGGAAGACTGATATTGAGGAATAAATTGCATTACAAAGAAACCACTTTCTTTAATTATGTTGTGGCAAAGTGTCAAAAAATTAAGAATTGTTGCGATTTCAGAAATTCTCGAGGTTTTATACTATAATTGGACCGATACCAAGCGAACTTTTTACCTCATTTTCCAAACATTGTAAAGATCAGATTTGTATACTTTTTCAAAAAATCTAGTTTACGTATTTATTTTAGTTAAGATATTTTCAAATTACGTGAAAATATTCATATTTCAAAAAGATTGCCCCTGAAATTAAAGCTCTAATTTTGAAAAACAGATTTCATTAAGAAAATTTTACTTTCAATAATGTAATTGTAGGAGGGTGCATACAAAATTTTCAAATTTTGGCAGTTTTCAAAAACTTAGTTATTTTACTGAAAATTGAATTTGCGTCATTTGATATTAAAGTCGAAGACGTTTTGAAAAATTTCGAAAATTTCTTTGCGACTACCCCAATGTAGAGGCAGTACCCCAAAATATTGAAAGATCCGTTTAGAATTCGGGGAGTCGTAATATTACACAGATTGATTGGAGAATGCCCATTTGAATAAATATCCTTTGTACAATTTAGAGGCTATTGTTGTCTATATACTGACGGATGAAGAGACGGTACACGAAAGCCTTTCATATTTATCAAAACGTTATTTTGTCACCCTCTGCATCTGCTTCTTATTTTCCTTTAATTTATTCTTGATCATAAGTGACGTTATATTTTGTTGTCAGGAGAATGGAAGTCATCTGTTAATACCTTAAGGCAAGTGTATTTGTTCTTAAGTAAATAATTTATTGTAACATAAAATTAATAAACATCTTCGGACAGTTGCTATAGTACATCTCTCATTCCAGGCCATACGGGATTTCTCATTTCAGGAATTCATATTATGAAAACTAAAGACAATGTCCACGGAAAATTATTTCATTGTGAGGTTGTCTTTTAATAACGTCACCGATGTGGGGTCGTCTTTTAATAATGTCAAAGTCACTATAATGTGTTATCCACATGACACGCAAGGCACTGGCCTAATCATTGTATAAAATCATGAAGCTACACGGCCGAAGAAGACCGAGTCGCAACATTCATAGAACAGAGAAGTAAGTTAAAATTTGCAAGTCCATGCAGACCATTCGTCAGTGGTTATTAAAGTTTAGTATATCACAATATTACTACAGGGATAATTGTAATATTTTCAAGTAACTACTTCTTTATTTCGTATTAATGAAATTGATCTTCAAATTAATTTACAATGGAGTATTTTACAAATATATTTTATAACTTTTCGTATATACAAGGAAAGATAACTGAATACGATCTGTATAAAATGGCATTCACAATTATCGTAGAAAAAATAAACGAAACTTCTTCCAACGTTATTCCAATTCTAAAAGATTTCTCAACACTACATTCATATGCTGCAATATTTAGAAAATTCTGTATTTATTTATTTATTTTACGTCAAAAAAGGAGTTAAAAACTGCGTATGATGTGCTATGGGGAAAAGTGAATTGTGTGCACAAATTCAAAATTCTGTGATCCCTACACAAAGTCATATACGACTTAAAATTGAAAAAAAAGCTCCCATGTAATAAAATCTACTTTCAAGTACAAAATAAGGCAATAAATTTTGGCTCTTATCCATGTTTCGTAGCTGAAATCGGTACTTACTGTTAATCGGTTGAGATTATTGTTTTCCTCAACGTTTGCTTGGTCACCCTTCCTAAAGACTCTCTTCCAAGGCTAGCAACTCAACGCACCTACATTTCCTAATTCGTGGAATTACGCGTTTCGCGGAACTGCAACTGGTTGGAAATCCCCATCCTGAATGCAAATGCATATGTGATATGAACTGTGCAACCGTACAGGAAATCGTTTGCGGATTTGAATCCGAAAATAAACAACGTTCTAGCGTAGGAAAAATCATTTTGAGAACTAATGAGTCTGGCTTGATACAAATAAAATTAACAAGATAAATATAAAAAATATATAAATATATAAAATTTAGTACTTACATATTTTATACGTAGAAATGGTTGACTGAGTGGTCAAGGAGTTTTCAATGTCTTCTGATTCAACGCCTCACCGCGAGTGGTCAAAGCTTTGAGTACTACGACGGCCTTTGATATTTGTTCGCATGTTTTGTGTCTGTTGCATAGTGTAGAGCTTTGCATTCTGCTGATACCAGACTTAGATTCTGGTGTGTAGTCCAAACGCTTAAGAGATGTGAAAGACTTAGATTGGAACCACTCTTAATGTTAGAAAGAAAAAATAAAAGTGTAATGTACATGTCGAAATATCAATTTATTACGTATTTAGGAGATCGAAAGTCATAATTATTAATAATTAACCTCCCTATATTACGGCCGAATCTAGAGGTCAATTTGGTAAGTATACCTTTACATCAAGTGATCGATGTTTACCACTCATTAATTATGATGGCATATAGAAGACTATCCCCTACTTGTCTAAGTATTAAATCCGTCACCATCGTGTCTTCCATTATATTTAATATCAGAAGTATGCTAAATTGCCGACCTGGATGACCGAGGTGGCTAAGAGCGAGTACCGACTCAGCGCTTCGGTCCGAAGGGTCGCGGGTTCGAGTCCCGCCTTGGGCATGGTTGTTTGTCCCTTGTCTTTGTATGTGTTGTCGCGGAGGGCCTCGCGTTCTGCTGACCCCAGATCAGAGGAGCCCGCAAGTGTGTTGGTGTCTAGTGTATGGTCGAATATGAGAAGTATGCTAATTTTCCAGCATATCATTATCATTATTTGTGTTATTTTTAGGTTTTTAAAATCTTTGGGTATGACTTCATTTTCCTCATGACAGTGATACTACTTGTAGATGAAATGATTCATAAGTAGATATACAATTAGTAATGATTGTGAAAGTAATACTGTAAAGAAAAAAGATGTTCGGATTTTGTTGAGCTAGAGCGAAGAGAAATATTTTTATAATATAACTGGTGTGTTTACACCAGGTATCAACCAAAAGTACGTTATCAATAAATTGTATGTATAATCCAAAATACGACCTTGCGCTCGTATTGATACCTGAAACTGAAGTTCCATAATGCGGGAGGTTGGTTCCAGTCCTGATAGTGGCTAATTTTCGACATCAGCTCATTAGCGAAGTTGAACGATGTGATAGTCTGGAAGATAATTTCAGTCGCCTCCAATCAATTCTAAGACGACGCTGGACCTTAAAAATACGGTACCTGGTGAACGCACGATCATCCGTCCCCACATTCATAACGGAGTTGCTAAAACCTGATCCTATACCGTTCTTCGCAACCCGTTCTTCATTATCTCGAAAGACAACGACAGTACTACCAATACGGGGAATGGTTATCAGAAGAGAGAGTAAAAGGAAGGGCGAGAGATCATGAGAAAGAAAGAGCGGAAGAGAGAAAGGAGGAGGAGTGGGAATGATGGGATTAAGGCATTGGGACAAAGAGAATGAAAGTAGAAGAAAGAAAAGATTAAATGCGGAGAGAGAGAAAGAGGGAAGAAGGGAGAGTGAGAGGGAATGAGAAAGACAAGAACAATCATGTACTCGCAATATTTGCTACCAGGCGTCAGCCGAAAGCAAATGAACAATAAATCCACTGTAATCTCCTCTGCAATCCGCCCCAGCTGCCCGCTGTCTTTCGAGGGCCAAAAGGCCTCGCCCCCAAGGTGCCGCAGCGCGCGCCGCCAATTAACGAGCTGTGAAGCAATCGGCGGCGCGCCGCGGGCCCTGCGGCGGACACCTCGCTGACCGGGCGACCCGGCGCCGCGCGCCGCCCGGCCGCTCGCAAGGTCGCCTGGCCTCGCCCAGCCCGCCTCGCCCTCTTCCCCGCCACGCCCCGCCCCGTTTCGCTCGGCCACGGCCCACCACGACCCGCGTTGCACGCCCTGCTCCACCCCGCACCGCCTCTTCCCGCCCCTCCCTATTAATCTCCGACCCGCCTCATCTCCAGACCTCGCTTCGTCCGTCGTGGTGGGTCGTGGCTCTCCACGACCCACCACGACCCACCATGCCCACCCTGCCCCAACCCATCCCCTCCATTCCACCACGCACCGCCCTGCTCCGCCTCTCCCCGCCACGCATTTCCCTTTATGATCCTCCCCGCCTTATCCAGCACCTCCCTGCCCCGCACTTCCTCCCGCCTAACACTTCCCACCCCGTCCCGCACTTCCCACACTGCCCCACACTTCCGCACCCCGCCCCGCAATCTCCCCACCCCACCACGCCTATTTCCCCTCCGCTACGTCCCGCGCCGCACAGCGACGACACCGCAACACACAATAGGGCACAGAAAAAAGGAGACTTTGGGAAGAAGAAAGGAATGGGAGGCAAGAACGGCCCGTCGCGTCGCTGCGTCGCTCCACTGATTCCAACCGGGAGCGGTAGCTCAGTGCATCGACTGATGCCACTGCAGCGCCTCTGACCGGGAGGTCCTAGGTTCCCACTCCCCACGACGGCAGGTTTTTCGGCACTAGCTTTTCAGCTAGGTCGAATTCAGTTTCTGTCTGGAGGAGAATTCTATCAATCGGTAGTTTTCCGTGGTTACTCCGATCAACACCAGGCGATTGCCGGAGCAGTACCCTACCAAACGGGCCACGGACCGCGCGCGATCTGTCCTTCCTCTTCCTTGTCCTATCCTCACCCCTTACACACACACACTTACACTAACATGCACTACACTACCACATATTCCGGGAGACCGGTCGGGAGCTTAGAGCTTGTCCGGCTGGGGCGATGCCCGCTGGTGGGAGAGTCCTGGTTAGGGAGAAACCCCACTAGCCGACGGTAGATCGGCGCCGGATCTCGCCATCCAGCGGGTAAAGATCACGGCGCATATCCCGAGAAAAAAATCATGCACTACACTAACGGGACTAATGACCAAAGCAGTTGACGCGCCCGGAAACACGAAAAAACCAAACCAAACCAAACCAATCCACTGATTCCGCTGAGCGGCTCCATGCGTGCGGATAAGATCGCCGCCGGAAGGCCACACAAGCACCGCATGATATGGTGGGTGATACATTTGTGATCCGGAACGTTCTGGTGTTATCGTCACTTCTCACTTTCCCAAGAGAGCGATTATAGGTTGACGTGATTTCATGCACGGTTAACGAGAGTGTTGAAACATTTTGAGGGGTGCTGTTTCCTTAATTTTGTAAGTTCAGATTAGTGCACAAGGACGTTAATTGAAATATTTTAATATTGCTGAAATTCTGTCCCAGTTTAAGTGATAGATAAGCTCCAGCTATATTTATCCGCAGAAGATTGTTGGGATTACATTGAGTTTGGTATGCTCATATGGCTTTTGGTGCCCATTTGATAAAGAAAATAATTCAGAGTCTCAAAATCCCGTTTTCGGCCAGCCACCTTTAGGGTACATCACTTTTTTATCAAAAAAGTCTGCAAATAATGTTTTAAAGCACGAACGTTTACGTGTCATTTTGTTATTTCTTTATACAGGACATATAATTAAATCACACACACCATACCACTCTTGAACGAACAAAGTTATTTTCCACCAGTGGACTTTTTGCTCTGGCTATCTCACCTTACGTCGTCTCCTTGTGCACGTTATTGAACAATATTAAACAATAATTGCAGAGGTTTTCCATTTTATTTAAACTTTCACAAGATTCGTTTGAGTAGACACCACGCGATCATTATGCATATATCTAGAATAATTCTGAGAATGAATGATTGAATGGAGCGAAACTGACATGAAGTCTGAAATGATGTGACCCAGCAATCAATAGATAGTCATGGTAAGCATTCGGTTTCAGGTTAAAATGTTCAAGATACATAGGAGCAAACAAAAACAGTGGCAATTTTAGTGATTGTTTGCCTTGTAAATGTATACCCCATGTGTGTTTCAAACTCTAGGTTCAGTACGTCCTTTCACGGCAGGGAGTAAAATTGTTTTCTTTTCTGCTATGACCCCTCCTTGATCTGTAAACCTGTATGGGCAATGAGAGCACTAAGGAAGTCTGTCAAGTTCTTGATCTAAGGTCAATGATAATCATGAAAACAAAGACGGGTCAAGGAAAATATTTTTAATGTTCCTTTCTCACA
Organism: Teleogryllus oceanicus; assembly: GCA_964035755.1. Taxonomy (NCBI): domain Eukaryota; kingdom Metazoa; phylum Arthropoda; class Insecta; order Orthoptera; family Gryllidae; genus Teleogryllus; species Teleogryllus oceanicus. The sequence goes on along the minus strand of CAXIVR010000011.1, from coordinate 20,880,177 downwards.
ATCCATTACGATGTATTAGTAATCTCTGTTTTCTTACTTAACTATCTTTTACTTTTAGAAACGACTTCTGCTTCGATTTTCCCGTATTAGCTGTTGAAACTTGGCACCGATTTTGTTAAAAAATAATTATATTCTCAAGGTTACTTTTTGTGTTTTAATTTTACTTTTTGTGTTTTACAACTGACATAAGCACGTGAACTAGTCTTAGATCCATTTCATTACAGAAGTCGAAGGCATTTCCTAAGAATTCAAACGAACCTTTCCAGGATTATCAAGCTAAAACCCTGATATGGCGTGAAAGGTTTGGAAAGCCACGGTGTACTTCGTGATTTTCTCTTCAGATCGTAGACTCTCCTTTTGAGATTTTTGTTTAATTAATTTAGTGAAATGAATTAAACTTCTGAACCACTTTTCGTACATACTGGTTCTCAAAATTGATCGCCATAAAGTAATAAGAGGATTCTGTTGGCTGAAACTTCCATCAAACTCCAACCCAAGAGCTACCGGTGTACAATGCCTGCGCTTGAGAACTTTCATTGCGTGATTATTTTCTGAAGTATCTAATTTCATTTCTCTCGTTTATCTTTCTTCATTCATTCATCCTATGATTATCTTGTACCTTCTTTACACTTCCTTGTCTTCCACTTGCCCATAGCGTTACATCACCCAATCACTCGCAAGAAAACATCTTGGAAACAGACACCCATCAGTCTCGTAACTCAACTTGGGTCGCGCAGAACTCGACTCCGAGTAGCAAAAGCAAGTAGCTGCGCGGCGCAGAGCGGCACGGCACGGCACGGCACGGCACGGCACGGCACGGCGCCGCGCAGTCCAGCTGCCTGCGCCGCGGCGCCTTTCACTCGACCCCTGACCCCCTGCGGCCCCCGGGTCCCTTGCCCCCCGGGGCGGCGGGCGGGTTATTCAATCAGCATCCGGAAAATGAGCGGATTTGAAGGCCAAAGGTGTTGTTCTTCAATTACGTGGTGCGAGGGGGCGCTCTCGCCGTGTAATAGAGGGTAGCGTCCGCGCGGTGCGGACTACCGGTTGGCTGTCTGGGCGGAGCGGCCGCGCAGCTCCTGCCGGAGGAGAATTCGGCCGGCGATTTCTTCATTAGCCCAATGCGTTAAGGCAGAAAGGTGATCATTTTCAATGGGTAGAGCTGGGAATAATTTACATTAAAATATTTTGTTTTCAAATAATGGGTGAGTGAATAAATTAAATGAATGAGTGAGTGAATGCGTGAGTGAGTGAATGACGGAGTGAGTAAATGACTGAGTGAGTGAGTGAATGACTGAGTGAGTGAGTGAATGACTGAGTGAGTAAGTAAATGAGTGAGTGAGTAAATGAATGAGTGAGTAAATGAGTGAGTGAGTAAATGAGTGAGTGAGTAAATGAGTGAGTGAGTGAATGAGTGAGTGAGTAAATGAGTGAGAGTATGAATGAATGAATGAGTGAGTGAATGAATTAATGAGTGAATGAGCGAGTGAATGAATGAGCGAATGAATGACGAGTGAGTGAGTGAATGAATGTGGGTTCTGGGCGAGGCCACTAGTGACAACTTACTAGTCCTGTGAGTGTGCTCCATGTTATATCCTATTAAGTGGCTACGTTCCTCCCTTGCTGGAACATGATATCGAGTGCCGACCTACTCGTCGGCTCGCGGGTTTCCCTCTCAGGTTTCTCCCACCAGCAAAGCACCACCCCAACTGGGGCAAGCCCTAAGCTTCCGATTGGTCTCCCAGCATATGTGATAGTACAGTGCATATAAGTGTAAATGTGTTTAGTAAAGGGTGAGGATGTTAATGAAGAGGAAGGAAATATCGCACGTGGTCTGGCATGTCCCTGATATTGACTGAATATACCAATGTAGTGTTTTGTTTAGTCTTAAATCCGATTTAAATATAATTTCCTTCTGTTTTCTGTGGCCTGATATCGCGCTCTCGCAGTGCTGCCAGAATCTTGATATTACTGGAATGTGGAATCAGTTAATGTAGTAAATTATGCTTGAGAGCAGAGGCAAAATGGAGAAAGAAGTGTTGCACGCAGCCAGTATTTTAAAAAACTGTTTGGGACTCAGCCTGCTATGCACAGGTAAAATCCTCTGAAATAATAGACACAATGGATAAAAGCACCCATCCTTCAGATCCTAATGTAGGTAGTGTCCGGTCTCAACGCTTCTCTTTAGGTGCAGTCGAGATTCAAAATCACGACTAACAAAGCTTCTGTTTCTGACACTGAAGGAAATGCAGTGTCCACATACATTGTCTACAAAATACAGTACATTGCTTACGGTTGTCAGTTTTTCCTGACTTTTTAAAGTTCGTGACAAACCTATGTTTTTATTTTTGAGAAAGTTATGTCTTTTACATATTTTACAAAATATTTCGTATTTTCTAACAAATTCATTTTTGATCAAAGATAAAATTAGGAATGTTTTATTTTAAGTTAAATAACAATTATCCAATTTTACTGTAAACGGAAAACAACGTGAAGAATATGATTAAGGAAGAATATTTATTCACAAAAAATAGTAATTCCATAATGTTCCTTCTTGCCTGGGTAGCCACCAAGGAAGATCTGGTTCGGTTGTAGTCTCACTTCAGCTTTTATCTCCGGTGTAATCCGATAGGAAAAGTGAAACTTCGGCGAAACTGTATTTCGCGTGCTTCCTGTTTACAGCAATCAAATATTTGACGTTTCACTTTAGTGCACGATTAACTTGTTAATAATTTTATCTAATAGGAATGACGGGTGTAATTAATTAAGAACGGATTGATTGTCGAAAAGGAAAGATTTTTGAAATCAGGATAATCTAACAAATAAACGTATATATTCCCTTAGAGCAGTTGAAAATTTGCCAATTCCTCTTTTGTAAACAAATATGGGAAAGAAAACGAAGGATGAGAGCATATGTCATTCAATAGATTACATTAAAAACACACTTATCTGGCTAGAATAGCGCTAACGACTCTGATAAACGAAGGAATAAGAAATGGAAAAATTCTACGTTCGAGTACCCATGACGGTGTTTCTGTTCTAGAAAAGAAATATATCTACAAAAATTGAACGAAATTTAAGAACTAAAGTTCCTTTCAATGTGTAAATTATGATGTACTAAATTGTGAAAATATTGTTTGTCAGAATTTCTCAGAGCTCTTCTACTTTCAGTTATAGCAAAATATCAAAGACTCATCTTCTGATGTCTTAAAGTATTATCGCCTTGTAGATTCCTTGGAATAACTGAACGTACGCCCTGTAGAAATACATAATTTTAGCCATTATTTTACCGACGATTTTCGTATCAAGATGCCATGGCATAAAACCAGCAAGTCAAGAGCAGTTCACAATGCCAGTATATTAGGGCACTTGCTAGCCGTGGCCTTTGGAACGTCGCTAATAGAAGTCTCACATAACGGAGCACCCAAAGAACGCCAACGCATTAACCAAGGGAAAGGGGGAAATGGCATGTGCATTATTCATACACTTTTGTTCATAGATATTCAATTAAAATGTACTCCATAAAAGCAAAGTTGATTTTATAAACTTCTATATTGGTCCTTATATGTAGAAAGACGAAAATCAATAAATATTGTTAATTATAATTAAATTAATTGTTAGGAAATACAAATGACATTTAGCGAGTTTATTCCACCAGATTAGTTATACAATGAATTGAATAGAGCATTCTAATTCCCCAATTTATCATTTTTTATAACACTTATTATTTTGTCATACACTAATTTTGCGTTATATACACACAACGCCACCAAGCCGGATCGAAAAGTAATTCCTGAGAGGAATCCGTTAAATATTTAACAAACCATCGTGAAGGAAGATGGCGTTTGAGTAACTCTATTAGTAAATTAGTAGCGCTACAACAGCACATACTTTCTCACATAATTTACGACTTTTGTGATTTTCAAAAATTCAGATAGTTCAACTAAAATGGGACCAGCACCATTTTAAAGCACATTTCGCACTATACGAGAAAAAATATGAAGAAAAATATGGGGCATCTTTTGAGAAAATCTTGTTTTTAAAGTTGCCTTTACGTGACTCATAATTATGAGAAATATTTTGAAACCATTGTAAAAGACTTCATTTAAAGATATAATTTTGAAGTACAGATTTCACTAAAAAATCTCTATTTTGTATATTGTATTTATACGAAGACGCCGAAAACATGTTAACGTTTACCATTTTCGAAAATTTAGAGGGTTCAACCCGAATGATAGTTGCTGTAATGATGAACGAGGGTTGTACTTTGAATATTAAATATGTAATATTGATTTATTTTTCTTTGTTTGGCTACAATAAAATCATTCTTATTATATAATTGCAGACTTGTGTAATTGCGGAATTGTGTAAATCCTAGAAAGAAATGAGTAGAAAGCTATTGTTTATTTATTCATTCCAATCTCTCCTTCTTAAAAAAGATTCTTGTTCCGAGTTCGCAGTTTGTTTGTTAAAGAGCTGAACACCAGAAAACGATTGCAGCTAGAACAGTACAACCTTTCTCACATTATTTATAACCTGTACACAGTATTATAGTACTAGTTGCATGTGTGTTTCCAGTCCGTAACTGTTCTTTACGCCGGGATTTGAACTCAGATTTCTAGTGTTTTACGCCATTGGCGTAATCCATTCACTAACTGCCTCACAGGTAAACACAACCTTACCGATGTTTTAAAACAAAATGGAACATATCACTTGAAGATAGCATTTGCAATATTCAAATAATGAAGGATTTACATTGACAATAAATCACAAATCGAATCTTAAAGAACATATTTCATTAGGCAAAAATTCGATATCTCCAATATTGTAGTTGTAGGAAGATATCGAAACATTTTTTTAACTGTTGACATTTTTAAAATGGAAAGATCTCAATAAAAATGCGATCTGCATAATTTTTATACTAAACTTACTTTGCTTCATTCGAGAAAAATTAACAGAATAAAATTTGAGCTGTTTTAAAGAAAATATTTTGAATTCTTTTTGTGTCAAGCCAAAATTGAGCAAAAATAACTGGTGAAAAAAAATGTTCAAAGGCAGACACGCAAGCAGAAAGATAGATACACACATAGGTAAATAGATACACATTTTGAAAAATAATGCGTTATCCGTATCAAGGACACTCAAAACTTGTATTTTTGTTAATATCTCGACACTGATTCTTTGCAGGATTACATAACTTTCTTTATACTATGTATGAAATCAGTAGTGCTAGTAACTCAATCACATTTATATATCATCGTCATGAAAAATATATTTTATAAAGAGTCAATAACGTCAAAGTACGAGTATTAATTTATCAGCTTGACTGGCCTTCCAATGAACTGTTGACCAAAGTCCCATTCATTTGCTTTTCTGAATGACAGCGCCCGTGCGGGTCGCATTGCGTGCGTGCGTTACGCAGAGGGTCGCGGGAGCTGTCGGAGGAGGGGGGCTGCCCACGTGCGAGCGCGGGCGAGGGCGAGGGCGGCGGCAGCGCTGGTGCCGACGGCGGCCAACAGAGGGCGCGACGGCGCGGCGCGTCGCGACGCGGGGCGCTCGGCCTTAAACCTGGTTGGACGGCAGCGGCGCCGCAACACTTTCAGTTCCTCCTCCTTGGCCGACCGCTGCGCTCTCCCCACCTCCAACCCCCGCCGCCGCCGCCCGCACCACGCCCCCCGCCGCCGCCCGCCGCCGCGCGCCCCGCCGCCCCGCCGCCCCGCCGCCCCCCCCGCCCCGCCCCCCCCGGCGCGCTCCGCAGGGTCCCGCGGCGAGCTGCCTGTTCCCATTTCTCCGCCGCCAGCTTCAGTCTGTGGCCGGGTTGCGTGCGGGTAGGACGCGGCCGAGTCTCGACTTCAGGACAGGCTCCTACGTCGCCAGCAGCCGCTACCACCACCACCTCCACTGCTCCCGCGTCTGTGGCCGCGCCCCCGTTCGGCGCCCGCCCACGCCCTCGCCCTCTGAGTGCCTCCCTTGTTGACGGTGCAACGCTGCCTTGCCTGCCTGCCTGCCTGCCTTCTGCGGTGACGCGACTTTTCATGAACTGACAGCCCCACGCTTCTTGCTTCACGTCAAGATGCGCTGCTCAGTGGATATTATCTTCGGCGTCCTGGCCGCCCTGGCGATTCTCATCGGTGAGTACCTTGTGCCGCGCGCTCTCCACGGCAAGTCCAAGCGGTGGCTCCTCCACTCGACGACTCCTCGTCGACTCATTAAGAGGCGGAACTCCTCAACCGGGCGTGGAAGTCCCTCGACGAAGTGTCCGCCCTCCCACCCGCTCGCGGGTCCGAGTGGCCCGTCGGCGGGTCCGAGTGGCCCGTCGGCGGGTCCGAGTGGCCTGTCGGCGGGTCCGAGTGGCCCGTCGGGTGCCGCCACTGATTTAGGCCAACCACCGGTTTTCCACGCCGCGCCGGTAGCCCGCCGCCGCTGCGAGAGTTGTTCGATAAAAGTGACATTTGGGCGTCTGCGGAGCCGGTCGGGGCGCGCGCGTTAGTAGGTCAGGGAGGTGCATTCCGCGCCCGCGGGCTCAGTGTCGACGCCGCCGCTCGCGCCTCGTGCCATACTTCGTGCGGCGGCGGCGCGATGACGCCCAAGTCGTGACGGGCGGGGAACGGGGCTGCCGTCAGCTGACTGGCGGCGCCGCCGGTGGCGGAGGCAGTTGACGGCGACGATTTGCTGCTTAAAGCGCCGTCGCGTCCGTCGCTCCGAGCGACGGCGACGGTGATTGTCCGCGTCTGACGAGGGCTTTCACTGGCGAGATGACCGTCTGGGGGGCGGGGCGCGATTCGCTCTCCGGTGGAGGACGGTGAACTTTAGGGCAAATCGGTGAGAGTGAGCAGGCGCCGTTCAGAACAGATTGCCCGTGTTCGTCCACATGCATTGTCCCCGTCCTCGCTATTCTTGGTCGGAGGATGGAGGTAAGAACGAAAGTGATGATTGACTGTTGTTACCACGGCTATTGTCAAAGACAATGTTGGCTTATTAGATACTCTCGAGAGTGTAATTGTCTTCGAGGGCCGTGACATTTACTGATTCATTCGATTCAGTGATATTGTTCTCATGTGTTTCGTAAGTGTATGATAAAAGGTAGGAGATAATGTTTCAAAATAGATATTAATTAGGATGTGTAGACTTTGTTGTGACGAGAGAAATTGCAAGTGAAAACATGCTAGGTGCTTGATTCTCAATGAAGTTCGGATTACATACATGACTTACTAAGCAAACAGTCTTCTCTCATAATGTATGCATAATCATCGAACAGCACACATCTTTGGTGCAGAATGAAAAATCGTTGTTGGTTTCGATGCAGGCACCTTCTAAGAGTAAAATTAATATTTTTTGGGAATATTCTGATCAAATTTAAATAACGGAAGTATTTGCATTTATTAATAAATAAATCAGGTCTTTCGCCAAAACTTTCGTTTTCAATCATTGAATTACTTGATACTTTAAACAGCACGATAGACAAATGGGTGTACTAATACTAAAAGAGTTAGATTATGAAGGTTGGTATTTAGTTTTTGCATTTCAAACTTTTTGATAGAATTTTTTAATTTTCAAACTTTACTCTTCTGTTTCCGGTATCTTTTATTTCTTTTTAGAAACCGAAACTTCTTGTGAACTCATTAAACAGTTATTTTAGCACTTTTTATAGCTACACTAACTTTATTAACTGCAAATCGATTTCCTTTTTTTAAAAATTATCTTATGATTACAGGTTATTTATTTTAAAGCATCATTGGATATCAATTCAATTCTTTTTATTTTTTACGATCAATTCTGTTTTTCTTAATTTATTACGAACAGTAATTGGAAGCACTTTTGCATTCATCCCTTTAAATTTTAGTGCATCATAAAATAAAATGTGTTTGTTAAATGCCTCTAACATTTTGTAAATAATCTGCCTAACATTTGCTAACTCGAAAATCGTAACATTTTTGCAATGCGGCATTATACATCTACAATCCTTTCCCCAAAAAATTTGCAATGCGTCAATATAAATCCGCAATCCTTTCAAAAGTACAAAAGCTTCTGGCTCTACCCTTCGCATAAATCCGCCTACCCTCCCTGGCCAAGTACCGCTTGCCGGGCGCTCCAGCGCGTTGGGCCAGTGCCCAGCACCGCCTCGGCCCAACGGCGAAGCCCACCCCCACCCCCACCCACCCCTCGCTCGCCGCGAAAGGGAAGGCGCTCCGCGGAGCGGATAACGCGACATCTCCACCCCTCGCCAGGGCTGCGATTCGGGGGCGGGCGGCCTCCTCATTGTGTGCTAATGGCCAGCCGGTGGTGGTGGTGGTGGTGGTGGTGCTGCTGCTGCTGCCGCCGCCGCCGTCGGCGGATCCCGCGGCGCGGTTGCGAGAACGCGAGAAAGTTACGCCGCCGCCGCCAGGGGCGTCCAAAGGCGCCGCGACGCCGTCGTGCTACATATGAAGCCAAGCAGCCCGTGTCGCGTTTGGTCGTTTCTCCGGGCGCGAATTCGACGCTCCGCGACGCGGCCGCTCGTAGGGGAGCCCCGTGATTAACCCTTAGGACCGCATTTATAAACCTCTGTCAGGGCCGACCAGGCCTAGCAAGCTGCCAGTGTTCGGTTTTGCAATTTATGAACAGCCCCGGCCAATTCGTCACCTCTTTAACTCCTAGCAAGCCTCAAAATGGCAGGCCCCTAAGAGCTCTGCTGGCAGAGCTTCACAAATACGACCCTTAGACCCTGTTTGGGGTCTTTTGTGACCCTGGGACAAATAATCTTTGGCGACATTCTAGAAATTATTCATATGAACGTCTCCTTTAAGATATCCTATTTACGTCCAGTTTTACATATGTTGTAATTTTTTCAGTTTTCTAAGTTTGTTTCTTTGTTGAAAATAATTTGATTTTTAAGCGGTTGGAGTAAAATTTGCCGCATTTGACATCTAAATTACAAGAAGAGTTCTAAAAACGTGTCCATTTTGGTTTTGTAATATTGTGTTGCGGTTTCTGAATGACAATTTGGTGTATTTGTCAATTACGATTTTGTAGCCTTTTTTAAAAAGAGGATATGCTAGTTTTTTCTAGAGATAACATTATTCTTTGTCATTTATTACAATATAGTAAGTAAAGCAAATAAATAGCATCACTTTTTCAATTAATAATTCCAAATAGCATTCCTGCATCAAATACTTGTAAATTATAGGGTAAAGCGTTTGGGGTGAAAAAAGACCCGAAACAGTCCATAAAGTATTTCAGAAAGAGAGATGAAGGGTGTAAGAGGATTCTAAAAACACAGTGGACCAAGTGTTGCCTTGGTCCCATGGGATGAACGAGGTATTTACAATTGAGAAGTGTAGTATACAAAGTATTCTTTGCAATGTTTGGTTTCCATTTCTCAACATTACCTGGAGAAAATGTCAGGGTTGACACTGTATATGGACAGAGGATATTGAATACACAGAATTAAACGAATATTAGAGGATGGAATTTGGCTGGTCATGACAGAACAAGAAATATATTTATGTAAGTTAATTAGTTGCGTGTGCGACGTTATTGTGAGTTGGGTATCTACCTCAATGACAGCCTAACGTTGAAGAGAATTATAATTCAGCGGGATAATTTTAGTGTGATTGTTGTAGGGCGAAAGCAATATTTAAAATTGAAGATGCCATAAACTTTGTTATGTTAATTCACAATCCTAGTCTGACAATCAGACCCAGTGACGTCATGATACACAAATTACAATTCAAAAACTGTGAACTAATTTCTTCCTAATCTGTTCAGGACCAAACAGTCAGTAGATATATAGAAGCAATCGGGTAGCAGTATGAGATAACAGTTTTGGTGAACCATAATTTGATGAGTGCAACAATTCAATGAAGCAATGTTATGGTGCATTTAAAAACCGAGAATAGGATCTATAGAAACACCTAGGACATTTAAACAACTTCTCAAAATGTATACTTTGTTTAAGTTAAGAGTATAATCGAATACGTTCTGTGACCACTTTCAAAAATCCCTCTCTTTAAGGCACCACGACACGTCATGTGGATCCTGCAGGCTCATTGGCTACATTGCTCGAGCATGCGCACTAACACCCTTCCTGAGACATTGGGGGCTCCCTCGGGAAGCGTTTCTAGTGACGAGAAGCGAGTTCGATGCAAGAGGTCGGGGCAAGCGACGGATAGCTGTGTAGGCGTGGGTGCGAAAGTGACAGTGATAAGTCGGTGCAGGAAGGGGAGTGTGATTAATTGCTTGTAGCAAGATTAACAGACGCGCATTCAGTGACATGTCGCTTACATCGTTTGTGTAACTCTCTAAAACAAGTGTACTCCCTACTCGGTTGGCATATTAGTTCGTTGTTTCATTTAGAGACATTGCTTTGAAACAATAATTTAATGTCAAGCAAGACATTTTAATCTCTTAATAATGGGCAGGCGTTACAGTAAGCAGGAACTAAGAAGAACGTACTGAGAAGGCAGTGGGCCATTTGAAAGTGTCGTGTCATGTAAGACGTAAAGGAACAGTGAATAAACGAAACAGGTGTTTTTGTCTGATAAATCATGATCTGCGTGGTACATATATTGGAAACATATGAACATTAAAATATGTTCACATGCCCATAGTACTCAGTGACATATTCAGTTTACAATTACATTCACTCTAGTTGTAAATACCTCTTTTCAAAAGACAAAATGGGCAAGATGGGAGTTTTAAAAATTGACAAAATAGAAAATTTAAATGAATGAAATAAAGCGATGTCTACAGTATATTGGTGTGCTGATGAGATATTGTTATTATTTAAATATTTAAAGCATTTTTGATGATGTACCAATTTTTTGAAACGCTTTGTAAAGCTGAAAAATGATTTTAAAAGCGTTTGTGAAGTCGATATTAACGTGTTTTAATATAACATTCCAGTTGATTACAAATTTTAATTTATTCAAAAGCAGTTCAACCTTTTTTCAAGAATAAATCTCAACTTACACTATTAAATTCCATATACGAGTACAAATATAACCCGACGACTGATTTTTCAGCATTACCAGGAATTGAAAATTAAGCTCTTGAAAATACAAGCGTGATTATTTGATATAAACCCGCTTATTCAGCATGTTAGTTATTATGAAAATCAAAATTATTCTTTCTATTGTAAGGAATGATATTTTTCGTGTCGTAGAACAACTCATTGTGATGCCTCTGTTTACACAAAACAAACTGTGCTCACAATACCGTTGGAGTGAATTGTTGCCGTTTGCTTTACGTTCTTGAAAACACTTGGAATACAGGGATATCTACTACTTGTGCCAAGGAAATACGAATAGAAGAAGCACATTAAGAAAGATGGACTTGAACTATTTTAAGGTCACAGGAGAGGGAATGAGAGAGGGAGAAAGAGGGAGAAGGAGAGACGAAGGAGTGAACCCAAGAAGATTATAGGTAGAGAATGTAGAGAGAAAAAAGAGAACGAAACTTTTAAGAACGGTTGTGAAAAAGACAGGATCATATGAATAACAGGAGATGGGTGGATGACGAGATGAGAGATAGGGGTTGGGAGAGAAATGTCTCGTGGAAGTGATAAACAGAAATTAAGTAATTGATAAGCCTAAAGGATTGACAATGAGGGAAAATCAGGTTTTCGTATTTCGAATGATTTTTAATGTACTCTAAGGAAGAAGAGGTTAGGATTGGGAACTATATTATTTTATAATATAGTTTTTCAGGATCGGTTCCGGAGGAATTAGAGAAACTAATTTCTCACACCCTCTCCTTTATCTCAGCCAATAATTGTGATTGGCCCAAATATCAGTCACCCTTCTGTCAGCTCGACGGGATTAAAACGAATCTACTGCGCGGTTTTCGGCACTAGCTTGTCAGCTACGTCGAATTCAGTGGCTGTCCGGAGGATAATTCTAGCGGCCGGCTGTTCTGATCGGTAGTTTTCGGTTGTTTTTCCAATCAACACCTGGCGAATGCCGCAGCAGAACCCTAATAAACGGTCACGGACCGCGCGCGATCTTTCCTTCCTCTTCCTTGTCCTTCCTCTTCCTTCACCTCTTACACACTTCCACTAATATGCACTCCACCACCAAACAAGTCGGAGACCGGTGGAAGCTTAGAGCTTGTCCCGGCCGGGGTGGTGCCCCGCTAGTGGGAGATACCTGTTTGAGCAAAAAACCCTGCTACCCGACTGTAGGTCGGCGCGGGATCTCTCCATCCAGCGGGGTAAGATCACGATCTCCCGATGAAAAACAATGTGTACTACACTCACGGTAGTAATGACATGACCAGTTGACGCGCCCGTAATCACTAGCACCCAACCAACCGACCGGTAGTAGAGCACCCTAACGCGAAGAGAGGTGTTTTCCTCCGGTGCCCCGGCGGCCCGCGCGTCACCAAGTTTCTCGAGGCGAGGCCTTCGTGGGGCGGCGCTGTCGGGGGGCGGCGGTCCTCGTAAAGGTGTAAACAGAGGCGCGAAGGCGGGGGCGGGGCGAGGCGGGGCGGGGGCGTGCGCGGATGAGAGCGGGCCGCGCTCTGCTTTCTTCCATCGGCGCTCCGGAGTTCCCGCGCCCCCTTCGCGAGATCCGGGGCTCGCTGCGCCGCCCGGCTATTTTTTTCTTTATTTTCTTGTGCTCTGCGTACGGGTTATTTGCTTCTTTCTCTTTGGTCGAGAATTGGTCATCTCATGCGAACGTGGCAGAGTTCCAGTCAGTGGGAGTAAGTGCATACGACTGTTTTTTTGGGGGGGAGGGGATCAGTATTGTTATACTGAATCCATTTTTTATACCCCAAGGGTCTTAGCCGTGAAGGATGAGGTATGGAATGATGATGATGATGGTGATAATGATGAAAGATGAATGGACAATTACGACGCCAGATCTCTCCATCCAGCGGGGTAAGGTCACGATTTCACGATGAGAAAAACATACACTACACTTACGGGACTAATGGCTTAGCAGTTGGCGCGCCGTGGATCACTAGCACCCAATCAACTGACCGTTTGTAGAGCACCCTGACAGGAAGGGAGGTGTTTTCCTCGGTGTTCCGGAGCGCCGCGCGTCACCAAATTTCCGGAGGGATTTTTAGAGGATCACCCGATTTCCGAAGGATCCGCGCCTTCGCGGCGCGGCGCTGTCGGGAGAAGAAAACATACAGATACACACAAACATCCATGCCTCGGGCGGGACTCGAAGACACGGCTCTTCAGTCTTAGCGAGGTCGACTATCCGGGCCGGTAATTGTTTCATTTTATTTATATTTTTTATTTATCGTTTACAAATGGTAGGGGTGCGATATCGCTAACGAAAAACGATGTTTCGTAACTCGCTTTTATAGAGAAGTACCGTTTAGTATAGTAGTTTAAAAACCTCTCATTAAAAAGACCACATTGTGAAGCCTTTAGAAAAGTGTGTTTATTTTTCGTTTCGATCGTTAGAACCCTTACAACGCCCTTGGTGCATAAATAAAGATTTTAAAGTGTTTACTCGGATTCAACCTGTTACGCTCTTTGCGAACATAATGTACGAAAAACGCAAAATACATAATATACGCGGTCATTATTTCTCTTCAGTAATTTGACCATCGAAAATGTTGTGAAATGTGTACTGAAATTTGCATTGATACGGCAGCATACAACTGTAAATTTACTTGTGAATGAAGGTCCAGAATCGTTCAAGGACGCAAACTTGCAAAGTACATCTATATTATATTTACTTTATTTAATGATAACTTTCCCAATCTGTTAATAGATCTTGATGTGTTAAGATGTCCTGCTTTTTCTGCGAATCTATCTTCACTTGGTTCCAAAGGCATTTTGAAATTGAGAGCATGCAAACCTCATTGCAAACTTTCTAATCTACTCGAGTTTACTAAACAGCCTGCCATGAAATACGAACTCGTACGCAACTTTACGCTTCTTGTAAAAGCAAACATTGAACGAGTGTTCTTTTCTGTATTTAATTTCATTTGATATATTTTTCTTTTATTTCCTTCCTTTTTCTTTCCTTCTTTATTTTTTATTTAATTATTCTTTTTTTATTACATCCTTTTAAAACTAGTTCATGCGAACAGATAGTTCTTATTATTATTTATTTAATATTAAAAAGTAGTTCAATGTATTATAATACATGGAAAATTAGTTGTGTACATAGTTATATCCTAGTGTTTTAAGTAACGTTCTCTCAAACTACGTCATATTACGCTTGCTACTTGTCAGTAAAAAGATAAAACTAATACATTCTTACTTTTTAAGTTAAACAATGAATGAGACATAAGGGAAAAATATTTTTGGGGTGGAAGTTTCCCTCCTCGAGGACATCCTTAGGCACAGAAGCAGCAAGCACGCGACGCTATTTGTATAGTCTCGGCGGCAGCTCATTTTCTCCGTCGCCACCCACCGTGAAATGGGCTGGGGGTAACCGCATTCGCGACACAGCACGCCGCGCACGGACGTGTACACCCAGCAGCGACCGACGAGGGAAGGCGCAGACGGTGCTGTGGGGAGAAGCGGGGTTAGAACGATGGCACCTAGGGCAAAAGGTGACCTAGGACGGCGGGAAGTAGAATGGGGTGGGTGCTGTGATAGGTGACGGTGTGGGGTGGCGCAGAGCGAAAGAAGACGGTGAGAGGCGGCGGTATGGAACGTAGGATGGGCGATTGAGATGGAGGGTGGGCGATTGAGATGGAGGGTGGCCGATTGAGATGGAGGGTGGCCGATTGAGATGGAGGGTGGTCGATTGAGATGGAGGGTGGGCGATTGAGATGGAGGGTGGTCGATTGAGATGGAGGGTGGTCGATTGAGATGGAGGGTGGCCGATTGAGATGGAGGGTGGGCGATTGAGATGGAGGGAGGTCGATTGAGATGGAGGGTGGTCGATTGAGATGGAGGGTGGGCGATTGAGATGGAGGGAGGTCGATTGAGATGGAGGGTGGTCGATTGAGATGGAGGGAGGTCGATTGAGATGGAGGGTGGTCGATTGAGATGGAGGGTGGCCGTTTGAGATGGAGGGTGGGCGATTGAGACGGACAGTGTCAGTGTCAGATTGCGTCGGTGGATGGCAGCGTGGGGAAGAAGGAGGCGGGGGGTTCTGTGGTGAGATGGAGGGTGGCTGATTGAGATGGAGAGTGGCCGATTGAGATGGAGGGTGGCGATTGAGACGGACAGTGTCAGTGTCAGATTGCGTCGGTGGATGGCAGCGTGGGGAAGAAGGAGGCGGGGGGTTCTGTCGAGGGTGGGGTGGGCGGACGCGGTGGCGGAGGTGGGGCGGGCGGTGGGCGGGGGCAAGGCGCTGGGAAGGCGCGGGAGGTGACACTGTAGGCGGCGGGCAGGCTGTGGGGCCGACGCTGCGACGCAAGCGCTGCTCGGGAGAGCTGGGCGCGCGCGGGGTAGACATGCTCTGATTCGCGCAACCCAGGCGGGCGCCCGCCGCCAGAGAAACTGCGCCCGTCTCTGTTGCCTGCACCGCTCGCGACGCCGCGCCGCCGTCACCGATCCCTGCCCCATTAATGGTTACCGCCGACGCTGCCGCCAGGCGGCATTGTCTGCAAGAAGCTCTTGGACGAAAGCGTTCTGACTGAGAGGGTCGTCATTAGCAGTGCGACTCTCGGCATCGGGTGCACGATACGTGACTTTTGACTCGACGCGGAAGACACTGTACGCTAGGGTTATTTTCCTACGATGAACTAGCGCAGATGTCTGAATTGCTTTGTGTCACATCCATCACCAGCCCTAGAGTCACCTGACCATCACTGTCGCAGTGCCCCAAACACAGTTTTTCTTCTTCTTCACATAGGAACTCACATGAGAATAATATAACATTAGCATTCTTTAGGCTCTTGGCTGAAAACCCGTTATAATTTTGGTTGAGTGGAGGAAAAACTTTCAGCTGAATACTGTTTTAAAACGACCACAGCTTCATACTTTCTGTTCTGTAGTTTTCTGAGTCTATTTCGCTCCACTGGCTCCCATCTTCTCGCCTTCATTCTCCACCTCTCCCTCCTTCTTTCTCCCCAACTCAATTCGAATTACTAGAATGTGAAGATCACGCTCCAATATACAACTTCCTTTCTGTTTCTTTTTTTTCATTTTATTCGCCTGATTATGCTCAAATCAACCTTGACAAAAGACTCGAAAAGAGAATTCAAAGGCGAGAAAGGCGCGTGCGTCGAAGGTTAAACATACTTTCTAGCGAGGATGCCGAGGAATGCTCGCGTGGAGGAAGGTCGCCTGCGGGGGCGTGGCGAGGGGGCGGGGTGCGCGGGGCGGGGGCGGGGGCAGGGGCGGTCGATCCGCCGCCACGGGGCTGGGTGGGCGCCCCCGGCGGTTGCGCAACGCAGCCGAGGCCACGTCCCTTCACCTGGGGCGTGCTCGCCCGCGGCGCAGGTTGCCTCTGGTGGCAGTTCTGGAGCCGGAAGGGGTGTGGACACCTCAAATTGGACGTAGGCTTTCGAATACATTAATCGGAAATATAGAATTTGTTTTCGAGTACATTATTCTTGTATTCGATTGGTAAGATTCTGACTGCTCATTAATTAATTTTTGTCTGGATTTATATTTTACTCTGAACGATATGGAATGAATTTTACAAATTGTTACAGTATATACTTATCACATTAAATATATAAGATTCCAGCTAAAAGGAACTTTTAAAATAATCATTTTCCGTATAATTTTAATATGTTTATTGTATTCTTAATGTTTAAATTAGTTCTTTGCTCTATATGTATGCACCGAGTACACAAGATTTAATTACAATACTTATAATACAGAAAAATAATCACATGCAGATAAACGTTAAAACAAAATGTGGTCTCAGTACTTAACATGCGTTTAATCACATGTAACAAATTTTTATACATTTTATTACAAACTTGTCGTTTCTTTATAAAAATTATGCCATCTTTATTTCCACATTTTATCTGTGATTTTTTCTAGTAGCTTAATACAAAAAATATAGAGAGATGAATCTATTTATTAAAATACAAAAAGTCGTAGTCAATGTCAATCCTACAATTTATTCGAAAAACATAATAAACCTTGAAATGCAGCAGCATATTTTACAAATTCGGTTACTCATTAAACCTGCGAAGCACGTGTTAAATTTCAGCATACGTATACATTCAACTCGAGGAAAAGCAGTGAAACCGTTGCATTGCTAAATTATGCCCCGGGGACCGCCTGATGCGAGTGGGAGATATTCGTGGCGCGGAGAAGGTGACGGCGGCAATAATTAGAGAAACCCGAGGCGGCGATGATTGAGGAGGATCCGGCGTCGGCGTCGGCGCGTGCGACCTCCACGAGGATCTGTCCTCGCGCCCACCGCAGCCCCCTCCCCGCCCCACCCCCACCCCTGGCGCGGTTCCCCCTGATTTGCATCGCCGCCGCCACCGCGGTCTGCCGGTCTCACCTCCACGCCGACGCTTCTTTCTCCGGCTCGCCGCCGGCCCATGACGGATGGCGCTCTTTGATTTCCTTCCCTCGACCCCTTTGCAGGATCATCCGCCGAATCTTCTAGAAAGGCACGTTTTTATAGGAAGTTCAACGTAATGGCCAGAATCAGTGAGTTTACTTCCTTAGAAACTATTATATTGAATTTCAGGACGTTAATATAGTTTACAATAAAATGCCTCCTGAAGGGATAAAATCAATAAAGCATTCCTTTTTTTTGTCCCAGTTGACTCCTATTTATTTTATTCCAAGTTTTTGAAGTGGGAGCAAAAGTATTATATAAACAACTCCGATAATAATATTAATAAAATATTTATATTTTTAGACAATACAATAAACATTGTCAGATACATATATTGCGTTGTATAAAGTGAAAAATATCGAGATGCCAGCGAAGAAATGATTTCATTAGGTGACGAAAGCTGCTGCAGCAGTAAACGGGACGAGGAGACTTCAACACACAAGGAGACTTTAACGCACGTTAAGCAAGAAACCTTTTGGCGAACAGTGTACCGTGCTTCTCATAACCAGACAGGCGCAGCCGTGTGCAAAACGATGAAGATGTATGATGTGCGTTTTCGTCACGCGGCATTACGTCGTGCTACACGCCCTGGACATTTAAAATACCAAATTCGTAAGACTCCCGATCGAATCTCATCTGAAGCGACGCTAATTTCATGCAAATCACCGCCGTTGCGCATAGGATCATTCATTCTCTCATAAAACCGACAGGGGGAGACTTACTTTTTTTTTTTTTTAATTTCCGGAGAGGTCAGCCGGCACGGGGGGGGGGGGGGGGGGGGGGGGGGCTGTGTCGGGGCGGTGGGGCGGGCGTGCGGCGTGATTCCTCTGAGGAGGTCAGGAGGTTAAGGCGTGGGCTTGCGCGCGGGGTTTGCCGGCGCCCGCGAATCAGCTGCGGCGGCACGCGGCAACGTGCGGTGCTCCGCGCGCCCGCGGCGGCGGCGACGACGGCGGAGAGGCTTTCACTTTCAATCGGCTAACGGGCCACCGCCGCCGGCTCCACGCGGTGCCTGGGCTCCCGCTGTTGCCGCCTTCGCCTCCGCCTCCCCCGTCGCCGCCGCCGCCACCACCTCCGCCGCCGCCGCCACCCCGCCGCCCCCCTCCGCCCCGCCCCGCCACCTCCGCCTCCGCCGCCTCCTTCGCCACCTCCTCCGCCGCCTCCTCCGCCGCCTCCTCCGCCGCCGCCTCCTCCGCCGCCGTCTCCTTCGCCGCCGCCGCCGCCTTCCTCCGCCGCCGCCTCCTCCTCCACCGCCGCCGCCGTCACCGTCTCCTCCTCCTCCGTCTTCTCCTCCTCCGCCGTCTCTTCCTCCTCCCGTCTCTTCCTCCTCCGCCGTCTCATCCTCCTCCACCGTCTCCTCCTCCACCGTCTCCTCCTCCACCGCGCCTCCTCCTCCGCCGCCCACCTCCGCCGCCACCGCCTCCGCCTCCGCCGCCGCCTCCTTCTCCGCCACCGCCTCCTTCGCCGCCGCCGCCTCCTCCTCCGCCGCCGCTCCTCCTCCACCGCCGCCGCCGTCGCCGTCTCCTCCTCCTCCTCCGTCTTCTCCTCCTCCGCCGTCTCTTCCTCCTCCGCCATCTCATCCTCCTCCGCCGTCTTCTCCTCCACCGGCGCCTCCTCCTCCCGCCGCCACCTCCGCCGCCACCGCCTCCGCCTCCGCCCCGCCTCCTTCTCCGCCACCGCCTCCTTCGCCGCCGCCGCCTCCTCCACCGCCGCTCCTCCTCCACCGCCGCCGCCGCCGCCGCCGCCACCGTCCCCCTCCTCCTCCTCCTCCTCCTCCGCCGTCTCCTCCTCCGCGTCTCCTCCTCCTCCGCCGTCTCCTCCTCCTCCGCCGTCTCATCCTCCTCCGCCGTCTCCTCCTCCACCGGCGCCTCCTCCTCCGCCGCCGCCCCTTCCGCCGCCACCGTCTCCGCCTCCGCCGCTGCCGCCTCCTCCGCGCTTTTTGGTGTTATGTCACCGCGCGCTGCAGAAGCCGCGCGGAGGTGAGGTCGAGGCGTGGCCTGGCCGCCCGCCGCTGGACTTTCCAGACGGGTTCGTGATCTGGACCGGGCATGGCTCGCTTTTTAGAGCAGGATTTCTAATGCGGATGTGTGCTTCACTTTGGGAGTGGTGCTTCTTGTTTTTGCATTAACGTCGCAGAAAAGTCTGGAGATACGTACGGTAGTGAGAATAGAGCTGATAAAGAGACGCTCTTTAACTCGCCAAACTAAAGGTTCTTGAGGGAGATATATTCAACGAATATAAGAGATTTGCGGGTAATACAGAGCCGGCTTTTTATATTATGATAAATGTACTTCTTATCCTCAGTAATTGTTGTTAACCTGCAGTTGTAGTACACACATAAGTGAACATATAGGCGAGGGGACGGGCCTGGAGAATCCAGAAAGACCTTGGTCCTCCTGAAAATTTCAATAGGGTTTCCTTAGCCCTACATAATAAAATATTTTAATTGCATAAATATTATCCATTTCTAATTGCCCCTTCTTTTTAATTTCTTGTGAACTGTGTAAACAATGCTCATATGAGAATCTTCGCAAACCATCTAGCAACCCTGTAAATAGACCAACATAAAATCAGTTGTATTTATTATTTAATAATTAAATTTATGACATTATTATTCTAAGACGTTTTATTTATTTACTAGAAAAATTAGACCTGTAAAAGCAGTATAAAGCGGTCCAAGAAGGGTCCATAAATGTACTTAGCCTCACCCGTCCCTCTGATTGTAGGCTGTGCACGTCTACGGTTAAAAACTTTGTTCAAAGCTGGCAAAATGTATGCATATTACGTCATTGTACGAAACGAATTACAGAAAGCCCGATTTGTTGCGTGTAGGTTCTGCTTTTCCGTTGAATGGGAGAGGCACTGTAATACACGTTCATTAGTTTCAGTGTCTCCTCACCGAAGGAAAGTTTCAATTTGACCTTCAGCAGGCAGGTATAGGTACAAGGTTGTAGAGATGTAATTTTGTCGTATCTGAAAATTTGGCTAAATCGTGAAGAAATCTTCCGTGCAAAATGAAAGTTGTTGTGTGTTTAGAGCTGTCACGAACTCAGCATTATCTCATTGGTTGGCCCGAAAGAGACGGAGAGCTGTAGAGGTCGCGACTACTTCGCATAACTGCTGTCGGATCCCGCTGAGAGTTATATCATTGCGTGGGTGGAAGGGGCAGATTGTGCGCAGTTTCACAGGACTTCGGGTCGTCTCTGGGGCGGGTGCCTGGTCTTTCAAGGCAACTGTGCGTGTCCAGGATGCTCGGCTGCGATTGCCTCAGGTGCAGATTTAGCCGGCGATGTTTGATCGTTTGCCGACGAAAGTGCGAGTGGCATTTAACTGAAAGTAGCATCGTTTTGATATTTCCTCTTCCTAGCTAAACACTCGTTAATATATAAACGTATGGGATGATCAAAGACTATCTCATACGAAATGTCAAAAATTTGTATCTGCTTTTTCAAGACATTGAAGATAAACGCGTAAATACCCCCCCGTGTGTATTACTTTTTACAAACGGTGAAATCAATAATAGAAGCTTTATTACTCCAGGTTTGGACAGTACTTGACCTGGCGGAATTTAGTTATTTTGAAAATCTTAAGCAGTTGACTTGTGACACGCTTTCTCCAGATATTTTTCGTCTTTTGGGACAAATGTCACATGAATAGTAACCAGACTTTATATGTATCAGTCTCTGTTCTTTTTACTTGAGACATTTTCCATGCACTCATCATGAAAAACTACAAAAAGTCTACATGATATGTAAATTTACATGTACAAAATTATGTTTCTTTCTGCATATTGCTTGTTTGAAAAAATAGTGTCTTGTGTAAGTATAATTTTGCAGGAACGCAGAGCAATGCTCCTCGTTTTGCAGTCAAAACGAGGTTTACTCTGTATACCGGTTATTTTCTAAAATATATTTTCGAAATATTCACAGTGATAATAATACTATTTATTATTATTATATTAGTGTTTTTAATTGCATAGATGAAAATTACTTCTAATTCGACTTTTAAAGCAACCCAAGGTGTTTTTCAACTAAATAACAGCAAAGACTTTCGAAATCTTAGGGAGAAATAGCATAATTTCTTTCCTTATCGTCTTGTAAATTATGCTGATGATGAAACCACTTCCCACAAGTATTTTGTATCATTTAAAGCGTTAATATAAAACCGGCGCCATGAAAGTTTCTTCAAATCACACGTTCATTTGTTTCATATTTAAAGAGGGAGCAAGAAATCTGAAGAACTTGTACACTCGAAATGAAGTGCTGTCTCCGTAACTCGTACATTCCAGAAAGTATTAACATTCCTCTAAAGTCTTCATCTACTTCACGCCGAGTGAGACTCGAGTATTCACACAGTACAACCGCCTCGTGCTTCTTCATCCGTAAACACAACCGCAAGTTAGTCACTCGAGGTGAGCGGCCAGATGACGCAAAGCCTGTCTGCCCTGTGTCTCAACATGACGGTGACATCCCGCGGCACCGATTCCACGCCTCCGCCTAACCCAGACGGCGCGAAGACGCTGAATTCATCGCCGCTGCTATCCTCACTGCCGACATTGTCCGTCGCCATTCACATTAAGGCCCTTCGTTATCGCCTTCAATCTTGCGGAGGTAGTCTTCCCCATTGTGCATTTTGTATGGTCTTCCTTGCTGTTTATTCCATGGACTTCTTCGCCTGCGACATCACAGCTCGTAGTAATCATCTTCATAGCCTGTACGTATTCCTGAATTCTGCTCTATTTGCCCTATTAGCGGCGGCGGCGATGGTGTAACGGTTATACCCAGGTTTGCGGGTTCGAACCCGATCGAAGCCGTGGATTTTTAAGGGCGAAAAAATCCTTCGTACGCCTTCCTTCGGAGGGGAAGTAAAGTCGGATGTCCCATGTTAGTAAATTTACTGCATGTAAAAGATCCTGAAGCCTAAATGATCCCTCTGAGCTAAATTCAAATCGTTTGTTTCGTCGCCCAAGTAATACTTTCTTTCTCCCGTGTTGGTGAAAGGAGCGTAGCGAAATTTGCGTGGTCAGACGGAAGAGTAGGCCTCATGGCCTGAGTCTCGCCACGTAAAATAAGGCACATACAATTCAATTCAAATTCAATTAATACTGCTGCGTATGTCGTCCCATCCGATCTTATTATCACACTTGCATCGCTTTCTCTTCCGCAGACACCGTCGCTGACGCTCGTAATCAGCTTTACACCTTTAAGATCACATGATCGCCATCGACGTGATCATGATCTAAACCATCATCATCCACCTAAATCATTTCCTTATATTGGCCTCTCCGTCTTTGATTTCTCTTCACTCGTGTTGTCACTTCCACCGTCATCCCCGCCGCTTAACATTCCTCTGCCACCAACTCTCGTGTTTATCGCCATTACCGCCACCATCTCCGTGTTCATCACCGTAGCGAATCCTCCTTTTTCCGTTCACCTCCGCCACCATCACCATTTCCCGACCATTCTATTCATCCTCCACCGTCGCCATTTCCGCCGACTGGTGGCGTCTCTAATATATCTTTAGGGGTCGGATTTTGATGACCTAAAACATCGACAAAAATGACCAATGAAATGCTCTTAAAATATTTTTTGGAGCAAAGAAAAATTACGTAAGAGATTTGATCAATACCACTTCAGATGAACAACTCAAGCTGTTGGATATGTTATTTGATGTAATCAAGGCTTCTTCCTTTCGTTCAAGTAAACTCAGCGTGCAAACCTTTGGTTTGGTATGTTGTTTACTAGGAAATCTCTGCCTTTGGTAATCCTGAAATCGGCCGAACTGACAATGGCACTGATAAAAATAGGCTACTCAGAAATTCTGTGTAGAACGTTGCATCTGGTAAATATTATTTATGGGAAGTACCATTAAAATTATATTTAAATCGACAAAATCAGCGAAAAATGCTTTAAAATGACGAAAAAATGTAAAAAATTACTTATTAATCGAAATCGACGAAAAATGCAAAAACAAGTCATAAAATGTGTCTTTTCGTTTTTCTTAATACAAAATTAATGTCCATAATTAAAAATCATTGTTCTAAAGTGAAAATTAAAAAAAACTGACATTTCATTAAAATCCGCCCACTAATTATCACCAACCCTACTCTCCCAGACTTCTGCCGGTCGCCGCGCATCTGTCGTCAGTCGGTCCACTCCGCCGGGTACCTGCTCGGTCACGGGCTGGCGCGGCCTGTAAGTTATGAGGGACAGTCGAGTCGGCGCGTTACAAAGGCCCGCCCCCGCGCCCCCGCGCGCGTGCGCGCGTTTCGCGGGCCCGTGACGCAATAGCGCGCGCCGCGACAGCCCGGGAGGCGAAGAAAGCGTTCCCAGCCGGGATGCAACTGTGCTTTGTACAGGTTACTGGACCGTGGTGCGTTCCCACAGCCGTCCCGCCCGCCGCACTTGCTACGCCCAGAGACGCTTAATTGGCGTCGAGAGCGAAACCGCTCGAGCTACAGTCGCCGTTATTCCGACCATCTGCCCTAGAGCTCCCTCATCATCCGTGCTTATGACATAAACGCCGCGTTAGCCAAGATAGACTTTTAACTCTATTTGTCGGTACCACCGCTTAGTAGTTGGGCGAGGGTAGAGATACAACAGCTCAAGAAACCCGCTTCCGCGTAGCATCTCACACTGTCATTAACTCTGTTTTGACGTAAAATAAATAAATTGTGTCTGCTTTTTAATAAATCATCATAATATAATTGAGTTCACCCGTCGTTAGTTAAATCACTTGCCAAATTCGCTGGCAATAAATTGTGAAGAGACCTTTGTTCAGGATAAAAACAAAACGTAATTTATGCCAAAAGAATTGTTGCGCATGGCCTCTGAATTCTGGAATCTCGAGGAGAAAACAAACTACAAATATGAATAAACGAAATCAAAAAGAAGATTTTTTTTCTCTTATCACTCGTGTCTCATTTTACTTTTGCTTTCCTTTCTTTTTAATTTTTTTTTTTTTTTGTTAAATTAAATTTTTTCAATTGCCAATTTATTAAAATAGAAAGAAATTACATCTTGACATAACTACACTACTGCAATGTTTTTTTTTTATTTTTACGCACAAATATTTCACTTAACTTGCTATTTGCGATAGAGTAATAACTATGTTGGGGTCTAAGACCTTCGTTTCTTCCCTATCATCTTGCTAAAACAGGTCAACTGTAGCTTTGAAAAGACGATTCTTTATTCCCATTACATAAGTGTCAAAAATAGTAGACGTGACACTTATGAATATTTGAGTAAAAACAGCTGTGGAATTACGGTAATGGCAGCCTCGGAACATGTCGTTGTCGCAAAGATAATAAAGACAGTCAGATATCTATTTCGTAATCTCCTTTTCGCGTTGGTTCCCTCCCACCGCCATCACATGCGGTCTCTCCGTATCCGAAGAAGTTCCACGCCAACGCTCCGGATTGCTAACGAGGTGGTATCGGAAGTGCGGGAAATCGCGGCTGGGCGCGTTGCATAAGTGCGGGGGCGGGCGCCGCGCTTTGTTGTGCTACGCGCGCGAGATAGCGGCGCTCTCGTACTCCGCGGGGGCGGGGCAGAGCGGGGACTGGTGGGCGGCAGCGGGGACGTGTTGGCGGCGCAGCAGGGGCGGGTAGACGGTGGGGGGCCGGCGGGGGGCGGCGGCTACGACGCCGGCAGAGGGCTCGGGGAGGGGCGGGAGGGAAAGATGATGGGGGTCCGCGGAGAGGAGTGGAGGAGGTGGCGGGGTAGGGGCGTTTTCATAACGCGCTTGCGTAAAGGCAGCCGTCGCGCCGTGAATCTTCACAGCCGCGTGCCGTCGAGTTGGCGTTTCCCTGGAGAACGCGCACGCAAATGTGCACTTTCCCCTTCCCCTCCTTTCCCCCCTCCCTCGTTTTGCGAGTGCCCCCCCTCTCCCCTCCGCGCGTTTGCCCCACTCGGTGACGCTTTTGATTTAATCAGTGTGGGGCGGTTCTCGCGGGAATGGCCCCCTCCACCCCCACCCCCCAATACAGAACATTGGTTTGGAACAGGAAGTTGGTAATGTGTTGGGGTTTGCGGATATTAAAATCTTCGTGTTCAATAAATGGGCGCTTTGGTTAAAAAGGGTGGTTCTCGCTCTGATTGTCAAATGCGAAATTTTCATGAAGAGTGTTTCGTGATCTTACGTATGCAGTAATTTTATAGTAGTATAATGTAACAATGTGAAAATGGTATTCACTTAGTGCTGCTTACACAGTGTATAATCCGTAAGTTGGGGAAATATGTGTGACGGGTTACACGACGACGAACATAACCCACAAGCGGAGTTTCACAGAATTCAAACAGAAGCATACGTGCCACTATCACATCTCTTCAAACAACTGCAAAGGAATGAGAGTTCCCAATGGTTTGAAGAAAGTTCCATTTCTACAGCACATTTTTGGATGACATTAAATCCACGGCATTTACGATATTATCCGGGATACGGTTTGTTCAGAGATTCCGCAGCTTCCATTGTGAACGCGTGTAGAATGACAGCAAGGAGGGCAGCGGCGTGGCCGAAGACAACACGGGCAAGCGAGTCTAATGGGCGGGTTGCACGGCGGAAGTCACGGCGTGGTACTGGGCCACTGTTGACGAAAGGCGGCGGCGGCGGCGGCACGGGCGGATGCGGAGCGAGCAGGCGCGAAGACGCCGCCCCTGCGCAGGCGCCAGGTGTCGCCGCCGCTTCCGTCGGCGCAGCTGGTGCACAGATTGCTCCGTTGGCACTGAAGCCTCCACCGTGACTGCCCCATTTGATATGCTTCTGCAACAGATTTTCGTTTTTTTTTTTGATTGATTTTTTCGTGTTTCCGGGCGCGTCAACTGCTTCGGTCATTACTCTCGTTTTTTTTTCTCGGGAGATGGCGGTGATCTTCCCCACTGGATGGCGAGATCCGGCACCGACCTACCGTCGGCTAGTGGGGTTTCCCCCTAACCAGGACTCTCCCACCAGCGGCTAAGCTCCCGACCGGTCTCCCGGAATATGTGGTAGTGGTAGTGCATGTTAGTGTAAGTGTGTGGTAAGGGAGAAGATAGGACAAGGAAGAGGAAGGACAGATCGCGCGCGGTCCATGGGCCGTTTGGTAGGATACTGCTCCGGCAGCGACTGAATTCGACCTATGAAAAGCTAGTGTCGAAAATCCTGCCGCCATCAGGACTCGAACCTAGGACCTCCCGGACAGAAGCGCTGCAGTGACATCAATTGATGCACTGAGCTGCCGCTACCGGTTGCTGCAACGGTAGTTACGGGAGAAGGATAGTATAGATTCAGTCAGTTTCGTTCTATCACAATAACATTTTAATTACACGACTTGCTGTCTCGACTCTTCAACAGTCACCAATTGTCACCACAGTTGTAGTCATTACAGTCATAGAACTGTTCTTTTCGCATCCGGCTTAGATGGTTAAATGTTTTCTACGGTAGTATATTGATCTTGTCTGAAGATTTGCGATGGTTATGAATCATGATTAATATTCTTCCACCATCGTAATAGTCTAAGGCCTCTTTATAATTAATAATATGATAAATGGTAGAAGTATAAATGTATAACCAACTACGAGTAATATAAACTTTACATATAAAACACGATCTTCAGCAATACCTCTATCTAATACATAATTACCTTCAGCGACCTACAATCACCCTACTTTTCCTACTGCCACTTTTCTTTCCACCATCTATCGCAGTTTCCGACAGACAGCAATGACATCCTTACAATGTTGTTCTCTCCCCGACCCTTCCAGGAAGCAATCAATTGCTCTTACTGGCGCTTCCGCCGTTTTCGGGAGAGTAGAATCAGTTTTCACGCCATCGTTTTCCCCGTCCATCCCCTTCAGCGGTGTGAACACCGCATCCGTCACAGCCTGCTGTTTCGTGCCGGGGCGTTTCGGGAGCCGCCATGGTCTCCCCTGATTCTCTTCCGCCCTGCCGCCACCCCTTCCCCACTGCCACACTCGCCTCCCTCATCGCTCCCGCCCCCCCCATCTCCTCCCCGCATCCCTCCTCCGCTGCCCGC
Organism: Teleogryllus oceanicus; assembly: GCA_964035755.1. Classification (NCBI taxonomy): domain Eukaryota; kingdom Metazoa; phylum Arthropoda; class Insecta; order Orthoptera; family Gryllidae; genus Teleogryllus; species Teleogryllus oceanicus. Next base: position 20,852,739 of record CAXIVR010000011.1, on the reverse strand, counting down.
TCCCCTTGCACGTCTTTGCTCCCACCTCAACCCTGACCGGTCATCGGACCCCGCCCCCTTGCGCACCCGCTCTGCTTAAACTCTTGCTCACGCTACCACAGCAGCCCTTCTCCTATTGCCGCCCCCGCCGCCTCCTTTGTCGCCTCCGTAGCCCACTTCCTTGGCCGAAGGCAGCGCGCTTTTGTGCTCGCCACCTCCGGAAACGGGCTTTCGCTACACAATGTTGTGGAGCGGTCCGCGTCCGCACGGAGGCACAGCTGCAGAATTTTTTTTTGTAAAACGAACGCTTTACCACCACACTTATCTTCATATTTTGCGTAAGTGGTAGTGTCCGCTGTTTTGTACTTTGCGTCTAATTAGAAGTGTTTCTTTTGCGATGTTTGTTAGCGGAATAGAATGAAACACCTTCTTTTCTGGGACCATTATTATACGCCTTCACTCTTGGTTATTTCCTCTTGTAACATCCGGAAGTAAACGTTACAACAGAAATTGAAAAAGGCTCAAAAACATGCCATTCATGAGGATTTCCGGATATATCGCAGTAAATAATCAGTGTGAAAGTGTTCTTGTAAGGAACAAACTTTTGTACTTAATAAAATATTCACACAAATATCAAAAGGGATTTTTGCCTATTAATGAAATGCATCATCCTTCATTATTAGTCGTATAAAGTGATTTAAACACATAGCTTTGGCCATTGGATTTCTAGACCGCGGTAGTAAAAGCTTAGTTTTTCTCTATTGTCTTAAATCGACTAGCGTTAGATTCTTAAATGCCTTGGAAATACGCAACTTTGTAAGAACCGTTGGAGAGAGACAGTTTCTTACGTCGGAACAGTAAGAAAAAGAGCAAGAAAGGTTAACGCTACGTAATTTCAACTTTAATCGTGAGCGTTAATCACTTGTGCACCCCTTCCGGTGAACGGGCAACCACCAGTAGGAGGTTCGTGCTTTAACATGCTTAGAGCGGGGCACTTAACAATCCGCTCGATTTCTTCATTTGCGCGCGATAAGAGCGCGATGAGAAAGGCCGGAGGGGGGGGGGGTGGGGGAGGGGGTCGGAACTGGCGGCTGGCGCAAGGCGTGCGCGCACGGGCACGCACGCGGAAGGCGAGGCACCACGCACTTCCCGGCGCGAGGCGCTCGTCTTGTGTTTACTTTCTCTCCGCGTTGTTTTGTGGAAGCGTGACGAAACATTTCTTCTGATTTCATTCGGAACCCCCCTTTAATAACAGTCGATGGTTTGGTTTCGCGATTCCACGTTGGTCGTACCTTGTAACTCCTACTGGTTGCGAGGCTAAATTGGACGGCGAGAGAAGTGAAATAAAAACACATCTGCTCACGATGTTTACAAATTCTAGGTGACTGGAGTGTTATTATGCTGATTTGAAGAAGGAAGTGGTCTCAAGTTGACACCCTCTAATTGTGCAGAATTTGAAACTGGGAAGTCAAGATATACCCAGCAGTCTCCTTTCGTATTTTCACTCTGTGTACATATCGTTTCTACCCATTACTTGCGAGTCATTGATCAAACCATTTCCATCGATTGTAGTAAGAGACGTCTAGCATTCCTTCTTATATTTACCTTTCATTTAGAAACTGTGTCAGCCGTTCTATTCAAGGCACGCCGACTGCCTTTTGAATCGTAGAAATGCTCTGTATTTCAACATTCACTTTCAAATAGATAGATTATTATAAATGATTCTTTAGTATTCGAATACCCTCTAATTAATACTTGAGTGCTTACGTTATTAATTAACAATATATGAACATAAACACGAAATACGTGATATATTTAAAATGTGCTATTGATTACCTTATCCATTGTTTAATGATGTTATTGTAAAGTTAAAAACAAGTTAACATACTTCGATTTAAATATATTTTATTACTTTTAAAATAATATTAATTTCTGTCATACATACTTTTTTGGATTGAAATCGAAAAATATTTTTGTAGTGAATTAATGACAATTTTCATGACGATAATAGACACAATTTTTAAATGAACCAGAATGTGAATAATTTGTTTTTTTCTTATCTGGAACTCATTAAAATAATGAATTGTCATCCTTTCCCACTTCATACACATAACACGATTGGAAGGTTGCAATTCCTCGTTGGAACAAACCATTGGATATGCCGATTAAAAAAAAAATTTATAAAAAAAAAAAAAAAAAAAATTGTTTTCTTTGCACATTTATACGAGAAAAAGATCGGAAAAATAGAAAAACTAAACATTGAAATGAGCTTTGTTTTCTTGCACATTTATACGAGAAAAAGATCGAAAAAAAGAAAAATTAAACATTGAAATGAGCTTTGTTTTCTTGCACATTTATACGAGAAAAAGATCGAAAAAAAGAAAAATTAAACATTGAAATGAGCTTTGTTTTCTTTGCATATTTATACGATAAAAGATCGAAAAATAGAATAAAAACCTTGAAATGAGCTTTACTTGTCACTGATTGCCTTCTGACCGTCGACTGGCGAAACCCAACGCAACCGTGCGTGTACCCGTTTCTGCGCCCGCCCGAATTCGGCAGGGCCGAGTCGCGTGCGGCACGCGCGAGCGGCCAGGCGCGCGCGGCGGAGCTCTCGTGCGCGAGATCCGCGCGTCACCGCGGCGCCCGGCCGCTGCGCACCTCTCACCATCTGGTGACCAGCGTTGCCAGGTGGGCTGAAGCATCCTCTCCTATACTATTTCAGTAGTGTAGTACATACCTTTCGCGGCTCTCACACGCAACCCATCTTTATAAATGACGTTTCTAAAGAAAGAGAATTTCACGGAGACGTTAACAAATGAAATGACTTTAGATGATCTTATTGACTTTAGAAATGTGAAGGATTTGTTTCAAAAACACAGGTAAAATTTCATGAGAAATGCAACCCGCAACACATGAACGCATTTCTAAATTTATATCGTTCAATAACTTTTAAAAAAAGAATTTTAGGGCACTAAAATCTAAAATTTTGAGGCCATAAGCCTCAAAATATGAGAATCTGCAACTGTATGTGATATGAAACTAATTACTTGTTATTCCAATCGACTGAATTACACGGGTTTACCTCTCTGCTCGGTAATAACGATAAATAAGAATAATTTGTATTGCCAACGGTGTATTTTATCATTAATTGCAAGGCGTCATGTAGAACAAGTGACAGAGGATATGGTCTTGAACGAAAGTATGTATAACAGGCTTAATATGGAAGTGGAAAAATAGGGAAGTGGGTGGAGTTTAACATGCGAGAGTTCTCGCGCGGGTACGCTAGTTTTCCACTAGATAGCGTTGCAAAAACCACCAAAATAACAACAAAAAAAAACCAATCCAAATAATGATTATTTCATACTTAAAAAATATGGAGAGGAATGGAAATTAAAGAAAAACGAAAAATATTTTAAATTTATCTGATGATATTTATATTTTATAGTCAACAACTATATTTTTAATGCATAAGAATATGTAACAATTATTACATAATAACTTACACATATACACACGTATAAGTTTTGTTTTAAGGGGTTTCACACTGTGAATGAGTTACAAAACGTAAGAGGTATCCATGGAACTATGAATGCATTCCTATCTCCATCGGGGAATTTTTGTCTCTCATTCTAATGAGTGAAAAAGACTTAACGATACCTTTTTATACAAACGCACCTTCAACCGAAATAGTTTTTTTTCAATATGTGTTTATTCCGTCATTCGTTCTTTTTCATGAAATGTGTCCCATTCGACCAATCTTTGGCTGTGACAACCACGCAATTTCAAACAAGATAATTTCTTCAAATGATCTCACACGCTTATAAAGATTTTTGCTGCGCTTAATTATATTTAAATAAATAATAATCATAGGGAACTATTTTTGGGTTTTGTGATACATAATAAATTTAAAAAAAATATTTAAAAATCTCAAGAGAACCCCCCAAATAAATATGTCTCTGAACCATCCATAAAAGACCTCCCAAAACCCCTAAATTAAGGGGGGGAATCTCCTAACGTGGCAACACTGCTCTCCACTCCACGCCGGGCGCTTTCCTCGCGCTCCTGAGGAGCCAACTGCGGAATGGGACGCTCTGGGAGCTCGTGCGCGGTCAACGGCGGCGCCCTCTGCGGTTTCTGGGTCGATTTGCCACGCAGAGTTAATTGCGGTGTCCCTCAGGGTCCTCAGTAGAGCACGCGCTACGTCGAGTGCTCGGCGCTTAAGGTCTTGTCATTTCTCGGCGAAGATTGTCTCTAGGACGTTTTATCGCGATATTTGTGTCGAGATAACTGGAAGTGCGGAATATAAAGTAATTTAAGAGAAGGGCGCTTGTTTATGTTACAGGCAAGAGTTTGCGACTGCTTTTTCTTTGCTGTAAAGGCAGAGATTGTTGAGGCAATATAAAAGGCTTTCGTTGTATTCAAACGTTGAATAGAAGGGGAAAAGAAAACACAATTAATGTACACAGATCAGACTAATGAATGTCCAACATTCACTTCGTTGTATTCTTCTGCTCGGACACTATTTATGTAGTCTCTTCTGTTTTCGTACAACTCTACCTGGACGCCCTAGTTTTCATGCCGGTACAGCGCGTGAAATTCGACAGTCACGTACGTTCTGCATTTCAGTGCATTTTCTCTGAGGCGTCCAACTTAAACGGCGTGTCTGCTTCGTGCACCGATTTCGTTGTCGGCGAAACTTTCCTCGGGGGGAACATCCTGCTGTCCGCCGGGTCCTGCCGCTCCCCTCGATCTCCTCCCCCGCAGCCTCCCGTCGCGTCGGCCTCCGCCCCAGACGCGTCCCACTTCCCAATTAATTTTGCTGCCTCCGCCCCGCCCGAAGCCCGCGCCTTCGACCGGCGCAATCGCCTCCTGCGTCTCTATCTCCCACTCCCTCCTTTTCTCTTCCTCTTCACTCTCTTATTCCTCTTCACTCTCTTATTCCTCTTCACTCTCTTATTCCTCTTCACTCTCTTATTTCTTCACTCTCTTAGTGTCTTCACCTCTTAGTCGTCTTCAACCTCTTATCTCTTCAACCTCTTATCTCTTCAACCTTTTAGTCGTTTCAACCTTTAAGTCGCCTTCACTCGTACTCCTCTCAACCGTCAACATAAACCGCCTCCTTCTCCTTCTAACCCTTCCTCAACTTTCTACACTGCGCCGATATTTCCTCTGACTCCTGATGCCGACACAGCTGATAAAGGAACACTCTTGCAATGCCCGCGTCGAGCGGCATCGAAGATGAAGCTCATAATTGGAGATAATTTGCATATCATTAAGTAATTGACCGCATCAATCCCAAAATGGGCGTTACACAATTTCAATCTTAAATGTATAGATTAAAGGAGTTGAGGAGGGAAGGTGTGAAGCAGCATGCAGGAACACCTGTTTCGTGGTGTGCTCATCGATCCTCGATTGTCCTTTAAGATAGTAGGTTAGGCTATTTCTTTCGAAAAGAAGTTTCTGAAGATGAACCAAGATTATGGTTTGATATTGGATCCGATAGCTATTAATCTCTGAAACAGCTATTATGTCTTGCGGAGAGATATTTTATTTCTTCACGGAGGTGTGTTCGAAATTTTGAAAGAGATGCTGGAAAGACCAACTTTTTCTTTTTGTTCCTCGCACGCAAGTCACGTCGTTGTTGAAAGGCACATTTATATCTTTTCTTTATGTTTACAATTTCAATCGAATCTCAAATCTAAAGTTTTAATATTTTCAGTCTCGTTGCGTTTTTTTATGGATATTTTAAAAAATAAAGCATTTAGACTATCAAGATGAAATAAACCACATACGAATACACTAAGAAATTAAACAGTTTATTCAATTCGGGTTTACGAAAACTGTGTATCATATAATTACAGAGTATTAATACAGTTCCAATAGTACTACAACAACAGGGATTCTGCGACTACTGAGAAGCCAAACAAACTCCTCAGTATCTGCCATCAAATCCGGATCAGTAATATTAGCAATCTTTGATGTTACGATCGAACTTTCAGACTATTACGTGAAGGACCTGTGGACTGCGCCTTCCTGCAGCATCGGTCTGCGTCCAGACAACGAGAGCAGTGACTCACATGACTTATACGGCGGCACTTTCTTGCTGCAACGTTGTAATTACCCGTCAAAGTTGATGGTGCGCCGAGGCCTCGAGTAACCTTCGGTGGTGGATAGCGGTGCATTTATGAGAGCGCTCACGTAGTCGAAGGCGCCGCTTAGGGCGAAACCCTCTGACAAATAGGTCCAGCGAGAAGCGACCGCCGACGCCGGCCAGCGGAGGCTGGCACGAAGAATGCTTCGGTTGCCACGGCAGGTGCTCGGAGCACCCGCCGAGGGCTTTGCATTTGCAGCGAACCGGTTCATTCCTACGAGGAGAAACCAGTCATTTGCAGGGAGTTTCAATGAACGAGATCCAAAACCCAAAGACGTATGCAAATCCCTTAGCAATACACGTATGTATGTGGAAAAATACTTGCTTCCAAACTATACACTGGTGCTGTATAGGATTGACGCTACCTTTCACCTACTTTCTGAAGCGAAGGGATATTGGATCTCTCATTTATTAATTTTGGAAATTGAAAAAAAATGTTTGACTTTCATTAATTTATCTTTTCGTTGCTCGTATCAACACAAATATTCTTTAAGTACAAAGGTTATTTCGTTTTATTCTTCTGATGTATATCTTCTCTTAATTAATATGTAAATCTCATGAATAATTATTAAAATCGATGTAAATAAATGTAGGTGGGCAAACTCTTAGATCACCCTTTAGGTTTCCTAGGTTTCGGCGGACCTTCATTGTAATACCATAGTTGTACACGTGGTCTATGGGAGTGCACTGTTGCAAGTCTCGTTGCAACGTGGACTAAGTATTCGAAACCTCATTAATTTCTAATAGGACGTGTAGAAAACAATTCATGATTTGTTTTCTTCTGAAGATATATTTACCGCATATATTTAGATACATTGTGTGTCAAACACGGAAAATAAATGTTTGAATTTTAACAAACACAGACACAACATGTGGGATGATAGTTGTTTTTCTAGAATAATTTCAAAACGCGAAACTTCCTGTTTTCTTCACTGATCCAATTGAAAGTGAGTGCAATATTTTTGTTTTTCTTATCAATGATGATATTCAAGGAACATTTTTGAAATTATTGTGTAGCCTGCATGTCAACAACTATCATTATTACCAAAATATATGTAAACAATGTTAACATCTATGTAAGTTAAGCTTAAATAATATAATGCATATTGTTACTAAAACATTAATAGAAGTCAATAATATGAACGTGATTTCAGTTTGGCTCTTTCGTATCTAACGTAAGAGGCAAGAAGAAAGTCATAAGGAAACTAGTTAAATTGCTATGGATTATCTACATTCTCACTTGAGTATCAGTAGGTGATTCGTAGAGTAATAGTGCGACGGGTATAATCCATAATTTTGTTACCACATCCATACACATGAATTATTAATTCTCGTTCAAGTACTGCCTTTAATGATTAATTGCAGAGATTGCAGCAGAATAACGCATACTAAGCGCAGAATTCTCCCGCTAATTGTAAATGTTAATATCTCGATTTTGGTCGAACTATGATTTATATATCTCTAAATGTATATATCTCTATATTTATATTACTATATATCTCGTGTAGGTATGTGAATGGTTTGGGGACAAAATTATCCACTTCCTCCCAGACTGAGATATTAACATTAACCTTTGGCGGGAGACTTCCTGTGGATATAGCTTCTCTTCTGACTGTTGTCTTGAGTCGGATACTGACCAAACTCACCATATGATAATCTTGAAGACAGTCGCAACGTCCCATCGCGGGACCGAGGCGGCTGCGACAGCCGGCTATGCAAAGAAGGGGCAGCTTCGCGACGGCCACACGCCGCGTGAATCCTGGCGACGTCGCGGCGGCGGGGGCGAGCGGGCGGGAGGGGCGGCGGCGGGGTAACGGAACGCGCACCGTTAGAGCAGCTGAGCGCCTCCTCTCCCCCGCGCAACCTTGAGCCGCACACGAACCTCTTCGCGCCGCCTCCGTCGCCAACCCCGGCCGTCTCCACCTCCTCCCACGCTGCGTCCTCCTCCTCCTCCTCTGCTTCTTTTTCTTCTTCTTCTTCTTTCCTCCGCTTCTTCCTCCTTTGCTTCTTCTTCTTCTTTCCTCCGCTTCTTCCTCCTCTTTTCTTTTCTTCCTTTTTTCTTCCTCCTCCTCCTTTCTCATTCTTCCATTTCTTCATCTTCCTTTTTTCTTACTTTTCTTCTTCTTCTTCTCCTTCTCCTTCCTTCTTTCCTTCTCTTTCCCTCCACCTTCACCTCTACTTTCATATTCTCTTCCACCTCCACCAAGTCTTCCTTCGTCTCCTCCTTTTCCCCTGTCTCCTTCTCCCTACCCTCCGTTTGCCATCGCCTCCTTCACCTCCCGCCTGCTTCGCCGCCGCCGTAAGTGGCGCTGTGTGGCGCGGCATCACTTTCGTTGGAGCCCTAAACGGTCGACCCGCGCTCTCATTTTCCATCGGTTATGCGCCGCGCAGAAAGTTTAGTGCCACCTCGCGGCGAGTCACGATTGCTTCGGAGGCGAACCCAGAGTGGAAGAGTAATCGACTGCAATGCTTAGCCCTCTAACACTTGACCGTATCATTCTTTTTAAAATTATTTTCTAAAATTCGAAGCTTCTAATTATTGTTCTACGAACTGATTACTTGTATACCAATATGCTACTTGTTAAATGTTTACTTCATTTTAATGTAACTTCATTTTCTGTGCACGTCTTCTAGAATTCAGTGGGAAATAGAATTATTCAAATTATCGTTTCCATGTTGTCGCGGCAGGAAGTATTATTCGGAAGGATAACATGGATAGGAGCCAAAATTTATTGCCTTTTTATCCTTGAAAATAGATTTTAGGGAGCTTTTTTTTTTCAAAATTTAAGTAGTATATGACTTAGTGTAGGGATCAAAGAATTTTGAAAAAATTTTTTCCCCAAACAGTTTTAACTGCTTTTTTGACGTAAAATAAATAAATAAATTAACAATATTTCTTTAATGTACTAGTATTCAGTATTTGATTAAGTTATACATTATTATTTTACCAGCTCATTAACATTGTAAATATTTTTCCATAAATATAATTATTGTTTGTACGCCTGTAACATAATTTGGGAATGAGAAAATATATTTAGTAGACCGTGAGACTCTGAGGAGCAGGTGATCCTCATGAGAAACAATTCGCATGCTACGGAACTTCGTTTTCCCCTCGAAATTTCCACACATGAAGAAACTCCATTCTTGTATTTCCACATGAAAGGAAACTGTTCATGGACATAAAACGTTCACGCTGTATTGTTTCTAAGATATCTACCTTCATGTTAAAACATTAGGGTAGTCTAGAATGTTTCGACATAGTATACATTCTTCCAGTTCCACGGTATTAGTGACAGGAAAAAGCATTAGAGAGAGAACATGCCATTCCGTTCAGTGACACGGAATAAAAAAGCTTGCGAATTGTTGGGGAAGGGTCAATATCCTGGTTTTAGGACGTATTAAAGAGATAATATATTTTCTGGACCACATCGGCAAATCTGTTCGGAACAGGGAGTAATTCAAAAATCCCTGCTAGAGATATCTCACGCAGCATAGACTTAATAGAATCTCTTTGTGACCTCGTAAATCCTTGTCTTTGTAAAACTCGAGATTTTATGACAATTATATAGTAAATAATAGGAAATAGAAATCGGCGGACTACATTTCATACAGTTGCAAGTCAGAACTAGCAAAACAAAGAAATAAAAATTCAGTAGAATTTCGCCATAAAAATGTTAAATTCTATTAATTTCACTCCGGTGGCTTCAGTATTCTACATACTTTTTGATAAATTGAAGAAGTTGGGACAAAACCATAATAACTTCGCATACTCATAAACCCCATCTCGACATCAAATAATTCAGCCAATAAGTGGGGGATTGAACTCACTCATGTTTTTAGATTCCAGTTTATATAGGTTTATAATTTAATATTCAGCTCTCAACAAATCATATTGGCTCACTCTCCAAACAGTAGGTTTTTGAGTCTTCATAAGTTCATATTCAAGAGACAGATAAACTGGAGCCTAGAAGCACTGATGACTTAACTTGCCGATTATTTTGTGCCATAAGATTTTCTACATAGACTTTTGTTAAACTGTTTCTTGACGTTTAATTTCATTTGCTCGGGACTCTGGCAAACTGTGTAGATCACTTCATGTAGTGATTGTAACAATGTTTAGCTATACGGCTTCTCAATTATTAGGAGGAATCATTTTAAAACGAAAATAATGCGAAGGTGTTGGTTGTGGCGACCTCTCTTTAATCATTGGAACTAAGCAGTGCGAATATTAAAGTGGAAGATTAGTATACGCAGTGCGCATATCGTTGAATGTTAATGGAACGATTATTTATTTCATTATGTAATATCAGCCAGTTCAGGCATCCCTAGAGTTCAGGACGACGGGGGGGGGTGAGACGAGGCGGGGCGGATTGATTGATTGATTTTTTTGTGTTTCGGGCGCGTCAACTGCTCTGGTCATTAGTCCCGTTAGTGTAGTGCTTTTTTCTCGCGAGATGGCGGTGATCTTCCCCGCTGGATGGCGAAATCCGGCGCCGACCTACCGTCGGCTAGTAGGGTTTCCCTAACCAGGACTCTCCACCAGCGGGTACCACCCCAACCGGGACAAGCTCCAAGCTCCCGACCGGTGTCCCGGAATATGTGGTAGTGTAGTGCATGTTAGTGTAAGTGGTGTGTAAGGAGAGGCTAGAACGAGGACGAGGAAGAAAAGATCGCGCGCGGTCCGTGACCCGTTTGGTAGGGTACTACTCCGGCATTCACCTGGTGTTGATGGCAGAAACCACGGAAAACTACCGATCAGAGCAGTCGGCCGCTAGAATCCTCCTCCAGACAGCGACTGAACTCGACCTAGCTGAAAAGCTAATGTCGAAAACCCTGCCACCATAGGGAGTAGGAACCTAGGACCTCCCGGTCAGAGACGCTGCAGTGACATCAGTTGATGCACTGAGCTACCGCTTCCGGCGAGGCGGGGGCGGAGCGCGACGGGTTGGAGCGGGGGAGGAGGGAAAGGGAAAGGGATGAGTACAGCTGGGGAAGGTGGAGACAGAGCGGGGACATGCGTAGCGAAGGTGGAGCGCGGCGGGGTTGGGTGGGTTGAGCTGAGGGCGGGGCGGTTGGAGCCGGCGTGGGGCAGGGCGAGGCGATCGGCTGCCGACGCGGCGTCGCGACGCCAGGTGGGCGTGGCCCGGCCCGGCGCGGCGGGTGCGCGGGTGCGCAGTGGACGCGTTTGCGCAACGCGGCGGCCACGCCTGCGGGCGCCGCGCCGGTCGCCGCCGACGCCGACGCCGTTGGGCAACGCGCGGGGCGACGCCTTCACCCGCGGCGCAAGGAGACCCCCGCCGCTCCCCCCCCCGCCCGCGCACGCCGCCGCTCCGGTTTCGCGAAACGCGCGCGCCCGCTCGCTTCCTGCTCTCTCGCGCGCGAATCGATTACGCCGATCTAGTCGCCGCCGCGGGGAGGCGCTCGTGTATTGGCCAGGGTTACAAGAGGTTTCGCATCCAGGAGGAGGAGTCGCTTGGATGTGACCCCGTTATCGGGGACAAGTACGAGCCAACGCAGGATCAAGCTGTAGATTTTGTTTATTTGTATTTGTAGAACGCGTATGTACCTTTTAAATATCATTAGAGTAATAATCCATTCTCTTTCGTTAAAACTTAAGTTTGGCAAAATTAATTTCGGGATTTTATTTCTGTTGATCTTTCAGGTTTAATAAGAGCTAGATAACGTTACTTTTATGAGAACTAAAGGTGATCTAACAATAACTTTAAAGAACTATTGATTTATATCCTTTTAATGTTAGATACAACCTTGCCAGATTATTATAGTAATTATGGATCGTAATATCCTGCCTTTTTTCATAAAATAAAATAAATTAAAAATTTAATGAACATTATTTAGCTATACATAGTTTACTCGAAATATAAATGAAGAAAGAAAATTATTTAAGTAGTTTGTACATTTTTAATTGATTCATAGCTTTATCTTTGCAAGGTTAGTTCTGAGGTAAATTTGAAATTTAGGAACATATGTTTCAAATAATATGTGCAATGCTCTGACCTGTACGTTTTGTCGAGTCCTTTCTCCCCGTATACCGCTGTCCCTCACCTCACACACTCCAACACACGTGCGAACAGTATCTCTCGCTTGCCTTTGTGCTGCGCGAGTTGACACGTCGCTCGCGTAGAGGTTTCACTTTCCCTGCGCGGGGCGTCCGCCAGTGAGGGGGGCGTGGTGCCCGCTGATGGGCGGTCGCCCCCTGGATGGAGCGCGGGGGCGGCCGGGTTGCGACACGGGGCTTTCGCTCGCCGCAAGTTCACGGGCGGGCGGCGACACTCACGGAGCGGGTGGCGCACAGGCCCGGACCCTGTGGGACCTCAGGAGACAAACATGAGACAGAGAAATTCAATCCAATGAATTGAATCACTGAAATGACGTGATATACTGATGAATGAACAAATGAATCCAGTTCCTCTAACCAGGAGGTCCTAGGTTCGAGTCCTGACGGCGGCAGGATTTTTGACACTAGCTTTTCAGCTAGGTCGAATTCAGTCACTGTCTGGAGGAGAACTCTAGCGGCCGGCTGCTCTGATTTGTAGTTTTCCGTGGTTTCTCAGATCAACACCCGGCGAATGCCGGAGCAGTACCCTAACAAACGGGCCACGGACCGCGCGCGATCTGTTCTTCCTCTTCCTTGTCCGATCCTCTCCTTACACACACACTTACACTAACATGCATCACATTAGCACATATTCCGGGAGACCGGTCGGAACTTAGAGCTTGTACCGGCTAGGGCGGTGCCCGTTGGTGGGAGAGTCCTGGTTAGGGAAACCCCACTAGCTGACGGTAGGTCGGTGCCGGATCTCGCCATCCAGCTGGGAAGATCACCGCCCTCTGCCGAGAAAAAACATGCACTACACTAACGGGACTAATGACCGAAGCAGTTGACGCGCCCGGAAACCCGAAAAAACAATCAATCAAACGAATGAATCACTGATGATGATGTGATATTTCAGTGACAAGTCCGTAAAATGACGGCGAGATATCCGGTCGGATCCGAGAATGACGGCCGGATATGGCGAGACTCAGGTTATCAGACTGTTTTACTTCCCTCCAAAGGAAGGCGTGCGAAGGATTTTTTCGTTGTTAAAAATCTATGGCTTTGATAGAGTTTGAAACCGCAAACTTGGGTATAACAACCCAATACTCTAACCGTTGCCGACAGAAAGGGTGTCTGAAGAGTTCAAAACGACGCGGTGTGCAATCTTATAGAACGGTCATCTGTCTATCTCTTGATTTTGTATACACGAATTTTACAAAGCAACAGTTTTTCCCTTTTGTTTCGCGATACAAACAATATAGTAAATCTGGGTTACTTGCGCGATTATAACTGTTTCACTTGAATAAAACTACGGAAAAATTTCATCATGTTGCTTCATCTACTATGTTCATGGTTTTATGTGTCTTTTAACCAGAAAAAGTTTGATCAGCCACGCATTTCTCAAGGCGGTGAGATTTCTTTTAGGCGGCCATTGCGGCTTTTAAGGTGACCGTAGAGACTCCTGTAGGCGTGGACTATTTAGGAAGATATAAGGTCGTACCTTAGGCCTGAGGTAAGACGTGAAGACTTCAGGTCCGTCACGTGACTGTTAGTGCGTAACGTCGGTACCTTACGCGTGGCGCTAAAACCCTGATATCTCGACGTGCGCGGGGCTGCTTTCTTCGGCGAGCGCGTCTGCTTCCGGGCGCCGCGGCGGCCGAGGGCCGATCGCGGGGGCTTGGGGGCGGGGACGGAGCGAGGCGGGGTGAGGGCGGGGACGTGCGCGTGGCTGCTTTCTTCGGCGAGTGCGTCTGCTTCCGGGCGCCGCGGCGGCCGACGCGCCTTGTCCTGCGAGGGGCGGGCGCGGGGGTGGGCGTGCCTGAAAGTGCCGCGAGCTCTGCATGCGCCCCGCGTATGTCGGTCGCCCCCGGTTTTTCGGGCGACCCGCGGCCGGCGCGCCTTCCCGCTCCCGCTCGGTTGAAGGTTTTCGACGCAGAGGCGCATCGACGGCATGGCGAACATGGCACGTACCATGAGTGCAGCGCCTCTGACTGGGAGGTCCTAGGTTCGAGTCCTGAAGGTGGCAGGATTTTCGACACTACCTTTTCAGATAGGTCGAATTCAGTCGCTGTCTGGAGGAGAATTCTAGCGGCCGGCTGCTCTGATCGGTAGTTTTCCGTGGTTTCTCCGATCAACGCCAGGCGAATGCCGGAGAAGTACCCTACCAAACGGGCCACAAACCGCGCGATCTGTCCTTCCTCTTCCTTGTCCTATCCTCTCCCCTTACTTACACTAACATGCACTACACTACCACATATCCCGGGAGACCGGTCGGGAGCTTAGAGCTTGTCCCGGCTAGGGCGGTGCTCCGCTGGTGGGAGAGACCTGGTTAGGGAGAAACCCCAGTAGCCGACGGTAGGTCGGCGCCGGATCTCGCCATCCAGCGGGGGAAGAACACCGCCATCTGCCGAGAAAATATGATTTTCATGTTTTTCAATTTGAGTTCTAGGCAAATTAGAAGTGTAAATCTACTTGGTGCAATGCTGCACGACACATTTTCATTGAAATGTGCCATAATAAAGTACTTTCGAAATTCTCCTTTTCCTAACTGTCGTCTACCTATGATAATCATGCTAGAAGTAGCCTGTGCAGTATGTGAATGTTATTTTAATTTGAATATGCATTCACTTAAAAAAATCCTGAATGAAGGTTGTCAATTTTGTAATGCCACTCTACTTTAAAATCAGTACATTTTACATGAAAATAATGTGGAGTTTATCATGTTTTGCAAAATCTCAGATGTTCAGTGCGTGTTACAAATGCGTAATTTACAAATTTCTGACTTTCTGTTTATATACCTAACTCTGTATGATCAAACACATCAATGGTAATAATTCGTTTCTTCATTTTTGACCCTATAGATGTACTACTATCGATCTTATACATCATACATTATTAATTACAAGAAACTAACGCAATATCTGACGTATTTTACCGATCTTTTGTAATCACGGCAAGATGTTTCGTGTAATCTCTTCATCTAGTTGGCGATCCTTGGGCGGCGGAGGCTTCGCAAACGCAGGTTTCGACTGCTGGTGTAGGCCTGCGGACAGAACAGCCGGGGCGGCGGCGCATTGGCCACCAGCCAGCACATAGCCCACGCCCACGCCCACGCCCACGCCCCCCGCCTCTGCCGCCGCCGCCATCCCCACAGATTGCAACTGCCGCTGACAACACCTCCAACATCGGCGCTGCCGCCCCATTTCATCCTCCTGCTCCTTTTCTTGTCCTTCTCCTCTCTTTCTCCTCCTCTCCTTTTCCTCCTCTCCATTTCCTTCCCTTCCTCTCCTCCTTCTCCTCCTCTCCTTTTCCTCCCCTTCTTCTCCTCCTTCTCCTCCTCTCCTTTTCCTCCCCTTCTTCTCCTCCTTCTCCTCCTCTCCTTTTCCTCCCCTTACTCTCCTCCTCCTCCTCTGACGCCGTCATCACCGCTATCCCCACACATGGCAACTGCCTCTGACCACACCTCCAACATCGCGCTGCCGCCATCTTCATCCTCCTCCTCCTTCTCTTCTGCTTCTCCTGTATTTCTCCTCCTCTCCTTTTCCTCCTCTCCATTTCCTTCCCCTCCTCCCTCCTTCTCCTCCTCTCCTTTTCCTCCACTTCCTCTCCTCCTCTCCTTTTCCTCCCCTTTCTTCTCCTCCTTCTCCTCCTCTCCTTTTCCTCCCCTTACTCTCCTCCTCCTCCTCTGACGCCGTCATCACCGCTGCCGCCACCGCTGCCACTGCCGCTTCCTCGTCTTCATCCTCCTGCCCCCCTCCTCATCTCCTTCTCCTACTCTCCTACTACTTTACTCTTCGCCCTTTTTATCCTCCTCTCCTCCCCCTCATCCCCCACTCCCTCTGACTACCTCTGCCTTCGCCACCGTCTACACCTCCGCCTCCGCCGCTTTTCTCCTACGCAATGACACACCATTCCGCCGAATAAAAACAGCGCGTGCGCACGTGATCTTCGGCGTTGGCGCCGCGTCGGCGTGCTGTCGCTAACATGGAATAAATAATGGTGTACACACACGTTCAGAGGATCTGCCGCGAATGCTGAGCACATTGTCTCCGCGCTGTGTGTCCTTACGCGGCGTTCTCTAATTCACGGACGCATGCGACAATCACGGTGGATTATAGGGTGCGGGAAGCAATTTCATGCGCATGCATATCGATGATCGGGATCATAATAACTCTATTGCTTTATAGGCAAGTGTAGGCAGCCGGGCTGGTTTTGAGGTACAAAATCAACGTCCGTTCCTTCCTTGCTTTAGAGAAAACGTATTACAGCTACCGGAGTTAAAAGGTGATATCAGAGAATTCTCTGGGTTTTTCGTCTACTCACTCATTGAAATCTCCATTTACAGTACTTAGAGAGAAAGATTGTTTTTTTTTTATCTTCATTGAAAAAATAACTTCGCGATCATACCTGTGGGATATTCACATGTATTACGTATTACACGATTATAAAAATTCTGCTGCACGAAATGGAGTTGGTACGATGTACATTGTGAAACAAACCTCTACAGATAACACCTACACTATTGCTCTCATTTCCGGCAACATTGCACCAATTATTTGTGCTCGTAACAATGAAAAATGAATTGCAAGTGAGTTTATTGTTAGAAATTGTATTTCATAGCGAGAAACCAGGGATACCAAGAAACTAGATTTAGCCAGGTGAGGGTAATGCACGGCGATTGCATAGTAATGAAAATATGCGCGAGACTGCATCTGATTCTGATCTGAAGAACTGATGCATCAGATTCTTCCTAGAGCGCATATCGTCCACTAAATTCTCCATGAGGCTTCCTTATACTGCACGCTCCATGAAACCCTGGGACAAGTGCTGGAGGGCGACGACATTTCGCCGACGTCCGTTGCAGCCCCGGGAGTCCATTACTCCCGATTGGCGCGCGCCGGGGCCGGCGGGCAGCGGTTGGGCGAACCGGCCCAGAAGGCGCCCTTTTGAGGAGGTTGCCGACCCGCGGGTGCCGACGCGGTGGGGCTGGTGACGGAGGGGGGGTACACGTGGGTCGAAATGATCGGTCGCCACGTGCGGGGGCCGCCCCCCCCCCCGCCTTGGGAATTGCCCGGTCACTGGAGGTCGACGTGCCCCTGTGGTCGCTGCTCCGCGGGGACGACGATTCGCGGTTTTACGGGGAATTAAGAGCTCTTCCGTCGGCCCCGGAGGAATTTTCCTGTTCGGCGCGCTGTGGTGGGCACGCTGTGGGAGTGTACGTGCAGCGCTGCATTCTTGCGATAAGGTCAAGCCGCAATGTGTCTGAAAGATTTATCTGCAGTAGAAGTAGTATAGAGAAGTTACTCTAGAGGGGGCCAGTTAGACGCGAAACAAAACAACATCATGTCGGCCGATGGCGTTGTACTGCGTACCAACTGCAAACGGACATATTGACGAATAGAACTCGTTGACATAATCTGCAGTTTTGTTTCCAGCAGTAACCAAGCAGTATCTGTCAAATCAGTCCTTTCTTATGGTAATATCTCTATACAATTCTGCATTCTTGCGTTAAGGTCAAACCGCAATGTGTCAGAAAGATTTATCTGTAGTGGAGGTAGTACATGAAAGTTAATTTGCATTCCTTTGCTAGCGATGTTGCAGTATTGAGGATGTGCAACGGTGTAGGATTCGACGAGTGAGAAAAGCGAAGTTAGGAAAGTATAGGATGCTCCAGATGCGTACTTAACAGTACGTGACGTGCCTCATAGAAAATGCTTCCGATGGTGGAGGAAATTTCTTGTTCTAAGTGCCATCACGATACTTCACCCCCTTAATAGAAACGCCAAAATACCCTAGAGAATTAATATAATTTAGGTTGTGCTATTTTCTCGCAACTAAAGATGCATAGAAAGAAGTTGGTCACAATAATGCTTGTTTTCCAAATGTGTCAGTAAAAATGTTTAATTCATCCAGTTGCTTTAACTATTTGTCAAAAATGTACTCGCGTAAGGATTAAAAATATTTCGCGTCCGGGACGCAATATCTCTTAGATAACCGATATATTATTAACTACACTACGGAAGATCTGTGTAATAAACTTATTAGTTGTGTTTGTAGCAGAATTTAGAAGAATAGTGATATCTTACCATTACTCGAAAATCACAAATAATATTTATTGCATGTATGGAACGTTTTCATTTTCCCGCTTCCTTAAGGATTAAAAATATTGCAATTCTACGGATATGCTAGTGGATATGATACTTTTTTCTTGATACACTTTTCGAAGCGTCACGTAAGTTTCGAAAATAAACCTATATCATTGGATACTTTTATTCGTATGCACCACACTGAAAGCAAAGTTGGGGCTAAGAAAATCACTTCCCTAAAAGTTATAAAAAGTATAAACACAAACAAAAATAAAAAATAAGTTAAGACGGGTAGTACGTATGGCCTCAGTAACTTGGAATAAAAAAAATAAATTAACATACGATAGTACGAAAAATCATGTTCATCAATATTTAACTTCCCATTCAATGATCAATTATTGACAGAAAAATATAATTTTTTGTGAAGATAAATTACAAAATGGTCACCAGTACTTATCTTCGGGCATCTCTAAGCATGTACAGAGGCTCAAAAATGGTCAAATGTGGTCAAATGGTCAAATGTGTGGTCCAGAGAATGCTGACGACTCATGTAAGCTACGATGAGCAATCAAGCTTTTAATATCCCTGGAGAGGTATTGACATCGCCATCCTTGATAATATTGATATCGATACTTGAGACAAGAAATTCCCACATATCCGTCATCAACCCCTTTTAAAGGAAGTGCTTGATTATACCCCTTACACTTTTTCTCATTAATACAAATGTACAGCAAACAATCTAATCGTAACTCAAGCAATGATATATAAATGACTTGAAGATAATTACACAAATGACCATGAATAAATGTTTCGAAAAACAATTGAATTTGGTTTTATAATTTTTTGTACCATTATCGTTATTATTTTACGAATACAAAAAAGTTTTCAGAAGCAAAATTACAGATTGTAATTGCACTAAAATTCAATTTTCATTGATGTAAATTATGTTAATACCCTAAAAATGATGGAATAAATCACTTACTATTACATGAAAAAATAATAGAAACAAAAAACTAAATATCAGAAAATAAATATTTTCAGTTTTATTATTTTTTTATTTTATTTTTTGCAATTAATACGCCCTTAATCAAGATTATATCGATCAGTCAGCAGGTCAAACCCGGCTATCGACCCTTAATCGAACCCTTGATCATCACTGACCTCCTTTAATTATCATCGCGGGTCGATAACGACCCCGTTTCCGTGGGATCCACGTGTGCTTGGGCCATCGGAGGCAGAGACATGGCGCGAGCCAGCGCGCAGACGGTGGCCAGACGCCTCGCGTCGCCGACCACAGCCCCCTGGAGCAGCCGCCGCTGTCGGGGCAAGGTCTACTGGTGACCGCCCCCTCCCCAGCACGCAGCCACGCGGCCGCACCGCCCGCCTGCCCGCCGCTGCTCCACGCCGCGCCGGCCAGCCCCGCGATCGCTCTGCACGGTCAAGGGACGCTATTACCTTCGTTGCGAGACCGGGAGCGGTAGCTCAGTGCATCAACTGATGCCACTGCAGCGCCTCTAACCGGGAGGTCCTAGGTTCGGGTCGGTGGCAGGATTTTCGACACTAGCCTTTCAGCTAGGTCGAATTCAGTCGCTGTCTGGAGGAGAATTCTAGCGGACGGCTGCTCTGATCGGTTGTTTTCCGTGGTTTCTCCGATCAACGCCAGGCGAATGCCGGAGCAGTACCCTACCAAACGGGCCACGGACAGCGCGCGATCTGTCCTTCCTCTTCCCTGTCCTATCTTCTCCCCACACACTTACACTAGCATGCACTACACTACCACATATTCCGGAAGACCGGTCTGGAACTTAGAGCTTGTCCGGCAGGCAGTGCCCGCTGGTGGAGAGGCCTGGTTAGGGTAAACCCACGGTCCGACGGTAGGTCGGCGCCGGATCTCGTCATCCAGCTGGGGAAGACCACCGCCATATCCCGAGAAACAAATAATGTACTACACTAACGGGACTAATGACCAAAGCAGTTGACGCGCCCGGAAACACGGAAAAAAACAAACCACACCTTCGTTGCGAGAGGGGAGGAACGTTCTGTGCTGTGGTGGTTAGAGCGCTTGCCTTTGTAACGTAGTACAGGCGACTCTGGTTATAGTGAACTCGGATATAGTGAACCCTCGGTTATAGTGAACTTAAGTCACTGGTTTTCTTTCACTTAAATTACAAACAAGCATAAGAAGATTCGGTTATAGTGAACTTGAACCTCGGCTATAGTAAACGTAGGAAATACAACGTCCTGGAAATTAATTCCATCTATCGCCTCAGTAATACAAATTCCAACACTTGGCAACTTGAAAAAAAATACCATCGGACAAAGGTCATAATTGAAGTCACCCCTGAGGTGAAGGTAGGGACCCGGAATGGGCACCTCACTCACGATCTTTTGCCACTGACTTTGACTGTGGAAACAATTGTCGTGTCGTGCGTGAGCTTCAACTGGCGGCGGCGACGACGGGCGTTTATTTGTTTCAATTTCAACCTGGACGGATTTTTTTAAAGAACAAATAAAGATATTGAAATTTTCAGTTCGCGCTGTTAATATATTTGGATGAATCTCTATGTTAATACAATTAATCATTATGGAGAAATATATTTAATTTTGACATCATTGATATAGTTAACCTCGGATGTAGTGAACCAAAACTGTTAGTGCCCAGACGTTCACTATAATCGGGATGAACTGTAGTTTGTTCCTGCCTAGCAACAGGAGAAGTTGTTGAGTAACGTGAAAATAAATAATCAGAAACATTTGAGAGATCGAAGTAAGGAGACCTGCTTAGCAGATCCACGAAGCTGTAGTACAAAGAAGCAGTAGATGGGCTGTGGGTAAATTTCCATAAGTACTGAATGTATTGGAGAATTAATAATTAATTGTGTCGTTCAGATAATAAAATTTAGTGTATTGTTCAGAAAGATATTTAATTTCTGGGGGAGAGTTGACTGGTGGTCAGCTGGCTTATGTCTGACCTTGGCATCGCTGACAATTGCGACGCTACACCTTCCACTGGGAACCGGGTTCAATTCACGGTCGATGAAGACGGAATTCGCGTTGGACAAAGCGGGTTCCAGGTAGTTTTTTCCAGTTCTCCCGTTTCCCCTTGCCTCTCATTCCACTGTTACTCCATCGTTCCAGTCGTACCATTCCATGTATGGCCACGAGGAACAGGCGTCATAATTAAGAATGGAACGTTCGTGTCCCGGCTGGGTCGGTGCCCTGCTGGTGGGTGCTACCTGGTTGGGGAAAATCCGTGCAAGCCAACGTAGGTCGGCGCCGGACCTCACCCTCCAGCGGGGGATGAACGCTTTCCACTCCCGCGATAAAAACATGCACTACACTTACGAGACTAATCACCGTAGCAGATGACGCGCTCGGAAACACGAAATAATGAATGAATCAATCAATCACTGACAATCTTTAGGTAGTTTGCATTTTGCTTGCTTCAATACCGAAGCAATGGTATATCAACGTAATAATTGTGGTGGGTTGACATTGCTTTTCACAATTCAAACTCAGTGAACAACGCGCATGACATTACATATCACATTGAATTGCATTATTGCCTATTCATTCAATCATCCATTCACTCATTTATACCAGGCATGTCCACAGGCTCTGATCTAGAATCCTATTATAATTTGAAGTTTCAAAGAACCACCATTACCTGACACCAGCTCCGAACAGCAATCAACAGGTGAGATTCCACACGTTGATTGGCAAAAGCGCAATATCAGGATCTATGTAAAGATTTTTTATAATTTCAAACCAAATCGTCACTGAATTGTCAGCTCGAATCGTTAGTGACGCTATATATTTCTTGTAAAAAATTTAGTTTTTTTTTCTTTCAAAGTAACGAAATACAGAACAGCATTCATTATTCATTAATTCATTTATATCAATTAAGAGCGTAGCACACATTCTGGCTACTTGTGTTTAGTTTTTTAAACATTTTGGCTACATTTTACCACATTTAATTTCAAAAATGGAATCTTTATTTCAATGCTGTGCAGATACAATGTAGCATTCTTCTGTATATTTTGTGAGGATGTGAATGGGTTATGTTATACGTAACGCTTGTTAGCGTGTTGTGAGGACTTTCCGGGTGTGCGTTTTCTACTACGCTTGAAGAAAACTTAAACAGTTAGGGTTTCTCTTTTCTATAGTTATATAAAATTCGTGGACTGCATATTTTTGTCAACTTTTACCAACAAGTTCTATTTATCTTCAGGAATTTATCTTCCTTAAATATATTGCAAAATAAGGTGTTTCCTGAAAACGAGGTATTACCGATGTGCTAAGCTAAAAGATATTATGACAGTTTCGCTTGGAATATGTGAACCAATAATGTTTACGATATGTTAAAGTGTCCACTACTTGGGTGTAAATTCACTATTATTATTATTATTATTATTATTATTATTATTATTATTATTATTTACTTGAAATTAGGTATTATTAATTTAATAGTATTGATATGAAGTAATATAATTACTTTCACGCATGAAATTTATAAAAGTTCATATATTGGGAATCCAACCATCCACAACGTTTATACAAATCTAGTTTGGAGATGCCTTCCTGTATGCAATCAATTTAATACTTTAAAGCAACGCATGATTTTCGATACTTTTATATTAAAAAAAGGTTTGTTCATGCTTATTGTATTGGTTAAGTAAAATTGCATACATATGCTTGCATATACCTAACCTTCATACATTATTTCATTTGTGATATTGTTCATTGATTGTAATATTGATATTTTTAATCAGAAGCAAGACATTTTTGAGCCATTAAAACATCTAAGGATTGGATCAGTTTTTCCATCTGTAATGTAGAGAACATCATAGGCTTAAGCTTTTGCGACAGTTAATGCAGTCTTGGCTATTGAGAAGAGACCGCGTCCTAGAAGTGGCTATCGATATTTTGATCGTCATACTGCGATTTTCATTAGGATTAAGTTCATTTATCCCTGAATGACCGAGAGATCGTAGGTTCAAGTCCTCACGGTGGCAAAATTTTCGAAAACAGCTTGTCAGCTCGATCGAATTCAGTTCCTGTCTGGAGGAGAATTCTAGAGACCGACTGCTCTGATGGGTAGTTTTCCCTGGTTTCTCCGATCAACACCAGGCGAAAGCCGGATCAGTACCCTAACAAACGAGCCACGGACCGCGCGCGATCTTTTCCTCCTCTTCCTTGTCCTATCCTCTCCCCTTACACACACACTTACACTAACATGTAGTACACTACCACACATGCCGCGAGACCGGTCGGGGGTAGAGCATATCCCGGTGGGGGCAGTGCCCCCCTGGTGGGAGATATTTAGTTGAGGAAAACTCCGCTAGTTGACGGTAGGTCGGCGCCGGATCTTGCCATCCAGCGGGTGAAGATCATCGCCACCTCTCGAAAAAAACATACAATATACTTACGGGACCAATGACCTCGGTAGTTGACGCGCCCGGAATCACTAACAATCAATCAATCAATCAATCATTATTCCCGTAAAGAAGGACGAATTACGACAACCGAGATGTTGGCAGCCGTGCCTAGGGCGGCAGAGGCTTCATCGAGATCTCGCTGAAGGTGACGTGGCTGGGCGGTGGGCAGCGTCGTCTGGGCGGAGAAAGCGCGGCCGGTGCACCGCGACGCGACGCCGCCTGCGGCTGTTTTGCAGCGCCCGCCGCGCCGGGGACGTCTGGCTCGCAGCCCCTCTGAACGAGCGACCGACGTTCGCGCTCTCAGTGCGAGATTGGTTTGTTTTTTTCGTGTTTCCGGACGCGTCAACTGCTTTGGTCATTAGTCCCGTTAGTGTAGTGCATGTTTTTTTCTCGGGAGATGGCGGTGATATTCCCCGCTGGATGGCGAGATCCGGCGCCGACCTACCGTCGGCTGGTGAGTTTCCCCCAACCAGGACTCTCCACCAGCGGGGCACGCCCCAGCCGGGCCAAGCTCTAAGCTCCCGACCGGTCTCCCGGAATATGTGGTGGTGTAGTGCATGTTAGTGTAAGTGTGTGTGCAGGGGAGAGGATGGGACAAGGAAGAGGAAGGAAAGATCGCGCGCGGTCCGTGGCCCGTTTGGTAGGGTACTGCCGCGGCATTCACCTGGCGTTGATCGGAGAAACCACGGAAACTACCGAGCAGAGCAGCTGGCGGCTAGAATTCTCCTCCAGGCAGTGACTGAATTCGACCTAGCTAAAAAGCTAGTTTCGAAAATCCTGCCGCCTACAGGACTCGAACCTAGGACCTCTCGGTCAGTGCGGGAGGAACCGCCCACTTGAGAGATTAGGCTTCCGCGGCCGCAGTCAGTGTGTACTTGGTTGTCTGGGAAACGCCGAGTCCAAGACACGGGTGTCGACGTTTCGGACGCCTTTCTGCGACCTTCCTCAGGGCGTGATGCCTGAGGAATGTAGGAAAATGACGGGCGAAACTCGGCACCTGTGCCTTGAATGCGACGTCTTCCGGATAGGCAACTTCAAATCGCTCACTTACATCCAAAATCCACGCATGTAAATTTATTTCCGTATTGAGATTAACGGTTCTTCGATTTCTTATATGTAATTGATTGATCCATGTATTAGTGATACTGGGAATGTCAACTGCTATCATTAATCCCGTATGTATAGTGCATCTTATTATTGCGGGGGGAAGTGATGATCTTCCCCCGGTGGATGATGAGATCCAGCCCAAACTTACACGTTAGCTTGCGGGATTTTCCTCAACCACAGATCTTCCACTGGCGGGATACAACCCCAGACGAGCTTTAAACTCCTGACTGGTCTCCCGAAATGTGTGCAGTGTTATGCACGTATGTGTGTGTGTGTGTGTGTGTGTGTGTGTGTGTGTGTGTGTGGGTGGGTGGGTGGGTGTGTAAAGGAGGAGTGAATTGAGGACAAGTATGAGGACGGAAAGAACGCACGATGTCCAGGAACCATTTCTTATGATACTGCTGCGTTGTTCGCTTATTTTTGATCGGAGAATCATCCTCTGGAAAAACTTCCGACTAGAGCAGCTGACCTTTAGAATTATCTTCCAAACAGCGGCTAAATTCGACCTAGCTCTATAGCTTATATCGAAAGTCCTGCCACCATCGGGACTTGAACCCTAGAACCTCCCGGTCAGACACACTGCAGTTGATGACCTGAGGCACCTAAGAACGTGAGAAATGATAGAATAAGAGGGGGAATAACGGAAAGGGCCAAAGAAAATAATCGAAGGCTCGGTTTGTTCACCATAAATTCCTCGTAGACTGGCTGGGGATCCAAACAACACGTCAGCTTTGGACGTCTTACTAGCCTCTTGCGGCGAACCCGTGTGACGAAAACCGCTTCTTTGTTGGTCTGTTTTATCAAAAAAATAGTTTATATACTTCTTTTTGGCACACATGAGCTTCCACAGGAAAGACACTCCATTCCTGAGATATCAAAAAATAAATAAATAAAAACCTCCATTCGTCCGGATTTAATCTAATGACACATAAATTAAAACTGTACATGTCTTCCGTTTTCAACGGCTGGGATATTTAGGTTTTGAATCTTAATAACAAAATCGTATATCTGTTTTATGTTAAAAACAATTTTTTAAATTCCTTGTAAAGGATATTACTAAACAAATTTTTTCATTACTTTAAACCCAATTTTTTTAAATTTAAACAGTTGATTATTAATCTTGTTTTTTATCGTTGGATGATAATTTTTAAATAATATGTTAAACATACCATTAATTTAATATTGTGGTTAAATCTTCCAGTTTCAAAATATTGTTTATAAGTTTATCTTCCAGT
Source organism: Teleogryllus oceanicus (assembly GCA_964035755.1). Classification (NCBI taxonomy): domain Eukaryota; kingdom Metazoa; phylum Arthropoda; class Insecta; order Orthoptera; family Gryllidae; genus Teleogryllus; species Teleogryllus oceanicus. Next base: position 20,826,685 of record CAXIVR010000011.1, on the reverse strand, counting down.
TAAATATTGTTCTGAAGTTCCATTTTATTTTAAAATGTATCAATTTAAACCTTTTCAAAACCTTTATTGAAACATTAGTTTCTTTAGTTTATTAGTATACATCAAGACTTAATAAAAGAATCATCCTGCGTACTTCTAAGACCAGCATTTTGAATTTTTTTCAATTGTAGATACGAAAGTAACAAGACAAGTTTCTCTGCTGTTCCAAGTAGCCAGAAACACTTTAGTATCAGGTATACATGAAGTATATTATGTTTCTTTAGGTTAAACGCATATGCTCCTTCCTGTCCTTCTTACTTAGCGTGGGCCACTTTACAGTGCACTTCATTAGTATTACCCACTTCGACCACAGTAAAATCCAGTTAACGCGCGCTTTTGTGCAGCCTCGGGCAAAGAAATCGCTAGATTACAGTAAAGCAACTTGACATTATGGCATGCAACCGTGGAGAAAGTGGACCTTAGGTTTTTTTCCTTTCCGGTAATTAAGTAAAATGTCTGTTTTTGCAAAGATTCAAAAGTACTGTGAAACTAAAGAGGAACCTATGAAACACTTTTCTTGCTGTTAAATGTGCTATATAGACATTTAAAATCGGACTTACGATGTTCTTTAAATTAACGCACTAAAATGTTATTATATTCTAGAAAAAAGTTACGAGCAACTAAAATTGTTTTTTATGTATTCTAGATTGTATTGAATCACAAGGATGTCGAAATTTAGAAAAGTCATAAACTTCCTAAACAAATTCTATTGTGGAAAGCAGAAAGAAGAATGAGTAATATAAGTAGAAGGTTGGACAACCCCCTCCCAAAAAAGGAAGGAAAACAATTGATTTGGCAACCGAAAATCCAAATCCTCCAGAAACTAGGATTGACGTAACACCAGATTGCTGCCATTTACACTAGGCATAAATCTCTCAATTCATTTCAAAGATGGCTACCTGCTCACATATTTCCAAGTACTCAATAAGTACGCTGGGCACGTTGAAGGCGCTCGCAGGAAGAAGGTTGAGCCAATGAACTTGGCAAGGTTGTGCACCTCCGGACCAGGATTCGCGTCGCTGGGAGTCTGCAGACGCAGATGCTGAGGGGGGGAGTGGCTAAATAGTTGGACTGCCTCGTCCATAGCCAACAAGCCGCCAGGATTTTCGTTACTGCAAGCTTTCCGGCTACCACTTAACAGCCATCGGCACCATCTAAATCGTTACACTCGAGAACACCAGGACTAGGAAAAGTTGCAGCGCTTTCAACAACACCAGCATTTCACTCACGTTCTGCACTATACGGACAGAAATTTTCACATTCTATACCATCTCGAATTGGAAGTTAGTACTATTATTTCCACGTTCATTACTATTAATCATCAGCAGTAAAACGTTTCATTAAAACAAAGCATGTTCTGTAGAGACGGTTTACTGTTTAGTCGAGTCGCCCGTAAGGTTAATATGTGGGCAGTTCACTAACTCTCTTTAAAAGATATTGTATGTTATTGTAAGATATGTTGAATCCACCTTAATAAAATATTTAAGTTTTTACTGAGGAACGTAAATGCATGCCTTTGCAGACCTACCACTGAGAAGTAAATCTACTGTAGAATTAAACCCCAGATCTTTTAATCGAAAATTTCATGTCGTTATCGAGCCACATTAGCAACTACACCGAACAAGCGATCGGTTTAATCACCTCATCACGCTTCCCATGACTGTAAATGTTCATCAAATATCTACATCCTGATCTATAAAACTCGTAACCTATTCCATAAGTCCGACGATCTCCACCTCCCGAGCTCCAACGACCGTGGGTCGGTCGCCGTGTTCACCACCAGACTCTCCCCTCCCTTTCATGCAGCTCAATAAATTTCACGTTGGCCGGCGACGGGCTGTCGGGCTTTAATCGGTGCGCGCTGCGTATGGGCAAGGCATGCGACCTGCACTGCCCACCGCTCCCCTGCGGGGCGATGTTATTAGCTTCGGAATAGCGTGGAGCGCATGCGTTCCGTCCAGCGCCCCCTGCATCGATTGCATCTGAATAGAGGGCTCTGGAAGTTTCGTAAAAACCTTCGAACCATACTTCACCCCTAAAACTTTGCACCAACGCTAATGAGCAGCCGCAAAATCCCTTGAGAGGTTACAATCTCAATTGCGTTTCGGAATCTGTACATTAGTTTTGAAATCTTACGCATTTCATTAGATACTGACATTTGATGGAAGTAGATAACGATCAATTTTAAAAACAGTTACATAGTCAAATAAAGAAGGATGCTAATAAAAGACATTTAAATACATAGGCCAGTATAAGAAAATAGTTGCAATAAAGATGATAAAGGACGAAAAATGGCGTACAGAGAGTTAAAATTTAGTGTTTGTAACGTCACAAAATTCACGTTCACGCCTTTGCTTTAATTAAATGTGTTGAGCTTTACTTTGGCTGTATATTCATGGGCCGGAATCAATTTTTATTCGTCCGAACTTATGGGGACTCAAATCATTCTCGATGTTTATTTCAAAACCACTCGTATTGTCGCAGTTGCTACACACAGTGTTACAAAAATACTTTTAACAATTGCTTTCCTTATAATTAATCTGTTTAATATTCTTTTATGAACAATGGGAACGTTTATTAGCTAAACTCATATGTCATCAACGTAGTACTCAATCAGGTTTTTCGTCCAGTTTCCCTGATCCATTGAGCAAATGCTGAGATGGCCCCTTGTTTTGCTTCTGGACATAAATGTAACTTCATTTTCTGTGCACGTCTTCTAGAATTCAGTGGGAAATACAATTATTCAAATTATCGTTTCCATGTTGTCCTGGAAGGAAGTAATAAGAGCCAAAATGTATTGCTTATTTATCCTTGAAAATAGATTTTACTACATGGGTTTTGTTTTCTCCATTTCAAAATTCAAAATTTAAGTAGTATATGACTTAGTGTAGGGATCACAGAATTTTGAAAATGTGCACACAATTAACTTTTCCCATAGCACGTCATACGCAGTTTTAACTGTTTTTACGTAAAATAAATAAATAAATAAATAAATAAATAAATAAATAAATAAATAAATAAATAAATAAATAAATAAATAAATAAATAAATAAATAAATAAATAAATAAATAAATAAATAAATAAATAAATAAATAAATAAATAAATAAATAAATAAATAAATAAATAAATAAATAAATAAATAAATAAATAAATAAATAAATAAATAAATAAATAAATAAATAAATAAATAAATAAATAAATAAATAAATAAATAAATAAATAAATAAATAAATAAATAAATAAATAAATAAATAAATAAATAGTATAACATAGAACGCGTTCAGTACAGCATCCCCTTGCACTTCGCCTGCAAGTGGGCTTGAGGCTTCTAGACGTTTCGCTCTGCGCGCAGTCTTTTGTTTCCGAGCGTCAGGAAGACGCAGGCCCGTCTGCCAATCTGCTTCATCTCCCTGACGACTCCGCCGCCGCCGCCGCCGCCGCCGCCGCCGCCACCGTGCCGTCACTGCTGTTGTTACTCTGAACCACATCTGCCTTGACATTGCGTCGTCGTAGAGATAGTGTCACAAGATGAATGGGCTTCCTCGTCCGTAGTTGCCTGATTGTGCTGAAGGAAACAAACGCGACATCCAAACACATTTCGTTTATTCTTTGATGCTCCATTGATAAGATAGAAAAGATGCTACGCGAGGAAAAGAAATGCAGTCTCCTGATTTGAAGAATGTCGAGGTATTGCGTTTGTACATAAGTTCTTGGATCTGATTTAAAGTTGATGTTTGGATCATAATTTTTAAACATAGGAAGTGTTGTTTTTTGAACATTTTTCAAAATTATGGCAGACAAAATTTAAAATTACTTTAGCGAGATGACTCTAACTTAGTGAATTACACAATTAATTTACTTACTCACTACTTAATTTTTTTAATTAAAGAATTTTAGATGTATTAAATTGGAGTGTTTTAAGGAGTTTCCTTCATCAAGATTTATTCTCAGTACTTATAAAATCGTGTACTCAACAACGTGATATTTATATTACGTTGTTAGAAGATGAAATACCAGAAATGAAATAAATGCCGAGTATTTTCAAAAATCCCAAAATAATGATTGTACTGTGACCATCCGTTTGCCGAGGTCTCGAAAACGGAGCACATCAATATTCAAGAATAAGATGAGCTGTTTGAACGCGCGCCAACGCGCATGAATACAATCCGAAATGAAAACTACGAACTATATCCGTAAGGAGCGTCTCGGTAGAGTATGCGACACCGAGAGTCGGAGAAAGAAAGCTTTCTTTCTGAAGTAACAGCTGGAGAGTGAGGACCTACCGATCACGAGAAGGCGGCACCGTACTACTACGGACTTCAGGACTGCATCTACGATAAAACTCTTCAAGACATTCGAGGAGGTAATTATCATATTACAAGGCATTAAAACAATTCATCAGGAAAGGATGAAAGTATAAGTGATGCATTTAAAATCTTTGTAAGAGAGAGGAGTGTGAATAGCATGAAACTAACGAGGCCATTCATTTCTTTTCTTTGCAGTTTTTCTTATTTTATATTTACTCTTCTTATACGATAGACTCAGTTGTCGTATTGTAGATTCTTTTAAATATGGAATTAAAAGCTAGTTACATTCTATAAAAGAATACGAAAAGAGTATCAACGGAAAACGAGACGGAGGCCACATCGTGAGTTGAACAACGGTTCTGCAGAGGGGCGGCTTTGCTCCCGACCGAGCTGCAAGGACAAGGACACCGAGCGACTGGAAGAGTCGACGCCGTAGATTTCTCTACGCCGTGAAAAGACACAGTAAGGTCGTGCCAACTTGAACAATTTGTAGATATTAGAAGGAATAATTTGTTTTGGAAAGAAAGTATTAGTACAGGTTCTTTATACCGATATTCTGAAAAATAAAACAATCTTTTCTTTCAAGAAAAACTTAGCTAATTGTAAAGTTGCAACTAGGGAATTTACAACTGGAATGATTAGGCAAAGTTTTAAGTATTCTGTGAAATTGATTTAAATGAGAGAAAGGAAATAGTGTAGTTAATTATTGAAAGTGTAAGTTGTTTCTTTTTTTTCAGCAAGACAAAATTCTTGTATATGTAAAGTGTTTTATGTTCATTGACTGTAATAGCAATTTAATTAGAATATACTTAAGTAAGTGGAAAGTGATTCGACTTGAGTTTCTGTGTAAATGCATTCAATCCACAACGGCCCACATGACCCTGATCCCCGCTATTCTAATTGTATTTTTAATTTGCGCCCACCTTGAAAACCCATTCTGAGCTAGCCGGCGGAGGGTGGGTCGCAACTGGCGCCATAAGCGGGCTCGATTATTGGATGCATTTACCAAAACTCGATTTAAAAAAAAAACTGAGACCAAAATTTGGTGGAACCAAAATTTCTAGTACAATTGAATCACAATTCACTAAGATTGCTGAACAGGTTACAGAGAAAAAAAAGTGTTGTGTAAAAGTGTGTTTTTCTGGAGTGTTTTTCAAAAAGGTATTATATGAGAGTTTTATCAGTTTCAAATTGTGTTTGGTATTTCTGTGAAATATTTTGTGAGAGGTGTATGGTGTCTGGGAAAGAATTGATTGATTCTAGGCAGTTAATAGATTCAAAATGGCAGATAAGTATAACGTGGCTAGAATTTACCTACGTGGAAGGAACTTCTGAGGAATCAGATAGCGATAGGGAAACTGGGGGACAAGCACCAGGTACGATGATCGGGAGGAAACGACAGGAGTAGAACTAGGAACGGCAGGAGAAACTAGCGAGACGTCGCCGACAGAATCACAGCCAACGCCAACACGAGATCAGGATGAGGAAGAACGAAACCTCGAGAGGGCTAATTCAATGATGCAACGGTTAATAGGTAATTATGAACAATTAGATGGGTTAGTCATGCAGGAGGAAAAACAGAGGAAACCATAAAAAAATTAGGGGTTACTTTGGAAACTAAACTAGAGGAGAACAAGGTTACTTTGGAAACTAAACTAGAGGAGAATAACTCGGCAATAAATACTTTGGAAACCAAATTAGAGGAAAATAACTCGGCAATAAGTGCATTGGAAACAAAATTCACGGAATTCGACACGAAATTAGAAGAAAATAATAGGAAGTTAGAAGAAAATTTAAAAGCACAGTTTACTGAATTAGCGGAGCAGTGGAAGGTCGAATTTAAGAGCGAGGTTCAACAAGAATTAGCACAGGAACATGAGAACTTAGAGAAAAAATTCACGGAGCTGGGACTTGAATTAGAAGAAAAGGTTGATCAAGTAACGAAAGAATTTGAAACTAGGATCGAAGCACAATCGGATCTTATAACCGCCGTATACCGACAGGCAGATTGAGGTAGAGCAAGGAGTAGAAAAGTTCCAGAAATTAGTTACTGAACAAGTTCAGGTTCAAGCTAATAAATTAGATAGTGGAATAAAGGCTCTTTCTGAACAGGATGGCGTTCTACAACATCAAATTAATGCATATAAGAATGAAGTAATAGAACTGAAAAATCAATTAGAAAATTTACCATCGAGTGGAGGAAGTGTTCAGCCCACGTATGTTTCATTACCGTGTACTCCTAATTTCAGTGCAGCGGGAGATGAAAATCCATGTGTATTTATGAAAGAGGTAGATAATTTCTTTTCTTTAAATTGTGTTCCGGACAGTAAGAAAACTCGAATCGTTTATCAGATGTTGCAGGGTAATGCACGAATCTGGGCAGATAGTTTAGGAGAGTTTCCCAAAACTATGGCCGAACTCAAAGAAAAATTTTATTCGAGATATTGGAATAACGAAACTCAAATCAATTTTAAAGTTAACGTAATGTATGGTACGTGGAAGAAGGGTACGATGTCCATGCAGGAATATGCAACGGAGAAATTAGCTTGTTTCAAATTATGTACTCCGACGATACCGGATGAAGAAATTGTCTGTTTATTAATACGTCATTTTCCTTCCTCGACGCAAAATTTGCTTAAGAATCTCTTACCAATGTCCACTGAAAAATTAATAACGCAGCTAGGATTGTATGATGCCACTTTCGTGTATAATGAAAGGTTACAGAAAGCAAGGGCAAATGCTAATGGTCCGGTAAATGGTCAAGATAGCAGGCAGCAACAACATAATGTAAGCAAACCAGAAACAGGAGAAACTTACAAACCGAAACATTACCAAGAAAAACAAACTTATGCTAGACAAGACAGGACCTCGTCTAGGATAGAAATAGAAAAATTCTATTGATAGAGGAGTTTCCAACCCAGAAATACAGGACCAAGTACATCTCGCGACATGAGTCGGAAAATTAGAAAGGTTTGTTTCGACACGCCATCCCGCCGCAAACCAAATAGAACAACCTAGTGAAGAAGAGGTGGCGATATTATCAATCGAATTAATCTCATTTGATGATGAACCGTGGAACGAAGAAGAACAAATGCAGATCGGATCCAGGAGGCAGTGTCCGAGAATTAAAGTTAAATGTGAGGGTGTTGATACTTCGGTATTAGTAGACACAGGTTGTGCAACTTCCGTCATAGCTGAAAGTTTGTTGCATGAATTAAAGAACAAAGGAGTGGAGGTACCTACATTGCCGCTCGTGAAATCTTTTCTGATAGGTGCGAATCGGAAAAATCAAAACCAATAACAAGACAAGTTTATTTGGAAATAGAGATAGGCAAGAATAAGTATCAAGTTGTGTGTCTTGTAGCGTCAGAACTTTTATATCCACTCATACTGGAGTCGATTTCATGAAACAACACGGAGTTGTTATCAACTTAGAGAACAATACTTTAACTTTGAAACCGAATAATCAGCAGGATCTTGAATTTGATTCGTTCACATGGAATTATTGGGAGGCTAATTGTTTGGAGGAAGAAGATGTGAACCTACAAATTCGTTCGAGTGAGCAGATAAGGAAGAGGTGGATAAGCTCATGAATCAAAAGGTGTTTTGCAAAAACAAGAATCCAGTAAAAGATTTTCAATTCGAAATAGAATTAACAGATAAAACACCATTCACGGGTTACCAATATGTCATTCCAGAAAAACATAAGGAAGAGGTGGATAAGCTCATTGCTACCATGGTCAAAGATGATATCATCATGAAGTCCAAAACCTCTTATCTAAATCCGATAGTGCTCGTAGAAAAGAGTAATGGGAAGATAAGGTTGTGTTTAGATGCAAGACGATTGAATCAAGTTACCCTACCGTACAGAGACAGACCGTTGCGTGTAGAGGATTTAACTAATCAATTATCCGGCATCAAGTGGTTGAGTTCAACCGACTTCACTGCATCGTATTGGCAGATAGCGATAGCACCTGAATGTAGACAATATACAGGATTTATTCACCGGGGAATTTCGTATGTTTTCAAAAGAATGCCATTTGGACTCAAGAACAGTGCATCTGCTCTTGTGCAATGTTTAGACAATATCATTGACAGAGAGATGTCTAGCGATGCTTTTATCTATATTGATGACGTGCTCGTGTATTCGAAGACATTTGAAGAACACATGACTAAGCTAGATATTTTGTTGAAACGTCTATTGAAAATAATTTACAACTGAATTTGGAGAAAAGTAATTTCTGCACTAAACAAGTTAAGTTCCTGGGTTATGATGTGACAGTTAACGGAGTCAAAATGAATATGGAAAAGATGCGAGAGATAGATAAAATTGCACCGCAAAAAACACGAAACAACTTAAAAGTTTGTTAGGTTGCGTCAATTATTACGCCAGATTTATTCCTAATTTCGCCATGCACACTGCAATATTTCTTCCGTGCTGCGAAAGCACACTAGATGAAAGTGGGAAGACAATCGGAAAATACAATTTCCACAGTTTACGACCATTTAAAGATTGAAATAAGTGGCAAAATGATGAAAAACAAACAGATAAAGAAACCGACAAGAATCATGTAAAAAGAAAAAAACAACAGAGAGAAAGAAGACGAAAGAAGAAGGAGAAGAAGAAAGAAGAAGAAGGAGAAGGAAGAAACAAGATAGCTCTGACATTCCAGAATCAAGACAGAAGAAAGGAAGAGCATCAAGTTGGGTTAAAAGATTTTTCGGCATATGAAATCAAATTCACAAAATCTTTTTTCGAAAGAAGGGTTATGTGACCATCCGTTTGCCGAGGTCTCGAAAACGGAGCACATCAATATTCAAGAATAAGATGAGCTGTTTGAACGCGCGCCAACGCGCATGAATACAATCCGAAAATGAAAACTACGAACTATATCCGTAAGGAGCGTCTCGGTAGAGTATGCGACACCGAGAGTCGGAGAAAGAAAGCTTTCTTTCTGAAGTAACAGCTGGAGAGTGAGGACCTACCGATCACGAGAAGGCGGCCCTTCGTACTACTACGGACTTCAGGACTGCATCTACGATAAAACTCTTCAAGACATTCGAGGAGGTAATTATCATATTATAAGGCATTAAAACAATTCATCAAGAAAAGGATGAAAGTATAAGTGACGCATTTAAAATCTTTGTAAGAGAGAGGAGTGTGAATAGCATGAAACTAACGAGGCCATTCATTCTTTTCTTTGCAGTTTTTCTTATTTTATATTTATTCTTCTTATACGATAGACTCAGTTGTCGTATTGTAGATTCTTTTAAATATGGAATTAAAAGCTAGTTACATTCTATAAAAGAATACGAAAAGAGTATCAACGGAAAACGAGACGGAGGCCACATCGTGAGTTGAACAACGGTTCTGCAGAGGGGCGGCTTTGCTCCGACCGAGCTGCAAGGACAAGGACACCGAGCGACTGGAAGAGTCGACGCCGTAGATTTTCTACGCCGTGAAAAGACACAGTAAGGTCGTGCCAACTTGAACAATTTGTAGATATTAGAAGGAATAATTTGTTTTGGAAAGAAAGTATTAGTACAGGTTCTTTATACCGATATTCTGAAAAAATAGAATCAATCTTTCTTTCAAGAAAAACTTAGCTAATTGTAAAGTTGCAACTAGGAATTTACAACTGGAATGATTAGGCAAAGTTTTAAGTATTCTGTGAAATTGATTTAAATGAGAGAAAGGAAATAGTGTAGTTAATTATTGAGAGTGTAAGTTGTTTCTTTTTTTTTCAGCAAGACAAAATTCTTGTATATGTAAAGTGTTTTATGTTCATTGACTGTAATAGCAATTTAATTAGAATATACTTAAGTAAGTGCAAAGTGATTCGACTTGAGTTTCTGTGTAAATGCATTCAATCCACAACGGCCCACATGACCCTGATCCCCGCTATTCTAATTGTATTTTTTTAATTTGCCCACCTTGAAAACCCATTCTGAGCTAGCCGGCGGAGGGTGGGTCGCAGTACATAATTCTATATACTTGAATACGAAAGAACTAAAACTTGCACCTAACTTCTTACTGATGAAATCGTGGCAGCAGCTCCAATTGTAAATGTTAGTGTATCGTAGGTGTGTGTGTGTGTGTGTGTATATATATATGTATATATATATGTGTATATATATGTGTGTGATATATATATATATATATATATATATATATATATATTGGTTAGCAAACACTGGATCTGAACCGCACGTCCTGCAACCTTGCGAACACTAGTATCCATTTGTCTGTTCGGGAAACGCCGCGTTCTGGACACACGTTCTGGGCACACGCTTCGACCTTCCTCAGGGCGAAACGCCCTTTCGTAGCCTCCATTTCCTCCACATGTCATTGCTGGCCGCCGGAGGGCTCGTCGCCGGCATTCCTGCGAGGCGCTGGGTGCGTGGATGAAAGCGCGCCTGTCGCCGGCGCGGCGTCCAAGGCCACCAGGGGGAGTCGCAGGCGGCCCTCCCTCCCCCTCCCCCGCCCCACCCTCCACGCGAGGCTTTCGCCCAATCGCCCGCCACAAAAACCTCGCCCCGTGACCCTCGCGGCTGCCCGCGGCGGAGCAGCCTCGGGGCGACTCGAGTCCACCCATTGCGCCAACGTGCGCTCGTCTCTTCTTCGACTGGTTGGTTAGTGATGCCGGGCACGGCAACAGGTTGGATCATTAATCTCGTAAGTGTAGTGAATGTTTTACTTGGGAGTTGACGATGATCTTCCCCCGATGGATGGCGAGATCCAGCGCCGACCAGGACTCTCCCACCAGCGGGCCACCGTTTTGGGTACTGCTCCGGCATTCGCCTGGTGTTGATGTGTATGCAGCGTGTGTGTGTGTGAGAGAGAGAGAGAGGGGCAGGAGAAGGAAGAGGAAGAAAAGATAGCGCGGTCCAGCCATTTGATGCTCTTTGTTATTTTTGTATTGCAAGTTGTTCGTGCCCTCTGGCAAAGTATGCTGCCAGTCTTGATAATTAATATGAATTTTGATAATTACTGATGATTAATTGAGCTCTCATCTGCAAGACTTTGTATGAGTATGCTCAGAATTTTCAAACAGTAAAACCATCAATACAGTAGAAAGTAGATGCATTTTTACCTCTAATCTACATTGCAAAATTTTATTCCACAGACTCGTATAATTATTAAGATCGCCTTCATTGCAATAAATCTGCCATGTGTAGGGAGTTTCGTCAGCCACTTTAATGTCACTTTCAAAAGAATGTGGGACACCCGCATTTGCCAAGTAAATCCATTGCATGTAACATTGTACCCGTCAAAATCCCCGAAAGACGGAAGTCGAACTGGAAGAAATAAATTTAAAAAAAGAACGTGGCAATCTGCGCAACAATAGCTTCTGTTTGACAATAGTATCCGAAAAGTTTGTAATTACATTCTTGAAGTTGATTAATGATGTTGGTGCTAATCTGATGTTTCTTGCTTTGCAGGTGAGTACCAGACTGTTTCGCGCGTCCGCGTTCCTGCAGTGTCACCGCCTGGGTGGTAAGTTCAAATGTCTCCCATGCTTTATCACGAACATTTACGACACAATTTTCACTAGACCTTTTACGATGACGTTCACATTACGATAAAAATTATCTTACAAGACATATTTCAACTTATTATTTACGTGACTCAGAACTATTCACTTACGTAAGAATTATGTCGTGAGAAATATACGTAGATGAAGAATGAGAATTTTCATAATGTGTGAACCGGAATTCTGTAGAGAAACCGTGAGGTCTTCTGAATGGAAGTAGAGTGGTAATTGTTCGGTGAATATATGTTAAAAATACATTTTAAGAACAAAATAATAAAATATTATTTTCTCTTGACTTCTTATTACAAATGTTATAAGGATGCATCTTGAGCTCAGGTCGAAAAAAATGAAACCAATCTACCTACTAAATGCAAACGTTTCACCTCAATAGCTCTTGAACCCTCAATAGGGCTTCTATTCCTTCTAACACTATTTTCATATCTAATTATGATCAATAACATATTAACAAATCGGATAGATAAATATGAAAGAGAGTTAATTGTCTTGCAGAATCACCATGATTATATATTTAACCATCAATATATATTCGTAATTATGACCTAAACTCAAGATACATAGAAGAAGAAGATTTTCATAGTTTAGAATTTTTAATTCCCATTCTTTGGACTACGTTGTGTCAGCGATAAGAAGACTGACGACATGAACAGCACTGTTTCTATGTCACATCATGTCACCGCGTAGAAGTGGAAGGCCCGGAAGAAGTGGTCCTCTTTTCGTAGAAAATAGAACTAGGCATTTGTGAATACGCTCACAGCTCCATTGTCGGTTCCATTACGCTCTAGAGTCGTTTTCCGAAGTTTCTAGTAGAAAGCAGAATCATTTTGTATCAAAAATCGTTTAAGTGTCTCATTTTTAGTCTTTTTTTTCTAAATAGGGTGTCAAAGAATTAATTTTTGTATTTTCAGGATTTCTTGTACTCCAAACTTAGAGAAAAATGTATTACGTGTCCTTATCAACAGCCCAATGACAAGAAAATTAAAAAGAGTATATCCTTTTGATCTGGACCACATACTTAAATAACAAAATTTTGTGATAACTGTAATTTTATATTATACCATTTTCATTTTGTTAGTGTTTCTTTATTGAATTTTTAAGGTATTTTTCTCTGGACAACTACTTAAAAATGATATTTAGAAGGAACCAGAATTGGATGGTTTCATTACAGGTCAATGAATTTCGTACAACCGAATGTTCAAGTACAACAAATTGCAAATGAAACAGATGTAAGAAAAAAGATGTCCTTATGTGACTCCTCCTGTAGGTGTCTTTTTCAAAGTAAATTTATTTGCTAGGCGTATTCATTACAATTCCAAAAGTAGTACGTGTTTCTATCTCATTTTAAAGAGGACCCAGAAAATTCGAAACAGAGAGAAATCCGCATCGTCTGCGAAATGTGCGAAGTCTTCACAGCATAAACTTTTATGGGCGAAGGGAGTCGTCCGGAGCCGCTGACCATCACAAGCTCATTAGAAAGTTATCCGCGAGAGGAAATTTCGCTGACCGCCGGCCGTCTGCTGTTTCGCGTTGCCCGAAGCACGCCCGAAAGGTCCTTCCCCCCCAGGGCACCGGGTCATTCGGATGCAGTGGGTCAAGGTCCTTGGCGCAGAAGGTCCCACCCCTTCCCATTAGGCAGCTGCAGGAAGACGACTTCGTTTGATTTAATTGCGTCCGCGTGTGTGCAATTCGTTGCCCTTCTGCCTTCATTAGGCTGCTCTTCCTTGTTTGTTGCGACACTTTGCCGAGGGGAAGACGATGGGCCCTTCGGAATCTAACGGTTTCCTCGAATGTTAATTGGAAATTTTTAATGCACGTGCGGCGCAGCAGTGAAATTAAGGAGCTTGGGAATAGTGTTAATGATCTTTATGGCGGATTTTCACACGTTTGGAGGCTCCCAAAGTTTCGTTTTAAGAGCTGGAGTTGGGACTGAATTGCAATTAACTTTCGCCGTAGATTTCCCTCAATCTAAATTATGAATATTAAATTTTGATTGTTAATATTACAAATCGCCAAATAATTTGCTGTAGTTTAATTGAAAACATAATTCGTGTTATCTATTCAATTACCTTTTTAATATGATGTAAATCTTTACAGTGTCTTTTGTGCCAGTTGTAGGGACTTTTTATGTATTATTTTCTAAGAGACAAAAGGTATTTTGTACGCGACCGGAAACACGAGAAAATCAATCAAAAACCATTGCAACGATGCGATTCAGTTTAGTAAAAAACTCGAAACATATTTTATTGACTTATGATTTTTGTGTACTGATCTGATAGAACCCAATTCACCCAATATCTAGTTATAATCAGAGCTAAATACATACAATTTATTATGTATCATTACAAAAATCAAATGCGATTTCACAGAGATAACGATACTTGGATGTGGAGATATTTTAAATAATTTCACGAAAGCAAATTCGTGATTCTACACATGGTATTTCTTCTGCAATTTTTCCAGCAAAAAACGTACAAATCGACGAGAACTTTCTCCTTCACTAGTACCCCACATGCCCAACTAATTCCCCTCTAATCTATTCTGATAACAGGCTCTTGTAAACAATAGCAACTTCTTCCGCTCCATTGAGTCTTCCTGTACATGAAAGCCTGTTGAACATCGCATATGAACCTCCTCTCTGTTAGATCTTGGCGGAGATAGTGCGAAATCCATCGCCAGGTGAATTCGCCAGAAGGGGCGATTCTTCAGGGCGCCAACGTTGGCAGAGCAGTGTTGCCAGACGTACCAGAATCCTGGTATTTTTAACAGGGTTTTAATGATGGTACCATGTACCAGGATGGAGCCATCCTGGTACGTTTAAATACCAGTATTTAAAATCTCTGGTAGTTGATGTCTGATTAGGATTCGTATAATAATAGTTTTAAATTATTCAATAAAATAAAACAAATATTAAAAATAACTATAGTATTGCTGAAAACACTGCCGTAAAAACATAAAGGATGACATAGGATGGTCTCTTTCTAGCACTTGCTGTAGTAGAAAAGCTCAAAACGTCCTAGTCATGGTGGAAGTCTTGATCTTCCATTTAGTTTGTCGATTTAAAATAAATCAAAATCGAATTAAATTTAGTTTAACGAATTTTCTGTGTGCGTTAAAAACATAGAGTTAAAAACATTGAGTTAAAATTTGAGTAATTTCATAATTTAAATCAACAGTTGATTGGTGCCAGGAATTTTAGTAAAAGTACCAGGATTTTTGAAGGTTTCTACTGGGATATACATTTAATCATGTGACAACGCTGCGGCCGAGAGACCGCGAAGTTCGCCGCGGAAGCGCCAGTGGGAACGGTTGTGCCTCTTCCCTTCCCCACATGGCATGTCGTCGCCCCTTCGATGGCGCCGTAGATCGTTGTCTTCCCCCGAGCGGTAGGTCGCTAATGGACCGCGCAGCTCACGAAATTAACAGAGGTGAAAACACGCTTTGCCATCAGCGATGGCACAGATAATCACGAACTTTCCGGATGTCTTTATTGAACACAATAACAGGATTTCCTTGCATCTTTTGAAAACTTACATCAAGTAGTTAAAAATTTAAGTTGAAAATTTTGTGTCCTACGACCCTGCACGTCAAGGGATCCAATGGAATGATGGGAAAAACTGATGGGAAAAAGGAAATTTATAGTAGACATAAAAAAAAAAAAAAAAGAATCGAGAAAATCATTATTGTAATTTTATATGAGACATCGGTTAAGGAAAATCGTCTTTTAGGCGCCTGAAAGGCACTGAAAATGTCAAGAATAAAGAGAAAAAAGGCACTTTCATCAGTTACATACACAATAAAATGAAAATTTGTAATTTTTGTCTATATTATTTTGTAAATTGAAATGCACAAAACAAGTTCGTACATTTTAATGTAAAACTATATTTACATATTTACAGATCTTCTACATTTTATTCTTAATAGTTTGTCTTAACCAGTAATATTTGAATATTACCTGCAACTTTTCAAGGATCACAATTTCAAATTTGCGACGACTGGGAGACCAAATCAGTTTAAATGCGGAGAAGTATATCTGAACGATGTGACTAGTATATATTTTAGAAGTCCAACACTAGCAACACCGAAACCTTCTGGGAATTTATATTTATTTCCACTTAAAATTTCGGTGCTCTCGGTATATTGTCAATTAACGTTGTTCTCAGATCATGGCTGATAATTATGAAATAGGGAAATGGAGAAAAATCAGTTTGTATACTTCCGGGAATTTAAAATTAAAACACCAAGACGTGAATTGAAGAAACTGTATTATTTGATCACTAAATACTTTTACTTAAATCTATTATTTAAATATATTTCCAAAATCTTCTCTAGCTTAAAAATTGTAATTTTTGTTATTTGTTGAAATAAAATAATCCATATAGTTTCTTGATACAACTTCCACGTCTTTAATTTCTTTAGAGGGAGCTGCAGCATTGCCGCGGGTCCAAAACTGTCTAGCTCCGGCTCTGCCAGGCGGCGTCTGCGTCGTGGGCGGACGCCGCGCGAGAGAAACGCTCCTCCGCCCGCGTCTAACGCAGTCACGCGCGTCGCGCCGCTCGCGCCCCAAGGTCGTCTTTTTTTTTTGCGGCGTCGCGTCGCGCCGCCCCATCGCGCCGTGACTGCTTTCGACGGCCGGCGACACTCCCTGCGGCGGAGGCGGCGCGACCAGGGATGCGGCATGGATTTGATTTTTTCGTGTTTCCGGGCGTGTCAACGGCTTTGGTCATTAGTCCCGTAATTGTAGTGCATGTTGGTTATCGGGAGATTGCGGTGATCTTCCCCCGCTGGATGGCGAGATCCGGCGCCGACCTACCATCGGCTACTGGGGTTTCCCACTATCCAGGACTTTCCCACTAGCGGGGCACCGCCCCAGCCGGGACAAGCTCTAAGCTCCCGACCCCATATGTGGTAGTGTAGTGCATGTTAGTGTAAGTGTGTGTGTGTGTGTGTAAGGAGAGGATAGGACAAGGAAGGGAAGAACAAATCGCGCGCGGTCTGTGGCCCGTTTGGTAGGGTACTGCTCCGGCATTGGCCTGGTGTTGATCGGAGAAACCACGGAAAACTACCGATCAGAGCAGCCTAGCCGCTAGAATTCTCTCCCAGACAGCGACTGAATTCGACCTAACTGAAAAGCTAGTGTCGAAAATCCTGCCACTCATCAGGACTCGAACCTAGGACCTTCCGGTCACTGCGACATGGACAAAACATCCATGTGTCTAAATATTTTTGCAACGTTTTTTGTTTTTGGGTCGCATCAACATCTAGGTCATTAGCGACGACCATTAGAGTTAACGTTATGGTAACTGTGAAGATGAAACGATATGCTGATGATATGGAGTGAAAGGACGAACACAATACAACCATCCCCAGGCGGGACTAGAACCCCGATCCCTCGGTCCGAGATCGCCTGCCTACGATACTACTGCCTTAGCAATTTCGGCCACCGGATCGACTCTTAGGCTTTTATATTTGTTGAAATTCATAATTGGCGAAATATTAAATTATGTTCCCTTATTTCCTGATTTTAATAGGTACGTACAAAAACATTAAAATAATTTCATCTCAGAGTCCTTCCTTAACAACAATTTTGTCAACAAATGCTATAAAATGCTATAGTCTTGTTCCCAAAATGCGATTTAAAAAATTTAAAGAGCTAAATTCCGCCTTCACTAGGTATTAACATCAGTGCTTTTATTTTGAATATGGATTTCTGGTGTCGTGGGTGTTTTGTTTGCTAGTTGAGACGGCTGGAACGCAGTGTGGGCGTTGCCGCCGCCGCCGCACGCGCAAGCGAGTGAGAGGCGACACGCAGTGCTGGGGTTCCAAGGTTGTGGTTGTGGCGGGCGGCGGGGGGGGGGCGCTTTTGGGACGAAGGTGTGGACTTGGTGTCTCATAGGTCAGCGGGAGAGGTGGGGAGGCAATTTGCTGGAGTACGATAGGAGAGGATGTGGATGGTTGTTTGTGTTAAGTTTCCGTGTATTTTCGGTGATGAGGGTTACTTTGTGTATTTGATGATGTGGTGGAATATCATTCCTATGCGTTATCGGATCATGTTTTCTTTATACTTTCTCGTGCATTTTCGGGTTACATTCATCCATTATCTACTATTGTGCTTTTTCTTTATTGGTAACAATTTAATAATTTTCCTCAATTTTCTCTTGTTTTATTTCAATTTTTGTTAACGAAACTGAAATTCTTAATATCGTAATAAACTCATATTGTAATTGAAAATTCGTTTAGACAAAATTTGGATCCAATTATACGAAATGAAAGTGGCCTCAATGTGACTCAAATCATTTCACAATGTCCAGTCTTTAGTTGAATAGGTACGTCTAACTACATTGCTTCTAATTATAGTAGTTAGATGTGACTTCTGTCATCATTTTCGAATATTCACTTAACTATCTAATTCTATCTCACTTCAGAGAGATAATGTAATGTATTTTATCTAAAATATTATCATCCCATTGAAATGATTGAGAATGCTAACAAGAAAAAACAACTGGGACGGACATAACTGACAGCAGCCTTTGAAATGTTAAGAAATCAGCATAATGTAACTTGTATCACATGAATGTTATTTCTAGACAATATTTGGAAATACGTTTACTTCAGAAAACAATCGTTGACTTTTATTTCTATCTTACGATGTGGGATGATAATCCCAGCAACATTGCAGGTAGTGTGGAATTGTGTGAAGCGTGATTAATTATTTGAAGATGCATCCACTGTAAACGCGTATGTCATTGTCTTCCTGCTGCAGTTAATAATGCGAACAACCACCATCGGCAAAAATGGTAAAATGATATTTTCCTGCGAACTTTTTAATGGCGGCGAGAGTATAACTGACAAATTAAATACTTTTAACCTTACACTCAGGAAAGACCGGGTAGACACATCTACCCGGTAATCGGCGGAGTTAATATTTACATTCTCTTTTATAATTTGTTAATAAGTCTTTTTTCCCTAAAAATTACTCTCGCTTGTCTGGAAATAAAATTACTCAATAAATTTAAAATTTAGCGTAATGTCTATAAAATTAAAGACGTATTCAATTCTGCTTATGTTCAAATGCTTTCTCAAATTTAAACTGTATTCATTGGATACAGGAGTTGTGACATCTGAATGCGTGACAGTCTCCTCTCAGTTGTTCAATACTTAGCTCCGCCATGTGCGTGTTCTCCATCACCCATTCGTCTAAGTCAATATGTTAACACACGTTTAAAAGTGAGCATAGACAGCTAACAAACAACTACATTACCGCCAACACTTTCCCCTGGCAATGAATCAAACGTCGCCATATGTTAGTTGCTTTGCCAGTCTGGCCTATATCCCCCTACAATGTTCCATCTTTGCCTCCTCACGGTCGCAACTCACGGCACCATTATCGTATTAACACATGAAAACAGTCGTGCAACGCCATCACGCGCAAAGTGCAGTTTCGTGGAGCATACATAATCAATATGCAGCGAGGTCACCTCATGATGACCCTTTGTCCTCGGCCCAGCTACCTCTGCACTTGGACGCATTCATTTTCTGACTAGACAGGATATCGTAATCTCACATCGCGTCGCGGGTTGTGATGTAAAAAACAACTTTCATACATAATAAGGGACCCAAGTGTTCAAGAAATGATAGTTTCATTAGCAGAAAAAAATGTTTCTCGATATTTTTAAGACACTTAACTATAAATATATCTGTCTGGTAATACTAACCGTAATTTTGATCTGCGTTTTAAAACTCAATTCCGTGTAATTGTTAGCTTAATGCGTATAGGCATTTCGTATTTATGCAGTAAGTGCTCGTATAACAAAATCTGTGTAGGACATAATATCTACTTCGAAACTACCAGAAAGGTCTGATGTAAATAAACTGTTTATATATCGGTTTTTATTGAACGACAGTTCAGACATTTCTTGAGCTGAATCGTTCTTAAATTGTGAACGAAAGAGCAAGAGTTCACGATCAAACGACTTGGGGTACTTGCCGAGAGGTTCTTCTCGCAGACCTTGGAGCAGCAAGTGCACCCAGCGGCTTCTCAGTTCCAGCACTTTAACACCGCTGTGCATAATGGGGAAGTTCCTCGTAAACTCGGGAGCCTGCGCGAGCAGTCGACGAGCGACAGGTGCAGCGAATTTAATTTTCGGATTCACGCAATACCATACCCGCCCCGCCCTTGAACCACGCTCTGTCCCCGTCCTCGTCCACG
This sequence comes from Teleogryllus oceanicus, assembly GCA_964035755.1. Classification (NCBI taxonomy): domain Eukaryota; kingdom Metazoa; phylum Arthropoda; class Insecta; order Orthoptera; family Gryllidae; genus Teleogryllus; species Teleogryllus oceanicus. The sequence continues at coordinate 20,806,578 of CAXIVR010000011.1, read as the reverse complement.
TTAACGCCTGAAGAAATACCGCCATCAGTAGGCGAAAATTGCCTACATGAAGTAGCTTCCGATCAGCTGATCATTAACTCGTTTTTGGTAAAGAAACAAAATTACTTAATGTTTCAGAATTAAAAGTTCGAAATTTTATTGAAATGCCATTGCCAATTTATCACACGCATTTGGTCACACGGTATTAACTGAAAAATTTCCCACGAAACCTACTTGTTTTTTCAATCAACACCAGGCGTATGTCGGAGCAGTGGGCTAATAAACAGGCAACGGACTGCACATGATCTTTCCTTCCTTTTCCTTTTACTATACTCACCCTTGCATACTTACATACTCACACTTACATACTTATATTTACGTACACTACACTACCACACACGCCGGGAGACCGGGCGGGAGCTTAGAGCTTGTATCGGCTGGGGCGGTACCCCGCTGGTGGTAGAAACCTGGTTGGAGAAACTCCATTAGCCGACGGTAGGTAAGCGCCGGATCTCACCATCCAGCGGGGGAAGATTACCGCCACCTTTCGAGGAAAGCTTGCACTATACTTTCGGGACGAATGACTTTAGCAGTTGAGGCACCCGGAATCAGCAATAAAACAAGTGGTTGCAATGTCACCACACTTCCGCTTGTGTTTTCACTGTTACAAGACTACCATTACCTTCGCCTGCGCCGCAGTCATCATCCTGAGATTCACCCGTCGCCGACCCGACCTCCGCTTCCTGCCTCTCCCGTGACTCCGCCTGCCGCTGACCCCGTCCGATCCTATCTCCGCCTGCGCCCTCTCTCTCCGCGCCTCGTCGCTTTCCTGGCTTCCTGTCCCTGTCTCCGCCCCACTCGTCACAATCCTAGACGTGACCCCATCTCTTCACCGCCGGGGTTTCTTCTCCGCTCCCGCCTAGTTCCGGTGGCGCTCCCGCTCCCGCTTCGTCTCTGGCTCCGCATCCTGTCAGCAAACAGTCTCTCGCTGGACACAACTTCTCTACCCTACTCTCTCCACCCTGTCCCGACTCCTGTCTTGGACCACATCGTCTTCATTACCTGAGATGGTCGATTTTATCTTGATTGTTTTACACGATTAATAAAAATGGAATTCGATTATTTTTACAGCGATTAATATATGTCAGTAATTTTTTTAAATTATTCAGCTATATTATTTCAATTTAGATATTAATTTTCCAGACAAATAAAATATAAAAATATTTGCACACTAATTTATTAATGGAAATATATTGTCTTTTTATTCCTGACTCAAAAAAAATTAGAGATTGATAAGCGATTGATTTCATGTTAGCAATAGGGTTAAAATGAAAAGTCAATAAGAGTATATGTTGTGAAATTTTAGTTATGGCTTGTTTAATAACTCATCTTTTGTTTTAGTTCTTGTAAACATTATATATATATATACACACACAAACTAAAACTGAATTATTTCAAAGTTTTATGCATTATGTTAAACATATGAAAATTTAATTGATAAAATTAATTGAAAACGATTACTCGATGAATATTGATTCAGCAAATGAAATGCATGGATTAGATACTAATCGATTATTTTTTTAATATACACCTATGTCTGTCATCTGTGCACTCTGCCATTTCTCGCCTCCGTCTCTGACTCTTTCTCGTCCTCATCTCTGCGTCTACCCACGATATCTCCTCTGCCTACGATATCGCCAGCGCCTCCGTCGCCGCCCAGCCGTCTCAAGCACGCGCGCGTGATCGCGTGTCCTTGTGGTTGGCAATCGCCGACCCCGTCGCGCGCCGGCGACAAGAAGCTCGAGATCTTCGTGGAATTTGTTGGCTCTCATTTAATGCACAGGGACATCCGGGAAATTTCTTTCTGAAGATGCAGGTAAATGTTTGCACAAGGTCTCGTGTTCTCAGTTGCAGAATTGCAATAAGGAAGGTCGCGTTAAATGTTAATTAAAACTGGTAACAATTTCAAGAATGACTATTTACCACTTCTTTCGTTCTTTAATAAACGATAGCAAAATTGCAATGGAGTAGCTGTTTAATAGGCTCATAAGTAAATGTCAGCAGTCTTCGCTAGTGTTGAATTTGCATAAACCAAATATAACTTGCGTACTTAAAAATCTTTGCTTATTTGCTTTCAACAGAATGGCAGAAGGACACGAAGAAATGTTCTCGGCTTTTCGTGAAAATCATTAAAAATGTTTCTCTTATATGTTTTTTCAAATCTCCTTTACTCATTAACAAAATTAAATTCATTTGATCAGTGTAAATATCATAAACATTGCAAGTCTTCAAAGAAAACCTTTAAACTTCGTGAATATCATGTATGTAAAAATGTATTTTATTACCAGTTTATGGTATAAAAATTGTTGACAGTTTTCAACTCGAAAATAGTGGGTACTAATGGCATACAAATACAGAGAAACGAATCAAATTAAATCTTTCCATAATATATTTTACTATACAGTTATTTCGCACACCGTCACGTACATCCGGTATAAAGTGAGAAGTGCAATGTTTCAACTTGAGCATTACAACCATTGGAATTGGTCAGATTTATGAGAAAGAGTGCTTACTATGCAGTGTTTAGTGAGTGTGAGGACATGAAACATAGATCTCACAGAATTATTTCATCTCCGAAACAAATTTAGTACCACTGATAATTCTCTTTGTTCATTCACTTATTATTTTCATTTGTCTGATTTACTAAACGATACAGATTCGTGTTTAGAAAATCGTTACCACACGAATAATTGGATTTACTGTACAAACGCTTACTACTTTAGTACATTGCACCACAACATTTCTCTCAGTGCAACCAGGCGCTTTGTGTCAGGTGAATGGGATGAGATGTCTAGCGGCTTTCCGACGGATTGCTCGCGGGATCGCGCTGTAGTAGGCCGCTCGCAGGGCCCTGACAGGCGACTGTGCGCAATGCGCGGCGCACCCCTGGGCGCCTTTCTCCCCCGCACCCCGTCCCCCACCCCCCGCCACACCCAACGCCTCTCCTCCGCGCCTCCCGGAGCGTGCACGGCGACGCCTTTCGCCGCCGCCTCGCGTCCTGCGCCTGGATGCTGGGCGGTCCATGGTGGACAGATATGATCGAGTGAATGCGCATCGTGCGGATTCGGTGGTATAACGGTCAGCGTACCGGTCTGTTGTACCCGAGTTTGCGGGTTCAAACCCGATGGAAGCCGTGGATTTTAAGGGCGAAAAATCCTTCGTACGCCTTCCTTCGGAGGGAAGTAAAGCCGGCTGTCCCATGTAGTAGATTTACTGCATGTAAAAGATCCTCAAGCCTAAAGAAGCCTCTGAGCAAAATTGAGATCCGCCTGTTTCGTCGCCCAAGATATAATACCTCCTTTCTCCGCTAGGTGGTGAAAAGGAGCGTAGCGAAATTTAGGGTGGTTAGACGGAAGAGCGGACCTGATGGCCCGAGTCTCGCCACATAAAATAAGGCATTAACTAACATCGTATCCGACTTCAGTCAGTGAGTTCAGGCACCAGTTTGCGTCACAATATTAGCGAGAATTTTAAATGCAACCAGATACCAAAATTATCACCTTGTTAATAATAATGCTTATTTGGCTACAATTGGCTGATTGCCAGGTGGTAACCATAGGCCTACTAAGCAGATTTACATCTACATTTACAATTCAAACACAATTACCATGTAAAAACAATTGACAATGCAACACGTTAAAAAAGTACAACTACATCTACTACATTCATATAAATACATACACAAATACATATGTATACACACACAATCTTTTACATGAATGCTCACTCACGTACGCATAAAACAGGTACACACTTGCACTCCATAGTATATATGCCTACGTATACATTATCGTGAACATACATACACTTAGATACACTTACTATTCCTTGTTACAAGTCAAACAGATATAAAGCATTTCTTGTAAGTATTGAAACTTATTTCAATTAGACCTTCATCGTGTTAGTTTTGGTTGACCACCGTTGAAAATGGCCACTTTCAGAATTTTTCTCAACACTTCTCTCCATGGGACATATCGGCCACCGTCCGGGCTGATTTTTGAAACGATGTGCCCGTGCTGTTGTCACGTGGTTCGTGATGCAAGCTGGCGATGCGCAGAACGAGCAAACATCGGTGCACTGGAGTAACTCACCTCTTTCCGTCATGGGGCGAATCAGGGCGCACAGAGGCGACTTCTCCTTTCCCTGTCGGCTCGAATCCCCGGGATGTCTTCGGTTTCGTCGTGACTTTTTGGGTTTCACTCGTTTTTCTCTTTTTTTTTTATGACTTCTGCATTTTCACCTCTCGCCTTTCTATTTCTGTCGTGTTATTTTTTCTAACATTTTATTCACGACTTTTAGATTTTTCAGCTCTTACTTCCCTTTCTACATACTTTCCCTTTTACTATCTCCGTTTACTGTGTCCTTTATATATATCGATGATATATTCTTTAATCGATGACCATTCTGAAAAATTCCTTCTCATTATCTTATGCTTTGTCTAGACATTTCAACTCTTAATAATTCTTTATTTTTCATTGGTCTTTATTACATATTTTTTTGCTTGTTATTACCACCCAAGTCTCGTTTCCCAGACAATTTCCCACTGCAATCTTACCATATCCTTTTTCCACCCTGTTCTGGGCTCGCTCGCTCACTGACCTACAGTCATTCTTCCGGGCTCCACATCGGCTCGTTAGATGCACCCTCCTTTGCGAGGAAATCATGATTCCATATTACACGATGTCTTGACCCCGAGGGCACAGCTTCGTGAAGTATCCTCGAAGTAGTTCAGGAGGGCGCGAAAATGTGCGAAAAGTGAACAGTACGTACCCACTAATAATACCTTTAGCGCGATGATTCGTCGGAATGCACACGAACGTAAATACTACGATGCAGCCGGATGACAAGAGAAAATCTTTAATTTATACCTTCGCTTATTGTAATTAGAGGTCACGAGTGAAACAAGTTGGCTCCTCTCTTGCGCATCTCCGTCCGCCGTGGGCGACCCGTGGAGCGCCTAGGTGCGACCTTCGCACGCTCCATCGGCGGCGCGAGAATGAAGACGAACCGCCCACGAATTTAGAAAGCGGGTGATATATATCAGTGCACCGGGGCGCGTCTCCATTCGGGTCGGCGGGTGACTGTGCTGCGCGAACAGCCGGTGCTCTTTCAGTTTTCCCCTCTCCAATAGCCCTGGAGAGACGGGAAATTATTTAATGAATGAGGATACACATTGCTTGTTTATGAAATGTTTAGATTCTGGAACGCGCATGACATTCATTAATTTAATAGAAAGGGTTATATATTTATGATTTAATTTAATAATTATTCTGAAGGTACTGGAACGTCGTTCCGTGACGTTCCGCCAGAAATAAAGAAGCCCTAGGGGTACATATGAATTGCTGCCGATTAGGTTGAAGCTATATTGTCAGGTTCAATCTTAAACAAAATGCTCTCAATAACTTTTTAAATTGTAATAATTACAAAGCCATTTGGCCTATTTTAGTTATACATTTGAAGTATTTTGTTGGTTTATCAAAAGTTCTTAAAAAAGTTATTTTTTCTTTTGATATCCTGTTTTATTATTTTACAATCACTCTCTCATTCATTCCTAAACTACATATACAGACACTTTCTCTCACTCATGCACACAATACGTCACTTCAGCCCGCGCTCATCAGGCGCAATTAATATGCGGAGGCGACTGTCCGCGCCGGGACTGCGGGGCGAACAGCGCCCGGTGGGTGGACCTAGAAAGCGCGCGGGCCGAAGGAGAGGCGGTAGGATGGGTAGTGTGGGCCTCTGGAACGGGGTGATGGAGAGAAAAGGGAGAGGGAGGCATCACTGGGAACGGTCGACCGGAGTAATGGCGAGGAGTCTACAGAGGTGGCGAGGAAGTAGGCGCAGGCGAGGAGATGGCGAAGGGAGTGGAAATTGTCGGGATTGAGAGGGGCGGCAGGGATTGGCAGTAATGGAGGGGATTTATTGGGTATGTATGTGTATTGACAGGAATGGTGAGGATTGGTAGGCACATCGGGGATTAGTGGGAGTGGCAGGGATTGGTGGGAGCGGAGGGGATTGGTGGGAGCGGAGGGGATTGGTGGGGCGGCGGGGATTGGTGGGAGCGGCGGGGATTGGTGGGAGCGGCGGGGGTTGGTGGGGCATGAGGAGTGGTGGGAGATGCGGGGATTGGTGGGAGCGGCGGGGATTGGTGGAAGTGCATGAGGATTGGTGGGAGCGGAGGGGATTGGGGGGTTGCGGGCGGGAGTGGGGGGAGCGGCGGGGGTGGTTGGAGTGGCGGGGATTGTGAGAACGACGGGGATTTGTGGGAGAGGCGGAGCGAATGGCGCGCGGCAGGGGAGCGACGATTACTGCCAATCCCTGCCGCCCCTCTCAATCCCGACGCGGGAATCAGCGTGTGCGACGGGACGAGCGGCGGGCAGTGCAGGCGGCGGGGCGGAGGGGCGAGGCAGAGCGACTGGAGCGCGGGAGCGTGGGCGGGGCAGGAGAGTCTTCGCCTCGGGGCAGGAGAGTGGCCGCGCGTGGCCCCGCCCACGCCGCCCCCGCCTTCACCTGCCGACTGCAGAGCCTCCGAAAATGGCGTGATGATTTAGAATACGCGGAAGATCTCGCGGGCGGTGAAACTGATTTAGTGCAGGTGGAGCCCAATAGTTGTCTTAGCTCAGATTGTGATGGAGTTGACAGCTCATTGCAGCAGATATTACTTACGAGAGAGACGTTTGCAAGTTGAGAGAGTAGATTGGCAAATTGATGGAATAGATTGTTTATAAAGGGACAAGATCTTACGAAAAAGTCTTATAGAATAAATATTTGGAAATATATTTTTATGAGAGTTTAAAAGTTATATTTGTTGACAACTGGAAAGTTTGATTGTTGCCTAGTTTAAATCGATTTTGCCCAAAGCTTCCAAGCTTAACAAACTTGTATATTTTCCATCGCTTTTATGTTTTTATAGTTGTTTTTAATTTTTAATTCTTTGGCTTATTTCATGGAATATGAATTTGTGGAATAAATCTCTACATACGTCACATTCATTTATGGAAACATTTTAGTTTTACTTCATCTAGTAAAGGATAACTTGTGTTCAGTGAATTCACACAATGCAGATGACCGTGAATGACCATATTTAGTCTGTTTATGACTCCACTTTAAGTTGACTGGAATGTACAAGCATATCTTTGAATCACGTGTTTCTCTTGAAGATAGAGATCTTAGAAAGCGGGCAGGTGAATAAGCTATTGAATAGTCTCGCGGGCGGGTGCCTACACGGAAAATTTAGTTGGTGAAAACTAACAGAAATGACGCTTAACATACTCTGGAAATTATCTCGGAAGAGCAATAAGCTGAGAAGGTATTATTACATTCTCATCAACATTCTCAAGATTCATTGTCATGTCTTTTCTTCCCAATTAAAACAGTATCGAAGATTATTATTATTATTTTTATTAATTTTTTTGTGGATTGCTGTCAATGAACATTCACAACTGTTACTGCATTTTAAACCTTCACTGTATAGAACATTGACTGGAAAACGAAGATCAGACAAATTTAAGGCAGTATATACATTAAACTAATATTTTACGAGGGCTGTCATATTAGAACCAATTTATTTTACTTCCATAAATTTTTATTTAACACATCGATGTTTTTGTCGATATTTTAAGCGACATCGAAAACCTTTTGTTGATGTATGGAAGTATAGATGTTTTGCCGAAATTTGTCATCACTAGAGATACCGGTTCGAGCGTCCAAACGGCAAGACGTCGACTTCTCGACTCGAGCGTTGTGCTTTCGGGTGTTTGGAAACAGATGGGGCCAAACCGCGGGCTGGAGGGCTGCCCCACGGCCCGGGGGTGGCGCCTGTCCGTTCCGCGGCCTTTGTTTGGCGTCGCGCCGCGGGCGAGAGGTGCACCATCGACCTACATGCGCCAGCCACCCCCTTCCCCTTCCCCCTCCCCTGCCGGCCCTCGTTCCTCCTCACTCGTCCGCCCATCTTCGCGCTTCCATCGCCTTATTTTAAGTGCGGTAATGGAAATTATCGGGGGTATTACAGAGAGAGTGACAGCGTTTAGTACTCTGCTTTACTGTTATAAATGACTACGTTGACAGACTTCACTTAATAGAAACTTTCGCGAAAGTTTTCTTTCAGAATTGTAGGATAACTATGACTAAAGACCATTTCTAAGGTTCTTCAGAAAATATTGGCTTCTCTGTGGTAATGGGCACTTCAGAAAAAAAATCAAATCCTGCTGTTTTGTCTCGTATATTGAATATTTTCTTATTGTGAGAAATATTCTTAAATGTTAACACTCATAAAAAATGTGGAATAAATGATACTGAAAACATTATATGCCCGGTACATACTCTATTCAGTAGTTTACAAAAATTGGTAACGTATTAAAAAATTGTCATTTTTGAATCGAAAATCTTTTTTTTAAGAAGCCCTTGGGTTCAGTGTAAAAGTTCTCCAACAGAAACTAGGTGTACATTTCAGATATTAGACAGCACAATCATGTGGCTGAATTCTGCAAATAGCTGCGGGATGAACACCGAAAGATGCCAAGTGGTACTCACGTGAGGCACCCTCTGATTTTCTTTGTTGTTTTTATTGATTGGCGAAAATTGTACAGTGTTGCATTCAAATATATTAACAATTCGTATAAGATTTTCAGCTGCGTCAGAGTTCTACGATATAAAAGTTCAGTTATTGCAATATGTATATTCGGTGTGGGAAGACACATGTCTTAGTGTGTATTCGGTGTAGGAAGACACATTTGGTTTCATGGAAACGACCCAACAAAGATAGTCTCATTTCATTGTTAACTCTGTAAGCACAATCCGCTACAGAGTTAACTATGCATATCCCAAGGGGCACCGACGAAAAGAACACTCCAAATCCATTCACACTTTTAATACGAAATGTGTAAGTTGTCAGAAACAAGTTGTGAACATTTTAGTTGGAGTATTTAATACATGTGGTCATGGTGCTTAGCAAGACAAAATATACCAATGTAACTATTGACGTGCAAGAGCGATCTGAATTTTGTTATCTACGTAAAGTAGAAACATAAAAGAGCCCACCATTAGAAGCAAGGAGGGAGAATGGGAGGAGAAGGAGGAAAGAAAGAGATGAGGAGGGCGAAAGAAAGAGGAGAAAAAGGAGATGAAAAAGAAAAAATTGAAAGAGATGACGATAATAACGATGACTTTGATAGCGTCGACGATGATGATGACGATGCCAATGAAGGCGATAATGGTGAAAATGGTGACGGTGAAGGTGGTGATGATGGTGCTGATGGTGAATGAGAAGAAAGAGCTTTTGACTTGGCCCAATATTGTGTGTTTGGTATTACTTAACAAACCATATATTCTAAAAATTGTTGTACCTCTCTAATGGCTGTCCCACCAGCTACATAAGTAGTAAACTCTCGAAGAAATATTTGGAATGTTGGATTCCGCGGATGCGAGTCCTCGGCGCCGCTCCCGTTCGCGCGGAGGCGATCGCCGCCGTTCCACTCTATCGCCGCGCGGTGAGAGAGCGATCGGCACCGAGGTGGGCGGGGCGGGAGGGAAGGCGCAGGGCGGCAGGGGCTGGGGTATGGCGGCGAGGGGCGCGGCGGGGCGGGGTAGGTGCGCGGGGCGGGCACGCGGGGTGGGTGCGCGGGGTGGGTGCGCGGGGTGGGTGCGCGGGGTGGGTGCGCGGGGTGGGTGCGCGGGGTGGGTGCGCGGGGTGGGTGCGCGGGGTGGGTGCGCGGGGTGGGTGCGCGGGGTGGGTGCGCGGGGTGGGTGCGCGGGGTGGGTGCGCGGGGTGGGTGCGCGGGGCGGGTGCGCGGGGCGGGTGCGCGGGGCGGGTACGCGGGGCGGGTGCGCGGGCCGGGTGCGCGGGCGAATGCACGGAGCAATTGCGCGGGCGGGTGCGCGGGGCGGGTGCGCGGGGCGGGTGCGCGGGGCGGGTGCGCGGGGCGGGTGCGCGGGGCGGGTGCGCGGGCGGGTACGCGGGGTGGGTGCGCGGGGCGGGTGCGCGGGGCGGTGCGCGGGGCGGCACGGGGCGGTGCAGAGCGGCTCGGGGCGGGCGGGGTGGCGCGGGGCGGCGCGGGCGCGGTGGTGCGGCGCGGGGGCGCGGGCGGGGCGGGGCGGCCTAGACGTTCCCTTCTCGCCGCTGACCCGAGAGGCTCCAGCTTCGGCTTCCCCGGATCCCTTTCCAGCACATTTCTCTTGTTCCTTTCCCGCGCCCCTTTCACAAATCGCAAAGCTCTTTCTCCCTCATCCGTCTTTCGGGCAGCCTCTCTGATTCACGGCGCATTCCGAGGACGCCGGCGCGTGCCAAGGCGTAGTTCAAGACGAGTGCGTCTACGCGCTGGCCGTTTGACTTACTTTCATCGTTGTGATGCTGTTTTGATACTTGCGCTCGTGATGTACACATCTTCTGTTTAATAAGCCATAACTGTATAGCGTAATTACATGCGAGGCTACGTTCAGTACAACATTGGTGTGCACGACTTCAGTTCGTTTTCCATTTAGCATTGTTTCATAGGAACGACGTAACAGAACATTTTTAGTTTTATAGTTAATGAAAACTGAATTATGTAATACGCGTCAAATCAAAGTTGAACTCGAGTTGAATAGCTAATAAATACCATTTGGATTAGAGTACATTGCAATGCCTAAGGGAAATGTGGCCACTTCTTGCAAAATAATAATAATAATAATAATAATAATAATAATAATAATAATAATAATAATTTAGATGACGTTTATAATGTTATTGTCTTTGAAAAATAATACATCGCAAATATGAGATTATTTCAGTGATTGAAGATTGAGTGTTTTCAGTGCATTGAAATATTGAAAAACCCTCTGCCTTCAACCGCGTAATAGTGGAAATCAAGCAACATTGTTGTCCATTTACGTCTTACTGCAATCCACGGCGATGCCTTCGTACTAACCACGGGTTGCACCCGGGGCCCCCCCCCCCCCCGCCCGACGCCGCCCCCTTTCCCGCGCCGCTCGCGCCTTGACACGGTCGCTGGGCGACGCCCACGCCCCCCCCCCCCACCCAGCAAGGGCCGGCCACCTGGACAACGGACTGAAGGGTGCCTTCACACGGAGCCACTCGGTGGCGCCACCGAGTTGCGCCAGAGCCCTTCAGTCGCAGTGTCCGCCGACCGCCACAGAGGAAGGTTTCCTGAGTCACATCGCTATGGGCTCAGGCAGGCAGTAAGCAAAATCGGTTCAGTGGCGCTTCTAGTGTAAACGCTGGAGGTGCCTGCAGATGGAGCCACTCAGTGATTCGGTGGCATAACGGTCAGGGTACTGGACTGTTGTACCCGAGTTTGCGGGTTCAAATCCGAACGAAGCCGTGGATTTTTAAGGGCGAAAAATCCTTCGTACGCCTTCCTTCGGAGGGGAAGTAAAGCCGGCTGTCCCATGTAGTAGATTTACTGCATGTAAAATATCCTCAAGCCTAAAAGAAGCCTCTGAGCAAAATTGAAATCCGCCTGTTTCGTCGCCCAAGATAATACCTCCTTTCTCCGCTAGGTGGTGAAAGGAGCGTAGCAAAATTTGCGTCGTTAGACGGAAGAGCGGGCCTGATGGCCCGAGTCTCGCCACCTAAAATATGGCATTAACTAAACTAAACTAACTAAACTAAAGCCAGTGGCACCACCGACAAGCGGCAGAGTCATTCAGACGCAGCCACCGGTGACCATTGTCCGCGAGAGAAGGTTTCGTGAGTCACACCGCTGTGCGCTCAGGTGGCTGATAGGCATGTAGCGGACAATAATCGGTTCAGTGACGCGACTAGTGTGAACGCTGCCATTTAGGGTGCCTTCACACGGACCCACTCGGTGGCGCCACTGAGAAGGAGCAGAGCCCTTCACACACAGACACTGCCGACTGCCATTGACTGAGAGAGACGAAGATTTCCTGAATCGCACCGCTCGCTGTGGGCTCAGTCGGCCAAAAGGCAGGCATTACGCAAAATAGTGTATCGTAAGAGGTGCGTTAATTCATTTGAATCTTAAATTATGTTGGTTCAAAATCATTACATTTCCAAACTCATGCCTGGCTAATAAAGTCCAAAAATATAAAATACCTTAGCTTTATTTCAGTCTAGTCAGGTATTTAGCTTTGTAATACTTTTTGAAATATGTTTTTCCATTTCTCGAATCCTTGTATTAAAAAGTCTCTTTAATAAAAAATAAATACATCAGTGATTCGACGTGCTCAATACACAGTTCAACTTTTCAAATAAGAAATCCTGGCACACCCGGATATTGCATTGCATATTAACTAAAAGTATGTACTGTACTAACCTCACTAGTTTTTATCATCCGAAAAGGATTTACTGATTTCTCTTGCCTCGCCATTTTCCTGGTCTAGTGTTCTTAAATGACGTGTTTTAGCAAATATCATCACCGATGTTTGCTTCGTTGTAACTAACATAGTGACACCAATTCGCTTTATGGTTTGCTCTGCACAAGAGCGAAGCCATAAAGCTCGCAGTATGTGCTGATGAGGACGGTCGAATGGCTTTTTCTGCGAGTGTTTGTACAAGTGCATAGTCTGGCTGCTTCCTCGATGTTCCTTCGTAGCTGTAAGGTCGAGGGGATACGAGTCTCTATTCTTCGCTGACGTACATCGTTCAGCAAGGTCACTTCTTCTCTGAACATTTTTTTAGGAAACTATAAATGAATTCCCTACAATGCCTTCTTGACTCGGACATCTTCCCTGTCTCTTAGAAAATTGAAAAAGAACAAAACGTATGGTTGTACGTGCTCGTGTCTCTAAGCAATATTTCAAGCCCCTCATGGTCGTGAGCAGATTTTTGTTTTGCTTGTTTGATTAGAAATAAACTTCAAGGTCGCACTTAAAAGAAGATGCGCAGATTTTCGAAGTTACTTGGAACTGCTTCATTTTCCTCAAATGAAAGCAGTTATATTTCGAAAAACATGATTGTATGTAATTGAAAATATATTTAGAAATGAAATATTTATCCTTCTATTGCGAAAATATTTTAAGTAGCTTTTAACTCAGAATGGACAACATATGTCCATGAGTGGCATTTCTATAAGATTTCTTGTTCTCCTTTCATAACACACTTGTGAGCTATTGAAAGAAGTGGATGAAGGCGAAAAAGGGTTCTCTTGGACCATTACAAGCATATTCGCGGGTTTCCCAACTCATGCAATAGTATTTCAGAGAGTTCGCACATCTTCGGACGTTCCATCGGTTAGTTGGCCCTTTCAGTATGCTTTGCTATACGGAATTGGCTGGAGTCTTCAACAAAGTGCGCTACTTGTAAAGCGTTTGCATCGAGGCATTTGCTAGGAACGTAAAGCAAACACACGAAACATTAATTTAGATCCACGTTTTCAAGTTAATAACTTCAAAAGAATTCTGTGGTAGACCTCAAAAATGTGTCAGATAGATTTTAAAATACTTTTGTCAAATTGTCTTAAAAATAAACAAAGTATCTTGTACTATGACACAGAAACAGAATATTTGAAATCGATAGAGTATAATATTCAGCATGTTGAATGAAACAATCATTGTTGGTATTTCTTAAACATTCAAGACATGTATATGGAATCAAAATTAACATCTAGAACACAAGCGAATATAAATAAACGTAAAATTGAACACTAGATGTTTTCAAATATAGAGAAACTTAAGGTAGTGAAAGAAAGCTGCATTTTATTGCTCATGTTCAGTTTTATGTTCACTTGTTTTAGGAGCAAACGTTAATACAGTCGTAATAAAATGTGCTCACTCCTTACATTATGTGTAAAAATAATAGATGAACTGAGTACATAAATCATGGGGTACGACTGAATATGAAATATGAGTGGAATGGTTTATAAATGTTAAAGTGTATGTACTGGGAGAGGTGGCTCAGAGCATGAACAGATGTCACAGCAGTGCCTCTGACTGGGAGGCCCTTAGGTTCAAGTCCTGACGGTGACAGCATTTTCGACGCAGCCAGACAGCTGGGATGAGTTCTGGGAGAGAATTCTAACGGCCGTTTGATCGGTTGTTTTCCGTGGTTTCTCCGATCAATACCAGACGAATGCCGGAGCAGTATCTTACCAAACCATGCTACAAATCGCACGCGATATTTCCTTCCCCCTTACAGTTACATTCACATGCACAACACTATCACACATGCCGGGAGACCTGTCGGGAGCCTAGAGCTTATCTGGGCTGGGGCGGTGCCTCGCTGATGATAGATACCGGGTTGAGGGAAACCCCGTTAGCCAACGGTAGGTCGGCGCCGGATCTCACCATCCAGCGGGGCAAGATCACCGCCACTGCCCGAGCCAATTAATGACCTTATCAGTTGACGCGCCCGAAGTCACTCGTACTCGTAATCAATCAATTAACCATGTGACTACGTATCAGGGCGTCCAATTGGTTGACACCGATCCCCCTTGTGGCCGCCGCTGCCGCTGCGAACGCACGGCCGGCGCCGCCGCGTGCGGCCGTGTGCGCGGGTGTGGAAAGCGCCCAGAGCTCCAAAACATCTCATTAAGCACTCAGCGTAATGACGGCCCGAGAGGCGACCGCCCGCGCCCCGACCTTTCGACCAGGACGTGCTCCGCGCGCGCCTCCATTACGCAAGGCGCCTAAATATTATGGTTGCGGGCCTGCATAGGGCGGAGCACGAATGGCCAGAACACGAAGAAAAAAATTAAAATGGGGAAAAGGAAGATGTTCGGACGAAGAGCTAGAAAGATTTTTAATATTAATGATTAGAAAAAATAAACATATATGTTATAGCTATTATAGAATATTAAAAGTTTGACTCATGGCACGAAATGCTCAATGGACTCTGTTCTCTTTGGATCACTGTGTCTCGGGAGAAATCGCGGCGGTGAGGTGGCGGAGGGTAGGATTTTGTGGGTGGGGAGGGGTGGAGTTAGTGGATGAGGAGGAGGGGTTGGTGGGGCGAGGGTTGGGATAGTCTGATAGGTGAAGGTAAGGGTGGGGAAGGAGGAGATGGGGAGGGATTGGTGGAGGGAGGGGTGCGAGTGGCTTCGCGGAAGTGCGCGTATGTGTGTCGGCGCGCGCGTGCGTTCGTGAGCGCCGCGGGCGCGAGAGGAGCGGCCGGCCGGCCGCGCAGGCAGCGAGAGCGGAGACTGCGGCGCCCACCACTCGAGCCAGCGGAGGAGGTTCCTTTGTAGAAGACGACGCGGAGATGAGAGCCATGGCATGGGGAAATAATGAGATAACACGGAAAGGTGGAGTAATGGAGATAAAAGTGCCGCTGGCGTTCAAGGTTGAATGAAGAAACCAACACTCAATGTGTGTGTCTTCTCGGACATTCCCACCAGCGTGTAAAATACCTTTTTATGTAAAATCAATTTGACTGAACAAAGATGTGTTGAGTGTACACTTTGGGGCATACGTTGCGCTGATGATCTGAGATGGTGTGAGCAGATAGGTGAAAGGTGACAGGTGTTAGATATCTGCTTGATATGTTAATCCTCATCAATTTTGTGGCGGCTGCCATGATGGAGGTCAACTGCTTTGACCGGTAGTTTAATATTTTACCTAATCACTTCCGGAGCAGCGTCAAATCAACAAACCACGCGCCAGCTTCCTTTCCCATCATCTTCCCCCAATCTGAACTCAGAGGACTTGGAATGAGGAGTTCGTCTAGTACATTTCTCTGTTAAAACCGCCGTTTGTATTTTTCTTCCTGGGGCATTGAAAAGCTTGAGTGGATGCCCATTTAAACTATCCGCGCCGAATACCCATTATATCCCTCATGGCGCACATATTAACTTTTACACTAGACACACACAGATTCAACACACACACACACACACACACACACACATACACTTGCGGGCTCTTCGGGCTATGGTTAGTACTCACAGGGCTTTCCACGACAACACGCATACATCAAAGTCAAGGGATAAGTAACTATGCTCACGGCGGGACACAAACCCGAGACTCTTCAGACTGAAGCGCTGAGTCCGCACTTGTCCTAGCCACCTTGGTCATCCAGGTCATCCATGATAACCGCCATAAACTTGTAAAGAGGCCATTCATCATTACAAATATGCTTATAGACTTGTGGAAGAAGACGAGGAACGTGCACTTAGTAAATAACCTTAAATACAACGTGGTAGCTTTCACATGATGCGTAGTAGTGGTCTCAGTGGCGAGTCCGGTGGTTGCAGGCAGCTGCAAGAACCGCTTCGCCAGAGCAACGGAAACAGTCGCGCTGTCCTGAGCACGACGCAAGCAGCCCATGCATTAAGCGGGTCACACTCTGACATAATATCGCGTGAGCAGACTGGACTCTTATCTGTTTCTTGCACGCGAAGCGCAAACGAGTGCACAATGGACGCAAGAAGCTTGTCCGTTGTTAATTTGTTGTTTTCCGTCGCTTTTTGGGTGTCCGAGCAACATACCATTACGAAAGTGTTATTTTTTAAAAATTAATGTTATTTGCATATTTTTGAAGAAAACCTTAAATTAATGTAAACTAACAAAATAATGTCTGTACGTTGGAGTAAAGGGTGCTATATCATATTCAACCAGAGTTACAAGCTCAGGGTTTGAAGATGTTTCCACCTTGGAATAAAAGTGGACATAAATACAAGTTCGACTACTTTGAACATCATTACAAATATTTTTGAACACAGTTCTCAACACCTCCATTTTATCGACAAACTGAAAAAGTGTACTTTCCCTCCTGGTACAAATTTACGCGTTTTATATATTGACATTGATTTCTGATATGTGAATGTTTAACACGTATAGGGAAAATTTATGATTTGGAATAATATTTCAGGTCAAATATTATAATAAACCTTAAGATACGTTTGCATTGTAAATATAATGTACGTGAGATAGATGAATTGTTTTTCGTATGTACAGTATATATTACATCATATTGTAACATAACCTGATGTTTTACGATTTGGTCAAGCCCAAAAATTCTTACGAGTTGAAAGGTACCTGTAATATTGCCTGGGTCTTTTGAGATCAAAGACGATACGCCAAAAGGGGAAGGATGATTAGTCTATAGCTCGGAGCAGAAAATTAGGACAGATGGATAACATCCGGTTCGTGGGCCGATGTTAAGATTATTGAAGCCTGTAAGTGATGTTTTAATGAGTAGACGATAGGTTGACGAGGGAACTGGTGATGGAGCAATGCTGGAATGAGAGGCAGGGAAAACGGGAGAACCCCTAGAAACCGTAGAGAACTCGACATGTTCATCACAGTTTCCACATGGCTTGAACGGCGATCACACTAGAGATCCAGTATTGAAAAGCGAATGCGTCAGCCAGTAGGCCATGTGGCACCGCTCTGATACACCGCTGCCGCTTGTTTAAGATATTGCTCTGTCATCCACCTGAAAGAGATCAGATGATACCCCGTACGTTGTCGATCAGAGCTGCCGACTTCTCGAATTTTCATTCACTAAATTTTCTTCAGACCATTTTACCTACTTGGTGTCAAATATACCACGTTTGGAGGAGAATCTAGCGACCGGCTGCTCCGGTGGGTATTTTCGGGGGTTTCCTCCGATTAACACGAGCTGAATGAAGGAGCAGTAAAAACGGGCCAAAGATCATTAGAAACAGGAAGCACTATTACAAACGGGCCAAGGACCACGTGTGATCTTTCTTTCCTGTTCCTTGTCCTAACCTCACCCCTTACTTACACACACTAACATGAACTACACTTCCACACATGCCGGGAGACCATCCGGAACCTTACAGTTTGCCCTTGCTGGAGCGGTGCCTGCTGGTGGGAGATACTTGTTGAAAAAAACGCTAGGCGACGGGTGGGTCGGCTTCAGATCTCACCATCCAACGGGAGAAGAACACCGCCACCTCATGGCGAAAATATGTACTATACTTAGTGAACTATAGACGACTATAGACGTTGATGCACCAACAATAGCGAAATAATTATACCTCACACATCCTAGGACATCCTAGTTGACAAAGCTTCGATAGCAGACGTTCGCAGGCGCACCTCATACACTTGGTACAATCGACTCGTTTTAATTTACGTACATAGTGTTTTCTTGAAAAATTATATCGATTTTTGCAACGAGGGGGAGGAACATAATTCCGCCTCCTCTGGATCCGAGCCTGATTACCGCCCGTTTCTAGCGGTCCGTTGCGGCGTTTTAGTGCGGGCGTGTCGGTCGTGAGAGGCGTCGACGGCCGTTTCTTTGAGAGCGGACCAATTAAATGTACTTTTCCTGTTCGACCTGTCTCGTTCGCTTATGCAAGGATAGGAGGAGCGGCGTGTGAAATCTCGAATCGTGCCGTCTGTATGTGCAATACCCGACTCATTTGTACCGAAAGCTACGTATTGATCCGTCGTCGGCACGATGTTGCATGTGTTAGTTGCACGTGGGTGCTGCACACGGTATTTTACGTCCGGTACGAAAGGAAATTCTCCTTGTCGAGTGGAGATATAAATATTTACTTTGCGGTTGAAGTGCGTTAAGTAGTGAGGCCCATGCATCGTGTCCTCCTTTTTGATGTGCGCGTACGGTTGGTCGTGACAAACTCTCATCGATCCTATGGCACGTGCTATTCAAAGGACTTGTGAACAAGCATAAATTGATGTAGGTTAGTGTTTTAGTTTGTTGACTCATTAGAAAGTATTTCCATGTGCCTTTATAGACACCAAGGAAGTGCTGCGAATCTGCATCTGCGAATACATATTTATTCATAAGCAATTCTGCGGTAAATGAGTTACCGGAAAAAATCTAGAAGAGTTTCTCTGTACTAGTTCAGCATCAATATTTTCAACGAATATCTCATCGTCTATATTTATGTCACCTTTTACGACTTGTTTTTCCAGTAATGGCATACACACTTACTGGAGAATTTTGAAACCCCAATTTTTGTTTCACTGTACACCTTCTGGTGGGTCTGAATCTCCTTACTTTATTGCACAGTGTCTAAGTATGCCTTTCGTTGGCCCCCTGGAGAGGGACAGTGGGGTGAAGTGTGAGGGATAACTTCGCGAAGCAGGAAGTCGCCACCTGGCAAACTGGTTAGTCGTGGGTCGACCTCATCAGTTATCCTTACGCTTGCATTCTCCCCGGGGATCTTGATAAACCAATCTCAAGAAACAAATCGTTCACTGTGTTCGGCCTACATTTCGCAAATACTCCGTATGTAATGCAATCTGTTTTTGGTTGTTTTTTTATTGTCTTTCCAAATAAAGTTCGACTTCTCTACATCACTGGATTATAGCTGGAACTATATTCTAAACACTAACACTGTGGTGAGCTCCCCGGATATGAGGTCAGTACAAGACACCCACCGTAATACAAACGCACAAAAGATAAAACAAACACGTCCATAACCTGTGATGGTGGGGGGGTTCACATCCGCAACTGTGACCCACAGTACTGCGATGTTAAGTCGGTGCGCGCTTTAACCACCTCGGCCATCCACGGCGGACTATTCTTGCGTATGAATAACACAAATAATGTTGTTTCTATATTCGTTTCCTGAGTTTTGTTCGAAGTATCAAAAATGTTGAAAATAGAATTCGAAACGTACTCGAATCAATTAAATACAGTGTTCTTCAGGAAGTTTCTGACAGAAGGCCCTGCTTTCTGAAGAAGATGTACTTTCAAATAAATGGCTCATAGCAAAAGTTTTAGCTTTAATGCAGCTCTGATTGCTCAAGCAAACAACGCATCCACAGTATTCTGGATTCGGTGATCTTATAAGAAAGCCAACAACACCAAATCAGAATTCCCACAATTCGGTGATAGGTCGCTCGCTACTCACCGAATAACGAATGAGTGGAGCCGCCTTTGTAAGATATCTCTCATGGGTTCAGAACGGCAGCATATGCAGGTCGTTTAGCACCTCAGGACCTCGTCCCATTGTCGGCGCGTCCGGCACCGTTCAGCGTGGTCGCCAGGGCGGGGCTGGGCTGGGCTGGGCGGGGAGGGGCGTAGCGTGGCGTGGGAGGGGCGGGGCTGGGCTGGGCTGGGCGGGGAGGGGCGTAGCGTGGCGTGGGAGGGGCAGGGGACGTCAGAAAACGGGACAGGCAGCGGGGTGGCGAGGGTCGGGGCGGACCGAGGCGCTGACAGCGCGTGGTGGCGGGGGCGGGGCCGGCGGAGGTGCGGGCAGCGAGACAGCGGGATGGCGGGGTGGGCGGGCTGCGCAACGTCGTGCGTCTGTCCCCGCGTGCGTCCGCCGGGCGCGCAGATGGCGC
Source organism: Teleogryllus oceanicus (assembly GCA_964035755.1). Lineage (NCBI taxonomy): Eukaryota > Metazoa > Arthropoda > Insecta > Orthoptera > Gryllidae > Teleogryllus > Teleogryllus oceanicus. The sequence goes on along the minus strand of CAXIVR010000011.1, from coordinate 20,786,358 downwards.
TGGCGATAGCGTGCGTGGGCGGTGCAGCGACCGCGCGGCGCGGCGCGGCGGGTGGGCGGGGCGCGTTGCTCAAGACGACGCTGCGCCACCGCCTCCACCGCCGCCGCGAAGGTCGCTCTCGACCAAGGTCGACTCCTATTCGGGCCGCCGCGGAAGAAGCATTGTCCGGCGGGAAAGCGGCGGCAGCGGAGGCGGCGGCGGCGGCGGTGGAGGTGGCGACGGAGGTGATGACGGCGGCGGCGGCGGCGGAGGCGGCGGCGGCGGCGGCGGCGGCGGCTGCGGCGGCGGCGGCGGCGGCGGCGGCGGCGGTGGAGGTGGCGGCGGTGGAGGTGGCGGCGACGGCGGCGGCGGCGGCGGCGGCGGCGGCGGCCGTTAGTGTGTCGACCACTGCCCGGAGATGCGAGCGTTCGCCCACGGGTCAGTCACCTGCGCGAGCCGCGAGACCGCGACCGCAAACCCTTGCCGTGTCACTGTCACTTGTCATTAATGTGAAAATGTATGTTGCGGTTCATTGGGAGATGTCTTAAGAGTGAAATCTACGTGACGGAATTAATCGAATAGTGAAATTATTATAAATTCTTCGAAGTGCAAGTGTTCATAAAAAATTTGTGAGATTAGGAATATATCAATTGCTAAAAGAATGAGCAACTAATGGAGAAGGGTTGAGTTCGTGTATTAAAGAAATTATGTGAAGCAACTTACCAATGAGTCAAAATTACCCAGAACTGTAATGTTTAGAATTAATAATAATCTATCCTCCACGTAATCTACAGAGAAGAAGCGCTTTTTTCTCAAATTTCTAAGTATGAGAGCAATTTCAACATCAAACAGGTTAAAATATTTTACGTAATTATTCGCTTTTGGCAATGTTTCATTAATTATCTGATAAAACACATGCCCAATAAAAACGTTGATACAAAAAATTACTACAGACTGGAATAGGTATCTCTATAGGACACAGTTACTGTGGTCACCGCCACCTCTTGCGGTGCATGCACATACGGGACGAATGACCATAGCAGTAGACGCGCCCGGAATCGATCAGAGTCACCGGGAGCGGTAGCTCAGTGCATCAACTGATGTCACTGCAGCGCCTCTGACCGGGAGGTCCTAGGTTCGAGTCCTGACGGCGGCAGGATTTTCGACACTAGCTTTGCAGCTACGTCGAATTCAGTGGCTGTCTGGAGGAGAATTCTAGCGGCCGGCTGCTCTGATCGGTAGTTTTCCGTGGTTTCTTCGATCAACACCAGGCGAATGCCGGAGCAGTACCCTACCAAACGGGCCACGGACCGCGCGCGATCTTTCCTTCCTCTTCCTTGTCATATCCTCTTCCCTTACACACACACATACTAACATGCAATACAGTACCACATATTCCGGGAGACCGGTCGGGAGCTTAGAGCTTGTCCGGCTGCGGCGGTGCCCCGCTGGTGGGAGAGTTAATGTTAGGGGGAAACCCCACTAGCCGACGGTATGTGGGTGCCGGATCTCGCCATCCAGGCGGGGAAGATCACCCCCGTCTCCCGAGAAAAAAACATGCACTACACTAACGGGACTAATGACCAAAGCAGTTGACGCGCCCGGAAACACGAAAAAACGAAAACCAATCGATGAGAGTCGTTGAACCTCTCAGTGTGGAAGGCCGCCGAAAGCGCCTGCACATGTGGGTGGCACCTGCGCCGCACCGCGCCGACCACGTGCGTGGCACAGTCTCCAGACCGCTGGCCAAGCGGCGGCGGTCATCGGTCACCCGGGGTCACCACATCTCCATGCGTGCGAAAGGTCTGCATATTATTTTGGCGTTTTAGGTCACGACCTACATCGTACGCTGTGTGGAACAGGTTTGGTTAACAAGAGTGAATCCTCAGAGCTGATCAGTAAGGTTTCTAATGTAATTTAAGTGGCGCACAAATTGTAGAGTTCTGGGTACACTGATCGTGACAGAAAATATCGAACATTTTGCAAGCAGGAAATCGGAAACTTGTTCAACCTGAAATAGTTGTAAAATATTGGAATGAGAACTTACGGAGGAAGCCTAGAAAAATAGCATAGGGTGACGATAAAACATTTGAGGTTGTGAACAATATGTGGAACAACGCCCTAATACACAACACCCTAAAAATAAGACTAAGCAAGCAACTCGAATAAAAATATACAAAACTATGGCAGCTTCCATAGTTCTATATGCTGGGTACCTACGAAGAACGATGGATAGAATACAGGGAAGTGAAATGAAATGTTTGCGCAAAAAAGGTATTCAAGCAGGACAGGTTTAGAAGCGAAAGGTAAAAAACGAATAAAAAGTAGATCCAATAAACACTAGGATTCAAGAATATTGAGACAAATGGTTACATCATATTAGAAGAGTGGAAGGAAGATACCAGATTCCAAAAGCACTTTCTATTTCGCACCTCAAGAAAGAGACATGAGAAGATCGAGGAAAAATGGAAGGAGACTCTGTAAGGTGATCAGACAGCTGCCTAAACCGTGAAGTGTAGAAGAAGTAAAAACTAATAAATTACCTACGATAACGTTTTAAATATTTCATAATCATGAAAAATAAGGATTAAACATGTTTGCCTGTTTTTGAACCCTTATCAATATGAAAGTAATTTAATATTGGTAAGTTTTGAGAATATGAACGTCACAGTAACACAATCAAAATGTTTTTGTTCATTACTTCGTCAATGAAAGATGATTATGCGAAGTGAACCTTATTATTCTCTCTCTCTCTCTCTCTTTCTCTCTCCCTCTTCTCTCTCTCTCTCTCTGTCTCCCTCTCCCTCTGTCTCTCTCTCTCTCTCTGTCTGTCTCTCTTCTCTCTCTGTGTCTGTCTGTCTCTCTCTGTAGCCTCAAAATCACTTCTCAGTCTTTGTGGTAAAGCATGCACGAACCTAAATGAAAACCTCTCTCTGTATCTGTCTCTGTCTCTCTCTGTAGCCTCAAAATCACTTCTCAGTCTTTGTGGTAAAGCATGCACGAACCTAAATGAAAACAAATTATGGGTGTCGTACAGGTTTGTTGGGTAGCCTTCTAATAGACGACGGCGCTCCCGAGCTCCAGTGCCTCGACCGTGATAGTGATGGTAAAGAGAAAGTTGAAAGATGAGCAGCGAGGTATTCCGGCTCCCGAATGCAATTTAGCATTTGGTCAGTAGGCATCCGGCTGATGCTTTTCCTGGCGCGTCACTGGACCGGTTCTCGCCAGCAAATCCAGGACATCTCTACGAGGATGACAGCTCTGGATGTTTCAATCGGAAGGAAATAGGCCATTTGCCTTCGTAGATCAACACAGTGTCATGTAGGTGAGATTATACCAATAACAATTAATTTCACGTTCGAACTCTTTATCTTTACCCGGCATCTTGAGGACTGTCTCCTCAATCTGAAGAGAGATATGCAAATAATTTCTCTCCGAGATAGATTTAGAGATTCCACCAAGTTTATTTTACTATTGTTATTGTATTCACATGTAGAGAATATACTTGTCTTCGAATCATATCTATTCTAGAACACCTTAACCATATGTGAAAAAGTCAGTTTGGGCCACATGCGCACTCCAAAATCACTGTTCAGATAAAAAAAACTACTCCGTGACTTGGCATTTTAAACATAACTAATGACGGATGTACTAGCTGATGCTTTGGATATTTAGAAAAGCGTGATCCATCCATGACGAGAATTATGTGTATTAATTATCTAAAAAGTGTGTCGAACACGTTTCATAATTTTAATAAATATGAGATAACTCGACTCTTTCGAGAATTACTATACACCACTTCCAAGCGAGGAGCCGAGCCGTGTCCTTGTGGACGCACCTGCCTCCATCCAATGCTCTTCACATCCCAGCTCCATTACTTCGAGGGTCTATTAAAGACGCTCTTGGTTTCTTGTTATATAACTCGACTGGTCCTGCTGATGTGGAATTTACGTGGAACAGATCTATCTAACGAGAAACGCACTCTCGCCAGCGTGTCCTTACCTTGAGAAGCTGCAGTTAAGAAAGAGGGTGAAATAGCGGTGGCACCCGCGACCAATTGAGTAATTTCGTTCCAAAAAAATACTCCATAGACCGCAAGGCTGAGGTAATAACAATTGAAGGCCGTGGCATGGCTTTGACATTATCGTAAGCTCCCAACGCGCTTAGGGAAAAGTTCCATTCTAATTAGTTGTCCACGGCAAATACGTCGAGTATCTCGGTCTGTCTAAACTCTGAGACAAGATTTTGAAGGACTTTTAAATAACGGATTTCTTTATAAGTCGTTCTCATTGCTTCGTGACTGACAGTATTTAACATAACAAAAGAAATGCAAATTATGTGCGCGCGTGCTCTCAGAACAGTTACAAAAACGAGACCGTAGGAGCATGATGTCTTTATGAATGCAAATTCATTGCGCTGTCACTGAGCATACATTGACGTAAGTGGTTGTCTGAACGTGGCATACAGCCATATATTGTTTCAGTTATAAGAACAGTGAATAATAGTTTAAGTACATTGCAATATACCGTTTGTGAAGAATAGAGTCAATGTATTTTGCATCTTTTACAGTTTGATAAAGAATTTTAAAACATCTGTTCATAGCTCAGAAATCTAAATTATTCCGTTTCGCGCTTGTGGCGGTATGTACTTCTCTCATTGTCACCAATATGGAAGTATTTTTCTCCATCCAGGTGTCTAAACAGAAAAATCTGGAAGTTGCGCGTGATCGCATGAATGTTGTAAATATTCGTTGAGACGAGGTACAAATTTGTCGCATACTTTGGATTCTTCGCATACAAAACTTAAAACCAATGTTAACCTCAAGAATGTAAGAAGTTAATGAAAAACCTACAGTCAACTCAATAGGTCTCAAAAGTCCTGTATGGCAGCACTCGAAACATTGCACCATTGCATCCACTCTGTGGAGACTTTAATGACTGAGTAGGAGAAAAACCACAACAACCTCATTTTCTGTGCTACTTTAAAACTCGACCTTTAAAGGTTTCGGAAATGTACTTATATTACAGTTATGTAGTATGCGATCATGATTGTTATAAAACGCAATCACTGATTTTTTAGCACCTTTATACAACCTAAGGAATGAATCTGCAATGTTTTACATTTTTTGCTTTTTAAAAAGTTATTACTCTGCTAAAGAGGAATGACAAGTCTGTAATGAGATTTACAAAATAACTGAGCATCACGGGGTCAATGACCTTTCATCAGATTACTCATTATAATATTCCTCTTTACAAGGCTCGGTTACTGTACTACTTTCAATTTCGAAATATAAGGAAAATGTAGTAAATGACTTTGAGAATATTTCAAATCTTTAATCACATGTAATTATTTCAAAGTTCCGAAAAATTGAATTAGTATGAAAAAAGTTACAAATGAAGCTACTTTAAAAACAAACATGACATCTGCAATATCTTAGACCAAAATTTAGGTTGAGTTGTTTAAACGATGAGCATTTTTTTTAAAATTAAGAGCCCAATAGTTTTACGTGATCAATTTCAAAATAATAGCGGTTATATTATTAAGATACTACCCCGGAAAATGCTAGCAATAAGATATTTTACACTATAAAGAAGTGTGCAAGGTGACGGGCAAGGTGACATTTATATACCATAAAGAAGATTAGATATTTAGAAAACTGTCTTGAGAGGTGGAGATAATTGCTGAGGATTTGTTTGACATAATAAATTGATAAGCCATCTTGGATAATTAGAAACTATTACACCTGTTGCAGTTTTACTGTTATTGTTGTAAATGTGACTAACAATAATTCGATAACAAACCAATTAAGAAATTTGTAAAGCAATACTTCACAATACTTCGTTTGCACATAATAACATCGCCCCCTCCGTATTAAAAGAGCACGGTGCGACGGCGTCCGGCAATCTCAGCGTGAAACATAGCGAGCTCTTTCCAGGCGCAGGCCTTGCGTCACTTTCGCGCGGCAGGGGCTCCCAGCGCCGCGCACGAGCGGCGGAGGTTGCGGTGGGGCGGGGGCGGGGGCAGCGGGCGCGTGGGCGGCGGGGGCGTTGGGGGGGGCAGCAGAGCCCCGGGCACCTCCGGAAGTCGGCCAGCCCGCGGGATCGGGGTTTCTGGGCGCCACGCCGCCGCTGCCGCACCGTTGCACCGTGGAGGAGGAAGTGATAGAGCGCTGTGGCGGTAGGTGGTTGGGTGGTTGGTTGGTTAGTGATTCCGGGCGCGTGAACAGCTTAGGTCACTAGTCCCGTAAGTGCAGTGCATGCTTTTGTACCTCGGGAGACGCCGGATCTTCCCCCGCAGGATGGCGCGAGATCCGGCGGCGACCTATCGTCAGCTAGCGGGGTTTCCCCCTAACCAGGACTCTTCCACCAGAGGGGCACCGCCCCAGCCAGGACAAGCTCTAAGCTCCCGACACGTCTCCCGGAATTTGTATTAGTGTAATGCATGTAAGAGTGTGTGTGTGTGTATGTGTGTGTGTGTGTGTGTGTGTGTGTGTAAGGGGTGAGGAAAGTTCGTGCTTGGTCCATGGCCCGTTTGTTAGGGTATTGCTCCGGCATTTGCCTGGTGTTGATCAGAGAAACCACGTAAAACTACCGATCAGAGCAGCCAGCCACTAGAATTGTCCTTCGGACAGCGACAGAACTGGACCTAACTATCTAGCCTATGTCGAAAATCCTGCCACCGTTGGGACTCGAACCTAGAACCTCCCGGTCAGAGGCATTGCAATGAGATCAGTTGACACCCTGAGTCACTTCTCCCACTGTGATATTTTTGGGGGTCGACGGAGATGTCCGTGGGTGACTGTGTCATGGTTGATGTCGACGATGGAAGAGTCGGCCGCGAGTGTGTTGGTTGTCGATGTCGTTTAGATGTCGCCAACAACCGCGACTTCAGTGGTGGTGTCGGCGACATCACCACTGAAAGACGCAGACAGCACTGACGCAGTAGTGTAGATGTCATCGCAGTAACGGGAGGTTACTAGTAGATGTCGCCAACAACCGTGACTTCAGTGGGGGTGTCGGCGACATCACCACTGAAAGACGCAAACAGCACTGACGCAGTAGTGTAGATGTCATCGCAGTCACGGGAGGTTACTAGTAGATGTCGCCAACAACCGTGACTTCAGTGGTGGTGTCGGCGACATCACCACTGAAAGACGCAGACAGCACTGACGCAGTAGTGTAGATGTCATCGCAGTCACGGGAGGTTACTAGTAGATGTCGCCAACAACCGCGACTTCACTGGTGATGTCGGCGACATCACCACTGAAAGACGCAGAAACCAAAACCGGTGTGGGGATCCAACCGTGACTTCAGTGGTGGTGTCGGCGACATCACCACTGAAAGACGCAAACGCACTGACGCAGAGAGCAAGGCAGAAACCTCGGCGTCAGTGTCGACAGCGGCATTGTCGGGGTCGTTGGTGCTGTAGTGTAGAGACGATGACTGTGCCATTGGTTTCAAAGGTGTGCCGGTTTTGGTGGTGATCCCGGTAGCGGTGTTGTGTCGATGGTGGAGGCTGAGGCGGTGGTGGTAGCGGCGGTGTATGCAGCAGGGGGAGCCGTTTCGTTGTCACATCACCAGCAGTGGCGTACTTGGGAGGCGCCATACGGAGAATCCTCAAGATTTATGAGCATCCGTTCGCGGAGCGGGCGGTTACTATTGATGTACTTATTCGGCGCATTTCAAAAGTTTCAACCTTTATAACTGATGGACGTGTTCTTAAAATGGTAAAACGTCACCCTTTCTCGTATATTGAAATATTGGTATTTCGTTCGTCTCTGAGAGATGAAGTCCATAAATCATTCTACGTGTATTTCATATTAATTACATTCTTGTCCTCGTTTGTACTTAGTTTCTCCGCTATATGATTAGAAAACCAAGTAACATACGGGATGATACTTTAAATAATACATTAATAGCTGGTGTGCATTGTAATATTGTTGACCAATAATGAATCAAAGAAGACGGCACCGTCCTCTCCTCTTTCCCTAATGTCCCAGTATGTAAATTTAATATGAATTTAAATTCATTTACATTATCAATTACAGTCCTTGTTCAATCACATTCATATGTATTCAGGTCAAGATAGTGTAGTTTCCAGCATTAACCATACAGAATGAGTTTCTATGGAGCGTTGTGGACAGGAAATTGTTCAGACGAAATAAATCTTTCGTGTGAGGCCAAGGTGCCAGCGGGGTGCGGAAGTGCTGTGCGGGTCGGTTCGCTGGCTGGGTGATGGCGGCGCCGACGGCAACACATCCATGGAGCGTAACGGACAGGAAATTGTTTAGACGAATTAAATCTTCCTCGTATGCCCTGCGGTGGCACCACTCATGCTGTAGTGGCCAGGCCCCCCCACCTTCCCCTTCTGGGCACCTGGCTTCAAATCACGGTGAAACCATGTGCAATTTTGGATAGACAAAACAGGTTCGCGGATTCGGATTCGTGGATTTTCTTTGGGTTAGCCCGTTTCTGATGCCTTTCATTCGATCGTTGCTCTATAATAATTTAAATGATTTCAAAATTATTTTTATTTATAATCAAAGCAGGAATGATTGACTAGTAATTCCGAACGGGTTATCTGATAATATAATTAGTTCTGTAAGTGTAGTACATGTGTAGTACATATTTTCATCTGCTAAGATCATTAGTCCTGTAAGTATAGTGTCGACTGAATTCGATCTAGCTGAAAAGCGAGCGTCGAAAATCCTGGCGCCCGTCAGGACTCGAACCTCCCGGTCAGAGGCGCTGCAGTGGCATCGGTTGAGTACCGCTCCCGGTGGAGGCAAAGAGGGCGGCGAAGGGAGGAGAGGGTGAGTGGGGGTGGGGTGACGGAATGAGCTCGACGGCCGAACAGACTGTCACGATGCTCGGTCGTGGAGGCTGCGTCTCGATCTGGTTCTGCCTGTTAATCCTAAAGCCTGGAGTCTAGGTTCGGCGCGGTGGCATTCCACCACGGCTGAACATTCCACCTCAACATCGCGAGAAAAATATCCACTCAGTATCCAGCGACACGGGGAAAATTCCGAAGTTTGACGTCTATGTACGAATACCTCCGAAAAAAGGTGAAACGAACGTGTCGTCTCAAGACGTTAAGAGTTACGTTTCTCAGTGTCGAAGATTTAATTTTCTGTTTCCTAGACAGTTATCATAAGGTTAGTAAACCGACCACACAATTTGTTTTTTGCATATTACAAAAAAATTCAAAAATAACGTAAAAGTAAAAACGATATTGCAAGGAAGTCACAATGTTCATGAATTGTGCCAAGAAGAACTAGAACACTGCACTCACTGACAGTCAAAATGGTCCGTTTGAGAGAGATCGACCAATTGTGGTTCCAGTTTCTTTATAAGCAGACCATCTAAGTTTAAACAGACTGCCACACAGTAAGAAGAATCCTAATATACACATTCAAGCTCATGTTTTTAAGTGTAATGATAACAATAAGGGCATTAATGAACTGGAGCAAGAATAGATATTCACTGAATTTTGACCTCTATCTTGAGTTTCCTTTCAATTATTTCATATATTTTTGACCTACTTTTCTACCTTTCTTTATCCATCCCATTCATGCAATTGTGAGATATCCTATTGGCACCCAATCGCTTTTTCCTTCTACCAGCTGTACAGTTAAACTGAGAGAGCAGACCATGAGACTCATTTTCTTAAAATTACGAAAAGGATCATGAGGAAAGTGTGGCTGAAATAACCGCAGAAGTAAAAGGACAGCTTAGGAAGTACATGTTGTTCCGTTTCCGAGTGAGCACTCGGAGACATGACGTAACCCGCCGCTCCGCCCCAGTTGGCGTCCGGCAGGAAATGCACGTTTCTGCTCGACCGAGGGACAACAGGCGACGCAGAACGGCGACGCGACCACGTCGGAAATTAATTAGTAACTTTCAAACTTTCCAGCTGAGCGGGCGGCAGGTCTGGGCGCGGAGGCGTATCGGCTGGAGCAAGATCATAACAATCTCTTGCGGCTTTCTCCGTGGTCGCCGTCTCAGCGTTGGGCACGGCGCCACCACGACCACCACCACGACCGTCGCTCCAAAGCGGCACAGGGAGCGGTAGCTCAGTGCATCGACTGTTGTCACTGCAGCTCCCCTGACCGGGAGGTCCTAGGTTCGAGTCCTGACGCACTAGCTTTTCAGCTAGGTCGAGTTCAGTCGCTGTCTGGAGGAGAATTCTAGCGGCCGGCTGCTCTGATTGGTAGTTTTCCTGGTTTCTCCGATCAGCAACAGGCGAATGCCGGAGCAGTATCCTACCGAACGGGCCACGGACCGCGGGCGATCTTTCCTTCCTCATCCTTGTCCTACCTCTCCCTTACACACACACTTACACTAACATGCACTACACTACCACATATTCCGGGAGACAGGTCGGAGCTTAGTGCTTGTCCCGGCTTGGGCGGTGCCCCGCTGGTGGGAGAGTCCTGGTTAGGGGGAAACCCCACTAGCCGACGGTAGGTCGGCGCCGAATCTCACCATCCAGCGAGCAAAAAATCTTCGCCTCCACTGACTGCGTCACCGCCAGCAGACCGCCTCCTTCCGAAAAAACATGCACTACACTAACGGGACTAATGACCGAAGCCGTTGACGCGCTCGGAAACACGAAAAAATCAATCAATCCAAAAAATCTTCGCCTCCACTGACTGCGTCACCGCCAGCAGACCGCCTCCTCGTAAACGTCCAGCAGTGGCAGCGCCATCGTAAAGACACTGGCAGCTGTCTCGGCAGCCCCGCCTTTCCGTCGGCCGGAGCCAGCTGACAACCCACGCCCTTGAAATGCACCGCAGCACTTCAGCGCTGACGTTTATCACGCGAAACATAAGCGTACAGGTGTAGGCGCATGAAGACTTAAGCCTAAACTCCGACTTCTCAGAGATGAGAAGCCGTTGACCTTCGACGGGCCTGAAATTTTCAAAACTTTGTATGGCAGCCGGAGCGAATATATAGCAACAAGTTGAAGAATGGTTTGCTACTGAATATATGACTGTGTACATATGAAACTGAATATATGACTGTAACAGATGTAAAGTGATTATATGACTCTAACAGATGTAAAGTGAATATATTTCAATAATTGTGAAAGCTTCTAAGCATTCCCATAGATTTAATTGTAACTCAACAATAATAATTTTAAAGCTATATTAATTCTGAATTTGAAGTTATGGAATGAGTAAGGAGTCAAACTTTTTTCTCTAATTCAAATTATTTCAACTCTGCCTTCATATCGAACAGAACTTACACCGTTAAAGATGCGGCACTTCGTATTTAAATACGCTGGAATTTCTGTAAAGTATCATTTATCATGCTGAATTTAATTGCACAACTCTGAGTGAAATAATAAGTCTGTAAGTGATACGACGAAAGAAATTGATAAACTAGTGAGTGAATGACTGATTCATGTTGTTTTCATTTGTATCAACGTTGTTGTTTTCTTATTAATATTATTATTGGTGTTATTAATGTGATGAGCAACTTTCGATAGCTAAGTCGTCATAAGACCTGCAGTGAATTACTAATCTTAGATCTTTAAAGAGTTAACTTCAAGACAACGAACATACGTAAAAGTAGTGTAGAACATTTGGATGTTCTAATCATTGCGATAATTATAACAACTCAACATAAGTAAGCTTCCTTTTGTACTTACATTATAATTGTGTGATTTCATTGGTTAAAAAAGGCAAAATTGCTGATTGTCGTATTTTCTGTATGTCATTACCTTTACTACATAAACATTATTGGGTAAATTTCTATTAATAACTATAAATAAACAGAGAAAGTGCTTCAGTTTAGACGTGGGATGAATTGGAACATCGTTATTAAAATTATTTCTTGCGTCTTCTTAAACTACATTATCTCTATTGTAGTATAGAGTCCATTAAAAAATCAGCTAACAATAGTTCTTTATTTTAAAATTATACCATACAAAATGGATTTCTTTCCTCCACCCCATCCAGCACTCTTTCTCCCGAGTGAGAGTTTTGCTAACAACAGACTCTCACTGTGGAGATGCGCGGCGTCATTGTGCGCTCCAAATGTGATCTCCAGAGGGCGACGTGTGCTCCGAAAGCAACGCTGCATTTGGAAGTGTTACTCTGTTCCGGTCCGGTGGGTTAAAGCCCGTTCTTTCACCCGCAGATAAAGGGAGAATTATTGGATAATGGGAACGTAGTCAAAAATAACAGGTATTGCCGCAGGATGAATCGCCGCTGACGCTATCTACATGCCCTTAAGTAGGGCTATTAGTGAAGCACTGTTCGACTATCGTCAGCGACCGGTGTCGGGTTTCTTTTGGAACCGGGAATGTGCTGCTATATCATCTTGAGGCGAATCGTGGATAAGAACTGCTTCTATCTGTTGGATCTTTATTATCGTGCCATGCCGTATGTTTTCGAACAATATGTTATGACCAGATTTCATATTGCGAAGACGGAGTTATTTTGAAGGCGAGATTAACAGTTGAGGCGCGAAATCGGGCGCCTCCAAACAGGTGCTTTCACTTCAATATCGTGGACCTATTCTTCAGCCGACGTCACAACATTCCTCGCCGAGGCCGTTCGGCGGGCCCCGGGGGCGAGGGGGAGGTGTTGTAACGGCACAAACCCAGCGGCGAGGTTGTTGTGGGTTTGGGGAATGGCGACCACGTTCAAGGCACTAACTCAGCATTCACACCTACCTCCCCACCATCGTATTGCGGACTAACTCTCTCCTTTTCCTCCTTTCTTCTTCCGTTTAACAAACCAAGGAAGGGTATCGAAGTTTTGATTGAAACTACTGCGTATTCTGGGAGACTAGTCGGGAACTTAGATATTGTCCGCTGGGCCGATGCCCCGCTGGTGGGAGATATCCGGTTAGGGAAATCCCTGGTGCCGACGGTAGGTCGGCCCGGATTGGCCATCCAGCGGGGAAAGATCACCGCCACCTTCCGCGATAAAACATGCACTATACGTACGGGACTAATAATCTTAGCAGTTGATACACTCGGAATCACTAATAAACCAAACAACCATTGCCAATTTATTTTGCTACTGGCATTTTGCCCTGATGAAGTTAGCAGCATGACTACTGGACGTTCCGGTCAGCCAAGTAGATAGATACTGCCATTGCCGTACAAGGAAATATGAAAAATTGATGCTTGTATATCGTATATTCGTTGCGAGTGTTGTGTTGCCTCTGCCGCCTATACCAATCCATTGCCTCGGTCTACCACGCGGACCAGTCGCTTCATCAATGTCACGACCACTTGCTTCCGTTTCTAATGTATCGGCATCGAAACGTTTCGCCCAAGTGCCAGCGTAGTGGTTCCCACGTGGGCTTCTTGCACATCGTTAATCCCATTTAGCAGGACGAGCGTCACGAAAGGGGGACGGATTTCTACCTCGGGACAAATTAATGGGCGACAAACCGTATGTGTCCGCGTGGCCTCTGCGACTATAAAGCTGTTGTCCGATATCTGCGCGTCGCGCCGCGAAATGAGAGCGCGCATGGTGGCACAAGGAGAGAGAGAGACCGGTTTCTGCCTCTCCAGCGGCCAGTGGTAGGCTGTGAGTGCAAGAGGGATGGTTACCCTCAAAGCAACGACCGGCTTAAGCGGCTCAGAACATCAATTGATGTCACTGCAGCGTCACTGACCGGGAGGCTCTAGGGTTCGCGTCCCGACGGTGGCAGGATTTTCGACACTTGCTTTTCAGCTTGGTCGAATTTCCGCTGTCTGCAGGATAATTCTAGCGGTCGGCTGCTCTGATCCGTGTTCTCCGTGATGTATCCGATCAACACCAGGTGAATACCGGACCGGAATCCTAACAAACGGACCACGGACGATCTTTCCTTCCCATTCCTCGTTATATCCTCACCCTTCACTTAACATACACTTACACTCACATGAACTACGCTACCATACATTCCGGGAGGTTAGTCGGGAGATTAGAGCTTGTCCCAGCTGAGGCGGTGCCCCAGATGGTGGAGATACCTAGATGGGGAAAACCGCAAACCGCCGGGCAGGTCGGCACTGAATCTCGCTATCCAGCTTGGGATGATCACTGCCATCTCTTATTATGCAATCTGTAAGTCCCCGTGTATATGAGGAGAGGTAAAAGGATGTTGACATTAGTTGAATGTTGACTTGTTTTGGGGTCAGATAGTCCTGGTGAAAACTCCCATTCGCTTCCATTAAAATGAATTACAGACCATATGAACACCAGTATTATGCGTCCAGAATTTTAAGGTGATTTATTTTGGCGTCCTTCGCTCTCCCCGAAATTCAGCGTCATCTTCCTTGGCTCTCTTGAATTGAAACGAAAAGACTATTGTGATGTATTTATATTGTAAACTTATTAATATTAAATAATACACATTTTCTGAAGCTTACAGCTGTATATAATTTATTGCATGTCATTTTGTTGATATTATTTTATCACATGTGTTAATCGAACCTTTTTTCTTTTGCAGGTGAGTATCAGTGACTCTGAATATTGCAACGCCCCTCAGATGATAGCAGTAAGTAAGTAAGTGATTCCATCCTGTAATGTAGAAAATATTTTCTCAATATTTCTCATTTTATGGACCGTATGGGAGCTTAACAAAATAACGTAATAGTAGAAATTCGTCTTTTTATTACTGTTGGAAAGGACATACCACTGTTTTGAATATTAAAAATTTAAAATTTTCATAAATCAAGTAGAAGAATCTGTAATCAACAACTGAATTCTGATCAATCAAATACTTTACCAAATAATTACTCTATAAAAACCTACTGTGTTGCGTAATTATTCTCGAATTTTTATCGTTATTTCAATTTATATTAACAATAATATTTTTACTTGTAAAAATTCTGCAAACCATCAGTTCCATAATCGTGGACAATCAGTGTTTCTCTGACTAGAAGTTGAAAAATGCAGATCAAAAGGAGAACGCATATCAATAGATAATAAAATAAGTGATTTAGGACCCACTCTTTCTTCAGAAAATGTATTTATGATTTGATACAAATAAATCGATTGTAATGAATATTAAAAGTATTTAATCAGCTTCCTCAGTTTGATATCAATACTTGTCCCTACGGATTTAAACGTATGTCTTCATTGCTACAATAAAATAGCACGTGGAGACTTGGAAATTACGTCATTCGATCTGACCAAGCCAATCGAATTCTGAAATTATTGACTTAAGTAACTCTATTATTCTGTTTAGACCTTAGAATTTCTGTGAAACTGTTAGTCTGTATTTTTCTTCGAGTAAAATAATATAGTTGACTAGCCAGGTGCATTTAGCTGAAAGATTTTATTCTATGATGGAAAGAAAAACAAAAACAAATATTGCGACGTAAAAAATGACTAAATCCATCGTTAACAGTTCCCAGACTGTGGATCATTTCAAAAATCAAGCGGTATATTACGAGCAAATCCCCGATCAGCGCGGCATTCCTTCTTGCGCTCTTTATTACTCCTCCCACCTGCCAACTCCTTTCTTCGAACGGTCCGCGCAATGGCATTATAAATCCCGCTTACATCCGCCTGGTGGGTGTTGACTTTCGCTCTCCGCGATCTGCCGATGCTCTTGCGAAAAGGCCGCCCGCCGCCCGCTGCTCGCCCGCCTGCAGCGCCGGAGGCCGCCTCTGACCGATGTCAAGGCGCCCCGCGCGGCGTGGCGCTCTCAAATGCAACGGGCGCTGGGAGAGATCGGCGTCCGCGCAGCCCCTCGGAGCCACGGAGAGGAGCACTTGCGATTGCATCGCACCGGCCAAGGTGCAACGACTCATGTCACTGCAGGTCTTAGGTTCGAGTCCCGACTAGCTTTTCAGCTAGGTCGAATTCAGTCCTGCCTGGACGAGAATTCTAGCGGCCGGCGGCTCTGATCGGTAGTTTTCCGTGGTTTCTCCGATCAACACCAGGCGAATGCCGGAGCAGTACCCTAACAAACGGGCCACGGACCGCGCGCGATCTGTCCTTCCTCTTCCTTGTCCTATCCTCTCCCCTTACACACACACACTAACATGCACTACACTACCACATATTCCGGGAGGCCGGTCGGGAGCTTAGAGCTTGTCCCGACTGGGGCGGTGCCCGCTGGTGGGAGAGTCCTGGTTAGGGGAAACCCCACTAGTCGACGGTAGGTAGGCGCCGGATCTCGCCATCCAGCGGGGGAAGACCACCACCATCTCCCGAAAAAACATGCACTACACTAATGGGACTAATGACCAAAGCAGTTAACGCGCCCGGAAACACGAAAAAAACAAACCAAACCAATCTATATGTTGGGAGACATATCAAAAACCTCAAACTCAGTCAAATAACTAGCAGAAATTCTCATGGGCAGACAATTTTATTAATTTAATGAATTTTTTTTTAATGAACATACGTCACTGCACGTATACAAGTGATTCTGTACTATAAAATGTAACAGTCTAAATTATCGCTGGCCGATCGTATCGGGCCCTGGGCTCTAATTCGCTTCCGCGGGCCCAATTAGAGGACCGTGTGCAGGAGGGCGGGGGCGGGGCAGGGGGCGTGACTGCGCTGGCGAGCGGGCGAGCGGGCGGCCGCCACCGGCCCCGTGGCCTCTGCCCCGCAGATGCAGCTCCGAGCGCGCGCCGGCAGAAGGAGAAGGTCGCTCTGCCAGCAAGAAAAGGGGGGGGGTAGGAAGTTGGGAAGGTGATGGAATGTGCTGCATGAAAATTGTGGCGCTAACGATTTTCAATGCCCTAAAATTAGTGATGAAATCGGAAATAATTGTTCGGACGAGACCTGACCTTTTTTCTTTTTCTTTCTTTGTACCTTTTTTATCTTTTCTATTTTTTCTCTTCCTCTTCTCCGTTTCCCCTTCCTATTATACATAATTCTTCATCTTCATGTCTATTTTTCTTTTTCTTCATTGCTTGTGCATTTATCTATTCTAAAAGGTTTGTTATTGTCCAACCCCATTGCTTCCTGTCCATTACATCATTCATTAACTCTAATATTTTTATTCATTATGTATGATGATATCATTTTTTATCCTTCGCTTCGTTCACTCTTATAATATTACTCTAAAATGAGAAAATTTGCTCAGCTTGAAATTATTTCCTGAACGCACTTGCAGCATTCGAGACCAGCCTGAGAAAAAATGAACGTGTTAACAAACAGCAATTGAAAATCCAAAGAGAAAGACATTATCGTAATACCTTGCATACATTCATATTCAATTTGCCGAGACACACGAAAATAATGTCTCACAGTTCACTTGGCACTTACTCGCATAATCACGCACACTCACTTTCTTCTGCACTCGCAGCCTTCTACGCTGAACAATTTCCTCGTTAACGGCACTTTGTGGAGCACACACAGTCGCGAGTTGTGTTGAATTTTGCGCTTCGCACAAATACTTTCTCTGTTTCGCGTCCATGAACACATCACATATCAACGGGCGCGGCACTTGGCGCAGCTTTCGCCGTTCACACACGAGTGGCCAATCCTGCGCGTTTGGGCAAACAGTACCGGTTCTTTTTTCTCTGGTGACCATTCGCCAGGCATGACGGGTGTAGCAAGGGTTGTTACGATAATTATACGATACGATATTTGGTATCGATACCGACATCAGAAAAAGGATCGATACAACGATACTATCGAGCACAAAGTATCAACATTTCAAACATCAATTGTGTCGATACACAAGTTAAAATAAATTTCAATACTTAAAAAAATTTTAATTTTTGGGGGGATTGTAATACTTATTAAATAAAAACATATTTGTTATTATATTGATACATTTATGTACTGTAATATGATACTATATAATTTATTCTTTAAATAATTATATAGTTCGAACATAAATAAATATGTAAATCAATTAATGCCAAATAAAGTAAGGTAAACGATAACTCTCGGCCTTTGGGGGGGGGCATAGCTAGCCCCTGGATCTGCCAGTAGTGGATATCTTTTCGTTTGCCCCGCTGGTGGGAGAGTCCTGGTTAGGGGGAAACCCCACTAGCCGACGGTAGGTCGGCGCCGGATCTCGCCATCCAGCGGGAAAAGATCACCGCGCATATCCCGAGAAAAAACATGCACTACACTAACGGGACTAATGACCGAAGCAGTTGACGCGCCCGGAAACACGAAAAAATCAAATCAAATCGATACCGTTGCTAGGAATATCGAAACCAAAAGAAGCATCGATAGAGCGGGGGTATTGCGAAGACCCTGTATTTCGCAAGAGCGCGCCGCGCAACATCCTTGAGCCAGGCGGCGGCCGGGTTCTCTCGCGCGCCGATTCGCGTTTCACTTCCGTCTCTCTCATTAGGCCGCGATCGAGGGCGGGGCGAGCGGGGTGGGCGAGGTCGCCCCCGCGCCGCGTGCGCATCGCCCGCGGGGCGGTCGTGCGTCATTGGCGGCGCGCACGCCGCCTCGGATTTATTGGCCCCACGCCCGCGCCCCGCCGCGGTTATCGCCCGCGCCCGGCGAGCGAGCGGGAGGGGGGGGGGGAGAGGAGAGCGGGCGCCGCGCCGGGGCGCCACCCGGCGATGCACGCCAGCCGCGCCCCCCCCTACCACTCACCACCAATCGCCCACCATCCATCGCCTACCACTCACCACCAATCGCCCACCATCCATCACCTACCACTCACCACCAATCGCCCACCACCCATCGCCTACCACTCACCACCAACGCCACCCATCGCCTACCACTCACCACCAATCGCCACCATCCATCGCCTACCACTCACCACCAATCGCCACCTCCATCCCTACCACTCACACCAATCGCCACCATCCGCTCACCATCCATCGCCTACCACTCACCACCAATCGCTCACCACTCATCGCCTACCACTCACCCACCATTCATCGCCCACCATCCACCACACAACACCCTCCGTCCACTGCCCATCACACACTGCCTATCGACGGGAAGAGTAGTCACAGGGCATCAGTTCATGTCTCTGCAGAGCCTCTGACCGGGAGGTTCTGGGTTCGAGTCCCGATGGTGTCAGGATTTTTGACATTAGTTACATAGCTTGGTCGAGTTTATTCTGTCTGAAGGAGAATTCTAGCGACCAGCTGCCGTAATCGGTAGTTTTCCGTGGTTTCTTCGATTAATATCAGGTGAAAGCCGGAGCAGTATCGTGACAAACGAGCCATGAAACGCGCGCGATCCTTCCTTCCTCTTCCTTGTCCTATTTTCATTCATTACTCCGGCGCCGGATCTCACCATCAGAGGAGGAAGATCACCGCCACTTGTCGGGTAAAACTTACTCTACACTTACGGGCCTAATGACCTTAGCAGTTGTCGCGCCTATAATCACAAATCAACGGCCCATCATTCATCACCCCCCAACTGTAACTAATAGCCTATTACTAAGTGCTGTTGTGTGGTACCACACCAATTACATACGGGCCCGCGGCCCACCCTTGTAAGGTATGAACTTGCAGGAACACACATAAGGTATACGAATCGAGTTTAAGGTGATGTGGGTCATACCAGGGGATGCAATGTGGGAACTTGGTTGGTACATCTGTGGTCGCAACTGCAGGACCTACTGACCAGCGGGGTGAGCGGGGAAATCGACCTCGACGTAGGGTTTCCTGTTGAATGAAGAGTTCCCGGAGAGGTAAAAAAAAAGCTTACATTCAAAGACACTCGCGTGTGCTCAGTGTCGTCTGGCGTTCTCTGAAACAAGTTACATTATTTAAGGGTTCCTTTATTTTTTTATAATTTATTTTCTTCCTGTTCGGCAGTTTTTTTGGGGTTTGTACATTTTTATTTGTAATACATAACGTTTGGGCATTCACGTTTGAGCATACAACCTCTCACTCTTGTATCTTACTACTAGCTAATTTACAGGATTTAATACTTATATTTATAATACTTACAACTAAACAATTTGACATACAATACACAAATTTTACATACATTATACATTCTTAAATCTAGATACACTCTATACATACATTGGGATGAAAATTTACATATTTAATACATATTAATATACTGACTTTTTATGGGGGTCTTTGGGATGTCGAGAGCGAATTCTTTTGGGATTGTTTAAAGTTTTTCCCATTGTGATTTGTACTGCAAGGAAAAAAAATTAGGGGACATATTTGAAGTTCCCTTTGAATATGTGTATTGAATCAGAGTTGGAGATGTAAAACGTCTGCTTCAAGCAGCGCACGTTGAGGGCCATGACCACGCCCCTCTTCCGCCGCGGAACAAGGCCATTCCGCGAGTGGAAGAACTTGCTACTCGTACGCGCAGGCGACTTTCCTTCCCGTGCCGCAGCGCCGCGCAGGCACAGGTATCCCGCAGGGACAGTGGATTTCGCCGAAGCGGGAAAGTGTCACTGTCGCTTGCGAAGGAAGCTGGACAAACTGGAAACCCAATGGCCAAGATGCGCGCGAGCTGGGAGTACACTCATGGTTGTCGGGGGAAATCAGAACGACGATCTTGCTGTGTTGCCCTAATAACGCGTGATAGCGGATTGAGGAGGTACATTTAAACATATAATTTAGTATTTAAAAAGAAATATTAGCACACGTATTTTGGGAGTCATTTTATCCCGTCTTCAGTGGTTCTAAGTATCTTCGATACATCACGGATCCATCTTGGATAAATCACGAGGGACTTAACTCGGCGCCTTCTTGTATCTGTGCAGTAATGTGTCAACTAATCAGGTGTGACGAACTATCCATATGTTCTTTTACGCATGTGTAATTAACGGATTTATGCTTAGTGGCAGCCTGTACTTTTAATGCCATTCATCACATCTGCTCGTCTAACAAGATGAGGTCAATTATGTTTTGTAGAGTTTTTCTTATGATTGACGTGTATAACCGTTATATGTAGACTTTCATATGTTCACAAGAAACGTAACACGTCTGAAACATTGAAATGGAAAAATTGAAAGAGAACGGTTTTATGCTTGGACGTTTGGTTCGCTGCCAGTGACAGTGATTTATTTTCTATACGGACTGACGCTATGTAGTAAAAAAATAATGCTATTTTCTTTAATTGACAGAAAAATCACGATTTTCGATAAGTACCATTCTTTTGGTGCCCTGGCGATATTTACCCAAACTGACGTTGCGATACTATGAGGAAGTTAGAATACCTGTTGACATGTGATTCTTTTAAACTCGACCCCAGCGAGAAGTGAGTGGGAGGGATGGGATGAGTTTTGAACCTCGTCCGTTAGGTACGCTGGAGGTCCCCTGCCGGAAGCGGAGTGTTGGGAGGCGGCGACGGCGCCGACCTACTTCCGTTTCCCCATCACGCGAGCGGTGCGGGAGGCCTTAGCTGCACCTCAGCTAGCGGGGCACCCCGGCGCCCCCCCCCTCCCATCACCCACGCTTACAAACGGGTTTAGGCGCACTGTCAGAAATGACTGCATTCGTTTAATAAAATGTATATTAAAGTAATTATCATGAAGGTACATTAAATTTTATTAGTCAAAGCTTTATGGTCTTATCAGGTAGGAAGGAAGGAATGAAATTAGGAAGGAAGGAAGGAGAACTTGATAGATTTGTTATAATGAATATGGTATGAATAATGAGAAGCAGGGGACACAGGAGAATATCTACATTAAATCTACACTGAATTTAGTTGAAGCATTACAATTAACGTACAAATATATTGAGCTAATTTTATTGTACAAGGTAATGTTATTGTACAATGTATATATAATTTTCATGTGCTATGCATTAATATTCTTTAGATTTAATGATATTTCTGACCGTGTGCTTTCTAGGGCACGTGACATACAACGTTGTTTTCTACGCGACTCCATCGCGCCGCGCCGCGCCGCGTCTCTTGCTATAATAGGGGAAAGCACGGCGGCCGCATGTTATTAAAATTCGCCCCGAGGCCTTCAGTGTAATCCCGTGCATTTATGATCCACATACTATTCCATATTGCATGAGACAATTAGGAAATGCCAGCATCACGGAAGCAATTTTACAGCTCATTATAAATGTATATTGATTGTTGACGGAAGTTTTTACATCATTTTATGGTCCATATCATCATTCGCGAGGAGTCAGTGGTTAAAATCGTGTATTATCTGTACACGGGACGAAAGATGGTTCGTTATATTAAGGTTCAGTTCTTTAGACATTTATAGGATAAAACTGATAATTTTGAGGAAATGACTGTCTGAAAAAGATAATGTGAATGAAAAGGGCTAAGAAAGGCGTAATAATTCACGAAATTGTACCCCGTTAATTCTTTTATAATGTAAAATACATTCCCATTATTTCTCGGAGGTTCAGTTGAACGCAAGCCAGATATGATTTAACACTTTACACAAACCATAAATAAGTCGCCGAGCACCAAAATATGTGTATTTGCTTTCAGTCAAGTTTTTTTAAATTCGAAAATACCGTTGTACAATACTTGTTTCCCGACGTGCTTCTCTGCCTCATTTCATTGTTGTGGTTAACAATCAGCATTTTGGATGTAAATAACATATGTACGTTGAATATCGTTGCACGTTTGATGTTTTCGGTAGTTTTCCTTGTAGAAGAGATTTTGTATCCCTCACGCACGAAAACACGCCGAAATATCAGGCAGGATTCCTTAACGCTTGGCGACGCTCAACATGTGCGAACACACGGCGCGATATGCCCTGGCTTTCGCTCGTGAGCGCTCTCGTCGGCTGATGAGCCCCTCACGAAAGGAGAAGCTAGTGGAAAATTCTCGAAGATGAATCGACCAATGCACGACATGGGCTCGGTAACGGTGAGAATACGCTAAAGAGTGCAGTGTAAAGCAATGAAGATGTTCGTCATACTTAAAGAGCTCATGATCTCTAATTGGATTGAAATAAATAAATGACCGTTATCTTTAGCAGATTATAAGAAGACTTTTTATTTCTTCCGGTTGTCCGTCATTAAACTGCGTCGTTGTAGATAAATGCTCCACCAGTATTGGTTAATCTACATAACTCAGTGAAATACAATAAACAATTTTAAGAAAACAACACTACATGTTGTTGAGTATTAAAATGTTAATATTTTTTCTGCAAGTCAGTGCCTTTAATATATGTTGTAACAATGTTGTCCTTCTATTCTCGTTGTAGAACATTTCAACGTCTGGTCAAACTTGTTTGTGTGTCATCTGTGTGATGCAGATCATCATTAGCAAACATCACGCGCAGTGATTTTCGTTGGACATTCCAAAACATATTCTTCGAAATTCATATTTTTAAGTCAGCAATTACCAACAGACATGAAATAGACGTCAACATAACTTAATAATCATAGTATAAGGGGAAACGTATTCTAGTAAACTGGAACGGCATTCTAGTAAACTTTTCATACTGTTGACATGCGTAATACTCCATCTGGGTATTCTCACCAGAGTGGCGATGTTAAGGGCAGCGCCAGAGACGGGAAGAGTCTCACTAAAAATGTACATGTATAAATATGCTTTAAATTAAATTGATAAAAATTGACATATATTTAAAATATAACACTTTAAAGGACTCCGAGTTTATCTTAAAAATATTTCTGTTTGAAAGAAAATGTAATTCTCGTAGAAACACTTATAGCAGTATATTTAGATTACTTCTGCAATTGTTTACAGATTAAAATGTACAAATTGAAAGTAATATATAAACTAGTTACCACCATTTATGCATTCAATTAAAATAATTTAATTTAACCGTTTGAAATGCCCCCGACCTTAAATATTTTCTGAGGTCGCTGTTGATCACGATTGTGGTGGGAACGGCGGCATCTGGCCGACGAGAAGCCCAAATTACAATCGTCCGGTCGATCCCGTCGGATGGGATCGGGTGCGTGGAGAGCGGCCGGGGCGGCGGAGTAAAGTGTACCGAAAGTGGAAGTGCTGCTTTCTTCGGGGAATGCAGGTTTCTAGGCCGATCTCCAGTTTCCGTGCACAATACTGGAGGAGAAACCGACGCGGCGGGGAGCGGCGGTGGCGAAGCCGATGAGGCGGCGAGCCACTCAAACAGCTTATTTCTCTTCCATTTCTCTGTTTGCTCTTGTGACAGAACATATTAATCTTACCTATCTTCTTTCTGTCTCGAAACTGTTTGCTAAGACATCCCAGTGAGGCAAAGATTCAAGAACGGTTAAACCGGGAGCGGTAGCTCAGTGCATCAACTGATGTCACTGCAGCGCTTCTGACCGGGAGGTCCTAGGTTCGAGCCCTGACGGCGGCAGGATTTTTCGACAACAGCTTTTCAGCTCGGTCGAATTCAGTCGCTGTCTGGAGGAGAATTCTAGCGGCCGGCTGCTCTGACCGGTAGTTTTCCGTGGTTTCTCCGATCAACACCAGGCGAATGTCGAGAGCACTACCCTAACAAACGGGCCACGGACCGCGCGCGATCTTTTCTTCCTCTTCCTTGTTCTATCCTCTCCCCTTACACACACACACACCTACACTAACAGGCACTACACTACCACATATTCCAAAGACCGGTCGGGAGTTTAGAGCTTGTCCCAGTTGGGGCGGTGCCTCGCTGGTGGGAGAGTCCTGGTTAGGGTAAACCCGACTATCCGACGGTAGGTCGGCGCCGGATCTCACCATCCAGCGGGGAAGATCACCGCTTTCTCTCGAGAGAAAACATGCGCTACACTAACGGGACTAATGATCAAAGCAGATGACGCGCCCGGAAACACGAAAAAATCAATCAATAACAAAAAAATTAACGGTTAATTCACTTCTAATCTTCATTCTAATAATTGGTAAGGATACGATTGTTTTTAAGTATTGTGTGATATTCTTTAAAAAGTCATAGAAATTAAATGGATATGTGCAGGAAGCTGCACATTAAAAACAATGTTCCGAAACAAATTTATTTCAAAAATTCGTAGTCGTACTTTTAGAATGAATTGGTTCACAAAATTTTAAAATATGATACGAAATTAGTTATTTACTTTTGTGAGATATTCTTGAGTACGATATCGAAGTTTATATTAACATTACCATCATGTTTTTGAGGTCATATCAAATGGCAGACCTATTCGCCTGATCCCCAAACGGATCAGTCGAATAGAATGCGTGATTTCCTTGCCAATAAACATGACTTTGATGAAAGTCTCGGCGTCATATTTGATCAATAAATAACACAAAATATCTGCATTGCAAGTCCCCGATTTCACCCATCTTGTATTTCAATCCTGGTCATCCCATGAGGGTATTGTGGCGGACCAAACATGCTCCTTGAGATTTCCCATCTTCTACTTCCTGACATTTATGAAAACAAAATTTATGAAAATGGAATCCTTAAAGACAATATTCACAAAAATAAGATAAAGTAAAATGGGTCCATAAAATTGAAAAACTGAAAAGAATCTGGTCGTGTGTTAGCAAGAAGATACCGGCCCCACTGTTCCCAAGTGCCGCCCTAATGACGTGGAGCGGTTTGAAGGAGAAGAAGAAACTAGTTCCGGCAGGCCCCGCGCGCGACCTGCCGCTCCGGTCTTGCGGCGCGCAACCAACGGGGCCAGCGCCCACCGCACCTGCTGCTCCTCCCCCTCCCCCCTCCCCACCCCAAACCCACTCCTTCCTTCTCCTCTTCGCGCCGCGCCGCGCACTTCACATGCTCTCAACAAAAGACGTTGAGCGCCCGCTTGCACAACGCGGAACAAGGCTCGCTCATGTCCACTGCCCCGGAGGAAGAAGCCTCGTTACCTCAGCCGCCCCCGCTTTGCGTACAACACATCGAAACGCAGGTTTACTCCTCAATTTCGTTATATGAGATTGTTTTTGTACGTATTGTGCATATCTGCTTCCCTGATGCAGCTTTAAAGCCACCTTTCTTTTTTTTTTCTTTTTTTCTTTTTCTTTCGTGTCATTTTTTTCCATTCTTAACACACGAAATTCCGCTTATACAGTTCAAAAAGGGTGCCAAATCATAATACAACAACAAATGAGTAAAAGGTCTATAATCAAGGAATTTAAGAAACATTACGTTCGAGATTGATGATATTTGCTGTAAGAACACAATTTTAAGTTAAACTTCACTCAAACTGTCTTTTTGTGGAACTAAAATTTATTTACACATTAATATAAATACTATTATATGTAAAATGGAAACCAAATATCGTTTCTCTTAAAAGGATTTTTGCATTTACTCAAATTGTAGTATGAATAATACACAATGTCATTTAACACTTGAGTAACACAATACACAATGTTCTATCACAGAATATCTCGTATTGGTTAATTTTTATCTGTATTAGTACGTTATCTTTTGAGTCGTCTCGTGAACGAATATTTACTTTTTGGATACAAATATTGATTTATTTAAATATTCTACGACCTCCCTCGTGTTTTGCATGCATTTTCTTGTTAAAGTATCTTCAAAACAATATAGTGTTATTAACACGTGGTAAAAAAAACAACAACTTCGGAAGGTGAGAAAGTAAAAATACTGAAAAAAATTCAGAAAACGTTCGGAAGAGAGAGAAACAAGGTACTGCAGCGTGTAAAAGTGCTCCTACTCGAGTGTTGGGACACTTTCGACGCCCAACGCCCGTTTTTCCACCGGTCGCATCTCGGAGGCGGTTCCTCCCGGGGCTGTCTGTGCTCTACTTATTCTGGTTTTAGAGGAACCAGCTCGGTGCGTCATTGCCCGGGAGACTCTGGGTCAACTCCAAAAACCTTGGTCCTGCCCTCGTAAATGAAAGTCACGATAACTCTCTCCGATTCTCATTCCCAGCTCTATCCGAAGACCCTCATTATTTTAAGGGGTTGGACTGATTTTCGTTTCATTTTAGACTAAATAGGACGTGATACTAGGAGAAAGATGGTAATAAACGAGTCGCATTAACGATTTATTGAAAAACTTTATCAATCATATTCCTGATGGAGATTTTCTATTAACCTATATTTCTATCTCGACAAACTTCAAATATATTTTAGCGTGTCTGTGGGTTTTTGGAGAAATCTTTTGATTTCTGAAAATATAGAGAAATATGTCAAATTAAGAGTAAATTTAAAATACAATTAGTCTTCTAAAACCTATTTTCATATACACATTAAAGTAATTCTTGATTTTACAATATTATTTTGAATTATTCCCTGTTATATTATTTTGAAATGAATTTAAGAACTGTTGCCACCACAATATAAACGGAGAGAAACTGGGTCACTGAGAATATTACAGCGTCTTACGAAATGATCATTGTGAACTCGAAAAGGCTATTAACCGTAAACATGATATCTTTTCTATGTCATCTCAGGCACACTAAAATCTGACCTGTCAAACTAAGCTTAGTAGATATTTCGTAACACCCACTCCGCAATGGATTAACCATTAGAAGTTCAGAGTAAATTGAGGGCGGTATTTTTATGGAGGTGTAGGGTGGAGATATCTTGAGAAAGATCGTTTGTTCCGCTGTATGTCTTATGACTATAGCTCTGGTTATGGCCCTCATACTCCCGGAGAGATTTCGCAGAATGGACACACGAGCGGGTGTGGGAATCTTTCGACCTTTAGCACACGAATCAACTAATATCTCTCGTCTCTTCTCAAAAAATAATACGAGTCGTTCACCGCACAATGGGTAACCATTAAGACATACTAGATGGATGAGAGGTTATCAACCTATCCTACAACTAACATTCTCAGCACAAAAGGTGCAAGAAATTAAGGTTCTCAAATTCTAGTTACAGAGGGCAATTTTCTTTTGCAAAATTACTGAAAAGTTAAAATTTTACGGTTATTTTGATTACAGCAACAATAATTTTTCACGTATAACTCTAGGATAGATTTGATAAAAAAATAGAAAACATTCAGAATAAATCCATAAAAAAGAAAAAAATGTAATTAGAAATCAGAAATGGTAACTAAGCATTCTCTCAATTCAGAAATGAAAAAGGTGAAATCTGACTATTAAAATGCCGAGTGTATAGAGTTTAAAACGCCGGAAACAATATTTTAAATAAAATAAGAAAGTTACGCATTGAAATTGTGGAAAATAGAAGACACCTCACACAACACGTGCGAACTGCAATTACCGTTCTGAATTGTTCGGATTTAGGGCGAATACTAACGTACAAATACTAGCCAACAGCCGCATGATTTCCAGAGTGTAACAGAGCGTGGGATAGCATTGAAGAATGCGCATAAAAAGCGCCAGGAACAGGCACGGCTTGTCATTAAAGGCTGTAAGGCGGAGCCTAACCTATAGAAATCTCCCCCAAAAGAAATTTAAAAATATATTTCTAAATGTATTCATGTATTAATAATGGGTTACTGAGTTGTATCGTTTAACAATTATATCAAAAATATTGTTTATGAGTTCGAAAACCTTCGTATATAACGCGTTTGAAGCTGTGTCAGGGAAGACAAAAGCGTTAGGCTCCCACTTCATTCCACTATAAGGCCTGTGTAAAAAGGCTTATGGGCGGGCGAAGGCTATGGACAAGCAGCCTTCAGTGGTGGGGTGTAAAGTCTGAAGAAGGGCATGCTCACCAGATAGCATTACTGTGCAGCTCAGCGAGTAGTATTGAGCTTCAACTAATTTCCCCAACACGTGGTAGGCGCACAACTAGCGTGTATCGGAAAACATTTTGTTTAATTTGTTTTTTTCGTTCTTCCGGGCGCGTCAACTGCGTCGGTCATTAGTCCCGTTAGTGTAGTGTATGTTTTTTCTCGGGAGATGGCGGTGATCTTCCCGAGCTGGATGGCGAGATCCGGCGCCAACCTACCGTCGGCTACTGAGGTTTCCCCCTAACCAGGACTCTCCCATCAGCGGGGCACCGCCCCAGCCGGGATAAGCTCTAAGCTCCTGGCCGGTCTCCCGGAATATGTGGTAGTGTAGTGCATGATAGTGTAAGTGTGTGTGTGTGAGGGGGTGAGGATAGGACAAGGAAGAGGAAGGAAAGATCGCGCGCGGTCCGTGGCCGGTTTGTTTAAGGTACTGCTATGGCATTCGCCAGGTGTTGATCAGAGAAACCACGGAAAACTACCGATCAGAGCAGCCGGCCGCTAGGATTCTCCTCCAGACAGTGACTGAATTCGACCTGGGTGATAAGCTAGTGTCGAAAATCTTGTCGCCGTCAGGAATCGAACGTAGGACCTCCCAGTCAGAGGCGCTGCAGTGGCATTAGTTGATGCATTGAGCTACCGCTCCCGGTTATTTTTTTTAGAAATACAATGCATGCAATGCGAAGCAATGCATTTGCGCCTTCCCCGACAAAAGCACGAGCCGCAACTGCGCAGGAGGAACTAACGGAGGCGGTGGCGTTGTGGGCGTGGGCCGCTCCGGAAGGCGCGCCGGAAACGCCGCCGACCTTCGGCCCCCCAAACCCCGGGCGGGTGGCGCGACCGCCGCCACGGACGCCGCGCCCCACGTAGGGCGCCATCGCCACCACTGTGTCTCCTCCCGTCCACAGCCACAGCAACCAACACTGCCTTTGGTCAATGGGAGGGTGGCCGGCTGGTGGAATGATGTTACTGCAGTGCCTCTGACCGGGAGGTCCTAGGTTCGAGTCGTGACAGCGGCAGGATTTTTGACACTAGCTTTTCAGCTAGGTCGAATTCAGTCGCTGTCTGGAGGAGAATTCTAGTGGCCGGCTGCGCTGATCGGTAGTTTTCCATGGTTTCTCCGATCAACACCAGGCGAATGCCGAAGCACCAAACGGACCGCGCGCGATTTTTCCTTCCTCTTCCTTGTCCTATCCTCTCCCCTTACACACACTTACTAGTGCACTTACAGGCACTACACTACTACAAATTCGGGGAGACCGGTCGGGAGCTGAGAGTTTATTCCGGTGGGGCGGTGCCCCGCTGGTGGGAGAGTCCTGGTTATGGGGAAACCCCACTAGCCGACGGTAGGTCGGCGCCTGATCTCGCTATCCAGCGGGGAAAGATCACCGCCATCTCCCGAGGAAAAACATGCACTACACTCATGGAACTAATGACCAAAGCAGTTGACAGGTTCGGAAACACGAAAAAATCAATCAATCAATTTGGCAAACTTGACTCTTGAATTGCCAGCGCTTTCTGAAAGGACCGCTTACCCTCAAAGCATCGCAATTAGTATCACTTTAACGTTGCTTGAGAGGTAAGTGTTTTTTATTCAGTAATTTTGATCCCGTATTTTTCTTATATTTCATTTCGTCCTTCCATGCTTTAATATTATTTTTCTATATTTATTTTCTATTGTTATCGACCCAGTAAAGCCGGGAAAGTGATCCCGAAAGTTGAGTGCAAGAGGTTTTAATAAATATTAACTTTTAAACTAAAATAACGTTTCATTGTTGTGTTTTGATTTTTCTTGATTCACATTACGGAGCATCATAAGATCTATCACTACCGAATTGAGTTTATTTTAAAATGGTATCAGTGAGAGAGTAAATTGACATTAGTGTATCGCTCTTTGCCGCAAACTAAGTAGCTGCGCGCATTATTTTCCCGAGATGGAATAAAAAGCCGCCTCGTCAGCGGCAGTGGTTGGGGAAAACGGAAAAACCATCCCCACCCTCGCTATCACAACCGCTGGTGTCGGCGTCGCTGCTGCAATGTCGGAAACGCCGAACGCCGAGGGAAATCCCAGTCTTTTCCGCTTTTCTAGGGCCCACGGCCATTTTTTGAGCTGTTAGCGGAAGCAACCGAGCACACACACACCACATGAATATGTAAGAGGCAGGTGGGAAGAAACATGTGCGTGCCTTCGGAAGCAGAGTAGTTTTAGGTTTGATACAAGGAGTTGTGAATGGCGGTGTCTCGTGTTACATGAACGAGTGAATGCGTGTACGGGACTACTACTGACGCAATTATTCTTGAGGAAATTTACATTGTGCAGATACTGTCTATGTTTTTGATGACAAATAGATTACTTCCTTACAGGTGAATATGCACCTGCGTATAAGTTTTACACTTTCAGAATTTTTTCCGAATGATGTTTTTAAAGTGTAAATATTAAGATTAAGTTTCACCAGTACCTGCAACACTGCATTTGTGAACGATAAGGAATGCATTGTCATTGGGAAGAAAGCCATATGATTTATTCTTTTAACTTTGTTAAAGAGTACTGATTACTACTAGTTTTACGAAGCAAAAGTGGCATATTTAACTCACAAGGGAGTTTTAGTCAAATAGTTTGAAACCTAAATAATAATAATAGTAATAATAATAATGATAATGATAGTAATAATAATAATAATAATAATAATAATAATGTCTGAATAGTGAACTGTGTAGTTAACATACTTGATTCTTCTTTTAATATTACTGTGTTAAGTTTGTATAAGCAAACGCAGTAGTATTAAATGCACTACTTGTATATCACAGTCATAATTCCTTGCAATCTAGCTAGAAACCATATTGCCAAATAGAAGTGTCTTTCTTCATTGCTAACCAAATATATTACTAACATTTCTAAACCTTCTTAAATAAATTATATAATACAAATGTAAGCGAAGTTTCATCCATTCGAGATATTAAGTTTCTTAACGAGATGAAGTTGCTAACCGTTAGCCGATGTTTTGGTCTAGCGGAGGAAGAACACCACTGCCTTCCGAGGAAAGCATATGCACTACACATGCGGGACTAACCACCTTACCGGTCGACGTGCCAGGAATCATCAATCAATCAATGAAAGGGTTATCGGTAGGTGGGGTTCCGGCCTGGCGAACTAGAGAGAGGAGAAATAATGATGGAGTGGGAATCTTCATTGAAACTGGTCCCAGAGGGGGGGAAAACAGTTTCTTTCGCATATCTGCAACATCTCCACATATTTACCTCTGACGCGCATGACTTGGCAAGAATCCATAAACCGCCTTTCTTTCGCTTCGTTATGATAACACGCGGATAAACCGTCGTCCTGGGCACCGAAGCGAGGCGGCGCATTGGCATTCCTGGAGCCACGCACGCACGCACGCACGGCACCCGCCCCGCCCCGCCACGCCCCCCCCCGCCCGCCCTTCCCCCCCCCCCCCCCGCCATGCCCCTCCCCGCAACCCCGCTCACCGACACGCCCCGCCCCGCCGTCCATCCGAGCGGACGGGAAAGGGAAGTGGCGGCGCGAGGCGGAACGGCACCGCACGTGGAAGTTCGCAATTAGGAAGTGCGCGCGCCGACCGCGCACTGCCCTCATCAGCGAGCCATCCACGCCACGCGGCGCGCTAGCAACAGCCTTGGGCACGTGGGGATAAACAAAATAGCAGAATGAATAAAACACCTTTAAGTTGTCTCTTGGCTATCCGGGACAAGCCTCGTCGATCTGCTCGTAGCTGACGTTTCGGCCAACATATTGTGGCCTTCCTCAGAGCGTCAGCAGTACGATCTGAGGAAGGCCACAATATGTTGGCCGAAACGTCAGCTACGAGCAGATCGACGCGGCTTGTCCCGGACAGCCAAGAGACATACTCCGGCCGCGGAAGCCTACGTAATCATACCTTTAAGTTGTCTTCTTTAATATAATCACATCATGTTAATGATATACTATTCATAACCAAGATAAAGCGGTGTGATTTATTGGTCATTCCGAGAGCGTCAATCGCTAAGCTCATTTTTCTGTAAGTGTAGAGTATGCGGTTTCCTTGTGAGGTAGCTGTGATCTCCCCCGCTGGATGGTGAGATATGCAACCAAACTAGACGTCGGTTTGCGGGGATTTTCCGCTACCAGGTATCTCCCATCAGCGGAGTACCGCCCTGGTGACTGAGCCGACTTCTCTCTCGACTTGTGTGGTCGTGTAGTGCATGTGAGTGTAAGTGTGTGTGTAAGGGGACAGGATAGGACAAAGAAGAGGGAGGAAGGATCGCACGCGCTCCGTGGCCCGTTTGGTAGGGTACTGCTCCGGCATTCGCCTGGTGTTGATCGGAGAAACCACGGAAAACTACCGATCAGAGCAGCCGGCCGCTAGAATTCTCCTCCAGACAGCGGCTGAATTCGACCTAGCTTGTAGCTTGTGTCAAATATCGTGCTACCGTTGGGACTAGAACCGTAGGACCTCCTGGTCTGAGGGACAGTAGAATAGATTTAAACAGTCTTTTTATAATTGAACTTTATGCCAATGATTAACAATCAAGATTAAGTGGAATAAAATAATTACAGTATACCACTTTCATTACACATGAATTTCATTTGAATCAGAATGGCCTTATGGAACTTTCTCCTTGGCAGTGAGCGTGTTGCCTGAACCGAACTGGTTTAGTTTTAATTCAGAAATTAAGTTATGATAATTAAGAAATGTAAGTTTGTGGAGTAATAAAATATGCAAACAACTGTTATAAATGATATATCAGTGAAAACTTAGTAGATATTTATTGATAATTTTCCATCGATCAGGTGAAGATGGAGTGTTCAGAATTACCGAATCTGAATTACTTCTCTATAAAAATGAGAAATACAGGAGCAGTTAGTTAACGGGTTAGTTTGTTAGCAGTTAATAAAAGTTAGAGAACGCCTACGTTGTAGTAGTTTCGTCTTTTTGTATCATTCATTCAGAGAGTTAAACCGGCATATTTTTCTTGAACCTTCCACACAACGTTCATGGCGTATTGCATACAACATCCGGAAATGTCGATTTCACTGCGGCCTTTGCAAGTCGTCGCGCTGGCAAATCCCAATGACAGACTTTCTTCCTCGATCCCGCGCGTGCCGTAATTCGGCCCGGAAAAGCGGCGCGGGGCCCTTTCACAAGGCGCGGGCGGCGAAAGGCGGCGGGTGCGCGCGGGCGGGAAAACGCGGGCGGGCGGGCGGGCGATGGGGCGTCGTTAGCGCGTCGAGGTTGGGTGCGCACCGCCCCGGCGGGCAGCCGCGTCCGCCCACTCGCCCACCTCCGCTTCCGCGACATCGCGATGCCCCTCGGCCCTGCCGGAACACGCCCCCCCCCGCTCTGGACGGCCACGCCCACTCCTGCGCTGCCGCCCGCCCCGTCTGCAGACGAAGTAATCCCGCCCCGGAAACTTCCATCTGGAGAGTCGATGTTTTCAAACCATCGAATTTCAGATCGGTTTCATATCATCATTTTAAAATCATCGATTTTTTAATAGAAATTTCGATGTTTTAGCTCTGACCGGGAGGTCCTAGGTTCGAGTCCTGACGGCGGCTGGGTTTTCGATACTAGCTTTTCAGCTAGGTGGAATTTAGTCGCTGTCTGGAGGAAAATTCTAGCGGCCGGCTGCTCTGATCGGTAGTTTTCAGTGGTTTCTCCAATCAACACCAGGCGAATGCCAGAGCAGTACCCTAACAAACGGGCCACGAACCGCGCGTGATCTGTCCTTCCTCTTCCTTGTCCTATCCTCTCCTCTTACAAAGGATGTGGGGAGCATCACACCATCCAACGGGGGAAGATAACCGCCATTACACTAACATGACTAACTACCACTATTCCGGAGACCGTCGGGACTTAGAGTTGTCCCGGCTGGGGCGTGCTCCGCTATGGGAAGTCTTGTTAGGGGAAACCCCACTAGCTGAGGTAGGTCGGCGCCGGATCTCACCATCCAACGGGGGAAGATACCGCCATCTCCCGAGAAAAACATGCACTACACTAACGGGACTAATGACCACAGTAGTTGACGCGCCCGGAAAAAATAATCAATCGATGTTTTAGACATGGTTATATTTAAGCTGATATTTTTTAACATGGATGTATTGTGCTCAATGTTTTACGTTTTGTGCTCGGTATTTTGCGAATGAAAAATTTCCATAATCAACATTTTTAAAAGTTAAAATATGAAATAATAACTGATGGCACTACTGTCAGTTTATGTGTTGGATCCAAACAAATGCTGTTTGTACTATTTTCTTCAAACAGACTATCTCTTACCGTAGATGACCCAACGACCTAGTATATTCTACATTTTTCGTCGGATTTCGCGAAGAGGGCTTTTCTCAATATTGTTTTCATGTAAATATTAATTATAAATGAATAAATTGGAGTATACTGTCAAATTATTTCTTTTTGCGCACGAATTTAATATTAGGGGTTGCTAAACCAGCTTAATATCATCCATGATTTTTGATCAATGGTTCGTTAATATCGATGTTTGTAAACATCGATGTTTTGTTATCGATGTCGCATAACTACTTTCGGTCTGTCCCCTACTGTTCTAGCCTGTCCTGCCCCGTCCCATCCCGTTCCGAGTCTCGTCTCGTCTCGTCCTCGTCTCGTCTCGTCTCGTCTCGTCTCGTCTCGTCTCGTCTCGTCTCGTCTCGTCTCGTCTCGTCTCGTCTCGTCTCGTCTCGTCTCGTCTCGTCTCGTCTCGTCTCGTCTCGTCTCGTCCCGTCCCGTCCTGTCCTGTCCGTCACGTCGCGTCACGTACGTCACGTCCCTTCCGTCACGTCACGTCACGTCACGTCACGTCACGTCACGTCACGTCACGTCACGTTCCGTCATGTCAAGTCACGTCACGTCACATCCCATCATGTCAAGTCCCCGCCCCTCCTTCCCCCCGCTCCCCAAGTCTCGCCAGCCCCTACTTCTCCTTCCTTCCCCCCTTTCCCCCTCCGACCTGCCTTCTCGTCTGCCGCCCTGCCCCCGCAGGTGCTTCCGTCGCTGCTAATCGGTTCCGGCGTCCGCCTCCGCCAGCGCTTCCTCGCTTACTCCTTGACCGCGCCGCCCGTCAGTCGTCTTGCACCAGCCTCAGTTCCGCTGAAGCAATCCGTGGCCTCTAAAGCCTTTTTTCTTTCGTTCCCTAAATCTCATGTCCGTCTCTTACGCCCGGTGCCATCTTTCATATTCCACCCAATGAGTTATTAATTTTTTGCCTTTTCATGTTAGTCTATATCTTTCCAAGGCATGGTTTGAGTCTCATGTGTATTTTCTGCGAGTTTGTTAATTCCCAGTAAAGTTTGCCTCAACCGTGTTTAGAGACAATTAAGTACTACATTATAAAAAAAATTCATTTCTAAATGAATTTTATCATAGAACTTTATATTGTTTGGCATGCCACAAACATGTTTTTTGCATATTGATGTGGAAGTAAGCATATTTATGAAGTGGGATGTGGAAGTAAACTTTATTAAATTTTATTCATCTGTCATTGTATTATGGAAATGCTATGTTGGCCCGATATTCGGTATTGAACAAAATATGGATAAAGTTAAGTTTGTCACAATAATATATCAATAGTTTTAATTAAAAGCTTGATAAATTGTTTAATTTTCCGCATTGATAAAGAGAATGCTCCATGAATTTATAGTATTTATTCTGAAAGGGTTATAAATTCTTCGTGTTATATACTTCTTATTTTGCTAAATAAACGTGATGAGCTTTCTAGTCAGAAGGTTTGAAAACGTCTACCTAAACGTAGAACTTAAAAAACAATATCGTGCAAAAAATCAAGTCCTTTTACGTTCTCACATCAGCTCTCCAGGATCCTTTCCTCATCTGGAGCATCGGAGCGCTCCGCCTCTCCACTTCCCTGTCTCGGAGCCCCGCCCCCCTCCGCCCGCGGGGCGCACGCGTGCCCACCCCCGGCCCCCCCCCAACTATTCTGCCCCCTCCCCCGCCTTGCCAACCCATCGCCCCCGCATCATCCTGTATTAACAGTACCACCACCACTCCCCCCCACAACGCCGTACCACACCACCGCACCACCTAACCACCACCTCCACCTCAAAGCCACCGTCACTAGCATCGCAACAATCACCCCCACCCCCACCACGGATCCCCCCCACCAACGCAACCGTCACCTCCAACGCAACCGTCACCCCAACGCAACCGTCACCTCCAAACGCAACCGTCACCTCCACCAAAGCAACCATCCCCCCCATCACAACAACAACATCAACATCAACATCAACATCAACATCAACACAACACAACACAACATAACATCAACACCAATGCAATCATCTCCATCACCACCACCACCGCTTCTACCGCTACGTCCACCACCACATTACCACTACGTCCACCACCACTTCCACTACCAACGCCCCGCCCCGCCGCCGCCGCCGCTTCCTTCCGCCCCGCCGCCGCCACCGCCGCTTCCTTCCGCCCCGACGCGAATATTCACCGTAATATGCTCCCAGCATGACTTTCTCCTTCCGTCATGCTCGCAAGCCTGCTAATCGGACCAGATCCTGACAGGCGATATGCAATATTTTCTCCCGACTGCGGATGGGGTCGTGCCGGGTCGGTTGGTTTTACGGTGTATTAATATTTCCATTTCATTCGGTGCGGTTTTGTGGGAGAAAACGTGCATCGTAGAGGATATTTGGGAGTCTGATATTTTAAGACGTTTGTTGAGAAATATCTAATGAAGTTGATGCATACCGAAGAGAAGTGCTAATGGCAGATGTAAATGTTTTTCACCTTGAAAAGATTACGAAGACATCTCAATTCTAACAAGAAGACGAAATTACACTCCGAAGTTTTATGTAATTATGCAAAACGAATGTGATTGGGAAATATGTTTGTTTTTTAATGAAGCGCGTTCATCATGCTACGGTGACCACGCAGTTATCTGAGAGATTTTACATAAATGAAAAAGAATTATTCTTTTCGTTATTTTATTGAGTTTAAAGAATGGAAAATTCATGAAGCTTAAAATGTTTTGATTATTCTTATATACTTATTTTTTACCATTATTTTTTCCAATTAAAATCATTATATCCTTTAATAAATGCAAAAATAGGATTTGTGGCAGTTTACATCCATTTTAGTGACAATTATTTGATAGAAGTTTCTAAAATGGAAAAATATTTGACGAATAATGTGAAATATCGTGACCAGAAAAGAAAATTGATATGCAATAATAAAGTATCAGAATTCTAGAAATGTCAGAACATTGGAATAAAGAACCGGAAAATAAATAATAAAGAACTGATGAGAATAAAATACACGTATAGCTAGAAAGTATAAAACCAGAGGACGAAGTAGTGTACCTAGCATCATGTAGCATGAATTAAAAAAACATATAGCATATTTGGAGGAATTGAATGTATGCTCTGATCGATAGTTTTCCGTGGTTTCTTCCATCAACACCAGGTGAATGCCGGGGCAATACCCAAACAAACTGACCACGGACCGCGCGCGATCTTTCCTTCCTCTTTCTTGTCCTATCATCACCACCTTATTTACATACATTTACTCTTACATGCAGTTCAATGTCACACACGCCGGGAGAGAGCTGAGAGGTTATCCTGGCTGGGGCGGTGCCCATCTGCTGGGAGGTACCCCCCACCCCCACCCCCACCTCGCAAACTGACGTGTAGGTTGACACCGGATCTCACCATCCAACGGGGGAAGATAACTGCAACGTTCGAAGATAAAAGTATGCATTGTACATACGGGACTAATGACCTTAGCAGTTGACGCGCCCGGAAACAGCAATCAATCAAACAATCGATGATGAAGCAAGGAGATCACGAAATAATGAAAACCACAGGGCACGGTAGGCACCCCAGGGCTCGCTCGGACCTCGTGCTCGGCGGCGAGGTTCGCAAGGGGGCGGTCCGGCGGGCGAGCGAGCGGGTGGGCGGGCGAGTGGGCGTGCGGGTGGGCGAGCGAGCGAGCGGGTGGGCGAGCGAGCGAGCGGGCAAGCGGGCGGGCGAGCGGGCGGGAGGGCGGAGGACGAGCGAGCGGGCGAGCGGGCGAGCGAGCGGGCGAGCGGGCGAGCGGGCGAGCGGGCGAGCGGGCGAGCGGGCGAGCGGGCGAGCGGGCGAGCGGGGAGCGGGCGAGGGGGAGAAGGCGAGCGGGCGAGCGGGCGAGCGGGCGAGCGGGCGAGCGGCGGGCGAGCGAGCGGGCTCGCGCGGGCCGAGGGCTGGCGGCGCGCATGACCGCGAAGCCGCAACTTTCTCTTGACCGTACGGCGGGTCGGCGCGGCGCGGCGCTGCGCAGAGAAAAACAGCACTCCCACACAGGCATTGTTGCGTCACGCGACCCGCGTTACGACAGCCGGCGCGGGCAGAGGCCCTCGCAGTCTGACTGGCTCCTCCGACGGATCAACGGAGGCGGATCTGATGGAGAGACCCAAGTATTGAACTCAAGACCCTCCTAAATAAATCAAAATTAAAAAAAAAAAAAAAGAAATATTTTACTCATTGGAAGCTTCTCTTATCTGATTTTATCATGGCTAACGGAAAATATAAGCGTGTTGCACAGGTTCATCTGTCCGATTTATAGATTTGCTCAGGGCTAGAAAAAAATTACACAAAAATTAACATGCTAAGAAATCCCAAGTTCGGGTTGAAAGGAATAAACAACAAAGATCCTCCAAAGTTGTATTCTTAAAAATATACAAAAAATACATTTTAATAGAACTATTATATTCCGGGTATATATGGAATTGTTCTTCGCAACCTTTTTCGTTACAATTCTTACTTTTTTTCTTGAATTCACTGAATTATCTATGAATGTAGTTAGCTGTTTAATTACTTAGGGGTGTATTTCAAATAAGCTTTTAACTAGTTGAATATTTTGTAGCCCAATTAAATGGAATTGAAACATATTCTGTAACCCCTACTGAGCACATTTTGATAAAATTTTAAAACTTCTTTCGTCTGTAAATAGCTAGTGAACATAATCTTCCCCAACTATAAATCCTTGTGTATGTCGTAACAAAATATCTTCCGAGGTGTAATCAGAAGTACCCAGAAATCGTGCAGAGAGCAAGTTATGAAATATAAGTGAAGCTCACTGCGAATGTCGGAACTCGGCATTTCCATAAGAACATGAGAGAAAATGTGTCAGTGCAACCTATGTGTTCGTTGCTCGATTATAGGGAATAAAATGTACAAACCATTGATTTCATGCCATTGAACATTTGTCTGGTTCCGGGATCCTATCGTTCATAGTTTCTTTCAATTCTTTTAACCTTTTGCATCGTGATGGGCGCTTGTCAGATTTCCTTTCACCTCCTTGGCGTTATGGAATATTTCGTTGTCAGTTTCAGAATTGTTCTACAAAGAAGAATTATTCAGTAAACTGATGAATAAGTCATAAAAATGATCATTTTTAATTACCGCATATATGATCAGTATTCCACAAAAAGGACTCTTTGAATAATCATGATCAGTCACCAATCTCTAACTTCGGAACGTATATCTATTTATTAATTTTCCAGAATATATAAAAAGGTTAAATTCCGAGCATTTTTAATATATTTCAAAGAAGATTAACGTGACAAAGTGTTGGTTATGTTTTTAATCAAATAAATCATTAGCTTACGTTGTGATTTTATGCATGGTATTTCGTCTCGCTAATTTAATTTATTATCTACTCTCCGTGCGCACACGGTATGCATAATTTAGAAATATCTGCCATGATACATCCTCTTCAGTGATTCATCCATGCAAATACCCAGCTGCCGAGTAGAAGACATTCAAGTACTCGGTCACGGGTCCGGGCGAAAGTGCGAGATGCCACAACCAATGCCACCAACCCACGCCCCAGCCTGCACCTTCGTCCGTCTCCGCCGTCGCTTATGCGTAATTCAACAGCGTTCCACTGTTGCACGGCGTAGATTTGCGTGGAGGCGGACGCTGGCAGTGGCGGCGGTGTGGGTGGAAGTGGAGGCCAAAGAGGAGAGAGTGACGGCGGTGGAAGGGGCGGTGATGCCGCAGGCGATACGAGGAAGAGAGGAGGATGAGAATGAGATGGAGGAGCGGGAGGAGAGCCAGGAGGAGGAGGAAGACGACGAGAAGGTGGAGGAGCAGAGGAGGTTGGAGGCGAGGAATGTGTGGGGGTTCATGTGTAGGCGGAGGCGAAGATGGGATTGGATGGGAAGGGGGCGGAGGCGGGGGCGGAGGCGCGGGCGGAGGCGCGGGCGGAGGCGGGGGCGGAGGCGGAGCCGAGTGCAGCAGTGGTGATGGCGGTGACGAAGTGGGAGGTGCAGCACCTACGTGCGAGAACGCAGGGCGGGGCTGCATCGTCACATTCTGTTTACTCAGCGGACGAAAGTCCATGACCCGTTTCGCCGCGGTCCTTGGGGTGCGCACCGTTTCTCAAGGGGTTTCTGGGGATTTCGCGAGGATGTGTTGGCAGGCACGGCGTCGCGCTTGGTCGCCCGATTCTAATTGGCGGAGACCCGTCGCCTGACGCACGTTGTCGGCGAGCCGGCGTCAGAATTTCATTTGAGGCAGGATAATGAATCTTCGTTATAAGTAAAATATAGGACGAGGAAACGTTTATGAAAAGAAAGTGGCAATTTACCGCGAAGTTCGTGGAGAAAAACTGTTGCAATAGAAAATGATGCAACAACTCGAATGTGGTACGCGCTGATCTATTGCAATACGAGCGCGTAAAGTGGCGTCAATGCTGTTTCTACTAACGGGATCAGACAAAAACTTAATGAGATGACTGAACGCTGTTTTCTCTATATCACAAAGAACTTACAAGCTACGAGCTGCCAGTGTCTCGGTCTGAGGGCTGTCAAAAACTTCCTGGATAATCACTTTCACACCATGAAGTCTAAAAAATGTAATCCAATTATTCTTTTAAGGTATTGAATATATGTTTTAAATAGAATACTTATGATATTTACCTCCGAAAAGTTGAGGATGTAATTTGTTACCTTAGTTTGGTACAAATTCAAAAGTACTTGGAATTCCTTGTGACTTGCAGCTAACAATAATCACATCTTCGAAGGTTTGTGGATTGTGGTGTTGACTCATCTTTTTCTAATTCAGACCCAGCTGTTCCGTAATGCTTCGGGTCAATCATCTAAGCACTTTTTCCAACACGATAATGAAAAACACACTCCTACTCGGTTACTGTACGGCTTATATGGTTTGATGGTTGTGTACCCAAAATTATAATTTCATCTCCAAAAAGGGCTTCTAAATACTTAACCAGCAATCTTCAAAAAACAAAAATGCCTTTCGTAAGCGATCATTCCTTTTACGAAGCGTATAATACATAGCAGACAGAACGACAGTCCTACTCATGCCTTCTGAAACTCAATCCTTTATACAATTGTTACGCGCAAACGTAAACCTTCTGACGGCCTTCTCATTATTCCGGATCACATATCTTTAGAAGAAAGGATAGATTGATTATGGTTTCAGTACCTGTGTGGCCTTAACTGGAATAGCATGTGGTTAAATGAATAGATGGTAATAACAAATACAGGATCAGAATGGGGAATTTTATCCAGGAGGAACGTTCAGAAAGGGGTATAATAATCGACACACTGACAATTGAATTGCGTGTCTTCACAAGCATCTTCATTAGCATAGCATTAATAAATCGAAAGTATGTTCTTAGAAAAATTCTATTTTTTTTATTTTTATTCCTTGATTTGAAATTTAAATCTTGAAAACCGTAAATGAGGTACCTATAAATAATATGTAAGTTGGTCCCCAGAGTGACAAATAAATACCCTTCCAGTAGTGGACATCAAAGCTTGAAGGGGAATCGATACCCTGAATCATCTCTCCTCAATATGCACCCTGATAGAAAGGGTGGTAGTGTAATTTTGAACATCGATGTTACCAAAAATCTGAG
Organism: Teleogryllus oceanicus; assembly: GCA_964035755.1. Classification (NCBI taxonomy): domain Eukaryota; kingdom Metazoa; phylum Arthropoda; class Insecta; order Orthoptera; family Gryllidae; genus Teleogryllus; species Teleogryllus oceanicus. The sequence goes on along the minus strand of CAXIVR010000011.1, from coordinate 20,744,030 downwards.
AAAAGTGTAGGAATTATGAGGTCATCAGGGTCATCTCGGACGAGAAATAGTTTCGAGGACAAATAGGATCGAACACAAAAACGGACAATAAAATCGGTTATTAGTTCGTATTTTAACTTTTCCAAAATTGTGATTATGAGAATTTTTTTTAGTTATTTACAAACAAAACATTTAGAGTTATTTACAAACAAAACATCGATGTTAAAAACATCGGATTCAATATATCAAAATGTAAACAACGATGTTTCTTTAAAAATCGATGTTACATTTCTACTGTACAACCGCTTTGGACAGGTTGGAAGTGTGAGAGAGATTGCCGCTAGGAGTTGCACTAGAAGGTCTTGGAAAGGGCATTTCCTTTTTACGTGAGCAGCGATGTAGGCGGCGGAGGGCTCGTAATCAAGTGACCGGAGCTTTCTCGCGGTCGACCCGCGCCGCCTGACCTGCACCGCCGCCTGACCTGCTGACTCGCTGACTCGGGGGCGTCGCCTCCGGCTTCCCTCCGCCTCCTTCTCTTCCTCCTCCTCCTCCTCCGCCTCCTCCACCGCCACCGTCACCGCCTCCTCCACCACCTCCGCCTCCGCCCCCGTTGCCTCCGCCCCTCCTCCTCCTCGTCCTCAGCTTCCTCCGCCGCCGTTGCATCCACCTCCTCCTCCTCCGCTGCCTCCTCCTCCGCCTCCTCCTCCGCCTCCTCCTCCACCTCCTTCTCCACATCATCCTCGGCCCCCATTGCCTCCGCCACTCGTCCTCCGCTTCCTCCGCCGCCATTGCATCCACCTCCTCCAGCCTCCGCCCCGCGTGGATCTCCTGCCCCCCCCCCCCCCCCCCCCCGCCATCTGGGGCGGCACGCCGCGTGTTCGGGGCCTTATCGCCTACGTGCTTACTGCTCACGGCAGAGCAGACGGGGGCGGTAATACCAGTGGTTGCGTCGAGATTGGAGATTGAGAGAGAGAGAAAAAATAACATATTTTAGTTAGGTTGAAAATGGGAGTGAGATGCACGCGGGAAAACGATGATTCTTTAGCGTCAATGTTCAGTAGCTTTAACGCAGTTATTAATATTCTGTAATGTTAGCGTACTTTAGTTCACAAATTACTTTTTATGAACTGTTAGTTTTGTAATGAAAATTATGATGAGTATAGTGGAAAGAGTTACAAATTTGGGGAAGTAATTGACATAATTTATTTCGGATATATTCAATATCACAACTGCAGTATAAATTAAATTTTGAGAGCAGTCTGTTCTGAATTTATTTAATAATTCACTGTGGAGTGAAACTATACTGAATTTTTTTCGTAGAAACAATAAAAAACTAGATTTCAGGGTAGTAATTTATTTCCAATATTAATTTTCAATGGAGAATGATTTCCCATGTTCTTTCCAGGAAACATTTTTGAAACTACACTAAAATTTTTATTTAAAAATATTGTTTCGTGCAAAGTCATTAAATGTCTTAATGCGTACGACCTTTAATATGAGCGCGAAAGGCGTGTCTGGCAAGGAGCGTCATGCCGATTCAGACCTATTATCTGGAGCGCGGCTTTTTCTCGTCGGGGAGGCGAGGGGGAGATCACGCCAAGCGGTGGCTGCGGTGAGGTTCGACGGTCGTGCGGTCCGAGGGCGTCGGGCTCGACTTCCGGCTCCGCCCGCCCGCTACACCATTCCCCCCTCCCTGCGTTTCCGCGGTCGCCTTCGCCTTCGCCTTCTGCGCTCCCGTGGCCCCTGCGACCTTTGTCGCGCCGCGCGCGGCCTCGGCGGTGTCGCCCGCCGCCACGCCCACCCTCCCCGGACCGCCCGACACCGCACGCCACGCCACGACGCGCTGCGCTGCACTATTTATTTTCATTAACTTTTATTATTTTATTTATTTTATTTATTTTTATTTATTTTTATTTATTTTTATTTATTTTTATTTATTTTTATTTATTTTTATTTATTTTTATTTATTTTTATTTATTTTTATTTATTTTTATTTATTTTTATTTATTTTTATTTATTTTTATTTATTTTTATTTATTTTTATTTATTTTTATTTATTTTTATTTATTTTTATTTATTTTTATTTATTTTTATTTATTTTCATTAATTTTTATTTATTTGTATTTATTTTACTTATTTTTATTTATTTTATTTATTTTTATTAATTTTTATTAATTTTAGTTATTTTTAGTTATTTTTAGTTATTTTTAGTTATTTTTAGTTATTTTTAGTTATTTTTATTTATTTTTATTTATTTGTACTTATTTTTATTTATTTTTATTCATTTTTTATTTGGCTGGTAATTTCGTTTTTTCTCAGCAACAGTTGACACTAGGTTGTCGCCTGTAGGAACTGCGGCATCTATAATCATAGCTGTTCTCGCTATTTTATCAAATAAAACCATGTCTGGCCTGTTTGCTTCAACGGTCTTGTCGGTTACAATTGTACGATCCCACATTATTCATGCTAGGAATTTTTAATATTATTATTTTTATTATTATTATTATTATTATTATTATTATTATTATTATTATTTATATTATTATTATTTTATGTTGGTTGACATACATTGTTTAGTTTACATATTAACTGTGGAAATGTTTGATGTACTTTGTATTTACTAAATATAGTGGGCGTTAAATAATTACTATGAGTTTCCTTCACCACAGATAATTACAATTTAACTTGCAGTGCTGGAAATTAACAATACAGCTGGTGCCAATTAGCAAAAACACAGAGTACTTATGAACATCAATTGAGATCCCAAAGTACAAAAATGTTGCAAGAGTAAATCTACCAACCTCTTTCACCAGTCGCAAGATAAAATCCTTATATCACTGAGACCAAAAAGAAAAAGGTCTACAATACGTTCCTCAGTGCATACGTACATTAACAATTAACCCAACTAACAACAATTTCCCTCTCCACCGAACATCTCATTTTTCGTCATAAAGCGCTCTCTGGCTGCGCACTTATTAAAACAGCACCAACGCGACCCCGGCGCCGCCGCGTTGCAGTAATGAGCGCCGTTAAGCGTGCCACGCTCCAGTCGCGGCGAAAGAAAATCTTTTTGTGGGCGTCGCGGGCGGCGCGGCGCCGACCTTGACTCCTTTGTCTCGCGCGCGTGCGCCGCCCCGCGCGCAAGTGCCGCCCGCGCCCGCTCGCGCCCCCCAGCGCCACCGTCGCGCCCGCCGTAAAAGCGCCGCGATTAAAATTCCAGCGCGCCGTGCCTTACGTAAAGGCCCAGCGCCGCGCGGGGCGCCCCGCCCACTGGCGGCGGGGCTGATTTTTTTTTACAGCTGAAGCTTGCGATTGATTGATTGATTTTTTCGTGTTTCCGGGCGCGTCAACTGCTTCGGTCATTAGTCCCGTTAGCGTAGTGCATGTTTTTCTCGGAGATGTTGATCTTCCCCGCCGCAAGGCGGATCCGGCGCCGGGAGAGGATAGCACAAGTCCCCGGAATAGTGGTAGTGTAGTGCATGTTAGTGTAAGTGTGTGTGAAGGGGAGAGGATAGGACAAGGAAGAGGAAGGATAGATCGCGTGCGGTCCGTGGCCCGTTTGGTAGGGTACTGCTCCGGCATTCGCCTGGTGTTGATCGGAGAAACCACGGAAAACTACCGTTGATTGATTGATTGGTGTTTCCGGGTGTGTTAACTGCTAAGGTCATTCATCTGCTATGTGTAGTGCATGATGTATCGTGGGAGGTGGTGCTGATCTTCCCACGCTGGATGGCGAGATCCGGCGCCGACCTCGCCTGGTGTTGATTGGAAAAATCACGGAAAACTACCTATAAGTGCAACCGGCCGCTAGAATTCAGACAATGGGTAAATACTGCTTCACATGTGGATGTGAGTGATTAATTAAGTAGAACATGATGGACTCATGCGAACATTTCTCTCTTTGTAAATCGTTGTTTTAAAATTTAAGACGGTTGCGTTCTATTACGTTGCTTCTGAACTGTGCTTTATATCATTACGCCGGGTGTTGTGCGTTTCTGATCACCCGATGAGGGGTGTCATTATGAGCTAGACCTAAAAAAATGTAATGGTCCTAATTAGTTTTGTTTTCCAGATTACGGTTTATAAAACTACTTTGGGGTGTTTGTTGATACGAAAATGTCGAAATGTAGATACGTAATCGTCTTAGTTCGTAATGTTTCTGAGTTATACACAATAATAATTTCGTGTGTTACTATTTCGTGTGTAACATAACACAAATTACACACTCGAAATTTGTATTAGTACTAATTATGTCGCGGATTGCTTATGCGCTCTCCAATTTATTCACAGCATCAACTACGAAAATCTACGAATTTCGTCTTCACACTGTTTGATACACTCTTCAAGATTATTTTCTATCCTGGTCGGGTATATTTACATGTTTTTTAAGCATTTGTGCAATTGAAATTTTACAAAACCGTCATATTCCCTTATCGTAATTTAGAAGGTACCCTTTAATAATTGTTATCCGAGCGAAAATAATTAAGTTATGCTGTGTATCTATTAAAGCGTAAATTCGGCTTCAGGTGGACGAAAGAATGTTTTTGTGTCAAGTGCTGAGGCTGTAGGACTAGACTTGCCGTAATGTTGTGTAAGTTTGGACGGATCAAATTAAAGACATACAGCAAGTTAGCGATTAATTTGACGAACAGCTAACTTAAACCAACTACGTTAACATGTTGAAGTTTTTGAATGAACACGATAGAGAGAACGAATTCTCCAGGCCTTCCATTTATCCACAGACTAGCGTTTTCAGAAATAAATTACGGAGTATAGACCGTATATTCCATGGGATATTTAAGAAAGTTTCAGACGTACGCGAGCAATTTGTCAAATAATTTGTCAATGATTACTCGCGCATGTTGATAAATGGGTGAAACATGAAACCTGAGCATGTCTCGCAACACTTCTGAACGCAACACAAAACAAAAGTTTGGCAGGTGAACGGAGTCAATGAAGTTAGCAGACGCGCACCTGCTGGGTGCCACTTGCACCAACCGTTTCTCCTTCGGCATTGACGAAAATTGGCACGTGGTCGTCGACAAGTGACGAAAAGACGTTACGAAAGATTGGAGCCACTCGCATCCGATTAGGGGGAGTTGCCGGGCTGGGCTCCTCAAGGCCTTATGCAAAAATGTTCGCTTCGACACTTCCGGCAGGGGGGCGTCGATGCTTTTATCAATCGGCGAGCGTTCATTCTGGTTTGGTGAGAGAGTGAGTGTGTCAGTTGCGTCAGACGTGATACAGCGACTTCGCGAGAGTGGGAATGTACGCACCTTCTTATTTCTCTTTCAGGAAATACGGTTGATCAAATTGAACTACAATAAATTACCTGAAACTTGAATACAGCTGCTCAATTCAATAATGCAGCAAAGTGGAAGTCAATCTTTGTAATCTTCCAATTTGCTACATCTACTGCTTCATCTCGAACAGTTATGAGTATTAAAAGGTGACTCAATAATTCGTTATGTAATGACTCGAAACTTGGGTTTCCTTCTGGAGAAAGGCTTTCGACAGCTGCAAGATCAATTAGTTGCGTGACTTTCGCAGATAACTTAGTATTAGTCCATTTACCATCTTCCCTTCAACAACCATTGATTAATGATGGATGCTAATTGCTCTTCAACTGTGCTGATGTTGATAAATGACATTTGTACTAATGTGATGTTTCTTGTTTTGCAGGTGAGTATTTATCGCACGAACCAGAACTGCGCGTACGCAGTAACGTTACGGGGTGGTAAGTTCGCAATCTATCTTATCACATTTTATGCTATCTCACTTCAACGATATGTAGAAATAAGAATTATCAAAGAAAGTTCAAAAAGAGATGAGCAGGAGGGTGTATGAGCCAAAACAAATTGACTTACTTTGTTTGAAAAAGTGAAGGTACAGATTTTTTCAATCAAAATTAGTTTCGGCAACAATGCACAGAGAAGTTAAACTCGGCCATTATGGAATTAAAATGCACCATTGTAAAAATTCTATTGAAAAATCCTTGCGCTATGGCTGCTGCGAGAGACCATAATAGTTGCAATGAATTAGGTAGGTCATCTGTTCACATGCTTATTGAAAGACTACTTCTTTACGCATCTTACTCTGTAATAAAGTCGCAGTTCATCCCATAAATGTGACGGTTGAGTCCAAACGGCTCTTAGACACGCCCTAAAATACAGAATCCTAGTGAAAAATCCCTCATTGAGCGGCCTATTCACGAGCAAGCATGTCTGCGAGCCTCATTCCCGCTGCTCATTGGGTTGTAAATCAGTCACCGCCGCTCCCTGCCCCATCGTTCATGGGGGACGATTTTAAAGCCCCAGACTAAACATCTACACGACTCGAACTGATTGTTGTAAAAATACCTTTGTATTACTCGGCCACTATTATCGGAAATTATGTATTGAGGTACTGTTAAAAATAATTTTCATAAACTACAAGTAATTCAGAACAAATTTCTTCATTAAAAGCTCCGTGGTTTATTCGGAATTAACAAATTCAAACGAAACTTTCCATTCAATCTTTTAAAAATTGGATTACAAAATTATCATAATGTTTTATTGCGTTCTACCATCCCGACCTTCTACTAGTATTTATAATTTTGGCAAATCAGCAAATCCCTTTTCTTTTCTAACAATCAAAACTCATTATTTCAAAGAACTTTTACATCCTCCTCAATTTGCAGTTTTTTTTTTTTTTCAATCAAATTAATTTACATACAAACTTTCGTTTATCGAAGATGTTAAATCATCTATATAAAATGTATAATGTTACTTCGAGATTCCTTTCTAAATAGCACTCTAGATGCTACGTGTAGAAAGTATCAATGTGAAAACTCTTGTAAGGCATTAACTGCCGATCAAAGCAAAAAAGTTACAACCCTTCATTGCATAGTGTAACTCAGCTGTAACATGATGTTTTTCAGGTCATAAACGCATTTTAACGATTTAATTATGAAAATTTTATATTAAATGCAATGTACATCATGCGTTTAACCCCCCCCCATGCATTGTTAGGTCGTACTCGCGATAAAACGAGATGTGATAGTAATTACCGGCAATCATCGAATCGGAACTTCTTGGTAACACGTTGTTTCCGTATACCAGAAACGAAACCGTTTTTAGGAAAATAATGAAACAAAACTACGAATGATACTTCTTGTATTGACATCCTTGATACTTATTTTTCAAATCGTTTGTCATAAAACAAGTAGTACATTTTTTTAAATCGTGAAATATAGCACATTTTGTTGGAGGAGTAACACGATTTAGTTTCGTGTGTTCTCAAGCAATATTTACCTCTGATTTCTTTTTTTATTTTTATCTTAGTTAAAATAAATAAATGTAATGAAAAATAATTATTGCAAGTAAAAATAAACAACAATCATGCCATAAAGGGAGAGAACTATATGTGCTGTGATGAATGGGACAGGCAGGTGACTTCCCAACGCGTAGATCACGAGCGCGCTGTACGCAGATTAGTGCAGTTGTTTGCGCAAACAAGCGGGCGGTAAGGGGGAGGCAGGCCCGGGCCTGCCTGGCGCGGACGGATCCAACGGGGGGAACGCGGCGGACCCAGGCAAGAAAGCAGCGCGCGCGGGAGCGGAAGTAGGGACGGGGGCGTATGCCGCACAGGGATGGGGCTGGATCAGGCACGGGGACGATGCCGAAGGCGGTGACAGGACGGGACAGCGGTGACGGCGTCGAAGTAGATTGATTGATTAGTGATTTTGGGCGCGTCAACTGCTAAGGTCGTTAGTCCCTTAAGTGTAGTATTTTCCCTTGGGAGGTGACGGTGATCTTCTGCTAGGATGGCATTATCCAGTGCCGACCTACCGTCGACTAGCGGGGTTTTCCCCAACCAGGTATCTCTCACCAACCGGTCTCCGGAATATATGGTAGTGTAGTACATGTTAGTGTAAGGGAGAGGCTAGGACAAGGAAGAGGAAGGAAAGAACGCACGCGGTCCGTGGCCCGTTTGATAGGGTAGTGCTACGGCATTCGCCTGGTGTTGATCGAGAAACCACGGAAAACTACCGATCAGAGCAGGGGCGCTAGAATTCTCCTCCAGACAGCGACTGAATTCGACCTAGCTGAAAAGCTAGTGTCGAAAATCCTGCCGCCGTCAGGACTCGTACCTTGGTACCTCCCGGTCAGAGACACTGCAGTGACATCAGTTATACTGCGTTTTTTAAAGATCTGCGTTTGAAGTAAATCAGCTATTACGGTGTCAACCAATCGGAAGACTGAACCCCACCATTTATGATGTCACTGTGGTGACGTGTAAGGCCCCCTTTGGACGGCACCGCAACAGCTGATCAAATGCCAAACGCAGCAAGGTAAAAACCGCAGTATAATGCTCCCGCCGGGGTGAGGCTGGGGCTGTGGGAGCGGGCAGGCAGGGCGGAGGGGGCGTGTCGCAGGAGAGCGTCTGGTTCCGGCAGGCGGAAGGCGAGCAGCGCGTAGGCTGTGGGCGGCGCGGGAGAGCGCTTTCTCAGCGACGTTGTGCTTACGGCGAGCTACACTCCGTGTTGATGTTGACGTTTGGCACTAGAAGCAAACCGCGTGAAAATGTCTATCTATTGTGGGATACCTGTCTTTGCCTCTGCGTCCGTGTGTTATAGAGAGATTACTCGAAGGGCCATATTCATAGTCGTCACTTGTAGGATAAAAAATACTTAAGCTAATAAAGTTACTTTTGATAAGGAAATGCTTATACACATTTGGTATTCATACACGATCCTTATAATAAGTACGATGCTAGCAGTGTCTCGTGTGGCAACAGTGTATTGGCTGCTTCACAGCCTCTTGAATCCTGCCAGAAGCGCTCCATCAAACTGGCCGTGAACTACCATATCGTGCGCCCGTAAAAAAGCTTAGTAAAACGATATTTTTTTTCTTGATCGTTGTGCATTTTCAACGGGTTTTGCATGTCACGTAAATATCGCTTGTTGCTACAAAGAAAGATGCCACTGTAAAAATCCTTATAATCTTTGAAATAGTCGTCCATTCCATTTCTTTCAAATTACGACAATTTTCAACGCATCAAGAGAGGCTTCACTTATAGATATAAGTGAAAGTTGGACCTTCCTTATAGTTATAAGGATTTTCTTATGTGGATGGATAAGGTGCTGCTATGAATTGGAAATCGTTATAAGGAACTCCTTTAGGTTTTCCTTATTGTAAGTCAGACTATGAATATGGCCCTAAGAAGAGACTGCTTTGACAGCTACGGCTTGTTTACTGCTGGCAACGTAAACTGTAGGTTACGCCCCTGTGTTCAATTCGTAAATGCGTTCCTGTGCAGATGGCTCATTTGCAAAAGGCTTCGACACAACGTCCTGCAAAGTCATGATCCCACATCACTAATTTGATTTCCGACTTATTATATTGGTTCTTTGTTATTTTCTCTATATTCAGGAGCATTGACAATTTTTCGTGTGGAACACACTTGATAGGTTTCAAAAATATATTTTTATTAATGAAGGGGGTACGCTTATCTTATCGCGCGATCTGTCCTTCCTCTTCCTTGTCCTATCCTCTCCCCTTACACACACACACTTACACTAACATGCACTACACTACCGCATTTTCAGGGAGACCGTTCGGGAGCGTAGAGGATCAAGAAACATGAACGAAAAACCTGACATATACCAGAAGCTGAAGTAGTGAAAACGCTCATTAACCCAAAAGCTGATGCCTACACTACTTTCAAGTTATTCAGAATAATACAGCTCAAATGCAATTAATACATTTGTAACATCATTGTTAAAATCAATATTACATTTCGTTTAGATGCTTGTGTCGGCATTGCCTCGATTACTAGTTGTAGATATAAGACGTGTCCACGTCAAAATCAAATGCAGCAACGACTGTGAAACGCGTTGCGTTACCGCCGCGAGTCAACACGTAGGCGGCGGCGGCGGTGGTGGAGGCGGTAGAGTGACGGCGGCCACGCGCTTCCGGCCGAGAAAGCTCGCTTCGCCCGCGCAGAGCAGAGCAGAGCAGGTTTCGTTTCGGCTGATTGTGGACCGGCACTCGAGCCGGTGGGCGGGGCGGAGGGGCGGGCGGGCGGTGGCGAGGGTTCGGTGAACGGAGAGAACGGCACATGTTAACGCACCGCGGCCGCGTTACGCAAGGGCGCCGTTTTGCTTCCTCGATGACGGTGAAGGGCGCTCGACGCGATTTGTCTGCCTGTCGCCCCGCACGGGTCTCCACTCGGGACAGGTGCTTTCAATCCCGGTAGTTTGCACGTACTTGCTCTCGTTTCGGGATTAAGAAGTGCCAGTGTGGGTTTTTGCGCGCGAATGGAAGTACATGGAACAAACGTTTACGGAAGTCATTAGGAGCCGCTTTTTGCCAGAGGCACTGACATTATGTTTTTAATAGCCGTATTTCTTGGAGTTTTCTAAAGAAGGTTTTATTTATTCCGATTACGATCATAAGGCTACCTTATAGAACGCAGAAAGTTACTTAGCTATTCTATGTCCTAACACGTGTTCTTCCAGAGGGAGAAAAGGGTAATGAAAATGCATAGGTGGAGGCATAAAAGGAGCAAGTGGATTTCTTGTGTCGTTTTAATGTCAATAAATATTTGAAAGTTTAACTTAACTGGCGAAGGCAATAAAGAGAAGTTAACTTAGAAATCGGGAGAATCTTCTAGGCGACATCTCTCCTTTACTGCTTGTGCGCTTTCCCGCTTTTGCCATCTTTTCCACTGCCCCTGTTCTCGTCCATGGCAAAACTGAAACTCGTCTTCACTTTAACTCCTGTTTTACTAACGTTAGAGAGTAGTGGCTGATACAGAGAGACGAGCTATTTTCTTCATATTCGGCGCTAGTAGCGAGCGATGATATCACTATCTCTCACAGACAGCAACATTTCCATCATCACCAAAATCATCATCAGTTCCGTAACTACGCTCTGCATTAGAGGCTCTTACATAAACACAAACATTACATCCACTGCCGCCTTTGCTGTCTCTATATTTTTAGTATCGCTACCACTGGTACTCTCGCTATCACTGCCACCCTCACTATCACTGCCACCCTCATTATCATTGCCACTATCAAAAATGGAGGTAGTGGTGTTGGTATCGGTGACAGCATTGGTGTTGGTAATGGTGATGGAAGTGCTAGTATTAACAACACTGGAGATGTAGTGTTGATAATACTGTTTGTGCAGTGGAGGCAGTGGTGTTGGTTGTGCATGGCGAAAACGGTGGTGGTATCGCAGTTGGTGAAATGGCCCAGGCGATGGCGGTGGGCGTGTCGGCGATGAAGGCCGTTTCCTCCGCGACGGACGCGTGGCACACTTGTACGGCCGAGCAGCCTCCCCCCGCCGCCGCGCCGCGCTGTCCGGCCGGCCGGTGTTTATGGAGCGGTGGCGAGAGAGCGGCCGCGGACAGACGGCGCCTCAGTAAATAAAGGCGGCGGCCGCTGCATTTCTATTGCGCGTGTTCACCGCGGAAAAGGCGCCGCGCCACGCAAAAGCGGCGTTCGACGACAGGGGATTGTGAAGTAGGGATGATTTTAGTCATGGTGGTAGTGGTTAGAGGTAATGGTAGAGGTAACGTAGGGGTGAAGGAGTGGAGTATAGGGGGCAGTGATAGGAGTGGCAGTGATAGCGAGTGTGGTAGTGATGGCGAGGGTGGTAGTGATATCGAGGGTGGCAGTGATAGCGAGGGTGGTAGTGATACCGATGCCATTATTACTTCCATTGGCAAACACATTACCAACACTACCATCACCAGTACCAACATCACTACCGCCACCATCACTAGAAGCAGCACCACTGTCAACATAAACACTTCTTTCGCCTGCCTACTGTCATCCCTATTGACACCCTTACAGCCTCCATTACCATCACCAATACCAATACTCTCACTAACATCTACATTATCAGCACAATCAACACAATCATCATTCCTCTCCCCTTAACTCATTAATCGTAATCGTCAAGTTCTTGCGGAATGGGGGAGCTTCAGTACTTCTCAGCGATCTTTACATTAAGTACCGTAGTTAGATTATGAGCGAATTTAGTCATAGTAAGTGTAAATGTGGCGAAGTTATAAGAACATTCTACTTATGACAGATACTAAGACTAAATATTTAACAATTAGGATTAAGTATTGAGGCTGTGGGAATTACATAAAATCTCAAGTAACTTTTACAGGAGAGGCAATTCAAATTTTAAATAATTCTATTAATCAGAGGACTAATAAGAAATAAATTTATTGCATTAAAGGATACTACATGCATTACTGTATTGTATTATACTACTTCGTTTTCCAGCCTTTAATTGAAACAAAAAATTATAAACATTTCAATTTGCTTGTTAAGTGGCTTACCATTTTCTAATTACAAACCCTATAATTGTTGGCTCAGGCGTCTTCAGGGCCATAAATTCACGCTAGTTAGCCCTTGGCGTTTAGTTTGACGTATTACTTCAATATATAATGTAGCTTCCAGTCATATGAATAAAATGTGTTTTGTAAAAAACATGTAATTACCCACATGGTAACAGAATGTTTATATATTACATATTTCCACATAAATACAGTTACATGTAGAAATTATTGTTACCATTACACATATACTCGTATATGTCAGCGCATAGTACTTACGTCAAAACGTTTTATGTCCTCCCATCTCATGCTGTAACTCATTTTGATGGCCCTTGTCGGAAAAGATCTCAGTCGGTTCCTTTCGTCATAATCTCCTGAGAGTTTCCTCTTCCGTGTTATTTTTATGCCACCCATTAAAGATGTTTTGTATGTCGCTTACAGGGTCGTTGGAACTTGCCAAGGAAAGTTAAGGGGGCAAATAAGAAAGGATCTGGAGGATAGTCAATAATTCTTTCGGAAATGAATAGGCAATGACTAAAGGAAACAGAGGAAAAACACGTATTTGTTGTTGACCCACAAACTGAGTTCCACTTTCTCGAATAAAACATGATTTCTAATCGAACATGTGTTTCAGTGAAACAGTAATAGGGCTAAGTGTAAGAGTGTTAGTTGTGTCAATAATGCCAAATTTGAACTTTAACAAAATATTGGAAAGTGTAGATCTGAAAGATTCAAACTGAACTAAATGTGTTATTTTTATAAGGTAAAGCATTATTGCATTTGTAATCCATTGAATGTCTGTTGTCTCTGATAATAATTTTAACTCTGATAAATGGGATTTACCATGGTTTTGACTCATTTCCCTAACAAGTTCGTTTTCAATTCTAGCTCCTAACGTGTAATCATGAACTCCATTTTAGGAAAGATTCGAAAGAATAGCCAATATAACCAGATCATAGTTAGGAAGAGACATTTCAGCAAATTTGTGAAGTGCAACAACTGAGCATGTAAACGATATTTAAACATCGAATGACTCATTAGGTTTAGCAGCATTTCACAAAAAGTTTTTTATTACTTTTTTTTACAGAGCATACATAGTTCAGTACATCATACACTTTACATATGTACTGATGGCTTACAATCTAATTTACCTAAAATTAAACTACACACTAATTTGGGTGAGAAAATCTTCTCCAGACACCTCTAAAAACAATCTATTTCGTGCAATTTGACTAGGAATGCCTGGTATGGATATGTATTTTTTATTCTGGTTCTATGAGGAGTTTTCAAGAGTCTGAAGTTGTCTAGGTGTGGAATTTGAGGTATGGAGCGATAGAACTGGGTTTAGAGATGGTGTTATATAGAGTCAATTTGGAATTCTTTGTGGAACTGTGAATTTGTGACAAACCAAGGAGCATTTGTGATAGTTCTAAGAAAATTGTTTTGAACTATTTGGAGCTTATTTAGGTTTGTTTTTATAGCGGAGATCCAAACTAGACAGGCGTAATGGAGGAGTGGTCTTATTGTAGTTTTGTAGATGGTTATGGCGGTTGGGAGTGGGAGATGTGAAGATCGATTAATGATGGGTTTTAGTTGGCGTATCTTATTTTTTGCTGGCTGTATTTTACTATTGATGTGTTGGTTACAGTTCAGTTTAGTATCCATGTTTAGACCAAGGTATTTCACTGTCCTATTTGGAGGGAGCCAGTTAATGGGTTGAATTCCCCAAAAAGTGAACACCAATGAAAACGAGAGCAGCGAAGGAGAGAGGCGGTGCTTCACCAGCTGGAGGGGCCCGGAGTGGTTTCGCACGTGAAGAAACCGCCACGGAAGTGACACAACGTGGATAGCGGCGCAGCGGCGGCGTCACGGGCGAGTGCACGCGCTCACTTACCTGGGATCCCCCCCCCGACACCTCCCGTTAGCCCAAATGCGCGCCCGGGCGATTTCCTGCCCAACAACTACCCACACTTCTAACAGCCCAATCTCCTACTCCTTTAACATCCCTACGACCAAACTTCGCAATGCTTCCATCTCCTTACACCGGGAGCGGTAGCTCAGTGCATCAACTGATGTCACTGCAGCGCCTCTCACCGGGAGGTCCTAGGTTCGAGTCCTGATGGCGGCAGGATTTTCGACACTAGCTTTTCAGCTAGGTCGAATTCAGTCGCTGTCTGGAGGAGAATTCTAGCGGCCGGCTGCTCTGATCGGTAGTTTTCCGTGGTTTCTCCATTCAACACCAGGCGAATGCCGGAGCAGTACCCTAACAAACGGGCCATGGACCTTGCGCGATCTGTCCTTCCTAACTAACACTAACATGTACTACACTACCACATATTCCAGAGACCGGTCGGGAGCATAGAGCTTGTCCTGGCTGGGGCGGTGCCCCGCTGGTGGGAGAGTCCTGGTTAGGGGGAAACCCCACTAGCCGACGGTAGGTCGGCGCCGGATCTCGCCATCCAGCGGGGAAAGATCACCGCGCGTATCCCGAGAAAAAAACATGCACTACACAAACGGGACTAACTAATGACCAAAGCAATTGCCGTGCCCGGAAACACGAAAAAATCAAATCAAATCAATCCATCTCCTTACAGCCTTATTGGGCATTTCTTTTCCCTTCTCTAACTCCCCTTTCGTAATTCACGTTTCCTTTTTTAATTTTGTCAACCTCCCTCAGCCCAATTGACATTTCTTTTCTCATTCTCTTAACCTCCCCTTGAGCTCAACTTCACGTTCCCCCAACCGTCCATATCGCCCATCTTCCCCCATTTTCTCAACCCAACCCTTTGACCCATCCACCCTTTTCGTTCAATCTTCCGATCACGGAACCTCATGACAGTTTAACTTTGCATTCACGTACTTCCCAACCGAACAATCTCCCCATTGTCATTATTTCACGTACGTCTATTTAGTCGATTGTTCAATCAGCTAAAATTTTCGATGAACAATCTATGTCTTGTACCGTGTCCAACAGCCCATCCACCTTTTGGACCGACTCGACCCACCTTTCACCTACTCAGTATTCTCCCAAGTGTTTCCCTGTCTGACCAATTGCTTTTGTGCCTGCCCATCTGTAATGGGACAAATCCCGTACTTGTCGGGAAAATCATCGGCCTAACCTCTCCTCCGACTTCATGCTTGTCAGCCCAGGGCACTGTGGCCGAGGAACGTGTGTTAGGTCTGAAGCAACACATGTAACCCTGTGCAAGGAAACACGACTACCCTCCGGGAAGCGAAATTGCTCGGTTCCTTTCGTGATGTAATTTGGTGGGAAGACGGTATTTGTTTCTGGCTGTGAGATGGTCGTCCAAACTTTGAAACCTTCAACAGCATCCTGTAGTTACTACTGAGTATTGTCGTCAGCACGGCCGTTTCAATCGTACAGAAAAGTGTAAAAGTGTAAATCCGAATTCTGTAAAACATGTCTACTTTTCTCATTCAAATGTAATTATCAGTTTTTGTAAAATATTTTCAACTTCAATGCTTTTAATTTTTTAATATTTAACAAGGTTTGGGTCTACTTGTGCCTTTCAGCAGTATTTTTAACTTGAGAGAATTAGAATCGCGTCAATCAGGGTTGTGAACGATATGCAAAATATCAGTGTAATTACGTTCTTGCATTTTCAAAGTGGCAAAGGATGGACATGAAATTGACCAAATATTTAAATATAATGAATTTCATAAAGTAAGCTTACTAACTTAAAACCTAAAATTTCGTTTAGTAATACTTCTTTAAATGAGCCTTGTACAATAAGTTAAATATTACGTTTCAACGCAATATAGAGAGGGTACCAAAAGATAAGAAATACATATTTATAGCGATGATGCTTGAAGAGAATCATTAATGCAAACAAAAGATTGTTGCTTAGAAAGTTCTTACCTCAAATTTAAAAATATTAACTCCATTGAAACTAAAGATAGTTCATATAAATTATGAAATGCTTTAAATTTTAACTATTCCACATTGTGCGCGTTTAAAATATCTATCCGGAGGAAAAATAAATCAAAATTTCGTAGATATCTCAAAATTTGCAAAACCGAAATCAAGTAAATGAAATTGGGGAGTTGAAATAAAGCTAATATGTTAATTTATGAAACCATGTTTAAGGGCAGACCTCTTTCCTTAAATAGTAGAATCCTCATCTCTCTCATACCTCATCAGAAGGAGACTGGAAAAATGTATGCACCGCAGCCCTCCCATTAGCATACAAGCATATAACGAGTGCAATTGCGTTAATTACACTAATACACACAGTGGCTTTGAACAGCCACCTGTTGAGGAAAGAAAATCAACTGATTGTTGGTCTCGTTAGCGTGTGATATTTGCTCTTCGTCATTGCCGTAAATGGGTTAGTCAGTCGAGAGAGAAACTTTCCCTCGGGGCTGCTGTGCGTCCCTTTCTGTGGAGAGCGAGATTTCTACTGTAACGTGGACACGCGCGTTGGGACTGTCCGACATGTCCCTCACACGCCCCCCTCCCCACCCCCCTTACCGCTTCCCCCACCCCCGGCACCGCGGCGCCTCTATTTGTTTGCACATCATCGCGGGCGGTTGAAGCTGCACCGGTAGATGGCAATTTTGTTTGTTCAAGATGTGAGAGCCAACTCGTTCCACAGTGTCAGAACAGAGTAATTTTCTTTTATAATTATTTTTTCAAAGGGTAGCTTATGGTCTATCCCGTATTGTCAGAAGACGATGTGAAATCTGTTGACTCTCGTATTCATGACTGGATCGGGGATCGCGAGTGCTTGATGGTAGTTTCATGTTTGGGAATTTGCGCCATGGCTTGTTTTTAATGTGATGTTAAATTTATGAAAAACTGTATTTGAATGTTCTCCTAGTTATAACTTATTTTGTTTTGAATTTGAAATTTATCAAAACCGTCCTCTGGTTATCACGTCTTCGTTCTGTTTTTTCCTCCCGTATTTTTTCTCTCTCATTATGCCTCTTCTTTTTTAATTACTTTCTTTCTCATCTTCCTTCTCCAACTTCTCCACCGTCTCCATCATATTCGTGAATTTCTTATTTTTCATAAACATCTAGTGAACATTTAAAAATAATTTTATTTAAATTCCTATGGTTTCTGCAATGTTTTGTTCTGCGTAATAGTGTCCTAACTTCTCATTCGTGTATGGTTTAGTGAATTAAAAATTTATAGATTCGAGTGCATGTAACTAAAATATCTTTATCACTATCTCCCTCTCTCTCCTCCTTATCTTCCTCCTTCTTCTGTTCTCTTTTTCTCTCTTGAAATCATGACAATAAGGTTTATCTTTTTGTTCAAAAGCCTTCAACTAAGTTAAACATTCATAAACTGTAGCTGAAAGGTCATACTTGCCATTCTATGGTACTTTCTATATTCCTAAAGTACTTCTTCCCCCGCTTACCCAGGTAAACCTCAGTTGTGTGCTGTGTATTGCGTGTTTGAGGCTGTTGATTCACCGAAGTCGTCACGATTTATTAACTTGATCAATATTTTAGTTCGCTGCTGAATATGGAACGCTCGTCGTCTACCAAGAGTCTCATTCATTCAGTCCTTTTTTGACTCCGCTTATACTCCTTTCATAGAAATGCCCTTTATAATCTTGTAAAACATAATAAGGTGAGGCAGTTCAGCTGGTGAGAAAACACCAGGATATTCCTTGTAATATTGACAATTAATAATTCCTTTACTGTTTTGGCCACAGAAGCACATAATCCCCTAGAAAGTTTTTTGTTGTTGTTGTAATTGTTCAATTTCGACGCAGCCGGTATTCCATCGTAACTTTCTGCGCAGTTCTAAAACCTCCAACGCTGTTGCAGACTCGAGAGATCATAGCGACATTTGCGAATTAGGACTGTGCTACTATGTAATTCTGATAGCCTAAAATAGGGCGCTATCACACAACCGCGTGCGATACACATTTACGTAATTTGCATCCTAAGCCCGTCAATTCACACATTTGCGTTTTTAGTTCGTTTGTATCCAAAAAAAGTTCGATATTTTTCTTCGGCAATGCCCAGAAATATCCCCCTTTGACTCACTGTTAGCACAACCTTCTCTGCGTTATGGAAGGTAAATAGTCAAGAAACTGCAGTGTAGAAATGAATAATTTCTTAGGAAATATTTGTTCATATAGTTGAGGAGAATGCAAATGTGTATTTGTTATCACCTGATACGACACACTTGCATATATTAAATTGATTTAAAAGCGTCTAATTGCAAATCTTCCCAACTTTATTACATTTTCAATAAACATGGGTTCAACTGCTGATAAATAATCTTCATACAGTACATGAAGCAGGGATCGTGTTCAGAACATCATTCAGTTCATTTCAATTCGAAAGTGCGACTATTAAAACCCATGAACATGAGACAAGTGCTGTGTGTCTAAAGTTCATGTAGCATTATGCCTTAAGTACTAATTAATTAAATAACTAATGTTTCCTTCAACTATTTTGTAATTTGTTTCGAAGTCTCGCATTCTGGAGTGTGGTTTCATTGGTCAGTTAATTAATGCCTTATTTTACGTGGCGGGACTCGGGCCATCAGACCTGCTCTTCCATCTGATCACACGAATTTCTTTATGCTCCTTTCTCAACGAAATAAGGTTTCACTCGGGCGACGAAACAGGCGATTTGAATTTAGTTAAGAATACCAGATCTCTTTATCGCAGTCTGAGCCAACGGAAGCGTCTCTACCAAGAAATAAATCTACTTTTAAATTATTCAAGCAGCCTTTTTCGAAATGCTCTCTATTATTGACTCTATTTAGTTACATACAGTTTCTAGAGCACGTTATTTGCATATCATTTTAAATTAATATCAAAACCAATAATCCTTTCAAAAACGAGCACTAACGTTTACGTAGTGCTCAATAGACTTAGGTCAAGTAGTACATTTACTACATCACAGAAGGCCATCCGCGCTTGTTTATCTCCATATTTCGAAAGAAGAAACTGCTCCAGATCTCCCAGGCACCCTTAGTCGGTTAGTGGGCGGAGTGTTTTTATACCAACACTGTAGCTCTACTGAGGTCGACACGATTTATTAACAAGAGCAGTATTAAGTTGTAACAAGGGCACCCATTACCCCGCCGCTCGACACCAGAGTAATCCACTGTTGACTCAGTCATTTGGAACACGCGCGCCGCTCCGGCTCTTCAGCACGCGGCCATGAATCACAAGAACGGGTCCGGGCGTGACTGCCGAGTTGCAGAATGAAACTGAAATCTCTTCAATGACTTCACTCTCGCCGATTCAAGAGCGCGTGGCAATGCCTACTTTATGCTCCGAGCTTTTTGCGGCTCCCGAGAGACCTTCTCTTCCGTCTTTGTGAGCGGCGCCGAGTCAAGGGGTCATAAAGTAGGACGTTGCGCGACTCAAATACAGTGGAAAAGTTTCTTGGATGTGAAATTAAATACAATAATCCAACCCTGAAGTGGGCTTAGTCTTGTTGCACGGAATGGTTAAAAGCGTGTGCGGGAACAGAAAAAAAAATGAATGACATGACTGTGAAATATGACCTATTTGCAGGATCATTGGAAAGCAAGCGCAGAAGCCACTGTCTAAAGACCTTGAACCCGAGGATACGCAATCCTGTGAAAGCAATTTATTATTACGCGCGTCTGTACTGTGATGTTTTTTTCTCAGTTGCGACACTTCTAAAAGCATTCGCTGGTTGCAACATTGAACAAAGAATAAAAACAAATGTTTTCTGGGATTCAACTAAATAAACAAATAAATGATAAATATGGTTACATATTCAATTACACTTTAAGATAACTCCAACTTGAACTAATAAACACGACGCTCAGTGCTATTAATTGAATAAGAACATATTGTGTCATTTATTTATCTTTGTATGTAGTGTAACTTAAAGTTTGCTCTTGAAAATAGATTTCATTGCATCGGAGCGAATACTTTTGTTAACAATCCTTGTAAAACACGCAATGAATACATAAATAAAATAAATAAATAAGTTGATTGGCGAATTAAGATCAATTTATTCTTTTTTACTAAACATATCGCCTCAGATACACCTTCCTATTTCAGAAGCGCATGCACACTGTGTGTGTGGCCTACTGATCTATCTTCGTAAGTAGTGTAACTAAAAGTAAGTTCATTGGTGACTTAAGTCAATTCTTCCTTTTTTACGTAAAAATCTCCTGGGATACACCTCCCTATTTCAAAGCGCATGCGCACTCTGTGTGTGCTACTCGTAAGTAGTGTAACTAAAAGTAAGTTCATTGGTGACTTAAGTCAATTCTTCCTTTTTACGTAAAATATCTCCTGGGATACACCTCCCTATTTCACAAGCGTAGGCTGGAGAGCGTCCTCAACCTGCGAGAGGCCTCTGAATACAAACGGCCTCTTAATCGGGCAACGAGAGCGCTCCCGAGGCTCCTCTACTGCTCAAGCCGCCGTCCCCGCGTCAGGCCGCACCTTCTGTGCCTTCGCATAGACGAAACCCCATCCTCATCATGATGCTTAATGCTTTTTCCCCTCACGAAAACTACCTGTTACGCGTTTTAATTTTCATACTTTTAAGTAAATACTTTTATGTTTGTTTAAATACACATCCATACTATGTCACTTTTCAAAGATTTCATATTCCTATTCTTTGACATTTGGAGTGGTTGGTGAACTAGCGAGGTCTTGCAATCGGTTGGAGGTCTCCACTTGTTGCAGCACCAACCGAATCCCTGATTTGGTGATTTTGGGGAGGTTAATTTTGCCTGGAAAATGTACATTCAAATCAAGGAGTCCGTGCCGAATTCGCGACACATCGTGGCGTGAATTCTTCGCGTCTCAAAAATTCACCGACCTCGATTGGGTTTGAATCCGCACACCAGAGCTCATGAAGCCACCGTGCTAACCACTGAGCTCTAGGTATTGATACCAGATCGAATATGGTAGCGACGTGCTAGGACCGGATTAAAGGGCAATAAGCATGGCGAAAATGTGTGATCCCCTAAATATTGATATATTGCTATTTAAATATATAAATTAATATAAATATAAAATATAACTTCTTCAATTTAAAAAAAATATTTTTAAAAAAGAAAATTCATTTTAGTTTACAAAATTATGATGGCTCTAGTCTGGCGGAAGCCCTATACACGTGCCTTATCTGCTTAGTTATTCATCGACTCCTGCCTTGAACGCAAAAAGCTCTGGCCCACATTCCAAGGGTGAGGAGTCTTTTCATTCCGAAGGAGAAGCTACTGCGGTTTGGAGGGGGGGGCTTCGCCGTGGTCCTCGTGCATAAAACATGTCGGCGGCACCGCCCTCCCGCCCACGCCCCACGACACGTGCCGCCGCCGCTCTGATAGCATCGGCCGCGCGCCGCCGCCGCCGCCTCCGACGCCCCTGCCCCCGCCCCCCTCTGCTTTCGCCGCCGCACTACACAGAGGCAGCCCAGGCAAGAGTTATACACATGTCGCGTGGAAGTGAATAAATTTTCCCCCGGGTCACAGATTGGAATTTGCGCTTTAAAATTATGCTATCAGTAATGGCTTTTGGAGACGTCGTAGATATGCGAGGCTGAATTATATTACCGAAGTGATACATCAAAAAGAGAGAGCGGTCAGGCCGATTACAGCGAGAAATACGGCGAACCGTAAGTGGCTGCTAATAGAATGAATAGCCAATTTGCCATTATTGGCCATTTATTACGATACAAGAATAAGATTTTATAGTGGTAAGAATACAAGGGATCCTTCAGACGAGTATATCTGCAGCTTATATCTCTGTGGTTGACAATAAATCTGCATCTTTCGAATCTCCTTCGAAACAAATTTTAATGTCACATTGACTTACTACAGAATAGGTAACTTTTTAAAGAACTCATGATTAGATGTCTAACATTTAAAATTATTTACGTGGCAATAACTCCTAAATATAGAATTTTGATTTATTATGGGTGATTCATGTCTAATGTTATTAGGAGAGTAATACGAGAACGTTCGAACGAGTGAAAAAGCAATAAAAACAATAGCGACAAAATTAGAATTTAAATGCGAGTGCTAGCGCGGCGGAGTGATTTTTCCTAAATGAATTGCGACGTGGGCACTTCCTGCCTCGCCGGAAACCGCCCCGCCCCGCCCCTCCCCGCGAGCGCTGCGAAAGTGTGTAGAGACGGAAAGCGGCGCTTTCTTCTAGTTGGGCTGCGCGGCCGTCGCGTGCGAACCTATTTATTTATAGTGGCTAGAGGCGGGCGGAGCGGGATTGTTGGCGTGTCATTACCGGCCGTACGCACGACGCGACGTGCCGCGACGCGACGCGCCGCGCGGCGCCGAGGCGGCTGAGCGCTGAGAACGAGCGGGAGGTTTTCCTCCTTTGGCGCAGGGGAGGGGGTGCGCGCGGGCGGCGGAGAAGAGTTGTCGGATGACGGCGGCAAACGAGGCCGCGTGCGAAGTTTGTTTTCTAGAGCTTTGGTGCGATGCAGCTCTTCTTCTTTTACCTATTCTCGGCCTTCTTCTCCTCACCCTTTCTTCTTCTCTTTCTCAACCTTTCTTCTTCTCTTTCTCAACCTTTCTTCTTCTTTCTCAACCTTCTTCTTCTCTTCTCACCCTTTCTTCTTCCCTTCTTCTTCTTCCTACCTCCTTTCTCTTTCTCAACAACCTTCTTCTTCTTCTCTTTCTCAACCTTTCTTCTTCTCTTTCTCAACCTTTCTTCTTCTCTTTCTCAACCTTTCTTCTTCTCTTTCTCAACCTTTCTTCTTCTCTTTCTCAACCTTCTTCTTCTCTTTCTCAACCTTTCTTCTTCTTCTTCTTCTTCTTCTTCTTCTTCTTCTTCACCTTCTTCTTCACCTTCTTCTTGCTTTCAACCTCCTCCGCCTTCTTCTTAACCTTCTTCTTATTCTTATTCTCAACCTTCTTTGTCTTCTTCTTCTTCTTCTTCTTATTATTATTATTTTATTATTATTATTATTTTGCTCGCGAATAGGCCATCTTGGACCACGCAGGACATGCACTTGCACGGGCGCAGTATTATCACGTTGCAAGTCTTGCTTGTAACTAATCAGGGGGAGTCAGCATTAGGCTGAATCCGATTTTTATACCCCAGGGTTGTTAGTCCTGGGGGGGGTGGAAGATGGAATGATGATGATAATGAAGGATGAATGGACGGCACGCTCATACAGACATACACAAACACGCCCATGTCCGAGGCGGGACTCCAACCCGCGATCCTTCCGTCCGAGATCGCCAGGGCACTACTGCCTTAGCGATCTCGGCTATCCGGACCGGATTTTTCTATTATTGTTATTATTATTATTATTATTATTATTATTATTATTATTATTATTATTATTATTATTTTACTCTGCAAATATTGTAAAATAATAATATATTGACAAAACAACCAATTCATAAGAGGTAAAGGCAATTGAGTTGGCAAAGGTAATTTGAGTCTCCTTAAAATATAATAAATCCTGGGCACTAACCAAGAGTTCTAGAGAGCAGGAAGTAAAAGTTGTGCTCAAACACCTCTTGAATTGTCACATGGATGTTATGTTCATAAGAAAATTGCAACGAAAGTTCGAGGTAACCCAAAAGAAATGATAAGGCTGGCTTTAATGATCTGGGCCGATAACACACATATGCAGCCGTAATATTTTTTAGCTCAACAAATACTTTATTCCTGACTATGTGGAGATAATTTACGAGAATGATAATGTATAGTATGTTTTGATACTTTTAGAAAGAACAATTAAATGCGTTTAGTATGATAAACCGAATTCCTTCGAAGAAATGATAAAACCACCAATAAAAAACTGAGTATTAATTCATTATAACTTTTTCTCTACATTCTTCCAGAACATGAAAGTAAGTAGAAAATACAAAAGCAATAAAGAATTACCGTTTCCCTGCTACGTAGTCAATATATTTGAGTGAATATATGCTTACATGTGAGTTATGTTTTCATTTACCATGACGCCTTTTCCAGAAAAGCCGTAAAGATGTTTATTGTTGCCAGCTTTCTCTGCCATGGACGCATGTTTGTAACGTTCAGCTTGGACCTCGAACCTTGAAACGGTAGGGTCGAAGTACTCGGTACTTGACCGCCGCATTGGGAACTTAAACTTGTCCCATAACTTACGTACTAACCTCCGATGCCCCTCGCGGAGGATCACTGAACCATTGCGTGAGATACGCTGCAAATGCAATTTTACCAGATTTCTTACTTGAACAAAGCCAGATTGTATATCTCGCATGTGACGTGGGGCAAATAAGTATAGAAACTCCGAGGAACGTTCATATTATTCTTGTTATGCAAATACTTTTATATCTACGAAGCCAAGCAAGAAATTATGTTCGAGCAAGGGTGCGCCTCTGGGCGGTCACATACCAAGAAATATTCTCCATTACACGTCCAACGCACTGAACGCGCATGTTTCTTAGGCATTAACAAGCTTTTCTACTCATTTTATGAGAAGAAAAAAATATTACGCCGTTTACCCCACTGTGGGAGTCCTCGGCGCGACTTTTCTTCGTAGACAAGCCGTATAATAATACTATCTTCGGACTAGCATCGACGAAATTCCTTCTAAGGAGACTTCGTAAGAGACATTGGCCTCCATATTTCGCTTTCAACTCTCTTGTGGGAACGCTGGTCTTGTCGCCGCCGCCGCCACCGCCACCGCCACCGCCACCGCCACCGCCACCGCCACCGCCACCGCCACCGCCACCGCCACCGCCGCCCGCCGCCCCCGCCACACCCCCACCCCCGCCGCCCCACGCCGCTTCTCACGCACGGCAACACGCACGCGTAGCGCTCGACGGGGCACGCGGCTCAACGAGGTCGCGTTAAGCCATTCAAGTCGCGACGACGACGCACGGAGTTGCGTGGGGTCGGAGGTCACACTCGGGAAGAAATGCGTGGCGAAGTGACCAGAAACCCATGACCGCAGCAAACGGGTTTTTTTGGAAACGTGCTGAAATGGAGAAATCTGCCGAGGATCTTGCTCGAGAAGTGACCTTCGAATGTTGGACTTTAAGGAACGAAATAATGGTAGAAAAAATATCAGTAAACATCTTTATCGAGACATTGGGTTGAAATGTGAAGAGTGAACCGGTTGAGCGTGTTTCGACCTAGTGGCTTACTGACTCAATGTTTCCTAATACTGAATACACACTACATCTGGGAGTTTCTCTCTTTATTCGTTCTTCCGCTGGGAGACTTACGTGCGATAAAGCATCTCGATGTTTAAAAGAATGTTGTGTGAAAGAACGATAGCGTAAGAAAGAGAGCATGCGTGTTACTAGTTAATTTAACAATTAATTCTAACGACTATTCATTAATCTTAATTCTAAGGTTATGATCGCTATGTTTGTTTTGGACAGGCCGTGTCAGTGAATGAAATCGACGTTTACGCGTTATAATGAGTCAAGTTGGTGTTTGGGTAGTGTAAGGATTTTTGTAGTTTTCTTAATATTCTTATGCTACCAAATTCGTATTGTGGCACTCAATGGGCTCACCTCTTCCCAAATAGACCCCCATGCTTAAATATGGCTAATTTTCATTTTTTCTATTTTTATTAATGCATCAATAATTTTATCACTAATTAATCATTAATTTTATTATTTATAATAAATTATTATAATTTTTAATAATTTACTATTATTATTTTTAATAATTTATTTTAATTTTTAAAAAATAATTTATTATTTTTTAAATAATTTATTACTATTATTTAACACTTTGATACTATCTAGATAGCTAGATCGAATTCAATCACTGGAGGAGAATTGTAGCTGTCGGCTGCTCTGATCGGTAGTTTTCCGTGGTTTCTCCGATCAACACCAGGCGAATGCCGGAGCAGTACACTAACAAACGGACCGCGCACGATCTTTGCTTCCTCTTCCTTGTCCTATCCTTACGCTTACATGCACGACTCTACCACACATGACGGGAGACCGGTCGGGAGCTTAGAGCTTGTCCCGGCTAGGGCAATGGTCTGCTGGGACGGTAGCTCGGCGCCGCATCTCATCATGCAGCGGGGAAAATCACCGCCACCTCTGAGAAAAAGAACAGGCACTATACTTACGGGACCAATGAATTTAAAAGTTCACGCGCCCGGAATCACCAGTCAATCAGTCAATACAAAAACCTGTCCTGTGCGCGCGGTGGGGCCCGTTCGGGCGCACTGTGCGCCATCCGCGCTCTCGTTCATTCGGTTTCCGCGGTGGCGCAAGCGGCTCTGCGCGGCGCGTGCCCGCCTCGCGAAAAATGTGGCAACGCACGCCCACAGGAGGCCGGGCTTTCCAAACGGAGAACCGGGAGCGGTAGCTCAGTGCATCATCTGATGTCACTGCAGTGCCTCTGACCGGGAGGTCCTAAGTTCCCACTCCCCACGGCGACAGGATTTTCGACACTAGCTTTACAGCTAGGTCGAATTCAGTCGCTGCTTGGAGAGAACTCTAGGGGCCGGCTGCTCTGATCGGTAGTTTTCCGTGGTTTCTCCGATCAACACCAGGCGAATGACGGAGCAGTACCCTACGAAACGGTCCACGGACCGCGCGCGATCTGTCCTTCCTCTTCCCTGTCCTATCCTCTCCCCTTTACACACACACTTACACTAACATGCACTACACTACCACATATTCCGGGAGACCGGTCGGGAGCTTAGAGCTTGTCCCGGCTGGGGCGGTGTCTCGCTGGTGGGAGATCCTGGTTAGGGGGAAACCCCACTAGCCGACGGTAGGTCGGCGCCAGATCTCACCATCCAGCTGGGGAAGACCACCGCCATCTCCCGAGAAACAAACATGCGGGACTAATGACCAAAGCAGTTGACGCGACCTGAAACACGAAAAAACCAAACCAACCAAACGGAGACGTCATGGCGGAGAGCAGGGCCCATCAGAGTGCTGCATGGGGAACTAAGTTCCTCTCCGAGGCCGCAGCCTGGAGTTTAGACAGAAACGACTACGTTTATCAAACTGAGAAGGTTTGAAAATGGGGTGTCGTATGCACAATGTACACATTCTGTCGCTCAACAGAAGACATATTTTTGAATTAACGGAAATCAGCTTCAAATATGCAAATAGTTGGAAGTATTTAAATACTTGGAACTATGCACATACTTGGAGTGTGGTTGGGCAGAAAGTAATACTAATAAAATTTGTCCCGGTGATCTCAGTACTAAAGCAGAAATGTGATTGTTGAAACTTAGTGGGAGGTAGGCGAATACTAGACAAACCATAATAAAAACCACTTATTCGAAAGGCGTTGGCGATAAATCCAAAATAATAAAATAATAGATAGGCGTAAATGAGCCAAAGGCAGTGGAAGTGCGTTACGTGTGGAAACGGTGCCCATGCCTTTGTTCTCTACGTTACTCCAAGCTTCGTGGCAGTTTCTACCGTTAATTCACATAGTGCTTCTGCACCGTCGTAGCCTCCAACGAGTAAAGAGGAACTGACAATCTTCACGGAGAGAATTCATGGTGAGTCCTAGCCTACATGAAGTTACAAGGACCTAGTCAAATCTCGTTACCATTGGTTCTTCCTTCGTACCTTGGACACGTATTCAATATACACAAGTCTGTTTGTTTTGTCTTCGGTCATATCTGCAACTGGAGGTTGGTGATGGTGAAAATATGTTTTCGGCTTTCCTTGGTAAAGGAATGATGTTGATAAACGTGGTGAGTTGAGTCCAACTATTATTCAACAATCGAAATATCAAAACACCTACGCCGTACGCGGGATTCGATTATTGTGTTAGCACAGTGCTGACGTAACCTTCAGCAGATTGTAGGTTGGGGTCCATTTGAAATAATTAATTTGATTATATTATCTTGCTTTAAATGAAGGTTGCTGTAGTTATAGAACCCACATGAAAATTATTTTAATTTATTTTAAAGTTGGTAAAATCGAAATCATAAAGTTTTGCAATATTTCAATATGAGCTTATTTCATAATTGCATGTAATACCGTGCCATTCACATTTTTCCTTCCAACTTGACTTACAATATGGACACTAATTATTTCGTTAGCAGATTTTGTGGTTGAAATTTGTTACTAATTTGATAATTAAGAAAACCTCTGGCGACATCAGAGATTTTGCTGATTTTCAGACCTCACCGTGGAGCAACATTGGTATAATTAGTAGGGTTAAACTAATTTGAAGCGAGCGTTGTTATCTGAGTTTCCACGAAAAAAATCTGCGTCGGTAGAGTGGGAAAGCGCCAGCGGAGCATGCCCCTGCCCCCACCTCACCCCTCACGCATTCCGCGGCCGTATCCGCCTTCACCATCTCCACCCTCGCTTTCCCCTTGCCCCTTAACCCCCTCATCTCAGCTTCGTCTCTCTTTCCTCCAGAAACCCTCGCCCCGACTTCACCGCGCTCCGCCTCCATTGTCGCCCTCGCCCACATACTTGCATTCGCACCGGGAGCTGACATGTTTCAATGGTGCACATCGATGTATTCAAACACCCATATTTCGTTGTCGATGTCCCATTCCTAGTCCAATTTGCCTTCCTCTTGGTATGTCTACTTTTTTTATTCCCTTTGGGTGACCGCTCCCGTGCTGGCCGACCGCGACGCAACAGTGGGCGGGTCAAGTCGCCTGTCGACCAGGGTTGCGAAAGGCACCGCATGTCGCTGGCGAAGCCCTTGACGAGTAGGGCTCTCCGGCGCGGAGGCTTTAAGTCTTCGCCTTCACTCCCTCCACTCCGCGGGAGCGGCAACAGCTGCAGAGGCTCCGACAGCACCCCGCGATTCTCTTCAGCGGCACATTGATAGAAGTGTTGCTGTCAGACGCGAGTGAGCGGTAGCTAGGACAATGTGAAATTTGGAAACGGTTTACGACAGTCAGAATTTGCTGGTACACATTTCACGAAGCATTTCCTCATGGATTAATAAGAAAGTTAGATTAATCTCCGAAAATAATATGTCCTTTGTTTTTGGAAAGCTAAATATTTCAGAGATGAAATATTACCATTTGTATTAATATTTTATGTAATATACAATAATATTTGTAATTAATATATTTTTAATTTGTATGCAATCTTTGTAATGATACCGAATGACTAGTCTAATTAGTAATTATAAAAGTAGAATCTAATAGTGTAATATTTCATGGCATTCACTTGAGACGAAATCTGCCAAGCGTTAAAACTATGGAAAGTGCCTATATTTTACAGGAGAGTGAAATCTATGCTTTGAAGCAATCTAATGTTATAGAACATTGAATTTCTGCTTGGATAACCTATATAAATCAGAAAATACTTCCAAATACCACTCCCAAACATCTTGTATTACACGTGCATGTATCCGGATTAATATTAATGATATAAGCGGTGGGAAAAGCTTTTACTCCACACTGATACCTTCTTCAGAGAATGCACGGCACGTTAGTCTATCTGTCGAACGCGAATGCCGCAATAACGGGATCTCCTAAGAGTCTTTTTTAAAGTAATGTATTCACCCGCGCCCGAATGACCTCGGGGCGCCGTGCTCTACAATTGTTGCCTCACTCGTGCCCCCCCCCCCCGCGCAATCCACTTCCGCGATCGTGACGCGCACGAGGGAAGAAAGACGACGCGAGCGCCGGCTGAAGCATATCCGTAACCGCACGAACCCTCGCGACGGTTCGCAGGGTCCTCGGGTCGAGTGGGTGGGCCCTGTCGCAACGACCACGCCCCCAGTCCTCGTGTACGTTCTGAGGACTCCTTGAAGTGAGGACAAGAACTGGATTTGTAAACGCTGTCTTATGTCCTCAAAGTCTTGCTTTTTCTTTGGGCGTTTTCGCCTTTGACATTCCATGGGACCACACCCACTTTCGCTTTCTGTATCGGGCTGGAGAATGTAAGTACTTGGGAAGTACACACTGTCTTGCTGCAACCCAAAGAACCACACAGTTCAAATGGACGCGTTGGTTGCAAGTACCAAGAGTAAAGACACATGATAGTGTAATCAATAAATGATACGAATCTGATGGCGTTGATGTGATAATTTAAGGTTAACTGTTGTTCAACATTGCTTATATCTCCATTATATTGTCTCCCCTTCCACAAATAGATAACGCAGTTCTGTCTTCTATGCGTCAGAAATTGGCACGTTCGATGAACGAAATGTGATGAAATTCTATTTGTTCGTTAACAATGTCTCAGATGTAGTTTGTATTAAGAACTTATTGATGCTCGAACGTACACAACGATGGTGAAAAAGTTCTAATGCACAGATTTAATTAACAGACAATAGATTCTCCCGAAATGCAAATATTTTATTTCATTGACATCCGTGTTTGAAATCATCTGTTATCCGGCCAGAAGCTTTCATGTGTTTTTCAACCATTTTCGGTTAAGTTTTGGTAAGTTTATGTGAAGAAAAACGTTGAACAAAATTCCCTCTCTAAAGCACTTTCTGTATCCTCCCTCGTTCAGTAAATTTCTTTCATCCCTACTAGGAACAAACCCGCAATTCCAACAACGGATGCTAGGTTAGGTACGTTATTTCCCAAAGGTACGCGTATGATCGTCTATCGTCTTTGCGGCGCACGCCGGCCCCTCGCCCCTTCTGCCGCGCATACGAAACGGGGCGTCCCGCTGACGCTTTCTAAAGTAATAGATCCGCTACAGAGCCCTCGGCCGGGCCGGCTCTCTCTCTCGTGCAACCGCCCTAGCGTTTATCTCGCTGATTGAATGATTGATGAGTGATTCCGAGCGCGTCAACTGTTAAGGTCATTAGCCCCGTAAGTGTAGTGCATTTTTTATCGCGGGAGGTAGCGGTGATCTTTCTTCGCTGGATGCCGAGGTCTGGCATCGACCTACACGTCTGCTTGCTGGATTTGCACCTCCCCAGCCGGGACGAGTAAGCTCCATATGGGTCTTCCGAGTTATGGAAATGTAGTGCTTGTGAGGGTATATGTGTGTAGGGGTGCTGATATGGCAAGGAAGAGGAAGGAAACATCGCGCGTGGTCTGTGGTCCGTTTTTAGGTAAGCTCCGGTGTTCGCCTGCTGTTGATCGAGAAACTAGGAAAATACCGATCACCGATCAGAGCAGGCTGCCGCTGGAATTCTCCTCCAGACAGCGGCTGGACTCGGCCTAGCCATGTAGTGTCGAGATCCTGCCCGTTGGGAATCGAACCTAGGACCTCCCGGTCAGAGAGTGCAGTGACTTCACTTGATGAATTGAGTCTCTGCCGGTTCTTTTGCTGGAGCCCTCCACAGTCTTGCCGCTTGAGGAAGTCGCTTCCGGCGACCAGCGCTGAGAGAGTTGGCGCCAAATCCAACTGGAATTGATCTCGGTGGAGTGCCGCAAAATCATTGTTGCGCTTCCCGCTGATGCTACTCCACCATTGCCAAATGTTTACTCAAAGAGAGTGGTCTGTCGTGTCATATTGGAGCTCTCCATGATTTTGTTTTGGAAATAGTTAACGTCACGAGTGGTTCATATGCAGAATGTGTAGCTGTCGTAAGAAATAGAAAGTTACTCTAAATCTTCATTGATAAAGGAAATATTTCTACTGGCTCGTACACTGAGGATTTGGAGCGATCTGCTCTTATCTGAATACAAAAACTAGCCCTATACAATGAGAAATTTTAAGTGCAAAAGCTACGAGAAAAATTGTGTATTTCATTATTTTTGTTACTTCATTGTTTCAGCAGATGAACATTGTATATTACCATACGATATGAAGTTAATGTGCATTTTTTAAATTCTTTGTTACTTTTATAAAAACGGCAGATTATTTCCTTGTCAGAGAGTTTCAAGTCTCACTTGTTCAATTAGAATTAATCGCTGTTAATTCTGCTAGAAACGTATATTGAGGATATGTATTGTATTCCACGAAATCAATATACGGAGTAGTTAAAAAACAAATAAAACTACAACTGTCAAATATTTCCTTTCCAAACTTTTGAATTTACAGAACTGTATTATTGAACTGATTTTGTTATATTTACGTACACAAAAAATGAATTTTTTGTAAATGGAGTTTTTCTTGTTTTGTAGGTGAGTACGAGACGATGAAATCCAAATGTGAAGCTGTAATAGCGCGTGAGGGTGGTAAGTTTATAATTAACTGTAATGACACAATTATTTAGAAAAGTAACCACAATTATGATAACATAGAGATCAGAAGGTGTATCTTGAATTTCTTTTCTAAATGCGCACATGTGTAAATACTAGTATCTAATGGTAAAGAATCCTATAAAATAATACGTTAACTTAGTAAGATATTTTAAACATTACATAATCAAAAAAGTACAGAGTTTTATGAACGAACGATTGGCATTATAACCCGATCCCACATTAAATTGTCGATGGATATTCTGGATTCATTTTCATGGTAAGATGGAGCA
Source organism: Teleogryllus oceanicus (assembly GCA_964035755.1). Lineage (NCBI taxonomy): Eukaryota > Metazoa > Arthropoda > Insecta > Orthoptera > Gryllidae > Teleogryllus > Teleogryllus oceanicus. The sequence goes on along the minus strand of CAXIVR010000011.1, from coordinate 20,711,421 downwards.
AGAAAATTATCTCCTAGATCAGAATTATCATGGAAGTTGCAAAACTTGCACAAACGTCGAGCTAGAAATATTGGATCTGGTGGTAAAAATGGTACGTTGCGGCAACGACAGTGATCACGTTGCAATTAGATCTGTTTAGAAACATAACTCCTACTGGATATTCCTTTCTAAGATATAGACGAGAGAAATGAGCTGTTGCATAATCTCAGTGTTTTTTGTTTTACCGTTTACCTATGTCACTAAAGAAAATTGGTTCTCGTTTTTATCAGTAAATTGCTGTTTTCCGTGTCACCGCCGTCACACAACAGCGCACTTAAGCATTCTTTTTACGACGGTGCAACTGTGTATTTACTGGGCTATCGTTCGATTTATAGACGTCCATTATTTGCGTACAGGACCAGAAATAATGCATTCGGCCGCTTTCGCTCTGAATATTAGCAGTTTGTGTTGGCAGTTCCCAGTTTGTAAAAGACTGACTGTCCCTCCCGGGTCAGTTAAATATTATATATTTTCTCGGTCTTAAATTAGCTTTCACAGTTTCCTACAAATTAAAAACTGCGTAATATTCGTTACTAGTTTTTATGAATGTTTCATCATAATACGTAAGCATTTGTTGTGTTGAGACAGAACCTTCGTCTTACGTAATATTTAAAATTTCATTGTTAAAGCAAAACTTTTGTGAGATATAAAACTGGCACAAAGTCAAACGGGTTCATATGCGAGTAATGTGAAATTCATTAGTCCAAATATTGTATAAAGTGTTAATAAATATTTTTTTCCTTCACTACGAAATATTTGTATATCTTTTCATCGTTACCTCACAAATTGAAATTTCACCGTTACTTCACAAAAACCTTAAAATTCGGGAACTTTGGTGGCCCCGGTCCCCCTCACTATAATTGCCAGCTGGCGAGGGAGGAAGCGGTGCCGTAGACGTGAGAGGGGAAGAGGGGTGTTACGAAACGGGCGGGCAGCGCGAGAGACGAGTGAGGACCAAGAGGCGAGGGAGAATTGGCCAGGCGGCGCTGTGCCGCTGCGATGCGCCCGGGGCCACGCGGCATAAACAACTGAATCACCCGCCACCTGATAGCCCTTGCGTAAGGCCTCGCCCGGGAGCCCCCGCGCGCCAGCCCCGTACGCCGCAACACACCACACAGCACCGTTCGCAACAGCCTGGACGCTCATCAGGGGCGCATTCCACGTGGGAAGTTATTTACAGAAGATCCGTCTAAAGTCTAAAGATCGTGCGCACTTTGAGGTGTTCTAGAACCATTTGGAGGTATTAGAAATGTATTTAGAATATTTAATGATAATATTAATATTAATAATAATGATAATATTAGTATTAATATTAGTGTTAATATTAATAATAATATTAGTATTAATATTAGTGTTAATATTAATAATAATATTAGTATTAATATTAGTATTAATATTAATTATTGATAATAGTGAAGAAAAAATATTTTCGGACAATCATTACTATCGCAATATAAGCTGAGCTCAGCCTCCGTCTTTCTACGTATTGTTATACATTATACCGTTCCGGTACCTCGCGAATAATTATTAAATTATATTATTTATAACTAACAATTTCTATTAAATTAATAATTAATATAAGGCGCGTTTCGGGACCTAATTTTTAAAAGTCAAGCACTGTATAAATACACACACACAATCTCTCTCTCTCTCTCTCTCTCTCTCTCTATCTCTCTCTCTCTCTCTCTGTGTGTGTGTGTGTGTGTGTGTGTGTGTTTTAAAGCTCCCTAAATTGGAATCTGTCTCTGCCCCATGATTATAGTAACATTGACGAATAGCGGGAGGCTATCGTATGACTGATGTGGCTTATATTGTTACTCCCCCAAGCACTACCATTAATTAACAGCGGCTCCATGCAAAGCTACGTGTTTCGCCTCGGCTACTCGCACGCGGGAGGTCTTAGCGGGCGTGAAATCCGTATTGTTTGAAAACACTGGACCCTCTTAAGCCAAGGCAGCGGGCCGGCCTTCCTCCTACGGCGTTGCGCTCGAGGTCAACTGAGGGCTAATTATTTGAGGGTCTAAAGCCGAGAAAGTTCTAGATTTCTCGCGAAAAGACGCTTGTGTTCGGTAACAATGCAACGAATACGGAAGGATAATGTCGTAATCTTACCACTGGTCGTGTAAGTGTTCAGGTACGAGAACTAACATGTACTTTCTCACTCGATGATATAAAGTTTTTATTACCTGTTTTTGTCAGTAAGCTGAAAAGCATTCAATTTGTTTATTGTTTTTTTTAATTTAATACTATCAACGTGTAAGGGAAAGTAAAGTACGGATGGCATCGTGACTGGATGAATGACGCGGTTCTTAAGACAGATTACACCTGCACATTTTGTTAATTTAAATGAATTATCGCATTATTAAAAGCTTTTCTTTTTTGCTCGGTTGGTAATGACCAAGAGACGAGATAAAAATTCTTAGTACAACGATAATAATCAACGACAATATATCTTTTTCAGTAATTTTTCGTAAATTCCACAAGCGGTTGCATACTAACGAAATAAGAAAGTGAAATATGGCGAAACCTCTAAAGAAAAATATCCAAGTAGGAACGAACATACAATGAAACAATTTTTCAACTTGTACTACAATGCATCAACCATCAGTGGCGCAACAGCTCATTTGAAGTTGGGATATATCAAACTGGTTCCCCTCTCTATCCACTACAGAACAGTATTTGACAGTTATATGAGAAAAAAATTATTTTGGAGCTATGAATATTTATTCTTATGAGATATTAAAACATAAACGTACAACCAAAAAAGAAAAGTGGTTTAATATTTTTGTTCCATTATTTTTTTGTTAGAAAAGGAAATGGAGGAATCACGTTATGACTTATTAGAAACCATTGATATATCCATACTATGGCGTTCCTATAAGTAGACGAAACTGCAGTAAATTAACTCACATTAAGTTTTCAACGACGTCTACTTTGTGTAGAGTCAAGTTGCATTGAGATAAGTAGATTTATGAAAAAAAATATCATGTGCCAAGAATTGCGCGAACAACCACAAGAAGAAACGAGGCATCCTTTTATCCAATCACCTGAATTTTTGGCAATGGCTCAATCCCTCCTCCTTTTCCTTGCTCATTAACTCTTCTTCATGTTCTTGCAGTGAAATATAGCGAGGCTCGTGACCCTTCCTGAACTGCCTTATGCAAGGGTCCTTTAGAAACCTTCCACGAACCCATTACAAGAGATAATAGTTCTTTGTCAAACGTGACCCGCAAGTGTGTTGAGGATTGACAGGGTCGCGATGTGATGCAGGCTCCGAGGAGAACCAGACTGGCATGCCACTCGAAATGTTGACTAACATTGCTGCCAAGACTACTTGGAGACCGTCATGAAGCCTTTTGTGATTAGTCTTTGCAATGGCTCTGCTTCTTTACGTTCTTCCGCATGCTGTCATCCTCCTGGGAAATTACTCTTTCGAAACCTCATTTTCATCCACCTCAAGTAGATCTTTGAGAGTCAAGTTCATTTAATAATACCAATTTGCGCTGTATTCATGTCAACGTACATTTGTTTAAATTACGTGTAGTAAATATAATTACTCGGCAAACGTCTTCGATAAAGTGTATTAAGCTATTGTATCAGATAATTTGATTCTCTTTATTCAATGCAGTATTTGGAAAATCTTTTGAAAATTGAACTACTTTATCCAACAAAACATTTGAAAAACTTGAAATCAATCCGAGCTACATATACAAAAATATATTAAACAAAAATTGGATGATATACATATTTGTAAATCTTCAATATGTGTAATTAGTTATGGATGTGAATGACTTTCGAAGTTTAATGTAAAAAAGTTATAATGAAGAAAACCTTCCAAATGTACGTTCGCACTGTTCAAAGTTATGAAGTTTCAAAAGTAAGGATTTAGAAGATATACGACGTACTTTCTTGCATACCGACAAAAACCAAAGTTGATATATGAATTAAATTATAAAACATGTTTAATGTTAATTTCTGACTTGAAGGCATTGTATAAGTGTGTGTGTAAATATATATATATATATATATATATATATATATATATATATAACAATTATTTATCTGTAATTAAAAAACCATACTCTCATTCAAAATGCCGAGCTGGACATTTAGACTACCTCCGGTTTTCAGAATTTGTAATGGGCATGTTGCAAGTATATTCAGCGTATGTGGTGCACGTAGAAGATGAAAAGGTTAACACGAAGTCATTTGTACTCTCCATGTGCTCAGCTCTGGCGAGCAAACTGATCCGGAAGGCCGAAAGGTCCTTCTAGAACACGACGTGACACGCGCGTTTTAAGTCTTGCAGAGAGCTTGCCATTTTCTTTCCGCCCTGTGCGCATTGTAATGCCACGGCCATTTCTCTCGCCCGCCCCTACTCATCCCGGATGCTGTTGTGGCGTCTGGGTTTACATTGGCGCACACGCCCTCACGCGTCTGTCTTTGCGAGCCACAGACGCGCAACGGGATGCTACGAAGAAAGAAAGGCCCTCGTATTGTGTCTTTGTAGGCGACAACCGGTGACATTAAGTATGCTCCTTACATATTTAGTATTTCAAATTATCAACGTTTAGATGTAGTTTGTAACAAATAATGTCCTCAAACGTATTCTTGCGATAGTCGTTCATTCATATAATTGTTAATACAACTTAAAAATACATTCCATTTAGAATAAAATTTGGTGTCAGGGTCATTCATTATATTTCGTTATAAAAGTACAAATTTTATTTATCATTATCGATGTTCATTTTCCCTTAACAGAAAAGATGCCGCGTTTAATCGATCTTCACAAGACTTTCATCTCTTGTATACATACCAGTTGTTGCTGGAAGGTCACCTAGGGGGACACATGAGCATCACATTTCTTACAGATTGTCTTAAGTTTTGCAACGAGTTAAACGTCTGAACTTAAAAAAAAAGGCGTGCTAATGTTTAAACCAGCCTAGACGTTCTGTTCAGTTACTCTTCAAATGCTGAGAAGTTGCGACAAAGGACCTCAGAGGAACAGCTGATGCAGGTTTTAGTACCGGAATGACGATGTTGGGGGCGTGTCCCGCTGTGAGGGAAAGCCGACAATTAAACCCCACTGGCGGAGCAGAGAAACGAAGAGTCGCGCGGAGTTCGAGTGGCGCGGGACCCGGCGCTGAGCGCTTCGCGATGTGGGACAGCAGCTGCGGCGGCGGCGGCGTCACCGGCCGGCCTTGTTCCAGGCGCGCCATCCCGCCGCGCCGGTCATCCTACGGAGGCAGATTCCGCGCAGTAGACGCGTTGTCCCTGGAGTTGCACCCCAAACCTCCCCGTCATCCTACGGTCCACCGGCTCCTGCCCCCCCCCAACCGATCCCCCGCTACCCTTTGCGTCAGTGCCATCCCCCCCCAGGCCCCCTAGCCCCCCCCCCCCCGGCCCCGGATCCCATTCACCCCAAATTCAAGCTAACCCCGCACTCCAGCCAACCTGAACCTCACCAGGCCGTGACCGCAGCAACCCCCTGATAGCAACGATGCCCAAACCCCAGCTACCCGCGGACCCTAGCCCCTCCTGGATCCCAGCAACTCCCGGACTCCCACCACCCTCCAACCCCACGCCACCCTTTCCGTCTCCCGCCCTACCCATCGCAGCCCTGCATCCCCGCCGTCTTAGAGAAGCTGCTCGTCATCGGCCAGTCTGCCCGGCGCCCTCCGGCTGCAGCTACCCAACTGCTGAGCGGCATGATCAGGGCATTTTGCGGCGCGGCGCGTATTACGTGCCGGTGAACTTTCGACCCACAAAAAGACCCTCATTTGGCAAATGGAGAGAGAAAAGATGTGAAAGAGGAATCATGACTGCTCATATTGAGGTTGAAACTCGCTATTGAGTCGATAGTAATAACCTTACTACTTGTAAGCGACATGCTGAATCAGTCACAAAGTGCATCTTATTTCCTCTGAGGAGAAGGGATATATAGTTTTACTTACCCTTATTTTGTCAAACAGATCTATCGGTTTATTTAAGCTAAATAAAATGATAATTTCTTGTCACGAACAAATCTTGAAAACAGGTGGGTTCCAAACGAAAAATCCCTACAGTGCAATGTGTTTGATGAATAATCTTTTATTTATTAATTTGAACTACTTTGATTCTTTCGTATAATAATCGTAAGTGAAGGATAGTCATGAAACATACCCAACACGTGTTGAAAATTTAAGAAAATTCACTTAATTCACTTAATACGTTTCTTCTTTTAGGTTTTTCTTGATTCTTTCTTTATTTGTTTAAAATAGTTTTTGTGAACGAAGAAATCCAAAACTTTCTGACTTGATTGATGATAAAATAAAGAAATGGTATTTAAATTTAATGCTTCAGTAGATGGTGAGGGTAGGTCAATAAATGCCCATTTGTTGTCACAGTTTTGACCATTTATTTGGCTTCGCGATCAACTAATTTATTAAACGACGTGGCCAAGATCAGCATCGACATCATTTAATTTTTTCTCTGTGTTCGTGGTGTTACAATGAAAGTCTCGAAATCGTGTTTTTCACTGCTAAAGGTAGTCCAACCAAGAATTAGTGATTCAGAGACAAACGACCAATCCTGACTTTCCCACGCTTCCCTGGGAACAGAAGTCATTTTCCTTCTGATCAGAAAGATCGCTTCTTCTACTATTGAGAAAACAATTTGCAGCCTTCTATGCTTTCGCTTCTACTCGCACACATTGCCACAGACGACGACGACACACACATGTATACAAACACACTCTCGCGTGTGCATGAGCGTTGCGTAGATGTGGCGGCGGTGTCCTTTACTTCTTCGAGGTAACTTGGACGTTTGCCGTTAGAAATGAACCGTTGGGTCATGGATTTTCTCACAAGCGTAAGGTCATTGGGTTGGCTTTGTGTCTGCTTCAAAGAATTGCTTGTTTCACCAGTAGTAAAACTCGACTATTCGTCGTTTGCCTTTCTTTCACACTCTGTCGACATTGCTTAAAACGGATTCCTCAAACAGAGAAACGTGCTTTTGGAGAAAACTGCTCTTCAACAGTGGTTTCTACAACTCTAGCCGCTAAACCAATAATGCTTACTGTACGTTTATCTTTATTTGATGCCATCTATAAGCATTTAATGCTCCGGTTTCGCAACTCCATCAATAACTTTATGACTTATATGAAAATTATTTTTGGCAAAACGCATGCATGAATGAATATAAAGTAAAATATATCACGATTTCTGTCACACAGAGATTAATAAATTCAGCTGTTGACAGAATTGAATCTCGCGTACAAATGGATTTCTATGTATAAGTCCTTTTAACATCTGTCATGATACATTGCAACCATTTAAAATATGACAATCTTGTAAACGATTTTGAGAACCGGTTTCCAATGCTTTCAAGAGTCTGCTCTAGTACTGTTTAATTAATCATTTACTTCCCTAGAACCAAGACTTCTTCCTGATGAACAGTGTCAAATACTTCTAAATCTAAATTTGTAACATTCAGACAGTCAGATACATTTAAATGGTAAATTTAATACATTGAGAAAGACAAATATTTTTAACTCATATTTGGAACATTCGTTCAATTTACCTACGATCTTGCAAAAGTTGTTAAACGAGTGAAGTAACTTCATGACGAAGTGACTTCAACTAATAAACTAACTTCATGACGAACTCCCTCGTCGAGCACACCACAGCATTAAATTATAATTGTTTAGTAGTATACTGAGGTTTTCACAGAACTGCGTTTAAAGTAGATTAGCTGTTACGGTGTCATCCAAACGGAAGTCTGAACGTCACCATTATGACGTCACTGTAATGACGTCACTGTAATTGGACGGCATCGTAACAGCTAATCAAATGTCAGGAGCAACAAAGTAAAAACCGCAGTATAGTATTCAAACCAGCCGAAAGACTGAAGTCGAACCCCCAAAAAAATGTAATTTTGGAAACGCATGCGCCATTGTAGAGTACGTATCAAGCTGGCGAATCGAAAGCGGGAAGCTGCCGCCCGCGCCAGGGCGAGACGCCTTGTACTTTTCCCTTTGTCTCGGATCGCCTCCGCCGAGCACGGAGCCCCTGGCAGAGGGTTCATTGAGAACAGCGCGCGCCGCCATGTGCGACCTCCCTCCAGCCACGCACCGCAGATCTACTCTCGCTGCCGCGCGCCCACCCTGGACCACCGGACTGGCGACGGTGGCTCAGGGCCCTGCTGTGCCTCTGGCCGAGAGGTCGTAGAGTTCCACCGTGGCAGGATTTTTGACACTAGTTACAGAGCTAGGTCGAATTCATCCGCTGTCTGGAGGAGAATTCTAGCGTCCGACAGCTCTATTGGTAGTTTTACGTGGTTTCTCAGATCAACACCAGGGGAATGCCGGATTAGTGCCCTTTCAAACGTGCTACGGACCGCGCGCGATCTTTTCTTCCTCTTCGTTGTCCTATCCTCACCTCTTACTTACACTCGCATGTACCATGTACTTGTCGAGAGATCATTCGGAATCTTTGGGTTAGAGCTTGTCCCGGCTGGGGCGGTGCCCCCTGGTGGAAGATTCCTGGTTGAGGCAAATCTCTGCCAACCGACATAGGTCGGCGCCGGGTCTCGGCAACCAGCGGGGGAAGATCACCGCCATCTCCACAAAAACATGCACTACTCGAACGGGACTGTGGCTTTAGCCGTTGACGCGCCCGAAATCACTAATCAATCGAACTGGACCTGGACCATTGGCATATTTATTGATTGATTGATTTTTTCGTGTTTCCGGGCGCGTCAACTGCTTCGGTCATTAGTCCCGTTAGTGTAGTGCATGTTTTTTCTCGGGAGATGGCGGTGATCTTCCTCCGCTGGATGGCGAGATCCGGCGCCGACCTACCGTCGGCTAGTGGGTTTTCCCTAAACAGGACTCTCCCACCAGCGGGCATCGCCCCAGCTGGGACAAGCTCTAAGCTCCGACCGGTCCTTGGCATATACACTGAAAGGCTCGCGGGGCGCCACGCGGCGTATATGAAGAGGAAGGAAAGATCGCGCGCGGTCCGTGGCCCGTTTGGTAGAGTACTGCTCCGGCATTCGCCTGGTGTTGATCGGAGAAACCACGGAAAACTATCCATTGGCATATACACTGAAAGGCTCGCGGGGCGCCACGCGGCGTATGTACGGCCTCAATTATCTCACGTAAGGCCTCCGTTGCTACAGTTCCCACTGGGAAACAGGCTCAAGGGGCAGGCGCGCGGTGTCGAGCTGGCTTCGGAAAGTCCACTCGTTCTCGCCGCCTGCTCGGGATGCGATCCTTGGCCGCCTTCCGAGCGCTGTGAGAACGAGTGTGCGAGTTCCACTTCGCCTTCGTTCGCGACGATGATGCCTCTTCTGACAACTCTGCGACCGCTAATTGCGCTAGCTGTTTGCTTGCTTTTTTTCCCCTAGGGCTTTTATCCAGTCGACTGCCGGTTGCCCTTTACGTTCCGAAGGGACGCATATTTGACCATACACTAGACAAACACTCTTGCGGGCTCCTCTGATCTGGGGTCAGCAGAACGCGAGGCCCTCCGCGACAACACACACAAAGTCAAGGGACAAACAACCAGGCGGGACTCGAACCCGCGACCCTTCGGACCGAAGCGCTGAGTCGGTACTCGCTCTTAGCCACCTCGGCCATCCAGGTCGGCGCTAGCTGTTTGCTTCCTCGCAGAAAACATTGCTCTCGTCTTGATTGCCCTGTACTGGTTCATCGTCTAGCGAGGCCATTTCGTTTTCTTTATATATTAGATCTTTCCTCTATCTTCAGGGTTGTCTACCACTTACAGCTCTTCTTTTGCTCTGTGTATATTGCATCTACAATTTGCTGACTCTCCCCTTGTCGTTTGCATTCCTTCCACCGGTCCTTCCTCTCTACCAATTCACTACTGCAATATTTAGGTCTCCACGCCTCCGTTAAACTGCAGAACTTCCCCTCCGTTAAACCGCAGAACTCTACTGCCTCCAATTCTGCTCTCCATCTCTATAACCTCTACCCGTGGACTAGCTTCATCGCTCAGTCACATCCAGTGTTCTACTGCCTCGTAGAGGGCATTTTCTCTAGCATTTCGTTGCATCATGGTTCACGCAACTGCCGACCCCACCGCTCGTATGATTTTCATCAACTTCCTTAGGACCTACACTTCGTAACCCATTGCATTTCTCGGTGAGGTTGCATCGTCTTCAAGCCATCACATTTAGTTTATTTATATTACATTTGTGTGTTTTCCCTCATCTGTAACACCTCCCCCTTTGTTGTGTCCTATTCTTTTTCACCCTGCTGGCTCCCGCATTATTTACACCCGCCGCCATTGTCCGCTCGGTCTGTCCCTCCCGCGGCCTCGTGCAATGTCCCGCAGCGGGTGAGGCAATTCCAGTGCCGCGTGTTATTTAGCGTTTTAGCGGGTTGCGGTGTCGCCCGCGGGCACACGACTGGCGACAAGGTCTTCCATTAGAGCGGCCCCCTCAAACTTCGTTCCCGCGGAACGTGAGCGACGGACGGACGGACGGGCGCTTCAATACTTGCGAAACGAGGTCGCAAAACGTAAGAAAAAGACGAAAAGGAGCGTAGAAATATCGGAGAAGTAGCACGACTTCTTTGCATTTGCGTTACTGCATATTGTGGTTTGAGAAAGATTTCAAAATATATGTCAGCGAAACATATCTTCGGAGAAAAAAGTCTGAAAGCTTGTCCTTCACATTTCAGTGAACTAACTCAAAGAATATTGTTATGGACTACTATTAATTCATAATTTATGATAACGTTCCGATAATTTTTTCTCCTCCCTTAGCGAGTGTGCATAACATGCTTTTTAAACAGTCAACTGTCAGTGTGTTGCATCCTGTCATAGGAGAAAGATGTAGGAGGAATAATGGTCTGTACTTACATGATAACAGAGGTCGTTCTGTGGAGTAATTGGTGTGTTGGTTGGGTTTTCGACATTTTCTTTCTCTTTCGCTCCATTTTCGAGCGCTATCGTTCACCAATTGAATTTCGACGCGTGCTTACGACTCGATCGTCCTTCACTTACATCATCATCGGGAGGCTTCATACAAAAGTATTTCATACGTTTCAATCCGTACATCTTGGATTTAATTTTTTATATCCTTCTCCCGGGAAAAATCTTAAGATTTATAAAACTAAGCTCACCTACTTAAAGTAATTTGTTATCTATGAATTACCATGACCTACTTCAGTTACTCAGAAAAATAGTATGCTTCCATGGCATTTCACACCAAGAAATGGAAAAAGAAGCAAAAACCTGTTGTGAATCGACATTTAAAGCGATCATTCCGACTTCAGAACGAGCCGTAACAGCAGTTTAAATCCAAGGCATTAGCCCCCATTTGTGTTGTTAGAACTGCGCGATGACCAAGCGTGAGGCAACTGCAACTGAGAGCAAAACGTGCGATCATTCAATTCGAGCTTATTCAGAACGCCGCGCCAACTCGCTCCACCCTGCCCCGCCCTTCCCTTCCCCTCCCCGCCACGCCTCGCCCCACCCCTCCCCGCCTCACCCTCCCCGCCCTATCGGCCCTGCCCCGCCCCGCTCCGCCCCACCCCGCTCCGCCCCGCTCCACCCCGCTCCGCCCCGCTCCACCCGCCCCGCCCGCCCCGCCCCGCCCCGCTCTGCCCGCGCCACCCCGCCCCGCGCCACCGCCCTCCCTCCCCGCCCGTCTCGCTCCTCTCCGCTCTTCACCACTCTGCCCTGCCCCACCACGTCCCGATCCTAGCGCCGCCCCGCGCCGCGACGAAAAAGGCGCAAAGAAAAGCCGGCGGACATAGCGCTAGACAGCGAGGACATAGCGAAAGCGATAGACAATGGCCAGCGGTCGTTGGCCACCCAGCAGCCAAGCAGGTGGCCCTCAAAAGGTGCGGCGGGGGATAAAAGTCCTGAGAAGCGCCTTTCGCCATAACGGGGGGCGTGGCCAGTGGCGCTGGGCGGCGGCGCGGCGAAGCAGGGCAAGCAGGGCAAGGGGTCGAGTCCCGGTGGACACCCCTGCGGGTCCCTTCGCTAGATGTAGGCAAGCCCAGGTCTATGTAGGTAAAGTGGTGGTCGGGGAGAGCACTAACTCTACGCCCCCTCCCATCTGGTTAGTGTGCACTCTTGTTTACCGGGCTAGAAAAAGAAACTTTCACAAATTCAAATTATTTTCAAAATTAACGTAAAATAAGTACAACTTTATTCATTTACGAGTAGATGATAATTGCCTAAAATGGCGTCAATAGTAGCATTGGGAAGGCTATGTTTGCTTCAATAAAAATTGTAATGTTATTAATTCCCATTAATAACTAATTCATTATCTTATTAATAATTGTATTTTTTTCATTTTTGCGTAGAGATTTTTTATGAAGAATAAGTGCAATCCAATATATTTTCCACAAATGTAGAATGATGACTGCCGCACTTTCTCAGAAACGGGACATGCCATACCTCACGTGCGACACACACATACACACACAACACTGCAGTCAAGGGCCACCGAGAATTCGAGGATCTTGTTTACTTCATTACCTCAAAAACTATTATGTCAGTTATAAAGTGCACTGCAAGATGTGCACAGGTTGTCATGAAAATCTTCAGATTACAGAGGTAATGGAAATTCATAAAATCCTGGTGCTGGAAGTACGGAGTAAAGAATACTCGAAACCAAATAATGGTTTGTTTTTATGCAATACAAAATAACCATTATTTGTTCAGGCAGGATTTAACTTCCATTTCTAAATGAATAGCTTTTTTTTCAATCGATGAATAAAGTATTATGGAATCGTTTTGTCTTAACGACAGTTCTGACAAGTGTGGTAGACCCATACACGGAGTGTAATGTGCAAGTGAAAGTGATGTTTAAATAAGTTATGAAACTTCTTCTTACCTTCACATATTTCTGTTGTATTCATAATTCGTAACTGTATTCGTTAACAGCGTACATTCTTCACATATGTTGCATTAACCTTTATGAAAATACTAAACGGAACAGCACCGGCTAATTTATACGAATGTATTATTTACTTGCAGTTATGTTACTAGCAGGTCGGAATGGAATTATCTGTAGAAAGTTTGATCGTAACGGAGAATTCATTTAAACTAGTAACAGATAAAAAGAGATGAGTTGCAATTGGTTTGAACAAGTTCTTTCGTCTTCTTCACAATATGCGTTGTCTCCAAATGCCTTTCTCTCTTTTTATGAGTTCTAATGTTTCTTGTAATTTGTACTTGGATACCATTCCCAATATCCCACGGTTCCTTGTTCATTTCGTAAGTCGCGGACGTGTTAGAATTTATTCAGTTTTGTTGGTTTGCATGCTCCGTGAATCGACCATTCGGTGGCACACTTTCGGCAACGGAAGAAAACAACAAGAACCCATTCATAGTATTTGCCGGTCTCTGTTGTCGAGTTACTGAAAATTGCTGCTTCCGTACTTGCAGTTGAGGGTAGTGATTCCTTTTTGATTTGACTAAACTTTCATGGACTAAAGAGTACAGTTTTTAAATGTTATAACATGATTCCGGCTTGCAGATGATGTTCATCTTCAGAACTACATACAGATTTTCAAATCTTCCTTTCTGAAGATGATCATGTATTTATGCTCACACAGATTTATATAACGACTAAAATGTGAACATTATTGCAATAGAAAAAGTAAATGATTATCGAGTTATACTGTGTGTCAATTTACTGTATAAGTATACATTTTTTGTTAATCACAGACATTATTGTTTTTTATATACTTTTTAGTTTTGAATTTAGATATTCTACGCATTTGGATATTGTATCAGAATCTTCAGTAATTTTTTAAAAGGATACACGTTTTCAGATTCTCATTTTTCGAAAGTTTTAAAACAGATTTCCCACGCTGAGGACGAAGGACCGATCCCTCCACCCGAAAACTCCGCGAGGTCCAAGAACGCGACCCGGTCCCTGCAGTTCCGCTTTCACGGGTCTTCCCCTGCGCCCATCCCCAGCATTGCCTGCGTCACGTAAGCGTTGGCATTTGCGCTGTCCGCCGCTGCTCCCCTCCCTTCCTTCTCCTACTCCCCCCCCCCCGCTTCCCCCCCCCCCCAAATTGCTTGGCGCACAGCCCCCGGCGTGGCGCGCTGCGAGGCACCGCCCCCCTCCTCTCCCCCCACCCAGGTTCCGCTTCCAGGCGCCGCCGCTTGCCTGCGTAATAAATATGTCCTCTGGCGGGGACTCTTCATGCGACGGGACGGACTGACGAGGGTTTTGTTTCCGGGATTCGCTAAGCGTGGGCCTTGAGTTGCGCCGCACACATTTTATATAGTTCTTTTTTTAATTAAATCGATTGTTATTTTATTTTTTTTTTTTTCATAACTGATACATTGTGGATACATATTGAGTATTTAAATAGAATAAGTTGTTTATGACAAATACCCGCTCGACAACAAAACTGCATTTTCGATCATGCCATAATACATTTTCCCTCTTTTAATATATTATTTAAAGTATATATAATAATATAATTTTAATTATTTATTTAATAATTTCCTCTCAAACGGAATGTTTCTCACAGAGCACCCTCTATGTTGGCAAAACATTTTACTTATCATTCGAACTAGATATAAAATTTTTAGGATGATTTTCTTATTACATGAACAATCCACATATCTTGTTTAATATAATGTTTTATGTTTAATTAATAATGTTTTTTTATGTAAAGCAATAACATATTCAGTGGTGTTAACATTTAAAATACCACTTACATATTAAAATTGTTGTCCTTACTTCAGAAATTTGAAAATCTTTAAATGCTCTTTTTTTCTCACTCGCTTCCCGATGATGAAAAAAATGAGAATCCATTAGTTTTCAAGGCCTTCTACTAGCGATGACACAGCGTTAGGTGTACAGAAAATTCAAGAATGTTGTCATTCCGTAGTCAAGGAACATGATCAATCTCCAAACGAGAAACACCACTTGCATCCATACTACCTGTGACTGGCTCACTGGCCAGTCGACTCACGCCATCCATCGGCCCATTGTCACGTCCGAAAACCTACGACTTCGTACGGACGCTGCAAAAACGTCCAATACAGCACGGGCTTCGCCGATGGAGAAAAGATGCAGTCATTCTCGCGAGATCTCGCCAAAGAACGAGCTTCGAACAATGACTCGCCGGGAGTCGTCGACGGCGCTGCGCTGTTTTTGCTGTGGGTGCGGCGTGTTGTTGTGGCTTCGGCTCTGGCTATTGAAAAGTCGATGACTGAAAAAGAGAATTGAGCTTTGTGATGGAGTCGTAGGAAAAAGAGATGGTGGCGAAATAGGATAGCAAAATCGAAGAGTCCCTTGAGATGATACATTACGAAGACAATGTTTTTGGAAGAATGCCGGTGATGGGGATAGGGTATATGAGCAAGAGAAAAATATGGAATAGAGACAGGCATATTGTCTGTTGGAAAAATGTTTGAGGTTAATGTAGACTCTACTGTAGGTTTGTTAATAATTAATATAATAAATAACGGGAAAGAGTTAATTCTGAGGGGAGGATTCCTGTCATAACTTTAAGAATATACTATATAAAGAGTGCCATTCATATACTCTAGACTTCGTCCTCCTCCTCCTCATCCTTCTTCTTCTAGTTCCATGTCGCTAACAGCAACAGCAATGCATCAGGTAATATTCCATGATAATTTATTTAATTATAGGAGCCACATGATCGATTTTTCCGTGCATATCACACCGCTGTGTCAGCGTGCATCCATTCCTAACACGTGATTTAAATCTACCAACTAGGACAGGTGGAAAATTCAAACCAACAATCCCTCCGAAGTCATGTGCTATTTAAGTTCAAATTCCACGACAATACTATTGTATCGTATATTCTATTGTATCGTGTTTACTTTCGTATCGTATATTTCTTATCAAAGGTTTATAAATTTACCAATATGACAAGTTCCAATACACTAAGTTAACCAGAGGTTAACTTATACCTCTGGTTAACTTATACTTGTTTTTTTTCTAACGTGGCGGCTGAGGGTAGTATCTCAAAGATGGAATTCGGCACGACTTGTTGTTTTTCTGGTCCTGCCGCAAGATGTGCATAATCGCGACGATAAGCAGTGCTGCTATCAAGCGATCTAGCAGCAGGACTGAGAATGACTCAAAAAATCTGCCGAATTCCATCTTTGAGATATTTCCAGTTGTGAGAAGAATAAAGTAAGTCGACCATTCAGCTGAGGTGCAAGGCGAGAGTGTCTTAAATTGCGGATTGATCTCAAAGATTCGGCAGGATTTTGATCATTCTCGTCCTGCCGCTAGAGTCGCTTGATCTGCAGCACTGCTTGATGCGGTCGCGATCATGCGACATCTTGCGGCATGACCAAGAAAGACGCAGAAAGTCCTGCCGAATTCCATCTTTCAAATACTACCCTCAGCCGCCACGTTAGAAAAAATCCAAGTATAAGTTAACCAGAGGTATACCTCTGGCTAACTTAGTATATTGGAACATGTATACATTTATTTTTTTATATATATATATTTTACGTCAAAAAAAACAGTTAAAAACTGCGTATGACGTGCTATGGGGAAAAGTGAATTTATAAACTTTTAGAAGAAATATCAATGTATCACCCGCCACGTAAGAAAAGAAACAAGTATAGCACATTAGACTGATTGATTTTTTCGTGTTTCCGGGCTCGTCAACTGCTTCGGTCACTAATCCCGTTGGTGTAGTGCATGTTTTTTCCTCGCGAGATGGCGGTGATCTTCCCCCGATGAATGGCGAGATCCGGCGCCGACCTACCGTCGACTAATGGGGTTTCCCCCTAACCAGGACTCTCCCACCAGCGGGGCAAGTTCTAAGCTCCCGACCGATCTCCCAGAATATGTGGTAGTGTAGTGTATATTAGTATAAGTGTGTGTGTAAGAGACGAGGATAGGACAGGAAGACGAAGGACAGATCGCGCGCGGTCCGTGGCCCGTTCGGTAGGGTACTGCTCCGGCATTCGCCTGGTGGTGGTCGGAGAAACCACGGAAAACTACCGATCAGAGCAGCCGGCCGCTAGAATTCTCCTCCAGACAGCGGCTGAATTTTACCTAGCTGAAAAGCTAATGTCGAAAATCCTGCAGAGGCAGGACTCGAACCTAGGACCTCCCGGTCAGAGGCGCTGCAGAGACATCAGTTGATGCACTGAGCTACCGCTACCGGTATAGCTCATTAGAATGTGCGTGATTACATTAGAACGTGGAAGATTACAAAAAACATTGAGCAAGGACAGCGAAGAGCGCGGGCGCAGACGTCACCAGCAACAAGCGTATCCGCGTGGGCGGTGAACTCAGCGGGGGCGACTTCCCCGCAAGGAAAAAAAAGCCTCTCGCAATAACGACGGCGGCGTAAGAAGCGAGTTCTTCGGAGAGCTGGGCAAACGACGGGGAAAAATAGCGCGGTTTGGCGCGGGGCGGCGGCGGCGGCGGGGCTCGCTTTCACCCGCGACGGCGCGGGGCGTCGCGACGCTGGGGCGTCCCGCCGTCAGCGCACACTGCGCCCAAATGGGCTAAAACGCCGGCTCTGAAAGAAGAGTGGAAGTAAAAGTTGTGACTTCAAAATGCATAAGTTTTGGGAGATCAAGTGAAATAATGAACAGTTTGCCAGAGAAAGTTGTGATGAAATAGCGCGGTTTTGTAGTGCTGATGCTAGTAGCTTGTTGAATGATGATATCAAGACAGGAAGTTTGGGGTTAAAATGTAACAATTCTACTTGAAACAGCATAATAGTACCTACTGCAAGAAAAGATGAGACTTTTTCCAGGTAGTTAGTAGGGCATATTGCCATATAAGACATTCCTTACCTGTACAATTATCGTTGACAGTTTGTGAAGACCAAAAAGCGAAAAATCAAAAAAGTTGAAGGAAAATATGATAGTTCTGTATTATTAATTATTTTGTGTAATAATACACATGTTATTGTTTTTATAATTTGGGAGGGGCATACGCTTCTCATATCGTTTCCACAAGACATGTGGTAAAAAAATGTTGGAGGGAATTAAGGAATAGGAAAGAACGATTGTGAAACGACCACACACAATGGCGATGTGGTCAATCTCTAAACCAACATCAAACAGCCAATTTAAGACACTTCGCCTTAACACGTTCACTGTCCTGGAGCCATAAGTGGTTCACAAAACGAAACACTCGATGGTTTCAATACGTCTATAAACCGCAAATGGGTTACAGACGTTTACAACTTCTATGGAAAATATTTCCACGACACTCGCTGCAACTGCAGAGGTTTTAGTTTGGACTTGCTGGGACGGTCATAGAATTTAGACCCCTCCCCCCCGGATGAAAAAAATATTTGAATGTTTGATAATGTTACAACAAAATACTATTTTAAAGTCGGCTGGATGTGCAGATATATTTTTAAATGTTTTCATAGGGACAGGGTACCGTTTTCACCTGACACAGTCGGTGTTATTTTATTCTTCTCAAAACTTCATTTGTTTCTTCGAACGTTCCAAATGCGGATCCGTGCCTTTCGGTGCGGTTTCGGCCCACTGTGCGCGCGCGGGCGCAGGGCGGTGCGGGATCCATTCTTTCTTCCTCGTGTCGGCTTTCTTCGGCCCGCGACCTTTCGGCTGCAGCCGCAGCCTCCGCGTCTCGTCTCCGCGCGTCGCGTCCCGTCCCCGCATGCCTCGCCGCGCGGGAGGTAGGTTCCGCTTACGTAAATCGCGCCGCGACGCACCATGTTCACGATAATCATGATGATGTCGACGATGATGACAATGGCAATGATGATGACGATGATGGCGATGACGACAATGATGGCGATGATGATGATGATGATGATGACGTTGACGACGTCGCGGAGACCGCCAACGCAGCGCCGCAGTGCACTGCCTCTGACCGGAAGGTCCTAGGATTTGAATCCCGACGGTCGCAAGATTTCCTATACTAGCTTCGTAGCTAGGTCGAATTCAGTGGCTGTCTGGAGGAGAATTCTAGCGGCCGGCTGCTCTGATCCGTAGTTTACCGTGGTTTCTCTGATCAGCACCAGGCGAATGCCGGAGCAGTATCCTAACAAACGGACCACGGACCGCGCGTGATCTGTCCTTCCTCTTCCTTGTCCTATCCTCTCCCCTTACACACCCACACAGACTTACACTAACATACACTACACTACCACATATTCCGGGAGGTCGGTCTGGATCTTAGAGCTTGTCCCGGCTGGGGCGGTGCCCCGCTAGTGGAAAGTCCTGGTTACAGGGAAACCCCACTAGCCAAAGGTAGGTCGGCGCCGGATCTCGCCATTCAGCGGCGAAAGATCACCGCGCATGTCCCGAGAAAAAACATGCACTACACTAACGGGACTAATGATAAAAGCAGTTGACGTGCCAGGAAACACGAAAAAATAAAATCAAATCCAAGGAGGTTTATATCTGAAGGGCAGTGTAGTGTTTGTCTTCATATATCATTACATCATTGTCTACAGAGGTTTATTGTAAAGTTCTCCTACTGTCAGATTTGCACTTGGCAAAAGTTCCACTCCTGCTGCCAGCTCTTAATAATGTTGTTAGGAATCGCACGTGCGAGTAAAAATGTAATTTGATTAACACAATCCCAGATTCTCTATGCGCTGTGGATCGCACGCCATGGGAGATGGAGAGAGAGAGGCGGTTGAGGATGCTGCGTTGTTATTCTTCGTACGACGAAACATTTCAATCCGTGCGTCTACCTGAAATTCGTGTATTATAGTTGTTCTTACTGAGTCTTTGAAGCGTGGGGTAGATCATACGAGGAAGTGAAATCAAGCCTTCACCCGTCCTTAGGATCATACGTAAGCCCTGTCTTGTTTAAAATACTTCAGCGGCATTGCCCTCGAAAGAAACTAAGAAAGCTATCGATCGGAGTAGAAAGAACCTATTATTTTAGATATCATCCGGTCCAGCTACTTTTAGGAAGTAGAGAATTTGCACTGTCGGAACTCAATACTAGGACTTCCCAGTTTACGGTGATTCAATTCAGGATTGGGGACTTTATACAGCTGCGCTAATGGAAGTTATTAAACTGGGTTTTCGTCCAATTAAAAGTCAATTTCATTTATCTAGATTCCTGCCTATGCCTTACGAGCTTACTTCTACTTGTGACCACCGTTCAGAGCGTCGATTTCTGAGTAGAGTGTCTTGTAAGCATTCTTATTTATTTTCTTCGAATGTATTAGACATAAGCTTCCGATTTTTTTCTCAACTCTGAGTTTTTTAACATGCATTTCATCTCTTACTTTATTAACTTAAAATATTCAGAAGACCGGATAGAAAAAAATCTATATTTACAATAGGCGAAATATCTCAGATAGAGCGACAATACTATGTGACTCCAGGTCATAATATTTAATACAAACAACGAAGCTTGTGGAGGTGTAGCATGAAGAAATGAAGGATTGATGAAAGCATTTAGTGTATTATCGTTGACATATCATCGCTGTCGAGTCCCATTGTTGGTGTGCGGTTTCTCGTGCGTAAGATGCCGGGTCGAAAGTCCGTCGCGTCCGCTAGCGCAACCTGACAAGATCAGCAGAGCCGGTCATGCGTGGGTGGCCCATGCCAAATGCTGGTGACGTGAATAAATCTCTAGGAGTTAAATGAAGACGTCATTTATACTTGTAGCTCTCTCTCCCTAAAGAAAGATGACAGGGAATTCTTGTGAACGTCGAAACGACTGACAGTTGATAAGACTATGTCGTTGGTATAGATATGAGGATATTTGTTATAAACTTGTTGGTTAAGTCATCTGCTTTTTAGACGCTTACGAAAGTGTGAAGTAACAACTGACGTTTTGTTTCGAACATTAAGTAACATTGACGCAATATAAAAGCTGTCTTAGAAAGAGCTTCAGCAGATACATTTAACTGTCAAGTGGGCAAGTTCCGTTTTAACAGTTACCCATTCTTCTCTGCTACTCAAATTAGTGACCAAGACAAGAGGTATTGGTGAACTACAAAATACTTATTAGATGGATGGTAACCTCGTATGGTATTTTTAACAAAATGTGAAGCTATTAATCTGTCTCTCGGCGATGGAATCCATAAATTGTGCACTGACCAAGCCAGTGAGATAGTAAATACATTGCTACATTTCGTGGTGGTTAAATTGCTTGGGGGTAGCTGAGATCTTGTGGTAATTCATTATAGATATAGGAATAATCATGTACAACAATAACAATATATAGTATATAATTATTTTATGCCCAAAGTTAACTTTCTGGAACAAACATTTCCCATCATTGGGTTTCTAACAAAAAAGGAAAAAATTGAGAGATTAACATAAAGAACTATGACATGCAAATGGAATTTACAAATGAAGTAAAATAAATAATACAACGATAAAATTAAAATAACTTACTGCCCAAGCAACGTGGATCATACCTGAACATTTACCACAAAACAGAATATAATACAGAGATGAACCAGAAAGCTTGCCGCCAGAATGTACATTCTACAAGATGCTGGAGCAGTAAGTTATTTTAATTATTTAATTTTATCATTGAATTATATATTTTACTTCATTTGTCAATTTTATTTTTATGACTTAGTCCTTTATGTTAATCTCACTTTTTTTTCTTTTTGTTAGAGACCCAATAAAGATAGGAAACTGTTGTTCCCGAAAGTTAACTTTAGGGATGATATATAATGCCCGAAGTTAACAATATATATATATATATATATATATATATATATGATATATATATATTGTTATTGTTGTGGATGATTATCCCTACATCTATAATATTGCTACAAGTAAACATTTTAAAACAAGTCCTGTTGACGCCTAGGAGTAATGAGTGTGGTACGATAATGCATCTTTTCTACTTTCAAAGCTTGAGTTATTTGCACTTTATCGTATTTTCTCTTATTTTGTTTTGTAACAGAATCTTACGAATAATTGACGATACGTATTCCATTCGAAAACAATACTCTCAACATTTCCCCACGTGCCGGAAAGGTTTGTTTGCACACGTGACGCGCCCGTTCTGCGCTCTCGAGGCCACTTGCCGGCGCCGGATCCGTTACTTGTATGCAAACAATGGCGGCGCGCGCCCGGCCGTTGCTCAAGAGCCGGAGATGGCGGCGGCGGGGGCGGCGGAGGCAGCGGGGGTGGCGGGGGCGGCGGGGGGCGGCGGAGGCTGTGCGAGTACGCGAATGGCACATGCGCCCCCCTCCCCCACTGCCCTTGACTCCTAATTGGCCCCTTGCGTCACCGCCGCCTGGACTTCGGACCTTCCACGTGCGTGGCTCGCGCATGGTAGCATAGGTGTGGAGGGAGAGGAGAAAGAGACGTTTTGGATTATTAGTAGTTTTAAGAGTGCTTGTTGTCGATTTGACGTACGATTGTGAAGTTGAAATTATAGAGAGTGCAATTTCAATACTGACAATTTAAAATGGCTATTGACATATTAAAATGGCTGAAATTTTCTACTATTGTTTCTTCTTCCTCCTCCTTGTTTCTTCTTCCTCCTCCTATTCCTCCTCTTCCTCCTCCTCCTCCTTTTCTTCTTCGTTTTATAAATAAATGTCTTTATTGGTGGCGAGGGTCAAGCCATTTAGCCTTCTCTTTCGCCTTACCACAAATTTATTATTATTTTATTATTATTATTAATAATAATAATTATTATTATTATTATTGTTATTGTTATTGTTATTGTTATTGTTGTTGTTGTTAATGTTATTGTTATTATTATAGTCTGAGCTTAGATTTTCTACTTTTGATTCGTGATTCAGTGTTAACATCAGATCAAACACATGTCTGTAGATTGTACTTGTGATACTTTTCCTTTTCTTCTTAGAATTCTCCTTTAAAAGAGTATATTGTGAAAGATTTTTAGATTAATTTCTAAAAACTCTTGAAACCTTTGAGGTTTTCATAATAATAACGGTAGTTCCCAACCGAGGTTTGTTTTGAGAAAAATGACTTTTTCTGTTTTCGACCACGTTCCCGACAAATTTTGTAAGGTGTAATTTGAGGGTCTTGCCATATCCCAGTTCATTTGATATTTCAGAATACGACGGGTATATGGCAAAATTTACCGTCATAGTTGTAACTGAAAATGCGTGGTCGGTTGGGATCTGCCATTCTTACCCTGAGCGCATCAATTTCCAAAATAAATTTAACTAATTGCGAGCTATTGAACAATAGTAAAAATTATCATATATTGATAACACACATTCTAATACAGCGGGAGAACTAAAAATAATTAAATATTACCACAAAAATTTGAAAATATATCTCCTTTGATGCTTCCTGCGCAACTCGATAACATGAATATTATCAAATATGATAGACAGTTTTGAAAATTTCGCCAAGAAATACGTTTCTTTCAAAAATTAAACCTTACACCATCATTGCGTGAACATTCTGAATAGTGGTGCCTACAACTTGCAAAGTTAGGGAGTAATATAGATACCAGTTTGCTATCGTATTGCAGTCATTCTATTGTCCTCACGACATGAAAAGGAAATCGTCACGCGCCAGGAGAAAGGACAGAAGCGAAAAATCATTGTCGTGTACTCACACGATCGGCAGCAGCAGTAGCTGCGTCAGATCATATTCCGTAGAAAGCAGCCGCTCGTAGCGGGAAAAGTGGATTACACTCCGTGAAACCGTCTGCGAGTTCCCGAGGAGCTTGCAAGTGCATCAGCTAGCGCTCAATGTGGAGCACATTTAGCACCTCACTTGTTGGTGTTATCTTAAATTTTACTGACTGTCTACCCAGAAAATAGCACCAAAACGACAATCCAATTTCAATATAAAATGTATCTTATTTATTACATTCGATAACAATAAATATCATCCTTTGTTCAAAAATCATATACAGAATAATACAAAAACTTCTAGTTTAATCTCAGCATCTACTTTTGATATTAAAGAAAATATTCTTGTGATTCGTTTGAATTGCTTTTTTTACCTATGCAGATCACAATGCTAGGTGATTGAAATGACAGAAATTAAGTTACCTTCATTCTTGACTGTGGATGCTGAATTCCAGCTCTTTTCGAAAAAAATACAAATACAAGGGTTTCTAGTGAACTGCTGCTTTGTTACCTTTCATCCCCTATCCTCTCCATATCTACGTGCATTATTCATTCATTCTCAATTATCTCGTTAAAAACGATGAAAATAAGACGTCAACGAGCCAAATTCAATTCAACAGTTACTTGCATGCAAGTACCAACATCATAGTTGTAAAAGAAATGGAAAAATGCCAGTATGCGGGTCTACTCTTCAATAACATTTTTGGCACAGTGGATTCAGTATCCTACACAGCCTAGTGTTCACACGTTACATTGAGTTACAATGACATTCAAATTAAAAATTAGAGAAGGAAGAGGGAATTTCGTATCATGAAACGGCCTGTTCTCGGAAATTTTCAAATTCGCGGCCAACGCTGTGCCGAAGTCAGAGCGTTTTTGTCGCCCGACGCGGGTTCGACACCCGGCGAAGTTCCCGAGGAGAAAGCGCGCGCTGATACAGGTAATTGGTCATCTTTTTGCCACGAGGAGCGGATTCCTTCCCTCGTAAAAAATGTGAGCGAGATTTTTTACCTCGAAGACTAATACTTACAGTGCGAATTTATGGAGCTGTATAATTGTGTTTCTAACGACGCTTTATGTCCTACGACAAAAGAATAGGAATTTCATTGTTTTGCGTAGACCTGTCGTCGTAAAACGTGTTTCATTTGCTTTCTTAACATTTTTTAGGTTGTTGCTTATTACGAAAAGTAGGAAAATATCGTGGCTACCGATGTTGTTGTTGTTATTATTATAATATAAAGGAAGGCGGTGGAATAAACAACATTTTTAATTGTACTTAGTTGTGGAGCAGAAACAGTCTTTGCTTGGTGGTAAGAAATACTTTCATTCTCGAGCTTTTTTAAGACTCCGTGACATCAATTCTTTATGTACAGCACTTTATTTACAGCCTCGGGGTATTTAACAGCAAATTGTGTTTTAACGTATTTGGATTATTCAATTTTATAGTTTGCTTCTTTTCACGCTACTATTAGTACTGAAAGATATTTCAGAACCACTTGACATTCCCTAAGTTAGCAAATTAATTACATTATTACACTTTCAAAACTTAGATGACTTCTCGAATTTCTCTCATTCAAAATTCGAACCGCCGCCGTCGGGGATTAAGCACGAATATGCCGGGAATTCTGCATCATGCAGATACGCCGTTTTCCCTGTTTCCCGCGCCGAATTCCTTTCCAAACATCGGAAGAATAGCACGCCCGCGAGAAAGTGGATCCGCGTTATCTGCGAGTGTTCCGCATGCACGTCCATAGAGATCGCGGCGGAAGCAGCGCAGCGGGGAGTGGGGGGAGGCAGTTTTTCTGGTCCTCTCCGAATAATCACTTTCTTCCTCGTCCAATTAAATTAATCAGACAAACGGGCGGAGGGCGAGGGGAGGGGGAAGAAAGCGGCCATGGTCTGGTTGCAGTGGCCGCCCGCCCGCGCGGGGGCGAATACGGACATCCGGTGGGGTGCCGCCTCCCACGCCCCTTGCTCGCTTTACTCCGCATCCACGTCACCCCGACACCCTAAACACTATTAGCTAGATGAATAACATACTATCAATGCGGAAGAAATGTGCAAATACTTCAAAAACCAATGTGCAGATACTTCAAAAACCAATGTGCCAATACTTCAAAAATCAATCTGCAAATACTTCAAAAACCAATGTGCAAATACTTCAAAAACCCAAGGTGCAGATACTTCAAAAACTAATGTGCAAATACTTCAAAAACCAATGTGCAAATACTTCAAAAACCAATATGCAAATATGCAATTTGAAATATACGTAGAAATAAGCAAATGCTTCAAATACAATGCAAATACATTCTCTTAGCTTCATTAAGAAATGACATTTTTCATCAATATTTTTATTTATATCTTTACAAATTTAGTATTAATTATTATTCTAATATTTTATTCCATATTAAACGTTTTTTTGGTAAATTAGTATTATTGTGGTGTATTATTTCAAAGTGACATTGTGAGTTAGGTATTCGTCCGTAATTTTTTGTTATATTTCATTTCAATTTTTAGCCTACTCGCGCTTTTTTTGCTCTCATCGAATCTGTATCGCAAACGGGTGATGACTGTAATGTTTAACAATCCAATACAATCTAATTTTCGTCTCAGATTTCCTCCAAGGTTGAAATGCATCGTATTTAGAGAAAATAACAAGTGACTGGTTTTCATTTTTTATTGAGACTTGATCTGAAAGTAATCGCAATTATTTGATCTATTCGAGCACAACGAACGTGATGAAGCTAAATTGAAGGAAGGAAAACAGAATGAGAGGCAGCTACGTAGTTAGTAGTGCCTATAAAGAGTTGATCGTGGAGTAAGTGGTTGCCTATTAGTTTGCATTTAGTAATCTAGATATAGCAACGAGGTGAATGGACATACGTAGTGATGTAAATTCTGTACGAACGTGTTCATTTAAAAAAGAAAAGACGTTCTGGTCTTTGTCTTTCTCATTTAATTCTCTCCTGACCCAAGATTAAATGTACTGTCGTTAATTTTCTCTTTCATACATAATTATAAAAGATAATATTCTATGTTGTCATATAATCAAAAGCAAGTTTTATTTCACATCCATGCAAATAATAAGTAAAAGTACACATTAAATATTTTTTGTAAATAATAATCCTGCATTTGCAAATAACAACGGATTTTTTACCTACTAAACTATTTAAAATTATAAGTTGTTAATATTCAAAGATGCTCTATTGAATTTGGTATGAAGTACTAACTTTTAAAAAAGAAAGCCTTAAAGTGTGTTCTTGGGATAAGATGTTATCAATTTACACGTGTGTAAATACGCTCTCTCAAGATTCACCGCCCGAGAAAGACCCAGTCGTTCCTTCAGCACGAATGGCTTATTCACACGAGCGTAACCTGCCCAAAAAGGAAACCACAGGGCGCCACACGTTTATTTCTCTTTTATGTGGAGGCATCTGCTCCTCCGAAATTCCTTCCACTCTCATCACCATTCGTTTTATGTGCGATTTTTACTACTTCGATGTACATCGCAGTGTGGTTTTGGCCATCTACCAGTGAACGCGCTATAAACCATCATGATTGTAAAGACGTTATCGAAGTACTTCGAGAGTCGCTTTCGCACAATCTTGAATGCATTACGTAAAGAACGTGAAGTACTTTGAAGTTATGTGGTGACTTGAAATGAATGAAGAATGAATAGAAGATAAATCGTAAGAGCGCTCCATGTTGCACCGGCTGCGTTTAGCTCAGGGCCAACATCGCCGTAGTCTCTGCAGTGCCTCTGATCTGGAGGTTCTAAGGTTCGAGCCCCGACGGTGACCGATTTTCGACACTAGCTACATAGGTGCGTCGAATTCAGCCGGTGTCGATGAGAATGCTAGCGGCCGGCTGCTCTGACTGGTAATTTTCCGTTTTTGTTTTTGTTTTTCGATAAAAACCAGATGAATACAGAACAAACGGAACACGGATCGGACGCGATCTTTCCTTCCTCTTCCTTATCCTATCCTTACTTACACACACATCCACTACACTACCACACAAGTTGGGAGACCAGTCGGGAGCTTAGAGCTTGTCCCGGTTGGGGCGGTGCTCCGCTTGTGGCAGGTTGGGGAAAATACCTGCAAGCCGACGTACGTTGTGGGATCTCACCATTCAGCGGGGGAAGACGACCACCTCCCGAGGGGGTAAGACACGGACTACACTTAAGGGACCAATGACCTTTGCAGTTGACGCGTCCGGAATCGCTAATTAATGAATCAAAAGCAACGCCATGGGACGACGAAGCCTCTCCCTTACACACACACACACACACACACATACACTACGTATACTATCACATGAGAAATCGGTCAAGAGCTTAGAGCTTGTCCTGTCATCCCGGCAGGGACGATAGTCTGCTGGTGGAGATATATGCACGGGAAATTCTGCGTATGCCGACATATAGATGGGCACCGAATCTCACCATCTCGCGGAGGAGGAGGAACACCGCCACCTCTTGCGTTAAAAAACATGCATTACACTTATGGGCCAAATACCGTAGCAGTTGACGCGACCGAAAATACAATATCAATCAATCTGTTGCATTTGACTCCAAGCACACGAAATAATTCGATGCAGTTTCAAATCCTAATCGAGATAATAAATTCTTAAAGAAAGAAACCAGTCTGGTGGGATTAAGTTTCGCCGCTTTTGCACCAATAATCACTGCCAGTTTCTCCGCGCAACTTCCACTGCTCCACTTTTTGCAACCGGAGGAATCCTACCCCGAACCGAGAAAACTGCGCTTCTTGTGATCTTAAAACTGCTAGACTTTCAAGGATGTTTTCCTTCCAACTTTTTCGCTGTATTTCTTTCCTCTCTGCCTTCATTGTCCATGTTGCAGTTTTACTCGATTCAAATTTTGACATGCATATTGGTGATATTTTTCCTGCTAGTGAATATATATATATATATATATATATATATATATATATATATATATATATATATATATATATATATATATATATATCGAGATAAGAATGCTATGACAATCAACGTAAGTCGCTCAGTTTGTATCTCTCTCGCACTGCTTTTAGTTTGTTCTAATATTGTTGAGAAATTCTCTTAAATATTGAGTCTAAAATATTCATGTAATACTTATAGAGCATTTACTATTTTGCATGTATAGGAATTGATTTATCTTATTCTAGACATTTATTATTATCATTATTATTATTATTATTATTATTATTATTATTATTATTATTTCATCTTTAAACTATTAATAGTTAAATTGTTGGGAAGGGATTCTGAAACTCAAAAAAGCGTGCGCAGATGATTTTCTCCCCCCTACGTCACATACAGTTTTTGACTAAATAAATAAAAAAATAAAATAAAAGTAACATTGTTCGGGCTTGCGCGTCACTGACGCAAATTCCACACTTTCCAGGTGGCGAATGATTTGTGACGGCGCGCGTAGGCAGTCGACATACACGTAGCGGCACTCTCTCCCCTACCCCCCGGGCTCTCCTGGTGGAAAGCGAGGTCGCCCGAAATTATTTCCAAACGGCGTCATTAACGCCTGGCCCGCGTGTTTTGCCACCTGCTACACGCTCAGGTTGACGCGTTATTCTGCGTACTTGTTGGCTTTGCCATCGACGGGCACTGACGGAACTCTGAGACAATGTTATCGAGTTTTGTGCGGGAAATGAGTGTGAAGAAACCGCGAAAAATACCTTGCTTTTCGTTCCTTATTCCGAATTAATTGAATGTCTATTCAATTCAGTCAAGTCTAAATGTCGAATGTTTTCTGTCCGTCTTCATTTATCGGTGAAGCTGTTATTAAGTGATACCTACAGTTTCCATGTTAAGCCCAAGCTGAAGAGGAAAAGATCGCCGAACGATATGAGATGGACATTATCTATTCGATGTAGAACAGTGTGAAAACTGTTTTCGTCAACATGAAAGAGCACTTGGAGTAATGCGTATCTGAGGTGCTTCCTGCTTCCTCTCTCGCTATATTTTTTTTAATATTATGTTATATAATTGTAATGTGTACAATCTTAAATTAAAGTTAATGTAAGATAGATTAAGACCATCAGACATTTGCACAGTTAATATGTAAACTGAACAATGTAGTGTCAACCAAAAATATAATTACAATAATAATAAAAAAAGGAAAGAACAACTGATAAGTGGATTCTCTTTTCTTAGGGAACATTTGAGATGTCGAAAACCTTTTGGTGATGTATCGAAATATCACCTGTTTACCACCTGTTTTATCATATTTAAAACATCAATGTTTTAACATCGATTTTTATGTCGAGGCAAAACCTTTTGGAATGATCGAAATAGTTTTATCATATTTAAAACATCGAGTGATGTATCGAAATATCGATGTTTGGGTAAAATTTGCCATCAGCACCCGGGTGTGCGAGAGGGGGCGTGGTCACGGGAAGGCCACCGCAAGTCCGCGCGCGCCGCCGGAGCGCGAAATCACCAGAGAGAAAACGCGCGCAATTTGAATACAGACGAAAGCGAGAGCGCCCCTCTCCCCTCCCCTCCCGCCAAAACATCTACCCCCTCCTTCTCCTCCTCCCACGACACGCGTTTCACGGAATTTCTCAAATGCGGGAAAGGTGCCGAGGGTTTACTGCCTATTGTTCGGCGGCCATAAAGGGAAATAGGTCCTGAGATCCCGCGTAGAAACCGCGTCTGGACCATTGAGCATCGACATGACGCGCGCGACGATGAGCCCTGTGACGGAGTACGTCGATTGGGCGTCTTTCACTAGAAAGCAACGCGGCTTTCATTATCTGCGCTGTCACTCAGTTAACGTTACATCTTTTTTTACTTTACTTTACTTTATACTTACTTGAAAGTAGTACTGTCTTCAATAGTTTTAGTTTAATTACAGTAAACTCTCATTAACACAATTCGAAATAATCGAAGTTCGTGTTATAAAAATTAGTGTTATCCGAGTATTACAATGTCCATATTACGTAATCCTTTGCTGGAACCGAATTTTTTGTTACTGTGAAATTCGTGTTAAGCGAGTTCATGTTAACGAGGGTTTTACTGCACGTCCCCTAAATTTTACATTTTATCCCATTATCCCGTTTGTATTTTCTTTACCCTCCTCGGCCGCTTTACTTCTTCTTTCGGACTTGGTCTCCTTCTCTGGATCTTTCGTCTCTCCGACTTCTTCTTTTTCTTCTTCCTCTTCTTTCACGTCATTTTCTCCGTCTCTACGATTCGACGGTGAGCCCTGAGTTGGAACACATCGCTTTGGCTCCTTTCGCTATAAAGCATCGTGGCGTTCGTGATCTGCGCTGTTCATGTGCGTGTCACGCTGTTAATGAATGTTTACGATGAGATAGCCTGAGATGGTAGTTGTCATCAGGATCATTATAGCAGCAAATTGTACATTTAATATGGTACCCATGGTGTAAACGATGCTTTAACACGAGCAGCGAGAAGCGTTGGCAATAGTTTCCTGTGCTCTATTTAAGGTGTACTACTTTCCAGAATATGCGAGAACATTTTTATTGCTTGTAATATAAAAAAGATGCAAAATAATACCTTTCTACACCACATATATATTCTTTATACTTCTTACCATATCTCTCATATCCTGTCAATCTTGTATGAAACAAAAATTTCAATTATTTTTATGAATATTTCTGAATAATCAAAGTTCTTTTTGTATCTGACCAGCGAAAAGCGATTTTTTTAAATCAACTAGTTTTTTCGTAGAACTTATTGTCACTTAGCTATTATTAACGTTGTATCATAAGAGCTTGGTCTGTTTAACAGTATTGTGTAATTGAATAAATTTCATTGAAAAGGCATCAAGTTAGATAATGATATTCAAACATTTAAAGCGATGATCTTTCAGCATGTTTGTCGTTCCTACGCAATCTTAAACGAAAGCAAAAAATGTAATCTGTTCGGAAGAAAAGGTGTGTAGAGCATGTCTAATAAAGAACACCGAAACTCGCTATGGACGCCCCTCAAATGTTTAGAAAGAGTTCATCAAACACTCCTGGCTCAGCAGGAATATTCTGTTTGCAGTTTGCACGCAGAGCCTGTCTGAACGCTTTGCTCTTTGCTTGAGAAATGGGGTCGAGTGTGATGCTGTGGTATGAACTCACCAAGACTGCGTCTAGTTTGTGAACACTCAATGAACGCTATCTTACATATCCAGCCGAAATGGTGTCGAACGTAATTTTAAAGATTTGCTTCCGCAATGCAACCAACAATGATTATTTCAATTAATATTAAAAATGAATTTTAAATGTAGTATTTTCCTATCTGTAATAGGATTTGCAAACTCTGTACCCAGTGATTGCGTAGTACTATATAATTTAGATAATTTTTTCATTGAAACACGTGCGAGTGGGAGCAAAGAGAAAGGAAAAAATATATTATTTACGGTTGCATGACTTGCAATCTAGTAGGATAATTTCCAGTCAGAGGGTAGAAATTAGAACAATTTCGCCAATCTTCTTGCAGAATGCCGCAGGTCCCGTTCTAAAATTCAACCACGCACAATCGCTCGCAGGGGCAGCCGTTTGCGAGACAGAAAACCAAACGTCGTGACCTAGAATGCGTGGTCACATGTTCCCGGACAATCGCTCCCCCGTATTTCCAGCATTGGGCAACCAATCGCCATTTTTCATTCGCGTCACGCGCGCGGTGGTGCTGCGGAGGTGGTGTTCCACAAGGTGGGGCGGCGCGCCTGTGGCAACGCGGGCGGCGCGGGCGTTCGCTCGCGCGCCCTGGCCCGCGGCGAGCAGCGACCAACAAAGTGGGAATTGACAAGGCGTGGCCGTGGCAGGGGGTGAGGGGGGGAGGGAGATGAAGGGCGCGGCGGGGGCGGAGGTCAACGCCGCCGTCGCCTTCACCCACATTTCACACAAGCGCCCCGCGACGGCGCGTGGCTCGTGAGCGGGGGCTCCTATCGCGCAAGAAATCTCTGCGATTTGTTTCAACTGGCACATTTTTTGGGGGGTGTTCTGAGAGGTCGCTGGGATCAAGGCGATCGTTAGCGAAGAAATTAGTTTCCGAGATAAATCTACGTAATTAGGGACTGTCTGGGCTAATTCAACTACCGCAGCTACGTTATTTCAATATTCATAACGAATTTACTGTTTCAGTGCGTTAGGTCAGATCGCAAAAGGCTGTTCATTTATTGCTTAGAATCGGACGCTGAAAAGATATGGAGACATGCTTCATTATAAAGCATTCACGATTAAATTAGTTTTCATATTAATTTGTTTGAATGTTATATAGACTTCATAGATTTTCTGAATTAATTAAAATAAACATCAAAGACAAAATTTGTAAAAAAAACTGATTTCATTTGAGATCACTCCATGTCATCATTAGATGATGGCATATTTTTGTACAAACGTTTATTACTTACGCTCTAAATAAAAACAATTAATTTACAAAAAAGGTATGAAGCGAAATGATAACTGAGGATAATAATACCAATACGAATGGCATGGACGAAATAGGCGAGAACAACAACTGAATTCCCAATATTAAATTCCAGCGCGCGTATTACAGGTTTTCTTATTATGTGTACTACTACTTTTCAGCTTATCCTGGAGAATATACAGCATTCTTAAATTTACTGTAATAGCCTTTGAACCATTCCACGTAACTTAACGATAAACACACAACATGCGACTGTAGCATTAAGCGCGTGAGTCTGGAATTACACGCGAATCAAGCGGCGGCCACCTCTATCCCCCGACTGCGCCGTCGTCGATCACAGCGCCCTCCTGCGATTGGGCAACGCGACCTGTGCGCGCCGCCCGCAGTCACGCGCCGCTCATTACCCGCCATTGAGTGCTTGTCGCCGCCCCCGCCCCCGCCCTCCCGCCACCGCCGCCGCCGCCGGGAGAAATTACGGACGGTGAAAGTGACGCGGCGCGGGCGGAGGCCATTGTGATCGCCGCGTGTGCGTGCGTGACCGCCGTCCCCGCACGCTGGACCCATACGGGGGCGTAGACTCGTGTCACACGGGAAACTATGCTGGATTTAAGCGCTTAACTCGGGGAGTGCTCGTAATAGGGTGATTCATGGCAGTGCTCGCAATATATCTCTCAGATATAGCTGCAACATATTACATTCATTTTAATAATAATATTATAATTTCGTAATAGATTATTGTATGCGCACTTGCAGCGTACTGTGATCAAACAGCTGCTGACCATAGGTTGTACTGGGAGCGGTAGCTCAATGATGGCACTGCAGCGCCTCTGATCAGGAGGTCCTAGGTTCGAGTCCTGACGGCGGTAGGATTTTCGGCACTAGCTTTTTAGCTAGGTCGAATTCAGTCGCTGTCTGGAGGAGGATTCTAGTGGCCGGCTGCTCTAATCGGTATTTTTTCGTAGTTTATCCGATCAACACCAGGTGAATGCCGGGGCAGTACCCTACCAAACGGGCCACGGACCGAGCGCGATCTTTCCTCCCTCTTCCTTGTCCTATCCTCACCCCTTATACACACACACTAACATGCACTACCCAATTACATATTCCTGGAGATCAGTCGGGAGCTTAGAGCTTGTCCCAGCTGGGGCGGTGCCCCGCTGGTGGGAGAGTCTTGGTTAGGGGGAAACGCTACTAGCCGACGGTAGGTCGGCGCCGGATCTCGCCATTCAGCAAGGGAAGATCACCGCCATCTCTCGAGAAAAAAACTGTGCAACACTTACGGGACTAATGACCGAAACAGTTGGCGCGCCCGGTAACACGAAAAATCAATCAATCCATCAACCCTAGGTCGCCCGTCCCCCGCGGCTCCGCCCATAGCGCCCCGCCCACGTGTTCAAGGGCGGCCTTTCGCCTCTCGCCACAAGCATGCATGCGCCCCTTGTGACACTCTTCGAAATTACACCGTTCTCCGGGAGCGCCAGCGTTTAAAAAATCGGGCTATGCGTGTTCTGTGTAGAAGCATTTGTTTTGTGTGTGGAATAGCAACGCAATGGGTGGGCGCGGCCCGGATTTTGTCTGCGTGCTGACATTTCACGGCCACCATGGTGCGTACATTGTTTGGTATTGTGGTTGAACCGTTTTCCCTTTAGGAATTGGGCTCTGAACATTCTGTTCCTCTACAATTTCTTTTAAGAGTGCTTTGTATTCTTAATTTTTATAATACTAAGTTTATTGGACCTCATAGCAATCTCTTTTCAATAGCCGGGTACTTTGTAATCAGAATTTATTGATATTCACATAAGGGTTACGTTTGGAAAAGCGTATTAAGAAATGAAAGTGTTTACAAACATTCTTAAACACGGGTCAAGGTATTTTGTCCTGGCACGATTTCAAATTTATCACTCTTAATGTTCTCATTCATCAAACGTCCAGCCACTCATTCATTACCAATAAATTCGGTTGTGATTGATGTAACAAATTCTTGACTCATATCGTCGACTTACTGAGCACATTATTTACACCGCCAATAAGTCTATTTTCAGATGCGAAAGTGCCGTCCTCGGTTCTTCAAGTTCCGCGTTCTACGCAGCCTCCTCTTGGTTGAACCGGCCGTTAAATCAGAGTCACAATTCGCCGCGCGCGCCGCGGTGAACGAGCTGCGGTTGCGGAACTATTCACGCGTGACAGATGTGTCGGAGACGCGAGAGCAGGACGCGCAGCCGAGAGGGACAAGCTGGAGGACGCGATAAAACGGGGTGAGACGGAACGAAACGAGAGGAGTCGAGATGGAATGGAATGGGATTGATTGATTTTTTCGTGTTTCGGGCGCGTCAACTGCTTGGTCATTAGTCCCGTTATGTAGTGCATGTTTTTTCTCGAGAGATGGCGGTGATCTTTTCCCGCTGGATGGCGAGATCCGGCGCCGACCTACCGTCGGCTAGTGGGTTTCCCCCTAACCAGGACTCTCCCACCAGCGGGACACCGCCCCAGTCGGGACAAGCTCTAAGCTCCCGACCGGTCTCCCCGAATATGTGGTTGTGTAGTGCATGTTAGTGTAAGTGAGGGGGGGGGGAGAAAAAACCCGTTTGGTAGGGTCTGCTCCGGCATTCGCCTGGTGTTGATCGGAGAAACCACGGAAAACTACCGATCAGAGCAGCCGGCCACTAGAATTCTCCTCCAGACAGCGACTGAATTCGACCTAGCTGAAAAGCTAGTGTCGAAAATCCTGCCGCCGTCAGGACTCGAACCTAGGACCTCCCGGTCAGAGGCGCTGCAATGGAATGGGATGAGTCGGGGTGGACGGGGAGGGCGATTGGAGCGGAGCGTGCGGTGCGGGGGGCGGGGGGGGTGACTGTTGGCCCGATGGGCGAGCGGTAAACGGGATGAGGAGAAGTGAAGAGGAAACGAGACAGAACCTGATAGTATGGTTGTGGGCAAAAAGGGAGACGAGCCAGGGCGTAATGGGCTGGGTCGAGGCGGCGCAGGACGGGGGAAAAAGAGACCGGGGATGCAAGAACGAATCGTGTGGTGCCGTGTGGGAGCGGATCGGGTCGGGCATACCTAGCAAGGTGGGAGCAGGGAGGGCGGAACGGGGCGAGGCAGGGGGCCGGGCGGAGCGGAGCGGAGCGGGGCGGGACGAGGTGAGACGGAGCGGGGAGGGACGGGGCGGGCCGGGCGAAGAGGAAGCGGGGTTCGGAGCGGAGTGCCCAGTGTTATGCGGGGCGGGGCGGGACGGGGCGTGTATGGCGCCGGAATGTGGGCGGAGGCGCCGCCCTGGGCCGCCAGCAAGGCCCCCTGCGTGCCTCGCGTCACAGCAGGCCACGGCCGCCCACGGCCGGTCGGCTCCTAAAGAATCGGCGCATGTCGTTGTTGTCGTTGCCTCTAAATCTTGCCTATCCACTTCAGCTGCGTGTTCCGTCGATTAACCATGCCAGACAACGAATCGTAAAATTATTGCCGCTCACTGCAAATTTATTGTTGAAAAATTGCTTTGTTATATCACACATTATGAATGATATGGAGAAATACTTTTCACATTTGCTTTGAAGAGATACGTTTTAGAACTTCTCATATAATTTTGGCAAAATAAATTAGAAATTGCATCAAAACAAGGTTATTAAAAACTGAAAGACATACACTGATTATTAATTAAAGTTACTGTAATATCGTATTCTAATCATTTGAAACAAACAGACTTGCACATTTGTGAAAATAAATTTTCATACAAATATGAGGGTAAACCGTAATAACTAAGAATGATGATAGAGAAATAGTTCAATAAGACCGTAAGAAACGAGAGTGCAGGTTTCGTCCACCACAAATCACTCATTAATCAAATGGGAGTTATTAACCAGAGGTGGGTACTAAGGGTGATTTGTGGGAAATCTGATTTGGAGTTGTTGACGTTCTCATGAGAAGAAATAAAAGAATTCATATTCGTCAATACACACACACACACACACACACACATATACATATATATATATATATATATATATATATATATATATATATATATATATATTGACGAAGATGACTTCTTTTATTTCTTCTGTCTGCTACGCATCCAGGCAACCCTTACATACATGCACCAGACGCCAAAAAGCGAGTTTATTCTCAGTTGGCGTCTACCAGCACGTGACGCGAGCATTCTGTGCTCTTGGCCGAGTCCTCTTTTGTTTCGAGAGCTGCTCGCTGGCGGTGGATGCCACGAGTACGTCTGCGAGACCATCGTTAAGTGCAGCGATGCAGCGCTTTAAGACTTCCTCATGACGAAGACGTTCAAGCGCTGTCGCCGAGGTGGCTGCTGCCGCTATTCATAATAACGACGCTCTCACCCCACTCTCGTTCTCTTCTGTCATTTCTACTTACAGCTGGCACTTGTTTCTGAATTTTCTTTTCAGTGACTTGATTATAGCTCTCCATTGCCGTTATCTTTATTTAAACTTTCATAACAGAAGCATCTTAACAAAAATGTTGGCGTTTATTATCAGTTTCGATTGATTGATTGATTGATATTTTTCGTGTTTCCGGGCGCGTCCCGTTAGTGTAGAGCTTCTTTTTCTCTTGAGAGATGGCAGTCATCTTCCCCCGCTGGATGACATCAGTTGATGCACTGAGCTACCGCTCCCGGTATCAGATCCGAACTACAAGTAAATATGACGTCCCTATTGTAATGTTTCAAAAATAATTAAATCTCTTCTCAAATTTGTCATAACTAACAGACAAATGCGACGCGTCAATTGATTTTCTGCATTCCACAAGAACTATGCGTTTAATTTTTTTGTTTACGTGTGAGCTCACAGCTTCTTCGTTCATTCAGTTCCTAAGTTTCATATACAGTCTTTCGTTTACAGTTGGGCAAAACATTTCTAGTGTTTGTCCAGAAAGCATTCAATTAGTGCCATTAGAGTAAGGCCAACAACTGCAATTGCCATTCTTGCCAATGCTATCTGACGACAAAGGCAGAGAGCAGAACTTAATAACAGTTTTATTCTACCTACAATTTCATTTCCCAGATTCATCTCAAATGCCATTCTGGATGATACCGACGCCAAGGTAATTAGAAATAGATCATATTAATAACAATAACTGCGACGATCAACCATATCACTGCTAAGCCAAACAGCCTTAGAGGTTCAGCTACTTACCATTTAAACTGGCATCTCTTTTACGGCCTTCAAAGCAAACGCCATTTTGACGATGCCCACTCTGGGCATGATAACGCCTGGTTCAAAAACGCGTACTCTCTCGCGCTCAGCTTTTCCTCTCCCCGGCGACCCGCGGCCGGAATCCCCCCCGGGGCGGCTCAAATGGCCAAGGGCAGCGGGTCTTCTTGTAACGAGCTTCGCGGAGCCGCGCGGCCCCAGCGGCGATCTCTACGACTAATGAGCGACGCGTCCGTGCGACATCCGTCCGTTCGTCGGTCCATCCGAGGAGCATCTCGACACTTTCGTCCTTAGTCCGGTTCGTCGGTCCGGCTGTTGGGACGTCCGTTGGCTGGTTCGTTGGCTGCAGCGAGCCATACATTTACGTGATAGAGCATTTTCACAAAATACGGGCAAGTCATGTTCCTTTCACGAACTTTCAGGAAATTTAATTCAAATATAAATGTATCATTCGATCGGTCCGTTGTTCTATCCGTCACTAATCGATCGGTTCGTCGATCGAACGGCGGTCCGTTGGTCGGTCGGTCCGTTGGTCGGTCGGTCCGTTGGTCGGTCGGTCCGTTGGTCGGTCGGTCCGTTGGTCGGTCGGTCCGTTGGTCGGTCGGTCCGTTGGTCGGTCGGTCCGTTGGTCGGTCGGTCCGTGGTGGTCGGTGGACAGTCCGTCTGAGATCGTAATTGGCCGGTCGGTATGTCGATCGGTGAGTTGATCACCCCATCGATCGGTCCACGTGTCAGTCTGTTCACGTATCCATCGTCAGTTCGTCAGTCCATCTGGCAGGCTGATGATCTCCGTCCGTCCGTCTGTGCGTCCGTGCCACATTTCCTCGCGGCCTTCTGTAATCTGCGCCAGGTGGTGCAGAAAGAGGAGAAATTGCTCGAGGCGGACGTTGACTCGCAGGCGAAGGCAAAGGCGCCGAAACCCAAACAGAAACGACTTTCTCGGTAACAAGGGCGGCCGCTCCAGAGGTGCGTGAATATGCAGATGTGCGGTTGCCGGCATCGGGCCGCCGGTTTAGGAAAGTGTGAAGCTGCTATTTCGCCATGAATATGGAGTGGCTGTCCCATCCCGTACGTCCCGAACAAGGCTGTAAGTTATTCTTGAGTCCTGTATTCTTGTGTAGATTTAAATCGCAGGGGCGTGTTTATTTTGTTCTTCTTGACCTTGCACCTTGAAAGTTGAGAAAAACTGTGCCAATGCTCAAATTTTGATTCGTTCTGAGTCTTCTACCATAGAAAGATTTGATATACGAATGAATTTTGTTTTCCTGAAGCTTAGGACGTTTCCGTTTAGTAGACCATTCTAATGAAATCAATGGAACTTTATTTAATAACAAATATTGTTATTAGATATTTTCATAAGTGCCTCAATAAGAAGATTCAGAGAACCAGTGTTCGAACATATAATAAAGTTCAAAGAAAGATGCCAAGCGTTTATCATCCCAATATACTGGATTAAAAACCTCATGGCGAACGAGAAAGTACGGTGGGCAGCTGAAATAAAGGGAAAGCATAACAGGTAACACGATTTAAACAGTAATTATTAAAAAATAACCAATTAATTTAAATCCACGAAATGTATTCACATTAAAAACTCTTTCAAGTTATACAATAATGTTTCAAAATTTGTTGACTAGCAAGCTATATTTGCATGTTGTTCCAATTCATATCTCCTGATTAATATGCTGTATTTGCAGTAATCAGAACATTTTCAATCTTTACAAATAAAAGTATCCAAAGTTTTTTATGACAATCATTTATTCAGTAATTTCACAACGTTTCGTAACTCGTTTTGTTACATCTTCAGGGCTAAACTAATGGACACAAAAACTGTTATTCTACATATCAATTAGTGTAATTACTAGAATAGTTCACAAACACTACAATTGTCTAAAAGTATAATTCTATTGAGTAAAATTATCTCAAAATCAAACATATCTACTACAAAAGAGATCAATTTAAACTTTTATACAAAATAACCAAAGAACACACAACAAAACAAAATCAATACAATACCAAATGGACACTCACCGTAGTGAGGGAACGCTATCCCATTGAATTACCACATAACTAACGTTACGAACAGACACTCCTTCAAAGTTTGAATGACACCAACGGGCGTATGAATATGTAGTAAGGTTACAACACGGCGTATGAATATGCAGTTTGCCAACTAAATCACTATACTGGATCTACATTGTCCTGATCTTTAATTTTAATTTTATGTAACACATTGTCATAGGCATTGGTAAAAACATTCATTTCAACATTGGTATTAAGAGTCTGATTTAACTTAATCTGAACTGTTTCTGAGATGAGTCGTGGGAATCTCCTAACCTCGGTGTCTAAAATATGTGGGTTCTCAAAGTCAAATTCATGCGACAAATTTAGTCTGTGTCTAGATAAAGAATTAAGTCGTGGAGAAGATTCTTTAATATTTCTAGAATGTTCTTTCATTCTTTGGTTCATTTCAACATCTGTCCTTCCTCTTCCTTGTTCTATCCTCTCCCCTTACACACACTTACACTAACATGCACTACACTACCACATATCCCGGGAGACCGTCCGGGAGCTTAGAGCTTGTCCCGACTGGGGCGGTGCCCCGCTGGTGGGAGTGTCCTGATTAGGGGGAAACCCCACTAGCCGACGGTAGGTCGGTGAGATCATCGCCATCTGCCGAGAGAAAAACATTCACTACACTAACGGGACTAATGATCAAAGCAGTTGACGCGCCCGGAAACACGAAAAAATCAATCAATCAATCATAACCCCCCCTATTCCTTGAGGTGGCATCTCTTGGGAGGCGCTGTGGCTGCTCGTACGTGTTGCGCAAGCGCGGAGGAGCGCAGGCGCTCCGTGGCCGCGTATGGCACCGGCGAGGCCAACGAGCGAACTCGCGATGGGTCTCGCCGTTGCTCAGGCGCTCGCAGCAGCTCCAACGCCGCTGGGGAAGAAGGCCGCTGTGTGCGTTCGCAGCGAGCGCTTGTGTGCTGGACGTCTGTAGGCTAATGGGTGACCGGGTGACGACAGAAACCTGATTTGTTATTGGTACACGCCTCTTTGAAGGAGGAGTGCGTAGTCTGTTTGATGGGAAAACGTAGGGATGTCGTGGGTAGATTCTGAAAACAAGGCGGGTGGTTCCTTTAGTGGTTCATAAATGTAGGTTATTTTAATACGTCGTGCTAGTCGAAGAACTTCTTACATCAATGGTTTTGAGTGTTGTTCGAATTTTTGCCTTACATTCGTATATAACTTCTCTTCCTTACTCTCTGACTCCTGTCTGTCTCTCTCTTTTTCTCTCTGTCTCGTCTCTGTCTGTGTCTGTCTGTCTTTGGCTCTGTCTGTCTGTCTCTCTCTCTCTCTCTCTCTCAAGGAAAATTATTCTTTACTAATATTTAGATGGAAGACAGTCTTTTTTTAGAAAAGTTACAAGTTTTCGTGCTATCCTACACTTACCTTCAACTTCACCAGTTTTCTTCCAAACACTTTTATTCCCTTTCATTAAAACCTTTTTTGTCTACCCGCTTTTATGCACAATTAAAATGTTACTTCCTTTTTAAGCATAACATTTCATTACTTTGCCATAGTCTTTTTTTCAAAGCATAGAATAACAATAATTACATACTAAATGTACAATATTATGTTATTTTTATTATAATTAAAATAATTATAAAAATCCTTACGGATAAAAATATTAGCATTCAAAAATTGTGAATACAGTGCTGTTGAGAAACGCAGTTACTATTTACGAGACATATAGGCGCTTATTGATGTTCTAAACAGCCTTCAATTCTCATCTTTCACGTACTAATCTGAGCAGTACATCCGCCTCGTAAATACAGCCATCGTGCACCCTAAGCACCTACTTAGCCGTGCGTTAGAGAACAATCGGAGGGCAACGGCCGCTGCTCCGTTGACAAGCAGCGCACGCTCGTGTTTTGCGTCCGTCGGGGGGGGTTTTCGCGCGCACAAGCGCTGGCGTGGGCTCCGGCGCGGGGCGCTGGGCGGGCGCGAGTCGTCGCCCACAAGGGCGGTGGGCGACTTTCGCGGCCGAATCGAGGGCGGAACGGAACGGAGCTGAAAGGGCGGAGGAGGTGGGCGCAGCAGCGGAGGCCTTGCATTCCTCCGCGGGTTCGCGGCGTGGAGCTGAAGCGGTGGTGGTGATGCTCATGGTGGTGGCGGTGATGATGGTGGTTGCGGGGATGTTGGTGGCGGCGGTGATGTTGGTGTTGGCGGCGGTGATGTTGGTGTTGGCGGCGGTGATGTTGGTGTTGGCGGCGGTGATGTTGGTGTTGGCGGCGGTGATGTTGGTGTTGGCGGCGGTGATGTTGGTGTTGGCGGCGGTGACGTTGGTGTAGGCGGCGGTGATGTTCGTGTTGGCGACGGTGATGTTCGTGTTGGCGGCGGTGATGTTGGTGTGGCGGCGGTGATGTTGGTGCTGGCGGCGGTGATGTTGGTGTGGGCAGTGGTGTTGGTGGTGGCGGTGATGTTGTGGTGATGTTGGTGTGGCGGTGCTATTGATGTGGCATGATATTGGTGGTGGTGGTGATATAGTATTGATATTGATGGTGGTGGTGGTGGTTGTTGAGATGGCAGCCGCCGGGACCTTGCATTCCTCTGCTCGAGTGTTGCCCCGCCCTGCGTGGAGATAAAGAACCCACACATTCCTGAGAGCAGTAAGGCACTCTGCACTGGACG
This sequence comes from Teleogryllus oceanicus, assembly GCA_964035755.1. NCBI lineage: Eukaryota > Metazoa > Arthropoda > Insecta > Orthoptera > Gryllidae > Teleogryllus > Teleogryllus oceanicus. The sequence continues at coordinate 20,668,599 of CAXIVR010000011.1, read as the reverse complement.
TTGGGGGCTGCGAGATGACAGCGCTTCCGACGTTGAGTTCTGAGTCGACGATTAGTAATGCGAATTTCATTGCTTTTTATTTCGTTCTTCTTCAATTTGTTTCCCTTTCTTCTTTAACTAACTATGATTTACTGAAACTCTTGTAATTCTTTTTTTATCGTCTTCGTTAAAGTCAATTCCCACACTTTTTTTATCTATGACATACGTGAATGTTGAAGGAACCGATAATTTGTCGTTAGCAGTTATAAAATGATTAATAATGATTTGCTTTTGTTATGGGGTACCCACGTAGGGGGTTGCTTTTGTATACACGTCTCGTGCGCTCAATCACAAGACTAATATTTGTAACACGACATAGCGTTTACGCGAACTAGCAATATTTAAATTTTTAATTCGAATTAGTTCAAAATATTTCTCCTTCATACACAAAACTCACATTGATATGAAGTTGCTTAAGGCAAAATTGTATGGTTCTTATTCTATCACGTCATGTTCACTACAAAGGCAAGGCTTGTTTCATTCCAAGAGAGAGTTCGAAGATCTTGTCGGGATGTGAATGCCCATTAATCTGCCTATTAATGTCAGTTTGCATATCTTTAATAGCATTAAGTTTACTGCTGGGATGAAATCCTTTATTTTTTCATACGGCTTTTCCTCTTCGCTAAATTATTTGAAACCAATGAAGTGACAATGCGAAAAGAAAACCCAAATGAGGAAATATTGGTCAACATCCAAAGTATAATTCTCTGTTAGTTTTGAAATTTCTCATTTTCTAAATAGTCTTGTAGAATTACACGTAACAACACCGCTGAGTAAATTAATTTAATACGTCATTCTCAATAGCTCAAGTAAACTTTTGGAAGATTACTCGAGACGTACTTCCTAGAAAATTCAAGTAAAATTTTACGAATTTTAGTACAGTTTGTAATTGATCTTCAGATAACTTGGCGATATTTCATGTGAAACAAAGAAAATACCTGAAGTCCCTTTGAGAATATTGTATTCTTCGTAGTCCTAAATTATTATTAGACCTGGAAATAATTTTACTTTTCTTATGACCTTTCAAGTTGGTTCCGATTCTTTCTTATTCTTGACAAGCTCATTTCGTCTCCCGCAACACATCTGACATTTTCGGGAAACCTGTGGAAACAAGTAGTGGCAACGATCTCAAGTGACACTGGAGGACTACGGAAGTAGCGGTTGCATCACAGCTCATTCAAAAAGCAATTTGGCAGGCCCGCCTTTCGCAGGTGACGGCAGGTGGCAGACGCTTCCGGCTGCGGATGGGCGCAGGCGGAGGCGGCAAAGGTCGTAAATAGCGCCCCGGCGCGGCGCCGCTTGCATCAGCGCCCCTGACATTCCGCGGCGCATCGCACGCGAGCGGCGGCGGAACAAAAGGGGCCGTGACCCGCCCCCGCCTCCGGCCCCGCCCCCCGGCCCCGACCCCCGGCCCCGCACCCCCGGCCCCGCACCCCCGGCCCCGCCCCCGGCCCGCCCCGGCCCGCCCCGCCCCGCACCCGGCCTCGCCTCCCAACACTCTTCCGCCTTGTCCCACGCCGTATCCACCTCCGGCCCGCCTGAGTCCCTGTCCCCAACTTGTCTCCACGTTCTCGCCTCTACCTACTGTGCTCTAGCTCGACACCCGTATCAACCTCCGTCTTCCCCTCTGCCTCCGACCGGGAGCGGTAGCTCAGTGCATCAAACTCATGTACTGCAGCGCCCCTGACCGGGAGGTCCTAGGTTCGAGTTCTGACGGCGGCAGGATTTTCGACACTAGCTTTTCAGCTAGGTCGAATTCAGTCGCTGTCTGCAGGAGAATTCTAGCGGTCGGCTGCTCTGATCGGTAGTTGAACCGCCAGGCGAATGCCGGAACAGTAACCTAACAAACGGGCCACGGACCGCGCGCGATCTTTCCTTCCTCTTCCTTGTCCTATTCTCTCCCCTTACACACACACACACACACACACACACACTTACATGCACTACACTACCACATATTCCGGGAGACCGGTGGGGAGCATAGAGCTTGTCCCGGCTGTGGCGGTGCTCTGCTGATGGGAGAGTCCTGGTTACGGGGAAACCCCACTAGCCGACGGTAACAATTTGCTTTATTGCTTTGCGCCTGACTTTGGCGTTCAAAAGGAATTCATGTGTGCGTAACACTTGTAAAAGCCTAATAAAAGTAGAAAGTCATTAAAATGACGGTGCATATTTCAGTATACTCAGCCCCATTCGCATGACCAGTTCAACGAGTCGTTTCTCTCTGTATTTCGTCCACTGTGCGTTCTGGTAAGTGACGACACGCGGTTTGTTGGTTCGAACACCTGCTGGACCAGACGAGAGGCTAGCTTTATGAACAGCAATTGCCAGTCATCCCATGTGGCAAATGTAAAGAGGAAAGCTGTAATCGTACAGAAAGAGCAAGTGCTCAGAATATGACACAAAATCGTAATAAACGCACTTAATTTTGCAAGTTGTATCTAACTGAAAACCACTTTGCATAGTTCATTGTATCTACAAAACATATCTTCGTTTGAGTGTCTGAAATTATTTTGAAAGTTTTTGTTCAGTTATATACTCTACCAGCCCTTTCATGTACACACGTATGAGGTCAGGTCGAATCTTTTATAGTCTAAAAAGTTGCCAGATTCGCAAGGAAGATATTCTTGATTATTCGTGCAACAATAGGAAATATAAGCGTACTAGTTAAATAAAAATACGATTTCAAAATATAATGTATAATCTTCAATGAGTGGAAGAATTTAGCCTTTAGTACTCGTTGAAAGTGTAAGCTTTGGCCAGAAAAACTTCCCCCTTCCCTCATTACTGTCGATAGTTATAGTGGAGTCACAACTGTTCACGCGGAGATGGCGGTCTACAAAAGCCTTCTACTTCGCCACTACAACGCGCACTTCGCCACTACAACGCGCACTTCACCACTTGTACTTCGCCACTACAACGCGCACTTCGCCACTACAACGCGCACTTCGCCACTACAACGCGCACGCCACTTCTACTTCGCTGCTACGCGGACACGTAGATCATAACTTTTATTATTTTTAAGTAACCGAGCTAAAGGACGAAGCTCTCCCAGACACGATGAACTGCGAATCGCCATTTCTTAGCGATTCCTCTCGGAGCTCCTCCTCAGCTGAGGACAACGCCCCCTTTCGCCTTTACGACGTCTCTCTCGGGGTCAAAAGGGCTCCTCTCCAAAGCCCCGGTGCTCGAGGCCCATCCCTGCTTTCTCCACGCACATGTCCACTCAAATATCTACTTCAGATTGCACTTTCTTGAATGCCATTCAAATTTCCATTTTACTAACCTTTTTCTTGTTTGTTCCAGGTAAGTGTCTGCATTCTCGTTGAACGGAGCGCTGCTGATAGACGTAATGTAAGTAGTTTTGCATATATACTCCATTTTCACGAGGAAAGGAGAATCGAAAGGGAAGTGTGAGCAGTAAAATATTTCACATTCTTATCCGTTTAGCTTTCGCATATCAACATTTTATTAGCTTCTTTCATCTACAATCAGAGTCGTGAGTATCTAATGGTTTAGAGACCGATGGAAAGCGGGGTGATAATTTTAATATACGCGATGTCGACGACGTCCCTATCTCTTGCTCTGCCAACGTCTTCCGCGAAATTTGTTATACTTGGGGGTCAAGTATCAAATGGCCTCTGACGGAGAGTGAGTGTCTCAATAAATTTCCCGTGTAGCATTCACCTTACGTCATAGCCCAAAAGCTGCTGATGTATAAGCACAATAAGCGTTGGAGCAAGAAGAAATGGTTAAGAGTTTAGAAGTTAATAGTATCTCAGTGAAAGTCAAGAGTTCGAGAATTTTTAAAACAACACCAATATGAATAAATGGTATGAATGCTTCACGATATTTATATTTACCAAACGCATTTGATATTCTTTCTCTTCCATTACACTTATCATGCAAATATTAGTAATAAACACGACACAATAACTTTGTACTGATGGATTATCAGAGTAGTTATAATTATAACTCAAATATAAAGAAAGTATCAAATGCCAGAATCATTATCGAACTATTCCAGAAACACAAAGTGATCTAGTTTCAAGAAAGTTTAACATTGCCCTCTTAAAGTATTTCTCCATTAATTTTTTTTAACGATTTCATGACGGGCATTATAAAATTTTTTCTCAGCACTGAACGATCCATGCTAATATTTCTTTACTTATACATAAAGTTCTCCAGTCCTAGTGAATTGGCCACCACAGCTCGATAACATAGAGACCGATAACAAGGCATTGAGAAAATTACGAATGACGTTTACTATTGCCCCCAACGCAATGATCAATCGACCCATTCGCAGGATACGAAATTTCTTACTACAGACACGGAGCCGCGGTAAGTTTCGACGCAGTTTAAGTCAGTGATTTTTAAAACAAGATTAGAGGAACTGAGACATGGGATATCACAGCAGGTTCACATGAAATATAAACCATAAAATTCATTCAGTTACAATTTTTTTTTTAACACTCGGTCTCTTTTACCTAGCATTTTATGAATTCATAACTGGAAAATACTGAAACTACAAGAAATATAAATCGTTTAGTTCTTTTTGTTATTCAAGGCCGTATCGACATCTAGGTCATTAGCGACCACTATTGGAGTTAACGTTATGTGATGTTAACTGAAGATGAAACGATATGGTGATCATAATGGGTGAAAGGACGAACACAAATACAATCACGCCTGAGGTGGGACTCAAACCCGCGACCCTTCGGTCCGAGATCGCTACCACACTACAGCCTTAGCGATCTCGACCACCGGATCGACAAATCGTTTAGTTCGATTTCCTTTCTAAACACTGCCACGCTGCCAGGTACCAACAGTTCTTCAAAACCTTTTGACCTACTCGCCGGGAACGAATCACCGCCGGGGTGGAGGACAACCGCGTCAATAAATTTCCCCCTCACGACAGCCCGGGCGTCTTCCTCTTCTGCGCGTAAATCCGCCCGCGCGCGCGTGAGCACCCGCTTCCTCTGCGTGATTACGCGGAGCGCGCCGTGACGCCGAGGTTTCGCCGGCGGCGCGCGCGCAAAGGTCAGCAAGACTCGCGTAACGCTTCCACACGGGACGGCCCGGTGGCGGCGGCGCGCGCCTCAGGGAGGTCTGGTGGCGGGACGCTGCCCACACCCACACCCGCGCCCGCTTGCAACCTGCCGACGCACGCAACTGCGCGTTGGTTGGTTGTTAAGTGATTCCGGGCGCGTCAACAGATTAGGTCATTTGTCCCGTAAGTGTAGTGTATGTTTCCCTCGGACGATGGCGGTGATCTTCCCCCGCCGGATGGCGAGATCCGGCACCGACCTACCGCCGGCTAGCGGGGGTCCCCCTAACCAGGACTCTCCCACCAGCGGGGCACAGCCCCAGCCGGGACAAGCTCTAAGCTCCCGACCGATCTCCCGGAATATGTGGTAGTGGAGTGCATGTTAGTGTAAGTGTGTGTGTAAGGGGAGAGGATAGGACAAGGAAGAGGAAGGAAAAATCGCGCGCGGTCCGTTTGGTTGGGTACTGCTTCGGCATTCGCGTAGTGTTGATCGTAGAAACTACGGAAAACTACTGATCGGAGGAGCCGGCCGCCAGAATTCTCCTCCAGACATTCGATCTAGCTGAAAAGCTAATGTCGAAAATCCTGCCGCCGTCAGGACTCTAACCTAGGACCTTCCGGTCAGAGGCGCTGCAGTGACATCACTTCACTGCCGTGACCGAAATTTACTACGCCTGGGGCAAAGGTTGGATGGGTTGACTACGAATCGAAAGAACGAATCAGTTTCAATTACGAGGAACGATCACATGTCCGTACGACTCTTTACTGTTAAACAATCCCCAGATAACAATAGCTTATCCATTTTATTATTTAATAAAATCCTTGTCGGTATCAGTTGAAGCAAAAATCTCAAAGATAATTTTTACCACCCGCTAAAAAACTAAATTTTTTTAAGTTGAGGGTAAAATATCTGCTACAATAATTTGAATACAATTGATTGTATAGGTATTGAATAGGGACAGCTCGAATGAAAGCATTTTGATCCAATATGGCAACTAGCATGGGCGATGATGTAGAGAGAGTCAGTTGAGAAGGGACTATACAAGTATATCAAGCGATACAAAAATTAGCCCTGTTGAAAGAAGTGGAGAAGTCCACGCGAAGAGAAGCCCCAGACAAACAGTACACTCCCGAAATGGCAGGAGCTGCAGGTGTGTTGCTAAGCCAGCTCGTGGAGCAATTCGTTCGATAGAAACGGCGGACGGGCGGCGTTGTTGAAAGCGCGGGTAGAGGCGTAGGCGATTGCAGCAGCCGCTGCCACCGGACCGGCTTTGAGGGGTCTCAAATTCACCGCGCAGCGGATTACGATCTTGTCCCAATGTGTCTCATTAGCACAGCCTTGCGGAAGACCGTCTCGTCTCCTCCATTCCAACGCGGTCGCCAATGTCACGCTCATTGGGACAGACGTCTCGGCGAAAGAGCACTGTGTTTATATGATTTTCTAATTTCAAACGGGAGGAATTTGCAATGGAGAGGAGTAGATAATTCACCCGCTTTCGCTGGCCTACTTCTTGTTCTGGCTGTGCGTAATCTGCAGAAGATTGTTCGGAGTAAATGTTGTGCGTTACGAATGAATGGAATATATTTTGAGTAGTTAATTAAAGAAATGGAGCGAAGAAAAGGGACAAAGCTCATAATGTGTAAGAACCTAGATTTTTTGTTAGGTTTCATTTCTTTTCCATTTTATACAAACAGATTTCTTACTCTTCTTCCGGTTCCTGTACAATAATATTCAACATAATAATTACTCAATTGCATTAATTTAATACGAAAGAGACATTACACATAAGAAAATGTGTAACGCTATTCAATCAGAGCACCATGTAACAATGTAGAGGCTTTTCATTCCGTTGTATACTAGGCGAGAAGAAAAAAAGAGAGAGCTTAATATATGGTAATGCGCACTTTCCGTATTCACAATATGTTTCCACTAAACATGTCAAAATATGTCGCACACAGAACGGACATTTATTGCCATGAAAGAACGCATCTCATCTTTGGAATTGACCAACTGTCGCTTTCTCGTGGCCGCCCGCCAGAGCGCGCTGTGGCGCATAAACAATCGACTCTCGTGTCATGCAGTGTGCTGAAATTTTTGTTCTGCGTATACTCGCTGCTTTCGCCTCTCGATTCATCCAGATGTCCTACTTCGTCAACCTATCGAGGCTTTCTCGAAGTATAATATCTGGACGATCTGGAGTTACGCAATATCTTTCTGCGTCGGCGTTGGCAACTCGACGTTGATTTTGAGGGAGATTAAGATTTACGCGGATTTTACTTTCTTTCTTTTTAGAGCCTGCTTTTTTTAGGTAACTTGCTTATCGCGGAGAATCACTAAACGAAAGTGCGTTGCACATGCCACGCATGTGGTGGCCTGAGCGCGTTTTGTTGGCTTTCATGTAGCCAATTAGAGCAATGAGGACATTGCGTGCGCTAAGTTTTATTTGCTCTTGTAACGAACGGCGAGCTCCTGTCACTTTGTGCTATTTATTGGAAATTCTATCGACAGGTGGAGAGACCTACCGAGGTAAAAGTGTCACTATATGACCAAGGACTTGACTTGTTCTTTGCTTAGAGGTGGCTCGTTAAATAGATTTTTTTCTGTTTTTGTAAAATTGATCATAAAACAGTAAGTCTGAGGTGGTAAAAGGGGGGACAAGTAAGTAAGACAAAGTAGGACAGTAAGTAAGTCAATTGAAGTAGCATATTTAAGTTTCACTTAATATTCTCTCACAGAGAAAAATATGTATTACAAAATTATAAATTGATATAGTGTTTCGAAAGTTTATTACATAAATGGTACAAATTATGAACTTATCAATCTACACGGTGATATATTAAAAAATAAAAATGTATTTTGTCAACACAGAATTGCACAAATTGAATCCTATTAAAAATAATATCGTAAATCCTTAAGTAAAGTATACTAATTACATTTACACGTACAGTTTAAAATTTGGCAAAAATCGGACTTTTTATTAGAAACAGATGGAAGGAATGCAGCACGTGGGATTATTAAAGCATGACTCTTTAACTCTTAATTATCCGTATGACCAAATGATATTTCAATTTCTTGTGATACTGAGGCCTAATGATCGAAAGCTGTTGTACTATTGTTTGATGGGCATTATTATTATGTAAATTTTAAATTACATTTGTTATAAAAAGAAAAGAGACTCTTAACAAACTGATATAAAATTGATATATGTTGAAATTGTATTATGTTGAATATGTCGATAGAGACAAGTTAAACAAATATCGCATAGAGAAATCATGTATTTTATAATGAATATTTTTTTAAACTAACCAACTAACACCCCATTAAGGGCAAGGGCCTCCTGCCTTTTTGCAGGCAGTACTCAATGAACTAATAGTATGATGATGAAGGGTGCAAGGACGAAAACAAATACAACCACGCACCACTCGAACCCGCGATCCAACGGCCCCAGATCCCCAAAATATATTTTGTGTTCAAAAATATTTGACTTAATTTATTAAAAAAATATAGAATAACAAAGATGAGTAATAATTATTTTATTAATAATTACTAATAATTTATTAAATATTATTATAAAAATCATCATATATTACGCCTTATAATTTTTTCCACATTAAACAATATGAACAATTCCGAAAAATCTTTTGCCCCGATTTTGTGAAGAGTGAGAAGGTGGCTAGGGTCGTCACAAGGGTTTCTGGGTGGGCACGTGGGAGTGGGAGTGGCCGGGGTGGGGGTGGGGCGCGTTGAGCAATGAGTGCGTGGGCGGCGCCGACGCGGAAGCGCAGCCTCCCGTCGAGCGCCATCCGGCCACACACACACCTCAGACCCCGCGCGCTGAGTTATCATCATCGTCAGTTATCGTCTGAGTCTCATTCTCGATCGTCAGTTCCCCAAACGATGAGGGCACCGCGGCCCCTTGGCGGGAGCCCCGCCCCCCTCCCGCCTTCGCCCCGAGGGCCACTCCACCTCCGCCCCTTGTTTTCCCCGTCGCCGTCACCACCTGAACCGTCCTAGTTATCTTACGGCGTGGTTTCATCACGTCAGTTATCGTCTAGTCTCATCTCGATCGCAGTTATCGTCGTCGTCACCTTCATCTATCATCACCGTCATCAGTTAACGTCACTGTTACGGACGTCAGTTATCGTGGCCAACATATTCAATGCCATCTCCCTATCACCGTTTCTGTCACCATCACCACTCCCTCTCTGTCCCTGACACTGCCAATCTCTGTGTCTATCCCGTTAAGGTCATCGACACTGTCACCGCCGATGCCGCACGCTGCCATCTCCGATTTGACCCCATGCGCTTTCACTTACAGCAGAAATGCCAGGAAGAAGGAGGGATGTGGTTTTGTAGCACGTGCATGTTACGAGAGACATGAAATATGGACTGCTATTCGTGTGATTGGCAGATATTATCTCTTCCACGTGAATTACGTTCCATTGTGTGAGCAAATGGTATTTGCGAATAATTATCAGCGGAAAAATCTCGTTCCAATATTTGCATGCAGTCATCACAGAATTTTATGTAATATGATAACGTATCCCTTAAGAACAAGAAAAAATGAAAGTTTATTCAAATAACTTACATCACAACTCTTTTTAACTGTATTGAAAATTAATGAGTAAAAATATAACAATTATTTTGTATTTAGTATATTTTCTCGAGACTATTATTTGATATAGATTTGGTTCTATTATTATCAATGGAAAGTATTAGTCTTCAAAACAAGGGATGCTTCTTTTATATGAAAAAGGTATAAGAAGAAAAGACAACAGAGTTCTTAATCTATCAAGGACCTCATTTTAGAGAAGTAAATGCTATTTTCAAATTAAATAACTGGTTATGTACTCTTTTAAAGATAGTATAGCTACAGCCACTTTTCGGAAACATTAAAGGATTCCTAAATTCGGGTTCTGAATTCGGAAACATTGGAGGGTTTCAGAAATACGTTAGAGGATTCCCAAGAGGTTACAAATGAAATATAGTTTAATTCGAGATACGCGCGTTGTTTGAACACAATGGGCGCTCTCACGCGCTCTTTTATCTCCAGTCACCTCCGGACGCACATCACTTTCTGCGTCCATCTTCCCTGAGTGTTTTAATTGATGGTGCAATTTTCATGAACTTCATCAAGTTAATCTTCCCATCTCGCAAACACTGACACTGTTTCACTATAACACAACTAGCAATTTATGAAACTTTCATTTTATAAATATGCATTACTACCCACACAAAGAGATGTGAGAATAGATGTATCGCGATATTACCAGTTATGAATGTCAAGGTAGTCATATGTTTCTTTCAGAACCAAACCCTTGTTAGTACGTTAAAACTGTTTTCCCATTGACTTACGTTCGTCGTTTTACAATATATTAAGATACTCTCACAAATTATGATTCCAGCAGATAGGTTTAGTGGATTATTAGAAAAGGAGGTATAAAAACGCAGAGAGAAACGCTTTGGAAAAACGCAGAGAGAAATCGCGTCTTTGTGCATTATTCAAATCAATAAGAGGGGATCGTCCGTGGGGTGAAGTACGGGAAAGACTATCTAAACCAACTTACGTCGCGCGGAAGGATCATGGTTTCAAAATTCGGCAAAGAAAACAGAGAACAGATGTAGGTAAATTCTCGTTTGTAAACAGAACGATACAAAATTGGAACAAATTACCTGCTGCAGTGCTGGAGACTTTCCCTCAGAATGTCAAAAATTTTAAAGTTAGACTAAGTAAATATGGTTAATAGATTAATTTTGTAAAATTGTTTTGGAAACATGTTAATATTTTAATGTTGTTTGATGTTTGTTTTGTGTTTTTTAGTTTTAATATTCTATGTATTCCTAAGTAGCAAAATAAATATTCTATTCTATTCTATAATCGTTTTGTCATTAAGTTAGTTTGTAACACTTGAATTTTCTTATGCCTCAAAAATGTTTTTGACGTCTCTTTAATATCGATAACCTAAACAGGTTGAGTATTATGCTGCCTCCACTCCATGCCTCTGCGCACAATTGTGCAATCTCATGGACTGTGAATGTGTTTGTACCATGTTTTCAAATTCGCCAATTTTTACAACGTAACCATCACAAAGATAATTCTGAATTGATTTTTCTACATTTTTTCATGAGAATGAAGTCACAATGCCCCTTGCGTATGCAAAGTCATGCTACGCGATGATTCATTTTAAGTTTCCAAAGATTAAGACTATTGGTATTACTAGTTAGTCGCAATGTAGAAGGATAAGTAAAATAATTTCCTTCATTCATCATTAGTTTATAGTAGACCGATACCTTCGAGTTATTCATTTTCATTTTCTCGTTAGCAATTCTGTTAATATACAATATTATTCTTCAGCCACGCTACTTTAAACGAGAACTAGCTTTCACTGGCAGGCCTTGCGTTTGCAATTAAACCGTAAGTGCTTCGACGCAACCATGTACCGCCTCTTTCAATGGTTGCGTGCTCCCTTCGCGATCCCACACCGCACCAGATTGAATAGCGCCGTGTGTGGTGGGTTGCCTATGCGGCGGGGGCGTTTCGGGGCTCGTCGACGCAATCTGGAACCGGTTGGAGTCCGCCGCAGAGCGCAGCCCTGACCAACACAATCATTTCCCGCAGGAGTGGCCCAGTGGCGCAACTGTTCCATTGGCTCTGTGTCTCGATATTACAACCACATGTTCCTCGTCTGTAATTGCTTCCTGCATGTTCTGCGAAGATCGTAATGAACCTACGACAAAACCTCGAGCGGTACGTGCCGGTTACACGTGCACCGCAAATAGATTCTTTGGAGGGATTTGGGAGTCACGATGTGGTATAGTTGAGGTGAATGGTTGCGAGTTATGTGACCTCCAAGTGGAGTCGATACGGTTCACGAAAACAATAAATCATTATCGAAGTAGGCCAAATGGCGGGTTACGAAACACTAGAATTCACGACGTCTCGTCAGAGTTTACGAAGGAAATAGATGTTTTCGGAACACGATTATTGTTTTATGAAATCCAAGGTTTCTTGAATTTACTTTCTGCACGATTTTCACTGTAACGAAACCCTAACACCGTCTCAACACCTAATTTTGTTTCCAGAATCACCACTAATTCTGCTAAGATAATTATTTGCTTTATGTATTTTTAATTTGTAGAGTATTCAGTGCTCTATTTATATAACTGAAATAACAATATTATGAGTAGTTAACTTTGATTTTTAAATCAACAATATTAATAAAGTAGTACGAAATAATTATAAACCTACAACGTGAGCTCATTATTGCGTGAAATTTAAGCAAATGGAATAATGTAATGGTTCTGAGCCTGTTTTTTTAAATTTTTTTTTTGGTATACTACAAATTTCTTTGACAAATATTATTTACGTATCGCGAAATATTTTATCCTGGCTACGTATATGTTTTCATGACTTTACATGCTACCCCAAAATGCAAATTAAAAGTAATGTACTTACTTATCTCCGAATTAATATTATACAGTTTTCTTACATTTCAATCTCATTCTTTGTTGCTGCGGGCAGCTCGAAGCATCGGAAGCATTCCTGGTTGTAATTCACATTCGTACGTGCCACACTCTTACCAACCCAACATCTAAGAGTAATAGGAATATATTATTTCCTAAATTGCATTCGAAATTTGGTGGAAATTGCTCCAGGCACTGCTCCAAGTAGGATGAATCATACATACACGCACATACATTGCTATATATTAACATTTATTTATATATTTGTTTATTGATTAATTTGTGTGTCTATTTATTTGTTTCTCATCTGCCGCTTCTCATGACGCATCTCGCCTTGCTCGCACTGAGCCGCTAAGCAAAGGCGATACCCAGCCGCGAAGGCCTCGCTTGCGCCTGCTCGCCCCTAGAGAGCGCCTAGAGAGAGCGCAGAAAACTTTCGGGCGTCACAGCCGCTGCTGCTCGCGCTCCTGGGGAAAAGCTGCTTCTGCGCTCCCAACAGGCGGGGAAATCCCCCTTCGCTCTTCGCCATAAATCGATTTAACTCGGTCATGAGAGGGCGTTCCACAGGAACGTTTCTGTATGTATTCGAATTGTTCTTTGTGAGAAATTGATATCCAGTTAACAATATTAATGGGTTAACCTTACATCACAATTCCTCACGACTTGCGTTGATTGAAGTTACTAAAATTCCGACGCTGGCATGATTGGTATTTAATGACGGTATAATGAAGTAAAATTCCTTTGTTTCACAGTGCTTTAGTTTAGACGATAAAAACAGAATCTTAATTATCGATTCATAAAACATTTCCCAATACTTCAACAATATTATTTAAATCTGGAATCCTTTTAAAGTATTGTTCTAAAAAATTCTTCTCATTTAAAAGTACCGGAGCAAAGTCAGATCTTTGAGTAAATAACAGGCGTTCGATCATACGTGACAAAGAAAACCAAAACCGAAAACATTCCTAGACTTGGAATCTCCAAGCTCGTGTTTTACTGCGAGTGCAGCCGCAGCCAAAGCGAGCGTTACTGCGCACGCGCCAAGAATTCGCGAGAGGAGGTGGGTGGAATGCATCAGCTCCGGTTGAGCGCTCTCGGACCGTCAGTCAGGCACGCGCCCAGGGGTGGGTGTGGTGGGAGTGGTGAGGAGGGAAGGGGGAGGTTCTGCGCCGCAGGTGCGGGCAGCGCGCGCGCGCCCCGTGTTGAGCAAGACGTCTCGGGAGCCGCTACCTCGTGCGCGCGCGCGCGGGCTCGGGCGCGTTCCGGCCTGATTCGCCCTAGGGCGGCGGCGCGCGTGGCGGCGGGGGCGGGGGCGGCGGCGGTGCGGGAAGCTGCAGCGGCGGCGGCGGCGACGGCGGCGGCGGCGGCGTTGGCGGCGGCGGCGGCGGTGGCGCACGCGCACCCATGCAAACGACCCGCGTTTGGGCAAGCGGCGGCGGCGGTGGAGGGGGCGGGGCCGACTGACGAGGGAGAAAGTGCCCCGCCCACGCCTTACACCCACCCCGGCCCCGCCTCCGTTCCCGCCCCCCGTCTGCGTAGGCGTGCAAAGGGGAGAGTCGTGCGGGGAAAATGCTGTGGACTCGGTTGGCTCGCGTTGCGTAGGTTGAATATGTAACTCTATATAAATATTGTTTCAAAACTGAAACTTCTTTCTCTCGCGTGAGTTTGATTGATATTGTTGTAAAGTTTTGGAGTTTGGGCCCATGATATTTTCCCTACTACACTTGAGAAAAATCTGAAATTAAATGAGTTTGTCGAAGGTATTTCCCGTAAAACAGTGAAATTTCCCTTGGTATTATTGTGCTCTGAAAAACTCAGAAGAACAGCCTAACCTAATTAGTGGAAATTAAATATGTTAATCTGATGCGGAAAACAACCGATCACATTTTTTTATAGGAATTACTTACTCAATAAATATTTGGTTAAATCATGATAACAGTTTCTCAATTGACATTTGAACGACCCCTTATAATATCTGGGTATAAAAAATCTAGCGCACAAATATGCAAGATCGACAATATCAATACATACATCGATGCTCGTATTGCATCGATGAATGCATCGTATAGTATCGAGCATCGTTCTCGAATGCAATATTTACTAAAATATTGAAATATCTGGTTTAAATGTTCTAATTTGGCAAACGAGTTACGTAATGCATTGTTTCGTATTTGTAAAAGAATGCATAGTAAAATGTTGTATGTCGCACCCATGGTTAAGTTGGAAAGGAAACTTTAATAAATTAGTGTTCTAAAGCAATTCACAAACAGCTGGCCCACCGCGGCGTGTGTTGAGAAAACATTTATCACCAATACTGGTTGCAAAAGTGGATATTCGAGAACGATATTTATTCTATCTATTGAAAGGCTAACAATAAACATAAATTAAGTTTTCTAATCACGTAAACTAGTTACAAAGTAGTGTAAATCGTTGTAATCAAACCATGACCAGGAATCGAAACCGATCCCCGTTGCTCCAACTCCTGAGTCACCTATGAGTCTAGGCAACGTTTTGCCTATCAAATCCGCAATGCCTATCCAATAACAAGGCGTGATTGTGACAGTCACGTTACGTAAAGTTGTATTGTTGTGTATCCGTTAACCCGCTTCTCGATGCCGGCAGCGAAATGCGTGTGTGCAAGCAGGAGGATGTTTGAACTTTGTAGCGAATTTGGCAGCGCGAACGCGCCGTCTCGAGCCCTCAGCGACCGCCCCCGCAGCGCGTCGCGACCGCTGGTCCACTTGGCACAGGCGGCGCCCGCGCGGCCACTTGGCGCCGCTGGCGGTGCTCTGTGCGCCTGCGCCAGCCGCCAACCGCCTTATAAAGATATTGCTCCAATAGGCACTCGGTGCTTCGTCGTATTGCCTCAGTAGGAAGCGAAACCCTGTCGTGTGCAGTATTTTTTCTTTAAAACTACGCGGGATGGGGCATAAGTCATGGCGACTATTTTATTTTTCGTGAAAATAGAAGCACGGGTGGAAAATGTGAAATATACGCATGAAAAGACAATAATGAACTAGTGCAGGGACATTTAACGATACAACACAATTGTGATTCTCATATTTATTAAGGTATTTGAAACGACAGGACTGTTTCATGTTTCAACGCATTTTAGCATGTACGTATTCACAACATTCCAAAAGCATTACATGCTCGTTCTAAAAGCTCGATTAGGCAAATCCTCGATTACCGCACGTTCCACGTCGGTCCCTACATTCGCAGGTCGTCACGTGCTTTGCTGAACTGGTTGCTACAAGCTCATTCCATTACTTGTCATATTTTTATATATTTTGATGAGTTTATAAGTTTTTCATAACTTCATGAGTGTTAGTTAATCTCAGATGTGTAATGAAAACATATCTTTTCCTAGCTAAAAACGTGTGGACAGTAGATTTTGGTTTAACTTATACAAGTTTTGCTTGCGTAATCTGTTGGTTTTGTTAGAAAAGTCATAATAATCTGCAATAATGGGGGGGTACAAGTGACATACGTGTAATTGAAATAGAAACTATGTTGCAGCAGTTAGAATCTAGAAATTAAAACGACTGTATAATATGCTTCTCATTTTGATGGACGTGACTTGCTTTGAAATGTACGACACATGGCACCTTTGGGTAATAGTAGCTCCATATTTACGTAATCGCTGATGATGGATTGTCTTAGGCGGCGGATACTATCCTCGTAGATAACATCGAGCTCCATGCCTTCATGAGACCCCATCTGTTACTTTGCCTTGGGCTAACGGAGCAACATTTCACTGTGGCAGCGCAGAGTGATTGAGGAAAAGTGAAACTCGTCTGTTGAAGGACCTTCATACTACATTCACATGCCTTTCCTGTAATCTGAATCAGAATTGTTCATATATACGTGAACATTATATAATAATTATCTTTTTAAATTGTCCCTGTGATTGATTGACTGTGTCCATCAAAAAGGCGTGTTAAATTGATACAAATAATATTAAAATCTTTACGAATAATGGAAACAATAGGTAATCCTGTTCGGATCGCAACTCATTTTTACTAATAGCTTCTGTGATCAAAAATGGAGAGGTTAATTAAACCAATTCACGGATTTAGATTTTTCATGTGTTTATACGGAGGAATCGATGCAACATAATTAAAACTTTCATTTCACATAACCCTTATAAAAACATTCATAATCCAAACTATGTACAAATGGGTTCATAAAACATTAGTATGTGCATAAAAAGAATGAAGAATTATACTCGCAAACTGAAACTCTCCCGAAATTTTCCTCAGTTCTACAAAAACCACAGAAATGAGAGTTATGACTTTTTTAGACCCTTTATGATATTCCCTTTGCCTTAAACCATTCGGTGTTTGATTGATTAATTTTTCGTTTTTCCGGGCGCGTCAACTGCTTCGGTCATTATTCCCGTTAGTGTAGTGCATGTTTTTCTCGGGAGATGGCGGTGATCTTCTTGCGATGGATGGCGAGATTCGGCACCGACCTACCGTCGGCTAGTGGGGATTCCCCCTAACCAGGACTCTCCCACCAGCGGAACACCACCCCAGCCGGGACAGGCTCTAAGCTACCGACCGGTCTCCCGGAATATGTGGTAGTGTGGTGCATGTCAGTGTAAGTGTATGTGTAAGAGGAGAGGATAGGACAAGGAAGATGAAGGACGATCGCGCGCGGTCCGTGGCCCGTTTGGTACGGTACTGCTCCGGCATTCGCCTTGTGTTGATCGGAGAAACCACGGAAAACTACCGATCAAGCAGCCGGCCGCTAGAATTCTCCTCCAGACAGCGACTGAATGTGACCTAGCTGAAAAGCTAGTGTCGAAAATCCTTCCGCCATCAGGACTCGAACCTAGGACCTCCCGGTCAGAGGCACTGTAGTGATATCAGTTGATGCACTGAGCTACCGCCACCGGTCATGATAGTCATTCTGTTAGTACGATTTCTCACTTACACAACCTTACGTTTTTTGCTACAATCTGTCGCGGGCGGGCGCTCTTACGTTGGCGCAGGCGGCGCGGGTCAGCGGCGCGACCCTGCAACGAGCGCCGCGTCGCTCTCCGGGCGCCGACGCCAGCGCCAGCGCCGGCGTCGGGGTGGGTCCGTCTCGCCCGCGTCGCCCATTGGACGCGCTCTCTGCGAGCGGGGCGGCGCCGTGGAAATGGGCCCTGCGGCACGCCTCGAACGCCGGAGCGCCCTTTGAGGAATCAACTGTCCGTTAGGCTTCTTCACAGAGAAAGGAGTAGAAGACAAAGAAATGAAGGAGCAAAGGCAGTCCATTGACCATGTTGACGCAAACTGCCAATGATAAGTTTGCACTCACTAATTCTACACAGTACTGAAATTTATATCTAAAAGCTACTTTTTGTAAACTTCAAATATATTTAAAATCTGCGAATAACCGCCTCGCATGTATTAAATTTAATTACATTTACCTTTGTCTGGAGGAGATAGCGTCCAGCTGCTCTGATGGTAGTTTTCCGTGTTTCTCATCAACACCAGTTGAATGTGGCCTGAAACGAGCACGGACTGCGCGCCATCTTTTCTTCCCTTTTCTTGTCCTATCTTCACCGCATACTGACACTTACATGCACTATACTACCACACATGTCGACCGGTTGGGAGCTTAGAGCTTGTTCCGTCTGGGGCGGAGGCTTCGCTAGTGGAAGATATCTGGTTGAGGAAACTCCCGCAAGCCGACAGATAGGTTGGCGCCGGATCTCGCCTTCCATCGGGGTAAGATCACCACTAACTCTCGAAATAAAAACATGCACTATACTCGTACTTCACTTTCGGGTCTAATGACCTCAGCAATTGAGATGACAGGAATATCTAATCAATCAATCAATCAGCCAATCGTTTATCTTAAATGCCATTCCATTTCTCACAAAACCAACGTTTTTTATTCTCATTTCCTCTCTTCGGAGTGAGATTCATGGATCTCAAGCTCCTTCTCTGCGTCCGCGTCACCTCGTCGCCCTCTCGCGGCCCTGCGTTACGTGTGCGCTCGCTTCGCGACCGCCCGCGTCGCCCGCTCCCCCCCCGCCCCGCCCTCGCGTCTTCCCCGCCGCGGGAACCCCTGCGGGAAACCGCGAGAGATCACGCGGTCACCGCATCGAATCCCGGCGCCGCCCGCGACGATTGCCGCTATTTTCCCCGGTTACTTAATTAGCGGGCGGGCGGCCTGGCTGGCGCAACGACCCCGACGGGGATGCTGGCGGTGACGGAGGTGGTGGTGGTGGCGGAGATGCGGGCGATCGACAGGGCGGGTCGACTGGGGATCCAGCGGCGGCGGCAATGGGTCTAGTGTTGCAGGTGTCCCATGGTGTTGTGGTCAGTCCGCTCACGTTCCACTTCCGGGACCAAAATCCCGATTGTTCCATGTGGAATTTTTGGTTAAAAAACGATTCCTGGCAAGTTCTATGGGGGTCCTCGCGTTTCTCATTGGCACTCATTTGAGCATTGCTCTATCAACGTTCTTGTCAATGTTAACCTCGCTCATAACCCATCCATCAAAACCATTCTTCCTAGGAACCAAAAAAAAAGGGGGGGGTGGGACATCTGGGGGGTGACGAGGGATATCGACAGCGGAGTAGTAAAAGAACCGGGATGGTGATGGAGAAGGTGACGAGGGGTGGTGAGATCTTGACGGCGATGATACTGCCATGGCAGTGTCAGTGGGAGGGGTTGGGTGATGAGGGCGGGGTCACCTGGCCAGCCATGGGGTTTCATCGGTGTTGGCAGTAGCATAGTGACTGGGACAGTAACGTGGGCGGGACAGCCGGTCGGCGACGGAGAACTGTCAGGGAATCCAATGCTGCCCCTCTGGCGGACGATTACTCTGGAACGGACGGCGCCCCCCATCAGACAACGGCTGTTGCTCAACCGCCGACCACTCATTCCTTGTGCGGATCGATATTTCTGTAATTGATTCTCGTTTTCAATTAGCGGCGTAAATAGTTTCGAGACGATATACTGCAGTAACGAAGTTATATTCTGCAATTCGCCAATCCTACCGCTCGTTTTTGCTGAGACGCTTGTGAAAATTACCTAGCAAGGGGAATGAAATACGATGGCGGAAAATTGTCGAGGTGATTAATAATGGTGAGGTGGAGTTGATAGAGGTCGAGAGGTGGGGGGATTGAGAAAGACTTGAGAAAATGTGCCCGCACCTATTTTGTTTATCACTAATTTAATGACAATTTCCTGGAGCTCGTACGTAACCTTGGTTCTGGGATAAATTTAGCACAAAGAGGTGTAAGGAAGAAAATCCAGGTAGTCAGTACGCCACTGGTCACCAACTATTATTAATATCCTTGGATAAATTATAAGACATTATTTTATTTCACTAGGGGAGGCATTGAAATATGTATGTTGTTTTACATGCGTAATTGAAGAAATAATTGTCACTTTTGTTAATGTTTTAAATACCTGTAAATGTCGTTTTTTTTCCTTTATGTCAGTGAGTGGAGTTTTTAGCACAGCAGACACCGAAATAAAATTATGTATTCCAAAAATGAACATGAAGGAGTAATTAATCTCCACAAGAATTCTTTCAAGTGAACTAATAATTTCTGTGCTGCTAGTTACTGGTATATATCCGGCAGAATTTGCTCAGAAAGGAAGGCTTGGAAAGTTGTTTGAGAACGCTCCAACACAAGAGTCTCGTTTGCCGAGATATGCTCCGTTGCCCATGTAACATACAGTCGGTTGTACTCCGTAGAGCCCAATGGGGAATGGTTTTTTATTACTCTCGTACTTACACCTTTCTCTTAATTTCGCTTCAGGCACGTGTGAGTACTCAAATGAAACATACGCAAGTGTATACAGAATGACTAATCACTAAAAACTATGTCAGGTGGAGTGAAAGAGATTAAAAGGAATTTAAACGCGTCTAAGATCTTTATGGCGTACTTCCAGTAACTGTTTTGTAATCTGAATATCATTGATAAAAATGATGAAAAGCTGGAAAAATGTTTCTCTAACCATGCTAAAAACTCTTACGTAATGTTGTTTACATAAAAGATTTACAAAAACCCAGCAACAATTTAATATCGTTGAAAATGGATAAAGTCCGAAGTACCAACAGCTTGGAAGCATACTTCAGACTTCATCAGTTTGAAGTACACATTAACCAACACGATATGGTTAAGGTAGAAGTACTTCATGGTGACAAAGAATGGCAGACACTATCTGATAAACTGAGACCAAACTGATGGTGGAAAGTTTCTAAGGCTAGCGAGAGTCAGTGTATAACTTTTCCAGTTCTACTGAGCCATTGGTAAAATTCTTCGAGTATTTACACGATACCCCGAAACCTAACCTAAACCTCACTATATATTTGATGCTTTCCTACGCAATTCTAAGTTGACGTCGTGCCTCCGATCTCCGCTCTTAGTGATAAAACAATATTGGGTGTGTGCAAAGCGGAACTTCCAACGCGTTTTACATCAAAATACTTCTGACGAACACTCAAGACGCCTCACACTCGAACGATCAACTTATTTTCTCCATCGCCATATAGCTAGTGATAAGTTTGTGGATGATATCTGAAAAGTTCCATTCATAGTCATATAGTCATTCCCACACTCACATCTACACAAGCTGGCGATTGCGGGCACTTCTAACATGAACCATTTTTCGGTATTTATCCCTAACATATAGATTCCAATTATAAACAAAGCAAATAAAGTTTTCCTATGCTTTCATAAATGATGAAGTATGCTTTTTAACGCATGCAACGCTGTCTCCTTTTCAACAATAGAAAGAGAACACAATTGATTGAGACAATCGTCGCCTCGCGACTCCTCCCTCCCGAAGAAGGCTCCCCGAGAAACAAGTCCGCCTTTTCCTTGTCGATAGGCAATTGAAACTCACTGATCCGGTGACAGGGTAGTTGTTATTGGTTATAGTGTAATCGCAATTATACATTACCAATATGAAGTTGACAAACAAACACAAGATTGTTTAATTGCTTGGAATTAGATTTTTCTTATTGAAAATTGTGAATAAATAATAATGATTTAACTGTCATTTTTCATGGTTACGTTCAACGCATCTTTACCTACAAAATCTGACATGCGTTTTGAATAGTACTTTTGTAACTTCACCAATAAGGGCATTACAGTTCCCAAAATAACTTTCTAGCATTGGTCATTTTCAAAGGAGGGTTTTTCGAATCCATTCCCATGAACCTTCTTACACGTTAAGAACAGCTCTCCTTTTGCGTGAAGTGTAAAAACTTGGGAATCACGTCGTTTCGTACTTTCTTCGAATGTCCCTTTCACGTTTTCTTTTGCGTCAATCCGCATTCCCTTCCTTTGCAATATCCGTTCTTGCTGCAAGTAGATTTTCTACAACTTTTCCATGTGATTTTACCTCAACTTATTCCACGTACCTTTCTTCCTGGTTTCTCAACCCTGCTTTTCCAACGTAAATCAGCTGACTCTCATTTTCCTTCCTCCCATGTACTGTGCACAATCGAGACTCCGCGGTGAAAACCTGTATGACTTTTCTTCTATGATTCCGTGTTTCTGAAGCTACCTGTATTCACAAATATAGTATAATATTACCCGCATGTGACTCATTTTTTTGTATTTTTTTCCCTTTTGGGCTCTATATTTCAAAATTTAGCATGATGGTTTCGAGATTGTTGTAAAACTACCCACAAGTGTTACTACTTTTTGAATGGCAAAGTCAATGTTATTGTGATCACCCAAAAATTATGTTTTCTAGATTGTATCACTGAACTATAAGAGAACAGTTATCTCCCACCAGCTGGGCACCGCCTCAGCCGGGACAAGTTATAAGCTCCCGACCGGCCTCCCGGAATATGTGGTAGTGTAGTGCATGTTAGTGTGTATGTTAGAGTAAGGGGAGAGGATAGGACAAGGAAAATGAAGGAAATATCGCGCGCGGGCCATAGCCCGTTTTTTAGGGTACTGCTCCGGCATTCGCCTGGTGTTGATCGAAGGAACCTCGAAAAACTACTGATCAGAGCAGCCGTCCGCTAGAATTCTCCTCGAGACAGCGACGGAATTCGACCTGGCTGAAAGCTAGTGTCGAAAATCCTGCCGCCGTCGGGACTGTAACCTAGGACCTCCCGTTCAGAGGGAGTGCAGTGACATCAGTTGATGCCCTGATCCATATCTCCCGGTCCTATGGTCTCAAAATTTGAATGGTTTTCACATATTCGTCCGTCCGTACGCAACCCCGCACCCTTCCTCCACACGACCAAGCGCTACTTCGCTCTCTCCTCCCGCCCCGCCCCCTTCCCAACCAGGCGGCCGCCCTCCTTTGCTTTCTCCGTGGCGCGGTGCAGCGGCGCCCGCCAGCGCTCCTCGGGTCAAGGTCTGGAACCGCTGCTCGGCCTGGCGTCCCCGGCGCGAGGCCGGGGCGGTCCGCACGTCCTGACCCTAGGGTCACCGCCTGGAATGCCCCTGCGCAACCGAGCTGCATTCCACGGAATTCCGACCCCGCTCGATCGAGATATCTCAATCTACCCCCGCGTGTGCCCGAAAACGAACCCGTTATCTCTCGACGAGATATTTAATCGACAAATTTCGTTTGTAAAATCTTAATCCGCAGGTCGTTGTCAGTCCATTGAGGGTCGTGAAGCCGTTTGCATCGCGTCCTTTCACTCCAGAGAAACTCCGCCCGATGCACTCTCGTGTCGACTGCGAACTGAAGGCCGGAAAGAAAATTGAATGTTGTGGAAGAGTGTTCTCAATTGCTGGGATTCTGTGAGGCCAGCCGGAGCCGCTCACTTCTCACGACTATTGTGTTGCACCGAAAGGAATTTTATTGGGAGAAGGGAGGCGAGATTGAAGTTCTAAGGAGAGTATATTACTGCGCACGCCTAAAATTATTTTGTTGAAGTAAAGGTCAACGATCGATTCAAAGTGAATATTCTGGACGTTGTATTAAGTAAGTCCAGTAAAATATTGGACGACTAATGAGATGGTGACTTAGAGAGAAAACAATTCAAATTAAAACTGGTAATACGATTTCAACTTATTTACTTTTCGCAATGTTCTTTGTCGTATCATTGGCCCACGTATGGCGTGCCCTTATTTCGATCAATAATATAGAACAAGGCTATGTTAAAGAATCTCAATTTTTTAAATCTTATAACAGAATCACTTTTACATATCACCTTAAAAAAAAAGTATATTTTCAAATATAAAAACTTTTCCATCATAATGTCTCGAAATCACTTCTGCACACAAACATTTTCCCATCAGCGTATAGACTACTTTCTTCATTATCAAGTTCGTGAAGTGAAACGCCGGAATGGATAATGTGCTCCGACGAGCGTGGTAGCAAACAGACAAGTAATAAGCAAATGGTATAATGACGTACTTCTCGTGAAGTCCGAAACAAAGCGCATGCAGCCATGACTGACCAAATTGCCAAGACGCCCTCCGCGAGCCGATTGGAATATGGGTCGCCCGCTCACCCTTCACCGCCCGGCCCGCGCACGCGCTACGTTGCTCCACTAGCGGTGCCCACTAGCCGTATATGGCGAACGACGGCGGCGCGGGGGCGCGGAGAGAGGCCACCGACAATTGCCGGCTTACACGACCGTGGCCAAGTATGCTCCATCTGCGTGGGACGCTACCGCCGAGTTACCAGTTCGCGTCCACTGAAGTAGTCTCTCGCTAGCGTTTCTTCGGGTGCTTTTGAGACTTCACTTGTTTCATAAATAATAATAATAATAATAATAATAATAATAATAATAATAATAATAATAATAATAATGATGATGATGATTGTGATGAGTGAAGGAACAATTTGATTGCCAAGGGTAGGACGTAGGATTGATAAGAAGAAGGTTTACACACGCGTGTTCTATTTCGTGGAGAAGTGCTAAGTGTTGGTTTGTATGAAGGAGGATAATGAGTGATGAATGATGACGATGGGATGATGTTCGTGGGATTGATTGATTGATTTTTTCGTGTTTCCGGGCACGTCAAATGCTTTGGTCATTAGTCCCGTAAGTGTAGGACATTTTTTTCTCGGATAATGGAGGTGATCTTCCTCCGCTGGATGGCGAGATCCAGCCTCGACCTATCGTCGGCTAATGAGATTTCCCCCTAATCAGGACTCTACCACCAGCGGGGCTCTCCCCCAGCCGGGGCAAACTCTATGTTTCCGACAGGATAAGTAAAATTTGAAAATTACCAAAATGTGAAACATTGTGGAAGTAATCAATATGTATGATCTTAGAGACAAGATGGGTGTCCAAACTATGAATATATTAAAGAGGTGATTGCTTGTGATCACAATTTCGAATCTCTGACAAGTCAGATAGACAGGCAGACACTGTCACTAAGTTCAAATGAATTAAAGATATGATCAAGGTTTGTAACGCTTAACATACGAATAATTTGAACTTAATAATTTCTATTCGGTTGCAATTTCATTGCTACTTCCTGACCCTCTCTAATAATTGACCTTTATATCCTTCTGATATTGACAGACAATACTTCCATTTTCGATTCAACAGTGCTTTCTCTCCTGACCTTAGTTCCTTCTGCGCGGCCTTAGCGGCAGTTTTCATTTGCATCTCATTTGCAACGATTGCTAATTAAATCCTTGAACGTTCATCTTAATTTAATGGATAATTTATCATTTGTTAGTGATAAATTGTCACACTTGCGAAATCTTGGTCATCTTCACAGGTCAAATTCCTCTAATTATCATTGACCTCTGTTATGTTCACCGTTCAACTCCATATTAAGGTTTCTTTTTCCGTATTCTATTTCCTCTATGCTGGTTATATCGATAGTCTCTATATATCGATGAAAATAAGTATCATTTATGTTATAGAGTTCCCCAACTGCCGTCTCCCGCCATCTTAAACAATGTGATTGGGATTTCCATAGAAATGTCACATCGATTCACTAGCATCATTCAGACATTCCTTTTCGCCGAATCTTGTTTTTCGCATCACTCAAGAAACATCAATCAATTAATGATTATGGACAAGAAGGCAAAGACATGAAAGTGAGAGACGCTGAATGATAAGCTCGACTCGCAGTACCGTTACAATTCCTCGTTCCCATCCGCTAATTTCGGAAAATGACGCAGACAATGCATAATTAGCGCCTACCAGACCGTTCTCGGCACGATAGTTGGTGGAAACGGAACTCGAAAGACGTCGACGGGTGTAACTCCAATCGCAGAACTATTACTACTTTTTTTATTTTTTCATTCGTAACTTTTTCTCATTTCTACGGGGTCAGCGCTAATTGGGGCGGGCTCAGTTTTTATTGATTTTTCGCACTCACCATTTTTATCCTGATTTGGCGACGTGTTTCACGGACGGATGTCCAACCGTAGGGGACACACAAGCACATTAAACACACACAATCACGAAACACACGCACTCATGCCAGTTGGGGATTCAAACCCACGATTTTCCAGTCCGACACTGCCTTAGTGATCTCGGCTACCCGCATCGGCTAGAACTATTCCCACTCGTTCCCAGCGTTAATTTTTCCCCTCGCCGCGCCTGCCGCGTTCACGATCCTTGCGATACTCCGCTCTCGCCTACTTCCGCGCGCGTGCCCTCGGCACACCCGCGGCCGGTCGCTCGGTCGGCGTGGGCACGCCCATTACCTCACGGAGACAAAACCAGTCGCGTGGCGACGCTCGCTTTCTCCTAGAGCAGCGCCACCGGAAGTCGAGCGTGCGTGCGCGACGGTGATGTAGCGCTTGCGGGGGCGGCCGCGCCACCGCTCGGAAACCAACCTTCGCCCGCCCCTGACGGGCTGGTAATTTGTTCTTTATTAAGGCTTGACTTATTACTAGTCTTGGTACAGTCTGATATTTCATTTCCTACGGTTGCGAACTGGAATAATTTGTTTTCTCTCTGCACTAGCCCTGTAGGAACCATTTGTCAGTATATCATTAACGACAAGATTTGTTGGTTTGGAAAACTAAGAGTGTCGTATGGCAATTAAGGCATGAGGAATGTTCGTCTAAATATAATGTGTACCGTACTCTCAGAGATGGTTGGTGCACGTTACATCGGGGTGAACATTTCCTTTACCATAATTGATGATTCAGCACTTCAATGGGAATTATTCCATGTTTTTCGTACATCAAAATGTTTTTAATAGCCCTCATTAATAATCGAAAATATCTCGTCACTCACAAAATCCAGTTAGTTATATTGATGTAACGTGTCTGAGGTGAAGAAAAGGAATCTTTCTATCTCAACAGTAAAAATGTGTTACCTGTGAATGGCAAAAGTGATTTATCTGAAAACAAAGTGGTGAATCCTTGGTCACATATCAATAACGGGACGTTTAGTGACCCAGAATACGGAAGACATTGGTATTATTTCTGAGCGTTTAACAAATAATCTTTTATGAATGCGATTACGAATGACAAGATTTGAATTTCTCTTCGACACTACATTTATAATGAGAACAATTCATAACAAGCATTTTAAAAAAAATACTGTTTACTCATAAATTATCCTTCTGTGCAAATTCTGAGTATGATAGTGATTTTGACTCATAATAATAAAGAACACGAGGCAGAGAATCAAAAACATGTGTTTCTGGTAATCTATTATGCCGTATATTACTGACAGCACCTGATAATAAGAATGTTTCCCTCACATGTAATGGAAACTACTTTCATCGAAAAACGAGCGATAGATTTGATGTAATCGTCAAAATAACCAACCCCTTACGCCTTTTGCGTCTAGCGAAATAAAAATGTGAGGGAGTAATTTACATCCCTATCAAATATATTGGAATGCCGCAATAGAATGATGTTTTTTCTTGAGTATTGATAGTTGTAAAGACGTAGATTAAATTGATTTTTACCTAAATTGTAATTATTGAACTGCAATCTTTGGTAATTATTCACAGCTTGTATGAACGAATGTGTAAGAAAATCCATTGTATTAAGAACTGAATAAGTAAATAAAACGAAAGAAAGAAGTGAGTGGGAAGTCATAAATAAGACTAATGCAAATATGTGAATAGGCAAGACTAACGGAATGAATGGAAAAGAAAAACAATACGCCCCTTCGGAGCTGCACCCTCGCACCGCTGGCCATCGGTGAAACTTCCGTTATGTAGCGGGTGGCGGTGTCGGCAGCGCCTGCTCGAAAGCGGCCGCGAGATATGAAAGTGAACGTGAAGTAATTCATTCTCGTCGTTTTTCAGACGAAAGACCATTGCATAACGGCCTTCGGCGGCATTGGTAAACAGCTGCCGCGGCCTGATCCGGCCTGCTATCCGGAGCGGGACAGCCGACAGGCAGTGTTCACAGATCATGCTCAAAGAACTCCGTTTAAAGCGAGACAGGTTGGCCCCGGTGGAGAAGCTGCGAAGGGAGAATTCGTTATATTGAAACGATAGGGTGTTTCGAAAACGAGACGAGTATGTGATCGGAGAGGTATAATAATGCAGAGTAGTGGAGCACAAGTCGGGAGACCAGTTCAGATTTTAGAACTTGGCGAAGGGACAATTGATTGATTGACTTTTTCGTGTTTCCGAGCGCGTCAACTGCTTTGGTCATTAGTCCCGTAAATGTAGCGTATGTTTCCCCCCTGGGAGATGGCGATGGTCTTCCCCCGCTGGATGGCGAGATCCGGTGCCGACCTACCGTCGGCTAGTGGGGTTTCCCCCTCACCAGGACTCTCCCACCAGCGGGTCACCGCCCCAACCGGGACCAGCTCTAAGTTCCCCACCGATCTCCAGGAATATGTGGTAGTGTAGTGCATTTTCGTGTGTGAGTATGTGTGTGTGTAAGGGGAGAGGATAGGACAAGAAAGAGGAAGGAGAGATCTTGCACAGTCTGTGACCCGTTTGTCGGAGTACTGCTCCGCATTCGACTGGTGTAAATCGGAGAAACCACGAAAAATTTAGATCAAAGCAGCCGGCCGCTAGAATTCTCTTCCAGACAGCGACTGAATCCGACCTAGCAAAACGAGCTAGAGTCGAAAATCTTACCTCCGTCGGACTCGAACCTAGGACCTCCGGTCAGAGGAGCTGCAGTGACATCAGTTGATGCTCTCAGCTACCACTCTCGGTGCGAAGGTACCAAGATTAAGGAAACCTCAAAAGACCACGTGTAGACCGGCGCCGGATCTCACGTTCCAGCTAGCAACATCGCCACCTCTCCCAGAATAGAACATGCACTACGTTTACGAGGCTTATGACCATAGCTGTTAACGCGCCCGAAAACACAAAATAATCAGTCCGAATGTTGCTAAACATTTGTTTTACGGTATCAGACTTGGCCTCTAGTCTCTGAAGTGCCGTAGCGATAGCGTCATTGTCAATTACGAATGGCCTACATCGCATGTGCTCATTCAGAGCATCAAAGAGAACGAAATCACTGGAACATGCTGGCATATACCCTTGAATATTATCGCTTTGTTTAACTATGTTATGAAAAATAATACGTACCAGAATCTCAATACAGTTTGCCAGTATATCTAATAATCTATGGAATTTTTGAAGAATAAAGGTGGTCTCTGAGAACTCATATCTTACTATCTGCATTACCCTCGTGTTTTCCAGTCATGAGTCACATAAAATATTGTAGAGTATCTGTGGTTCTTTTGATTTTGTTTAGGAGTTACGTATTCGAAGTTAAGCATTCAATATACAGCAACATTTTTCTTGCTATTCATGACATCTATCAGATTCTTAACTTTTTTAGTAACAATTTTGCTCTTCAAGAGAAATTATGAAATGGATACAGGAATACACATCCTTTATTGATACGAGAGCCAGCAGCAACAAATCTCAAGAAAATTCATTTATTGTTAATATAGGTTAGAAACATGAAGTGACTTTTCCTATAATATTTGCATCGCAAACCGGTGTTTTCAACACTTGTCAAATTTCATAACTAATCTTCAACAATTTAATACAATTTTATTGAGAGTTTTCTGGTGTGACGGTGTTTCTATATTCATTATTAATTTGCCGATATTGGTTTTCAGAATAATTGAAACCACACTACCATACTTACTAAGTAAATATCTGGATACTGAATGCATTACAATCCATAAAATGAAGTCAATAATCCTTTAGGAATAAGAGATTATTATCAGTTTCGAACATTAAACTCAACAAAAAATCGGAAACAGCCTGAGAACTAGAAACTCTTCCAAACGTAGTCCCTCATATAATAACTGAATATATTTATTTTACCTGTTCACATACCGTGCATCCGGGTACATTTCGGTTCGCAAATTTCACGGAGCGATTCTTGTCTGCATAACTCGGCTGAGGCGTGGCGCAACTACAAGCCGCTTGCATGAACGTGCACCAAGATGCTTTATTGCTTCTTGTCGGTGCGGGGCGCGCAATTTTTCCAACTAATTGCTGAAATCCGCACTAATTCGAGGAAGTGAAAGCAGTTTCCCACACGGTCTGCTTACCAACATGGAGCGACCGCTCGGCGCTGGATAGGAATGTCGCGACACGCGGAGGTGCGGGCGAGTTGTAGGCCGAGCAACATCAAAACAAAGTGCACTTTTAAAGTAAACTTGTGATCTCTAGAAGCAAAAATGCTGCTGAACAAAATCACACGAAAACGTTTTCCAAAAAGTAGCATGCACGGGCATGCATAGCACAGTAGCAAAGTAGCATCACACATGCGTGCATAGGCGGCGGCGATGGTGTAGCGGTTAGCGTATCGGACCGCTATACACAAGTTTTTTAAACCCTTAAAAACCTTCCTTCCTTGGGGGGAAGTAAACCGGCTGTCCCATGTAGTAGATTTACTGCATGTAAAAGATCCTCAAGCCTAAAAGAAGCCTCTGAGCAAAATTGAGATCCGCCTGTTTCGTCGCCCAAGTAATACCTTCTTTCTCCCATGATTGGTGAAAGGAGTGTAACGAAATTTGCGTGGTCAGACGGAAGAGCAGGCCTCATGGCCTGAGTCTCGCCACGTAAAATAAGGCCAATTCAATTCAATTCAATGCACAACTTAAGTACTTTCAGATGACAGTGCAACAAAGTAAATATTCTAACTAAAACAGTCTTAACGGATACTACAAAAACAAAGAATAACATTGGATAGTGTATAAACATTACAACAGTTCGTTACAAATCAATATTCTGCGCGCTTGGTAAATTAGTATTTTAATTTTTTTCATATTTTTCCTCCTGGGCATCTAACAAACAAATCATAAACATAACTCACATGACGAGGAATTGCATAGTATTCCATCAAATTCTGCGCGCGAATTTAAAATACAGAAATAACAGCGAAAAACCTGCTTTCTGAATCTGTCAGACATTATGTTTATGGTACTCGTCACTTCTCCAAATGTGACCCCAGCGGAACATGAAAATATGAATATATTTTAAAAACGGAAATCGAAAACGAAATAATTCCATTCAAATTTTGTTTAACAAAATATTTAATGAAAGAATAGCGGTTTCAGTTTTCGAATGCGTTCTCACAATTGAAACCTAAATGGTTTCGGTTCCTATTATTGTTTTAGTTATGATTTATCTTACCGTTTCGATTTAGGTTTCATTCTTTGGTCAAAATGCGCTTTCAATTCGCCCTGCTGCAGGTGGCTGCGGACTGAAAGCAGCGCCTCGTCTCGCAGGAGGAAGTGAGTGGAGAGGCGTGATTTCGTGCGTTAAGAGGGCGCGCCCACATGCGTCCCGTGAGAAATCGGCAGCTGGGATACGCGAGAAGTGGAAGTGCAGCTTAGGAGCTTCCGCCCGTGGGATTATCGTTCGGAGTTTCAGAAAGTCTCAGTGTAAAAGGAAATAATACACTTTTAATGTTACATTTCCGTTTCAACTGTCTCCGCAACTGGTGCAGATTGGTGCAAATGAAATCCGTCGGTTAAGGCTTCACATTTTTTCCCCTCTGGCCTGGAGGAAAGTGAGGTAGCTAGTATCACGTGCCTGCCACTTTTACCACCGGAAAAAAACCTTTAGGTGCCCAAAATGCTGAGTAGCCCTGGAAGCACCTCTAGAAGCACATGGATAGGAAAAGCTTGCGACTTAAGGAGATACTTTATTGAATAATTCTTTCGGTGTAAATAAATTGACTTTGTTTCAAAAATTGAATAATTATTAAATAAATATACTAACTAGAATTACTTGCAATGATACTTAAAAGCGTATGTACTATAATTATGTACGTTGTATAATGTACCATCATTTTGTACCATTCAGAAATTTTCTGATAACTCGATCTCATATAACACAAAATATTGAAGATAATAACTGTAACCTATTTTCTAAATGAGAGGCGTATTTGGCAACAATCATTGTGGTACTAATTGGAGCTGTTTTGATGGGTCGTTACTTACGGCCTGAGATGCAGCACGAGAGTAGTATGTGCGTGACTGTTGGAAATGTGTTGTCAAGTATTTGACGGTTCAACGAACGAATAGATGCGTGCGTTTCGTAGAGGGAAGTTGTTTTGGAAAGGAATCCTACCCGGTTTCAATATGTGGAAAAGAGGTAACGTGTGAAACTTATTCCCATGGGAAAATAGCAGTTCCGCGAGGAGAGAGAGGCCTTCGGAGTCACCTTTCAAAAAGTTGATCTGTTACTCACAGAATTGCTCTAAAGCGAAATAATATGTTAATTGTTTAATAGAAGAGCTGAAAATGCTAAATATCGATCATACATAGATGTTTCAAAGCGTATACCTCACCATCAGTACTCCCCAAGCAACGTGGTACAAGTCAGGGCTCGAAACATGTATGCCTGATCTGTATTTATTGTAACTACATTTCTGTTGTGGAATACTATTTATTTTTGTCTATCCACTTTTTCGTTAGTTAAACGGATCGGTAAGTTCACATCCCATATTCAATTCTTAGAAATAAATTTCCCCAAGACTTTCAATTTAAAAATTATACATTTTCTCCTCAAACATTAAATCAAATACTCTGTTTGTAATTACACCCAGATGAAACAGAGATCAAAATAAATTTCCCCATGACTATTAACTTCAAAATTATACTTATTCCTATGAAAAAATTAAATCAACCACTCTTCTTCTTCTACTTACAACAAGGGTTAGGCTTCAACCTGTTCCAGTGTCCACGTTTTGTTTGTCCTGGCCACATCTCTTCTTCCTTGTGGAATATATTGAAGAGCTGGTGCGGGCGACCTCTTTCGGCATCCTTTCCAAATGTTGGCACCGTTTCTTCGTATTAGTACTATTTCATCTAACACAGGTGTGACATTTAACTCACATCTTATATCCACGTTTCTCTTTATCCACATAGGGTTTATCTTAGAGTATTGTGATAAGGCAAGAATCTTGGAATTAGTTTTTTTTATAGTAAAATCAACATTTGGCGTTGAAATATTGCATCGTTTTCTGTCAAAGAATACGCGTTAATAAAAATTCCCGATTACAATTTAACATTACAATTTACACAAGACCAATCTCTCAAATTTCAAATTAACATCACTTTCTGGCTATCATCTACATATACCCAGCCTGTCGTAAAAACTAATTCCAAGGTTCTTGACTTATCACAGTACTTCTTAAATATTTCATTTCCGCCGCCTGAATTCTACTTTTATCTCTTTCCAAGATACACTACTCAGTTCTTCGACTGCTCTATTTCGTAGTTCCACCAAGAAGAAGAAAATACGAGCAGGACTTTCCTCGCGGCCCTCCCCTGAGAAACCGCCACTGGCTATTAATATCCGGCGGGGGCGGGGGGGGGGGCGCGGGGCGACGGGCGGGCGGAGTGCGTGCGCGGGCGTCGGATGCCGGTGCGTGGAAGCGGCCGTCACGCCGCGTAAGGCGGCTGCGCACCCGCCAGGGGAGATCGAGTGTGAAAGCGCCCACCGCGGAACTCATTAGGTTTTTTTAGGAAACTTTTCACGTGTGGGAGCCAAGTATGAGTACGCAAATCTGTTGACGTTGATGAAGGTTTCTGGAATCGCATGAAAGAGGCCGCGCTCCTCTTAGAAACTAAATAAATAAATGTCTTTATTGGTGGCGAGGCTCAGGCCATTTAGCCTGCTCTTCCGCCTGACCACATTTAGAATTTATATTACAATAGTACATAATAAAGGGAGTCATTCAATGAAAAATACGCACGCAATTTGGATGAAGATATACA
Source organism: Teleogryllus oceanicus (assembly GCA_964035755.1). NCBI lineage: Eukaryota > Metazoa > Arthropoda > Insecta > Orthoptera > Gryllidae > Teleogryllus > Teleogryllus oceanicus. The sequence continues at coordinate 20,634,964 of CAXIVR010000011.1, read as the reverse complement.
CATGGATGACAGGAGTAAAAGCGAGGGAGGACGAGTTTGATACGAAATCGTAAAAGAATCGGGATGAATGGAACGGTAGAGAGAAATGAAAGGAAAAAGAAAGAAAAGGAGAAAAAGAATCAGTGAAATGTTAATAAGTTCTGTTAATTGGTTCATTGAGGTTTTGAGGAAGCTAAAATTGCGTACGTATTCTTGAATTACCCCTACAAAAACTAGAAAGGGAGGGAAATCTCGTCAGCATACAAGCGAAGACATATCAAGTCGAAAGTTCAAGCCCTGAGAGAAACTGAAAACATTGATAATGATAAATGATTTTGCGTATATTTCCTAATATTAATAATAATAATTATTATTATATGATATAGTGTCGTAAAACTATTTGTTTTTTAAATAAAGTTTAAAAAATAAGGGAACTATTTTTGCGTAACTGAACAACGAACAGTCGCAGGGATAGTTGTTTAGGAGTTATGGTATACAGGTATTGATAAGAATCATAATGGTTTAATGAACCACGTGCAACATTTTAATGATACAGACACAATCATGCTCATCAGCTCTTGTTAAAAATGCAGCTCTTAATAATGATGTTTGATGCTCGAGAGTGTAATATATTTAGATTTTCATCGAATAATTTGCGGTCATCGTAATTAACGTTAACTCGGAGATTCTATAGTTCATCATTTCCAGAATCCAAACGTTACGTAAAGCGGTAATTGTATGATGAATCGGCTATCACAACTGAACATTATATATACACAACTGAACAACAAACAGTCCAGGGATAGTTGTTTAGGAGTTAGGTATACAGGTATTGATAAGAATAATAATGATTTAATGAACCACGTGCAACATTTTAATGATACAGACATAATCATGCTCATCAGCTCTTGTTAAAAATGCAGCTCTTAATAATATGTTTGATGCTCGAGAGTGAAATATATTTAGATTTTCATCGAAAATTTGCGGTCATCGTAATTAACGTTAACTCGGAGATTCTATAGTTCATCATTTCCAGAATCCAAACGTTACGTAAAGCGGTAATTGTATGATGAATCGGCTATCACAACTGAACATTATATTAATACGTTATTCAATTAAGGAATAAATTAGTTTATAAATGGTAAACCAATAACTAACTTCAAAAATCCAACTAAAAAGCCAATCTAACTCGACTACCTTGTCTTAACATGTGAATTAAATTTATTACAGTTTCGTTGCGATTTCTAATTTTAGTACTGGTTCATAAATATTCTACGTCAATTAATAAATTGTTTTCTTGGTTGTATTGATATGAAAATATACACCGAAGGTGTACACCATGTTTCCAACCAGCACATACCTCAGGTCAATAACAATCGATGGAGTTACAAGACCAGTTGGATTTCCATACCAGAAGCCGGCTCATATGCCGCGCATGAGCTGTGATCTCATCCGAGCATTAAAGCGCGCTACCGTGGGCTGGGCCTGCCGCTTTCTCAGCCGCCAACGCCGCCGCCGCCGCGGCCACCACCACCGCCGCCACCACCACCGCCGCCGCCGCCGCCGCCACACCCGCCACCGCCACCGCCACCGCCACCGCCACCGCCACCGCCACCGCCACCGCCACCGCCACCGCCACCGCCACCGCCACCGCCACCGCCACCGCCCCGCCCCACCGCCACCGCCACCGCCACCGCCACCGCCACCGCCACCGCCCCGCCCCGCCCCGCCGCCGTCGCCGTCGCCGCCACCTCCACCGCCACCGCCGCCGCCGTCGCCGCCACCGCCGCCGCCCCCCGTGACGTGCCTGCTACCGGTGCAACAGCGGAGCCTTGCACCTTGTTCTCACCGCCTCATTAGATAGCATCTGAACGCGCGCGGCGCGCTGCGCGCCGCTTGCCCTTTCCCGTCCGCCCGCCGCGTTAGTCAAGGGCCGTTTGCGACGGCTGCGATTTCGGGCCGCTCGGAAGTTACAAGTCCCAAGTGCGAAAACGGCCCGAAAAGCGGGTTCATGCGGAACCGGCGACCACAAAAACTTTTAATTTGAACACAGTTTGTGAGTTGACTGCTCACGAATTTCAATTGCTCTGTAACTCAAAAAAAATATTATTTTTATACGTATCCGAACATTCCCTCGTGTTGGCAGTCAATAAATTTCAGGTTAGATTGGATTAATAGAGGCAGAGAAACTGCAATGAAGAGCAAAGATACAGAATAAGCTCGCTTTGTTCATCAAATTCCCGTGTCGATTGTCGAGTTGCACTGAACTTTCAAGAAGTCGAAATTTGGCAGGCCAATCGCTAACAAATACGTTTATATCCCTCTCTCCGCCTCTCCCTATTTGTAACTCTTCCCCTATCTTTCTATCTCTCGCTCTCTCTTTCCCTCTCTCTCTCCTTTCTTTCTTAATAGTTTTACTTGCACACGTTTCATTGCTATTAGTTTTTGTTTCTCTTTCTTTCCATGCCTATCAACCGGTTGGATACACCTTGTTTCACTTTTCAATTTTCTGTGTACTCGATCTTCTTTATTCCAGAAAATGTAATAAACAAAACTTTAATTATGAATAAGAAATAGGCACGTTTGTTTTCGGGAAAGTGACTTATATTAACACTTTGGTAATTTTTTTAAATTTGTGGCCATTATTGGAAAAGAGACAATATTTCGTATTTTCTGCTTATCAATGTACTGTAATGTATATTTCAGTGCTTGGACAGTAATGTATGTAATAGATATAAATAGTGTAAATTGTTGCAGTTCTTCACCCACAAATTGCAAGTTATTATGATTCAATTTTTAATAATGAATCATTCAGTTTTTCATAACCTACTCGTGAGTCCAATCCAAACTCACCTTCAAAATGTAATGCACGACACGTACTCATTTATAAATTATGTGGTGACTGCTATCATTACTTTCTCCAAGAGATCAATAACTGCAGTTCAATTATCAAAAGTGGCGCCGCTTCCCTTCTTAACCTTTCATTTGACACCGTTTACTGGAGAGCTCTTACGCCTCAAGCAGAGCTATGTTATTGACCCAAAGACTTGCACAGCTTAAACACGACCAACTACCGGTCATCATCGAAGGTAGTAATTACGCTCCAAGAATGTTAATGAAGAAGAGAAAACACTGTGAACACGCTACGCATCCATCAAGGATCTTAGCAGCATTTAGTGGGGACCTAAATCTGGCTAAGATGATGCGGGAGCTCTTGGAGCGAGAACGTCAATCAGGGCAGCTCAGAGCACGGAGGCACTGGCGGAGCACGGCGTGCGCGACAGGGGCGAACAAATGACTGCCGGTTTGGTTTTCCATTCCGGAGACTGTTATTTTCCTTTAAAATGTTGAAGGCTCTATATCTTCCAATTGGCACTACTTCAGTGCAAAGAAAGCAGTATTTTATGGTAACACTGTCGCTGAAGATTGCGCTATGATTTGTAAATATAACTTCATTAGTTATAATTTCATAGTGGATGAATGGATAAATGAAAAAAGACTCATCTGACGATCAGTAGAATATTTAATTCTGCACAATGTTTGTACATTTTTAATTTTAAATGTGCATGTTATGTATTAAACTGGCATGTGAATTAAACTTAAAATAATAAAAAAAGAAATATAATTAATAATAGCACTTAAACAACAGATCATCATAAGTTACCCTTCCAACTACAAGACTAACTGCTAGGCAATGCTCATATGTTGCGTAACTAACTACAGAATTCTTAGGTCTTTGAATAGCGTGTAAATCTATAGAAGAAGAGCACAAGATAGCAGCTGAAGCAAACAGTATGATAAATGAGTAAAATATAATTTCTTCACGTCACATTTAACGTTAATAAAACTAATACAAGAAAAACTTATTTAAATGTTAAACATTATTGTGATAATTACTAAAAACGTGGCTCTTTGGAAAAAGTGAAACTACATATGTTTCGCTCACTACATAAACCCCCGTGCAAAGCTTGTCTCACCAGACGTATGGGGATCGTCTTCTTCCAAATTCATCTTCTCTCCGCCAATCACTCGCGAAAGAGTTGGCAAATTGGTAGCGGGAGCGAGTGCGATCGTGGCTACGCAACGGGTCAACTGTTGATACGTGATTGTCGCCCTACCCGTGTGTGCTCAATAGAGCTCCTAGAGCATCAACTACTATCGTGAACAGCACTTGAACAACAGAGAGGAAGTTGCCTACTTTCAGCAGGGGTTACGAAGGGGGCACATGCGTCAAAATTTTAGCCCATGCGTGGTGGAAGATCTTCGCCGACCTACCGTCGGATAGAGGGATTTCCCCCAAACCAGAACTCTCCCACCAGCGGGGCACCGCCCCAGCCGGGACAAGCTCTAAGTTCCCGACCGATCTCCTGGGAATATGTAGTAGTGTAGTGCATGTTAGTGTACGTGTGTGTATAAGGGAGGGAAGAACAAGGAAGAGGAAGGACAGATCGCACGCGGTCCGTGGGCCCGCTTGTTAGGGTACTGCGCCGGCATTCGCCTGGTGTTGATCGGAGAAACCACGGAAAACGACCGGCCACTAGAATACTCCTCCAGAGCAGCCGGCCGCTAGAATTCTCCTCCAGACAGCCACTGAATTCGACGTAGCTGAAAAGCTAGTGTCAAAAACCCTGCCGCCACCAGCCCGCAAGCACCGCGCCGCTGGCCGGGACGCGTGCCTGCGAGGGGAGGTCGCGCTCTGGAACCCCAGGACTGGACCCTAAGCCTCCCGGTGAGAGGCGCTCAGTAGAGCTTGGGCGCGTGCCGAGTCAGTGGGCGCGGCCGCGCACGCGTCGATGCGCCTGCTCCACCCGCCGCGACACGCACTCACGCGCCGCTGGCCGGGACGCGTGCCTGCGAGGGGAGGTCGCGCTCTGGAACGGTTGGGCGGCTGCGCTGGGGCAGCGCGCCACGCCGAGAGGCGCAGGGCGTATTGTCAACAAGAGAGATTTTTTAATCACATGTTTAAATCTTAATCTGCTAATTATACCTTACACAGGCACATCAAAAAAAGTTGTCAGACCCAAAGACTTGCCACAAATTTCTCTGGCTTTTAACGTGCTGAATCCCAATCTGAAGTTAGAATTGCCCTAGATTTTTTCTTAAATTGCATAAAACTGGCTTTATGGCGGCGATGGTGTAACGGTTAGCGTATCGGACTGTTATACCCAAGTTTGCGGGTTCGAACCCGATCGAAGTCGTGGATTTTTAGGGCGAAAAAATTCTTCGTACGCCTTCCTTCGGAGGGGAAGTAAAGCCGGCTGTCTCATGTTAGTAGATTTACTGCATGTAAAAGGTCCTCAAGCCTAAATGATGCCTCTGAGCTAAATTCAAATCGCCTGTTTCGTCGCCCAAGTAATACCTTCTTTCACCCACGGTTGGTGAAAGGAATTTGCGTGGTCAGGCGGAAGGCCAGTGCAACAGGCCTCATGGCCTGAGTCTCGCCACGTAAAATAAAGCCAATTCAATTGAATTCAATTCAGTTCAAAACTATCGTGAAACTGTAGATTGTAAATTGAAGGGTGGATTTTTTGCGATTAAAAAACTGGAAGATGATGGCGTAATTCTGGCTTCAGTTTCGTATTCAGCGCGTTGACATACACAGAGAAATGTGTGTCAAGTCTTTGGTCTGAACCCCCCAAAAAAAATGTCACAATGTTTTGGGATTTCAGGTTCGGATTCAGCGCGTTGAAATACGTACAGAAACATTTATAAAGTCTTTGGGTCTGACAACGTTTCTCTTGTGTGTGCCTGTGTTATTATTACTTGCTCGCGGGCAAATAATGCATCAACGATGTGCGAAATGAAATATGTTAGCTCGAGTTAGCCCAACGTACCGATAGTACGTACTACAGCACGTACTACAGACAGAGAGAGAGAGCTTACATATTTAATTGTAGCTGAGAAAATGAGCTTACATATTTAATTGTAGCTGAGAAAATAGGGCCCTCCGTGACCATGATAATCTGTAACTTGGAATTCCAATCTCCCTTCACACTCAGATAGTGTCCAATATATTTCAGTAATTGATGCGTGTCCTTTTGTGATGAGGGAGATATCTTTGAATTATCTTTCAAAACGTCGATCGGACTCTCATTCAACTGGATCAATCCACGTTTAGTGATCAGATCGCTCGCGTTCTACTTAGGGTTACGTGATTCTAACCCTGGCCGATTCATATGGAATTTATTATGAACCTAATGGATTCCCGAAAGATTTTCTCAGAATTCTCGTTTCGTCTGTCTCTCCATCATTGCCTATAAATCAAATCATTCTTCAAAAGTGTTTCCGAAAAGACTTGGGTTAAGGGAATTATAATAAAGATATAATATACTTTTATTATAATCCTCAGTTTTTAATAATTTTTGTCCATAATTTTGATGAATTATTTGAATATTATCCACCTTACTAATTATTTAAAGTACCAACTAACTGTTTTTGTTTAAAAGTATTCTGTTCCAACTATAGAATCCAGAGACAACTTCCATCAACCATAGTCTGTTATTGTATGAGTAAGAGAAAGTTCTTGATCACTTGTATAACCGTTTCGACAACGTGTGGTATACGAAATATTTTTGTTAATGTGTTAATGTTTTTAACGACTGTTTGAGAAGAGAATCAGTAACACTATTGGAAATTTCGCAACATATTTGATTACTTTATTTACGCATCTTTCTTATACAAGGGTAGTTGTTCTGAAAACATTACACACTACACACATTAGATATTAAACGCTAAATATTTGACAATACGTAAACATTAATGCTTGTCGTACGATTCTCAACTCTCGCTCGTGTCACAGCTCAGATTGCATTTCATCACACTCCGATTCCAATTCCTTTTCGCTTACAAGGTTAATCTAAAAACATAACAAAACGTTTGGAACATATTTATTTCCTGAATTGCATAATTTTCGTCAGATTCTAAAACACAAATTACCGTAATGTGTTTTGTTCAATTGGTAATATTATTTTAAGAACAGCAAAACTATTGTCCGTATAAAATCATGCCTTGAATTTTTCAATCTTATATTAATGTCTTGGAATTCTCTGGAAAATACACCCGTCATTTGCTGTACTTACGTTTGCAATACTAATACGTAATTATACTAATACATATTGTATGAATGCCACGAAGTTTTATGATTACATGTTGTCGATAAACTCTTGCAAATAAAGAAATGGCACTGAACATATCAGTGAAATAGACCGTTATTTATCGATGCCAGCGCGACTGTCATAAATAATTGTGTAATTGCGGTGCTGTCGGCCCCATGCCACTACCTGCCACTTTCGCGAAGCTACGCAGCAACTCTGGACGGCGCCCGATCTCACAGGCATCGGCAGCCCACAGTACAGGGTCGTGCGGCGGGTTGCATTTTGTAAGGCGTTAGTCATTTCTTGGGGACATATCCTCCGAAGCGTCAATAGTAATTACGGGTGTATTTCTTAAAACATTCGTCTCATTTTTTAGTTAATTTGAATTGATTACATGGGTGTTATGGTGTTAACGAAAGAAAGTGCGGGGGGAAACTTGCAAATGATTTTGTTGTATTGTTGCCAATTGTATTGTAGCGAAAGCTAGATTAGATATTCAAATTTAGAGAATCATATTTTTGATATCCTAATTTATGTTTATGGATGTGTCGTAGACATTCCTTCAGTTTTATAAATTCCATATCAGATGTTCTAATCATTCAAAACTAAAAAAATACTTCTTACAATAAAAAAAGAAGAAATCATATCGAAAACTTATATTGTAAGCATTTATAATTAAAGTCTCAAAAAATTATTTTCAAAATGTAGTTTTGAACGTTTGGCTAGCTTCTTAAACATTTTTTTCGGTACCCTTCTCTCTTCTACAATTAATTCGATGCATTATATTGAGAACTTTCAAAACTTGTGCATAATTTTACAAACATCTATTTGGAATATTAAAATAATCTCGACAGGATCTTTGAATAATATGCAACTCTAAAATGAAACAGATTCCTCCAATCATTTAAAAACGATCACGAAATCGAAACCAGCATCTGACTATCATTATTAGATCTCGAAACGTACTCGTGAAGGGTCAAAATGAGGGCTCTTCTCTGCTATTCCAGCACCAATCGCTGAATGGACTTTCGCGATCAACTTCCCGATACGAAAGGAAAGCAGTGCTGTTCTTCGCCCACGGCCGCGTATCGCCCGGTCAGCTGTGCCGATGAATCTCCGTTTACAACAATGGGCAACGAGCAGACAATCCTTTTTTCAAGGACCCGTTATCTCTCTGGAGGAAGTGCGCGGAGTCTATAGTTTCCGCCGTTTGTCCGCCCAGCGGGCGCATGATGAGCATGGGAACCGTGTCAGCCGGACGTCACGAAACGAAAGGTGTGAAAGTCTTCAGGCGACGACAGACGCCGTGCATTCGTGTCGCCGCCTGCACGACATGTCATTGTACATTATACTTCCGTTTCTTAGAACTGGCTGCAGACGATGTGAATGTCGCGGGTGAAGGTTGCAATGCCACTTGAAATTATTTGTCGCGGATTCAAATGCATACAGTAGTTGCTTATGGATGTAACTTGTCATATACTACTTTCTTTTCCAATTTGTTAACCTTTCATGAAATACTTGTACTCATAACGCACATCACCACCGTATTGCCTAATTGAACATTAACAAACACAGTAATAGTTAAATGATATGACAAACTATAGAAGGTAATTGTGCTAAAACAGTATTATATTAGCCGGCCCGGGGGCCGAGATCGCTAAGGCAGTAGTGTCGTGGTGATCTCGAACCGAAGGGTCGCGGGTTCGAGTCCCACCTCGGGCATGGTTGTAATTGTGTTCGCCCTTTCACCCCTTATCATCAATCACCATATCGTTTCATACACATAGTTACCATACCGTTAACAGCAATAGTGGTCGCTAATGACCTTAGATGTTGAAGCGACCTTAAATAAACCAATTAAAAAAAAGTTTTATATTCTGTTCCGTTAAGAATACTTACTCACAAATTATCACATTCTTATTTAGCTTAAGCTGTCTTAAGCTGTCATTAGCTTCATTAATGGATTTAAGACCACCACACGAGCAATTTGTTGCTGAGTGGCGTCAGGTTGCCGCCATCACCAGGTAACACTGTAACAACCGTCACCGCCTCGTCCACTAATCCTTCCACCGCCTCCACGCAAGCAACCATTGTACCCCGCCGCCACAAAAACGCGGGCTGCCTGGCAGGTAGGCATTGCCGCAGTAGACCGGAGCGGCAAAAGCGGCCGTTGGACGCTTGATGCACTTCTTGCTTAATTGCGCAGCCGATACTTTGCGCTTTACTGTGCTTTTAGGGAAGTTTTTGCTGGAGGACTAACAGCAGAGTGAACTAGGCGGTTCACTGAAAGTAGCCGACCGCACGAGAAAAAGTATTTTATAAATGTATAATGACTCAGACGTTCTCGACGGCGCTGCAGTAGTGTATAATAAATGTCTTTCTGTCATGGTTTATTTATTGTGTAATTAAAAAACGTTTTTGGAATTACTCTCAGCTTTAGAAGTAATATTGAAATAATTCTGATTTTGAACTGCCATTGTAGATTATCATAATTTAAATAAAAATGAGTTTAAATATTTAGGTTCAAAAAATATCAATACTAATTTTAATTGTAGTCAATATTATTTTAGTACATAAACATTAATCTGAAATTTTATTAGACCCAGTTGTTATGGATAAAATGTATTGAACGTAAATAGAGAAACGAGACTATTTGTACATCTTTACCAGGCCATAAAATAAGCAATCACTTCCCATTTAATTCTGTTTTTAATTGAAAAAGTCCTTTAATTCCTGTTCTACATTCCTACAAATAAATTCTTGTTGTTAACTTTTTCGCAAACTCGTATTTATTTGTAGTCTAAGACACGTTCCCAATGAAAGTGAAATATTCGCTAAATCACGCTTGCGAGCAAAAAATTAAAGAATTCCGCTTTAGGAGGTTTGACCCGTCCGTACGTGACTTAACAGAAGCGAGAGTGAAACTGGCAGAGGGAATGAGCCACAGTTTAGCAAAAAATCTTATACCGATCAAGAAAATGGAAAGTGAATTTTACATTTACGCAAATCTTTCTCAACAAATTTGTTTTCGATCGGTTAACTTCCTTTTTGCAAATAATGGACCCTTCAATGATAGATACTGAAACAAATCACATATGCAATTCGTTTAAGCAAATATTAATTCTGAATGTACTAAAATAATAGAAAAGAATTGTATGAAGGATGGGATTGGAAAAGAATCTATTAGAGAAAAAATAATTTTAAAAATAAAATTTTACATGTAGTTCTAGGCGAAAATAAGGAGAAATCATGTTGAAATTTTGGTAAACTAATTTAATTATTGAATTAGTTTTGATTATCGCTAACATAATGTTTAAAAGTATAAAATGCTTTTAGGACAGTTTGGCTAGCAAATGTGGTTGAAGCTCATTGCGACTAAACGCCGGTTTCAAAAGAACACTAGTTCTAAACGCGTTGTAACGAAATATTATTATTATTATTATTATATTATACATATACATTGTATATCTTAGACTTATGTTAATTAACCTTATGTGTGTGTGTGTTCAGAAAACAACAACTTCACATTCGACAAGCTTGCGTGTGCGTCCATAAATTTCACTTAAGTGTAGCAGGTAGCTGACTTAAACTCAAAATTCATTGAGAAAAAAAAATTTGAAATTCAAGTCTATACTTCAATTTATTTGTAATGACACTTGACATTTAATCAGCTGTTACATTGTCATCCTAATTGGGAGCTTGAACTTCTCCTGACTGACGTAACTTTAGTATATTTCAAAGCTTCCATTTGGATGACACCAGAACAGTTGGCTTAAGTGCCACTCAAATAAATCTAAGTGCCGCTACAAATCAATCGCCAAAGTGCCACTACAAATAAATCGAAGTATAGTTTCGATACAATGAAGATAAGCTGCGTAAAATCGAGAGCAAACGGGGCGGCGTGGGGCGAGAGGGGAATTTGGGAGTGAGGCGGGGACTGTGCGAACGACGTGGGTGGAACGGCGAAAGGGAGGGGAGGGACCACAGGATCTTGTGGTAAGCTCTGAAGCGTGGCATACCTCTATAACTACTTCGCGCTTTTTTCTACGCTGTTTTACCTACTGGGAGTTTCTAATCTGTGGATACGTAGGGTATGAATTTTAATAGTGGAATTTTCTCACGGAGTGCAGCCGTCCTTGTAACACTTTACTACAGGCTTGGTCAAATAAAAGAGAAAGTTGTCTATACACCTACAACTCGAATGCACTTGAATCTTGCATTCTGTGTTTTACTGGTAAACAAGTTGAACATACTGCAGCTCTCAAGAATCCAAACATTTCTTAGCAGAATTGTATGCATTTCTTACACTATATCCACTCTCGTAACGTTCTTCTTATTACCTATATTTACATTTAATTATTGCTATTTATTAATTTTTACATGAACATTATTCTTTGAGTAAATATTTCTCACATGACATGTGTAGCAACTACCTTTGTTTAACAAATCTTTCTAAATTTATTTTGTAATATTTCCTTGCATTCAATTCACACCTTTTGTTGAATAGAGTTGCAGTCTCCCGTTACCTTAGAATGTTTACTTCACACCCTATTCATAATAATTAGTCATTCACACTACAAGGCCATGCTGTCGATTAATTTCTCAAGTGAAACCTTTCACGTCTAACCCCACATTGAAAGCAAAATTGTTTTGTACGTTACAGTTAACATTGTCCCGGCTTGTCTCTTCATCGAGGTTGAATGATGAATGCCGTAAGCAGCAAATTCATTCCCATCCTTTTTCACTATCAAAACACATTTGAAGTACTCGACACATGAAAAGAACTCGCAACCTCTCTTAATACTTCTGCCCGTCTTATCTGGCTTTTCGCACCACTTGCCGGCGCATGTAGAAAGAGCGACGGCCGTGGCTGTGCGTTGCCGCCACCACAGCCGGGGCAGGGGGTGCTGAGATGTGGGGCGCTTATGCAAAGACGGCGCCAGATATCATCAGGCAGGGGGCGGCGTCGAGGCGTGGGTGGCGGCGCCGGCGGCAAAGCTTTGTGTAGAACAAGCGGAGAATGATGTGGCACGCGGCGGGGCTGGTTGCAGCACAGAGAGAGAGAGAGATAGCCGAAAAGAATGTTGCGTTTGAATGGTGGTTTACAAACGCTAATGAGCGCGGGAAGTACCCGATGCGAGGGCGAACAAGAAGTGTGCTATCAAATGTTTTAGAGACAATACAGGACACTCGGTGATATAACGGGAGACAACTGAAGCTAGCGACCTTAGTGGCTCATAACCATTGTGAATCAAGTGCGAAGTGTATAAGTTCGAAATATTTTTAGTTTACTTCGATTACGTTCAGAGTGATTTGAAAGTTATTGGATATGAATAGAAATTTTAATTAGTCGCCGATCAAAGTGTCGTGTATTGTCTACATAGTATTTAGTGCTATGCCGGGGTCAATGTCACGGTCTTGCCGTGGTCAGTCGTCCTGTGTTATACGGTGGTATAGAGATAAGGTAGTGTGACAGGTGAAGTAGAAAATGAAAGAAGTTGCATTTTTTGGGCAGAACTTTATCGAGGTAATACGAAAAGTATGTACTTCATTAGATTACAGTTTTTAAATCGAGGAAAGACCTGTAAATCAGTTCACCAGTCAGGAGGAAACGACGACCGTAGCTTAGTGCGCTATCTAGAAGTTCAAATCTGCAACCCTCCTCGTGGAGTTGGTAGTTGTACAAAGAGGGTTTGCGGCAGGACTTTGTCAATGTTCTCCCACTTGTTCTGCCTTCAATGCACCATCATAATATGTCATAAACCCTAATAGAATAGAGAGAAAGAAATGAATTTGATTAATGTATTACTAGACTAAAGACGGAAAGGGAAATATTTGGCTTGTGTTTGACGGATTCAAAGCAGGTGACTTTCGCTATTTGCATTATAACGAACTTTACAAATGTATAGTCTGTATCAATTGATTTATGAATTTGAGTTTGAGACCTTGAGTTATGAATTATAAAGTGATAGGATGATGAGAAGGGATGAAGGGATTTTTACAAATACGTCCATGCCTAGGCAAGGTTAGAACCTGCAGCCTCCTCAGCGCAGACGACGGCTGCCGCATCTGTCTGCGCCACGGGGCCGGCTATTATTATTATTATTATTATTATTATTATTATTATTATTATTATTATTATTATTCCTAGAGCTTGATAATGCAACCCTTTGTCATGAGGCAGGTGGCGATACGCCCACGCGCGGCGCCAGGGCGTGGGCGTGCGCGCGTGCGGTGGGTGTGGGCGGCGGTGGCGTGGGCGGGCGACCTCCAGTGCGAAAAGGCGCGGCGCGGCGCCCGGCCCTAATTGAAACATGCGCCGCCCGCCTCCATTGTAACAAACGCCGTCTCGGCCCTGCGCGGGCGCGTTTCAAAACGTCTTCGTGACTGATGTGCGTTGGGCAACGCTAATGGGGCAACGGTTCGCGCGTGCCGCCCGCCCGCGATCGCCCAGATGGGCCTGCCCGCCCACCCGCCCCGCCCGTGCTCGCCCGCCCTTTTCGCCTGCCGCCGCGTTCGCCCACCCACCCGCGTTAGCCCGCGCGCCCGCCCGCTTCACCTCCTGCCCTCCCGCCCACTCACCCACCTACCCACCCACGTTCGCCCCCACCCACCCCTCCACTGATGCCACTGCAGCGCCTCTGACCGGGAGGTGCTAGGTTCGAGTCCTGATTGCGGCAGGATTTTTGACACTAGCTTTTCAGATAGGTCGAATTCAGACGCTGTATGGAGGAGAATTCTAGCGGCCGGTTGCTCTGATCGGTAGTTTTCCGTGGTTTCTCCGATCGACACCAGGTGAATGCCGGAGCAGTACCCTACGAAACGGGCCACGGACCGCGTGCGATCTGTCCTTCCTCTTCCTTGTCTTATCCTCTCCACCTTAGACACACACACACACACACACACACACTTACACTAACATGCACTACACTACCACATATTCCGGGAGACCGGTCGGGAGCTTAGAGCTTGTCCCGGCAGGGCGGTGCCCCACTGGTGGGAGAGTCCTGGTTAGGAAACCCACTAGCCGACGGTAGGTCGGCGCCGGATCTCACCATCCAGCGGAGAAGATCACCGCCATCTCCCAGGAATCGCATCGCTGCCGCTCCTGGAGAGCGTGTAAAATTCCCGGAAACACGAAAAAAACAAACGAAACCAAACCCACCCGCCCACGTTCGCCCACCTCCGCCGCGTACGCCAGCTCAGATGGGGCTGCTCCCTTCCCTCCCGGGTCCGGAGGCGTTCGTCAGAGGTCGTGCCAGGGGTCACCACGGGGTCGCATCGCTGCCGCTCCTGGAGAGCGTGTACCATGGGAGCTTTGAAATGCGGGGAGGACCGAAACTAAACGGCGGAACATCGAGAATGGACTGCTCGTAGAGAAGAAAATAAATGGCGGTATGGTTCAGAGAATAATGGTTGGTGGAGTCGTGTGAACGTATATATTTGTATGTGGCAGACGGACATTGTTACAACTTGAATTATTACTGAACTTGAAATAACCTTAATCAAATCCAATACTCCAAATTGTGTTGCAATGTACGTTTGTACTGCTGCACCACTCTATTCTAACCGTTGCGTAGACAATTGAATATCTCCAAGGCGCATTACTTTCGAGTAGAAGATATATTATTATAGAAATATTGGTATCCTTGATTTTCACTGAAGGCAAAGATGAAAGAAAACGATTATACGATTTTATGTACTGTCACTGCAAAGTAATACCTATCTAATTTCGTCTCATTTAATACCTTTTCTTATTTTTTTAAGCAAACTGAACATCTACAACTGTAATTACTTTCCTGTAACCTACGATTAGAATAAACACGTAACATTTCATCGAATATAATGAATCGAATTGATGATATCTACGTATTAGTATTTTTATGTGGTTATTCAGTCTGAATAAATATAAGGGTTAAATATTAAAAAAAATTTTTAATTAATTGGATTTATTTACAAGAATATTTCTCTGAAGTATAATTTAATTTTTAAAAACACGAGTGTGGTATGTTGAAAATTATCCGAAAATACCGAAAATTGCGATATGTAACACATTGTAGATATGCTATTGTTAGCGTAATTGTTTGTCTATTAGCCACAAGTACACACGTAACACACTGTTATTTAACGTACAAAAAATACCAGTCAGAAAAAAAGGAAATAAAGTGCAGGGTTTACGACCTCCCGACACAGATGTTACGCTTTTCAGCATTACGAGAACATACGCGCAACAAATCGCCCTCCAAGTTCCAGGCGTGTCAACTTACACGGACGTAACATTAACAATAGAACATTTGGCCAGCAACATACCTTCTCCGGGCAAAAATGAATTGCTACTATTTCACGACAGCGCAATTATCAATTTGTCAGCCTCCCAAGGCGACTTGATCGTCGCGTAGAAGCGGCGCTCCACAATGGAAGCGCTGACCTCGCGTTAGGCGCTTAATGCCCTCGCATTAATTTTGAGCCAAGAGCAGTCTGCCCAGAAAGGCATTGCGCTGACTCACTGCATTACACATATCGCCTGGCAGAATGTAAAGAAAGGGACTTACAAATTCAACAAGACACGCTTTGATGATAAGTTAGGTTATACCAAATGCAACGACCACCTACTCGGATCGGCTTGATCGGAGCCAAGATGTGCTAATGCTTTATCTTCTGAGCATCGTGCAGCAGTATAATGAAAGGCTCGAAGCTAGGCCCGGAATTCCTCATCCAATTAACCTCTCCGTTCCATTCTCACGTCAGACAAAAGATCAGAAGAAATCATTTTGGCTCTTCCTGTTGGAAAATTAATTACATTAGTTCGTATTAGGTAAGAATTCATCTACACCTAAATGTGTTACGATACATTCCAATTATTAATTTTAATTTTATGTATTTCATTACTGTATGATTGCCTATTCTCGTAATGATAAGCAATGCACATCGTTGGGGGAAATTCTTTCTCAACAATTTCGTCAATTTCTTTTGAAGATATTTATGTTTTGTTACCCGTGGTATGTGATTCCTGCTATCTGACTTTGTGTATTTATGATTAATAAATGTAAATAAAAATTTCTATCGTAGGCATGTGCTCTCCAAAACTCAGTTGAGGAAATAAAAAAACCTCGGAAAGATACAATGCAATGTAAACATTGTGGTAAAAATAGCGTGTATAATGTGACAATACCGGAGGAAAAGAAAGTCAAACCGAATAGCATTTCTGGTTAAGTTGAACCAATTGTACCGTTCTTCGGTCCGTGCCTCGTTGCCCCCTTTGCTACCTGCGTCACCCCGCCCTGCCACGCGTCGCACGTCCCGCTCGCCCGGCCGCACCCACCCTCGTACTCTCCCGGCCTCCCCCATCGCTCAATTTCTCTTGCACTGATCCGACCCGACACATCTCACCCTCCCCACATCATCACACTCCTTTTCATTCAATGTCTTTCCGCCTATCACGTCCCGTTAAGACGCAACCCGTTCAATCCCGTTCCAACCCCCCCGTCCCGCCCCTTTACTCCTCGGACCTCCCGCCTTCATCGCACTGTCCTCGTCACCCGCCCCCCCCCCCCATTCCGGCTGCTTTATCCCGCCCAGCCCCGCCCCCTTCGCCACCGCGTCCGCGCTCGGGCCCGTGCCCGGCCACTGCGCGACGTAACCGCGGCGCAACGGGCGGTTTCCGCGCTCCATGCTAAAAAGCCAGCGGGCGGCGGCGGCGGGCGAGTGAAAGTGCCTTAGTTCCGTATCGAGAAAGCTCCGGGGGCTTCCAGGCCGCACTTCTTCTTCTTCTCCTTCGTCGACGGCGGCGGTGCGAGGCGCGCGCCCGCGGCTTTTTGGCAGCGCCTCCCGCGGCGCCGCTCATTTTTACAGCGCGGCGCGCGCCGCCCCGCGCGGCAGGGGGCAACGGGATCATGGGGAGCAGGCAGGACGTTGCCATTGGTTGATTGATTTTTTCGTGTTTCCGGGCACGTCAACTGCTTCGGTCATTAGTCCCGTTAGTGTAGTGCGATGGATGGTGTAGTGTAGTGGATGGCGATATCCGGCGTCGATCTATCGTCGGCTAGTGGGGTTTCCCCGAACCAGGACTCTCCCACCAGCGGGGCACCCCCCCAGCCGGGACAAGCTCTAAGCTCCCAACCGGTCTCCCGGAATATGTGGTAGTGTAGTGCATGTTGTGTGTGTGTGTGTGTGTGTGTGTGTGTGTGTGTGTGTGTGTGTGTGTGTGTGTGTGTGTGTGTGTGTAAGGGGAGAGGATAGGACAAAGATGAGGAAGGACAGATCGCGCGCGGTCCGTGTCCCGTTTTGGTAGGGTACTGCTCCGGCATTCGCGTGGTGTTGATCGGAGAAACCACGGAAAACTACCGATCAGAGCAACCGGCCGCTAGAATTCTCTTCCAGACAGCGACTGAATTTGATCTAGCTAATAAGCTAGTGTCGAAAATCCTGCCGCCGTGGGGAGTGTAACCTAGGACCTCCCGGTCAGAGGCGCTGCAGTGACATCAGTTGATGCACTGAGCTACCGCTCTCGGTGCGAATACATGAGCAGTACCCTAAAAAGGAGCACAAACCGCACGTGAACTTTCCTTATTTTGCCTTGCCTTTTCTCACCCCTTATTTACACTTATATGCACTACTGTATCACATGTGCCCAGAGTCCGGTCGGGAGCGTAGAGCTTCTCGCGGCTGGTGGGGGTACCTGTATTACGTGGATTAATAGTGTAACATTAAGTAATAACAAGAGATGATGACAGTTTCGAGTGAGCTCCACGCAGATTAGAGTGACTGAGAGCAGAAAAGGAGTGAATTTCAGTTCCTATTCTAATTAATTCCGCGTGAGAAACATAGAAATTTATCAATGATGTTGGGACAATCTGATAGAATTGTTATGCTATTTGGATCTTTACCCTTTCAAATCTATCTCATATATTTTGTTCATTCCTCTTTTGTACAATGCTCCCCTTTTTCCTGTATTTCGCAACACATTGTCTCTCCTTCTTTAACACATTTCTTCTGTTATTGCCGGTGTCGCTAATACACTGTATCACTGAAAACATGATTTCTTAGTCCTGAGAGAAGCGACGTCCGAATATGGGGTGGTCAAACCCAAACCATGACCATCTAAACATCAAATAAAAGGCATAAATATGCAGTATCGGTCTTGACTACAACTAAGTACTCTAAACTTTAGTACAACGCACCCACATATACTGAAGCAGTTAGTACATTGTGCGTTAAAAAGATACTTAATACCAGATCATGAATCTCAAACGACTTCATTTAACTCGTTCAAAGTACCCGTTTAGCTCCCATCCTCTACCAACGCCATCCTCCGTATTTTTTACATTTCTTTTTTACTTCCCACAGCAATTACGCGGCGTATTTTATTGAATTTCATGGAAGCGGAATCGACTCCAGTAAGGAATAATAAAGTAAGAGAATAAGGAAATAAAAACGGCGGCGGGCAGCGGCGATAGCGCCGGCGTCCGCTTTCCTTTTCGAAGCGGTGCATCGAGGAGGGGCGGG
The DNA here is from genome assembly GCA_964035755.1 of Teleogryllus oceanicus. Classification (NCBI taxonomy): domain Eukaryota; kingdom Metazoa; phylum Arthropoda; class Insecta; order Orthoptera; family Gryllidae; genus Teleogryllus; species Teleogryllus oceanicus. The sequence goes on along the minus strand of CAXIVR010000011.1, from coordinate 20,616,386 downwards.
GTGGGGGTTGGCAGTTCGCCAAGGGCGCGCACCGCACGGTCGCGTTATCTGGAGCGCCATGTTTGGTCCCCCGCCCGCGCGCGCCCCTCGGCCGCCGGCAAGTGCACCGCACACGCACGGCCTTATTAGGCGGCTGGGGCATCGCACGTGTGTCTCGCGGGGTGAGGGGGAAGAAGGAAGTTGAGCGGAACTGGGGGATGGGGCGCGGCTATTGGATTTTTCTCTCTTTTTTCTTTTTTATTTCTTTCTTTCTTTTACAATGATGTGCTTGCAATATTAACCTGCTGGGCGGCTTCTTGCGTTTAAATTCTTTGTCGTAAAACTTGAGTTATATGTGTGGATGGCTCGAATCGCTCAATGATGGAGAATTCCATCGGCCGACTGCTCTGATCGGTAGTTTTCCGTGGGTTCTCCGATCAACACCAGGCGAATGCCGGAGCAGTACCCTACGAAACGGGCAACGGACCGCGCGCGATCTGTCCTTCCTCTTCCTTGTCCTATCCTCTCCCCTTACACACACACTTACACTAACATGCACTACACTACCACATATTCCGGGAGACCGGTCGGGAGCTTAGAGCTTGTCCCGGCGGGGGCGGTGCCCTGCTGATGGGAGAGTCCTGGGGTTAGGGGGAACCCCGCTAGCCGACAGCAGGTCGGCGCCGGATCTCGCCATCCAGCCGGGGGAAGAAAACCGCTATTTCTCGAGAGGTGAAACATGTACTACACAACATGCACGGGACTAAACACCTAAGCTGCTGACGCGCCCAGAATCCCTAACCAACCAATCAATGATGGATCTATTGGGTTGTGAGTAAAGAAGACTGGGTACGTTTTTCTCTATCAATAAAGGACAATAGACATAGTCATAGTAAGTATTGCATTGGGATGGCTCCAAAGTATGTTTCTCTTACGTCCCATCGCTTGGTTTAGCTGCTGTGACAAGCGGGTTGCAGATCTTTAACTTGAGAGAGCAAACAGCTGTCAGTTTTATGTGATAATCGAACATTCTGGATCGGAAGTAAGACGGATATAAACTATCAGTACTTGATGCTAAGTGTCAGCAACTGAACTAAACAACGTTTCTACTCGACAGAAGTATCCTACTTATTTTCTGCAACTTGAAGTCTTTCAAGAGAGTTCTACGATGTATGTATTTGTACACATTTATGAGACATTACTTCATGAACAGTAAAAATTCACAGAACTGAATTTCGGTTTTAATGTAAATAAAAATAGAGAAAACACAAGTTTTTTACCAATCCTGGAATACCGGGTAATTATCTTCAGTACAAAATCAATAGTGGGGGAAAGATAAGGTAAATATTTAAATTTGTGGGTTGACAAAACGGTCACCCGCGAATTTCTTCTCAGTTACCACCAAATTTTGGTGCGTTTCCACTAATAGCAGTTGAAACGAACTAGAACAATAATAAAATCGAAAACTAACTAGCTCCCCGCATCACAGAGAGATGAGCGGCTGCCAAACCCAGCCACAAGGGGAATACCCTCGTGTCCAGCCCGGTTGCCCCGCGAGGGTCAAATAAGGCGACCCGACTTGGGCGCCTTCCGCCAAGATCCAGGGGGCGGTGGCCTCGGCGCAGCGGGGCCGAGCGGCTGCGGTGGCGGGCGACGGGGCGCCGCGGCGCGCCGGCCCGTGGGAACCCCCGTGTGGCGCGACGCCCCAACCCACGCCCCTCCGCTCCGCGGGCGGGGATTTGAATGCTTAAGCGGCGCCCACGCCCCGCGCTCTGCGAAGCCACTGCCGCTCACACGGCTCATGTCGCCTTGAGGTGGCAAGGAAATAAAGACTCCCAATATGAAGAGTTGATTTATTTTCATTTGGACTGGCAAAGGTGGCTCAGGGTATCAACTGGGATGTCACTGCAGTGCCTCTGACCGGGAAGTCCTAGGGTTTTAGTGCCAACGGCTGGAGGGCTCCTCCTGCAGAATACCCTGATGGGATGATCGAAACATCGCCATCAATACCCTCGACGCGGCTTCCCGGTCAGCCGAGATCTTTGACAGTGGTAGTGGTAGTGGTGGTGGTGGTGGTAGTGCTGCTGCTGCTGGTGCTGGTGCTGGTGCTGGCGGTGGTGCTGGTGCTGGTGGTGGTCGTGGTGGTCGTGGTGGTGGTCGTGGTCGTCGTGGTGGTGGTGTGGTCGTGGTGGTGGTGGTCGTGGTGGTGACACTGGTCTCGGGAGCCTGCGATTGCACCTAAGAAGCCTTTACTCGAATCCTATAAACACTCAAAGACGGAGAACAGGTTCAAATAAGGACAGGAGATAACTAATAGTTTCTTTGGTTGTGAATACCTGCATATTAGCGACGCTGTCATGATCCTACACTCTCCACTTTCTTAAATATTCGTGAAGTTTGGGTCTTCAATACTATACGCTAGTGACAGTATTTTCATTCACGTACAACCTATTTACACGCTTCCTTTTGCGGAACGTTTCCTGAGTGTAAACCAACTCTCGCATGTGCAGTGAGGCCTTTGTTCAAGGGTTGGGGAATGAGCGCATTTGCGCGTGGAGTTAATCCGAAATTGTTCACCAGAAGGAAAGCTGTAAATCGGTATTATGGTTCAGGTTCATCTTTTCGTGCCCTGAATAAAATGGATTACATTTTGCATTACATGTTACCAAAATGGTTTGCTACTCATTCCAATGCTGTTTTTACATGAAAATTAAAAATTGTTATTCCATAACTTATTTTCTTGATGAATTTATTTTCATTTTTATATATTGTCGTGTTTGACGTTGAACACCTCTTTACTCCGATGCCTATGGTTTTTGTTCGTCTTCACATAAAATATATCTTGGCGAGACCGACAGTACTCTTACACTCACCATCTTCTGAAATATTCATCAACTTTGGACCTTGGCTACTACACCCTACTGAGGACATTTTACCTCCAAGAAATAAATATTCGGTGTCATGTTTCACACCTTTTGGGTCAATCATACGATCTCCATCCATCTCTTGAAGGATCTCAACAAACTCCTTTCTCTTTTTAGCTGTAAAGACCTTCTCTGCTGTCACGACTAGGGAAAATAAATTGCTGGAGCGAACTTGTTTTCTCAGAATCGACTTCTGGAAAAACTGAAATTCCCCGCCGCGTGCTGTGCACCCTTCGGACGCCGCTGCGTCACCATCTTGTTTTGTTTTTTTGCGCTCTTCAGTGATTCGCCGCCTGGAAGCTGCCTTCCATACAGCACGTAGTCGCTTTCTTTACCCTAGCTCGTGACTTCAACATTTCTTTGAAAAATAGTTGCTACCGAAATAACATTCGTTAGTAGATATCAGCTTTATATTAATTTTAACGGTGAATTATGGTCTCAAGGTCAATGACTTGTAATCTGTTTGCCTTGCTGTATATCGATCTTGAGAGCATCGTAACGTTTAGGGATAAATGGAAAAGTAGGACAAATATTATGACTAAAAACAATGGTCCCAAGCAAAGCACCAGATGAGTCGATATGTGAATGGTAATTCTCAATTCTCACTTTCTGCAGTTATTTTCCTGTAAACTCTGGCTTTGTCGAGGGTATTCGCGAGCTATTGCATTGGCAACTATCATCAATTCACTTTTTTCTAACATCCGATTAACATCTCTTTGCATCATGACTCTGCCTTCTTGACCTGTAATGTGACTTGAATTTAGTCTGCATTTTGAAATTTTAGAAGTGCATGTAAGTATAAGTGTGTGTGTGTGTGTGTAAGGGGAGAGGATGGGACAAAGAAGAGGAAGGAAAGATTGCGCGCGGTCCGTGGCCGGTTTGTTAGGGTACTGCTCCGGTATTCGCCTGGTGTTGATCGAAGAAACCACGGAAAACTACCGATCGGAGCAGCCGGCCGTTAGAATTCTCCTCCAGACAGCGACTGAATTCGACCTAGCTCACAAGCTAATGACGAAAACCTGCCGCCGTCTGGACTCGAACCTAGAACCTCCCGGTCAGAGGCACTGCAGTGACATCAGTTGATGCACTGAGCCACCTCTCCCGGTATCTTCGTCGGATTTAGTACATCATCGGTAGTGGCAACGCGGATCATATTTCGCGGGGAGTTGGCAGCGCCGGTGGGAATGCCGATTTCTTGTGAGGCTGGCGGCAGAGCGAAGCGGTCCAAAGTTGGGGCGGCCACTTGTTTCCACTCCCACCTTTCTTCGTTTTTTTCGTGTACTGTGTTTAAATAACAAGGGAAAGCCTCGCCCTCGCCGAGAACTCGAGCATTACCGAACACTACAATTTTCCTCTCGGAAATGTTGGGGTTCAAACAGGACTTGATCCAGCGCTACGTTCGATCTTGCTTAAAACTTTTTTATAATTGGCTACAAGATTATGAGACACCCAATACCTACTTAAGTTGATGTTTCAAGTTTTTGTAAATAAAAAACATAATTTGAAATTATCTTTGTATACTTTCGATTGTACATTTACGTAACCACAAACACGGGACGTTTTTGAACAAATTAATTTATTTTACATTCCTATTAACGCAATTATCGTACTCCTGGTAATGCATTTCTCAAGCTCACAGATAGGTTACAACTTTCCATAAAGATGACCAGCCATGTATCATGTTTAATACTCAACATAGGGAGTACAAACTACAACTTTGCACAGCTGAACGGCGCAACATTAATATTGTAACTTTCCAAGCAGTTCTAATTGTGCCTTCCACCGGCACTTCTCATTTTATACATGGTCCTTGTTTAGTCAATATCTCCTCATTTCCAATTCAAATTGTACCTTGACTAATGCGCCATTCACCCGCAAGGGGAAGACTCATTTTCACCTTTGGAGAACTACTCCAGTCGCTACGAAGTTGTACTTTAGAGAAGAGAGAATTCGCGCGCCTTTGAGCTATGCTACTCATAAAAAACGCATTGATTTATTCGCATTGATTTATTCACCGTCAGATCCCCCATTGAGGCGTATTTTGCATATCAGCGAAATTCCCGAGTCAAAACCTTCCTCCGTCTACACAGGAACTTGCTGCTCTGATTGCTTATTTTTGTGTTTTTCTTCGGCTGATTCTAAGCTAGATACAAGTGTCATACCTTAACAAACTGAAACCGTGCACGATCGTTCCCCAATCCTATTGTAGAGTTCTACATTAAACTTAAGTAGGAGTTACGTACTTAACGCGAATAGAAAATTAAAAGCCTTCATTAACGTATTCTCTAGTTTTCTTTGTAATACCAATGAATATTCCATAAAGTTCCTCCTATCAGATGAAATCAAAAGAATATTTACATTAAAATACAATTGACTATGAATATTAGAGACATACAGTGGGGAAATGAATAAGATAACGAGCAAAAATGCAGTTTCAGGACATCAACCTCTGACCATTATCTGTAAATTTTATCCAAAAATTTCAAAAAAGTATTACTGTTCGACTTCTAAAAATTCTCCAATTTTGCGAACCTTTAACACTTGGTCGAAAACAATAGCCTACGCCTAATCAAGCTCTGAACCTGTAGAAGCCCTCAATTTATTTTCCTATGCTCTTAAGTTTCGTAAGTTGTGCGGACTGGATGGCCGAGGTGGCTAAGAGCGTGTAGGGGGGTTCGCGGGCTTCATTCTCGCCTTCGGCATGGATGTTTGTCCCTGGTGTTTCATGTAAGTGTTGCAAAGAGGACCTTGCTTGTGGAGAGGAGCCCGCAAGTATGTTGGTGTCTAATGAATGGTCAAATATGGGTTCCGTCGGGACGGACGGGGTAACCGGCTGTCGGCTGGATAAAAGCCCTGGAAATGAAAGTAAAGTGCCGATCCGGTGGCCGAGATTGCTGAGGCAGTAGTGTCGTAGCGATCCCGGACCGTAGGATCCCAGGTTCGAGTTCTACCTCGGGCATGGTTGTATTTGTGTTCGTCCTTTCACCCCTTATCATCACCATATCTTTTCATCTTCGTAGTTACCATCCCGTTAACTCCAATAGTGGTCGCTACTGATCTAGATTTAATGTGACCTTAAATAACAAAAAATTAAAAATGCACACTTGCACTAACCTCACACTATCCTCTCCTTACACACACACACTTACACTAACATGCACTACACTACCACATATTCCGGGAGACCGGTCAGGAGTTTAGAGCTTCTTCCGGCTGGGGCGGTGCTCCGCTGGTGGGAGAGTTCTAGTTAGGGGGAAACCCCATTAGCAGCCGGCACGTCGCCATCCAGCGTGGGAAGATCACCGTGCATCTCCCGAGAAACAAACATGCAGTACACTAACGGGACTAATGACCAAAGCAGTTGACGCGCCCGGAAACACGAAAAAAAATCAATCAATCGAAATCCAATAGTGGTCGCTAATGACGTAGATGTTGATGCGACCTTCAATAAGAAAAAATTGTAAAGTTTCGAAAGAATGACTGTTGTTCGCCTTTGGCGACTTGTAAGTGGCGGCGCGGCGACTAAGCTCCTTCGCGTGGCTATCGCGTTAGCGCGCCGCCGCGGCCGCGCCCTTGCAAGGTCGTAACGGCGTGGGGTAACGCCGCGGAGCGAAAGTATCGAGTGTGTGAGGGGGCGGGGCGGGGGGGCGGATAGGAAACGCAATGTGGGTCAGGCTGCTTTTCGGCGGTGTTGCGCGGGCGGCCAACGCCCTCCTCGCGGGAAGTGGAGCGGCGGCGCTGGCGGCGGCGGCGGGGGCGGCGACGGCGATGACCGCCTGCAATGCCAACACCGTTGCATCTACGGCATCGCGAACTGGGAAGTCCTACGGTTTGAGTTTTGACAATAGAAGTTTGAGCAATAGCGACACATACGGGTCGAATTCAAACCCTGTCTGGAGGAGAATTCTAGCGGCCGGATCGGGAGAGGTGGTTCATTGCAATGCCTCTGACTGGGAGGTGCTAGGTTCGAGTTCCGACGGTGACAGGATTTTTTACACTAGCTTTTCAGCTAGGTCGAATTCAGTCGTTGTCTGGAGGAGAATTCTAGCGGGCGGCTGCTCTAATCGGTAGTTTTCCGTGGTTTCTCCGATCAACACCAGGCGAATGACGAAGAAGTACCTAACAATCGTGCACGGACCGCGCGCGATCTGTCCTTCCTCTTCCTTGTCCTATTCTCACCCTTACACACACACTTCCACTAATATGCGCTACACTACCACATACTCTGGGAGACCGGTCGGGAGCTTAGAGCTTGTTCCGGCTGGGGCTGTGCCCGCTGGTGGAGAGTCTTGGTTATGGAGAAACCCCACTAGCCGACGGTAGGTCGGCGCCGGATCTTGCCATCCAGTGGGGAAGATCACCGCCATCTCCCGAGAACAAGCATGCACTACACTTACTGGACTATGTTCTAAGATGTTGACCCGGAATCCCTAACCAATCAACCGAACTCTGGCGATGGCGATGGGGGAGTCATCGGAAGTCACCCAGTGGAGAGAAGGGGTTGGTTTGTGTAGGTGGCGGACCTGGAACTGTGAAGGCGGGACGGAGGTGGTGTGACGACGACGCAGCTACGTCGATAAGAGCGGCGATAACAACCAGCCTGTTCCATGACTTTGGCCATGGTGATCGTGCAGACGTTCGAAACTGTTACTTGAAATCAGCTGTACCGTGTATGATATCATTAAGTAATCTTTTTAATTGAACTCTAATGATCAAAGAGTTGAGATTCAACTAAGATGTGATAACTTGCAATGGTTTTTATAACATTCAAGTAGTTCAAAATGAAAACTATCGTAATAACTGTGTTGCTAATAATGACTTTGCTTCTTTTTTTTCATTTTTCAGCTTAGAATACTTTTTTGTAATAAACAAAAAGAGTTATTCGGTGGAAAGGGTATAATACTACATAGTTTTGTCTTGTAATGTTTATGGCGTGCGTGTAGAGCTTTTTGCCTTAGGTGATCAATACTCGTACCGGAACACGTCCCCTCGTTCCTTTTTTTCTTTTAGGCGATTGCTATATGGCCCTGTAACTCATTCCGAACTGTAACTCCTACACTTGTATCCACAAAAGAACTCTCGGCAAAGTAGTTTTGACCTCAATAATGTGCGGAAGTATCAATTTACGCAATACAAAAACAAGTTATCTCACTGAACAAACATCCATTTTCAGAAATAACGGCAAATAAGAGAAAATATTTGTTCAAACATTAATTTAAATAAACTCTGTTTGATCTTGCAATATACATTTTTTTAATTTTTCTGTTCATTTAAATTCCTTAAAATTAAAAGCTTCAATTACTTCATCGGTTTTATTCATCCTGATAGCTCCTTTCTCAAAGCATACGAGTACATATAAATAATTAAACACACTAAATTTGGACATGCTTATTTACGTCTGAATTCAAAACCGGAATTTTGGTTTAATTGGGTAAAAATTGTAAATTGTGTTTGCTTGATACTTTTCAGATTGTTACTTTCCTAAGTCGAACACATTTTAGTCAATTTATGCTGTGTAGGTCATTTCCAATTTATTTTGCATGACGAAGTGTTAGTTTGTTCTGTTCGAAGCGTAACAGTGTCTTTTTTGTTTCGCAGGTGAGTGTTGCTGGCTGTTTGGTTGCAAAGGCGCTAATTTGACGTAAGTAGCGCTTTCCTCACCTTTTTTCGGAACCGGATCGTGAGGGCTCCATGCTCCATGCTTTGTGGGCGTTGAGTTCGAGGAGAACTGCCGTGTGTCTAACAGCTAAAACTAAGATGATAACTCCCTATCATCCTGAACTCTCTCTCCTCAAATATCTTGTTGAGAATGACAGGGTGAATGAATAAGTAAATTAGTATATTCCTCTCGAGAATACTTTACACACAGCACAATTGAGACAGAACAAAAAATTATTATTTTCAAATAAGTAATAAATACGTATGTTATGCCCCGTGGGCACGTAAAATGTATTTCCAATTTATGTAACAGCTCAGAAGATACTTTTGTCAGCTTTAGTTTAGGTTCAATCTTATTAATATCTTATATTCCTTACGTTTGAGGTATTTCATTTTTGAATTGTGTCACTTTTCTTGCTGGAGTAAAAATGACAGGCAGTCGATTCGGAAAGACAAAAAGACGTTGAGTAACATTTATGGCTATATATAATAATTTTTCGCTTTAAAATTGTAGCTACCAACTACATGTTTACTATAGCTATAATTCTCAGTCGTATGTTATAGAAACAAGGATATAATCGTCTATATTATTTTATGTATTCATGATCAAAATAACTGATTAATATAAAAATATTTTTTATCTCCAACGAAAAAGCAGAGTACTGAAATTATATACCGTTTCCGCGGAAATTATTCCTTTGTGGACGTAGCCTTTTAAGTTCTCATTCACTGAATTTCAGGGGCACGTATAGAAATATAGGAAGATGTTATTTGATATAAATAATGTGACCTGCCGAAATCAAACCAATGTAAGTAAAAGTCTACGACGGCGACACCGGTCTGACTGAGGTACTTCAATCGTCCTAAGATATTCCCCTACCAGGTATCTCCCACCAGCGCGGCACCGCCCCAGCCGGGGACAAGCGCTAAGCGCCCGACCGGTCTCCCGGAATATGTTGTAGTGTAGTGTATGTTAGTGTAAGTGTGTGTGTAAGGGGAGAGGATAGAACAGGGAAGAGGAAGGGCAGATCCTGCGCGGTCCGTGGCCCTTTTGGTAGAGTACTGCTCCGGCATTCGCCTGATGTTGATCAAAGAAACACGGAGAACTACCGATTAGAGCAGTCAGCCGCTAGAATTCTCCTCCAGAATTCGTCTGGTCTCAAACAGCAAGGATGTATATAGCTCGTGTCGGAAATCCTGCCACCCTCGGGATTCAAACCCTAGGACCTCCTGGTCAGAGACACTGCTGTGACATCAATTGAAGCCCTAAGCCACCTCTCCCGCAATTCAAACCATACGGTAAATTATCGTCCAATGTAAGTAAATGTCAATTAATTTACGTGACCGCTCGTTAGTCGCCATCGCGAAGCGCTCCGCGTGCTGAGCGAACGCGAGGAAGGCCGGCATTCGGGCGTGGTGGGCGTGGCGGGCATTGCGTGCGCGCGCACCCGCATTACGCAAGCAGAGCTCGATCCTCGACCGCGCTCCCCCCCTCCTGCCCTCGCTCCGCCGCTCCTCTCGCTGCCCCTAGCGCTTCCTAGTTGCTCGCAGGGGGTCAGTCGCGGTGGGCGTCTCCGCCATCACCACCACCACCACCACCACCACTAACCCTTCCGCCATCGCCACCACCACCACCACCACCACCACTAACCCTTCCGCCATCGCCATCGCCCCCGCCAGCATCATCACCGCCACCGCCACTGCATTCTCCTCCGCCTCTACAACTGCCTCCATCATCATCCCATCACCATCGCCTCAGCCATTGCCACCGCTCCCTTCCCACATCTCCCCCCCGTCATCACCCCGCCCCTCCTTCCCCCCCCTCCTCCACCGCCTCCTCCCCGCCTCCGCACCTCCCCCCCGTTGGCGGGCGCTCCACTTCCAGCGTGAGCTGCAAGCGCAACTCCCTGCCGCCGCCGACTTCGCGCACGCGTCTCGTATTCAAATGCGCCTCGCTTCCGACGTGCGTCCGCTGGCGAAGCGCGGCACTTCCGTTCGGCCCCCAAGCGCATCGACACAGCGGAAGCTCCATAACCTCAAACTCTTAATGCGACTCGAATTTCTCGAAAACTTTTCCTTTTTTAATTTCTCGCTGAATTCTCCGTTAACTTGGTGAGGAATTTGAATATTTACAAATCGAAGTACTCCATAATTCGACCTTGTTTTTTTTATGTAATTGGGAAATCGAGTTTCACTGTTTTTTGTTTTATCAAGTTATTTTTTTTTTCATTGCTTTACTTATTGTCTGAAAGAATTCATTTGGCCTTCGAAATACTTGATTTTTTAGGTCAGGTAATGAAAGAAATGGTACATAGGGACATCATAGTAAGATGCTAGTGATTTTGATGTTATTACATCACCTTTTTCAATTTCCATATTTGAAAGTTCACAACGATAACGGTACTATTCATAAGTACGATGACATAAAGTGTGAAAACCGAGAGGGAGTTTACTGAAAAAATCCATAATTGTTACAAATAACACTGTAGTCTGAATATGAGGTATATATGTAAAACGTCTTTTGCGTCCTCCTGAAACTAGAAATGGAAATAGGCAGCAAGGAAATGAGTGATGGAACTAGCATACGGATTCTGCGCCAATCCCCTTCCCTGCTGAGGTGAACACGTGACGCAGTTGCCAGGTGCGTCCCGACATTTAATAACATCCGCCTACGATCCCGAAGCCGCATAACGAGTCTGCAAGTTACCTTTCAGTCTATTTGCACCAGTAATCAGGATTCCGTCCAAGCAAATCTAATCACAGGGTTTGCCCCTAAGCTAAACACATGTTCCGTGCACTTTCTTAATACAACTTCGGTTAATATGTCTTGGCCATGGCGTATCTTACACCCCCTAGTAATTCCAATAAACACGCGGTAGTGTTTAAGAGCTTTTACTTGCCATATTAAGGTAAATCTGAAAAAAATTGCGAGGCACGCTTCATGGCCAAGGATTCCAATCAGCTGAGACCGTTTAAAGCTTTCGATCGCTAATTTCCGGTGAAATTGCGACCAATGAATGACTTCGTACAAAAAGTCAATTCTGTTCAGTAAAGTTGGTAAAACTCTGGAGTCGGCTGCTAATAATGATTCCACTTTCAAGTAAAAGAGTATCAATAAAAAACATGTGTTTCGTGGAATTTGATTTAATTTCTTATTGTATAGATGAAACTGTTTTTACAAATTGTGGTACCTTGTAAGTGTGGCTCCGTCAATTCAACAACGTCTTAAATCTTGAAACTCATTTGCAGGTACCAGTCATTCATTCACTCTTAGATACTGAGATTGCGTCTTGTCCATTATTATATTAATTTTTATATTCGCCTTCTCGCCCGCCGTCCCTCCCGCCCGCCGTCCCTCCCACCCGTCCGCCGTCGTTACGTGTGGGATTACGTGCATGCGGGAACCAGTCGCGCATTGTCCTGAGCTGAAGGCGCGGCGGCGGTCGCAAAAACGCTGTCGGAACGCCCGGCGGCGGCGGCCGGGGGCCGGGGGCGCCGAAAGAAGCAGAACGAGGGTGTGAACGGGTCTTTTGCGAAACGCCTTCGCGTCGGCCGCTTTTCTCCGCCCACACAAAGCACACCTGTTCGCGGTCCGCTGGCGCCGCGGAATCGACTCCGTTCAATTGGCGACGTCCGTCACGCGTCGAGCTCTCTTTCAGCCTCGGGCCAACCCCTGTCTGTCACTGTGTCAATGGAGACCCGCTCGGGGAAAGAGGAAACACTCGACGTACACTCGGTTCCACAATTATACAATGAAACCTCTATCTATGCTGTAAAACCCGAAAAGAAGAAGAAGAAGATGAAGAGGATGAAGAAGAAGAAGAAGAAGAAGAAGAAGAAGAAGAGGATGAAGAAGAAGAAGAAGAAGAAGAAGAAGAAGAAGACGAAGAGGATGATGATGAGGAAGAAGAAGAAGAGGATGATGAAGAAGAAGATGAAGAGGATGATGAAGAAGAAGATGAAGAGGATGATGAAGAAGAAGAAGAAGAAAGTCGATTTATTGCACATTTCGATTTATCGAGTTTAGAGTTGGAGTATACCACACTCAACTTAATTAAGTTTGAGTCTGGTAACAACAATTATTAGGGTTTTAGGAAGAATATTGAAAAAAATATAAACGTCGAGAATTTATATTATTGAGATTCAAATTAAAAAGATTCATTTAATTGTGTAATATCCAGTGAATTGTTTCGTTTCGAATTCCGGTGTATTCCGTGTTTCCGTGTTCCTCGCAATTTTCCTTGTGTACAAAAAGAAAGAAATTGAAAAATTACATGTGATTTTACAGTATACATAGGTTGCTTCACGAGGCAGAAGTGTAATGACTAGGATGACGAGAGAAAACGAGAGTACAAGACCTTCCGCTTAAGTTGATGAGCCACTTAGATGAGCCAGGCATACCGACTTCTGTCACTTTACTTATGCAATGTATTTTCTGTTACGCGCCTGCATTTACGAGTAGTGTTTACTCTACTTAGATGTATCATCAAAGTCATTCCAGGAAGCACCACTTTTCACCATTCGACGTCATTTTGAAGAAGTGTAAATATAATACTGCCGGCCTGGATGGCCGAGGTGGCTAAGGGCGTGTACAGACTCAACGCTTTGGTGCGAAGGGGTGTGGGTTCAAGTCCTGCCTTGGGCATGGTTGTTTGTGCCGTGTCTCTCATGGACAAGTATGTGCTGTCGCGGAGGGCTTTGCGTTCTACTGACCCCAGGACAGACGAGCCCGCAAGTGTGTTGGTGTCTAGTGTATGGTCGAATGTGCATCCCAGCGATGTAAAGGGTAACCGACAGATGGCTGGATAAAAGCCTTAAGAAAAAAGTATCATGCTGACAGTGAGCAAGAATGGCTTAAATTCGTACTCCTGGATTTAACTACTTTCCTATAAAAGTGGATACCTATTAAAAATCTCTGTTCACTTTCGATTTCATTGAATTATCGCAAACGTAAATTTTCTTTATGAAAACATCTTAAGGTGGAATCTACTGATAAAGCATTAATAGCAGATTTATTTATGTAAATTAAAGAAACGAAAGGATGAGGGATCATATATTTATTTACTTATTATAAACATAAGGTTGGCCAACAATGAAAAGTACTACTACAACAATGAAAAGTACCACTATAATAAACAGGGGGCAAAACCAAGCAGTAGTAGCCCAAGAAGAAACAAGAAAGTAAACTTATTCACTTCTATAATTTTTGGATTAAAAATGTATGGAATTTTCTACCTCAACTCGACAGTGAATGTTTTTTTGCAGATAGTAATATTATCAGTATTATTACCTCTGTACTGTAAAAGAAACCAAATCATTAAATTCAACTATTCCACATTCTAATAATCAAATCCTGAGAGTAGATATTTCTTTTGAGAATACAGGTATCAACGATATCGTCCAATGCAGGGCATATCGACCGTGCCATGAGGAAGTTCGCACTTTACAACTGTGTACCTTCCTTGCAGAGCAGGACAGACGATTGCAGGTCTTACGCTGCCAGAGCACGAAGCTCCTTTTCCGCCTTCCGAATTCCACGCAATCACCGTAGCACAAACAAGCGCACAACGACGGCGGCGCGGGAGGGGGCGCGGACGCAACCGCGGAAGCTACGCGGGCGCGGAAGAGGCTCGGGGCGAGGCACCGCCCACCGCCCACCGCCCACCGCCCACCGCCCACCGCCCACTGCCCATCGCTCACCGTCCATCGCCCACCGCCCACTGCCCACTGCCCACCGCCCACCGCCCACTGCCCATCTGCCCACCGCCATCGCCCACACCCCCCACCCGCGCACACCCCCCGACCGCCCCCCCGCCCACCCCCTCCCCTCGACCCATCCCGGTCTGCGCTGCACTAGTTTCTCCTGCGAGGAAGACTCCAGCCCTCGCCGCCCACTGCCCACTAAACGTTCGCCCCTCCCCGCTCGCCTCCCCGTCCCCCATCCCCGCTCCACTCCGCGCAGTCGTGGCCGGCCCAGTCTACTCGCACGCTGCACTGGTTTCTCCTGCGCGACGTTACGTGTTCGCGAGCGTGGCCGACGCATAACCCCAGAGCACGGTCGCCGCCGCCGCCGCCAGTTCGCACTTTCCCCGTGCGCGCTCGCGCGGGCTTTCTCCGGCCGGCCAGCGCCTCCCCACATGCGTCGCCCGCGATTATACAACTGGACGACCGACGCCCCGACGGGTGGGCGGGGCACAGCCGGACGCGATAGGCCAATTTCTTTTAGATTCGTGAAAAAAAAAACAGGGAGAGAAAGAAGGTAGTAGTTGACTGATTAATTCGCTGAAAAATAATCGGTGGAACGAATCCGTAGCCACGTGCTCTAAACGTTTTAGTGTGTCAAGGCAAGCGTTGTGCATACTTTAGAAACGAAGCCATTAATTAAGTTTATGACTTTGGTTAAACGATAAACTAAAATCGTCTTGGATGTTTTTTCACGTGTATCAGTTGAAATACAATGACATTTTCCATAGAAACAAACAAGGTTTCTAATACTTTGTTGGATAGATTAGTGAATTTGCACCATTTTCTCGTGTAATGTTAAATCTAAACATTACATTTTTGAACACTTGGCCTTTTTTTCTTGTAGGGAGATTCTTATAAAGCTGGAAACGTAAACCGTAAAATAACTGTGTATCTTTAGATTTATACAAAAGGTTAAATTTTATTTACAAGCAAAATATTAATATTTTTTTCATATAATATACACTGTAAAATATCAAAATATATGTAAGAATCGATTGAGAATATAGGCTAATGTCAAAGCTTACACGAGTAACAGTATTATTTCAGACCAAGTAGAATGCGACACTGTAGGGAGCCTGGCTCTTTCTACACGCATTTGTTCGCTCTCTCACGTCCGTGCGTCGCTGAAAGACCTGATTCGATTTGCTCTACGGTTCGCTCTGGCACACAATTTTGCTCGGACAGGTTTTATACGATCATCGTTCACTTTCGCTCGGCTGCTAGTAACTGCAGTCCACTTTCCAAGTGGCACCCTCGTGTAAAGTTTGCGTATGTTTTACTTTGATACAATAAGGCGCAACGAAAAACCGTAAATAAATGTTTATCCACTCTCGTAGTTAATCTGAAAAAGATTATAGACATGCCGTGTGAAATAAAGGGAAAGAAACGTTGGTTGACCACATTTACGAAATGAGTGAAATTTCTATCTTGTGAAATAAAAACGTGTTTTACAGGAAGGAGCATGTCGACACTAACTGATAACTATACCTTCCGAATGGTAACATTGGAAGTCGATAAAAGTGATGAATTCATCTGAACGCATTTAATTACGTTAATGCCCTCGCTGTTTAATACATCTATTTGAAATAATATAAATCTTTCAAGCCATTCAAAATTGCATTGTTTTGAACAGAAATGAAGCTAAGCTAAGCTAAGCTCCAGTGAAGCTAAGTTTTTTTTTTAAGAAACACTCATCTTCTTTAATTTAAAATATCTCATTTCATGTAGCTGCAATCTTTATGTCACCCACGTCAATACATAATTATACATTGGACAATATTAAGTAATGATAATAATAAGATGAAAGAAACAAAAACTATTTCAAACAAAAGAACGAAACAAAATTGACACTCACACCGGTTATAAGCATGTAATAAGAGTACATTGTTCAGTATTATGAGGAAGGTTCTTTAATGACCTTGTGCATTCAATTTCTGTTGGCGGTGCCAATTACAGTTTCAATTAGTCGAGCTCTTTGCGGAGTCCGAGGGAGGGGCGAGGCGAGCGGAGAGTGAGGGGCCTGAGATGAGGAGAGCGAATCGGGATGGCAGGAGGCCTTGAGCGCACCATCGCACCTCGGCTGACAGTCCCGTTCGCGCCTCTCCACCAACCCCCCACCCCCACCCCGGGGCACCCGGGAAGGAAGCCCCTTTTCGGCCAATTGATTGATTGATTTTTTCGTGTTTCCGGGCGCGTCAACTGCTACGGTCATTAGTCCCGTTAGTGTTGTGCATGTTTTTCTCTCTCGGGAGATAGCGGTGATCTTCCCCCGCGGAATGGCGAGGTCCGGCGCCGATCTACTATCGGCTAATGGGGTTTCCCCCTAACCAGGACTCTCCCACCAGCAGGGCACCGCCCCAACCGGGACAAGCTCTAAGCTCCCGACCGGTCTCCCGGAATATGTGATAGTGTGGTGCATGTTAGTGTAAGTGTGTGTGTAAGAGGAGAGGATAGGACAAGGAAGCGGAAGGACAGATCGCGCGCGGTCCGTGGCCCGTTTCGTAGGGTACTGCTCGGGCATTCGCCTGGTGATGATCGGAGAAACCACGGAAAACTACCGATCAGAGCAGCCGGCCACGAGAATTCTCCTCCAGACAGCGACTAAATTCGACCTAGCTGAAAAGCTAGTGTCGAAAATCCTGCCGCCGTCAGGACTCGAACCTAGGACCTCCCGGTCAGAGGCGCTGTAGTGACATCAGTTGATGCACTGAGCTACCGCTACCGGTCTTTTCGGCCAACCGCCTGCGTCCGAGACCCCCTCGTGATCATGAGAAGTTGAAGGAGATTTGTGAAGGTGGGGAAGACTCGTTGTAGACGGAACCGTCCATGGAATATCTGAAATTTGATAATTTTAAAAGAATTATCTGTAGAACCTCTGAAAACTTGGATTTTAAAACTTTCTTCCAATTTCTACTCTTCTCTTTCATCTTGCCCAGCCACTCTTTTGTACACTCTAGATAAATCAATCTTTTTCCACGAATCAAATCAAGATATTCTAAAGACCTACTATATCCTCCTTAATTAGCTGTAAAACAGGTTCAAACATTTCTAAATTCAATGTTTATGTTTTTAATCCATATATTGTATGTATTGTATGTTTCGAAGAACCCTTCCTGGGTATCCTTAGTTGTTAATGTCTTATATTGGCAATATTATTGTCTTCAAACATTGTACACGTATGATGAAATGTAGTTAAAAAAATGATTGTATTTACTACGTAACATAAAAACCCTTGAAAGACATATTGTCGAAAAAGGATAATAAAAACTATAAAAAATGTGGAGCCGCATCCAATATACTTTCAATTTGTTCTTCTCTTTCTTCGTTTTTTCCCTTCTTATTCTCCTTTCTTTTCTTTCTTCTTTCCCCCTTCTTTTTCCCCCTTCTTTTTCCCTCTTCATTTGCCCCTAATTCTATCTGCTCTCACTTCTCCTGCTTTTCCCTTGTTGCTCTCCCTTCTTGTAATATTCATATCTAATACACTAGAGTACTTGGAACTGGATTTTTAAATTCAGTGTCTTCTGACGTGTTTCAAATCGTAAGTCCAAATAAGCTTAAAACCGCTGCAACATTTGCTTCAAACGTTAGGAAACTAAACGCTTAATAACAGCAAGTGCTCATTATTACGTCACAAAAATGCAGCGTGTACTGTCAGTTTTATTACGTTAAACACGTATATATATTTTTCGACAATTCTGTTGCTGATAAATACCCGTAGACAAAAGCAAAGAATAAGAATTTCGCTATGCCGAGCTGTCCGAACAGATTAAACACGTCTTCACTCGAACATGCTGAATTTCTGACACAATTGCTGGAAGAAGAAGATGCTGTCAAGAAATTAACATAGTTCGAGTTTCACTGTTACTCTTGAGTTTCTCTCGACCTCTAATTAACGTCATGTTATCGAATATTTCACGGACGCTTCGGGTATTTTTTGTCATAAATCTACCATAGTTCCAAGTCGCAATTTGTCTTGATCTGTCACCTTCGCCGTTGTCCCAGCGCAACTCTCACCGCCGCCGCTCGCCCCAAACAGCTCGGATGACAACTTGTACAACTCCGCCATGCGTCCGGCTGTAAGCCAATGTCGTGTTCTGCACGGAGATTTATGATAGTAATCGGCTACGCAGCAAAAGCGAGTATTTTTGCTCTCACCGGGTTATCTAACCCCTCGAAACCAGTTTGCGAGGACCTTCTACGACCTACTTAATCTCTAATTAATGCTGCAGGTACTGAATAATCGTTGACAACATTTTGAAGCGTAATACCGTTAATGTAATGATTCGCAACGCTCCATGGGGGCAAGGGGATGTTGGAAAAAGTCAGCACCTGCGACGATTCTTTTGAAAGAAAATTACGTAGTGTTGTCAATGCCAACCGCTTGCCCCGAGGAACACGTCTTGCTCTGTAGAAGTTCTTGTTGGTTTTAGTGATGCTGGGAGATAACGGGGCTACGAGGACATTTTCATGCTGGTGGCGACGGATAAAACCAGAACGAGATTCTAAAAGGAAGGCAAACCGAATACTCATTGCTGATGAAAGAAATAAAAAAGTTCATCTACTCAGGCAAGCTCCTTGAATATTTAACATCACCTTTACGTTACTTGCACTTAAACTCAAAGATAAAATCTGCATTGTCTTTGAAACGTACTGCAGACATTTTAGATTGTTTATAGCTAATAGTTACACAGTCAATAGCCAGCAACTTTCTGACCCCGTCATATTTTCACATTTATGAACTCGAGTAGATAGAATGCCAGTCGGCCATCGGGCCAAATCCGACGTGACAGCGTTTCTGCTTCAAGGCTGTAAATTACTTTTCTTCACAGATCAAAAAGTAGATAATTCCCATTAAACATGTTCTGTACAAATGACCCATTGATTCGCTACTAGTTCACACATATTCCCGAGTTTAATATTTCATAGACATTGTTCTAGCCGGCCGGGATAGCCGTGGCTGAGGCTAAGGGTGAAGAGCCGTGGCTGCCTCGTGCATGAAGGGTTGCGGGTTCGAATCCCGCCCGGAGCATGGATGTTTGTATGTGTCCGTATAACGTTACTCCCAAATTTACTTACAGTGGTCGCTATATAGCTGTAGTAGTTGAAAAATGGCCGACCTGGATGGCCGAGGTGGCTAAGAGCGAGTACCGACTCAGCGCTTCGGTCCGAAGGGTCGCGGGTTCGAGTCCCGCCTTGGGCATGGTTGTTTGTCCCTTGTCTTTGTATGTATGTGTTGTCGCGTAGGGCCTCGCGTTCTGCTGACCCCAGACCAGAGGAGCCCGCAAGAGTGTTGGTGTCTAGTGTATGGTCGAATATGCGTCCCATCGGGACGTAAAGGGTAACCGGCTGTCGGCTGGATAAAAAACCCTAGAAAGAAGTTGAAAAGTGACCTTAGATAAGTAAAAAAAAAATCGTTCTAACCCGTGAAACACACCCGGAACCAGGGTAGCCCACGTGCTCAGCCTATCAGCCATTGGATCTGTCCCTGCGTTATTTCTGAGTGCAGTATCGAGAGCAAGAGCCTTGGTTGCATCGAGTGAAAGGGCGGCGGGCGCCGTGCCAGACCACGCGGAGGAGGAGGCCTGCGCTGCTGCATGGCCTGAACCCGCGAGGGCAGGCGCCGGCGCTCCCTTCAGGAGATGCAAAAACAAATGCTGCTCGCTCCTGGACGCGTGCCAGGCGCGCGCTCTGAAGGTTGAATGATCACTAGAGCTGCCTTACAAATGGTTCCCCGTTTTCATTATTTTGAAGGAGAGGAGTCGTTTGTTTTACCTTCGGCTACTCAAACACCAACATTTATTACGACCGCAAAATCAGCAGAAACTAAATTTTCGATACTCAATTATCAGCGAATTCCAATTCCTCATCATATTAAATTTAAATATATTTACTACGTACGTTTTCCATTTTTTAAACTTAAAATTGGGTGATATATTACAAAAGCATGGCTTCAAAATCAGTGAATTGATTTGTACATTTACGGTAGTATCTGTAGTAGTATATGCTATAAACATTCTTTCTTACTAGAGCAGAAAAAAATGCACCGTTCTGCGTTCATTTCATAACACCGTTTTTATTCTAGAGCGCCCAACCCAAGTTATCGCAGTCGTTTGATTTCAAGGTAGAACGTGAATGGTGTGACACAGAAACAAACTAATCGTTGAGCAATTTTAGTATATTTCTTCCCAACTTCATCGAAGATCGTATTATCAAAACAGTCTAGTTTTTGGTAGTTACTGTTGTAAGCCTAATTTTCTTTAATCTATTTTACGCAAATTGGTGGATCCATGAAATGATGTTCTGTATTTAGTTGAGTACAAGAGATTAAAACCGGTTTAAACTCGTGTGTAATGTAAACGTTATTACCACTTTATAGAACTTTCTACTTAAGATAATCTAATATAACCACATGCAGTCTCTCTCCTAACAGCAAAAACCTTCAGTGGGCTATTTTTACTCGGCTTTTACGATGCGTCTCGAAATAACCACCACCACTGGGCCTCTCCGTGTCCGAGGGCATTTCCCGGGAACTCGCGCCCATCGAGCCGGTTCTCGAGTCAGGGGTCGCCAACATTAATTAGCAAGCCCGAGGCGGCCCCACTACACTCCACTCTTCCCCGCTCCGTACCCACTACCCCACCCCGCTTCCCTTCGCCTCGCCCCCGCTCCCCCGCCCCTCCACGCTCTGACCCTCCCCACCACGCTCGGTCTGTCCCCGCCACGCTCGGTCTGTCCCCGCCACACTCGGTCACTCCCTGCCACGCTTGGTCATTCCGCCAGCTCCGCTCTCCCCGCCACCTGTCTTCCCCGCCCCTCGGTTGTCCCCGCCACAATCGGGCTCTCCCTGCTACGCTCGGTCTGTCCCCGCCACACTCGGTCACTCCCTGCCACGCTTGGTCATTCCCGCCAGCTCCGTCTCTCCCCGCCACGATCCGTCTCTTTCCGCCACGCCCCATCTCTCCGCCCCGCCCCGTCCTCCCCGCCGCGCTCTGTCTCTCGTTCCCCGCCCGCTCCTCCCCAACTCGTCCCGCGCCTCTACTCGCCCCGTCCTGCTGCGTTCCGTCTCTTCCCTTCCCGTCCCGCCTCGCCTCACCTCTCCCGCTCCACTCCGCCCCGCCCCGCCCCACTCTGTTCTAGCTGCGCCACAGATCGCGGGCAGTTTCCGTCGCGGGGCGCCAAGGCGTTGGCGGGGGGGGGGGGGGAGGGGAAGGAGAGCGGCCTTGGGCGGCTGCGGGCGCTGGGCGTGGCCGTTCGCCGCCGCCGCCGTTGGAAAGGCGGCCCGCCCGCGCAAGGCCGCCCGCCGGATGGGAAACCGCCGCCAACGCCACCGCTGCTCGCCAACTACCGCACCAGACCCTGGGAAGAGGTCTCCATCCGCCCACTCCTTCCCTACCCTTCCTTCGACGGCAACGGCAAATGTTAGTTTGTAATGTTTAGTATAGGAATGTAAATGCCATCTGCATATATAGGAAATGACAAAGTCAATTGGTTTGTTTATATTTATTTTTTATATATTATTATTATTTTATTTGTAATTGTAATTTTGCATTCTGCCATCGGGTATCATCTGCCCAATTGTAGAATAAATTTATATCTATCTATCTATCTATCTATCTATCTATCTATCTATCTATCTTTGCCTCTCGCCTTGTGCTTCAGAAGAATCCTGTCGCAATACGGCTCCACTTCGCTTTCTATCATAGCTGTGTCATGCAAGTTTATGGTATATTCTATGTATTACGTGGTATTTAACGTTTTATTTCTTAAATTCAGTGCCTTCATCATCTTCATCCTTCTCTTCACGTATCTTCCATTCAATATTGAATCTTTTCGCGTTGCTCTTCATACTTCCTTTCTTCGCTGCCGCCACATCAGTTGTCGATCGCATCAACTGTAACATCAACACGTAGACCATCACATCACCTATCTAGTTCTACCAACTTCATCTCAAACATATCGCTTCACTATCAGTTCACAGACTCGGCAAAAACCCATCATATAGAACCCGAATACAAAATAAGTTTCCATTCCAGATTTTTCTGAAAAAATTCTGTGAATTAGATCCTGATTAGAGGAACCCCAAGGGTAACCTCGGCATTGTATTAGTTTTAAGTTTAAATTTAAGTTTGTTATTAAGCCATCAAACATATGTTGAGTTATTTTAAACCGAGCTATGTATCCACCATCTATGTAAATAAAGGGAAAAAACATCACCCATACCTATCTGCTGTTTTTGTCAGCTTTGTGTCAAGGATTCCTATATAATATGAGACACATGTATTACAGGATTTGCAATTATATGAAGATTTACAAAACCCTGAAGAATAATATATAAATTCCCTCAAAAAGCGCGCACCAAAATATATAATTACTTAATTGAATCAAATTCTCATTTCAGGTTAACATGTGAGCTAAAAATTAGATATGAACCGTAAAACATTATTTTCCGCTATAAAAAAAAGTTTAACCTTCGTCATAGTTACGGTGCATTCCCTTCTTCAGCACCTCCATCTCCCACTACCTCCACCGCCTCTTCCTCGTGTAACCCGCTCCACTCCTTGCGCTGCCAGCCCATAGTTAGCCGCGCGCTTCCTCCCTGCCGATTGCGCCCGGCAATTTCGAAGACGCCGGTCGGCCGTCGGTAGCGGAGGCCGGCCATTACCCGGGCAACGATGAACTGTGCCCACGAGGGACGGGCACTCCACAATAGAAGAAGCCGTTGCCGTGCGCCCGGGTAATTCGCCTGATTGTTGGCGATCGGCGTATATCGCTCGCGTTTAAATTACTTAAATAAGGCCTGCCAGTATCTGGAGTGGTCGGCAGGCAGATGGGTTTTTCCAATCAGCGCTTTGTTTGGAAATAAGCGAAAGGTGGCAACTGCTGAAAAATGTGATTAGGTTGTTTGAAATTTTGATCGTGGAAGAACACATCTTTTATTCAAATAGCCGATACTTTGACGTCAAGTGAAGTTATTACGTAACGACCATGTACATGGGCGTGATCATTTATATTCTCATTGTTCTGCAAACAAGGTTGTGAATAACAAACTTCAACGGTGGTTCTGTTTTCTAAGAGTGGTAAGCACCCATAACCTTCACAATACGGTATACCTAGAAGTATTTCCGATCATTCTTCACAACATTCGAAAACAAACAATATGCATTATTAAATACAGCAAATTTATGAGCTTCTTGGAATGTTGCCAATCATAAGCTTATCTTTTATGTATTATCAAAGCTTTAGTAATATAACTCAGAAAGTTTCAAGTTTGCAAGTAAACGTTTTATAAACAGTTAACTTATCATCCATTTCTGTGTTTTGTAAACGCTTTCAAGAAAGCGTTCTTAGAAATTATCTTAGTAATATATTAATAAATAATATTTTGATAGATAATAATCAAATTATTGAAAACTAAACTGGTAAAATATTAAATAAAATAAAGAAGTAAGAAATAATTATTAAAAATTTAAATAGAAGTTATATGTTCTCTTAAATAGTTCCACCTATGAAATTAATGAACTTGCATAATTAGTGACTTACAACTACGAACTCAGGATTAATGCTTCATAATTCCTTGAGTGAATATATAATCACGAACAATGACTGTTTTTTTACATACTTCGTAGCTAATTACTCGGCTTTATCCAAGAATTTATTTATATTAAACATCTGTTAAGCGCCCCCTTCCCCCAAGACAGCTTATCCGACCCCGCTTTGCCAAGTCGGCAATAATTTTGCCTAAATGCGTTGAGAATTGCATTATTTCCAGTTACATTTTGCTTAGTAACGAAATTTGGAGTAATATTTTAAGATTACGAACTCCCTATGTTTTTTTCGTCTTGTCAAAAGCGTCTCGGCAAAATTTGAAAGTAACCTTTGTAATGTTCAGAAACTATTGAGAACATACACACACATTCCCATGCACATCCGACAATTTTTATTAAGATGTTTTTATTTATTTTTGTTCTCATTGTACGTCATTGAAGGAATTCAATCTATACACTTTATTTTGTGCTTCGGAATTTATACTCTCTCTTTTTGACTAAACATAGTTGAATTCTAAACAAACGTGGCAACTCTCTACGAATACCTTTGTTACCCGACTTCACCACTAGAATGCAGGCCGGCAACTCTCTATCGCCGCCTCTTGCTAGCTGAATCGCCTCGTCAACCGCGCGACCCCTTGCGAGAGCAGGCGACAGTTCTTGGCGCCCTGGAAAATGCTCTCGAAATCCTCGGCCGAGCGGGCGTGGCGCGGGGCGTGGAGCGGGCGGGGCGGGGCGGGGCGCGAGCAGTCAAGCGTTCGATGGACGCGATACCGCGAATTCCTTCGAAAAGCGCGGAGAATATCAATGGCTTTCCGCAACGGCCGCCGCCGCCGCCGCTGTGGGCGTTGCGGCAAGCCTTGTCACCGGCCCGCACGCTCGACTTTCCACGTTGGGAAACGAGTGGCGTCCACCCTTTGCCTCGTGTACCACGTAGTCTTTAACGCCTTTAAACACCGGTTGAGGTGACTGGAGACATCAATTGATGTCACTGTAATGCCTCTGTTCTAGCGTTGGTTTGGTTTGGATTTTTCATGTTTCCGGGCGCGTCAACTGCTTTGGTCATTAGTCCCGTTAGTGTAGTGCATGTTTTTTTCTCGGGAGATGGTGGTGATCTTCCTCCGCTGGATGGCGAGATCCGGCGCCGACCTACCGTCGGCTAGTGGGGTTTCCCCTAACCAGGACTCTCCCACCAACGGGGCACCGCCCCAGCCCGGACAAGCTCTAAGCTCCCGACCGGTCTCCCGGAATATGTGGTAGTGTAGTGCACATTAGTGTAAGTGTGTGTGTAAGTGGGAGAGGATAGGACAAGGAAGAGAAAGTACAGATCGCGCGCGGTCCGTTTTTAGTGTACTGCTCGGCCATTCGCCTGGTGTTGATCAGAGAAACCACGGAAAACTACCGATCACAGCAGCCGGCCGCTAGAATTCTCCTCCAGGCTAGAATTCTCCTCCAGACCGAATTCAACCTAGCTGAAACGCTAGTGTCGAAAATCCTGCCGCTGTCGGGACCCGAACCTAGGACCTCCCGGTCAGAGGCGCTGCAGTGCCTCTGTTCTAGAGTAAGTGTTCCAACGGTGGCAGGAATTTCGATAATAGGTCGAATTCAGCCGGTGTCTGGAAGAGAATTCCAGCGGCCGGCTACTCTGATTAGTAGTTTTCTGAGGTTTCTCCGATCAACACCAGGCGAAAACCGGAGCAGTATCCTAACAAACGGGCTACTGACCGCGCGCGTTCTTTCCTTCCTCTTCTTTGTCCTATACTCGCGCCTTACTTACGCACACTTCCACGTCTGTGCTCTACATTATCACATATGCTGAGAGACCAGTCAGGAGCTTAGAGCTTTACTCGGCTGGGGCAGTGGTCCGCTTGTGGGAGATACCTTGTGGGAAAGCTGCAAGCCGGCAGAAAGATCGGCGTCCTGCGGAAGATCACAGCCAGCTCCCGCGATAATAACATATACTGCATTTATGGGACTATTGATGTGCCAGGAATCGCTAATTAATGAATCAACTCCTTAAAATATTCTACATCTTTAAATCCAGCGGTAAACCAAATCGGAAAGGGACTGCCCCTACAAACAAAATATTTTTTTTGTTGTCTCTTCTTCTTTTGTTTTTTTTCTTTAAAACAAAATGAAACAACTTTTCATTTCTTCCTTCTTTAAAGTATTTTCATATTCGCCTGTGTTGCTTTCTTGTTTCTTCGCTATTACGTCTTGCATGTGTTATATTCTTGTCATTCTGCTGATTACAGATAATTTATTGAAGACCCCTGTGCAAAGATTAAAACAAATTTTGTTAAAAAAATTTCATCCAAAACTCTTGTATATATTACATTAACTTTAATATTAAGATAAACTTGCAATAAAAGCAAAGAAACAGTTATATAACGTTGGGAATATGTTTAGTTTTTGTTAGTGTACTTTTAAAAATAAACTTGAGGAGTCTTTGAGATCATTATGATTCCCAGGTGACTGTAAATAAATTTTGCCCGCGGGATGGTTTTCAATAGTTGACTTGCTCATTTGCACAGAGATCACAAAATCTAGATGCATTTATCGAAGCTTCGTCGTGAAATTAACTCTATTTATTCTGCCTCATTGACGAACTGGTTTTGCGTAGTTACTACAAATGGAATATAAAAATCACAACATAGAAAACCATTCCATATAATTTCATATTCCTGTCTCATTCTTGTAAGCAACCTTACGTACTTGTAAAACAGTCTTGGACTGACTGTCGGCTGTTTTCAAAGAACGAACAGGTTCACTTCATCTCCCTGCAACTACAAGCATTGTTCTCATTGAATTGTGTGAACGTGCATAGAGTTCAACACAAGCATTGTATGAACATTTCTTGCAAGAGGAGATATTGTCTGTAGCATTTATAGCTCTGATGGGTATCACATAGCGATCAGGTATGGGCTGCAAGCAAAGACAAGACAACTCGTTTCTTAAGCCTCTTTGCATACAGTCGTAAAATTAGAATAGATTCATCGGTTATGACCTTTTTGGTGACCAGGTTACTCGCGCTCAAAATAACGATTGCCAACAAATCACGTAAAAATAGAACAGTAATATTCAATTAAAACTCATCTCTAGAAGTATACTAACATGAAAATGATGAGAGGCAAACGAAGAAATCAACGTACTTGAGCATAACATACGTATAGAGTCCACTTTTCTTATTTTTTTTAAATAATAATGAAGTAAAGTCTAGAGAGATCACGTATAGGTCCTTTTCCGTGTATGTCGTCATAGTTTTTTGTCCCAATTGCTCTCTTCAGTTCCTAACATTCCTCCCCCATTCCATCTTGTTTTCATCTTGATAATCTCCAAGTACTTTCTTCATAGAAACATGAATATTGCAGCCAAAAGAAGTATTAAAAGTACTAAGTTTCACAACTTTGCGTCAACTTTGTGTTACCTTAGCTGAGAGACCAACCTACAGCGACGTTTGGTGTGTGGTACTTCAGTTTGAGCTGATTTAGTTACTGCCGTTACAAACTGACGCGGGTACTTCATGTACATACACAGTTGAGGGAACGTAAGTTCGTAACAATTTTGATCCTGCTGCTCAGAAACTGAATGCCAGCTATGGGTGCATTCTGCTTCTTAGAACCGCATTCTGAATACTTTCATTTTCTGAAAATGAATCATTCTCGCGTTCCACTCCGCTCGTTCTAGCGAGTGATCCAAAGACGAAGGACCTACCTCGGCAACCGCAAGGTCCCTCCCCAAAAGGCCCCTGCGCTCTGATGACCCTTGACTTCGCTGACACTTCATGTGCTTACACTGTTGCGGGAACGTAGGTTTCAGAAGATTTGTAACAACTTTGATCGTGCTGCTAAGAATCTGAATCTGCATTCTGCTTCTTGGAACCGCATTCTGAATACTTTCATTTTCTGAAAATGAATCATTCTCGCGTTCCACTCCGCTCGTTCTAGCGAGTGATCCAAGGGCGAAGGACCTACCTCGGCAACCGCAAGGTCCCTCCCCAAAAGGCCCCTTGCGCTCCGGTGACCCTTGACCTCTGCGGGGCGAGGAGCGGTGGGCAGGCTCAAGGCCGCGGGCTGCGGTCTGCCCGCGAATCGCCAGAGATTAAGCTCATTACTGCGGCGCACGGGGGCGGAACAGGCGGGCGCGGCCCGGGACGGGCAGAGCAGGCGCCCCTTAAGGCGTTGGGCGGCCTCCGCGCGCCACGCCCCCTTCGACGACGGCTCACCCGGCCGTGGACGGCAGGCAGACGACAGGACACGGCCGGCAGGGACCGTAAAGTAACATTGCAGCTAATTAAAGTATGCGACTGTAGCTTTGACTCACAGGTTTGAATTCTGATGTACGTATGTATTTTGCGTTTGGGGTCGGTAGTCAAACTTTGCCGGCCAGCTACCGGTGTCCCCCATGCCTGAGCCTAGTTAAATTCCCATGCTTGGGGGTAAGAGTGACATGAGGCGAACATGACGTATTCTCTTCACCGTAACTGGCACGATCCTCCTGCTTGAGCTTTTCTTCGACACACAGCTACAGAAACTGGGACGGTTTTTTTAAAGGAAAACTCTATATTTGCCTCGACCGGAAATCGAACCCGGATTCACAGCACGGGAAGCTAGTACGCGGCCTATGAGCCATCCCAGGGGCCTTGAATTCTGATGAATTATTAAAATAAATAAAATGAAGCTAACTGCAATAGATAATTTGAGAATTTGATTCTTCTTGAGCAAATATACGCCCTTTTTAAGTGAATCAGAAATACTCAGAAAGCTATGTTCTAATCGCCACTGACTACGCTCCACATTAAAAGCGAATAGTTCAATATTTCGAATTATTGAACGAGAAACAGACTCATTTGAAACTTCTGGAGAGACAATAGTAATTTCGTTTCGCATAATCATCGTCAACAATGTAATTCGCATAATCATCGATTCATTTTAAGTGTCAGTCATTTTAGACCCTGGGGCACTTCATAACCTCCCGACCGTCATACCACAGAGAACGTTCGACACATTGTGGCTTGCACCAACGACAAAATTCTTTCCATTTATAGTCATAGTATATATTATTTTCCCTCGTATACTGATTTGGAGATGCATGGCAGAAACACATTTTCCTTCACGGTATTCGCCCAAAGAGCTGCTTTTATAGTCATATTAATACCAGTAACTGTACAATTGTGATTTCTTATTAGGTTTTGAACATCACATTCGCGTGATTATTAGTACTCAATGGTATTTACCATGATCACCGAAATACTCCACCCCGAACACCACCATTCCCACCCCAACCCCACCATCCCCAACCCCACTGCCCCCCCCGCATCACCACCAAACCCACCACTACCACAACTCTCTGCGGCTCTTCATCCACCCCTTGCGATCCGCGTCGTCGTCCTCGTCCTGCACGGCGCGCCACGCCTTACAAGGCGACGCCCAGGCCGCGACCCTCGGCGACGGCGCAGCTGCTCCGAGGCCCGGCCACGCCCCCGCCGCTGTCACTCCGCGCAAGGAGCCCACCGGAAAAATGGACGACGCGCGACCCCACACAGCGGCGGCCCGTGTATTTCATGTCGAGCCAGTAAAATACCCGGCGTTGCCCGGGATTTCTTCGTATCCAATCCTTCTGAAACAGGAAAAAGATCAATTTTATATGAACTACTGTGTTTAGAATTATTATTTTTAATGTAATTGGTTTAAATTTTAATAAAGTACTGTAATTGCTATACTTTTCTTTCGTTTTATTTTGCAGTGCATTGTTATTAGATTAACAATTTATCCATTGGCCTCTAGTGAATCCATTATGTACAGTCCTGCTGCGCCGCTACTGGTCTCTGGCGGAATATATATGATATAAATCTGCTCTTAGCTCGAGATGAAAAATTATGTTCGTGATGCATGTACCAACAAATTCTTTAAATTAATTATATTCCTCCTTTGCGTTGTATTAATCTTTACCAAACTTTCTGAGGACACTGCGACAATCCTGAAGCAGAACCTTTAAAATTTTCGTATCTATTTATACTCTACTTTTTGTGGTATCGATGTCGGTTCATGTCGTTGAATTCACTTTTATTAGTATAGATTTGCAGGCCGTGGAAATACGTTTCGAAAAAAGGAAGCAAAATGGAATTTTCTCGGAAAACGTGTCGCAATTTTTTTTAAGTGCTCTTTGCTTTTCCGTAAGTCACGTTCAGGAACCTACCGGATATTCCGAAAAAGTTCAGAAAACTGTGAGAGTATGAGCTTTTAACGCTGAGTTATATCGCATCAGTTCATTTCAAGAGAAAGTGAAGTACGAACTACTAGTACATTGCCAGTCGCGCCGTGTATAAAGTGTGTTCAAACTCATTTTAGATCTCCGGACCCAAATCTTTTGCTCAAAGTTTTAGTCTCTTCAACATACCACCCCGGTTATCAAAAATACTTCAGTTCTCCAATGTATCTGGTAATGGAGGCTGAGAGGACTTGTAGGAAACATTTTGGCTTTTATATTCATGCAGGTCGATGTCCGTAAAAATTCGTTTTAGATATACAGGAAGATTAGAGTAACAATTTATAGAAGTGTTGTTTGTACAGTTTACGCAGATACTGAATAGGGAACACTAACCATCAAAGCAGTGGACTGCCGTTTGCACGTGCATATATATTCGAGGACAAAATACACCTAAGACGTAGTCTTCTGAAAGAGGGGGAGAGCCGGGTCAGATGGTGTCATTTATTAGGCAATACTGGCCACTGAACTCATTCCTTGTTAGATCACCTCCTTACCAAGCGAAGCGATTCGATTGTGCTTAGCGAAGGCAGCTGTGAAGTATTTAGTAGGTAGGATGTTGATGGCCTCGGCTAATTCGGGTTGTATCGTGATCCGGCTTTACTTTTTGCCTCCTGTTTAGGCCTGGCGCCCAGAAACCACTCTCGTCGATTGACCCGGGAGAGTTTGCTGCCCTCGTAATTGGGATGCAAAATGAGTACCGGGTTTGAAGTCATCGACTGTTTTGAGACTTCATCAGATTCGCAGTCTTCCTCTTTCCTGTTGCGTAGGGCGATGTAAACCTGAATAGAGCGAGATCGCCAACACTTACTTTGGAAGAAAGTGAGATGAGGAAATCTCCTACATCCGGTGAAGTACAGAAAAATCAGCGTAGAGAAAAGAAAGTTGCTTTTTACATGCTCATTATATGAATTTAATCAAAAACGTGTACTATTCTTAATCGGTATGTATTTGATAGTTCGTCTTTATTTTTATTTTCTGAACTAAGTTGATTGCGGCCCTTATTTTAGTTTTGATCACTAGAATGCTCTTATTTAAAATTATGACTATGGTAATAACGTAAAGTAAAAGGGAAAGTTTA
The DNA here is from genome assembly GCA_964035755.1 of Teleogryllus oceanicus. Taxonomy (NCBI): domain Eukaryota; kingdom Metazoa; phylum Arthropoda; class Insecta; order Orthoptera; family Gryllidae; genus Teleogryllus; species Teleogryllus oceanicus. The sequence goes on along the minus strand of CAXIVR010000011.1, from coordinate 20,585,187 downwards.
ACATACACTATTAACACATTGGGGCTTACATTGCAAACATTTTGACTTTCTTAAAAAAGAGTATCATTGTGATAAAGACTTCAATAAAACGATATATTTTTCTATATATATCGTTATAGTTGAAAATTCGCCTTTAAATATAGAGTTTCTCTGACACAAATGAGTATTCCCACCATAGTTTGTCATATATATCCGGTAGAAAGACATTTTCTTGTGTAATTTCAATTTATTAATATCCTAAAATGGCGTTAACGAAAATAATACCTTTAGATTTCACTAGTCAAGTGAATGTGTAATTGGTCGTGAATATCCTTTAATGAAAATGATATAGATAAAAAATTAGCATTGCTACATCTTAAAATAATTCCAGGGCTGTATTTATCAGGAAACAAAGAGCATACATGTGTTTAACTGATGGCATAAATGGACCGTTAGCGCTGTCTAACGGCTATGGAACCAGCACGCTCAATTTGGAGCGATCGTGACCACAAGAACTGCAAGAGCCAGGGAGTGAGATTGATGCAATCATTTCTTTGCGTGCACAAAACACAAGGGACTGCTATATATATCATGATGTTCATGACCATGTCTTAACTTTGCTAGTGTGCAATGAATCTGTGGGATTGGTTCATCCCTTCAGCCCATGCAAGACGTACACGAACCATAGTCAGGTTAGAAGGGCAGTAAAGAACTTACGAGAGACATGGCAACACATCCCTTTCGCAATTCTGCCTTGCTTTCACCCAATCTTACGCGCCTGTCTACCCATCGCAAGATAGATCTACATCCTACCGCGTCAATCTGGGTGAATTATTTTACTAATTATGCCCATTTGTTCCCAAATTTCGACATTGCGTATTCTTTCTTAATTGGCAGTCCGCCACGCCTCCACCAGTACGTCATTTCCATACTCGTAATCCAGAAGTCTGATTTGCTCCGCTTATAATTCGTAGGCATATCTCATTAGATTTCACCAGCAAGTAGAGCATCATTGGACCATTCAGGATAGAACAAAAATAAATATTACAACTTTCTACAGTACAGGTATATCGGATGAGGGTGTCAAAGAACATGAAGTAGAAAGTGAACCAATGAACATGTGGTGAATAATCTCGTATAATGAAGTTTCACGCTCGTTATTTCAAATATCGCACTCCTACGTGGTAGGCAACTTATCCTGTATTGGCGTTTTGTAAGTACTCACTCTCAGGAAGATAACAAATTGAGCATTATAGTCTTTATTGTTCACCATTTACGAAAATTTCTTGAACTGACAGACATGAGGTTTGATCCACGCATGTAATAGCCATGCACGTGCTGAATTGAAAGCTCAACAATAAAGACCGAAAACTCAATTCTGCCAATGCCAATAGGCAAGTCATCGCTGAGAGTTCGTGTACTTGACAAACAGTGCAAGATGAATGCCAACCAATCAGAAGCATTGTGTCCGAAACGTCTCGCGCGAAATTTTGTTAAAGAAATTTTTATATAATATTTTCATCTTTGCTCCCCCCCCCCCGACATGTCCAAGAAGTTATCTTGAAATATGTCTTGAAATATCCCACCACTTGCACCTGCCTGCAGAGGTGCACGGACGAAAGATGCGAGTGTGAGTCAGTGCTTGGGCACCTACCGTTTGAATTTATATGCATTTTATTATTGTTGATCGATTTTAGAGCGATTGATTTCTGAAATAATTGTAGTGTTTATGTAGGGGAAAATATTTGTACATTTAGAGGATGAACCGTACATGGTGTCGGTAAAGCCATCAAAAGTCGGCTCTCTGAATAAATCTAAGTTGACAAAAATGATTTCGATATGCTTTGATGAGCATTATCAAAGGATGGTTGCTTCCAAAACCAACCTTTGATAACGTCCACACCATCTCATCATCATTCCCATAATTGTCGTAACAGAGCTTATTAAAGATGGTTTGTTTTTGTTATCGAATTGAGAACATACGTGTGTGTGTTTTTATTGTGATATAACTATATAAATTATTAAGTGATGAAATTTCATTGATTTGCCTTTAAACTCATATATATTTTGAAATATCTCACCTTTTTAACTTTGCGAGCCTGTGTTCACATTCACCCCACCAGAGGACGCGTGAATTTGTGAGTGTGGCGGGTCCCGGTGCACAGGCGCCCACCGTTAGGCACTCATTGGGCCTCCCAGGTCGCGAACCCCGGTCGGCAGGCCACGCTGGCGGCCTTCGCGCGGGCCGGTCCAACGGCTCCCCGCGCCGCCCACGCACCCCCCTTCCTCACCACGGGCCGGTCACGTGACTGCACGCTGATACCGTAACATACGGAGAGGGGAACGTCATTGCACATTTCATTGTAGTCGAACAATGTAAACACTCAAGGCCCACACGGCGAGTCGTGATCCATAGGGAGGGAGGGGTATTTTAAAAGTGCACGGGGAATATGAGGGTTTGCATTCAAAACCAGTTCATCTCACTGTCTACCAAAATTCACTTTTTTGCATTTTTGCTAATTTTGAGGGAATATCTGTAATATCACGAACAGATATTTTCGAATACGGGTTATTACCACTTAAAATGAGGTTTGAATTTCTACCTTTAATATCAAACCGCGTGTGGATGTTTGGAGAGTTTTGTTTCTCGTGTAAAATTTTCGCAACTGCAGCAATCGTATTTTGATAACAAAAGTCTCAGATATTCTGTTATGGGCTGTTGAAAATTCAAGTTTGAAACTAGAAAAAATTAACATGTTCTCTACAATTCTCTATTTCTTGTTTTTAAACGGTGCCAAGCTAAGAATAGTCGATTAAAACTGTATCAAAATGCAATTTGTTGTAATGGAATACTTAGTGTAGATACCAGTAACAACGTAAATCTTCACATCTGAAAGTTTGTTGCTCAGTCACTGCCATTACCCTGATACTTTATAAGGAGAGATTTTCACTGACTTCTGTCTACATAGCTTCTGCTATATTTTTTAGCCGACTGTTTTGAAATGTCACGATAAAAAGTGACGTAGAATTATTAAAATTACTTCAAATATTGTTCAGACAATACCTAATTACAGAGAAACGACGATAAATCGTACTTCGATGGTTTGAATTTCTCGAGATCTTACATTTTTCTTCTTAATTTTAATTTTTCTCTCGTAAATTTGGGATATGAGAAAGTAAATCACATTTTCATAATATTCGAAATATTTGTTTCTCTCTCAAATTTACGAAAATTCATTCAATTACATAAAACGAGGGAAAACATAAAACATTCCTCTAACTTCAGTCACTTCGATTATGCTTAAATTGAGATTGATTACGTGTATATGGATGTCCAGTTAAAATTGATCAACTATTACTCTAGCGATTTAAACTTTAAATCATTTCTCATGCTGAGTATTTGAACAAGCTAGGTACCGTTATGCAAAATTCCCACCCATCGAAATTACTTCGCTTTCCTTCCCGTCGCTAGGCCTCCATCCCACGCGCCAATGGCCATTTGCATGTTAATTCGCGCGCGCGGACGCACTTCCGCCCGTCTGCGTGAGGCCAGCAACCGACCGGCGCCGGATCCTCCAGACTGGTCTGTCCTCGGGGCCGAACACGCCGACAGAGCGACTCGCATAACACGTGACGGAACTTCTGGAATTCCAAGACATGTTCACATAAATCGTCGGTCCACATGAAAAGTGACAAGTGTAAAAAAATTGTCATGGTTTCTCGTGAACTCCCGTCATGAAACCTATATCTGAACCGTACTTTTGAAACCTGCTCGTGAATTTAGTTTTTAAACACATTGTTGTTTTTCACTGAATTGAAAAATGACAAATTGTGTAGGTTTCACTTTCTTTGGGCATCGGCGAAATGTGGTTACTGCCTCAATAAAATATTGAGGAAGATAATGAAACTGGCGCACAGATGGTGTCGGAACAATGAAACTGATGTACAAAAGGTTTGTAGAAAATTTTCCCCTAAATAAAGTTTTCTAGCAAACTGACATGACTATAACTATCACAAGGATTCTTAGAACCGAGTAAAATCTTTTGGACCAGTTGAATATTTTGTCAATAAGCTGTAAACAAATTCTGAAAAGGTATATAATGTTGTTTGAAAATATCTATAATGAAAATAGCTCTCTAGAGTAGTTTTCAAATATTTGGAGTAAATAGTAGCATGAAAGTTGAATTGATTTGATTAGCAAATCTTATAATAAGAAGAATTTCTTGTTTTAGTTTGATTTTGTCAATTTTTCCTACACTACCCTGTGAACACCCATTTTGAAAACTGTAAATACATGTGGCATAAGCCGAATGTTTTGGCTAAGTAGTTGGTTCGATCGAAGCCAACATTTTATTGGAATCACGAGAATAGCAATGCCCTTCTTTCTTTCTATTCTTTAAGGATTAATGTAAATCGAAGTACAAATCTCACAAAGCCTAACATTCTAACCAGAGACGATTCTGCGAATATTATATCACCAACGTCAAATAAGATCATTTACAAATAATCGTGGCGAATAGCGTTAAATTCATATCTAAAAGCTAAAAAATAAACTAAATTGAAAATAAAAACACAAATATCCTTTTGAAACACTTGATGATGCATGAAACCTACACGCTAAACGTCATATTGTGAAATAAAGACTTTTTTGTGAATTACCTTTTGATTGTCAAAAATATTAGGATATTTGTGTTAATTTCATGAGACAATCATTAAATTCAAGATTTATGTGTGTATGTATGTATTCGGCGTTATTGGGTCGGTAGTCCGACTTCGCCGGCCAGCTACCGGTGTCCCCCACGCCTGGGCCTAGTTAAATTCCCATGCTTGGGGATAAGAGCGACACGAGGCGAACATGCCGTATTCTCTTCACCGTTACTGGCACGATCCGCCTGGTTGAGCTTTTCTTCGACACACAGCTGCAGAAACTGGGACGACTTTAAAGGAAAGCTACAACTCTATTTTTTGCCTCGACCGGGAATCGAACCCGGGACCACAACACGGGAAGCTAGTACACTACCCATGGGCTATAACAAAGGCCAATTCAAGATTTATCTGAAGTAAAATAAACGGAATGTTCCATTGGATTAGATCTCGTGAAGGGGGAGGGGGACTTCACCCCGCCTTGACCCCCATCTGCGGCTGGCCTTCCCCGCGGTCCACCGTGCACGCGTGCCGAATTCCGCGCCCGCCCGCGGGTCCTTCCCGCACGATCTGAGCGCACCGCGCGTGATTCCGAGCGGGCGTTGCTGCGTTTTTCGCAAGCGCTTTCCCGCCCCTCGGCAAGGCTGCGCGGGGGCGGGGCGGAGGCGGAGGTAGAGCCTCAGGGAAAGGCGGCGTCGGTGCCGGAGGCAGGGTGGCCTAGGGGCCAAGGTACGAGACTAGCAGGCCTTCGTATCAGGTCTGGGGCAAAGGTCCTGATTTTTCATTGCCATACTAGTGTGTAGCCTTACTAGTGGAAATGGCTCTGGAATGGAATGGAATCAGGGTTGGAATTTCCAAACTTACGTATCAGTTTAAAATAATGAAATAATTTCATTAAATGAAATTAATAATAAGATATTATTATATTACTAGTTTACAATAGTAAGAAGAAGAGACAACATGAGGAGTGAAATATTTTGGCATTTATCCTTATAAAAAATATAAAACATTTATTTATGTAAATTCGTGGGAATTTAACTAATTTATCTCCCAACCTTTAAAGACACTAATAAAAATGGCAAGTTACACGACGGAAAAGAACACAAATACTTTCACAACCAAAGAAGTTGAAGAAACTTATAAGAAGGAAACAGTCAAGAAAACTTATTAGAAGAGTTTTCACTTTCAGCTAAAATCCTTTATAATTTTTCTACCCAGAACCTAGTTCACCGGAGCATGATTTCCTCATTAATTTTCCTTTCCTTCTTGTGCACGCTCGGATTTCCAGAGGTGTTGGTTTGCCGCGCCCAAAACGGGAAGGGAATTGGGCGGTGCGCGGGTCGGTTGAAGTGGGAGGAGCGGTCAAGGCAATAACAGGGTGTCAGCAGGCCTTGGGCAAGGCCGCCGCCCGCGCCCCAGGCTCTACCTCAGAGCACTCTCGCGTGCGCGCGGCGCAACTTAAGAGAAAGAAAGCGACCGTTGGCGCCTTGAAAAGGCGCAGATAGATTGATACGGTGTAATTTACTTTGTATTTGAAAGGCGTGCCGTAAAAAGTCCTTTTTTGGGTCCGAGCGAAAATTGATCTCAAAGATGCGAATAATTTACGTGCTTTGTCAGGATAAATGGTCACTACGAAACAAAATAATTTGTTTCGAAATGTTAACGAGAGTGACTGAAGCAAAAACTATCATTCACATTTAAATAATAGCATCAGAACACTAGCAACGTGGGATGTTTTGAATCTTGCGAATCCATTCAATGTTGTAGCCTGACTTTTTTAAGGATCCTGAATTATTAGTGGATATTTGTCACCAATAATTTAGAGAATTTTTGCGTAGTGGCCACCAATCACAACACCAATAGCGTGTGAAGTCTAAAAAGAGTTGTTTGCAGAACATTTCGATCGAAATGGATGAAGTTCCCAAATGTAGTGGCAGTCAGTGCTCTAAATTCACTTAATGCCACATTCTCTGAATCGCATTTAATCGACTAGAGCAGCCCATCAACCACAGATTTATATATTAATATATAAATATTATATTATGTAATTAAATTATTTTACATTATGTAATTGAATTATTTTATATTATTAAATAAATATAACTAATATTATACATACACATAATTTATAAATGGACATTGATGCCACCAAGTAGATGTTGCATTAAAGGAATATAGAGTTTACATACTCTGCCACCACTGTTGGGAATCAGTTCCATACAGGTTTTTATCGTAACTAAATATGAAGGAAATTCATATAATTTATTTAATTATCTGTTTATCTAACAATATAACTACAAATTGACAGAAAATGGTCATATAATATGTAGATGTAGAATTACTGTTTATTTTGGAGGAGTCTTACGGCATTTTCGGTCCCCATTCGTGTTGTCAGGTGTTTTATGCGTTTGGGTTCCTTGGTCACGAAATAGTGAACTGCTGTATGTGTTTTGTTTTTCTGATTTACATTTACTATTTCTCTTCAAAGCTAAGCCACCCGCACCCGGTCACCTTTTCCACGTAGCAGGGTGCCATGAAGGCTGACGGATAGTTTTTTATTAACGATTAAGGAATGAAGTCTACAAATCTGGTTCGCAGCAGGTTTACTCGTTTCCAGTGCCTTTTATTCCCCCCCTTACTTCATCGTCATTCGACCGATCAATTAAAACCATTCACTTCAGGTACCGCCGAAAAGGCCAGGGACTGAAAATCATAATAAATAATGATATGTAATTATGTATTCTGGGAAGAACAACTGAGCCAGACTGTCCAGGTGTTACAACGCAATTACTCCGACCGAATGGTGCTCTCCAAAAGCGATCGCTTGCGCAGGCGGGCGGGGCGAGGCAGAGCAGGGGAGGGGAGGGGCGAGACGAGGCGAGGCCTGGCGGAGCGAGGTTTTGGCGGGTCGGGACTGAGCGGGGCGGGTTGAGTATGGCAGGGCGGAGCGGGGCGGGGTTGAGCTTGAGGGGGTGGAGCTCAGCGAAGAGGGCGGAGCGGAGTTGAACGTGGCGGAACGGAGCAGGGGGAAAAGGGGTTGGGTGGGGCGGGGAATAGGGAATAGCGCGGCGTGGTGTGGTGACACGAGGGGCGGAGCGACGCAGGGCGCAGAGGTTTGGGCAGGACGGGGCTGAACAGTGTGGGTCTGAGCGGGGCGGGGAGTGGCGTGGCGGGCGTGGTTGGGCGGGGCGGGGCATGGCGTGGCGGGAGGGGAGTGGCGGGGCGAGGCGAGGCGAGGCGGGGCGGGCGGGCGGGGGGGGGGGCGGGCGGGGCAGGCGGGCGGGGGGGGCGGGCGGGCGAGGCGGGCGGGACGGGGCGGGGCGGGGCGTGGGAGGACGGGGCGGGGCGGGGCGTGGTGGGGCGGGGCGGGAGGCGGAGGAGCAGGGCGCGCAGCTGCGCAGGGAGGCACCGCCGCCTACGCGCAGCCTTGGTTCGAGCGGCGCGGCGGAGGGCGTGGCGGGGCGCCCGGATGTCCGCCAGCGCCGCCGCGGCCCACGCCACGCCCCACGCCCCGCGCCCCACCTCGCGCGACGCCGCGACGCCGCGACGCCGCCACCGCCCACGCAGGCGTCGCTCCGGTCTTGGATGGGGTTTGAGTGCTCTGACATCTTGGCGGCGATTCCGTTGGAAGAGCGTCCTTCGCCATCAAGTCCACCCTGAACTTCATGTCGCTACGACCACCCTATTCACGGGGGAAACACTCCAGTATGCATCTGTCTCAGCTTTCTGCTCCCAGACTTGTTTAATCTGCTTCTGTCAGCTGATTACACTCAATACCGTCTTTACAAACATGCCCCTTTGCTATTCTTCAGACCGGGAGCGGTAGCTAAGTGCATCAACTGATGTCAGTGCCTCTGCGCCTCTGACCGGGAGGTCCTAGGTTCCCACTCCCCACGGCGGCAGGATTTTCGACACTAGCTTTTCAGCTGGGTTGAATTCAGTCGCTGTCTGTCGGAGAATACTAGAGGCCGGCTGCTCTGATCGGTAGTTTTCCGTGGTTTCTCCGATCAGCGCCAGGCGAATGCCGAAGCAGTACCCTACCAAACGGGCCACGGACCGCGCGCGATCTGTCCTTCCTCCTCCCTGTCCTATCCTCTCTCCTTGCACACACACTTACACTAACATGCACTACACTACCACATATTCCGGGAGATCGGTCAGGAGCTTAGAGCTTGTCCCGGCTGGGGCGGTGCCCCGCTGGTGCGAAAGTCCTGGTTGGGGGAAACCCCACTAGCCGACGGTAGGTCGGCGCCGGATCTCGCCATCCAACGGGGGAAGATCACCGCATCTCCCGAGAAAAAACATGCACTACACTAACGGGACTAATCACCAAAATAGTTGGCGCACCCGGAAACACGAAAAAATCAATCAATCAAAAAAAGCTATTGGTCTGAACCTGAAATATTTACCTGTAGCGATTTCTAATTCAACATTATCATCCAAATCCCACAGCTGGAAAAGGTCGTGTAGCAACCAAGCAATTTTACTATTTCTGCCAGCATCTTACTTGTTACTTAACTGCCGTTCTAACAACAATTAGTCATTATGATAAACACGGTGATAATTTCTATCATCATTATCTTCAACTCGACTATCATTAAAGAAACGATTATATCCTCTACTGGCTATCCTACCTCCACTATCGTGGGAATGAACATTCGGTCAGTCACACACGGACTTGGAAATCTTTTATAAGTATCAAATATCTTCCGTTAATTAATTTTCTTTGGATTTTCAGTTATTTTGCCTTATTTATTTCTTTTATTCATTATAATTATTTAACTCTCACAATATCCTCGAACTGTACCATCATCATCGTTACCATGATGGTCACCATCATGATTTTAAGGCTGTGACCAACAAAAACACCATTATGCCCACCATCCAACCGGCGTTCACATTTCTCCGAACGCGTTCTCGCGTGCAGCTGCTTGCTTTACAAACTTTACGGTCTCGGAGCGACCCATGTTGTCGCGAGTGGTTTTATGGCGGCGGTGGCGGCGCGGAGACCGGAGAGACTATGCAGTGGGCGAGAAGCGGTGGCGGTGGCGGGGCGGTAGCGGGGTAGCGGTGGTGGGGCGGCGGCGGGGCGGCGGCGGGTGGGGTGGTGGTGGTGGCGGTGGCGGCGGTGGTGGTGGTGGTGGTGGTGGTGGTGGCGGCGGCGGCGGCGGCGGCGGCGGTGGGGTGGTGGGGTGGTGGGGTGGTGGCGAATAGGCGATTCGCACGTGCTGACCGTGGGCGCCCAGATCCGCCATCGCGAGAGGTTGAGGACCTTCCGCTCCATTATGCGGCGTCTTGGTAGCTGCTGGAAACGCTCTGAACTCAGAAATTAATGCGCGTGTTGGAGCGGACGACGTGTGAAGAGAAATACGAGGGACACGGTGGGCAGACACAAACGTTCGTGAGTCACCTCCTGCAAAGACGGGATTTAATATTAATTTATTTGCCCACACAAATGGACACCCGGTCAACACTGTTCCTAAATGACAAAATATTTAATATTTCCTCCTCTCGTTTACGTCCCAATACTTTAATCGTGTAATTCGCTTTGAGTAGGCGTAAGAGTGGATCATACTACTATCGATACTTATGACGTTATTACGATTATTATTATTATTATTATTATTATTATTATTATTATTATTATTATTATTATTATTTGATCAGACCTTATCAGACCATTTGTCCTTTCGTATTACGTCAAAAATGTATCGGATGTTTTCTCTTGGTGAACATCTGAGTTGTGCTGTTTACTTCGCTTAAGTTAAGAACGTTTTTGTCTTCTCCTTCATTTGCATTTAATTTCCGTTTTTATTATTTGCCTACAACAAGCTCTTGGAAGTGCTCCAGATTCTTGGAAATGCTGCTTGTATTTTTCTTACATTAGTTTTTATTGCATTTGCGCAGAACCCCGTCTCGCCTGATTTCTTTCACATCAAACTTTTCTGGTGAACATTTTCGCCATTTAAACGTTGTGTTGAAGCCACAAATACAACTTCTCGCAACTCCCACCGTTGTTTAACTTTTTTCCTTACGTCAGTCTTATAATTAGCGTGAAATTATCTTTTTTCCCTTCTATGTTATTTCTTTTGGATACTTTGACACTACACCAACTTTCCCTTGAGCTTCTTTATAATCATTGTTATTATTATCATTACTCCCCGCCATCAATGTTCCGTCAATCGTATGTAGTGAATCTTTTTCCTATAAAATATTTTAATTTCTCTTTTTCAGTCTAAACTAACATAATCCATTAAACTGCCAACTTAACCTCACATTGTGTCACCGCCAACTCACACGTCCTCTTTTTTAATCTTTCGTGTGCATTGTTGAAAAGATGGCATCTTCTATCGTCCATTCTATAAAATCCTTACCATTTACTTGTTATTATTAATTTTTGTATCGCATCGCTCCAGTGTCGGATCCCCTACTAACTTCTGCCCTCCTCGTAGCCCCTGTTGGAGTATGCAACCGCGCGTGCGCGAGCCGGGCGGGCGCGGGGGCGGCGCCGGGCAACCGCCCTCGCGACGCGCCGCCCGCAGAAAGCAAGGCCGCCCGCCGCCCGATAAGCCCGCCCGCCCGCCCGCGCAAGCGCTGTTGTGCTCGCGTCTTCCCATCACGCAATGCGTCTCCTGTCGCCTTTCATTCTATTTGCGCATCGTTTGTTTGAACACGTAGTATCATCCGCGCACGTTTTCTTGAGCCCTCGCTTCGTTAGTTGCGGGAGGAGTGGGGAGTGTGGTTATTTTCACGAAATGAATTTGATATTAAATATGGAGTTCGTTTTTCGATGCAAAATAGTTTCTATTACACGCGAGCGAACGTTTTTGGTTACCAGATTTTGTTTACAACGCTCGTTTTTATCATTTACTCTTAATTCAACTAATGGTGGCAAAGGAGTGGGGGTAGATATTCCTGGGCTGAAGAAAACGTGTTGCGTATAATACACACAGCTTCGTTGTAGGGCTTCATTGTTACTTTCTCGCCTCATAAGAAGATAGTTATGTAATCGTGGACTGGAAAACTGATTTTTTTTATTCTGACCTGTTGCATTCTTCATGGCATGCTCACTTATTATAACTTTATGAGGTTTTCTGCGTTGGCATTTTACTGGAAGTAAGGTTTCCTTTCCTCGGTAATGCCGTATGTCGTATAGGACACAGACGCGACCCTTTGCCCGTCGCCTACATTCGTATGCGGTATCTGGATCGTACATGAAGTATCATACAGTAAATTGATAAAACCTGTTGTATTATTCATGAAATCATTATACACTTTATTAGTTATCCTGTCTTGGCGTATTTCCCGCAGAGACGTTCGTTACTTATATTAAAATGTTTCTTCATCACTCTTTTCCCCCTCCTATACTTTTTTACTTGTATTTCCATCTTCCACTTCCATTCACTCCGTTTTCCAACCCCCTTCCCATCTGCATTAAAAACCTTCTACCTTCTCATCCCCCAGTTCTGTGGTAATTCATTTTTTCTTGGTTATTTTCCTTTCAAATCTTTCTAAAATGGATTTGTTCACAAACTTCCGTTCTTTCCCCATTACTATTATTCTCCAATGGTATATTATCTAGCTGACAACCATCTCTTTATAGGTTTTAAGAAATCTATGGAAACCTCTCACTTCATGACAAATTGCTCTCACTTCCAATCTTTGCCTTTCGTTTTCCCACGCTCCTCCCCTTGCTCTTAATTCCGTCAACATGTTTCTGGGAAGTAAATAAGCGTAAACATAAAATTTCAGTAGATTACTTAACGTTTTAAAACTATAAAATCTAACGAAACAAATTATACTATAGCGTCTGACAAGTAAACTCGCTCCTAAACTTCCTTTCGCCGAGCCGCTTCAGATCTCAAAGATCCTGTCCCGCTGGAAGGACATCCCGGCCATAAAAATTTGGCGAACAAAGACAATAGCTGAATAAATACCAAGAAGGCAGAAGGCTAAAAGTAACCAAAAGCGTAACCAACGAAGGCGCCTTTTCTGGAAGATAAGTTGGAAGGACACCGTTCCTCGGCATTCCAGAGCGGGGCGCGAGCAGAGGCGACCACCCACCAAGGTCACGGGCGACGGCGGCGTGGCTGCGTCCGAAATGCGATCCCCCCAGGAGAAGCGTGCTCACACGCAGTCGCGGTCGGCCTCAGCTTTGCACCGCCGCCATGTAACAGGCTGTTCGGCTACTGGGGAGCAGCGGGATATCTTTTCCATCTTTTGCAGTGGAAGAAGAGAAGAGAAGATGGATAACGGATACCGTAAACGTAACAAGGTGTGCGCTTTCAGGTTGCAAAGGATTTATTGAACAACGCGGGAGTTTTGACGTCTAATATCGCATTCGTTATTAAGATCCCCAAGGTTCAGTAGAGGTACTAATAGGAGGTTTTAACACAGATATTAAAATATTTATATAGTATTTTTATTCATATTACTATAGAATGAGATTAATTTCCAGCTGTTTTAAGACATGACTAATACTTTGTTTAAGTCCTTGCTAAGTACCTGTTCGTGCTTCTTTCTTTCGTTAGAACAATGGCACAGGTTGTATTTTGTGTTCACATTCGCCTAGTCACTTCATTGCGCAAACTTAGTGGAGATTCGAAAAGAGCCATGCATTAAGTAAGTAGGGGGAGCACAAAAGGGGAGTAAAGATGTCGTCCGGTCGGCGGCCCGTAGTTTAAGATACTGCTCCGACAGCAGATACCAGTGGAATTGATAGGAGAAAACGGTGAAACCAAACAGAATTCCCATTCTCGAGAACTCTCATTCAAACATTGGCATCGTCCAATCTTCTTAGCTGGGATTGGACATCCTTTGGACTTCAATATTGATTCTCCAGCATTACGAACCATCAGACTCCTAATTACGTTTCCTGCCGCGCCTGCTATTCTTCCTTTTCTCACTCATAGTTCATTTCGTCCTCTTCCGCGACGCCCCAAAGCTCTAGAACAAACGTTATTCATTACCGTATCCGCCGCGCGCATGCGCCGTGGGAGTGACAGGACACCGCAGATCGTTACGGTGCCTGAAGCGTGGTTAGTGCTCGCACTCGTAAGAAGCAGACGGAACAATGGCGCGGCCGTGGGCGTCACAAAGCGGGCGATGCGCCAGCGGTGGAGCGCTCTTTGCGACTACGGGGATTGTAGCATAACGGGCCGCGTGATTCACCGGCGACGGCCGGCCGAGCGGCGGCGCCGTGCGCAAGCCCACCCGTCCAGACGGCCTCCGACGCCCCCCCCCGCCCGCCGCCCGCCGCCCGCCACCACTATCCACCGCATCGCCCCGTCCCCGCCCAAGCCCTGCCACTACCGTCACGATTACATACACTAGCACCACTACCGCTACTACCTGCACTAGCACCACTACTGCTACTACCTGCACTAGCACCACTACCCCTACTACTTGTACTTCCACCACTACCGCTACTACCTGCACTAGCACCACTACCGCAACACCCGCACAGCACCACTACCACTACTACCTGCACTAGCACCACTACCACTACTACCTGCACTAGCACCACTACCACTACTACCTGCACTAGCACCACTACCACTACTACCTGCACTAGCACCACTACCGCAACTACCTGCATTAGCACCACTACCTCTACTACTTGCACTTCCACCACCACCGTTTAAGACTGGCTAGTGGAGAATTCTATCGGCCGGCGGTTCTGATCGGTAGTTATCTGCTGTTTCTCCGATCAACACAAGCGAATGCCAGAAGAGTAACCCTAACAAACGGGTCATGAACCACACGCGATCTATCTCACCTCTTACTTACACACGCTTACACTTGCATGCACTACACTATCACACATGCCGAGAGACCAGTCGGGAGCTTCGAGCTTGTCCCGGTTGGGGCGGTGCCACTCTAGTCGAGAGATACCTGGTCGGAGAAAATCCCCGCAAGATGACGTAGGTCGGCGCCGGTTCTTGGCATACAGCAGGGAAAGATCATCGTCACCTCCCACAATAAAAACATACACTACACTTATGGGACTAATAACCTTGTCTGTTGACGCGCCCTGAATCACTAATCAATCGTTCAAGCCCACCACCACCATCGTCACATCGCCGCCGCCGCCGCCGCCGCCGCCGCTCCGGCCGTCGCCTTTGCCACCGCCCCCGCGCATGCCAATCAGCGAAGCGGGGCCGAGTCACTTGTACCCGTTGCCATTACCATCTGCGCGGGGCGGCTGCGTTAGAAAACGAAATATTCACGAAAATAAATTTATGGCGAACCTGTTTGGTGGATGTCCTTCAAGGATGATTCTGTGCCACTTTGAAAAAGTAATCAAGTAAAAATTTTGCCTTACTCATATTGCCTTAAAATAGACATATACTGGGAATATTTACCTTTCGCAATATTTATTTCTTGGTAACCTCAGTGTTATTCAAACGTAGAGCCTGGAGGAGAATTCTAGCGGCCAGCTGCTCTGATCGGTAGTTTTCTGTGGTTTCTCCGTTCAACACCAGGCGAATGCCGGAGCAGTACCCTACTAAACGGGCCACGGACCTAGCGCGATCTGTCCTTCCTCTTCCTTGTCCCTCCCCTACACTACCACATATTCCGGGAGACCGGTCGGGAGCTTAGAGCTTGTTCCGGCTGGGGCGGGGCCCCGCTGGTGGGAGAGTCCTGGTTAGGGGGAAACCCCACTAGCCGACGGTAGGTCGGCGCCGGATCTCGCCATCCAGCGGGGGAAGATCACCGCCATTTCCCGAGAAAAACATGCACTACACTAACGGGATAATGACCAAAGCAGTTGACGCGCCTGGAAACACGAAAAAATCAATCAATCAATCAAACATAGAGTGTTGGTCATATGCTTTATCAATAACGTGAGGTGATTTCGTCGGTAATTTATCATACATTTATCTTGGAGTGAAACTAACAGCAAAAATATGGACCTACATAATAGAATTAGACTTATTGTCATGAACTGCCACCGGGAAGGACAAGGTAAAGTTCCTTAATTCCGATTTTTTGAATTCTCATATTGTATTTACGAAGTTCCACTATTGTAAATACAATAATCAATAACGAACCACTAAATATTTCATATATTTCATTAAATATATTGAGTTGCATAATCAATTTGCAAGATTTTCCGCTTCCAGCCCAGGGCGTACACTTTGGAGAAACCCCGTTTATCCCATTTGTCCGTAAAAAAAAACACTCCATCAAAGCACACTACCTAGAAGAGTAGTTGAAAAACAATTGTTCAGCCTAATACCATGTAATCCACCACAACGAATCTGTTACCAACCGAAAAAGCAAAAATAATTTTCTAAAACTTTTTACAGCAAACCCTAAATTTTAAAACCAACTCAGGGTCAACCTCACAAAGCACCAGACACGTACAAAACGACTGGATTACATCATTCCCTTCTTTTTCCGATATCGTGCAGCTGTACAGTCCGCACCCCATACCGAGCGCTTTACAAAAAGCTGTAAAACAACGCGAACGTGCCCGGAGGCCCCGACCTCCTCGGCGCCGCCGGCCGCGCCTTGTCTTTCCACGGCCTCCGCCCTCCGAGGATCTCTCGTGGCAGGCCAGCCAACGGGCGCGGCCCCGCCGCTAGCTCAGAGGCGGCGGCGAGCGCCCAGACTCCGGGGAATCCCCTAGAAACGGTGAAGTCGGCGCGGGAGGGAAACACAACTAAAGAGAAGGCACGGAAGAAGTAGAAAGAGTTGAATGAAGGAAATGAGTTAAAACAGAAAAAACGTGGGGTTGGAGACTGCATAAACGAAGGGAACGAGGTTGGTAAAACCTTGCGGATAATAACAACAGATTGATTGATTGATTGATTTTTTTCGTGTTTCCCGGCGCATCAACTGCTTCGGTCATTAGTCCCGTTAGTGTAGTGCATGTATTTTTTTCTCGGGAGAGGGCGGTGATCTGTCCCCGCTGGATGGCGGGATTCGGGGCCGACCTACCGTCGGCTAGTAGAGTTTCCCCCTAACCAGGACTCTCCCACCAGCGGAACAAGGTCTAAGCTACCGACCGGCTCCCGGAATATGTGGTAGTGTAGTGCATGTTAGTGTAAGTGCGTGTGTAAGAGGAGAGGATAGGACAAGGAAGAGGAAGGACAGATCGCGCGCGGTCCGTGGTCCGTTTGGTAGGGTACTGCTCCGGCATTCGCCTGGTGTTGATTGGAGAAACCACGGAAATCTACCGATCAAAGCAGCCGGTCGCTAGAATTCTCCTCGAGACAGCGACTGAATTCGACCTTGCTGAAAAGCTAGTGTCGAAATTCCTGTTACCGTTGGGAGTGGAACTCTAGGACCTCCCGGTGAGAGGCGCTGCAGTGACACCAGTTGATGCACTGAACTACCGCAACCGGTTACAACAGATAATTGGTGATCCTTATACATTACATTAGTCAGGTAACCTGCGTCCATCTTTGGTTATTGATTAGTGATTCCGGTCGCGTCAACTGCTGTCATTATTCCAATTACACTGAAGAATTACCTCGCAAGCCGACGTGTAGGTCGGCGCCGGATTTCACCATTCAGCTGTGAACATCGGCATTGCCAGGGATCACATCAATGCCCATAGCAGTTGATAAGTCCAAAAACAATAACCACTCATTTAAGAAGCGGGTGGTGCGAGTGGCAACTGCGAGGATGCGAAGTGGGCGTGGCGGCGTGGTCGTGGGCGGGCGGGCGCTGGCGCTGGGCGTGGTGAGAGGGCGCGGGGGTCAAGGCGCGGCCTCGCGCGCGCGCGTGGGAACTGCTCCGCTTGCGCCGATCGCCGCTTCCGACGCGGAATTCGAAACCGCCGCCCGATTAGTATTGCGCTTCAGAACGAAAGGAAGAAATGATGAGGTAATATAATCTGGGCTGTCCGGGTGACGCCGCGTCGAAGGCTGGGGTGCCGACGTTTCGACCGATATATCGCGATCCTCTTCAGGGCTGTACTGCCGCTGAAGAGGACCGCGATATGTCGGCATCCCAGCCTTCGACGCGGCGTCACCCGGACAGCCCAGATCATGACTCTGGCCGCGAAAGCCTACGATACGATGATGAGGTAATACGCATTTTTGTCGTTGTAAGAAGAATTAGTGGGCACGTTACGAAAAGACTAATTGATGTTTTGAGCACACCAACTCCTATGGTCAATAGTCCCATTAGCGTAGTGAAAGTTTTATCGCTGGAGGTGGTGGTATCACTCCCCCTCCATATCAATATTGTGAGATCCGGTGCCGACCTACATGTTGACTAGCGAGAGATTTCCCTCCCCAGGTATCTGACCCAGCGAGGCACCGCCCCAGTCTGGACAAGCTCTAAGCTTCCGATGGGTCTCCAACGTGTGTGCACGGTAGTGTAGGGCATGAAAGTGTAAATGTGTGGGAATAAGGGGATATGATAGGACACGAAAAAACGTAGAAAAGACAGCGCGCGGTCCTAGCCCGTTTTTAGGGTATTTCTCCGACATTCGTCTGGTGTTGATCGGAGAAACCAAAGGAAACTACCGATCAAAACAGCCGGACGCTGGAATTCGACCTAGCTATGAAGCTAGTATCACAAATCTGACACCGTCGAGACTCGAACTCCAGGACATTCCGCTCAGAGTCATAGAAACAGCCATAATACTGGGCTCTGACCGAAACGCAGCCGGTACGGCCATTTAAAATATCTCTTTTATTAGGTGTCTTTGAAATTCTGTCAGTTGACATTGAATTGATGTGTACATTCCCTTAAGCTGAAACATAGGTATGAAAATTGACGATTGCGTGAGCGTACCGTAAGAAGGAAAGCTAGTGCACTGGCTCTGACGTCACAAACCGCTCCAAAGTCTAGAAACAGACCGTAACTCCACCGCCGCGCCGGGAAAAGCGCTCTTCTGTCTGCGCTGGGGACCGCGGCGCGTGCAGTACCCTCACGAACGAGGGGGAGGGGGCGTGACCAGACGGAGGTCTTAAATCCTAGGAGATTCGTTGCGTCAGAAGGCAGCTGCTAAACCTACCGCAGGTTTGTAACTTTTCCCAACGCTGCAACCTTTTCGCACCCGCTTGCAAGACGCGAGAACGACGGGTATCTGTGACGTTAATGGTTAGGGCAAAACTTGTCTACAAAATGATTGTGATGCAAGGAAAGCAAACATGACTCACAGATGACCTTTTTTTATTTAATATATTTGTGAATAATATAGGATATTGAAAAAATAGATAACGTGAACAATTAGTAAATTATTTTCTTATTTATTAGATATGGCATACGGATATAATGATATATTAGACATGTTTATGAAGTAAACGATGTACTTATAAACTGGTAGTGACTTTGTTTGTTTACTGCCTCTTATACAGGAAACGGATGAAGGGAAGACGAAGATCCCGAGCAATATGTCACGTGCACCAGTAGGTGTGACGAGGCTGCGGCAAATAAAACTGGTATCCCAGGAAACAAGCAATTGCGGTTACAAAATAAACACAAGAACTTGTCTCTTCCTGTCAGATGTTACGAGACGTCAACCCTTCACGACAAATCTTCAGTAAAAGATGTAACTGTAGCTATTCAGTTGACAGCGTCGAGGTCAGAAAGCAAGCAGCCAGCGGCCGCAATATTACAATGTGACGACGAAGACTGAAACTAATTTCGTTTCTCGGAAATAGTGTTAAAATTTATAAAAAT
Organism: Teleogryllus oceanicus; assembly: GCA_964035755.1. Taxonomy (NCBI): domain Eukaryota; kingdom Metazoa; phylum Arthropoda; class Insecta; order Orthoptera; family Gryllidae; genus Teleogryllus; species Teleogryllus oceanicus. Next base: position 20,565,918 of record CAXIVR010000011.1, on the reverse strand, counting down.
ATGGATAGTTAAAAATAAATTAGTTCAAAACTTACTTAAAAAATCAAGAAGCATCAATTTTGAATAGAACATGAGGTCTGTAACTGAAGCAAGTGAATTTTTTTAAGTTGAAATGGTGAGAGAAAAAGCTCCCATGTAATTTATAAATTATTTCTAAAAGAGGAAAGATTTTTTAAAGACGTACATTTTTTCTGAATTCGAAATAAACAATTCGAGTGATACTAGATCGAACACAGATAAAGAAGATAATGTGGAAGTAAGACGAAAAATCGATGTCGAAGATGGTGAAATGATGAGGAGGAGGGAGAGGATGACTAAATGAATGAACAGGAAGGCAAAATGGTAGAACAGTAGAAAGGGAGAAAGGGTAGACTGGGAGAAGGAGAAAGGAAAACTGACTTCAAAAATAGAAAAGTAACCCATCACAATAATCGTCATTTTTTAGTTACGCCAATAAATATGTTTAGAAAATAGTATAATTTACTAGAAAAAAATCGTAAATATAATTCAAAAGACTCCCAGTATGAAGTAAAATACTTGACTCTGCACGCGAAATAATCGGCTCCGCTCGTGACAAAACAATTATCCTATAAAGTGACAATTGAATGGCTCATTAGAACATGGGTCCTATCAAAGTCTATCCTATACTTTTTGTGAAATTGAGTTATTAACATAAATAAAACTTAAAATATTATTCTTTTAGTGTAATAAGTTATTTAAATCTAGTATGGACATACATCCTAGTGTACTATGCTTAAAAATTTAAAAAGTGTATTGATTATATATATTGCAAAAGTCCAAGTAAAACACTCATATCTCAGAAGTAGAATAGAATAGAATATTTATTTTGCTACTTAGGAATACATAGAATACTTCCGGTGGTAGCGTTTTCTAAGAAATTACTAAAAATAGGCCAATGTGGGATATCTCCTTGTCCCACTGAGCCCTTCAATTGTGGAGACGCATCACTTTGCTCTCGCGCGGGCGAGGCGCGCTTGGGGAGGCAGGCAATGTGACGCTGAGCTGGCGCGGCGCAGCGGGGAGCGTAAAAATGCTCGCCAACCGTTGCAAGGCTGCGCACGATGCCTTTCACCGACGTGCCCCGCTCCCGCCGCCACGCCCGCCGCCCCTCCCACCCGGTCCGCCCGCTGCCCGCCGGCCGCTGGCGCTCTGACTTCGCGCAAACACCTCGTGGACGAGTAGCGGGTGCGCGAAGGAAAACGAGTTTGCGGTTCGCGCCTGCGGATTGCAATGCATTACGTAGTGGCTTCACCACAACATTATTGCGGCGGGGCAATTTATCTACTGTATGATCCAAATATTACGAAGAAATGAGGCGTTGATTTAATGCATTACTTGTGTAGGCTACAAATAAGGTGAGAAAATAGAATTTAATAAATTAGCAATCGGATAGAGAAACTCGAGAAAGAACTATTACGGCCTGATGTGCTTGAAGTTTCCAAACGAATTTATAGCAAAAGTAGATTTGCAGATTGCATAATGTTTCTGTTTATTTTGTAATCGAATCCTCGTCTTTGAAATGAATACATCCAACTTTTTTATTCACCATTCTAATTCGCTCCTTTGTTGACCGCCATCCGTTGACCGTTCACCGTTGAGCTCCCTTCATTTAGCGCCCTGCGTTGAGCGCCCTGCGTTGAGCGCCCTGCGTTGAGCGCCCTGCGTTGAGCGCCCTGCGTTGAGCGCCCTGCGTTGAGCGCCCTGCGTTGAGCGCCCTGCGTTGAGCGCCCTCCGTTGACAGCTCTCCGTTGACGCCCCGTTGACCGCTCTCCGTTGACCGCCCTCCGAGGACCGCCCCTCGTTGACCGCCCTCGGTTGCACGTGGAGGAGCTCGCGGGCGCGGCGAGGGAGCGTCGAGGGGGCCAGGGAAAGGCGTCGCTGGAGGCGCAGGCGCTGTTGGAGCGTGGCGTATGTGGAGCGACGTTGGGCAAGACGGCGCCCCGGGCCTCCCTCCGCCGTGCAGACCGCCGCGCCGCTCCCCTGCGCGGGAGGTGACCCGCAATACAATGATTGATTGATTTTTTTCGTGTTTCCGGGCGCGTCAACTGCTTTGGTCATTAGTCCCGTTAGTGTAGTGCATGTTTTTTCTCGAGAGATGGAGGTGATCTTCCCCCGCTGGATGGCGAGATCCGGCGCCGACCTACCGTCGGCTAGTGGGGTTTCCCCCTAACCAGGACTCTCCCACCAGCGGGCACCGCCCCAGCCGGGACAAGCTCTAAGTTCCCGACCGGTCTCCAGGAATATGTGGTACTGTAGTGCATGTTAGTGTAAGTGTGTGTGTAAGGGGGGAGGATAGGACAAGGAAGAGGAAGGATAGATCGCGCGCGGTCCGTGGCCGTTTGGTAGTGTACTGCTCCGGCATTCGCCTGGTGTTGATCGGAGAATCCACAGAAAACTACCGATCAGAGCAGCCGGCCGCTAGAATTCTCCTCCAGACAGCAGCTGAATTCGACCTAGCTGAAAAGCTAGTGTCGAAAATCCTGCCGCCGTGGGGAGTGGGAACCTAGGACCTCCCGGTCAGAGGCGCTGCAGTGACATCAGTTGATGCACTGAGCTACCGCTCCCGGTCCTCAATACAAGAGTCCAAACAACGTAAAGTAGTTTAGCCCTTCCCGACGAGCTGGTTTCAGGATATCGCACACCGAAATTTCTCGGGGCATCGCCTGGTCCACTTCTGCTTTTTTATCCTTCTGCCCTTCCTTTCTTTCTTTCTTTCGTTTTCCTTGTGGGGGCTGCTTGCACCCAACCACCTACGAACCTAACTTTCCCAAAACTCAGCTGAAAGTATTGCGCGTGATTCTGGTGGCATCGGGTGTGCCCGCAGCTGCACTGACTGAGGGCCCTGAAGCCAGGGTTTCGTTCAGACCTGCAATAGCTGAACCACATGGATTCATTTAATATTTGGGGCAGATAAAGGCTACGGTGATTAGTCCGTGTGGTGCATTTTTATCATGGAAGGTGGCGGTGTTCTTTCTTTGCTGGATGAAAAGATCCGACGCCGACCTACATGTCTGAATGCGGGGGTTTCCATGCAAGACACACTTTGAAGATTCATGTTTTAGCGCTAGATCTTTGGGATGGAAATCTATTACTGACGATGAATTTCATCTGGTCAGGTCAGGACCAAATTTGTTGTTAGTCACGTTACTTAACTGCTGACTCGATAATATATAAAAAGTTAACGAATATCATTATAAATCTAACTTAAAATTAAGGATACTTAAGTTTACTTCCTAATTTTACAATTAAGAGTATATTTCAATATCCTATCTGACCACTAGTAAAGTCGCTTCTTTCTCTCAATTTATGAGCAGCCATGTGGATTCTGGGTGCTACACTGCTGGTAAAAACTTATTGTTATCACCTTGATTATCACCACTCGCTGAGCGACCCAGGAATCACAACCCCTTCGATTCCCGACCGAACCAAAATCAACAAAGTGGTTCGTTCAAAGATTTTCTTTGTCTTCCCCGATTTCTCTTCCAACATTCTAGGACCCACCACTACCACCATCAACATTATTTATTCATTTTATCGTCATTAAAACGTCCTTATAATCTCTCGTACCGACGATGAATACTGAATTGTGTCTATAAAAGGTCTTCAAGGCAAAAGAAACTGAATTTTGAGATATTATACAGCTGCAGTGAGTGTGTATGTAATAATAAAGAGCTGCAAGAATGTCAAGAAAACATGTTATATCCATAATGCAACAAATATCGCATTGATGTATTTTGAACGGTGTAAAATATTTTCTTTTGCATTCAACAATGAAAGAAATGGACTCGCTAGTCGATCCATGTTTGTGATGAGAATGCAGCAAGAACATCTTAAGCAGAACATGGAAATTGCAAATAAATCAAATTCCCAAACAACGTCTTATTTCATCATATGCTTCTCGTAACTTCTGGTAAACCCAATACTGGAAATTCTGAGTTTTATACATTATTTGTCTAAAGAAAAGAGAAGTGATTTATGTGACAGTATTGCTTATACATTATTGATACGTTAGGGAAAAATAAAGATATTTAAATACTTCTCGGTTATTGTGGTCTCCTTTCTCCTGTTACCTTGATAGCGTAAAACGACTGGCTCTCTATCATAAATACATATTCCAAGGATTCCGACACGGTTCTGCGGAGTAAATCAGAGATTTCAACCCACAAAGGACTGCCGTGTTGCTCATATAACCCATAACCCAGATCGGATTCATCCTAAGTGATGGCAGCGGTCGTTTTCTTGTTACATCGTAGCCCATAAACCACACAGAAATCCCCTAAACGATTACGCTCCTCATAAAGGGCCAACTGCGGCATGGAGTAAAGAGATGCTCGTGGGCAGGGGGTGTGGCATGTCCTAATGCATCCGATCCGCAGGCGTCTGATGCGAGGCGGTTCAAGGCCGCGAGGTCAAACGGGCTCGTTAAAATGCGAACGAGTTCCCTTTCCCACTGGAGAGCTCACAAGCGCGGGCGCCAGCTCCGAGGCCCGCCGCAGCACGCGAGCGTGGGTTCTAGGCTGCCGTAGGGGTGGGGAGGGGCGAGGCGGGCCTCGCCCACGGACGGATTTACCATGTGCCAAGCTCCAAGCTTCAATAGTTTTAGCTGACTCCCGACTGTTGGTGTCAGTTGATGATGACCGGGAGATTTGGCTCGGTGCATCAATTGATTTGCACTGCAGTGCCTCTGAGCGAGAGTTCCTAGGTTCGAGAAAAACATAAATTCTCCTCCAGTTGCTGTCTGCAGGAGAATTCTAGTGGTCGAATTCTCTTATCGGTTGTTTTCTGTGGTTTCACCGACCAACACCAGGCGAATGCCGGAGTAGTACCCTAACAACGGGGCACAGACCGTGCGCGATCTTTCGTTCCTCTTCCTTGTGCTATCCTCACCCCTTACAAACACACACACACACACACACACACACACACACACACTCATTAAAATGCACTACACTACCACACATGCCGGGAGACCGGTCGGGAGCTTAGAGCTTGTCCCGGCTAGGGTGGTGCCCCGCTGGTGGAAATACCTGGTTGGGGAAAACTCCGCTAGGCGACAGGTAGGTCGGTGCCGGATCTCACCATCCAGCGGGGAAATATCACAGCCACCTCCCGAGGAAAACGTGCACTACACTTACGGGAATAATGACCTTAGCAGTTGACACGCCCGGAATAGACTACCATGAACTGATTATATTAAACTCCAGAAGAGTTTTCCCCATTATCAATAAGTGATTTTTTAAATTCAGACTTATACTTTCTTAAATATTTTAAAAGCAATTGATGGTGGTCTCCGAACTGAAATTCTCCCCTGAAATGCTTTTTGGATCAGTCCGTGATTTACCATGATTATCTTTCCTCTACGGTTACCCCCTTCTTGTTGTCAGTGCCGAAACTAGATAATTTTGGTGGCGGGGCAATGCTGAAACGTTCCCCTCCCCCCATAAAAATTAAAAATGTAAAAGTTGTATCAAGAAAATTTTAATTTGGGATATTCAGTCTTAAACTTCAATGAATATAATATATACGTTGGAAGATATGTGAGTTAAAATATATTGGATGTTAAGATGAGAAAATTTGGAGGCTGTTATAAAAAGCTTTCAATAACAGCTTCAATAACATTTTTTGTAAACTTTTCAGAATTTTCCGACATTTTTCATTTAATAGAAACCTACCGTAATTAGTATAATTAACTATTTAAGGTAAAAAATTAATTGGAAAATTTTATGAAATATTAGACTACTGTACCGCAACTTATAAAATTTCGATAACGATTTTCTCGAGTTCTAATTTCTTTTTCAATTTTTCACTAATCCCCCCCCCTCTGTTCAGTTCCATCGTCGGGCCCCTTGACTTGCGGGGCCCCGGACAATCGCTCGGTCTGCCCATGGCTAGCGCCGGCACCGGCACTCTGCCCATGCCTAGCGCCGGCACTGCTCGTTTCTACTGGAAATCAGTCTATTTGCAGTACGAGGACGGCCGCGCAGCTGAGTTGAGCGGGCAGCGCGCGAGGCCTGGGGATGGCGAGGGCGAGGAGAGCGAGCTGGCCGCCCCATTACCATATGCGATCGTGTAAACAAGGCGTCTCGTCGCGACGGAACCGGAAACTGCTCGCGCATGCGCACGGCGCGAAATGTCAAGGGCGCGCACCGCCCCACCGCGACGCGAAACGAAGGCAAACGCGTGAACAGCGATGCAGCGCTGACCGAGCAGATGTGGTTTCCAGTTCTTCCTTGGTCAGACGTACAGTTCGGCGGAAGGCTAGGGGATAGAATGTAATAATTTTTTAAAATCCCGTTTCAAATTGGGGGTAACATTCATTGTTATTTTTTGGGGTTGCAAATGACAAATGAACCAATTTTATCTTCACAATCCAACAAATACCGTAAATGAATTGTACCAACGTGTATTTACAGTTCCCCGAGATAAAAATTTGTTAAAATTTCGTCATCAAATTTCTCGAAATGACACATAAACATGAACAGTGAATAATTTTCGGTCGAATGATCGTTTATCAGACATCCCTCGAAAGAGAATTCTGGATATGCCACTGTGTTTGTTAGTCTCCAAAAAATACATCATGAAAGTTTGCAGCTGTAGTGTTTTTTTTATGATCGCCCACTGCGTAATGTCAGCGTAATTAAAAATATTCATTTTCACGCTTATCATTTAATACGATTCCTCCTACACGTTCTGTGCGATTTTATCTTTTTCCTTGTTCGTTTTCTCTTTTTTACCCTCAGTCTTGTCTTCATGATCATTCCTTTCTCCTCTAATTTTTCGCCTTGCTCTACATAAAGTCTTTGCCACCTCCCTTTGAGCTTCCTCATCATCTTTGTCTTCTGATTTCATAAACTCTCATCTCTTTGTACTAAAGAAATCGGTAATCGGATGTTAGAAGAAACTAAAAATAAAAAATGCCAATATTATTTCCAAGAGCACTATACCCTTACTTTCAAAATGTAAATATTATGAACATATGACTTAAAAATATGTATGTTTCTTTTTGTTTGTGATGACGTATGAGAAGCATCCAACCTGATTTGAATGAGACTCGAATACCGTTAGATGTAGAACTTCAAGGTACACTAGTTAATTGAAGTGCCTTCAGTGAAATATCAAGGATATAGCAAGGAATTGTTGCAAGGTCACAGAATATGTCAGTCTTTCCTGCATCCCACAACTCCCCTCAAAACAGCTATTATCTCATCCTAAACTTTTAAATATATTACACTAATTCATGTCGTTAGAGTGAATTGAAAGTTTTCATGGATTGGTGGATGGTTTGATGGTTATGTTAAAAATATTGTATTGTAGAAATGTGGGTTTTTAGAAACCCCTCAGAAATTTTGAAGGAGCTCTTTGTGACAAGTTGAAGAGAAAAAGTTTCTAACATATTCATTATTTTTTTGTTTTAGAGCCAAGTACCAGTCAACGTAGAAGTCGGTTGGCAACTGGAGCAGGTCAGCCTGTTGAGTTTGATTGCCCTGAAGAATTTGGCTACTACCCACATCCCACAGACTGCACACAGTACTACGTATGTGTGTTTGGAGGAGCTCTGCTTGAGTCATGCACTGGTGGATTAATGTACAGGTGAGCCAACACATAGTGGAATGAGAATTTTATAAATATAATTGAAATGAGCTAAGTACTTAACGTGTGGTGCAGATTTTGAAAGTTCCAGACCACCTACAGAGGTGGTAGACGGTTCATTTCGAAATTCAGGGAGGAAGTCAATCTTTACCTTGAGTTCCAACTCTTTTGACCTATCAGGAGGGCAGGGGATTCTTGAATATTTGGAAAGTGGTTTCATTTCTTCTCAGGCTGTGAGTTTTAATAGTCTTTTTCTCGCAAGTTCACTAATAATTATTTGGTAAAAGATGCTTTACTTGAATTGCTGATTGCCATTATATTGAAAAGAGAAAAAAAATGAAGAATACAGTAACTGAAAGCCCCCATCTTTTCCACATTTTATGTTTTTTTTTTTGTTTGTTTTTTTGTTTGTTTTTTTTTTTTTTCTAAAAGAAGTTGCTACAATGAATTGAAAATTTATTTCAAGTTTGAAGTTTTTATCAAAACAAAAAGGATAATTCATACAATATTGAGAGTAAGTCAATGAATTGTTGATCAAAATCAGCTACAAGAGTTCCAAAAATTTTTATTCTCTCTTGTAGTCATGAGCTGCAGACATGTGATTGGCCTCGCAATGTAGGATGTGGTGGAGCAGGAGAAAGTGCCACCATCAGTACAGTTCGTGTCACTGACCCTCGCACCAGACAGACAACTCCAACAGTACAAGGCACTCGGTATGTATTATTTAATACATTTGCTATCATTTAAGTTATTTATTTATTGTTATTGAATGTATTATTATATTAATTTTTAGAGCTGCTACACAAGTTACAAGGGATCAAGTGCAGCAGAGACAGCAACAAGAAGAAATTGCAAAGGTACAAGTGACACACGTCTACAAACCTACATTGTGACAAGAATCTACTTTACCACACACCAATATATTTATTCGTATGTGTTTTTCAGCACCAACTCTATGCAGATGATCTTGGTCCTGCTGAAGAAATTGAAACTGACCGTCAACAAAGAGTGTATCGAGGACAACCTTCCACAGTAGGACAAGTTGCTCGAGACAGAGACGGTTTGAGGCATCAGCCAGTCACTAACTCAATTCCCGTAAGTGTTGTCATTGTCAGGTGTACTGATCCCATTATTTATTATTAGCTTTGGTTACAGTAAAATAATATTGTTCTGAAAATTTGAGATCCCAAATTGTTACAAAAAACTTTTTTTTCTGATTTAAAGAGCAAAAGAGCATTCTGAATTATTGTAGCATATTATTTATTCTCTCTGGTATTTTCAAGTTAACATAAATACTAAATGAGGCTTTATGTAATTAATTTTTATTTACATTATTTCTGGTCTCAAACATGTCAGATTGTATCTTTCAGGCTACTCGTTCATCATCAGCTGATAAAGTTGCAGTAATATCTTTTGGAAACCAACAACAAACACAGAATACCCAATACAGGTTTGTAGTTCATAGATGATTTATTAATAACACATAATTTCATAGGGAAAGTATAATAGTCATTATAAAAGTTGATGGAAAAATATATTTTAGTCTAATGGAGGTTCTCTAATAGAAAACAATTGGCATGCATTCTTCTCTGCACTTGAGTCTGTACTTTCTGGTACAGAATAAGTTGTAATGTTAGTTTAATCATATTTGAGTCATGATAATCTCACGTGGTGGTTTTCGACCAATCAGTCTTGACCCGCTGACTGAGGACAACTTCTTGACCAATGAGACAACTCATCGCAGAAAGAAGCGTCAAGCGAGATTCAGGTAACAGCACATCAGACTTGACTTTCTCTCTCCAGCTGCTCCTTGTGTGTGGCCTTCACTTTCTACCTAACCTAATCCACACAGTTTTAGTTCTATTTTCTGGAAACTGACATGACCAATTAATGAATTGGGCATGGTCTTCGCTTCATCTGACTCTCGTGGATTTCACAAACGTCTTGGGTGGTGCACATTTCAACACAATATGTTTTTACATTCATGGTACACTTCACAACAGTAACATTAATACACCCCTTCACGCCCTTCATTGATAACCCATTTTGATACACTCATATTATCATTTATTAATTGAAATGCTTTTTTCAAAGCAGAACACTGACAATTTAATTTTTGGAGGTTGGTTGCATTGGTGGTGATATCTTTCTTTTATTGTGGCTTCCTTTAGCATGTTTTATGGTTTCTACTACAGAGTTAAAAGATTCGAATTACACTTATTTCCCCAGTTCCTCAAGATTTACACCAAAGGTTGAAGTATAATTGATAAAATTACTTTGTTCTCCTGAGGTTGTGGCCAACTATTTCTATATTCGTGTGTGGAAACTGTTCCTTCAGTGGTATAAGTAGTGTACAGTAGAACAATTCATTGGGACACTTTCTTCGTAACTGTACATATTGTATATAGTAGATAATAATTAGTTTGAAAAGCACTGTTGTTTTTTTAAATCCAAATATATTTCAATTTGTGTACATTATGAAAGCAATGTAATTCATAGAATATATTTGTCACATGAAAATGCTATGAACCTTCATCTTTTGTCTTACAATTCTTTAATTTATAATAATATATGAAGACAAACTGGTTCAAGACCAAGGAAAAGGAATGTGTTTCTCTCCTTGCTAATGATGTGTATTAATTTTGAAAGTTGACAGAAATTAATGATTTAACTTAATTGAGTAGTGTTCTCAGAATTTTTTTTATTTTCTACTTGGAAATGTGACTTCAAAATACTTTCTTCTTATAGCAGTACTAATTTTTTTTTAAATTTCAAAATGCATGAATTAACAATTTTCAGAAGATTCATAGCATTTTAACCTGTACATGATGTAATTGGAAGTAGTTTTCATCTAATTTCTATGTAAAGCTTAGTAGTAACATTTTGTGGAGTACAATGATTGCAAGAAACTGATAGTTACTCTCCTTTTTTTTTCTTTCTGGCATTCAAACAACAGATACCCAGCACGAATATTACAAATAGTTCCTTCAGGTGCCCGAGTGCCTTGGCCCACACCTCCTTCACCCTCAGTGCACAGTGCGGGCAGTGGAGGGAACTTCAAATACCAAGGCAACTTGAATCGCAATAAGCCCCCTCGACTAACTGACCCAATTAACGCACCCGATGCAAGCTTCCAACCTGCCCTGAATCCAAATGTTTCGCCTGATATAAGACATTTTCGAAGTCCAGAACAATATGGCAATTCTAAAGCACGTCCACCGCCTAATTCTAAATTTTCAAATCCAGATTCAAATTACGGCCACAGACCTCCTATAAACCTAGAGCCAGATTTAAATGTGAGACATAACTCAAACTCGGAAAAAGGAACACAGAACAATTACAATTCTGGTTCTTCAAATAAACATACAGGAGGAGGGTCATCTCCAGCTCATTCCGTTATTATTCCAAGTTCTTATGCTACTTTCCAGAACTTACCAGATGTACCCCTCCATTTCGCTTCTCCTTCACCTGCCCTTCTAAATAACAGTTATGTAAGAAATGTACCACATACTAACCCAGTTTATCAAACTACAGAGGAAGAAGATAATTACTCTTATTTTCATTTGGATCATGCAAATTCTCAAAATCAACATCTCTCTACAACACCACCAATTCCATTATTCTCAGCATCACCTACACTTTCAAATTTATTAACTACTTTAAAAAATGCAGAAATATTAGTAGGGCAGAACAATCCTCCAAACCATCCAGCTACCATAAATGATCAAAATAGTTTGCAATTGCTCAAATCATTAACTTCTTTGCATGAAGTACCCTACAATTCTGATGGGACACGACTCTATCAGATACCACAACCACAACAACATGAAGTCGGATTAAATCCTGACTTTAATCCAGCACATCTCTTTCACCACATTGTGAGTCAGAATAATCCATCATTCCCAGTTTTAGGAAATTTTCAATCACCCACCAACCTTCATCATGCTTCTAGCAATAACAATGCAGGAAGATCTCCTCCTCCTGTTACTACCACTCAGGCGCCTTTTACTCCCAATTCCAATCCCTATGGTATCAAATACGAAAAGGAGCAAAAACCTCAGGAAATCCAGCAAGATTATAGACAGACAACTACTCCCCATCGTTTTGCGAAACCTCAAATGGAACATGAAGAATCACAAGCAAAGAAGCAGATCACACCTACTGCAGAATATCCTGCAAGACCAGCATACACTCAAGAATCAGAAAGTGTCCCATCAAATGAATACACTTCATCAGAAGAAGATTACTATGATGAGAGTGAAGAATTTGCTAATGAACAGTATTCACGGCCTCCTTCCCAAACCCAGTTTTATGGATCAGGGAATAAATTTAAAGAACATGCCAACCCTTTTGCTGATATAAACTTTGACTTTGACAAATATATAGACAAACTTAGAGGTGGATATCAGACAACAGTCACTCATCCACCGGATACAGGGAAACAAAAAGGAACAGGAACAGTCACAGGAAACTATAGAAAGCCGGATGATTATGATGATTATTCAGAGGAAGATTATGAAGAATATGAAGAGAGTGAGGAGAAACCAGCCAGCAATAACAAACCACACCAACAATATCAATCATCTCCAAAACCATTGCCAAACCAGAATAACAAATTGCAAAGCAGTACAGAATCAAATATTTTTATCAATACTACAACTAAATCAACGACTACTACTACTACTGCAAAATATAGATTTCCCACAAAAGAGAGCAGTAGTGTACCTTCTAGTAATGTAAGAATTAATCCTACTCCTCAAACTAAAGTTCCTGAAACTCTTACTGTACCATTCTTTCATGGGCCTGATGGCAATTTTTATTCCAGACAGCCTATTCAGCAAGAAAATTCTTATCAGACTGAAGGGTCAACTATACATCCCTTTCCTCAGTTGCCAAGCACCCACCAACCAAATAATTATAAAGAGTATCATAATGTTCAGTCTCATGTTCATGATACGAAGACAAATCGGAGACCTCCCCCTACAACAACAGATCCAACAACTACAGAATATACAAGCTTAAGAGAAAAGGAAAGAGTCCCATCTTATAAAGATTTTAGAGAACATTCTCATCGTTCAAAAGTAACTACCACCATAAGACCTTCATCCAGCAGCTTCAGACCAGTAACAAATGTGAAAAACCAACAAGAATATTATGAAGATTTTATTTATACACCAAGACCAGTGAAAACTCCAGTTCATAAAAATAATTTTAATAATTCTCAGTCGTCCTTTGAACCATCTCATATCCATATTGTACCCACCAAAAATTATCGACAAAATGAAAGTGTTAAGGAAACAACAACTCATACAAATTTGGAATATTCGTCAACTGCCAGTGATTTGAAAGAATATGCCTCATCTACCACAAAATATCCATACAAAACATCAAAGATACCAAATTATCACTATATGATATAATAGTTCAGAGCACTCGAGCAACAACTACACCTGAAGCTGAAAGACCCACTAAAACCCCAACAAAAATTATCACAACAAAGTACAGTCTAGTCAAACAAGTAGGGGACCTAGCTATAACAGTTCTCTATATAACGAAGGTGCAAATATATTTTCCTCAGTTAAAGATACCATATCTATGATGTCCAATACTTCACTTTCCGCAGGCAGCAATGTAAATATTACACCTTCATATAACAAATCTGTTTCCTCCACTAATACACGTCATACTACAGTGCCTCCACTATCTGCAGATTCACACACTACACTTAAAACATATACAATTCGAAGGCGGCCTTCAAAAGTTCCATCTACCACTCCTCGATACAGATCTCGTAAACCTACAACCTCCCCTGATAATACTAACAAAGGAAGCCTAGCCTCTTCCACACCATCGAGACCTCAGACAGTTAACGGAAGACAAAACCGACGCCCAACGACGAAGAACAGATTGAGGAGTACAACCACTGAAAGAACAACAAGTACTACTGACCATGACAGAGATGAATCAACTGACAAACCAAAATCCACTGTTATTAGACATAACAAGAAACTTGTGCCTGACAAGGATGGAAGCAGAACCACCAACAATATAAGGTAAAATAATAAACCAAAGAATTTCACGAAAATTAATGTAAAATTGGCTAAGGCATTTTCCTACTTTTAATATACCTTCTTGTATATTAGAACATAGCAAATACAATGATAAAATGCTGTAGTAGCAAATTGTTTGTACATAATTTTCTTTTCCTTTGTATGTAGAGTTGAGCCAAGCCCTGCTTCTGTCTCCTATGTGCAACAGCCAGCTTTACAAGCTTCTCCTAGCCCTCCAGCTTACAATAATTCACAACAGTATGATACTTCTCAGTATGATCCTTACTACAGCATTTATGATGAAGATGTTGAACTTTACAGAGATGTAGGTGAGTAGGAAAAAAGAAGCAAAGGGTAAATATTTACTCTCAATTGCTTAAAATTATATGCATCATTATTTCAATTTCCAGAGAAATTCTTAAAAATATTAAGCAACTATGTAATGCATACAATATTTTGTTGATGTTAAAATAAACATAAAATATTTTTGCCAGATTATACGCAGTACACCAGCAATCAGGGGCAGACAAATAATCAGCAGTACAGAGGCCAAAGTCCATACAAGCAAGCCCCTCAGCAACCCGAAATACAGTCGCAAAGAAATAATGGCTATGTTCAACCAACCTATAACACTCAAGATGTCTATACTCAGACAGCTGGAACTCAGGATTATAATGAAAATTATAATACTCAGGTAAGTCAAATTCAAGGGGGTCAAGCTAGCCCTATATTTCAGTTCGTGGACTTCTCACTTAATCAATAGGCAAAATATGTGTGTAATATTATGATTTCATAAGCATGACTTGAAGCAGTCAATATTAATATTTTCATACCATGTGTCATCATGTACCTACAGATAAAATGAAAAAATATCATTGTTTCTAAAAATACTTTCTTTATTGAGTCTTAGTGGTCATGTATTCAACACCCTTAGATTTTCTTTTCTATTGGCTTGCAGTTGGCTAATGATCAAATTCAGTACAGACAACAAGCAGCAAGGCAACCCACTAAGGCCCCACCCAGGTAAGTAATGGAGCAAAATAATTGAATTGTGTGAATTGTGTTACAAAATCAGAAAATTAATGAGAAAGGCACGTAAATAGTAAATTGGTTGTATTTTTAAATCATATGTACTAAATTTATTTTAAGAATTAATGTGCATTTTTATTATGCGCCTTTTGTATATACGTCTAGATATATTTTTATTTCTCTCGTACTTTTCCATGTATTTAGATGGAGGTTCCTGTGATGAATTGTTAGCATTATATTATATTTAATCATGTATATGTTGATATTAGATTTTAAGTCATGATATTTTGTATTCTTGTCTAGAATGTATTCTGATGATTTTTTTTCCACATTATGTATCATTTAGCAGCAACAGAATTGAATCAAATTTATCATATGAAACGACGAGCACAACAACCATTCCTACCACTTCAACCAAACCCACAACAATCAGAACAACCACAACCACAACCACTGTAGCTCCTGCAGTAGTTTCATCAAGGTACCTGTGAAATTTACAAAGCAGAAGAAAAAATTTGTAGTTCTGCACGAAATATTTTCTGCTAAAATTCCTTCCGCATTTCAACAAATTTGTTAATTAGTCAGTAGAGCTTATGTTATGCTCCTGTGCTTTCTTCAATTGCATTTCACAAAATTATGCCTGTTTTCTCATGACTTGCATTTCTTTATATTATATGCTCTTGATAAGTGCTTTAATAACACATCAATTGACAGTATTTATAATTTGACATTCATGCTTGCATGTTGTAGAACTATAATTGGATATGGTATAGCAAATTTTTTTCACAAGAAATGTGTGAAACACACTTCATAATTTATCATGATTCCCAACAAACTCATTCTCATAATTTTTAGTTTATACATAGAGTAATTTTACGAATATCTTTCAAATACAGGATTTTTTTATCTCTTCCCTCTACAGACAACAGACAAGACAGAGAGCAGAAGCAAACCGAAGTGCAACACAACCTACAACACGGACCACAAGTACCACCACTACTACTACCACAACTACCACAGCTTACAATATTCCAGAGGAATTTCAGACGCTTTGGAATCTTCCTGTTGAAAATAATCCCAGTTCTGAACCTTCTTTATCCACTTTATCTTCAACAATCAATCCGGCAGACAGTTTGTCTCGGTCAGCAAATGTACCTGAAAGTCATATAGGAAGCCAAAGAAATATTCTTTCTCCAGCCAGTGTCACTGAACCCAAACCAGCATCACGTAGAATTACTCTGACTGCATCCCTTTCATTAGATGAACCATTTGCTACGGGTAGGAGAAGTGGCAGTAGAGGTCCAAACGCATCCCGACGCACCTCATTTAGTGCTGATGAGCTCAGTTCAAGATCTGGCAGTAGGCGCGGAACTTCAGAAGCTGTTCCTGTAAATGTTCAGCCAGCAAGATCAAACAAGAATGTTCAAAGAAATCAAAGTCCTCCGCGACGTGTAGCATCTAAATCTTTTGCCATAGCTGATGTGCCAAGCTCAGATTCACAAATTTTGTCCAGAAATTCTGGAATAATTACTGTAGAGGATTTTGTACCTTCAAGAGTTAATAATTCTGAAACATCTGCCAGAAGGAGCAGAGTAGAAGCAGCTAGAATATCAAATGTAGAAGTAACTCAGCCATCCAGAGGAACCCAAAGAAAAACTGAATCTCAAGATAACATAAGTGTACCCAGAGCAGCAAAACTTGTACTAGAATCGGAGACTCCAAGACAATCTGTAATTTCAGCTGCTGCTTTGAAACCTACTGTAGAAAGTACATTTTTTTCTGAATCTGATTCTGAAAGTAATTCTCTAACTACTCAGTCTCTCTCACGTAACACAATTTCTCAGTCAGAGATAGTGACACCTAGGGTACGATCCCGAGACGGTATCCAAGCAAAACCATGCAGAGATGAAGTTGATTCCAACTCTAACACTGACTGCTCTGAGAAACCACAACTGAGGTATGAAAAACTCAGAATTTGAGAATTTTTTTCTCATATCATTTCAAACAATCCTTTGTCATTTAAAAATACATAAAATTCATAGAATCATATTTTAAATTATTACAAAATTAGGTTTTGCATTTTATTAGAAGTAGTCATTTTCATTTCTTTATGCTTTAAAGAATCTGTTTCTACTTTTACAACAGAGTAAGACCCACAACAGCACCACCTGATAGTCAGACCACTCCTGGTCCTACCAGGTAATGCACGTCTCCCGTTTTTAAATATAATACGCTTTCTGTACTAGAAGTGCATATGAAGTGGTTAGAATCTTCTTGATGAACTGTGCTTTTTCCTGCAGAACTGCAATAGTGAAGCAGTGATTGGTGTGCTTTGAAAAGCTGTTGCAAATTTACTAGAATTTCTTGCCCTTTGTAAACTCAGCATGAGTAGTTAAAGGTTGTAACAGCACTTTTATGTGATAGAAGATTCTTTTTTTTTAATGGTTGTTTCTTAATAAGCAATAAAAAATCATGTGAGTACACGTAATGAAATAAATACATCTGTCTTGCTGATCATACATATTTAACAATAAAATTTGCTACAATTATTTGTTCTCCATTGTGACAAATGGATGAAGGTAGCATTATAATTGTTCAATGTCTTATAATCCTCTGCTTTGTTGATGTTATGCATGGGTGTTAAACTTTTGTAGGGCTCATCATCCCCATTGGTGTAAGCCTTTAAAATGTTCCATGTAGCTTTTAAGGAAGATTGCATCAACAGAACTAAAGTATACTACAAATATCTTTGCAACACTTCATCATATGGAACCTTGTCGTCAATAATATACAGAGATTTCAGAGGAACTTTCCATACCTGTCTTCCATTAATTGTTCATTAAACACACATTTATGGGATTGACATTTTTTGTAACACATTTAACTTCAACGGAATTCACATCTACACTTTACTGACCTACATGACCTCATTTATTAGACAATATGACAAAGTGATACTTGCTACTCTTTTCCTATTGTTATTAGAATTTGAATTTTTTCCTTAAACTACGAAGAGTTATTACAAACTCTCTTATGGTACTTACAGTTTTAAAGAAAATTATCTTTACATCTTTTGTCATTGGTTTATCATCTCATGCAATTTGTGCATGTAATAAACAGCTTATCAACAAACATATTGTAATGAATGCATGGCGCTTGAAAGTATTGAATTATTGCTGTGTTGAATGAAATGTTGATTGCTTTTCTTGTGTTAAGACTAACCATTTAATTTTTTTTTATTATTTGTAACCTTTTTAAAATGGAATTTATCTACAGCAGTTCACACACTTCAAAATTAGTCAGTATATAATTGGAGAATATTTTTTATGTACTAGAATGGGGTGAAGTACACAACATAATTGTCATATTTTTTATATTTTCTAATACATGTTTACATCTAATTTTGTTGCTATAGAAAATTATTTGATAAAGAAAAAAACAGCACAAAAAAAATTAGGTTTGAGTATTTACATTAAGAGAAAATGCTTAAAATATGAAATACTCTACTTAACTAAAATATGAACATTTATTGTTTATTTATTGATTTATCCTAAATTTATTGTTAAAAATAATAAATAATACTAAAGTATATGTACTTACCCTTGAAGAACTTGCTGATTATTTCACAGAAATATTTTATCTTTTAGTGTTTGCAAAAGCTTGGACATGTTTTGCATGAGTTGATCATCAGCTTCCTGTGTATTTTGTATGCAGAGTGCATGATTTTGATTCTTTTCTAGATTTGAATGCACTGAATTATTTACTGTTAGATAAACTACTTAACTCTACAGTATTCTCTTTATCAACATGAAGAAATATTATATTACCTTGAAAGATATCAATTCACATTCTTAAACCTTATTATGTTTTATTTCATCAGAGGTACATCCTCAGGAAGAAATCGTGGCAGTCCAGCTTACACTGCTTCTACTGCGAGTGATACAGTTAACCGTGGAACACCAGCATCAGTGAGGTAAGTTGTAATATTCATATGAATGCAAATTGGAAAAAAGTTTTTTAACAACTGTAAATGAAGAGGCAATGCTTCATTTTCCATTAAACAATTTTTTATTATTTGCTCATTATTGGTTTAGAATATTTACATTCACCTTCAATTTAACAGATTTAAATGCCATTCCACAGGGTTGGGTAAAATTGTCAATTACAATAAATTACTCAACAGTCATAAATTTCTGAACAATAACTCAAATAAGCGGAATTTCTTTTTAAAGCGACCAGTCTTTCAAACTAATCATCAGACAATAAACCTCTATTTGGTGAATGTATAAAACCTGGAAAGGTAACAGTCGTTCAACTGGCACGGATGAAAGTAAATTAATGCTATAAATAGAGCTCAGACATAGGCACAAAGAAAGGTTGAAAATAGGTAGGCAAATAGTCACTTAAAACTTAAAATAGGCATGATAGTTGACAATTGGTAGGCACATAGGAAGTAAAAACTTAAAAATAGGTAGGGAAATGGGCCTTACAGTTGAATAATATTAAGATTTATACTTAATAATTTATGCATACATTACATAAAGGATGAAAGCAATTCTCTAAAATCAAATCGAATTTCTTTGATTGTCAAATCATTTTGGGGAGTTAGATAATATTTCCTAAGAGTTGACTCGTGTAGAATTTTATATTTTGAATATTTTGTTAGTTAAACTGATTATATGTTGGATTTTCAAGTTTTGAAAATGGAATGTTTGCGGCTTGGCACAAGTCAGTGTTGTAGTTCTTTCTTGTCTTCATCTTTTGACTGCACTTGCTGAAGAAAGTTTGAATAGTTTTCCTCACTTTTTTTTTGCATTTCTTGCTTGAGTTTTTATGCTGTAAGAAATATTTTTTTGCAGAGTTTACCACCTTTTTTCAACATTGGCAAAAAAAAATACATTTCTGGTCCGCTGTGAATCTTCTCCACAAATCCACTCTTTTAACAATGCACTTCTTATAACTTTCTCTTTTGGCATTGTATCAAGTATGTTTAATAGGAACAGTAAATTTACTGATCTGGCATGTACCAAACTTTGAAACCAATATAAAATTATTCAAGAAAATTTGGCCTATCTTGTGTGTCCTTCTAAAAGCGAAAGATGCCAGGAGCGTTATTTTTTAAGACAGTGTTCTTGGTAAGGAACAGATAGCTCACTAATCATTGTGAAGATCAGAAATAAAAGAGCAATTTCCTGTTCTCTGGAGCACCGTAACTGGCTTCAGTGAAGTAGATAAGGTATCCCACACTGTGTCAAATTATCATAAGTCTCTAAGCTGTGTCCTGGCTCGTCGCATTACAGGCAAGAATGCAGGGCATAGAGCTTTTTGATCAGACAACGCTCTAGCAGATTTTATGCGGTTGTTACTTGTTTGGTACAAAATTGCCTATCAGTAATTTCTCAAAAAATTGATTGTAGAAAACAAAATATAGTAAACAAAAAATATTTAAAATGCAGAAAATTCAATATAGGCACTGATAGGCTCTTAACTCTTGATTAGTCAATTCTCTAAAATAGGCATTTATAGAGGCATTATAAAACCCTCACAAAAGCCATTTCTTAGGTAAATATTGATAATGAGGTACATTGCCTAAAAATAAATTCAAAGAAAATAGGCAAAAAGGGCATTGTCCAGACTGTAGTTATAAGGAATAAACACATTTCTGTTGTCGATAGTTGTCCAGCGTTTTTAATGATTTAGATTTATAATTTAAAAACGAAGGGAATTCAAATTCAGCAGTTGAATGAGGCTTTTATTTCTGTTTCAATGAGGTACATTCACAAGCAGAATCAAACAAAAAAAACTATCCTCGTTATCTTCATATGTATTTGAAGTATTATATTTCCTTTTTTAAATACCCCTATTTTATGTATTTAAATACATCTCCAAAATACTTGTCCAAAAACCTCAAAAATATAGTTATTCAAATACAAAATGTATTTAAAATACAAGTATTTAAATACTGCCCAACCCTGAATGTACATTAGTTCCATCAATAAAAATGAATGATTGAAGATCAGATTTATCTTTCTCTTCTTAAGTTGTTTCAATTTTGTATCTTTAAATTAAAACAAATTTACTTGTGAAAATAAAATGTTTCTACATGAAAATTGAATTATTATTTATTATTAATTCATGGTTTTCTTCATTAATACAGAACTAGACCCACACTGAAACCATCAACTGCTATTGTTCCCAAGGCCCAAGAATTTATTGATATCTACAGATTTCCTCCAAGAAGGTAATGATATCTCTTTGAAGTAATGAGTGTTCTGTTTCTATTTATATCATTTCACTTACTTTACTTTTTCTGGTATTATTAACCATAATTTATTTACTTATTAGGCCTGACTCTATTTATCCCACACCACAAGTTGATAAGACTGCTGCTAAATGTCGTAAAGATGTGTGTTTGCTTCCTGATTGTTACTGTGGAGGAAAAGACATTCCGGGTATGTCAATTTCTTTCACCTGTACTTTCATATTTTTATTAATATACTATGAAGGATTTAAAATATCCCTTAATTTTTATTTATATTTCTTTGCTCTTGTGAAATCAAACTCTTATTTAAAAAATTTTTTTTTTTGCATACATTATAAATATAGTATTATAAGAATGTTGATGTTATGTAACTACAAACTTTTATGCATATCATTGTAATTTGAAATGCATGTTAATATAATGCATGTTAATATTTATAATGCATAATCATAAAAACCTGCATAGGAGATTTGAAGGCTGAAGAAATACCTCAAATTGTGCTACTGACTTTTGATGATGCTGTAAATGATCTCAATAAGGGTCTTTATAGTGATCTTTTTGAGAGAGGGCGTAAAAATGCAAATGGTTGTCCAATTTCTGCTACATTTTATGTATCACATGAGTGGACTGACTACAGCCAGGTGCAGAATTTGTATGCTGATGGGCACGAGATGGCATCTCATTCTGTTTCGTAAGTGAACAAAGGGGAAAGAGTAAAAAGAAGAGATTGATTGACTTTTATTTCTCTGCAAACAAGGTCAACCTCTTGATAACAGTTGTCAGTTTTTAATATATGCATGAGTATCAAAACTTAAGTGGTATGATCTGAAACAATTCAATCACAAAAATTAGTTTTCATTGATTTAAAGAAAGAAGTTTGACTACAATATTTGGATAGATTAGTTGAGAATTTCCACTTTGGCAATATATTCTTTGGCAAGAAGTTGTCTTTGTTCAGAGAGCTTTCCAGCTTTTCATCATTGTTGCTGTTTTCCAGCTCTTCTGTGTGCAAAACTTTCTATGCTTATGTTGCTTATCTTTAGTTGTGTGACTAACATAGAAGTTTCTTTTTTTCTTTCCTTTGTTATTTCCCTTTATCCCAAATTCCTGCATTTCTTTTAAAACATGTTTTATAACATGACTTTTCATCTGGCTCTTTTTGCTTCTTGCGATAACCAATACTTTCATATTAATATTGACTATATTCAAAACATACTTATTAAATACTGCAATTTTCATAAAATATGTGGTTTCAATACTTTCAATGCATCTCTGTATATGCTTACTGAATTTCAAATCATATCACTTTCATATCTTACCAAACAATTATTACCTAAAAACTGCTTAAACTCACAACCTCTAAAAATAAATTACTCCCATAAATGTCCTATTCCTCTTTCTCTGAACCTTACTCATTTAGGAGGTTTTGAGCCAGAAGAAATTCCTCAGATGGTTCTCTTAACATTCGACGACTCAGCTAATGATCTGAACAAAGGACTTTATCACGATTTATTTGAGACGGGCCGTAAGAATGCTAATGGATGCCCAATATCTGCCACTTTCTACGTGTCTCATGAATGGACAGATTACAGTCATGTGCAGAATCTGTACGCAGGAGGACATGAAATTGCATCACATTCTATATCGTAAGTGTCTGTTCTGCACACAAAAAGATGCATAATACATAACCATAGAAGTGTAATATACTTAATGATTAGTGTAGCTCAACATACTAAAAAAAATTGTAACAAAACTAATATAAATATTGTGTAGAAATTTGAATTAAATATTTTCACTTGTTGTTTGGCAATTGCACTTCTTGTTAATATCACGCATGCCATTAGGATGTAGAAAGTTATTTTATTTTTAAGACACACTCATTTTTAGAGTACAAGCATTTTCAGTCATGTTTATTATTTGTTCACGATTAACATTTTGTAATATAACTTGACGTTTTTAGTGATTGTATAAACTCAATAGATCATTAAATGTTTTGAGATTAGATGCATTAAAACATAAAAAAACGTTGAAAAGAAGCATCAGAAAATCTCTTTGAAGTTTCCAAATCTTCTGTCTTATTCTGCTTTCTATTGGTTCTTTGCATATGCTTAACCTATATGTTTTATGTGTCACCTCAGTGTACATATTCATGTTTATCTTTCGTCATGCACTGTGAATTTTTCAAAAACCTTTACTAGTACCACAAATGCTACTAAACAATAATTTTGATGTGAACAAGTGTTCCAAGTAATCTCTTCAAAAATGCATGTTTAACTTGTACATAGTTATTTATGTTAAACGTAAAATTGAATGAAATCTTGATCATGAATTCATTTCATTTTTTTATAATTCAAAGAGCAAATATTGAGATGTCCCCATGTTCTCCTCCTGGATCAAATAGTTGGTCTTTAAACTCTTTCAAAATGTCAGACATAGTTTCACCATGTTTAGAGAAATAAAAAATTAAACCAGAAATTAATAATCTCAATATAGAAATTATTTTCAATTGCAGTTCATTTGATTCTTATTTTTTAAATTATATACCAAATAATATTATCATAGCTGTTTGTTTTCTCTCCAACTTCCACCTGCCCTCTTAAATTTATAAATAGGAAATCCACATGTTTTTCATGTTGTTCAATTAGGCACAGTTTTGGAGAACAGTTCTCTCAGAAGAAATGGACTAGAGAAATCGGTGGCCAGAGAGAAATTCTGGCTGCTTATGGTGGAGTAAAATTAGAGGATGTGAGAGGAATGCGAGCACCATTTTTAGCTGTAAGTATTTAAACTTTCAAACACATGCTCATGATACGATAATATCTTGAGATCTTCTTGAAATTTGATTGTGAATTGTTCCAATGAAAAATAGAAATTTTAAAATTTCTTATTATTTTGCCTAGATTGGAGGCAATAAAATGTTCAAGATGTTGTATGACTCCAACTTCACGTACGATTCATCAATGCCTGTTTATGAGAATAGACCTCCCAGCTGGCCGTACACTTTGGACTATAAAATCTTCCACGACTGCATGATTCCACCTTGCCCCACTCGCTCTTATCCTGGTGAGACACGACACTTGCTGTGGAAATTAAAGAAATTATGTAAATTTCAAAAATTTGTAAATAATTTTATTACATTTATCATTCTTTTTTCAAGGTGTTTGGGAAGTTCCCATGGTTATGTGGCAAGATTTGAATGGTGGACGTTGTTCTATGGGGGATGCCTGCAGTAATCCTCCTACTGCTGATGGAGTTTACAAAATGCTTATCAAGAATTTTGAGAGACATTACACCACAAACCGGTAGGATACAGATTTGAATTAAACATACAAATTAAATATTTGTTTGTTATGTACTATCAATTATTAATAAGAATAATAGACATTTAATTTTGTGTATTTTCATTGTAGTAAGTTCCAATGTCTTTGTTTCTCCATTTAGGGCTCCATTTGGTCTGTTTTATCATGCTGCTTGGTTCACTCAGCCTCACCACAAAGAAGGATTTGAAGCATTCTTGGATACAATTGTAAATATGCAGGACGTGTGGCTTGTTACAAACTGGCAAGCAATTCAATGGATGAGAGATCCTACACCTCTTTCAAGGATAAATAGTTTCCAACCTTGGCAGTGTAACTACCCTGTAAGTATTCAGTTTGTGTGGCTTGGACATTTATGAACTTAAATTGTTTCACTTCTGACACTGTTTGGTTTTCATATACCCTTCCCTTTTTTCTTCTTTCATATTTTCAATTCATTAATTGATTCTTTGGCATTTATAGGAAATTCATGATTACTTTTGTATTTATCTAAATCATTCAGAATCAAATTGTAATAATACCTGTGTACCATTGTAACAATACCTGTGTTCACTAGGGTTCTATGTTTTTGTGAAAATTTTTTAAAATATCAGTTTAGTGATAAGTTTTTAAATGCAGTTAATAACAGTTCATATTTTACAATATTTTTAGGACCGACCAAAGAAGTGCAATAATCCTAAAGTTTGCAATTTGTGGCACAAGTCTGGAGTTAGATATATGAGAACGTGCCAACCTTGCCCTGATATCTACCCATGGACTGGCAAAACTGGTGTGAGAAACAGCAGGGTGGATAATGAAGTCATTGAGGAATGAACTGTGTCATCAGATGTACATATACGTTTAGGAATGAGTGTATGAAGAGAAAGCTCTAGAGCTTTGAACAAATTGTTTGACTTAGTTGTGAGTTTGTTGAAGAGATTCACAGCAGTCAAGGTTTTTTAATTTCAAATTTGCAATATTCTTGTAAAAAAAATGAGTCAAAAACAAAATTTGTGGCCTGTTTTGACTCTTTTTTTTCTTGAATCTGTATTTGTTAAACTTGAGTTTTTTTAACTTTTACAGATTGTTAATGGTTTTTAGTTTATCCATGGGAAAATTAAACTCTGTTTAAAGAGTAATACATTTTGGACATCTTACTTATCAAAATCTGCCTAATGGAAGTAATCAACTCATTTGTATGATAGATATATTTTTTTACAACCCTTAGTTCTCAGACTTCATGAGTTTGGTTTCTATTTAAATTCAGGAAAACCCAAGGAACAAAATTTGCATTCCTTCACTGTTTTATGCTCCCTGCTGAGATATGAGATCTTGAGAAGTCCATAAACTTTTATATTGAATGTTCCGTCTTTGCCACCCTTTTTTGTTTACCATTTTGACAAAATAATTGCCAAACATCTGCAAATTATGGAATTTCCTATGATGAAACAAAGGCAACACTGGAAATTAATTTAATGAAGTATTTATTTTTTAGTGTAGTTCTTTGCCATTGTGGCTAGAATTAATGATTTATGCCTAAATAAGATTCATGTTTGTTTTATTTTACTGGACATGCTTTGAAAAGACCTTTACTTACTGGTACAAGGAAGAAGTATTTACAGTAAGACAGATTTAAAAAAGAATTAGACTATGACTATTTTTATTTATTAATTGAATGAGAAATGCGGAAGAATAAAGAAAAGTTTGAACCTGCACAACATTCAATGTATATTTTTGTGATAGTTTGAAAATTTAATTTACTGTTGGTCTAAAAAGGAAAATCAAACTTATTCTTCCTAGAATATAACATTATTTGTGTGCTTGCATACATTTTCTTAAAAGGAGTTTAATTGTTATTTGATACAGGTTACTACTATGATGTTAAAAAACATATTTTTAAAATTTTTCCTAGATATAAGCGTGAATCTCATCATCTCGCACACCTTCTGAAAAACACTTTATATACTGTGTTGAGGTTTTGGAGCATTATTTTACTTAACTTTATCACGTCAGATTGAAAAATAAGAATCTGAAGTGAATTTGACTATTGTGCCAAAATTAGTTCACTGGACTGTCAAATAATGAATGTCATTATTTGAAATGTATTTGATGAGTCCAATGAACTAATGAACTATAACAACTGTACACACATATTCTTCAAGTGGTAAACAGTATATCAATTTGTTTCTAAGAATAATAGCACATTGTATATAAGGGAATTATGAGCAAGTTCTTAATTGCACAGAGAAATCTGAATTACTAGAATGATGAATGAAATGTATGTTACAAAAGCACATAGAGTAATGTTGGCAAACTAAAAGTTTGTTCTTCAGATTTTAATACTTTGGTGAATTGTAATTTGAAGATTATCAGTAAGTTATAAATATAAATTATTCAGATAGTTGTGATGATAATTTCTGTTAATCCATTCAACTTTAAAAAACACCAGACAAAGATGGATAATATTAATTTTTTTAGCCTTGTAAAATAAAAATATCAAAATAAGCGTTTTTTTTATTTAATTACACACACAATTGACAAAAATGCTTTCCCTTAACCTCTTGTAACCTGTCAGATAAAATACAACAGTATAGCATCTGGCTAAGTACAAGAAACATCTCAAACCCAACTCATTCCAGTAAAACCACAAAAAATTCCAGTATTATATATTAGTAGTTGAATTAGTATCATATCATATTTGTTGATATTCTATTTAGAATCAACTAGAATTTCTTTGTATTAACAATCAAATGTCCTACTGTGAGTGGAAGATTCAGAAAGTATTTCCAGGGAAGGGGAGGAAGGAGGGCAATTTCAGTTCACACACACACACACAAATATTTTCAAATTTTTGTTAGAGTAAATCTACAAAAAATATTGTTTTATGGGGGCCCTGGCCTTCAAGCCTCTCCTCTTCGAGATCCATTTCTGAAACATACTTCTCAAACCATTTGCACAACTAACTAGTTTGGGACCTACTAACTAGTTTGGGCTTACTGTTAATAAATTCCAGATATGTATATGTATGCATATATGTATGTATCAGTATGTATATGTGTGTGTGTATACACATACAAAACATGTATGTATGTATGTGTGTGTGTGTATGCATACACACACACATACACATACAAACATACATACTGACACGTACATACATACATTATTCCTATTACAAAGATAATTGCCGTGGGTATATCATTTTTTAGCATTTTTGAGATGATCTCATAATTAAATGAATCTGTACTGATTAATTTTTTCCTTCAGCAACAAAGTTTTAAACATTAGGAATGAAACAAGAGGGATATATCAGTGGCATTATGAAACTACACTTTTGATGACTCCTTCCTTCAAAGTTCTAAACAATTTGCATGCAATGGGTCATTTAAAAATGTATTAGCTATTTTCAACCCCTTCCCCCTCATGACACATCCTCCAATTCTTCAAATAAACAATGTGAATTGATTACAAATTGGAAGGAATTTTATTCAGATTTTAAAACAAATTTTAAAATTTAATCCCAGGAGACATTTTTGGTGAATTTTAAGACTTTTATCTAGTTTGAAGTTAATAATATAGTATTAATTAAACTTGAAATGTTCAAAGTTCATTCATTTTTCAAATCTTCTCCACCCCCACCCCCTTATTTGCTTTTGTATCAATGTGGAACCCATTACCCTAGTAAGAATGTATGTTTTGATTAGCCACTAGATGTGATATTCCATGTTGGCTTATGTCAAATTACTTATTCCAAACATGTTACATGTTTTAAACGTCCAACATAATAATGGATACCTATATTAAATGTTGTTTGTAGAAGATTATCTCTAAACTTCATATAAAAATAACATTTATTTTACACTATTTCTAAAGCAAATTCTAGACTATCATAATCTCCAATCACATATTTTTCTTACGTATTGGTAGCTACGTTTGAAAGTACATTTATTTTAAAGAAGATAGTCCTTCTCAAAGTATTGAAAAATTAGTTTCCTTTAATTGTGTTAATTGTGTAAAATTACTTATTATTAAAACACCATGCACTTCAATTATGTTGGTAAGCATAGTATGTTTTTTATCTCCCTCCTCTCTGCCCTATTCCTAAATGATACATACAATTTTTACTTGGTTTTTGACTTAAAAATCAATAAAATAGGTAGGCCCTACTCTCACCCTGAAATGAAAAAAAATGCTTGATGACAACAAAAAGAGAAATGTCTATGGAAGTAAGGTTTGGATCACATAGCTTGGCCTAGTAAAATTTTGATGACACATGTTCAAGGGAAAATGTTCAATTTCTGTTTTATATTGTGTAATTCATAACTGCAATGTGAAAACAAAAAAATCAACAAGTAAACTTGCTGGACAGTATGCATCATTGCTCAAACTTGCTGGACAGTATGTGGGCAAATAGCTCGTGCGGGAGCGGTTTGTCATGGCTGCTGTAGAGGAAAGACAACTTTCCTCTTTGCCAATGCAGCCGAGAATGAGCAGTTTCGATCTTTGACACAGACCTACGTATAGATTCCACAAACAGAGAGGGAGCACTCGCGATCTCCGAATCGCAAAAGCAAGCCAGCGAGATCGACCAACAATAGAATGCGTTGTACCCCGCACCAATCTAACATATTTTTATGAATATTGCTGATTTAATTTTGTGAACCACAACTTTCGATGTCACCAGCCACCAGTGGTAAAATGTCATTACAATTATTAAGTGCTATAATCGGTAAGATGACACACGATTAAGAATGATGTAGGGCTTAGTTCAGAATGCAAAAAGATTGCGAGGGGAAATAAGAAACATTAAATATCCGCGCGAATATCATTTCTGAAAACATGACCAGCGAAGAGTAGAAAGATCTAAACATGTAGTGAGTGTCTGTTAAACGCTGTATTGGAGGCCGGCGAATGTGAATGGTAAGTGACAGTCAGTGCTATAGAACGATTTTTCTAAGGATGAGCCAAAGTGACAGTTCGCGAAAACAAGTGAACATCACATGTATTTCAGAGAAGTATCCCTCCGCCCCGACAGCTGTTCAGTCACGCCCCTTCGTAAAGTGCTAATGGCTCCAGTGAAAACACCCCATGCAGAAGTCTTAAGAGTTTCGCTGAGGTACATGCACGTACGCAAGTCCGAGAAATATTTAAATTTAATTTCGTATGTGGAAAATCTCTTAACATGCTCTCACAATCAGTAAAAGAATACTACCACGATTGTAAATAGAAAGAAAGATGATTTTAAGCCGGAAACACGTGCACCGGTACGCATCTCGCATTCAAGAAAAAAAGAATTTTTACAGAAGGGCACATTACACTGCACTTCCTAATATCAATTATTTCTCTCAGCGCACTATATTTTTGTCGGACGAGGACACCACAAAAGGAAGTGTGGAAGCCATTTACAAGTTAGTCAACTGCAAACGAACGAATGCGGGAAGGGAGTCTAATAGGCTCAAGGACTCAACGACCACAAAACCTTCAGTCATGTTGCCAGCACTAGTTGTCACTTGGCTCATCCTTAGGAAAATCGCTCTATATTCGGGTAGAAGACAAGTCAGCAACGTTGGAGCCAGCCGAGTGCAGAAGTGGAGTACAAGTCGGACGCGACGCTACAATGGCGTCGCCCAAGACAAACCCAGCTAAAGGTCAGTCTGTCGAGAATGAGTATACTATTACCCGTTTTATGCATTATACCAATTTAGAATACATGCACGAGGTACATTTGTGGAGGTTCAGAATAATAAGTCTCAAGCCCATCTTCGTTAACCCGGGAGTGATCGTTTGGATCTCGCAGATCTGCGAGATCCAAACCACGGCAATTTTTATGTTCCTGAATTATTGAGATGTATTAATCGTCTGATATTTCATGTATTCCTTCATTGTACTTTTCCGAGAACGCCTGTCCTTTTATTTTTATCCCTTCGCTGAATCCTTTCCCGTGAGAATGTTGAAACTAGATCGCTGCACTGTGCGATATATGCCATTGTGAGCTCCTGGCCTGAGCGGTACGTATCAGGACATTATTTTCAGCCGTGCCTACTCAGATAATGTAATAATGTATCTTACTTACAATGGACTGTCACAATTTCTTATCAAAGAGAAAGGTTTGCAGGAGACGTCTGTAGGGAAATGAAAAAAAATGTAAATCTTACAAAACGGAAAAAAGACAAAGCCTTTCTAAAAAAATTTGTGATAAAGTAAAATATATATTTGCTTATAACATCCCAAAATAATTTGGGAAATTGTATTTAATTTTATTTAATAAAATAATAAGAGTTAAATCATTTTTGCGAATACTTTGTCAATACCTTGCCACAAACCTTTGTCACACTTTCACAAACCTTTCTCACCATAAATATTCAGAAAAGAATTCTGCAGTATAAGATTCATTAACAATTGCATTGGGGCATGTACAAACTGAATAAAAAACTTATTTAAAAAATAAATCTTCAGATCATTCGCATTCACAAAAGTTGCAGCTATATCTGAGAGATACATTGCGGGCACTGGTGTGAGTCTACCTATTGCGGGCACTCCAGGGTTACATTTGGCTTTTTGTATTATTGAATTAGAAGGGTTATTTATATAGATCCTACACCACAATCACCAACTCGTGTCGAATTTAAAAATAAACATAAGAAGCAATTGACACTGGTAAATTCATGGCATACCACGGTGACGCGAAGCGAGCCACTGCCACCAGAAGGCGGCACCTTCACATAATTGGGCTAGAGTATCTTCCTCAAACTTGTAGTGTGAATCTCACTGCGCGTGCACGCGTTGGTGAAAAATTGAAGGGAGAACGTCTGTCAGTCAGTCCGTCCGTCGCGTGTCCTCTCTAATTACTTTAGGTAATCACCTGATACCAATTACCAATCGCTATCTTCTTGAAAAGTAATATGCATAGCATACGTATATTTTTTCAACGAAGTTTTGAGGTGGAGCCCTAAATCCTGTGAGTCTCTGCCGTGAAGCAAATATTAAATATATCCACTACTGTGGCTCTCAAAATTGACAGTACACTATGTAAGAAAATACAAACTGGCATAGAAAAAATATTTATTGCAGTATTGTGAGGTAGAAAACAAAAATAAGCATTAAGGCAATCATTAAGGCACATTCTTCATATATTACAAAAATATCTTGAAATAAGTGAATAAGTAATAAATAATAAATAAAACCTATCCTAATGCGTATGGAATTTACCACAAAAATGAATGTACACTGGCAATTTATTTTAAACAAAAAATAATAAGTCAATATTTTATGGAACGACTTTTAGCACGAATAATAACCTCCAGTCTTGCTGACGATGATCTTACCAGCTTCCTTGTAAATTCAGGCGTGATTTTCATCCATTCTTCAGCGAGGACCGTCTTGGGCTCATTTATTTGAAACTTTATGCTTCTGCACACGATTTTCCAGTTCCCAACACAAGGTCTGAATAGGAATGAGATCGGGTGATTGTGATGGCGTTTCAAGAAGCCTTATAGCGTTTTTCATTCGTTGCACTGAAACCCACCCTAGAGCAGGGCAAAAACGTCATCTCTCCGCAACAGTGCTGCCCCACACGCGTTAAGGGCAGCCAGGAATGAAACGGATTTCGGAACTGAGTCAGCACGTGTGCGCTACGCAGTGTGGTTATAGACAGCTGTTCTTGGTTTGTCGCACTGATGGAACTCGAAAAATAATAATTTGGAATTCTGATCATTGTTATAATTTTTATGAAGTCTTTTGGTAAATCTTACTTCTTAATTAATAAATTATTAACGTGTAATTTGATTATTTAAAAACTACGAAACTTCAAATGCGTATGTGTTAAAATTTCATTTTACGAGATTTGCCAGTGATCGATAAAGCACACAAGATTTTGAACCGAAAGGCTTCTGCAGAATTATTTGGATATTGAAAACCATAAAAATATTAACATGAGCATTTCCTCTGGTATATGTATGGGCGTGCGAGAAATATTTCTTGGCACATATATTTGAATGATTTTGTAAGGATCACTATTCTTATTTTCACTTTATTAGTGCTTCGAAATGGAGACGAATCTACACTTTGGTTTCTAAATAGCACTGGATTTGTTAACATGAAATTATTCCAGGTTAAATTTTAGAAAAACAAACGTATTTTCCGATCTTCGCGAGTCACAAAAATTATTTGAAGACATTTCTTGCAAAACATAATATATTCCATCATTCGAAGTATCCCTGTGTGACAGAAGATCCTCAATTGCCTTCACAATTTCACCACGAATCCAAATCAGCATGGATAACCTCCTTACCTAACCTCCCAATGGCCCGGTGCACTGGACTGCACTGACGCGATCGTCGGTGCAGTTTAGGGCGCCCGAGTGCGCCCTGGTTCCGTGCGATTGTGCGAATTAAACAGGCGCTTCTTTGCACTGGTGCGCCCTAGCGGTCGAATGGAACACGAAAGCTGCCCTGAGGGCGCACTGGGCGCGTACCAGTGCGGCGAATGGAAAACGCTCTTAGTACATTACACAGCAACCATAACTTCGCAATATTGACTGTGTGGTTGGGCGCGTTGTCCTGTTGAAAGTAATATGTCTACCCCAGTTCAAGATTCGCTGCACTTTGTTTGACATTACAATTTAAAATTGATAAACATTAGTCAACCTTGTAATAAACAAATGGAGATTTCCCGACACCTAACGCAGACATACAGCTCCATACCGAAACGGAGCCCCTGCCGTGCTTTACAGTCATAAGCAAATTTGTATCTTCTAAGGCTGCGTTAACCTTCCTCCACACGCCCCGTTGCCCATCTGATCCAAATATCTTGAATTCACTTTCATCATTGAAAATCACAATTTCTCAGAATTCCGAAGGGTTGTTTCTGTAATAATTCGCGAATCGCAGACTATTGCGTCGATTTGCCCTGCTCATCCAAGGCTTTAACTTGGATACTCTCCCGTTGTAACCTGTGCGTCGTAGTTCCCTTGGCACGGTT
Source organism: Teleogryllus oceanicus (assembly GCA_964035755.1). Lineage (NCBI taxonomy): Eukaryota > Metazoa > Arthropoda > Insecta > Orthoptera > Gryllidae > Teleogryllus > Teleogryllus oceanicus. The sequence continues at coordinate 20,532,691 of CAXIVR010000011.1, read as the reverse complement.
TCTGTGGATACAGTTACAGGATACAGAAGCCACGCAGTGAGTCATTTGAACGGCATTTTGGCAAGAATTCCTGCTGATGTGTGATTGTCAATACTTATATCCCCCTTTGAGTATCGATATCGACGCTTTGAGCACAGTCGGCGCCGTGGCGCAAAGTGCTAGTGTAAATAGTGTACATAATATCGTATGAATGTGCGTGTGCTAGGCTTGTAAATAAGTGTAAATACATACAAGTATGAATGGGTGAGTGAATGGAAATAAAAAATTATCAAGACTATACAAATAAGAAACATTAAAAGACAATTAAAAGCACGAACGTAATCTTAGGTTGCCGGCCAAAGCGCCGGCTTCATCCATAGGTTAAGTTAGTATTAAGTTAGTAAGTAAGCACTGCCCTCTTCTCTGCCGCAAAAGCCGACGAGCTGCGGCGCATGTACCACAACCAAGGTAATAAACTACCGCTCCGCCAGGGCTACTGGCGGGGGGAGAGGAAAAAAAAGTATCGATTCCCGGTATCTAACCTTTTTATTAATTTGCCATCGTACTTGAATTTGCCTACTATATCTTGTAGAGTTGAATGAGGTATTCCCACTACATTCGCAATTCCTCGTAGTGATCTTTCCCTCATGGATAAATTCACAATAATTCTTCGTCGTTTTCCTTCCTATGTCGTTTTCCTCCTAGGGATCATTTTCAATTGGATGTTTCTCTCCGCAAATCTGACCATCAACTGATTTGTTTGTCTGTATATTGTGCCCAGGAAAACGTTTAAAGCGTCTTTCTGATTGTGTAATTTCATTTGTGTGCCACGCTTATTTGAAGGTAACATAAAATATTTAATTTTACATCTAATAAAGCATTTTCCGCTTTCAAATTGCACTAGTCCTTCTAGGAAACTCCAAATAACAAAATTATATATTTTATGTCTTGAAATATCAATATGAGAAGAATTCATGATGTCATTAAAGGTGTACAGTGCGTTCAATTGTGAGAGCCACTGTACTTGGTAAAACTACTCTACAGAGATGGAACATATCTTAAAATAACGTAACATACGTATATTTTTTCAACAAGATTTTGAGGGGGAGTCTTATATCCTTTGACTCCCTATCGTGAAGCAAATATTAGATATATCCACTTCTTGGTACAACTACTCTACAGAGATGTAACATATAAAATAATATATTAAAGAATGTAAAGAACAATTAATTTCTTTAAATATTTCATTTTAGTGCATGTTCTTGCCGTTGCCTTAAGTATTCCACACACTCTTTAGATGTTGCTAGATGAACTTTTCTAACTAGATCTAAGATCGTTTGATTTTTTATCAATAATGGTGAGTATTTGAAGTTTCATTTAATTTTTGGGTATAGGAGCAATATCTCCGTCAATTTTGTGTAAAATATTAGTTAATTCCTGATTTTAACTGTTGCATTCTCTAGTTTAAATCTTGTATTTTCCAATTCAATTTATATCGATCAACGAAATAATTTATAACAATCGTATTTCCCTTATCATATAACTCAATCGGTACCGAAGTTGCTACTGCTAAAATAATATTTTGTGGAAGTATTGATCTGAAATAATTTATGTTTGACCTCTATTTTCCTTAATTTCATAAACATTTAAAGCGCTGGGATTCCAGGTCTTCAATTTATTTCTATAGTGCCCTATTAATTGTTCCGATTATTCGAATGATTTCCAACTCCTGAATTGTTTACCGCCAAGTTCACATAGTTTTGCAGCATTGAAGAAACGAGTATTATTATCAATAATCAACTAAAAATACCCAAATTACGCATACTAGTATTAGCCCTTAATTTGTTCGTAGCACACGTCAATTAGCCAATTTGTTCGTAGCGACTTCATTTTTTCATAATATTCTAATATTTCAATAAAAAACTCTGAAATTCGCTACTGTACTCAAATACTACCAAACACTATTATTCAACAACCTTAATAATAAACGCATGTGTCATCCAATGGCTTTAAATAATACTTATGATTACAAACTTGACAAATACCGGTAAATTCTTTGTCGTAATTGAATATAATTATTTATCATTCAAGAAACTTAAATAAAGAGTTATTTGTTGTTCAATAGCCTCAAAATTAATAATACGCTTACCCAATTAATGAATTTCCCTATCATATTCAAATAATCAGTTATGTATTGATATTTAGCCTTAAAATTGCTACATTTCAGTATCATACTGAAACGGATACTGAAAAGATTTAGGCCCATCCACGGTGAAAGTGATTTTATATTTCCCCCACGGGCCCTTCGAGTGGACGTAGTTGTGGACACCCCTCTCATTAGAGGCCGCCCGTGGTTGTGGGGAGGGGGCCGAAGGGCGCAGGCGAAGGCAGCGCTGCGGGGCGAACATGCGTGGACCTGCAGCGCGTTCGCCGAAGCAGGGAGGGCGGGCGCCCCGCAGCGCGCTGAGGTCGCAGGGCGGCACGGCAGCTGTCGGCGTCTGTCGGCGTCGGGACGCCGGCATTCGAGGATCTCGCGCCCCGCCCCTCTCGCCACGGCCACAACCACAGCCATCTACGTCGACCGCCCCTCCTCTTCTCCCCCCCCCCGACTCAACTCGCCCCGAAGGCGCGAACGCCTCTTGACCTAACCTTCAGAGGTGGCCAAATTATTAGTCTAGAAGTATTGAATGAGACAAAAATATATTTACGACTATAGATTTTCACAATAAACTGTGTATACAGGTTTATAATGATTAAAAACGTTCAATTATTCATAATTAACATACTTGTAGTGAGACATGTCGTAAAAAATCAATTTTTATTCCGTTCTTACAATTTGAGTCATTTCGCTAGACGTGAATGAGTTGTTTTATGAGCAAGTTTTTACGATCTTTTTTCATCCAGTTTCTTTCAACTATTGATCGAAAATTTCCAAGAGATTAAAGTTAGGGTTATTGGTAGCGCATTGGATCACAGACACATCAATGTCTTGAAGATAATTTCCTACTTTCTTTCTTACTGTGGCATGAAGCGTAGTCATGCATGAATATGCATTTATATTTGAAAATCAATAATTTTCCTGTTAGAAACATTGATTCATTAGGACCTCTATGTATTGGGCGGGCCTCATTATACCTACAATAATGTCTACATTTCCTGTACCATTAACAAACATTACACATCACTGCAGCGCCTCTGATCGGGAGGTCCTTGGTTTGAATCCCGACGGCGGCGGCAGGATTTTCGACAATAGCTTTTCAGCTAGGTCGAATTCAGTCGCTCTCTGGAGGAGAATTCTAGCGGCCGGCTGCCCTGATCGGTAGTTTTCCGTGGTTTCTCCGATCAACACCAGGCGAATGCCGGAGCAATACTCTAACAAACGGACCACGGACCGCGCGCGATCTTTCCTTCCTCTTCCTTGTGCTATCCTCTCCTCTTACACACACATACTAACATACACTACATTACCACATATTCCGGGAGACCGGTCGGGAGCTTAGAGCTTGTCCCGGCTGGGGTGGTGCCCCGCTGGTGGGAGAGTCCTGGTTAGGGGGAAACCTCGCTATTCGACGGTAGGTCGGCGCCAGATCTCGCCATCCAGCGAGGGGAACATCACCGCCATCTCTCGAGGCACAAACATGCACTACACTTACGGGACTAATGACCTAAGCTGTTGACGCGCCCGGAATCACTAAGCAAGCAATCAAGCAACCAACCAACAAATATTTTTAGTCTAATAATTTGGTCACCTCTGTAAGTCAGGACCCAGGCATTTCCCCGCGATGAAACCGCTTGGTTTCACCGGGCGTGAGGGTAGGGGCGATGGCCAGCCAGGGCGCACGAGGGAAAGACTTGTGGACGGTCGCCGGTGTTTGCAAATCAACGAATTTCTGTGTTTGGGTGTTCATAATACGTTTCACAAATGCCACAGCAAGCGTCCAAAAGGGCAGCGGCGGATAGAGTGGTAGGTGGCCTCCGGGAGACCGCTCGGCCATTGTCACCTTCAAGCTGCGATGCAATTGTTTTGGCGATTCCGTGGAAACCTCTGGACACGGCGTCCAAATGAGCGTACGTGCCCCATTTGAGTTTCCAGATTTCTACCATCCTCTTCGTATTTTAATTGCAATTATCATGCACTGGAAGGTGGTGCTTAATTTAATCGTTCTAGTTGAGAATTGTTAGGGACTTGTGACGAGCCTACGGTTGTAATGAACTCGGTAAGTTTACAGGCTAACACTTACTACAAATCATAATAACTGCGTATTCTCTACGAATTAATTGAATGTTCCGGTTGATCCCGGGTTTAGGGTGGCACGGTTCCTTTGGTTCCTTTTATGATTCATTATTTCTCGCGATTCCTATGTTTATCACGGTTCACTATAACAACTGAATTATTTATGTTCAATGTTAAATGAGAACAAGTCACCTGATAATTTGTTGGCGTGGAATTGTGTGTATTTTCGCATTTCAAGTCTTCTTCAAATAGGTTTGTGTGTCTACTCAGATGGAAGGTATGCATTTTCTTAAAAGTGAGTGTTTCCTTTAAAATAAATTCTCTTAAAAGTGAGGGAGTATATAAGACAACGTGAGCGCCGGAGCGACAGCGGAGGCGCGAACCAGGTCTCGAGAGCGAGGGCCGGAAGGCCCTCGCGAACGTAGCACGTTGGATCCGTCGGGTAGCGACGTGCGGTAGCACGTCGCGGACCACTTGGTGAAAAAAATGCGTTGGTTAAAGAATTGTGAACTTGACTACATGCGACTACTACGTATAAACAAGGATTCAGTTCATGGAGTCGATTCTCTTCTAATGAACCGAATCAGTGAATCAAAGGAACCGTGCCACCCTAAACTCGGGATTTACCGAATGTTCCTTTCGGAGATGTGTTTTCATGAGAAATTTAAATAATTTATAATGGTTTTATACTATTTTATATTAACGTATTTAACTTTCAATTTTGCTAGAATTATTTTGTAAACAACAGAGTTGCATTCACATATAAATTCAAATGCATGTTTGCAAATCAACGAATTTCTGTGTTTGGGTGTTCATAATATGATTCACAAATGTACGAGGCATCTAATCGTTCTCCTAAAGATACATTCAAATGTGAAATGACCCTCGCATCTAGTAAAAATATTTGACTTTTTTATTATGACTAGAAACAAGATTTCATTGCACAATCAAATGCTAAAATGAGCATGCTAACTCATCTTTTCCTCGCAAATTAAGTCTAAAGTTTGTCTAAAGTTCTGACTTTAGCAAAAGCCTTAAAATATGATTTTATTTCAATCTTTTGCAGAAAAGGTACTTACCAGGAACGTTTCCAAATATTCATTTTCAAATATTCAAAAATTAGTATTTTGCCCTTGTTTGGGTACAGAAAAATACCGAGAACGCCCCAACTACAGAAAAATGTGCGAGAACGCCCCAAAAGTTTGCTTTTGTCACACGTCAAATCCAAAATTGAATCTATTTCGAAATATTGCATTGTTTTAAATACGAAAATAAAACAGCAAACAACTTATTTTAAAGGAAATTTAATTCTCTACAACTTCCCTACATCAATTCCTCTACGTCCTCCCAGTTCCCTACTACAGCGAGTGCAGAAACTTTTGGAAGTCGTGATTCAAGCAATGTATTTCCATAGGCGTGATTAAGGTGGTGCTGCCTTCCAATATTAAAAGAATTAAGGATTCTTTATAAGAGCTGGGTCATCAGTGACCCCTATCATTGTACAACTGTAGAAACAAACATAGTAATTACAGTGTTAACAAGAATAAATATGTCAAAATTATTTACATTTTCACTAATTACGTGGAATGTTGAATCTAGCTTGTGTATTATTACATTATTCAATAGTTATACAAGACTATCTCGCCACGTAAAATAAGGCATTAACAAACTAACTGTTCAGTTTTATATGAGCTTTAGTATCTTGGCACACCCGTCTCTGAAACTGAACAATGATTTAAGGTTTCCTTCCATTTGCAGTAGCTTTCTTACATTACAGCAGGGCATTCAAGAATGAAGTGGGAGGTGGAGACTGTTGCACCACACTTTGGACAAGGTTCTGGATTTGACCTCTTGAATAAATGTCAGAAATTAAGATGGAAACGACTTAGTCTTGTGATTACAGCATGTTCGGGCCTCTTACAGTGTTTGCCTGGGAGAACTGGGTCAAGGATGGACTGGCTGACTAAATAATGGAGTTGAAAATATTCAACTTCCAGTTTGTCTCAATAACTGAAGCAGGAGTCCTTTACAAACTTCGTGAAATCTTGGAAAGTGTCTAAAATTCGGTTGTCGGCGTATGTAAATGATTTGCCCAGTTTTGCGGCCGCATCTGCTTTCTCATTGCGAAAGATTTTACTGTACGAGGGGATCCATACTATTTCTATTTGGTCCCCATTTACAGATTGATTTCCTAGAATCTCCTAGAAAATGTTATTGTTATTATTATTGTTATTATTATTAATGCATTATGTACTTTTAATTATTTACTAAAGGAAGAATTAGTATACTCTCATAATGCAATATGAACTTTTTGTGGTGAAACATCATTTTTCGATTGATGTATAATCCAGACACTCTCGCTTTTAATGTGAATTAATTTAGATTTTAAAATGCTAATATGTGGGAACAGTGTAATTTGAGACATTGCTACTCTTTGAAATAAATAAATCATACATCACTTTCTCCCCTTATTTTCATTAAAAGTCTATGAATTTCCGAAAATTGCAATAGCTCGAAATTCTTCCTACAATTACAATATTAAAGACATATTTTCTTTAATAAAATTTGTTCAAGTAATTTGAAATAACGTTATGAATAATTATTCAAAATAGAGTAGTTTCTGCTTAATTTTGGGTGAAATATAGCCAATTGTTAAACAATTTTCTCAAAAAGTGCTCCAAATTTTTCTTTAATTTTTTCCTGGGAGAGAGCATTAGACGTTTAAAAAGGGCGCAGATCCCATTTTAGGCGAACTCTGCGTTCAGGCCATCAAAATCCGCCCCCTAGTCTTTAATAATAGAATATACTTCCTATTATTTGCTATTTGTTGTTAATTTTCGATATCAATAAGTAACATTTCTTAAAGTGGATCCAGCCCCAATATTTTGCTATATCGTATTAGCCCCGTCTGAACATATTTAAATAGGTTACTTTCAATTTTTTTAAAGAGCATGTTTTGCGGAATTTTTGCGCGAAGTAAAGGCAATTTATAAAAAAATATTGTCCTAAAAACTGCTCCAATTTTTTTCTTTTTTTAGGATAGAACAAAGGGCGCAAAAAATGGTGCCGGGCACATTTTCGTTGAACTGTTTAAATTTTCAAAATTCTAAAAGCAAGAGAGAATGTGCAGCACCACTAATTTTGGTTTTACTGCACTCTCACACTTGAATTACGCGTAAAACGAGAGCCATACATATACCTAGGCTAGAAGACGAGCCTCTGACTCGTACTGCAATGTCCCCGGGCGAGACTAGACTTCACGTTCGGCGGCTGCGATGCACGCGCAGCCTTTTCTTATAGAAGACTCAACAACTATCACAAGGATTCCCAACCTTTTTATTTAATCAATCCCTTTTAAGAGAATGATTGCTTCATTGACCCTCTTACGTTTTATAATATACAGCATCCATAACCAGGACACAAAAAATTGCACATAAATTCCTTAAAGATAACAATTTCGTACCCCCAATATTCTCGTATAGATCTGAATTTTTCAATTATCAAATACGTTTCCACTTTTGAGTAGCTGAGTTTCTTAACTCCATTGAAATCAATGGTCTCAAAATGTTGAGGCGTTTTTTACGAACCGGCCGTAACATTTCGCCAGCGCACATTGCGGAGAGTACTTTCTTGCGCAATGGAGTATCGTTGTCAACGCATAGTTATAATTTATTGAGTTTGCTAAACATTATAATTTCTTAATTCCTAGGGATGAAACTCTAACAGGGTGATCCTAGGTTTGAGTCCTGACGGCGGCAGGATTTTCGACACTAGCTTTTCAGCTAGGTCGAATTCAGCTGCTGTCTCGAGGAGAATTCTAGCGGCCGGCTGCTATGATCGGTAGTTTTCGGTGGTTTCTCCGATCAACACCAGGTGAATGCCGGAGCAGTACCCTACCAAAGGGGCCACGGACCGCGCACGATCTGTCCTTCCTCTTCCTTGTCCTATCCTCTCCCCCTTACACACACACTAACATGCACTACACTACCACATATTCCGGGAGACCGGTCGGGAGCTTAGAGCTTGTCTCGGCTGGGGCGGTGCCTCGCTGGTGGGAGAGTCCTGGTTAGGGGGAAACCCCACTAGCCGACGGTAGGTCGGCACCGGATCTCGCCATTCAGCGGGGGAAGATCACCATCTCTCGAGAAAAAACATGCACTACACTAACGGGACTAATGACCAAAGCAGTTGACACGCCCGGAAACACGAAAAAACCAAAACCAAACCAAACCTAAGGATGGAAAACGGATATGAAAGAAAAGAAGTGAATGTGTAATTTATTATTATGTTTTATTGTATTGTATCAGAAAACAGTTAATTTGGTTCATCAATATTTTTTGTAATCAATGGGATCTTGATTGTACCAATAAGGCGCCGACTAATACCTCTGTAATCACACTAATCCTTCTAAACATCGTTGACCCCCTTCAAAATTTCATCGACCCTCAGGAGGTCTGCACCGCCTCCGTTAGGAACCTCTGGTCTATCCTGAGGCGCTGCCCTGAGATACTGGAGTTTCTCGGATCGTAGCTGTTAGAGCGCTGATTCATCGCACTTCCCTCTTATCGGACTTGGAATTGAAGAAAAATTCTCTATTATTTATATTACTTTATACGTATTGTTTTCTTGGGTAGACAGAACCTACGTTGTCTTCCCTCACTCTATGCCACTGCCTGGAAGGCAAAGTTGTCGAAAAACACGAGACTCTAAGCGTTCTTTAAACAAAACTCGCTAGCAAAAAAGCGCTTAAAGTTGTTGTGGATAGAAAAAATAGTACAATCTCGTGGACTATTTTGTCAGCTTTGATTTTAACTATTGTAACAAAACACATCTATGCGCAATTAACTAGTGGTGCTAAAACAGTATTATTTCTCACCCGTACTTTCTCGTAGAAAGGGAAACGTGCGCAAATGTTCGAAAAATTATACTTGACCTAATTCAAAATCTTTTTTTTAAGGAACAGATTTCATCAAAGGAAAAAATATCTTCATAACTGTAGTTGTAGAATGCCGCCGAAAATTTTTTGAAATTTTGTAATTTTCGAAAAATCAGTTTTTAACGAACATGAGACATGCACTCAATTCTCTTCGTCCAACCAACGTCCTTCACACTATCCAACAATAGAATTTAATAAAAAATGGAGCCATTTTCTGAAAATGTTGGAATGTCCCAGGGGCTTCATGTAAAGTACCCCCCAAAATAAAAAAAAATTAAATTCAAAGGGCCGTGACATCAGTCACATCGATTGCGGAATATAAATTTGGGAGAAAATCGGTTGAACAGTTTAGCCGCTAGCATTGTTGGCGGACGTTTTGCCGTCATTAGATTTTTCGGTATCAAGGACCCACAAAACATGGATTGTGGCTACACCAGGTGATAGAGGATTTTGTTCTAAATTTAGAAACTGAATTTATTCACTTTTACGCTACCAGGGCTCTGTAATAAAACTGTTTCTGCCGAAAATTGTTTCTTTCGCGCAATATTACAAACCTACATACTGAGTAAGCGGTAGCGAGAGTGTCAAATATCTGAAATTACAAACAAAAAAAATTGAAATACATGCTAAGAAAAATTACTCGTTTAAGTTTCGTAAGGTATAAACTACACTACATGAATTGTAAATAAAAGTATTAAATACGAATTATTATAAATTAAATTACATTAATTATGTAATTAAAACATCAATAAATGTTATTTGTGTAATATACAATACAATATTTTGGGCTTGAATTGTTTTTCAACCATTTAACCATAAGATATGGAGTGGGATTCCCCCCCCCCTGCTTTGCTGTTGTATCCGCCACGGGAGATGTTTCAAGAGAAACTACTGCACCTTTAGCACGTAAGTCTAGTGTGAATATCTCTTTCCTATGGCTTACTAAATTTCGTAAAACATCGTAAAAACATTGCAATTTTTAATTACATTACAAAAAAGAGAAAGGTTGAATCCAATCGACAAGTTCCGTAGCATAATGTGTACTGGGTTTCTGGATGTATGCTTCCTAGCCTTTAATTTTTTGAATGTTCAGAAGAAATAGTACATTCGTCTGCAAGATACTCATTTAATTTTTATTCTTAATACGCTATTTATACCGAATTTTTAGACCGGGAGCGGCAGCTCAGAGGCGCAGTGTCAGTACCCTCCTCCAGTCCCGCGATCCTGGGTTTTAGCTTTTCAGCTAGGTCGAATTCAGTGGCTGTCTGGAGGAGAATTCTAGCGGCCGGCTGCTCTGATCGGTAGTTTTCCGTGGTTTCTCCGATCAACGCCAGGCGAATGCCGGAGCAGTACCCTAACAAACGGGCCACGGACCGCGCGCGATCTGTCCTTCCTCTTCCTTGTCCTATCCTCTCCCCTTACACACTCACACTAACATGCACTACACTACCACATATTCCGGGAGACCGGTCGGGCACTTAGAGCTTGTCCCCGACTGGGGCGGTGCCTCGCCGGTGGGAGAGTCGTGGTTAGGGGGAAACACCACTAGCCGATGGTAGGTCGGCGCCGGATCTCGCCATCCAGCGGGGGAAGATCACCGTTATGTCCCGAGAAAAACATGCACTACACTAACGGAACTAATGACCAGAGCAGTTGACGCGTCCGGGAACACGAAAAACTCAATCAATCAATCAATCAATCAATCAATCAACCGAATATTTAGGGGTAAAAATGTCCATCATTCTTACGGTTATGCTTAATAAACGATAGACTTTGGCAACTCGATCAGTGACTACTATTTGACTTTTGTTTTCAGAAAATTAGGTACGTTTAATAAACCAACAATGCAATAAGTGGGGTTCTGATTTCGTCAATGTTTCATTTTTATTTTGCAATATATCATGATATATCTACGACAGAGTTAACGTATCAACAAAGTATGATCAGGTTCCACATATATTTGTTTTTATTGGATAGCTTTTAATTCTTTCCTTCATTGGCAATATTTAAAAATTTATAATAATTAACACAAAGAAAGTTCCGTGAAATAATACATTATAATACTTAATGTGACGAAATTGTTTAAGTTCCAATTCCATTTAAGTTCACACTGCATTTTCATACTATAACACTCAAATAGAAGTGAATTAGAAAATAATAAAATATTTTACACCCTGTTTATAAGTGAAATTAATGTAGATCTAAACAACAGTTTTCCCCAGAATGAAAATATACTCGTTAGCTCTATTTATCTTCCCTTGTTCTAGCACCCTGTCAAAAGTAGGCTATTCAGTTTCATAATTTGGATTTGCAAAATCACGAAATGCATTGAGAAACCACAGACAACTTGACCTCAACATGAACATACAGAGAAAAGAACAACATACATCAAAAATATAATTCATGAAAAATCACGTCTAAAAGAAACATACTTCAGAGAAAAAACGCTTTTCATTTATTCCAAAATGCTGGCTTTCAATATTACTTTCGTCCTATTACGTCGTTTACAATTTGATTTTACAATACTTAAATATCAATGATATGGTTTTCTTGGCTCAAAGAGAATTCTTGACACCAAACAGCAAAATCTTCCATTCCAACTCATTGAAATGCATTCAACTAGAAACTTTGAATAGCAAACTTTTTCTAACACCTCTTGAAATACAGAACACGCAGATAATTTGGAAACTATGAAAAACTGAGTTTCAAGAAGGTGGGTTATGAAAACAATTCATTAAAACTTACTTGTATAAGTATATCCACACTGCTCTATATTACATGATAACTGCAAATGAACAGGATCGGCTTCTGTAGCTAGTAGATAATTACGAAAACTAGAAAAAATATTACTTTGCCGTGCATGGATATTGAAATTTAGTATTTATTAACTAGTAGCTACAAATTACACACGATCATTGGATCACTGGGAAGATAAAAAGGAAAGAAACCAATTCACCTGAGCTATCACCTTCAAAAGCATCATCATTCAACACTCTCTTACAGTACCTGGCAACTGCAAATTAAATTAAAATACAATCATCTATTGTGTAAGATGATCAGCAAACCAAGTGATGTGCTGCACTTCTCCTTCACCGTGATGTTCGATGGATTTCATGGACACATAAGACAATTAACACAATCCGCGTGAAACGTCAACACTGAACCACTATTGTAAAACTTCATAACAACTCTTAAAATAAGAACAGGATCGTTCACGCGTCATACAAATCAGGAAACTCAAATGATTCTGAAACTCAAGAAAGCGTGCGCAGATGATTTTCTCCCCCATACGTCACATACAGTTTTTGACTAAATGAATAAATGACTAAAAATGTTAAATGACGCACGACCGCCCACTTGGACGCCGTGTGTAGAGTTTCCATGGAAACACCAAAACAATGCGACGGTCAGATTTTTAAATTTCGTGTCTCATTTATATGAAAAAAAAAACAAACTTTCAGTCACTAAACAATTGCCTGTCAGGTATTAAAAGCTCGCAAGCATATTCCAAAAACTAAGGGCGTGAACAATGGAGAGCAAGAAAACAAAAGGAAGAAATAGATTTCTTCTAAGTTGTTTTTATGGCTCCTGTAAAATTACTGAACATAGACTTACGTGATTTTAAAATGTGACTGTCGGTGCTTCGCTGCTCGCATGCAACGTGGCCACCTACCGCTCTGTCCGCCGTTGCCCGGACGGCGTTTGCTCTGGCGCCGGCGGCCGCCCGCGAGCCCATCGCCCGCGCGCCCAGGCCGCCCGCGCCGTCGCCCCGCCCCGCCCATCGCCCTCGCCCGCACCGCCCCGCCTGCCCGCCTCCGCGCCCGGATCTAGCGTTTTGATCGCGGGGAAAACGCCGAAAAACACCGTCTTGGTCCTGGGTTAGGTTAGGTGACGAGGCGTCCGCGCCTTCGGCGGCGCGGGGCCTGAGCGGGCGCGGGGACCGACTGCGGCGGGAGGGGGCGGGGTGAGGGGAGGGGAGGGGGTCGGCGGGGACGCCGGCTCCTCGCGCGCCCGCGTCCCGACGCCGACTGCGGCCGCGCCCCGCGATCTCAGCCGACGCCGACGCGATGCAAGTCCCGACATGTTCGCCTCTCGATGCGTTCCCTTCCCTTCCTCACCGCCCGTTGGGAGCTGTCGTTTCTTTTTTATTTTCTTTCTTCCCATTATCCTTGGCGTGGCAGGAATTTATTAATATACATATACTTTGATTTTTCTGTAGTGGCCGATGACATTAGGTTATTTTTGCATCTCCTGCCTTATAAAATTAATATTTTTAACAGTGGTAATTATATTATTGAGGCCACGGGCCCCGTTAAGAAGGACGTGTGCGAATAAATTAAAAATATCTATTTTATAAGGCTGTGGGTATAACAATGACCTAATGTCAGCCGCTGTAGAAAAATCGAAGTAAAGTTGTGCAGTATGATACAGTGAGGTGAAGTGGTATACTGTGAAAAAGGCTTGCGCAGAGAAATGATTCATTATTTGTAAAGTATTTTATTGATCGTCAATGGAGACTTTACGAATGGAGAGTTAAGGTGTTTTGCCATCTTGTTCCTGCAATTAATTGCTGAATTAATAATAAATTATTTAATCCCATCTAAAGGTGACGTCCCAATTCAGCATTCGGCGAGTACGTAGTGCCTGCTCTCCGATCCCAATTAAGCAGAATGCTCGGACCGGGAACGGTAGCTCAGGGCATGAACTGATGTCACTGCAGCGCCTCACACAAGGAGGTCCTAGGTTCGAGTCTTGACGGCGACAGAATTTTCGACCCTAGCTTTTCAGCTAGGTCTCTGGAGGAGAATTCTTGCGGCCGGCTGCTCTGACCAGTAGTTTTCTGTAGTTTCTCCAATCAACGCCAGGCGAATGCCGGAGCAGTACCCTAACAAACGGGCCACGGACCGCGCGCGATGTCCTTCCTCTTCCTTATCATATTCTCTCCCCTTACACACACACACTTACACCAGCATGCACTACACTACCGCATGTTCCGAGAGACCGAACGGGAGCTTAGAGCTTGTCCCGGCTGGGGCGGTGCCCCGCTGGTGGGAGAGTCCTGGTTAGGAGGAAACCGCGCTAGCTGACAGTAGGTCGGCGCCGGATCTCGCCATCCAGCGGGGGAAGATCATCGCCATCTCCCTAGGGAAAAACATGCACTACACTTACGGAACGAATGACCAAAGCCGTTGACGCGCCTGAAATCACCACCAATCAGAATGCTCGGGTATATTTGCTTCCTTGTGAAGTGTCACGCAGACCGACCTACAGCGGGTGAGGCGAGATTGCATCGCTATTTAGCAAACAACAACTCATCCTCACCATTCGAGGTGCGTGTGCGGAACAGTACCTACAATTTTGCTCTGCGCAGTAGTACTTTTCTATAACGGGAGAGAAGGGAAAATATCATTAAGATATCTGTAATAAAACTAACCTACACCTGACATATTTAAAAAGTAAATTCCCAACACATGATGCGTTAGCCCGTTCAAAAGTTCGTTAATTTAATGACGTTTTCATTTGAATATCTTTATTATTGAATATTTTTATTATTTATATCTTTGTTTTTGTCACTCTCGCTTTCTCGATTAATTTCATTTTTCTCTTATCACATCCATTTATACTCATTGCATCGCACGTTTTTGTTGACTAGATTACGGCACTAACAGCCGTACGTGTGCATGGCGCATTCCAAACCTGGGTCCACGCAGGCGCAGATATCCAGGCAGCGGTCTGGAACCACCTCCCTTCCTCTGCAGTGAACCTGACCCGCATTCCAATGCTCGGAGCCGCTCGCACATCTCAGCCAAGTGCTGCATCTCAGCTGGCTAAACAGTGCAACAGAAAATACCGTCGTTTATCATAGGAAACCACCTACGTGAAAAAATTACAAGAGGAAGGAAAAACACTTTTTGATGTTAATAATACACGGTTGGCTAAGTTTAGGACCGACAGACACCGAATTCGGTGCTATAACGGTCAGCGTACCGGACTGTTGTACCCATGTTTGCGGATTCAAACCCGATCGAAGCCGTTGATTTTTAAGGGCGAAAAAAATCCTTCGTACGCCTTCCTTCGGAGGGAAAGTAAAGCCGGCTGTTCCATGTAGTAGATGTACTGGTTCTGCAAACGTGTCAAAAAGTTCGTGAACGAACAAGGTTGCCAATACTGTACTTGGGGAATAGAGGAATGTTTCTCTCATCAGTGAGCAAGCTCTTTCCTTAGTAGTGACAGAATGTGCAAATTGGTCGCATCACCAATTGCAAGGAAAAATTGTGATAATACACGTTTTAAAAATATAAATGTATTATTCTTATCAATTCTTAAAAAATTCATATAGCTTATATATATATATATATATATATATATATATATATATATATATATATATATAAATATTAAATAAAATAATTATAACTCGTAAAATTAAAGCCAAGTGTTTAACTATACACATAAAATGCCAGAATCAGGGCGGTGTATAACAGAAAGTTTTTCGTTTTTTCTATCCGATTTTTCTTACCGCTTATTCCTAATGGCCACTCATAAAGTGCGACTCTTGTATCTTAGAAGGAGACGGTATACATCGATTGCTATGTGGATGTCCAATAAACCGCGCATGTAATGTAACATAACCCCTTTCATAGCTTTCGGTTATTTTCAATATTTGGCGCAATCCTCGCTTCGCGAGCCGGGAATTTATCGACAATTTCCAAAGCAATCGTTGTATTACCTATGATAATTTGTCTCTTTTTTTTATGAAAGGATGTGGAATGAATAATGAAAAGGAGTCTAGACTATCGAGTATGTCGCTTTCATTAATCAGAGAAACTCGTTAGGTGGCGAATACATTCAGTTGTTTCTTGATTAGAGATCGTTAGCGCTTGTATTTCGTATTAATGTCTTTCAATAAGAAAACGTTTCCTAACTTTGTTTCTTACCATACAATAGTAGTGTAATCACATTTATAATTGTTTAATGAAGCTTATTTCTTGCTGGTGCAAGGTGTGATAAAGTTGGGGAAAATAATCTTCCGACAAAAACATGAGAGTGTTGTTCACAACACAAATTCTCCCTACTAAACTAGTGATCATACTGCATATTTAATTCCTCTCTGGACAATTGATATAAGGACGCATGATTTCCTTAGAACGTACTGAATAGTTTACCTCAATGATACTGAGTTATAATGAGTTATGAATATTAATGAATATTTAGCGCGCGTATCTATCTTTTAAAAACATAGATTAGCAGCT
The DNA here is from genome assembly GCA_964035755.1 of Teleogryllus oceanicus. Taxonomy (NCBI): domain Eukaryota; kingdom Metazoa; phylum Arthropoda; class Insecta; order Orthoptera; family Gryllidae; genus Teleogryllus; species Teleogryllus oceanicus. The sequence goes on along the minus strand of CAXIVR010000011.1, from coordinate 20,516,289 downwards.
GATGTGCAACTGAATTGCATGAAAGTTTGATTGTACGTCAAGAAGATATGTAAAAAAGTGAGGAAAGAAATAAACAGAGAAACCTAATTGATGTACTCTCTGTACAGAGGTGTGTTTCGATATCGTAGAATTCTTAGGGTTAATCATTTATGCATAATGCTAAATATGCGTAATACTTTATGCTTAATTTCGTACATGACAAAATATACTTGTGTAGATGCCAGAAAGATATAAAATAGGCCGAGGATTCCTTTACGAGGGCCTGTGCAAGGCTAAGTTTTCTTTCCGAGTTTGCAATCTGATCAACTGTTTCTAATTGTGAAAGCTTTCAAAGCGTTTCTTTGCTTACTTAATTTTTGTATTAAATTAATAGTAATAATTTCCAATATTGCTGCAATCTCTTGAACATACTTTTCTGTAAAAAATAAAGGTTTTTTGAAACTAATTTGGCAATAAAATTATCGCATATTATATTTTAAAACAAAGTAATTTACAGTTACATAGAAATTCCACATATAAATTAAGTTTAGCATTGACAAAATATCACGAAGAAATTCAAATCTTTTAAAATATCAAAATCATTGAAGTAGGGAAATAAAATTTACTTTTTTTTAACTTTTCATGAAATTTTCGAAGTAACGAGAGCAATGAATGGTTGATTGCTTAATTTCGTTTCGTTAGTTCTTTTTCTACACTTTGTATTGAAGACACTTCAGTTCGTAAATATGATTGCTGGCAATGACTCGAGATGGCAAGATACCAAAAAAGAAGGGTGGTTCCTGCACATTTTGGTAACTGTGTTAATAACAAGCAGTTTTCCGCGGGACGTAGAATGCCGCCTGCCGGTCTGTTGCCAACGACTCTCGACAGAAGATAGCTCGGTAGGTGTTTCAAATTCCTTGCATTACTAATTTCTTCTATTATTTTATTAGTGTAATCTCTGAATAGCACGCATGTGATGTATTTTATGAATGTAATTGCCCAAGGAATTACAAAAGAAACATTTGAGTTTCAAAGAAAGAAAAAGAAAGTTAGTCACATCATTATGAAGTCTTTTTTATCTCATTGCCAGTTGATGAAAAAGGTCTGTATGGCTTGCATCATTTATATGATTGTATTTCTTTAAAAAGAGAGAGTATAAACTGTTCATCATTTTTTTATTAACCAATTATTATATACTGAACTGAAAAAAGGGTAGGGCGAATAGGACTTGGTCCCAAATATTACTATTTTAGAATATTGATTTGTACAGGCGCATTGATATAAAACATTGTTTTGATAGTATTAGTATATTGCAAAATATCAACCAAATTTCGCGCTTTAATTAAGAGCTATCAAAGTATAACGTGGTCCATCTATGTGAGACAAATAATATTTAAATATACTTGGTTAATTACAATCTGTACTTCGACTTTTTCATTTCTTAAGAGTACGATTGCGTGTGTCAGATCCTTGACCAAAGGGACTGTTCAATTTGGTGTCTATAGACGAAGATCTACTGGTGCTTGGGAGACAGTACTGTTCCTAGAACTGGGAACGGGTGAATTACCTCCAGCGAGAATTGCAGATGTCTTGCAGGATTGCGAGGATTGCAGATATATAGCGAGATTGCACTAGCTACACGTATAATAATAAAAGTGTATGCAACTTAAAGAGCAACTAGGAGGCGGTGGATTGCATGAACCGTAGGGCTGGGACGAGGCGGCGGCGGTGCTGTGGGCGGCGCGCGCGCTGGCGGGGCCCAGCGCGTGCTTGCAAGCGCGCAGCGACGCGTCCCCCGCGGCGGCGGAGGTCCTGCGCCACCTGGCGCGGGCGGCGGCCGGCGCGCTGGCCGCCCGGCTCCGCCCGGCGGACGACCAGGGCCCCCTGCTGCTGGTGGCGTTGGGCGGGGGAGGGCCGTTGCCCCGCGCCTCGCCAGCGCAGCGCTCGCTCTTGATCGTCATGTCCAAGGTAAGGACGGTGGTGGAAAGGACTCCGGCGCACCGATTTTTGCACTTTCTGCACCAGTTTGTGTCACGATCCAGTTGACCACAGCACGGGCACTTCGTTTGAAAAGACAACCAAACGCTGGTCGCCGTGTCGCATGGAGAGCGAGTAACGTTGAGAAACATTTTGAAAGTGGCATAAAGTGACAATTTTCAATGGTGACCAATATATATATATATATATATATATATATATATATATATATATATATATATATATATTTCAATGACTTATAACAAGGTGATAGGTTTTGGTATCTGGATTCATTTAAAATTCCCAAATTCGTGCCGCAAATTGGTGCCTGAAGCACATTGGTTCATTAGCTGAAGTACGATACAATGCCCAGTAACTCACCCGGATGTCTTTCCGTCATGGTGGGTGGGTATTGCAGGAAAACGATTTTATAAAAAAAATTCATTTTAATTAGAAATGCTGCAAAATGGAACAGACTTTTTCGTATAAATAAGTTTTAATCCGGATTACCCTCTTGATTTTGGTCCAACCAGCTCGCGAGTCCCATCTATAGGCGCCTAAGAGGCCGTCCGCGTTAACTACCGCTCTCTTGGGGACAATTTTCAGTGAAGAGTTCACTTGCGCTGCCCTTACATAATGCCCCAAGACCAAGACAGATATTAGGCTTATATCGGTCTAGGAGGAAGAAAATCCACTTTTTTAGTAGAAGTGACCCACAAATGAGTTTTTCTCTCGAAAAAATAACTTTCCCGCGTACGAGAAAGTAAAATTGTGAAATTTTACTAGAAAAAAAATTCAAGTATATTTCAAAAAACAGCCTGGATATAAAATAAAGTCATTGACTTTGTGAAGCATACGTGATGAACTTTGTGAAGTACTCATATTAAAACCGTTCCATTCAAAATAAGAATTTTTCATATGTCACTTTGTCTCTCAAATTTTGAGTTGTTCTCCGACGATTTCTTTAGTTATGTATTGATGATGCGCTGACTGGTTTCTCAGTAACCACCAAATACATCGCTACCCAACATTACGAAAGTTAGGTTTCAAAATTAATTTCATGCAGGTTCAGTGGAAGTCGTAGGCTCTTTCAACATCCCCAACCACACGCCCTTCTTGGAAAGGGAAATAAATCGAACTATCTTACTAGTATTTACGGTGTATCAGTGAACCTCAAAGCCTGTAATATGCTTTGGAGCAACTTTGCATATGATTTTCTTGCTGAAAGTAATATCTTAATGCTTGCATAGAAAGAATTGTGGGTAAAAAATGAGTTTCTTGTACGAAGTATCTGACATTATGAAACAAGCATAACACACTGTTTAAAGTAGCTGCACTCCAATGTCACGAGCTGGAAGGAAAGGGGGATCCAATCGGGAGTTGAAATGCAAAAACTTTACATCATAACGAAGCTCCCGATTAAATACAAGTGTTCTCCTCTCCTATAGCTATGTTTAAATCGAAGTATATTACATTATTAACTAACATGAATATCGTCAAATAATCGCGAAAATCAAATATTCGGGGATTGTCAAATATTCGTGGTAGTATTACAATTTAATCTCTAACTAAGGTGATGAAGTGTATTATTTTGAATTACAATTGTGAAAACCGTATAATTGTTTAATTCTCCTCCTAAAATATAGACTAACTTTGACTAACACGGTTGATTGCGACACTCTTCTCTTCTCGACGTTCAATGCCTTTCGTTTTGCTGGCGTATCTTATTAGGGATATTGTGATATTCTAAAATTTTGATACCAGTGTCAAAAAAAAGGGCGAGGAATGCCTTTTAATATACTGGTATCGAAAGTAAGCAATTGACACCGTAATCAATAAGAGATTTTCATATAATTTCACGTTTTTGCTCAGAGATAATTAAGACAAATTGATTATATGTATATTGAAACATTATGAAGGCCTATATAATTTATTATATTACATATCTTCAACGAAGCTACCTAGTAATTCTGACTTATTGTGTACAGATTGCCTCTCTTAAGTTTCACCTCCATTTATGTTTATTTCATTCAAACCCTAGCTTCGTAGGAAATTATATAACTTTTTAAGTCGTAATTTTGGCTCTAGTATACGAAGTATTCAAAAAAATTATAAACAGGATTAGGTTCTCTTACCCTTTTATTGAATTTTTTCAGTAGTTGGATAATGATTCAAAAGTGTCCGGTACCAGAAGCAGTAAAATCATGTATACCCTTATTATTACTTACTTCTATAGTGTCACGGCATCCCCAGTCGAAGGTCATGAGTGCCATTGTTCCGATGCAGGAATCTGGAGCGGCAGAGGCGACGAAGGGTGAGCGAGGAATGTCGAAACTGAAAATGGAGTTGTGGGGCGCCGAGGCGGCGTTCGACGAAGTGGCGAGGCCCTGGGTTCGCTACCCGGACGTGGGGGCGTTGCTGACTGATTGGCGCAAGTGGCCTCACTACGGCGGGCAAGAGTTCATCCTCAGCACATTCGACATGTCGCCGTACATTTATATTAGTAAGTATAATGGAGTCTTAGGTGTTCTGTACTTGTAAGTTCTTTGTAACATTTACGGGGAAACCGGGAGCGGTAGCTCGGTGCATCAACTGATGTCACAGCAGCGCCTCTGACCGGGAGGTCCTAGGTTAGAGTCCTGACGGCGGCAGGATTTTCGACACTAGCTTTTCAGCTAGGTCGAATTCAGTCGCTGTCCTGCACTGCACTAACGGGACTAATGACTACAGCAGTTGACGCGCCCGGAAATACGAAAACAATCAATCAATCGCGAGGTGGCGGGGGTTTGACCCCCCGCTGGATGGTGCGATCCGTCGCTGACTTGCACGTCGACCCGCGAATTTTTCCCCAACTCCCGACGGGTCTCCCGGTATGTGTGAGTAGAGTGCATAGAAGTGTGTGTGATAGGACAAGGAAGAAGAAGGAAACATCGCAAGCAGTCCGTGGCCCGTTTGTGAGGGCACTGCTCCGGCATTCGCCTGATGTTGATCGGAGAAACCACGGAAATCTACCGATCAAAGCAGCCTTTCGCTAAAATTCTCCTGCAGACAGCAGCTGAATTCGACCTAGCTACATAACGAATGTCGCAAATCGTGTTACCGTTGGGACTCGGAACCCAAGGATCTGCGGGAACTAAAATATTTATTACACATTTTATTACTTGAACCTTTTTACTTTCAAATACAATGTTCTCCTGTGTATATTTAACGTTGGTAATATTTAACGTTATAGTTAACGTTTTGATGATATGGTAACGAGTAGCACTCTATTTAACTACTATTGGCTCAGTGCAATAATTCACTTCAGGCAGAGTGTAGCTGGAGTGAAGTGTGCATGAAGTCGCTGTGTGTGGCAAGTAACACAGAATATATACAGTGTGCGTAGCGCATGCTGCAGACGAGGTAGACAGCAAAAAGTAGCACCAGTTGCAAACGCTATTGAGTGCTGAGGACGGGGTGTCGAATATGATTTATGCAGTGCCGGAAGTAGACAAGTTTGGACCCGGAGCAGTGCTGAAACGCAGCAGTGCTGTAACCTCCCCTAAAAGATTAAAAATATGAAAGTTGTATCAAGAAAGTAGTCATTTTATTTTAATAAATTACAAAAATTACAACGTTTAAGCTAGAAAATGTTTTGGAATTGTTAATAGTTTTAATAATAGTTTTACGTAAAAGTATTTAATGATCAAATAATTCACTTTCCGGGGTGATCTTAAAACGCTAAAACATGTTGTGTTTAGTTAGTGTTTAATAAAATTATTTATTAAATACATGAAATAATATATAAGAATTTCAATAGAACCTATTTCAATGTAGCGTTATTTGATTCATTTCATTTAGTCACTATAAGTGAAGAGTAATTATCTATTTAAGGTCAAAAATGAATTTGAACATTGTACGAAATATCTTACTACTGTAGCGCGACTTATAAAATTACGATAACGATTTCGTCGAAATTTCAATTTTTTACTCATTCTTTTCCATCAGTTTCAACAATGCTTGACTTGCGGGAACCCGGGAGTGCGCCCGGGCGGCGTGTGTCTAGCGCCGGCGCTAGGTTTATGTGTTGCTGTGTATGTGAAAGTATAGTAATGTAGTTGTAGTGAGGGCAGTGCCGCATATGGGCGATATCAACGGCAACGGCACTGCTTTGCTACTAGAGTGGTTGAATGTTAAGTATAGAGAATGCGTTGTCATGTGATTGAATCGTAAAACAGTGCAATTGAAATAGGAATTATGTCGTCCGTAAGATAATCAAGCTGCAGTTTCTGCTAGCGCTGTTTACTCCAGGTAGTTCTGTGCGAGTTAGTGTCTCGTGAAGTCGCTCGGTGGAATATAATCCGATGTAGTTAAAGAGGGCGTGCCTTTCTGCACAAGCGAGAGCCACGGCTTCCAATTGCGGCAACTGACGGTGCTGTTGAGTGCGTGGTAACGAGTACTTCCCCTGTGTACTATTCGCGCAACTTTTCTTGAACGATGACCTTGCTTTCCCCTCTCTTGAGCAATAAACCATTGAAGGAAAAAGCTTGCAGCGAGCACTGATGACAACATTCCAAGCATTGAAACGTCGTTGGCGTGAAAGAGAAGCTAGTCAAAGCTTGTTGCTTTCATAGTCGAGAACTTCTGTTCAGCTTAATTACCACTAAATAAATGGCTGAGGCAAGTCCAGGTCCTCCATGGGAGGCACCTAAAACTTATATCTAGCGTCCTTGCTGTTGCTTACCCAGAGCGATGACCTGACCGCACACGTAGTAGGTTTGACTTTGATTTTCCAGAGATTGGTATTCCTGTAAATACTCTAGTGACCGACTTTGTAACGAATACCCCCACTCGGCCCACATTTCTTCAATCCATCGTTCATGAAAAGTAGCGCGAGTAGTACGTGACATTGTGAGTGATACGAGTGCTGACACTGTGTAAGCTATCGCTGTGTATTTGAAATGTATAGCAATGTAGTTAAAGAGATAGCGCGGCTAGTCGTGTGAGTGGTGAGCCCGGGGCAGCAATGTTGTTGGGGTGGGCATGGTTTTCGCAGACGAGAGCGGTGGCATCGATCTGCTTCAGCTGCTGCTAGAGGCACTGTGGAGCGCTGATTGTAGTGCATTGAGCTGTATGTGCGTAGCAATGTTGTTGGAGTGGGCGTGACTAGTGCGCTGAAGAGAGCCACGGTATCAAACTACAGCTGCTAGTGGCAGTTTGGAGCGCTGATTTTTTACGTGCTGAGTAGTATGTATTACCGGCGGTTTTCTTGAGCCCTCGCTTCGCTTGTTGCAAAAGAAGTGGGGTGTTTGGTTATTTTCACAAAAGGAATTTTATATCAAATGTGTAGTTTGTTTCTCAATGCAAAATACATTCTATTACATGGGAGCAAACATTTATGTTTATCCGATTTTGGCTACAACGCTCGTTGGCATCACGTATTCTTAATTCAACGAATATTGGCAAAGGAGTGGGGGTAGGTATTCCGTGGCTGTAGAAAACGTGCGCGTATAATATGTAGCAATGTAGTAGAAGTAGGCGTGTCTTGTGCGCAGACGAGAGCGACAGCATCGAGCTGCAGCTGCTAGTGGCACTGTGGAGCGCTGATTGTACCGCTCTGGGCAGTATGTGTGCTGGAAAGTAGTGGAAGTGGGCGTGTCTTGTGCGCAGACGAGAGCGACGGCATCGAGCTGCAGCTGCTAGTGGCACTGTGGAGCGCTGATTGTACCGCTCTGGGCAGTATGTGTGCAGCGGTGTTGGAGTGGGCGTGTCTTGTGCGCAGACGAGAGCGACGGCATCGAGCTGCGCTGCTAGTGGCACTGTGGAGCGCTGATTGTACCGCTCTGGGCAGTATGTGTGCAGCGGTGTTGGAGTGGGCGTGTCTTGTGCGCAGACGAGAGCGACGGCATCGAGCTGCAGCTGCTAGTGGCACTGTGGAGCGCTGATTGTACCGCTCTGGGCAGTATGTGTGCAGCGGTGTTGGAGTGGGCGTGTCTTGTGCGCAGACGAGAGCGACGGCATCGAGCTGCAGCTGTGTGGCACGTGGAGCGCTGATTGTACCGCTCTGGGCAGTATGTGTGCAGCGGTGTTGGAGTGGGCGTGTCTTGTGCGCAGACGAGAGCGACGGCATCGAGCTGCAGCTGGTGCGCAGCCTGACGGACGCGCTGCGCCTGCGCCTGCGCGTGGAGGAGCCGGAGGGGGAGGACAAGATCGGCGCGTTCAACCGCTCCGCCGGCACGTGGCTGCGCGGGGTGCTGGGCGCCGTGGCCGGGGGGCGCGCGCACGCCGCCGCCGCCGCGCTCTTCTTCAACAGCGCGCGCCGCGGCGTGTTCGACATGAGCGCGCCCTGGGCGCAGGCGTGCGCGTCCTTCCTGGCCCCGCGGCCCGCGCCGGCCCACAGCGCGCGCACGCTCGCGCGGCCCTTGGAGGCGCCCGCGTGGGCCGCGCCCGCCGCCGCCCTCGTTTCTCTGATCAACTTTCAGTTAGGTCGAATTCAGTCGCTGCCTGGAGGAGAATTCTAGCGGCCGGCTGCTCTGATCGGTAGTTTTCCGTGGTTTCTCCGATCAACACCAGGCGAATGCCGGAGCTGTACTCTAACAAACGGGCCACGGGCCGCGCGCGATCTTTCCTTCCTCTTCCTTGTCCTATCCTCTCCCCTTACCCACACATACACTAACATGCATTACACTACCATATATTTAAGGAGACCGGTCGGGAACTTAGAGCTTGTCCCGGCTAGGGTGGTGCCCCGCTGGTGGGAGAGTTAGGGGGAAACCCCACTAGTCGACGGTAGGTCGGCGCCGGATCTCCCCTTCCAGAGAGGGAAGATCACCGCCATCTCCCGGAAAAACATGCACTACACTTACGGGAATAATGACCAACGCCGTAGACGCGCCCGGAAACACGAAAAAATCAACAATTTAATCAGTCAATTAATCAATAGAAGGTTTTTCCTAGAAATGAACCAAAGTGACAGTTCGCGTAACAAGTGAATATCACATGTAACTCAGAGAAGTATCCCTCCGCCGCGACAGCTTTTCAGCCACGCCTCTTTGTGAAGTTTTTGGTTATGGTTCTCATGAAGACATCCCTATGCAGACGTCTTAAGAGTTTCTCTGAGGTATATTGTAACCTTTCACATTTTTCTTCAAGGATACTATACCAGATGTGTGACCGCTCTCTACTATGGAATAAAAAACATGAGCGGGTCACTCCAATAACTTAATGTTATATCCAAAATTTAGGAAGTCCTACAGGAGTGGGTCCGTCTTTTATCTTGTTTTGAAGATATTAAATAAAACAGGCAAGTTAACTTTTAACTTTAAGAACATTTTGACATATTCTATCAAATTTCTGTGGTACAATTTCGTTACTAATCTACGTATTACCTATAAAATTCAAGTAACTTGCTGTATGGCTCAGCAAATTCCTAAAATATTAATTGACTGCAGATATACCTTTTCTATTTACAAAAATGCTTTCAATGACCCAATATCATCTTACAGTTTTACATTAATACAACGAAAAACTTTTATACAATTCACAAAAAAAAAAAAAAATACCCTTTTTCATATACCTATCACATTAAGCGGTAATAAAGAATAGGCCCTTAACGGTTACTATCACACAATTTATTAACCTCTTTATCATTTAATTAACTCAATTTAAATTATGTATTGCAAAAAAAAAGAATATTCATTACAAGAACAAATAAAATGTGGTTTAAACGTCTATCTCCGTCTGGGCGTGAGGTAAAATCTATATTCTAAGGCATGATTTATCCGCCTTCCAACTGTCCTTTCAAAAGGGATTTCGTTAAAATTTTGAAATTTTTTCTTTTTAACTCACGACGTCGCTGCGAAGACACTTTCTTGCCACTCCAGAAGACGGCGATGGTCCGGCTACATCCAAGGTCGAATTAACCTCTCGCGTCGTGAAGTACTTTTCTTCGTCGGTTTGCTGCTCGCCGATCTCGCAAAGCAACACAGCCCGACGGCGGTCTCCAACAAATATACGCCACATTCTAACTACCTAGAATGTCCAAGCGAAATACAACGCAAGACAGTACTGGTCCGTTGCGTGCGAAGGTTCATAGCAAAGAAAAGAAACTGATCCGTTCGAAGGTTCGCGGTAAAGAGAGAAACTGGTCTGTACCGTTCGAAGGTTCGCAGCAGAGAGCGAATTTTTCTTGCGGTGCTGATCGCGCCGTCTGAAATTCTTCATTGCGGTTCCTGATTGGATGTTGAATTTCCGCTACTTGAGTGCGTTCAGAACTTTTACTCAGAATATAGAATGTCTTTTCTTTCTGGCGCACCTCCTTGGAGTTCAGCGGTACTATTACTGCTTTGGGTCTTCGTTTACCATTATCGCGCGCTGTTTGAACGATGTAACCGACTTATGAGCGGTTACAATATGGACGTACACGAAATATTTAAATTTAATTACGTATGTGGAAAATCTCTTGGCCGTACAGCTTTGAAGAGGACCGCGATATGTCGGTCAAAACGTCGGCACCCCAGCCTTCGACGCGGCGTCACCCCGACAGCCCAGATCAATCACACAATAAGTAAAAGAAAACTGCCACGAATGTAAATAGGAAGACAAATGGTTTTAAGCCGGAAACACGTGCACCGGTACGCATCTCGCATTCAAGTCTCGGTTTTAAAATAAACAATATTTATCACACAAAAAGTAAATTTAATGTAATGTTTGTAGAAAAAGAATTTTTACAGAAGAGCAGATAACACTGCACTTACTAATTTCAATTATTTCTCGCGGCGCACTAAATTTTTGTCGGATGTGGACATCACAAAAAGGAAGCGTCGAAGCCATGTACAAGTTAGCCAACTTCAAACGAACGAATCCTGGACGGGAGTCTAATGGGCTCACGGGAACAACGAAAACGGAACCTTGAGTTATGTTGCCAGCACTAGCTGTCACTTTGGCTCATCGTTAGGAAAATCGTTCTATACTTGGAATTTTTCTAACGTGGCGGCTGAGGGTAGTATCTCCAAGATGGAATTCGTCACTCTCAGTCCTGCCGCTAGAGTCGCTTGATCTACAGCACTACTTGATGCGTTCGTGATCATACATCTTGCGGCAGTATCTCCAAGATGTAATTTGGTACGACTTTTTGCGTCTTTCTTGGTCCTGCCGCAATATGTCGCATGATCGCGACAGCATCAAGCAGAGCTGAGTGAGTGAGTGAGTGAGTGAGTAACCCCCGTGTGGCGCTACAACCCCACACTGTTTCTTTTCATGAGGAGGACAAGTCCCGAGGTGAGCTCCTTTGCCTCTTTGGGCTTTTATCCACACCCCCCGCCGACGCGTAGCTCCGACAGGCTCACTCATAGAGTATGGTGTGTGGAACGATTTCTTTCAGGCTTTGGCCCCAAAATTGTAGTTTTCAAAGCCCTAAAACACTTCGTTTAGGAGTTATTTAACGATATAGAATCAAAAAACGGTTGTGGGTTGCTTTTGATATGCATTTTAGATGTGTTCTTTTAAAAAATTCCTTCATATTTTTAAAGTCAAAGTGCAGTTCATCACGTCTCCGTTCCCTTTTTTTAGAGATCTCATTTATAAATTTTTGGTTGCGTGTGAGAGCCGCGAGAGGTATGAAATAATATAGGAGACTATTCACGGCAGGCTGTTCCAAGTCGGCCTCTCATGCGCAAGGGCGCCCGCGTGCATTCGTAGCTTGCCCAAGAGGAGGTTGTGGACGGGGAACAGCTCTTATCACTATCGCTTTGCTTTTCGTGGAAGCAACATAAGTAGTGCGATGGCTGGCAGAGGTAACCACAACCCCTTTTTCTGTCTCACTGGATACCGTACCATCGCCTATGCAGTTGGAGATAATAGATTTGCAGAACTCCGTTCTTTTAATAGACAGATATTTTAATACCCTTAATTTGTTACGATGGCATCACAATTTACATGTGGAAATCTTACCCAAGCTTGATAAAATGCTGTTGTTTGGGTCAACATATTGTTGTGAGCTGCTTTTCTCTGCAATGAAAAGAGTAATAAATCAAATAAAGAACCCAACTTCAGAACAAGACATTGAAGAGCGTTTTGTGCATCCAAACAGTCCAAGGACTATCACCAGATTTTGCTTTACATGTTCAGAAAAATTCATTTCATAGAATAATGTTGTTGAATTAAATGGAATTTTACGTTTCCTGTTAAACTTAAAAGATTTTTTTCTGAATATGAGTCTCGGTGTGCTCTCCTTTCCCCAATGCAACCTCTCCCTGCTTGGGCTATCAGCTACGAAAGACCAAGGCAAACTGGCGACCCAGGGCTTATATTTCACCAGGCGCCGGCAGCGCTTGTTGACAACAGTCTGTGCCCGCCCGTTTTCGCCAGTGCCAGCAGTGGCTCGTGGGCGGCCGCTTGCCCGCCCGCGGGCAGCTAATACCGTTTTCCATTCGTTGCACTGAAACCCGCCCTAATGCACGGCATAAACGTCATCGCTCCGCAATAGAGCTGCCCCACGGACGTGAAGGGCAGCTACGAATGAAATGGATTCCGGAACTGAGTCAGTGTTTGTGCGCTACGCAGTGAAATTATACACAGGTGTTCTTGGTCAGTCACACTGATGGAACTCGAAAAATAACAATTTTGAATTATGATCGTCGTTATAAATTTTATGAAGTCTTTTGGTAATTCTTACTTCTTAATTCACAAATTATTAACGTGGGATTTCTTTATTTAAAAACTACGAAAACTTCAAATACGTATGAGTCGTAATTTCATATTTCGAAATTTGCCAGTGATCGATATAGTACACAAGATTTTGAACCGAAAGGCTTCTGCAGAATTGCTTGATTACTGAAAACAATAAAAATATTAACATAAACATTTCCGCTGGTATATGTATGGGCGTGCGAGAAACATTTCTTGGCATATATATTTGAATGATTTTGTAAGGGTCACTATTTTTATTTTCACTTTATTAGCGTTTCGAAATTGAGACGTACCTGAAACACTTTAGTTTCTAAATAGCACAGGATTTGAAGTTATTCAAGGTTAAATTTTCGGAAAACACAATCTGATTTTCCAAACTCTTAAATCACAAACATTATTTTAAGACATTTCTTGCACAACATCATATACTCCATCATTCGAAGTATCCCTGCGTGACAGAAGATCCTCAAATGCCTTCATAATTTCACCACGAATCTAAATCAGCATGGATAACTTCCGTACCTAACCTCACAATGGCCCGGTGCACTGGACTGCACTGACTCGATCGTCAGTGCAGTTTAGTGCGCCCTGGGTCCGTGTCGATGTGCGAATGGAACACGCAGTTCTTTGCACTGGTGCACCCTAGCGGTCGAATGGAGCACGAAAGCTGCCCTGAGTGCGCACTGGGTGCGCACTAGTGCGGCGAATTGAAAACGCTATAAGTTGGAACAGTCTGATTTACGGAGTACATTGTCGTGGACCAGGAGCAACGAGGGGAGCGGAGGCGGCGGCAGGGGCGGCGCCGGCGTGGCTGGTGGCGCTGGGGATGCTGCTGCAGACGTCGAGCCCGGCCGGCGACCCGCGCCGCCCCGCCGAGCGCCACCTGCTGGCGTGGTGGTTCGCGGTGCAGGCCGTCACGGCCTACTGCAGCTCGCTCGTCGCCCACCTCACCGCCCCGCAGTTCCCGCCGCCCTTCGACACCATCGAGGAGCTCGTGCGCGCCGGCGTCTACTGGGGCTACTACATCCCGCTGCCGCTGGAGTCCGTCTTGGACTTTGATGTAAGCGCCAACACTGCGGTTGATGGTTTTCTTTTCCTTTGTATGTACTGGGGCACTACATCCCGCTGCCGCTGGAGTCCGTCTTGGACTTTGATGTAAGCGCCAACCGCTGGAGTCCGTCTTGGACTTTGATGTAAGCGCCAACACTGCGGTTGATGGTTTTCTTTTCCTTTGTATGTACTGGGGCAACTACATCCCGCTGCCGCTGGAGTCCGTCTTGGACTTTGATGTAAGCGCCAACACTGCGGTTGATGGTTTCTTTTCCTTTGTATGTACTGGGGCTACTACATCCCGCTGCCGCTGGAGTCCGTCTTGGACTTTGAGTAAGCGCCAACACTGCCGCTGGAGTCCGTCTTGGACTTTGATGTAAGCGCCAACACTGCGGTTGATGGTTTCCTTTTCCTTTGTATGTACTGGGGCTACTACATCCCGCTGCCGCGGGCCGCTTGGTTGGACTTTGATGTAAGCGCCAACACTGCGGTTGATGGTTTTCTTTTCCTTTGTATGTACTGGGGCTACTACATCCCGCTGCCGCTGGAGTCCGTCTTGGACTTTGATGTAAGCGCCAACACTGCGGTTGATGGTTTTCTTTTCCTTTGTATGTACTGGGCTACTACATCCCGCTGCCGCTGGAGTCCGTCTTGGACTTTGATGTAAGCGCCAACACTGCGGTTGATGGTTTTTTTCCTTTGTATGTACTGGGGCTACTACATCCCGCTGCCGCAGGAGTCCGTCTTGGACTTTGATGTAAGCGCCAACACTGCGGTTGATGGTTTTCTTTTCCTTTGTATGTACTGGGGCAACTACATCCCGCTGCCGCTGGAGTCCGTCTTGGACTTTGATGTAAGCGCCAACACTGCGGTTGATGGTTTTCTTTTCCTTTGTATGTACTGGGGCAACTACATCCCGCTGCCGCTGGAGTCCGTCTTGGACTTTGATGTAAGCGCCAACACTGCGGTTGATGGTTTCCTTTTCCTTGATCCGTGTTTGTATGTACTGGGGCTACTACATCTCGCTGCCGCTGGAGTCCGTCTTCGACTTCGATGTATGCACAAACACTGCGGTTGATGGTTTTCTTTCCTTTTTCCCGTGTTAGCGTGTACTGCACTTGCGGGTTCGGTGACATAACGGTTAGCGTATTGGGCTGTGTACCCAAGTTTGCGAGTTCAAACCCAATCGAAGCCATGGATTTTCAAGAGCGAAAAAATCTTTGCTTGGCTTCGGATGGGAAGTAAATCCAACGATTCCACGTTGTAGATATACTGTATAGAAAAGATCCTCAAGAAAAACAGCTTCTGAGCTAAATACAAAATCATCTATTTCGTCGCCGAAGATAATGCCTTTCTCCGCTAGATGGTGAAAGGAACGTAGCGAAATTTGCGTAGTCAGACGGAAGAGCGGGCCTGATGGCCCGAGACTCCCCACGTAAAATAAGAAATTAAATAATTACAGATGCTACTACATCGCGCTGCCGCTGGAGTCAGTCTTCGACTTGATGTAAGCGCAAGAACTGCGGCTGATGTTTCTCTTTTATTTTTGCCGTCTTCGTATGCACTGCATTTTCTGGTTCGATGACATGGACTGGCGTATCGGGCTGTTGGACCCAAGTTTGCGGGATCAAAACCGATCGAAGCCATGGATTTTAAAGGGCGAAAACATTCTTTATACGATTGCCTTTGGATAGGTAGTAAAACCAGTTGCCCCATGTTGTAGATTTACTGCATGTAAAGACTAAAAGAAGTCTCTGAGCTAAATTCAGAATTGCCTGTTCCGTTGTCCGAGCAATAACTTTTTCTATGCTAGATAGTGAGGGGAGCGTAGCGAAATTTGCGTGGTCAGACGGAAGAGCGGGCCTGGTGGCCCAAAAATCGCCACGTAAAATAAGGCATTAACTATTAAGTTAAAAAATTAAACTTTTTTCTACAATTCACACTGAATTACGCGATATATACTCATTATTTTTGAAACATTATATATGACCTTATTTCAAGATGTCATTAGAAAACAGATTTTATTAAGGAAACAATCTCAATCATTAACGGAGTAGTCACACTAATTGTGCGAAGCCGTTGAAAAACTTTGAACATTTGCAATATTCGAAAAATGAAAGATTTCAACGAAAATAAGACTTGCACTATTTTCTTAAGCATTCCGGTACGCTATATGAGGACAAAATTTAATCCAAACATTTGAAGTCATATTTGAGAACAAGCACCACGAAAAATCAAAATACCATTTGGACTTCCGAGAGCTTTGGGTTCATTTAAATCAATTGGAGAATATCAAGTTTGGAGAAACTCGACTGAACCGTTTAGACTCTAGCGTTGACCACTGACGGACGAGCAGAGAGCGGTTTGGCTATTAACAGATTTGCAAGGACCCACGATCATGGATACAGACTACACGTGTTAGAGGAAGTAATTTTCTGTATACAGAATAAGTCACGTAACTTAAGCACCTCCTGCGATTTTTGAACGGTTGAAGTTATTGCAGTGCAGTTTTCACGAAAGTGCATGAGGGAATGGGGCTAACTGATACATGTATATATTTATATTTTATTCCTTGCATTTTACGATATATTGAGGTAACATTTTTTCAAAAGCAACTCTACATTTGTTAGTTTATCATGAACATTAAAAAAGACAATTCCAAAGATATAAATATTGTAATATATTAGATTAGCATTTTTTGAGAAATTTTGATTTCTTGCCACTCGTGTTTAATGGATATTTTGAACGGATGATAGTCCGCCCCACAAGGTCACGCAACGTTCCCCTGCTAACGCGCGCTTGGGTAAGCAAAACTGAGCACACACAAATCAAAATTACTCAAAAAAATCTAACATTTAAAAATATGTACATTATTGGGTTCGACTTTTTCGGACTACACTACTACATATTCCGGGAGACCGGTCGGGAGCTTAGAGCTTGTCCCGGCTGAGGTGGTGCCCCGCTGGTGGGAGAGTCCTGGTTAGGGGGAAACCCCACTAGCCGACGGTAGGTCGGCGCCAGATCTCGCCATCCAGCGAGGGAAGATCCCCGCCATCTCCCGAGAAAATCATATACTACACTTACGGGACTAACGACTATGGAACGGAAGTTATTGTAATAAAAAATGCAAAATATGCACATACATATGTAATTATTTTTTCCAAAACATGCAAGAAAAAATAGAAAATATGTAAAATAGAAATTAATTATTGTTTATAATTGTTCTCTTTAAGCATTTTCTGACCATAGAAGGCCGTCGATCAGTTCTTAACAAGGATTCGGAGTGGCTGAAAGTAGGTTCTATCTCTGAATAGAAGTAATTGTACAATAGACTTCACCACACACAAGAATGCCAATCAAGGATTCCGGGTTACGGTGTTGAGGGGAATATACCCATTCTCCCCCCCCACACACACACAAAAAACCTGTAACAACGCAGTAAGACAGTTTTCTGTAAAATGTATTTTTTCGTTTTTAATCAATTAACGAATGTCTTTTTGAAACATGAGCAAGTATGCGGTTCAAATTATTTTTGTTCACAAAAATCCGCTCATGTTTGACTCGGAGTTCGCAGTAAGCGGGGAGGGAGGAGTAAGTTTGCAGATTCATGGTGAAAATAAAAGCGTAGCAGCATTAAATTTAATTTGTAAGAGAGATGTAAAATATATTGCAAACGCGCGTCTCAAATGTTCCACTTCGACATATAAATGAATTAAAATGTAATGTAATATATACTAACAGGTAAAATATGTAAAAATATGTAATTACACGAAAATATGTAAAAATATGTAAAATAAAAATAGTTCTAATTCATTCAGAATGTCTTGTAAACTCTAAAAGATTTTATTGATCCAGGTATCTCGTTCCTGTAAAAACATGTAATTACATGGAAATCCGTTCCCCACCAATGACCAATGCCGTTGACGTGCCCGGAAATACGAATAAATATCAATCGACTGTTCTATATGAGATTATAAATGGCCCGGCAATATGAGATTTTCTGCCCCAAATTCGCCTATTCCGGCCCAAGATAACAAGTGAGCAGCGCGTGTCGTGTGCGCATGCGCAGCGGCCGGGGCAGGAGGCGTTCGCGCGGCGCATGGTGCTGGTGCGCGACGCCGAGGAGGTGACGCGCCGGCTGCGGGGCGGCGACTACGCGGTGCCGTCCATGGGCTTCGGCCGCCACGTGTTCGTGGAGCAGCAGCTGCTGCGCGCCGAGGACATGCGCCGCCTGCGCGTGCTCAGCGAGTGCGCGCGCTACGACCTGCTCTGCCTCTACCTGCGCCCGCACTCGCCGCTCACGCCCTGGCTCAACCGGGTGAGTCTCCGTGTACAAGTAGCCGAGCTACGGGGGCTTCCCCGCTTGGGGGAAATTAATTTTTGGCTGTTAGAACTATGCATCATAGTTGTGTTGGGATAGTTAAAATTGGCGTGTGAGCCTTAGGAGTTCCGAGCCTTAGGGGTTCGCCGCTCACGCCCTGGGTCAACCGGGTGAGTCTCCGTGTACAAGTAGCCGAGCTACGGGGGCTTCCCCGCTTGGGGGAAATTAATTTTTGGCTGTTAGAACTATGCATCATAGTTGTGTTGGGATAGTTAAAATTGGCGTGTGAGCCTTAGGAGTTCCGAGCCTTAGGGGTTCGCCGCTCACGCCCTGGGTCAACCGGGTGAGTCTCCGTGTACAAGTAACCGAGCAACGGGGGCTTCCGCGGTTGGGGGAAATTCATTTTTGGCTGTTAGATCTATGCATCGTTGTTGTGTTGGGATAGCGAAAATTGCTGGGTGAGCCTTAGGGGTTCCCAGCCTTAGGGGTTCGCCGCTCACGCCCTGGCTCAACCGGGTGAGTCTCCGTGTACAAGTAACCGAGCAACGGGGGCTTCCGCAGTTGGGAAATTCATTTTTGGCTGTTAGATCTATGCATCGTTGTTGTGTTGGGATAGTTAAAATTGCTGGGTGAGCCTTAGGGGTTCCCAGCCTTAGGGGTTCGCCGCTCACGCCCTGGGTCAACCGGGTGAGTCTCCGTGTACAAGTAACCGAGCAACGGGGGCTTCCGCGGTTGGAGGAAATTCATTTTTGGCTGTTAGATCTATGCATCGTAGTTGTGTTGGGATAGATAAAATTGCTGGGTGAGCCTTAGGGTTCCCAGCCTTAGGGTTCGCCGCTCACGCCCTGGCTCAACCGGGTGAGTCTCCGTGTACAAGTAACCGAGCAACGGGGGCTTCCGCGGTTGGAGGAAATTCATTTTTGGCTGTTAGATCTATGCATCGTTGTTGTGTTGGGATAGTTAAAATTGCGGGTGAGCTTAGTCCAGCCTTAGGGGTTCGCCGCTCACGCCCTGGGTCAACCGGGTGAGTCCGTGTGGGGGCTTCCGCGGTTGGGGGAAATTCACTTTTGGCCGTTACATCTATGCATCATAGTTGAGTTGGGATAGTTAAAATTGCCGGGTGAGCTTTAGATTGTTGTTGTTGCCAGCCTTTGTTTGTTTGTTTGTTGTTTTTTTTCAATGTATTTCTTCTCGTTCGACTTAAGGTCTTTCGAGAGATTTCAGTTTTTCACAGACCTTGATCTATGCATCGTAGTTGTGTTGGAATAGTTAAAATCACCGGGTGAACCTTAGTTTGTTGTTGTTACCAGCCTTTGTTTGTTGTTTTTTTTTTCAATGTATTTCTTCTCGTTCGACTTAAGGTCTTTCGAGAGATTTCAGTTTTACATTCTGACTTTTTTTGGTTTGGGTTTAAATACTTTTCTCTTAGATGGTATTGATTTGTATCTTGATTTTCAGGGATCAACTGTTAGGATTGCCCTGTCGAGCAGTAAGAGGGGAAAAGGCTGAGATTCTACATGATTTTTTTTTTGGTTTAGGGAGGTTTAAGCTTGTCTTTGGGAAATTTGGATTTGATTCTACTTGAGATGTTTGCTGTTCGGCCTAGATGGAATTTCAGAGTGGAGTGCGAGGAGGGGAGGGAAGAATACAAATTATTTGTTACTTTTTTTTATACGTTGTACTGAGTCGGAGTTCTCTGTGAATATGAAATATCTGAAGCAAGCCGCCCGTCCCATCGGCGCGGCGTGAGCGCAGGTGATCGAGAGGCTGGCGGAGGGCGGCGTGTTGGAGCACTGGCAGACGCACTTGGTGCTGCGCGGGCGCGTGTCGGCCGTGCTGGCGGGCGCCGCCGGGGATGCGGCCGCCGCCGCAGAAGCCGCCGCCCTGGCCCCGCAGCCGCTGCGCCTGCCCAACCTGGCGTCGGCCTTCGCGCTGCTGGGCTTCGGCTGCGCGCTCGCCGCCTTCAGCTGCGCAGCGGAGCTCGCGCTTCACCGCCGCCGCCAACGACGCTTAACCCACAGAACTGGTACTACACAGAAAGGCAAGTTACCCACAATCCATGCACCGAAATGATGCGCATGGTCGCCATATTGAAAGTGGGTAAACAGCTGTACGAACGGGCATCTGTTGTGTGGTGAAGCTGCCTTTTATTTCCTTTTTTTTCGTATTTAGTGCGTGTATAACTAGCAAAGACATACTTAACCCGAGGGAACATTTGTTTCGTATAGGCAAATGTTATCGCATGTAGGCAAATATTAATACAAAATAGAGATAAAAAGTACAGAATTATAAATACATAACTAGTAGTGTTACAGCACGGCATAGACATAGTATTAGTTTTCTATTTTCTTTGGTATGGACCAACTGCCATCTATCTCCGCCCAAAATACATTTTTTGAGATTTTGTAAATTTTTCGGTTTCTTATAGTAGAACCGAAATACACTTTAATAATATTTAAAAAAAGTAAAACCTCGTAATAAATAACAATTTACATTAAAATATGTGGCGCTGTTTTTAAGAAAATATCGTTTAAGCATTACTAAAAACACGAAATTGAAGCTCTATTTCACAGAAAATTTTTGAGGTTTCGAAAAACTTAATTTAAAGCCATTTAAAGCACTTTAACTTACAAATGCAATAGTGTTTACAAGTCGCTGGAAATGTGCATATTAACGGCGTGAGAGATTAAAAAAATACATTTGTATATTTTTTTAAAAAACAAAACAATACACCAAAATGAATTTTATGTCATTTTCAACCGTGCAATTAGCGCTACCCATTAGAAACGTCAGAAGAAAATTGAAGAAGCTTTTGAGAAATTAGCGTTTAAGCGGACTCTCGCAGCCCTTTTGCGCGGTTTCAAGATGGCGGTCGCGCTGCGCGGCGGCTCACTGAAGATCAAAGGAGCACTGGCCTACTCCCCTTTCTGTGTGTGCCTATTATGTGATTTAAGGCCCCTTCCCGCCGGCCGCTGCTGCATTTGCCCAACCTGGCGTCGGCCTTCGCGCTTCTGGCCGCCGGCCACGAGCCGCTTAACCGCCGCCCCTGGTCTCCAGCTGCTGCGCCTGCTGAAACTGGCGTCGGCCTTCGCGCTACTGGCCGCCAGCTGCGCGCGCCGCCCTGTGCTGCGCTGCTCAGGGCTGCGTGGTGTCTGGATGCGGGTGTGGGGAACGGGCGCGGAGGCCGAGGACTAACACCAATCGTGAGGTGGCCACGATTGCGAATGTATGCCAAGATCCTAAAGCTAGGAGTTTCGAGCTGGAGAACCCCCTAGGGGTAGGCTTGGACTTACAGGAGTTACATGATCAAGTGCCATGGGAAGACTTCAGAAATAAATTTACTTCTTCACTGAAGATTTCAGGCGCTCAGGATCTTGTGCAGATATATGAACTTTCTTTCCTTGAGATCATCATTTGCATATTTTTCCTTCTTGTGTGCAGTACTATAGTACGTTTTCATTGACAGAAAAATATTTGTTTACGGAAGAATAGCAATGGTGCATTGAAAAGAAGAGATTTAATTACAAGTTACAAGAAGTAAATTTAAGAATACAATAAATTATATAATGATGAAGAAAAATATTTACATATCCTTGTACAGAGTGAGTCACGTAAATTTAGCACCTCCTGCAATTTTGTAACGGTTAAAGGTATTGCAATGCAGGTTTCACAGAAGTGCATGCGAATAGGTCTTGTTTATTTATTTGTTTTATTATTTGTTTCCAATTTATCACTTGTATTTTATGAAATATTGAGGTAACTATATTTTTAAATGGAGTCATACTATATTTTAGCCATTCATGTCTATCAATATGTATATCTTGAAAAACATATTGTCATACGTTAGATAAATACTTTTTGAGTAATTTTTATTTTTGCGACTCATGTTTTACAGATATTGTAACGCGCCGAGCGCGCGTTAGCAGAAAGATCGCTGCGTGACCTTGAGTGGTGTACAACAATTAACCCTATTCCCTCGTGTACTTCCGTGAAATCTGCATTGCAATAACTTCAACCGTTCAAATATTACAAGAGGTGCTAAAGTTACGTGGCTCTGTATATAGCAAACACGTCACCTGCATCCGTCCGACCATCACTCATAGTTAGACCTCCCCCCCGCGGGAAGAATGGGCGTCACTAGACGGGTCTCGGTCTCATGTGATCAATAGCTCATTCGATTTCTCTGGACAAGGCAAATCGATGGGTACATTTCTTAGCCGGTTCCTTCTGCCATCATCTGAAAGAATTCTAGAAAAACACTTATGTGTTCTTAATGCTTTCAGTGCACCTACTAGTACATTGGTGAGACACTATGATTGTACTCATATACTACTACCCCTCACTATAATAATAATCATCATAAAGCCAAAACCATAAAGCCAAAATCGCACAACAAATAAAGACATAATAATAATAATAATAATAATAATAATAATAATAATAATAATAAATATAATAATAATAATAATATTCCTCTTAATCTTCCTCCTAACCTTCTTAAGAAATTTACAATTACAAGAATTACAGTTGAGGGGTTCGGACGTAAGTAAAACTGACATTTCACGTTACAGAAGAAAATTTATTTTGAGACCACCATTTACAGGAAAGTATCTGTTCGAGCCATAACTTACAAGTACAAGTTACAGGTACAAGAATTTTATTGCCATAATTTTTGTATTCTTGTAATGTTGAAATTTTGTAAAATAGAAATATCTATGATGCAAAGAACATTCATAAAAATGAGTTTAAAGAGAGCTTCCACTTATCCCACGCAAAAGCAACAATTCTAGTTGCGGCCAAAATGTCAACTGTCATCACTTTTACCCGAAGTATCACCTGTGAATAATCAACAAAAGGAAGGTATATTTTGCATTTAGTATGTCTGGGATGCAACACTAGACACCATCCCGGCATGCGCTATGACTGAGTAGACGCAGAAAAACCTGCAATCAGGATAGCGGCTTTGGTCGGAACATTGAACACAATGTAAATCAGAGAGAGAGAGAAAATAAAAGGAAAGAGAAAGAAAAAAGAACTAATGTAAGTGGACAAAACTACGATCTCTTTCCTACATTTCCTTAAAAGACTAAGACTTGATTCATCAGATTGGCGATAGTGAAACCTAATTTTGTGATGAAACAAAAAGTAAAACACGACTTGTTACTCGATACTCAGTATTTTAATCAATTTTTCACCAAACTTTCTATGCCAGAAAATGGACGAGCTACAAAACTGCGATATGTTAAAAATGTATTTTATTAAAAAACATCAATTCACAAATGCTTGTAAAGCTTTTTACCGAATAAATAAGAGATCATCTTCGCCAACATAGTTCGGCTAGCAACTTGTTGAAATGCTACTATGTTGACAAAGATGACCTCTTTTATTTATTCGCAGGAGAACGTCAGCAACACCGAATCAGAATTCTCACAAATCTTTTTAACTTGAAAATGTCCCAAAGCGTCACGCTGAGCTAGTAACAAAATTGATAATGGTCCTTTTGAATACTTGGTCAATCTTGGTGTCACTGTCAATTGGCTAATACTGCATGGGAGTAAATGAACCCAAGAAACACAATAACAGTGAAGTTTATAGAGGTCGTTTAGCTATCAGATACAGTGTATTTTGTATTAATTTATCGACGCACGGAAACTTTTAGACGTTGTTATCTCATGCACGTCGCCCCATTGCAGTGGAGTCATGATAGCCAGTATTACTCTATCATATACTCTGTGGCTAGTATAAACAAATAAATATTGTAGCAGCTATGCTTTAATAATGAAACTAAGTATAATCCTTTACTGAACAGAAATACAAAAAAATAGAATTGTGTGTATTCACTTTCACAAAGATATTTTCGGAAATGTAATTGCATCTTAGAATGATGCGAAGATAAGAATTGTTTTGAATTTTCTAGTGGAAACGCCTCTCATTTTAAACGTAAACGCAAATAGGATAATTAAAAGCAAAAATAATGATTGATTACATGATCATATCGAGAACGGTCTTAGAACTTTAGATACGATTTCAATCATGATCTTGAAGAGTGCAGCTTAATGAAGTATAAAATAGTAGAAATGCTTTAAAAGAAAAAAATTCCACTGAAATGTGTATAGTTAAAGAATATTCCATTTGTTTTACAAATTCAAACGCATTATGAAAGACAACAAAAAATGTAATTAGATGAGAAACTGATGGGTAATTTGAAGTCTTCAGAGGGAATAATGGAAGAAAGAGAAGGTGAAAATTGTCCTAACATCAATGATCATGTGATTGCAAGACGATGTTGAGTGATCCATTAATGTGTGCGTTGCGATAGGCATTCGTTATTTTATATGATACATTTCAGAAGTTATATTTTATACGCTGGTAGCATTGTTGAAGTACCTACAGAACTCCGACGACTGCGGATGTCTGTTTTAGAACTTTTTCGTGTACCATTTGACATTCGTGTAATAAGGAAAGAGAATAAGAGAAACCATTGCAGAATGTTAGTGTGTCACAATTTGGAGTTTTTCGATATATGAAACCAATTAAAACTCTTCGGTCTAAAAGCTCTAATGCTTTGATGTATATCTTGTTCTAGTGTATTTTTTCGTGCTTTTAAAAATAAACGATTATATTCCCATCTTAAATGGAGTTCTATTGATAATTTGGTTTTTAATGTACCGTTGCAGGGTCACTTTCGACTCTGAAGGAACAGTTTAATGTAAAATAGGTTTAATGCCTGGTTTACAAAAATGGTATTTCTAATACCCAATTTGCTGACGTTTTCAGAATTTCAGCAGTTATTGCAAACTTGTAGTTTTAATGAAGTTTAATTAGCTTTTGTGATATATTAATTTTATGCGTGTAACAGTTTGCATATTGTTTCTAACTCGTGCAACACTACGTTCTCTAATGTAAGGTATTTATATAATTGCCTATTGATGAACATTGACTAAAGACTCAAATTTTCAGAACTATTGTGCATAAAAGTACTTATTTTCAATTGTTGACAAAATCTAATTAAAGGTTCTCAGGACTTTCTTAAAAGTAGCAAGTTTCCCACGCTATACTTCAAGATTGTGGTTGGTCTTTAAGTATTCTAGTATTCTAGTCTTTAAGGACTAGAATACTCAAATACTCAAGACATTAATTTCTTGAAAATTATTGATACATTAAGAAATAACTGGTGGCCTACTGCATAAAAACACACAAAATGGATTTTCTAAAAGTATCAAGCACATTGCTCAATAATAGCAAATAAAATACTCTTGTGTAATTTTGCAATGAATGAAATATTTTCAGAAAAATAGTCTTCATGAATAGTGCAATAACATATAGTATATACGGATATACAATATAATTTTTTTTACATGCTACCAAGAATATAAAAAAAAAGTGCGGTACCCTAATTCAGTCCATGAATAACTAATACTTAATGGTGTGCAGTCTCTTCCTTGGAGCGTAGTGACGAACTGAGCATGAAAGTGCACTCAATATAGGCAGTATGAGAATAGATGGAATATCTGGTTAACTGAAGATGTTAATAAGTACGTTTCAAACTTCAATGCCTCTTGTCTTTTACAAATATTTTTTTGTAAACATTTCTTCACGAAAATTGTTTAGTATATTTACCAAAAGGTATGGATGCAGATTTCGAGAGAAACACGTTGGCAGAAAATAAAAAACTGAGTGTTTTCAGAGGATGTATATTGCTTTACTTAGAATCAATAAAATTACCGTATCAAAAATTCAGTGAAGAGAAAATTGCTGACCACGTACTTGATGCGCAGTGGTAATGAGTGCTCATTTCAAAATGTCAAAGAGGGTTCTGTGCCCAATTTTCTTTTTATATTTCCGAAAATGGCATAATTTTTGCATCATTAGCAAGAACGAAATATAGTTTAACGTCCCGTTAACGACACGAAGAAAAAATCTAACTTCAAATATCAACATTTGAGAGGAAGAATTGCATGATATTTATGAAAATCTATATGAACATTGAATGAATGGCCAGATTAAGAGCGATTTGAAAAAAGGGGGTCTTAGAAGAAACAGCGCAATCGAGTATTCATACGCACAGAAGCGACTCATTTTTTAATATTGTAGTACTCTTTTAGAAAATATTACAACTTGGATATATTAAATTAGTTGCAACATGCAACATTTCAATGCCGTTTACGGCATACGTTCGTTTCAGAAACTTCATATCAAAGCATACTTAATATCAATATTCAAAGTGTGATTAAAGCTACTGAAATGAAACTAATATTCATCCATGAAACAAATTTTTTACAATGAGTCTTCGGGACAGGTTTTAGTGTCTACAATTTCAAATGGAAGTTCAAAAGAAAAACACTGTGCTTCAGGCTATTCTGTTATTTATTGATGAAATTAAAAATTTATGTTTCTTCTATCTGGTAATTGTCTTGCTAAATGTGTTGATCAGTGAGTGACACTATCGTCAGAATTTACGGAATATATGCTAATTACAAATCTGACTGTAATTTAACATTTTTAGCATTTGTTGGAAATTCGAGTATTGATGAACACATTGCAGAGAAATTATATTATGAATATTCTTGAATGTAATAACTCTCACGTTTGTAAGCAAGACGAAGGGACAAAAATAGTAATGAAACAGAATTGCTAGGACACGTACTGCACAATTGATAAACGGAAGCGTAGGTTTTGCTCATACAGAACGAAACCGCACATCGGAATGCACAGGTAGTAAACGGTAACGTACTTCGTCGTCATACAGAAAGAATTCACACACCGAATTCGAACAGTATTTGACATGCTGCGACATCTCTCCCAGCTGTTGCTTCTCCTTTCGGTTGCAATCGTCGCGCAACGCGGGTTGCCGCCCCCAGATCAGCTAAAGGAGCGCCCCGCGACGGCAGCGGCGTCGCAGGCAGTGATTGCACTCGCCGTCCCAGACACGTGCGCCAGGATGTCAGCGGACGGCAGCGACGCGGCCCATGAGCTCCTGGGCCACCTGCACCGCTCGTGCGCAGCGACGTCGGCGCCCGAGCGCTGCCTAGCGGTGGTGCTGGACGGGGTTGGGCGGCGGCGGCGGCGCGCGCCTCGCCGCCCCCGCTGCACCCGGAGGAGGACGCCCCGCTGGTGCTGGTGGAGTTCCAGGGGGAGCTGGACTCAGCGAACGCACCTCCGCCTCCGCCCCCGCTGCTGCCGAGGAGGGTGGCGCTGCTCAGAGTTACAAGGTACGTGGACCGGCGAAGGTGGCTCAGGGCTTCAGTTGATGTCACTACACTGCCTCTGACCGGAAGGGCTTAGGGTTAGAGTGATTGATTGACTTTTTTCGTGTTTCCGGGCGCGTCAACTGCTCTGGTCATTAGTCCCGTTAGTGTAGTGCATGTTTTTTTCTCAGGAGATGGCGGTGATTTCCCCCCGCTGGATGGCGAGATCCGGCGCCGACCTACCGTCGGCTAGTGGGGTTTCCCCCAACCAGGACTTTCGCACCAGCGGGGCACCGCCCCAGCCGGGACAAGCTCTAAGCTCCTGACCGGTCTCCCGGAATATGTGATAGTGTGGTGCATGTTAGTGTGTGTGTGTAAGAGGAGAGGATTGGACCAGGGAGAGGAAGGACAGATCGCGCGCGGTCCGTGGCCCGTTTGGTAGGGTACTGCTCCGGCATTCACCTGGTGTTGATCGGAGAAACCACGGAGAACTACCGATCAGAGCAGCCGGCCGCTAGAATTCTCCTCCAGGCAGCGACTGAATTTGACATAGCTGAAAAGCTAGTGTCGAAAATTCTGCCGTCGTCAGGACTCAAACCTAGGACCTCCCGGTCAGAGGCGCTGCAGTGACGTCAGTTGATGCACTGAGCTACCGCTCCCGGTCAATGCTATGGAGTACAGCGGTGGTTTCTATAGGAGTGTAAATCTTGTGTAGTAAATTAAAAAATCTCTACATAGAAACTCAGTGTCTATTTCACTCGCATCACGACATCACACAGGATTGCGTAGGTAGTCGTGGTTTCCGGGGAGGGGGGAATGCGAACGATGATCCGGACCATGAGCTTCACGGCGGACATCACGTCGACAGGCTTACTGTCGACTCTTAGGCGGTGTAACGTCGTGAGTAGGGATCTACACCACAAAGGAACAGACACGAGTGGGTATTTACAATTTATTTACAATAAATTATGTACACTATTCACAGACCTCACTCTAAGGTGTTTGTCGGAGCTACCTGCAGCAGCCCCCTTTCCCAACACGCGCCTTGCGGTCGCGCCTGCGTTTAGCCAACTCGGCAATCGCAAATGGCACCTGGTGTGCCTCGGCAGACAATCTGCCTCGAAGTATCAAGCATACTTCACAGTGCTCGAGACTCGAACACCTACACGTGCCTACAGCACTTCCGCGCCAGACTTGGCCGGACAAGTTTTGCGGTGTTGTGCCGCGAGGAAACCAGAAACGTTACCCAACCCAGGACTTCTGCCGCCGCCCTTATATATGCTCGAGTCACATGACTTCCTGCGTCATCTTTCCCCCACGCACTCATCTTGAGGTGCCTGCTTTTTCCGTTGCAATTTGCACCCGGCACCTCCAAGCCCTCTCCCCTTTTGGACTTTCCCTCAAGGGTTGGCCTTTGTTCGGGAGCCTATTTTTGGCTCCCTCATTCCCATACCTTGCAACTTGTCTCTCTGGAGCAGGGAGTCAAGTCTATGACGCTACAGCGGCATTGGACGTGGGATGCGTTATCCAGCCTCCCCTGTGCCCCAGGGCGGGGTATTCCAAACCCACGTATAAAAGTCCAGACGGGGAACACGAGCCAACGTCGATGTCTATCGCTGCAGCAAGAGATCCAAGATGAAGGGCCTCCCCCATCCCTACTCTCTGCTCCCACCACAACACTGGACCGGGAGCGGTAGCTCAGTGCATCAACTGATGCCACTGCAGCGCCTGTGACCGGGAGGTCCTAGGTTCCCACTCCCCACGGCGGCAGGATTTTCGACACTAGCTTTTCAGCTAGGTCGAATTCAGTCGCTCTCTGGAGGAGAATTCTAACGGCCGGCTGCTCTGATCGGTTGTTTTCCGTGGTTTCTCCGATCGACACCAGACGAATGCCGGAGCAGTACCCTACCAAACGGGCCACGGACCGCGCGCGATCTGTCCTTCCTTTTCCTTGTCCTATCCTCTTCCCTT
Source organism: Teleogryllus oceanicus (assembly GCA_964035755.1). Lineage (NCBI taxonomy): Eukaryota > Metazoa > Arthropoda > Insecta > Orthoptera > Gryllidae > Teleogryllus > Teleogryllus oceanicus. The sequence goes on along the minus strand of CAXIVR010000011.1, from coordinate 20,487,132 downwards.
ACACACACTTACACTAACATGCACGACATTACCACATATCCCGGGAGACCGGTCGGGAGCTTAGAGCTTGTCCCGGCTGGGGCGGTGCCCCGCTGGTGGGAGAGTCGTGGTTAGGGGGAAACCCCACTAGCCGACGGTAGGTCGGTGCCGGGTCTCGCCATCCAGCGGGGGAAATCACCGCCATCTCCTGAGAAAAAAAACATGCACTACACTAACGGGACTAATGACCGAAGCAGTTGACGCGCCCGGAAATACGAAAAAATCAATCAATCAATCAAACCACAACACTGGAATAGTAAGCAGGAATAGTACATTATGAAACGATGATGTAACGATGGGTATTGATTCCCGAGTGTGATATTACGATACTCGCTCGTATCTTAACACGGTACTTTTTCTACGACTTTTAGAAGTTAAACTTTTACATTGAATCGTTTCGTGGCAGTTGCCTTGCAGTATTCAGCCAAGGTCTCCTAACATCTACCCTCGCATACTACCACAGGTGGCTGTGGTTCTCAGTCCGCCGACGAGGGAGTACTGTGCTAGTCAAATAGGATCAAAGTGAAGTTAGAATACAAATTATTTTAAATAATATTACATGAAAAAATACTACTAATAAAAGAAATTAAAACTGACAAGTATAATATAATATAATATCAAAAGGAATTTTATGTACACATTCGAACAAAACATTTTCTAGGACGATTCTCAATGGTCAATTAAGTGTCAATACTTGTTTGTAAGTTTCTCTGTGATTGGTCAAGAACCTGTATTATGATGAAATCTGTTTCGTAATGAGTATCATTATGCAACCGGTTGCAGACATCAAATGAGTGGATTATTCAATGGGAGTAGAAAATTATAGCGAGATTTTTCTCATCGTTCCTCTGGCAGATATTAGCTGTTGACGGTTTCATCCAATCGGGAGCTTATATGTCGCTAGTGACGTCACTACAGTGACGTCGCTAGAGTGACGTCGCTAGAGTGGCGTCGCTAGAGTGACGTCGCTAGAGTGACGTCGCTAGAGTGACGTCGCTAGAGTGACGTCGCTAGAGTGACGTCGCTAGAGTGACGTCGCTAGAGTGACGTCGCTAGAGTGACGTCGCTAGAGTGACGTCGCTAGAGTGACGTTCAAGCTCCCGATTGGATGAAACCGTTAACAGCTGACACTTCCAGAAGCACGGTTAGAAATATCGCAGTATAAATGACGCCCGATTGGCCCGTGTGCGTGGCGCGCCGGCAGGGAGGGCGTGCGGCTGTGGGCGGCGGCGACGACGTGGGTGGCGGGGACGGCGGCGGCAGCTGCGGCGGCGGCGCGGGGCGGGGAGGTGGCGGCGCCGGCGGCGGTGCGAGAGGCGTGGCGCCGCTGGCCCGACCTCCACGGACGGCAGATCGTCTTCGCCACCACGGAGATGGCGCCCTTCACTTGTCTCGGTGAGATTTTCTCTGCGCTTGCAATTTATCTTCCATCTCGTTTTTCGAGGCTTTCTTTCAGTAATTCTATCAAATTCTTTTAAAAGGTTTAATTTAGTCGAAGCCAGTTGCTCTCCAACCTGTATTTTTATTTACTAACTTATTTATTTATTTACTTATTTATTTATCTACCTTCAAACGCCAGTAAACGCTTTTTGACTCATGAAGGAGGAATATACTGTGTATTTATATTATGATAATAATAATTAGTAATATATTATATTTTTATTATATTATTAATATATTGTTAAATTATTAATATATTATTATTAATGTAAAGTTGTTACCCATTGTATTTTTCAGTCGTTGGGCATTACACGTGCAAGTTGCGCACCCCTTGAGATGTAGGTGATCGCAGTGTCGGTTCGTCCTTAAACAACCCACCAGACTAACACATTTAGGAGTTCATCGGATCTGTGTTCAGCAGAACTCGAAATTCTCCGCTACGACCCATACATAAACTGGTGGTGCTTATATTATATATTTTCACTATTTCTAAATTTGCAATTTCCGAAATTTTAAAGAGTTCAACAAGACTGACACCGAACCATTGTGTATAAAGTAAAACAGAAATTGAAGTCAAAATGGAGTATTTAAGTAATAGTTTTGTTCAACAAACTGTACATAACATTTTTTAAAGAGCTGGATTTTTTGAAAGGCTTTGTCCAAGGAAAAAAACTCAATCTCCACTGTTGTGGTTTCGAAATATTAACTTTTTGCAATTTTCGCAAAACCCGGAGAGATCGTCGAAAATGGGTCCAGCTTCCTTTTTTACCGTTTCTTGACACATACGAGGAGAAATGTTAAAAAACTGTGGTGTCGTTTCAGAAAATTTTAATAGGGGGAATGAGAGTGTTGCGCATGCGCAGACGCGGACCCGCCAGAATGACTGGATGAAATGAATGACTGAATGAAAGCTTGTTGGAGAAGTGAGATCTTCTGCTCTAGGATGAAGTGAGGAATGAGAGTGTTGCGCATGCGCAGACGCGGACCCGCCACTATGACTGAATGAAATGAATGAGTGAATGAAATCTTGTTGGAGAAGTGAGATCTGCTGCTCTCGGATGAAGTGAGGAATGAGAGTGTTGCGCATGCGCAGACGCGGACCCGCCAGAATGACTGAATGAAATGAATGACTGAATGAAAGCTTGTTGGAGAAGTGAGATCTGCTCTAGGATGAAGTGAGGAAAGAGAGTGTTGCGCATGCGCAGAGCGGACCCGCCAGAATGACTGAATGAAATGAATGACTGAATGAAAGCTTGTTGGAGAAGTGAGATCTGCTCTAGGATGAAGTGAGGAATGAGAGTGTTGCGCATGCGCAGACGGGGACCCGCCACTATGACTGAATGAAATGAATGACTGAATGAAAGCTTGTTGGAGAAGTGAGATCTTCTGCTCTGGATGAAGTGAGGAAAGTGAGATCTTCTGCTCTCGGATGAAGTGAGGAATGAGAGTGTTGCGCATGCGCAGACGCGGACCCGCCAGAATGACTGAATGAAATGAATGACTGAATGAAAGCTTGTTGGAGAAGTGAGATCTTCTGCTCTAGGATGAAGTGAGGAATGAGAGTGTTGCGCATGCGCAGATGCGGACCCGCCAGAATGACTGAATGAAATGAATGACTGAATGAAAGCTTGTTGGAGAAGTGAGATCTTCTGCTCTAGGATGAAGTGAGGAAAGAGTGTGTTGCGCATGCGCAGACGCGGACCCGCCGGAGGGCCTGGAGGCGAACATGCTGGTGGCGGCGGCGCGCGCGTGGGGCGCGCGCGTGCGCGTGTGGCAGCCGGCGGCGGGCGCGCACCCGATCGGCCAGTGGAACGAGTCGCGGGGCGCGTACGTGGGCGGCGTGCTGGGCCGGCTGAGCGGCGGGCGGGCGCACGCGGCCGGCGCGCTGCTGTTCCGCACGGCGGAGCAGGCGGGGCGGCTGGCCGGAGGGCGGCCGTGGGGCCAGCTGTGCACCACGTGGCTGGCGCCGCGCCCCGCCGCCCTCGCCCCCGGCGCCGTCTCCGCCGCCGCCCTGCGCCGCCCGCTCAGCCCGCGCGTCTGGGCCGCGGACGCCGCCGCCCTGCTGCTCGCCGCCGCCGCGCTCGCCGGCCTCAGGCGCGCAGGTACTACATGCGAAGCGATCGTTTTGCCCTCTTTTTCCCCTTTCCTTCTTTTCTTTGCATGTCCTTTTTATTCTTGCTCTCTTTTTTTTTTTTTTTTCTTTTCTTTTTTCACTTCTTACTCTTTTTTTTTTTTGCTCTTCTTCATTCTATTCTTGTTGTTGATCTTTCTCTTCTTGTTGCTGTTGTTCTTCTTCCTCCTCCTCCTGTGGTTGTTCTTCCTCTTCTTGTTTTTTCCTTTTCCTGTCCTCTTCTTTCTGTTGTTCTTCTCCCTCCTTTTTCTCTTTTTTTGTTGTTTTCCTTCACCTCTTGTTGTTGTTTTCTTTCCTCTCCCTCTTCTTATTTTTCTTCGTTCTCCTCTCCCTCCTCCTCTTCTTGTTTTTTCTTCCTCGTTCTCCTCTTCCTGTTGTTGTTTTTCTTATACCTCCTCTTTTTTCACGTTTTCTTCTTACTCATCTTCTTTGTACTCATCTTTTGTTCGTCTTCCTCCACCTCTTCTTATTCTCATGTTATTCTTCCTCCTCTGCTTCTTCCTTCCCTCATTTTCCTACTTCTCCCCTTTTTCTTCTTTTCCTCATTCTTCTCTTTTCTTCCTCCTCCTCATCTTCTTCTTCCTCCTTCTCATCCTCTTCTTCCTCCTCCCCATCCTCTTCTTCCTCCTCTTCATTATCTTCTTCCTCCTATTCATTTTTCTTCTTTTTTCTAATTCCCTTCTTCCTCTTCCTCTTCTTCTATTTCTTCTTCCTCTTCTTCTTTCTCTTCGCCCTGTTGTGTGTGTGTGTGCGCAGGCGGGGCGGGCGCGGGCGCGGGCGCGGGCGCGTGGGGGGCGTGGCTGGGGCACGCGGCGCTGGACGCGCTGGGGATGCTGGTGCAGACGCACTCGCCGCCCTCGCTGGGCCGCCCCGCCGCGCAGCGCCTCTTCCTGCAGAGCTGGTCGCTCTTCTGCGTGCTCATGGCGACGGCCTACTGCAGCTCGCTCGTGGCGCACCTCACCTCCCCGCGGTTCGCGCCGCCGCTCGACTCCGTCCAGGACATGGTGGACGCGCGCGTCGCCTGGGGCGGCCGCACCCGCCCGCCGCTCGAGGAGATGTTCTACTACGACGTGAGATGCATGCGCGTGCGCGGGACAACCCTCTAATGGAAACTAGGAAATGGGTTCGCCCAGAAATGAATTTTGGACGCATTAGTAATATGTTTCATCATTTTATGTGGTTTTTTTTACACGAATTCACGAATGGGAATGTTATTTTCTGTACCGAGGGTTCCTGTCAAAAGCTAGGAAGTCGATACTTTTGATTGGCGTTGAGCTTCTCGTCTGTTACTACTGCAACTCTTATGGCCATTGCGTTCAGTCCATCTCCTCCTCTCTTCTATACTTACCTCCGCTTCTCTCCCATGGGGTTCCGGCTCGCTTTGCTGCAAGAGGTGGGGTCGTACTACACCCAGAGGAACATCCCGAGGGGCGTGTGATGGAATAAAACGATTGCCTTTTCTCTAAGCAGGTTTATTACATCTAGGGGTTACAAGTTTTCTACTTCTCTTGCTCTATCTTTAACATACTAAGTAATTCCTGGTTACCTCCACCGACCATCTATTTTCTATGCCTTTAATCTAATTCCCCTATCTAACAACTAATCTCTGTTCTGGGTATATTCCCCTTGACTAAGACTTGAATGGGCGAACCTATTCTTGTTAGCGATCGCGTTTACTCACCATTCCTGACGCCCGGAACTTCATTCTTCCTCCGCGGTCTCGCCTCGCCACCCGTCCGTACGCCTTCGCCGCTCCCAACCAACTCCCCGATCTCTGTCCGCCCTGCCTCCGCTTCCCCCAGCTCGCTCGCCCTTCCCTTGCTCAGCGTCCTCTTTTCCCACGCGCCCTCGCAGCGTGGGAAGCTGACGCATTTCCTCTCGCCGGCACCTTGGCGACCGAGCCGTAGGGGTGGCATAGCGCGGTTCGGGGCCCGGGGGCTCGCCGTGTCAGCGCTGAGCGCATGTCATGGGGCTTTTCCACCGCCCTCTGCCGTTCGCATCTAGCATGCTTTGCGAAATGGCTTCCGTGATAAGTCTTCTCGTAATCAATCAATAATTTCATTAAAGAAATTTCCCCCCTGCCCCCCGTGACCGTGACACGGCATTCATTGTAGCCGTCTCCCTTGTCTGTGACGTATGCCGAGTGCACAGATTCCTCGTGCGAAACAGACAATCCAATAAGCGCGTTTTTGGATTATGCAATTTTTTTCCAATTTAGATAATCAAAGATAAATATTACAAAGTTATGATCAGTTTCATAATAGGTATTACAACACAAATATTCTAATATATGGCTACCTATTAACTACTAAATACATCAATCGTTAGTCCTCAGCGCAATGTCCTCCTCGTTTAAAAAATCCCCAATGAAATATTGTAATATGACGTTTTACGATACTTATTCCGTAAGTAGCATTAATACAGGTGCTTTATATTCCATGTGGTTGAATACTACATGCGGAATAAGCTGCCCTATCAGACCACATATTTGCTGGGACAGGTATCGAGGCAAGTAGCTGTTAAAACGATTGATACCTTTGGGCAGAAATAGGAACATGACAAAACTATTCGGACAAAATAAGGGCGTCCATGTGGAGCGAAATAAGAAAATTCCAAACAATGGAACTAATGTTGAGGGCGGACTAGTACATGGGCAAGTATCCAGAGATCCAGCATTGTAAGCAAAAAAGACTACATTGACAATTTACCTAATTATAGACATTATGGACATTTGAAGAAAAGGCGAAACAATTTTGAAGAAATAAAAACTTTCATTATTAAATGAATTAATTTTAACTGAAAGTAGTTTATAATTATTAATTATTTGTAATAATAAATAAAATTACCAATAATGCTAAACTAGACAGAAATATAGACATATAGAGATAAAATTACCTTTATCAGAGTACGCTTCATTTTCTTTGATCTAATGTACTATATAATGCCTTACAATTAGGGACCGGAAATTCGGGCATTTATTTGACCTAAAATAGTCAAAAAACATTTATTCTGGCTAAAGTAGGGGGTTAAAAAAAGCACGTAAACAATGAAAAAACCACATATCTCGAAATCTATTTTTCGTAGCATTACATAACGTTCTCTTTACTACGTATATTACTTCGTCTATGCGTACGTATACGAGAAAGCAAAAGTGCGTTTTTTAAACTTCCTGGCTCTACTTATAAGGAATTCGGGGCTTTGGCAGGAGCCGGTGCAGAAGAGCTTCTGCGAGAGCTACACCTTGGAATCCGACAACACCACTCGCGACAGGGATCTTCGCCTGGCGCAGCGCAACTACGCCATCTTCGGCTTCAAGGTAGGTGAGCAGCGCCCACTGAGCGTCGGAGCTTACGTCCAACTGACGTTTCCCCATTTCCGTTTGTTTTCGAGTTCTGCATGTCAAAACATTCTTAAGAGTTCTCCATCACGCTGCCAAATAATATGTTTAAAAATGGCGTTTTCATATGTTAAATGGTACCTATCTGAAAACCGTTCAATTTCCAACTTAGAGGGGTCAGGGCATCAATTAATGTCTATGCAGTGCTTCTGACCGTGAGGTTCGAGTTGCGTTGGTGACTCGATTTCCGACTTTAAGACGGTCGAATCTAGGTCGAATCTAGGTCGAATTCAGGCTCTGGAGGAAAATTATAGTGGCTAGTTTTCCTGTTCGGTAGTTTTACGTAGGTTCTTCGATGAATACCAGGGGAATTCCGTAGCAGTAAGCTAACAAACAGGCTATGAACTGCGCGCGATCTTTCCTTCCTCTGCCTTGTTTATCCTTATCTTACTTACATACACTTACGTACACTACACTTCCATACACGTTGGGAGACCTATCACGAACTTAAAACTTGTTTCTGCTAGGCCGGTGTCTCGCTGGTGGGAGATACCTGCATTGTAAAATATCTCTTATACCGAACTGTAGGTCTGCACCGAATCTCGCCATCCTGCTGCAAGGAACACCGCCACATGAAACATTCATAACACAAAGAGACTATTGAGTATAGAATAATTGTCTTGCCCGGCAAAATTTATCATTTCGTGTAGAGGGCGCCACTGTAAGCGTGTCTACTGACGTGTATAGAAGGATTTTCCCAAGAATGAGTCAAAGTAACAGTTCGCTAAACAACTGAGCATCACATTCAAAGAAGTATCCCTCTGCCGCGACAGCTGTTCAGCCACGCCTCTTCGTAAAGTGTTTGGTTATGGCTCTCGTGAAGACATTACTATGCAGTAATATAAAAGTTTCGCTGAGGTATATGCACGTACGCGAGTGCCGGAAATATTTAAATTTAATTACGCATGTGGAACATCCCTTAACATACTCTCACAATCAGTAAAAGAAAACTGCCACGAATGTAAATAGAAAGCTCTCAATCACAGCTCGACACACAACAGCAGAATTGTCATGACGTGCACCAGTACGCATCTCACTTTCACGTCTCAGTTTTAAAATAAACATATTTATCACACCAAAAGTAAATTCAATGTAATGTTATAGAAAAAAGAACTTTTACAGAAGAGCACGTAACACTGCACTTCCTAATTTCATTTATATCTCGTGGCGCAGTATATTTTTGTCGGACGAGAACATCACAAAAGGAAGCGTCGAAGCCATTTACAAGTTAGCCAACTGCAAACGAACGAATGCAGGAAGGGGATCTAATAGGCTTCAGGACACAACGACCATAGAACCTTGAGTTATGTTGCCAGCACTAGCTGTCACTTTGGCACATTATTACTCTGGCTTTACACTGGCAACAAAATGTCGAGCAATATTATTTCGCAAGAAGGGTTGCCAATGTGAACATTGCGGCAATAAATATTTCTGATGTTGGCAACATTTCTTGCTAGATATTCCGGTAGTAATGTAAACGTGTGTGTTTCCGTCCTCGGAAAGATATTGCCAGCTGTTGCTGAGACTAGAATTACAGCTGTCACTGAGGCTCATTCTTAGGAAAATCCCTCTACAGAACATGCCAGAGTAAAGGCTCATTCACAATGCAATCACAAACATAAGCATAGCACATAGACATAGACATTAACATAAGCGACGAGTTGGCGTATTCACAATATCGAACATAAACATAGGCAAAATAAGAGTTTCTATTGGCTATGAGACATTCTAGTTTACTATTGGTTGGATATGAGAATCGATTTCGAGATATCAAAACAAATACGACAAACACAACCACGCAGCACACGAATCGACACGAATAGTTCGCCTATCGACTTCGATACTCGATTTTGAGTTATCGAACTGTGATTGGCTCATTCCTTATGTCTGACATAAGCATAAGCACAGAAGCTTGAAGCTTGCAAGCTCTCAAGTTAACGTCTTACGTGTTATGCTTATGCGAACGCATTGTGAATGAGTCCACTTGTAGACGTAGTCCTAACTTTTATGTTAACGCCATGCTTATGCTTACGTTTGCATTGTGAATGGGCCTTAAGCGTCGCCACTGGCGCGTGCGTCGGGCTGTGCTGCGCAGCTGGGCGACGCGTTCCTGCCGGTGGGGCCGGCGCTGTCGGAGGCGCAGCTGGCGTCGCTGCGCGTGCTGCGCGAGTGCGCGCGGCGGTCGCTCATCGCGCTCATGCTGCCGCTGGGGTCGCCGCTGCGCGCCGCTGGACCGCGCCGCCGCCGCGCTGCAGGAGGCCGGCGCCACGGCCTTCTGGCGCCGCGACGTGGTGCGGCGCCGCATGGGCGTGGCCACGCAGCACCTCCTGGCGCAGGCCGCCGGCGGCACCGGCGCAGGCGAGGAGCCTGATGACCGGCGCGTCGCGCTCGCCATGCGCCACCTGGGTGGGGTCTTTGCGCTGCTGGGGCTTGGGTTGACCGTCGCGCTTGCGGCTTTTGGTTGCGAGCGACTGCGGTCTAGGCGAGGACACCTCATGAACGGGGATCGGAAGATAAAAAGGTTTACACAGAGACGTGGACTGCGAATGGACAGAATCTTCTTCTAGATCAGAATATTTTTAACAGCTTTTGCTACAGAAGCTTTTTCCAAAAGTTCCCCTTCCAGATCAGCCTTTTAGATCTAGATCGGCATTCTTCTGAATCTAACCTCTTCTGAATTAGCCTTTTATTGAATCAATATTTTGCTGGAACAGCCTTCTCCCAGAACATGCTTCTTCTGATATACCTTCTCCTGGATCAACCTGATCCTGAATAACCCTCCATCTGGGTCAGTCTTCTTGATCGCGGACACAGGAGAAATCGTACTACGGCCTCTCGATGTGCCTTATTCGTGATCTAAGTTTGCGAATGGGCGTGGCCACGCAGCGCCTCCTGGCGCAGGCCGCCGGCGGCACCGGCGCCGGGGAAGAGCCCGACGACCGGCGCGTCGCGCTCGCCATGCGCCACCTGGGTGGGGTCTTTGCGCTCCTGGGGCTTGGGTTGACCGTCGCGCTTATGGCTTTCGGTTGCGAGCGACTGCGGTCCAGACGAGGACACCTCATGAACGGGGATCGGAAAATAAAAGGGTTAACACGGAGACGTGGATTCCAAATGGACAGGGTCTTCTTCTAGATCATGATATTTTGATCAGACTTTTATAGCGAAACCGTTTTCCAAAAGTATCTTCTCCCAGATCATCCTATTACATCTTCTAGACCGGCATTTTTCTGAATCGACCTTCTGGATTACCCTTCCTCTGGATCAATATTCTTCTAGAACCGCCTTCTCCCAGATCAGGCTGCTTCTGGATCAGCCTTTTCCCAGATCAACCTTTTTCTGGATCAGTCTCTTCCCTACTGTCACTTGTGTCACGAACATTCTCCTACTTGAGGTAGAAGCTAGGGAGACAAACGGCTTCTTGCAGATCTGTCGAGACTACTACTTTTTCTTGTAGATCTGCCTTCTTATAGTTAGGAACCTGCTCCCTGACAGGGTAGGAGAAATCGGGCTCTCAAAATGCATTCTTCTAAAAGAGACTATCCCGACGATTGACGCGCCGCCTTCGCCCTCCATCGTGTATGTGTGTGTGTGTGTGTGTGTGTGTGTGTGTGTGTGTGGATGGATGGGTGGGTAGGTGTTTGGGTGGGTGTGGGTGTGGGAGGGTGGTTTTGGGTGGTCCTTAAGAATGCACAGCGGGTCTACTTGTTATTGAAGGTTGTGACTAAGTACATGAAAGAAACTGTGGCAGGGATTAACGAGATGAATGTAACTAATTTATTGACTTATAAACTTTTTCACATTACCACATAAGTGGTTTTGTTTTGGAAGTGGGTTCAAGTCTTCGAACGCTACTCCTTCCTAGACAGATATCATTCATAAAATTCACAAAAATTGATTACAATTATCTAATTATTATTTTAGCAGAATGTAAAATTTAATATTACCATATTTTATTCCTTATATTCCTATAATGGAAGGGAATATTAAAACAAACAATTTATAATGTTCATCAAATTTATTATTTATGTATTGAAAATGAATTACGAGTTAAAATATGCAAACCTTGAAACATGCTAAAAGCACCAAATAAAAATATACATCAAATTGAGATATATCGAACAACAGAGTTCATTGTGTTATTTCGACTCATGAATACTAGTATGGTCAAAAAACAAATTATTTCAGCTGAATAAATGAAATAGCAATGTTTATCTTTTAAATCATTTATCAATAATTTTTACGTAGTAGTCTTTGCGTAGTCGAACCTCTGTAAAGTCTCCAAAATGCAAAATATTGGCAGGAAACATATGCACAGTGCTTGGTTTATAAACTTTAAGCTCGCAGAATGTGCCCCCAATTAATTATTAATTTAATAGTATTATACATTTATAATATAATTCAATACTTATTCACGAGGTACCCGAACGCCATTCCGTCGCGTTCCGGCAGAAATCAAGCCCTGTGTGTACATAATACTCTTTATCTTTTAACACACCAAAAATACCGCGAAATGAACAAGATAAATGTCGTGGTCTACGAGTGAACGAACATTTATTCAAAATCGTAACTCACTTACTCGAGTAGAAGATATTTCCACGTATTCCTCGAAGAACATTCTCCTTAGTCTAAGCTGGCCTGGGGCCCAATTATGTCTGCCCGACTGACGGTGTGCCCATGACGTGTTCACAATTCGGACCTTCGGCATTTTTTACTATAATAATAATAATAATAATAATAATAATAATAATAATAATATTTATTGAGTCACAAATACAATTTTAATCGTGTATGACGAGTCAGATATGGCGGAGTGAAGTTACATTTACTCCGTATATGTTTTCTTTTTTTATTATTTTGAATGGGCCACATGGTTCAGTTTTACAGTACAAATTTCGCTTCGGCTTAACCGAAGAGCGTGAAGTCTTAAGATACACTACATAGATCTAAGAGGACCGGGAGATATTTTAAAATATAATAATATTACATTTCACAAACATTTTTCACACAAATATAAAACCTTGATCATTTTAAAGAAATATTTGTGGATACACAAATACAAAAACTTAGGAGCTTTTATTGCCTAATAGACTCGCCAACAAACATTAGATTTTTCAGAAATTGTTAAATATTATAAAGTGCTACAGCTTTTCATCAGAGGAGGCTGTTATCGGAAGTTTTCAATACGCCGACAACGACCTTATTTACCACAAGAAATAAGGACTTCCTTAACGCTAAGTGTATTCGAGCATGTATGTCATTTGTTTTCTTGATAGTCTAAACATTTCTGTGAATTAAGGAGCTGTTCGAGATGTTTAAAGAGACAGGAGAATGTTTTAGTATGATTTACAAATTCCAGGGTTAGAAGATGAATTAAACATATTTATGTAACATTGCTTAGTAAGCAGCATTCAGAGACCTGTCAACTTTTTTCTTCCTATACATTTTTCTCCAGCATTTGTTAGTGTGGACTAGATACTTTGTATATAACCGACTTCTCGGCATGCAGCTTATACGAGAAATAGCGTATGCTCACCACTTGAACTCGGCTGCTGCAAGGTGTTGCGATTTCTGCACGCGAGATTTTGAATGTAAACAACATATTTAATCTGAATTCGTAAAGCAAGTCAAGCATTTTTAGGAATGGATATCCGTGAAACTTTTCCTTACAAGAATTTCTGATGTTAAGGGTAGTCACCATGTTTTTGCCACCATGATTCATTTAATGGTCACACTTTTACCGGAAGTTGAATGCATTCCCATTACGTTTAACGTTTTATTGCGCCTTGCTAAAATTTACGTTGATTATTATCTCCTATGCTAACTCTGTTTTCCATCCACTTATAAAATATAATGCAGATATTGCAGTTGATTTGAAGAGCTAATGCAACAAATAAATGAAGCTTGTAAAAATTATAAATTCGAAATAAATGTAAGTAAAACAAATGTCAATGTTAATTACGAGAGAAAGACCATTTCTGCTGTCCATGAATGATCAACCTATTGAACAAGTTGCGAAATTTAAATGTTTGGGACAAATTGTAAACGAATTGGAGGCATCAGTTGTTAAAGTAAGAACGCGAATTAAAATAGAAATATCCCACATTTAACAATATGCGGGATTGTTTATGTAACAGAGTTGCGTTTTACTTTGTCAGATGGAGAATGGCAAAATATTACGTGACGGTTGTTCTCTTATGCGGAGCTGAAACGGGGTCACTGAAAAGAGTTCAATTGAAATCAATGAAATTGAATTGAATCAATTTGAGGCCTTCGAAATGTGGATGATTAAAATAATGTTGAGAATTACATGAACTAACAAAGTGCGTAATGATTATATTCTAGAACGGAATTATACACCACGAGAAATATTAAAAGGTATTAAAATAAGAAAAACACTCTATCTTGGATATTTTCTTAGAAACCCCAGGTATGAACTATATAAATTGATAATCATGGAGAAAATTCAGGGTCGACGGGGAGTTGACATAAAGAGGATATCCTGATTGGACTGGCAAATGGACTGGTGTTTCGAGTGCATTTAATTCGTTTCGTCTGTCACAAGACAGAGAACAGTTTGGGAAAATAGTCGCCAACTTTCAGTAATAGATAAGGCACTTTAAGAAAATAAAAATAACCATCTATGAACGAGGAATCAAACGAAAGTTCATTGAACTAGCCTCTGAAATAATAAACTCACATTTTGTTCAAACACGTAATGTTTTTAAATTATAATACAACGTTCCCGCACGGATTCGATCATTCACATCTCTCCGCATTCGATCATGCTTACTTTTCGATCGGTCCTAGATCCTTGAAGGTCGTTTATGAGTTTGTCTTTATGTTATTCAAGTCTTAAGATACACAATCAGACTTTTCTAGATATTCTATAACATTTTACGAGTGTAGTTTTTGTGACTCCCGGCTTCGGAGCACGGATGGTAAGAGGGCAGAATTTCTAATTATATATAAAATTAAATTGACTATTTTATATTCCGTGCGATCTATTGGCGTGGATCTATATATTTGATTGTTAATAATCATGGCAATATTAGAACGTATACATACACACATTATAACAGACCTGTAAGAGGTAACGCTCAGTTAGGAGCCTTTCCGTTAGAAGTTGGTTCCATTATGAAGCTATTTTTTACCATTAAAACATTGATTAGCAATGGGCGGAATGGTCGCACAGGTACACTTGTAAATTTACAGAAATATAATAAAATACTTTGTCTTCTTTCGCTAATCCCTACATTTATCAAGTTAAACCTCCAACCCACATCTCTTAAACGTTTCCTCATTTAAGATCGTTTGTGAAGTATGTATAAGCGAGTTGCCAAACACTGCTATTAGCTCATCCGTCTGCAAGCTGCCAGAGGCAACGACGCCGTTAGGAGAAAAGCTGCGATGAATTCTGCGGCACTGTGAGGATTGCACAAGACAAGAGAAATGTACCAGAGAAGGGCCTTTAAGGTAGGTTGCTCAAGAATTTGGATCCTCATTTATAACCTGAAAAAGTTAATGGCTTGGTTGCCCTTGAATTAGGAAAACCCCAAACAATTTTTAAGGGTTCAAATAATCCCTCAAAGTTTTGACGAAAATACATGGTTTGGGGGTTCCTGATTTCGAAAACGAGATTTTGAGGTATATATTTCTGTCCGTCTGGAAAAACTTTACTTTAAAATCACACATGTTGTTTTCAAAAATATATATTTCAAGAGTACTTTATCGATTTGTCTGAACTCGGAACCTTGCTAATTTCAAAACAATCTTTCACATTGAATAGGGATTTATGAGGTTCGTACTGCATTTTCAAACTTTTCTGAAAAACAATTGTTTTCTTCAAAACTTTTTATTCAAATGGAACAATAGATATTAAGGAATAATTATGTTACTATAGTAGTAGATACTGTAATGTACACAAATCGAGAATTATAGTGACAACAGGTATCTTGGTTCTACAAAGGCTATAGAGGTGGAAGCGCTGATACCAGTCAGTTGCATTTCGTTACGTCTTTCGCTACCTGATTCTAAAGTTTTGCAAAAAAATACACGGGTGAGATATTCGACTTCAACGAAAAGATACAACCTCACAAAATGTATCAAACTATAATGACACAGATACTTCTCACACTTGCAAAAACAAACAAATTAAAAATAACTTTCTATAAAAGATAAAAAAATGAAATCTTAAACCCTGAGAGTGGAGTGCAACGTTTTTAACATTACTTTGCTTTTGTTGTCTTTGGCGTAAATGTTTCAGAAATTTTGCAATAGCTGAAATCGATGATCTTTTAAGTCTCATAGAAATAATTGATCGAAAATTCAGTGGGTTACCTTTATATTCGAAAAGGCTTCCCCTGCACTTACTCTCGCGTTGACCGACCTCTCATCTTCCCTATGCTCCTGCAGCAACTGTCCGCGCACTCGCCAGCTTTACAAGAACCCTATAACGGAGGCCTCGACGTGCCCACCGGCGATGCACGTCAATGATGTAAAATGGCGCCCGAATGCCTGCGGGCAAAGGGCCAATCAGTTGGTACCGGGAGGGGAAATGCAGCGGAGAAGGTGGTGGCGGACTCTTAAGAAGTCTTTTACATGGTCACTTTTACTTTCTCGCCCTTACATATGTAAGAAGAGAAATTATTGTAGTCGTGCACCCGGAAACGGCGAACTTTTTACGCAAAAACCCTTGTTGCAGGGCCCTGGTACGAAAAAGTTGATAAATCGTGTTCCTATGTATAGTAAATGACTTCCTCTAACACGTTTGTGTATTACTTCCTGTTAACACTTAACCGGAATTCATGTTTTGTGGATACTTGATACTGAAGCCGATTGGCGGCAAAACGTCAGTTTGTCTGTCTGTCTGTCTGTCTGTCTGTCTGTCTGTCTGTCTGTCTGTGTGTGTCTGTGTGTGTGTCTGTGTGTGTGTCTGTGTGTGTGTCTGTGTGTGTGTCTGTGTGTGTGTCTGTGTGTGTGTCTGTGTGTGTGTCTGTCTGTGTGTCTGTGTGTGTGTCTGTCTGTTGTCTGTGTGTGTGTCTGTGTGTGTGTCTGTGTCTGTGTGTGTGTCTGTGTGTGTCTGTCTGTGTGTCTGTCTGTGTGTCTGTCTGTGTGTCTGTCTGTGTGTCTGTCTGTGTGTCTGTCTGTGTGTGTGTCTGTCTGTGTGTGTCTGTCTGTGTGTATGTGTCTGTGTGTGTGTGTCTGTCTGTGTGTGTGTCTGTTGTGTCTGTCTGTGTGTGTGTCTGTCTGTCTGTCTGTCTGTCTGTCTGTCTGTCTGTCTGTCTGTCTGTCTGTCTGTCTGTCTGTCTGTCTGTCTGTCTGTCTGTCTGCTTGTCTGTGGTCAACGCTAGCACCTGCGCTGAACGGTTTAGCTGCTAGTGTTGTTCACGGACGGAGGGGCGGGCGGGCGGACGTTTTGCCGTCAATCGATTTTTCGGTATCAAAGACCTGTAAAACATGGATTCTAGCTACACCACGTATTAGTGGTTCTTAAAGATAGATTTCGAAATAAGGTTATGTACAATGTTTGGGGAAAGTTAGAGCATAATTTGCGTGAAATTTAGACAATTTTTAATTTTGTTAAAGCAATTTTTCCTTAAAAACGGCAGCAACAATTTAGATTAAAGTTTGACCTCGGATAGCGTATAGGAGAAGAGAAGAGAACGATGGTGGTCTCTTGTTCGTTGAAAACTGTGTTGTTTTTTTTAATTTCAAAAATTCAAAATTTTTTCGGCCTCTTCCTTTAACTACAGTTATGAAGATAAATATATTTTTAAAACGAAATGTGTTCATCAAAACAAATCTTCAAATAATGTCATGTTTGATTTTTCAGAAACTACACTATCGTGATCTGCCATTTAGCTTTGTAAATGCTATAATAGCTAAGGTGAGAATCTCGCCTTTGCCTTGAATATGCGCAAGTTTTCCGAGTCAAATTGGCGATATTTTTTGACAAACTAGTTTAGCTCAAATTATTTAACACGTACAACGCTGAAATCAACATCATTTCTATAGTGAATTCTACACACAGTATATTTGAATATCTTAACGATTTTTCAAAAAATACAGATATGCAGACAGAATAACTCTTGTGACGTGGAGACCTCTAAAATTATCTTAAAATAAAGCCCTGAACTTTCAATGAAAACATAAACAGAAGTTTGAAACATGATTTCTGTATGTATTGATACTGAAAGAATAATATACTTTATTGATGTTAATTTAAATTAACACATGTAGAAGAAAGTTTTCTTGCCCAACACACTGAGTGAATCGTCCCAAACTATGATTGTAGATAGAAAATTCTATTTTAAGCTCATAAAAAACATTTGTGCAGAACTTTTTTTTGTTTTTTGTTGTTTTTCTGAAAAGCTATTTCTCAAAAAATTATTGGTTATTGGATTACTACTCTCGTATGTCGAAATCAAAGTAACTGTCATGGATGCCCCTACAATACCTATATAAAGCAATTGATGTCCGTGAATGTTCGAATTATTGACAAGTTAGAGTGTCCCTGACCGCCAACAAAATACAATTGGAAAAAGAGACGTTTATAGATTGTTCGTGTCACTTCAACTTAACACGCGACATTACGCGGTGCACGAGCGTGATCTATTGAATCATGCAGGTAGTACATTATTCATACACCTCTTTTTCACGTCTTGCGATTCACACGAATTGTTTCGATCTACATTTTCACTATGGTCTTCATGTCATACGAGCTCTCAGAAGGAGCTCACTCAATTTATTTCTAATTATCAGAAAGGGTAATTTGCAAGACGAACGATTCATTCAGTCCGGTAGTACAACGCAACGTCGATTTGGAAGAAGAATCTTTACTTAATACTAGTGGTACTAAAATAGCACGTACTTTTTCGCCCTGTTTTCACGCAAAATTGCGCGAAAAGAACTCAATTTTTCAAAAGATTGTACATTGCCTTATTTCAAAATCTATATACAAGGAGCATATTTCAGTAAGGAAAAAAACTATCTGCATTATTGTAGTTGTAGAAACACGCCGAAAAACTTTTGAATTTTTGCAATTTTCTAAAAATTAAAGTTTCTCAAAAATAAGAACTACATCGTACTCTTAAATGTCCTTCTCATTATTCAACAATAAAACTTATAAAATTAAATAAGAGAAGGTATTGTGCACTTGCACTGGAAAATGACGAAATTTGATAGGGAAACTCTTATTGACCGGACGCTGGTAACGAAAAATTGGATAGATCTTATTCCTATATAAAGTAATTTACTTTCTGTAAGACAGTACAATCGGAAAAGAACGAATGATTGTGGGAAAAATTGATAAAGAAAATTCGATTGACTGCAAAACGTCTGTCTCTCCGGCCCTCCGGTCGTCCTTCCATGTGTCTGTCCATACAGGTTTTTTCCTGAATGAAATCTGTTCTTTAAAGACAGATGTATTAAACCACCAAGTTCTCAAATTTATTTTCAGAGTTAGTAATAAATCTAATCTAATAAATATAATTATTTTGTATCTTGGAATATTGTGTCTTAATTATTTTGTTCCAGAGGAAACCGGCAGACGTCCTACTCTCCATCTCCCTCCCCTCCCCCTCCAACTTTTCTCCTTTCCTCATCCTCCCTCACTCTCGTCGGCTTTCTCTCCCTTTTCGTCACCTTGTCTTTTTCCGTCACCCTCTCTCTTTCCATCACCCTCTCTCTTTCCGTCCCCCTCTTACTCTCCGACTCCCTCTCTCCTCGTCTTACTCATAGTCTCCTTTTTCCGGCCCTGTTTCTCTTTGTCCCTGACCCTAACTGCCTCTGTCTGTGTCAGTCACTGTCCGTCTCTGCCTTGTCACTGTCCGACACTGTCTCTGTGTCTCTTTGTCGCTTTCTCTCTCTCGCGAGACTGGTCGGGAGCTTAGAGCTTGTCCCGGCTAGGGCGATGCCCCGCTGGAAGGAGATACGTAGTAGGGGAAAATCCCGCAAGCCGACGATCACGTATCCGCAGATTTCACCATCCTGCCACCACCTATCCTGAAGAAGATCACTGCCCCCTCCCGAGGAACACTACCACACATGCACTTGACCGATGCTTCATGTTACCGACCACATGCTTGATTGTTAGTGGTTCCGGGCGCGTCAACTAACGAGATCATTAGTCTCGTAAGTGTAGAGCATCCTTTTTCACCGGGAGGGGGCGGTGATCTTCCCCAACTGGATGGCGAGAACCGGCACCAACCTACCGTCGACTAGCGGGGTTTTCCCTAACGAGGTATCTCCAACCAGCGATGCGCTGCCCTAGCCGGGGCAAGTTCTAACTCCCCGACCGGTCTCCCGGCATGTGTGGTAGTGTAGTGCATGTTAGTGTGTGTGTGTGTGTATGTGTGTGTGTGTGTGTGTGAGGGGTGAGGATATGACAAGGAAGAGGAAGGAAAGATCGCGCGCGGTCCGTGTCCCGTTTGTTAGGGCATTCACCTAGTGTTGATCGGAGAAACCACGGAAAACTATCGATCAGAGCAGCCGGCCGCTAAAATTCTCCTCCAGACAGCGATTGAATTCGACCTAGCTGAGAAACTAGTGTCGAAAATCCTGCCACCGTCGGGTCTCGAACCTAGGACTCCCGGACAGAGGCACTGCAGTGATATCAGTTGATGCACTGGTCCCCTGCTCCCGGTAAACATGCACTTCACTTACGGGACTAAGGTCTTGACGCGTCCGGAATCACTAACAATCAGACTCTCTCGCTCGCTCGCTCGCCGCCTGTCCTGTCCTGTTCTTCTCGGCCTCGCCCCACGTCAAACTGCAACGCCCACCAACTATGAAGCGCAGGTGGAACGCAGTTTGAATGGAAAGTGGATTAAAATTAAGCGCAATCTTGTTCTGCAGCGCCATCTTGTATTGTTGTAACAAAATTTACAGCATCCATACAAACCTGGGTGAAAAGGCGTATATGCTAACTTTCTTGGTGATCGGTCCCATGGTATCGGAGTGCACAGCTCTGGTACATACCAACATCCATCTAGTGTTAATGTATTTGTATTTTTGCTATTGCATTTTGTGTTATCTTCACTTTTTGTTGTTTCCTATATTGTTAATTTTGTTTATCTTAACTGCTCTGTGGCAAATTAACACGCAAACGTTAAAAAATTGTAAAATAATTAGCTTTAACAGAAACCTATCGAATACTTCACTTCCTGTTCTATCGGAAGTGATTGGTAACGAAACTTGTTTGTGATTGAGCTGTGCACACACAGCAATTGGTAATAGGATAATCCTGTAAGCAAATTACAAATAAAAATAAAATTTAAATTATATATTTTATTGGGTTGTAGGAACAGTTTAAATTCTGTAATGAATTGGGTTCATGCGTTGATGGATAATGAATAGATGATAATGAAGATGAAGTAAATAATTATAGGACAAGGTGGAATAAGAGGCTGAATAAACGGGAGAACCCCGGCAAAACTTCCAGAGTGTTCGTTTTGTCCACCAGAGATTCTACATTCAAGGCATAAGCGCTAGACATTACGCAAGCGATATGGAATGGAATGTGGAAGTGAATTGTAGATACACGGTTACTGAAAGTGTTGCATTAACCAGAAACCTGGAAATGCTCTTTACGTAATCATTAGGCGCTAAAAAGAGTCACGTGTTTCAGAGAAAAAAGAAAACGCATTATATCCCCAAAAAAATCTTTTTAGTAAGTATTAAAAGAAATGTAAGACTGGTGTATATTACAGTCAATGAAATCTATATTCTGACTTAATTCTGCTGGAAACGACGCCATTTGTATCCATTAGTAACAAAGCACTTTGCAGGAGGTACACATCAATGTAAAAAAGTTTCACCGTAATACCAATCATGTTTTCATCTAAACTAGGGTTACATTTACGTTATGGTAAGCGATCACGAAAGCCTTTAACTTCTTAAAATGCGCTCGTTTGACTGAAAAAGAATCTTTTAGTCATATCTGTATTCCTCAGTATGCCTTGGCATTTTTTTGCAAAGAACTTTTATTTAGAGCTACAGAAAAGTGACACTTGAAAAGTGCAGGCCTGCTCAACTCACGCGCTCGCGGGGCCAATCGGGTTGCGTGAGCCTAGAAATGCCAAAGTGAGCTGAGTGGTGTGGGAGAGTGGATGAACGTCACCCCCACTCAAGAGAAAAAGGATTTATGAAAGGGAAAAAACGATTGAACATCGTTGAACGGTGCAGTATACGCAAATGCGCAAGAGGACGCGCGAACTGAATTTGTAAGCAATATAGGTTTAACGATTTTAAGGCCATGGATTCTGGTATTGAACTTTTTCCAAAATCTTTTGCTGTGGTCATCCTAAAAGCCATATTGAAGAGGTACCATTGAATATTTGAGACTCCCTCTATACAGATCGGAAAAAAATGAATTTGTACTGCAAGAAATTTTGAAAACTTTTGTTTGAGAAAAATATTTTTTATTATTTAATTAATAAAAAAAATTATTGCTATTTATTATTTATGCTAATTATTATCTGAAAAATGAAAAATACAGTACGAAAGTTTTATTTTTTTCCGTACTACGTACTTATGTAGTAAAGATAAAGTATTGTAATTCTGCTGTAAAAATATGTGATTTTTTTCACAGAAAATCTCGTATTGTGTTACCTGGTATCGTAAATGAGGATAAATTTTGAACTCCGAGAACCCGAGTTCCAGTCCGAACACGGAGAAAAATTATTTGCGGGTTTGAAACACTTATTCAGATTCACGTAGGATTATAACATTTCGTAACCGTTTCAAATAATGCGAGAACATAGCTCCACCACTAGTTTTATGGTGGAGTGGGTAGGAACCAATTAAAAAAATTATTTTGTATCAAAATTATTGTTCAAAGGTTTTAATTAATCTAGCCATTTTACTATCTTCCCTAGCTTGATGCTTTATTTTAATATGAACAACTACTACAATATGAAAGGTGTACCTTACATATAGATTTATATGTTAACATGTAAATTGATATTGAAAGTTGTATAATTTAATAAATGAAATACCAATGCATTAATTGAGCCCATTTCACAGGTACCTCTTCTTGAGATCTTGTCATAAGATCTTGTCAAACAGGAGGTATGCGTGAAACCGTTCACTAGACTGCCCTCGCGTTTCCCTCCCCACCACAAGAACCCTCTCTGCCCCTCTTAGAGAGTCGAGCAGGCAGGAGCCGCCGCGACAACCTGCGCTTACTCGTATTTTCAGTTGAGCAGGCCTGGTTGTGATCATGACCAGGACTCGAAGTCGGATGTCATGCCATCTTTTTATTGGTGCATTCTAGACGTAGCTAACATGTGAATGAATGTTTATCACGACATACAGATTGATAGAAATGCATAGTTGTCAGGTCATTTTTTTTATCATTTTTTGCCAGTTTTCAATTTTTAGGTCATTTTTCTGGAACTACGCGACTTTTTTGTCATTTTTATCCATTTTGTTTCCTTTTCGTATTTTTTGTAGTGAATTTTCAATGACACAGTAAGCAAACTTTGTATTGTATCAATTCTTGACGAAACTCACCACTGCAGTGGACTCTTGTTTTACGAACTCTCAAAATTACACGGATCTTCGGTAACTTCCTCGACCTTTCAAAACTGGCGGTTGGAGGATTGGATCCTAGGATAACATTTCCTCCTAGAATGTAAGTCGATATTGAAAGTTGTATAATTTAATAAATGAAATACCGACGCATTGATTGAACACAATTCGCAGGTACCTCTCGCTGAGATCTTGTCATCAGATTCCCAAACAGGAGGCATGCGTGAAACCGTTCTAAAGGGCATTCGGCTTTATGGTAAATATACTTCTATATAAAAAAATTATTTAAACTTGTAAAATTAATTTAATAAATAATAGATATTTATGTCACGAGTCCTCTAAACGAGTCTTTAAGGACGCAGCCGGAAGGTTAACTGCGAGGCGGAGCGATAGCGAAGCCGAGTACGAAACCTTCCGGCTAAGTCCTTAAAGACTAATAGAGGACGAGTTACATACAATGATTTTTGTTATTTTTTGTTATTTTAGTTTATCGCTTATTAAAAATAAACTTTTATCATTTTCGCGAGTTCAGAATTGTCATTACTCTTGATTTTCTGTAGCAAGAGTTGGTGGTACTGGATGCTTTGTTTGTGATCAGATAGTTGAATGTTTTTTCTACTAATGCAAGCAGAATCTAAACCCGAGAGTCCATAGTGTTCGTAGCAACGGCTGCTAAAATGATCGAGAGTCCATTAAAAATATTTTAGCGGCCGTTGCTATGGACGCGCTCTTCAAGCAGTATTTAGATGGTTGGTTGCTAAGGGGCTAAGTGCGTGTTTACTAACGTAAATAACAAAAACATATATTCATTCAAATATTTTAGTATTTTAATAAAATTAGGTCATTTCCCCTTATTTTTAAGTCAATTTATAATTTATTTTCAAAGAATGTTTAGGTCATTGGAATACGAGCCCTGGTCACAATCCAAAGAGCCGTAAACATCTTGTGTGGGGATGTACTCCATGGCCCGTCTCGTGCTCCGCTGCCTTTGGGCGGGCTGCGTCTGCTGTGCCGTGCGCCGCGAGCTGCGCGTGGAAGAGCGGGCCGACGCCGGGTCTGCGCCCGCGCTGCTGGCGCAGACGGCGCTGGCGACGGCGCGCGCGCTGATGGGGGCGGCGCAGTGCCTGCGCGTGCACAGCGACGGCTCACCCGCCGCGCAGCAGCTCGTGCGCAGGCTGGCGGCGGACGTGCCCGTGCTGCTGGGGCCCGGCGGCCCCGCCCACGCCGCCGCCTGCCCCGGGCTGCCTTGCCTGCTGGCGCGCACCGGCCCCGCCGCCGCCGCCCTGCTGGACCAACTGCCTCAAGTAGGACCATAGGGTTGATTGATTGATTTTTTCCTGTTTCCGGACGCATCAACTGCTTTGGTCATTATTCCCATCAACACCAGGAGAATGAGAACTGCGCACGATCTTTCCTTCCTATTCCTTGTCCTATCTTACCCTTACTTAAACTCACTTGCACTTACATACACTGCACTACCGCACTTGTCGGAGTACCGGTCGGAAGTTTAGAGCTTGTCCCATCTGGGGCGGTGCCTCGCTGGTGGGAGATGCCTGGTTGGGGAAAATCCCTGCAAGACGATGAGTAGGTCGCGGATGGGTCTCACCGTCCAATGGGGGAAGATAACCGCCACCTCTCGCGATAAAACATACACTACACTTACGGGACTAATAGCTTTACCAGTTGACGTATTGGAATCACTAATCAACCAATAAAAAAAACGACCTCAACCTAGTTTGGACCTAGGAACGCGGGATTTGGAAGAATAGTTATTTATCAAGGGTGTATGGTTTTGTCCCAAAGGCGACTTCCAAACTCAAGGGCCTCTCGCCCGAGGGTTTACTAATTCGTTACTGGTTCGTTATGGTTTACTAGCTCGTTGCTGAATCAAACAAGAATTCGAAACATTTTATATTTCTTGAGACTAAAGTGAAAAGACGCATTGCAATAGTCACTTGTCAATTTGACGTCAGATAAGCAAAACAGTGTGCATCTAATTACTATTGCATAATCGTTGCTGGACTGATTTTTTCGTACAAAATGAAAATATTGTGAAGGTTCTGCGGAAATTGTCGCAAAAGCTAACAAAACTATGGACAGTGGTTTCAGATAAAATGTTGATAAATAAACGAAAATGTTTATGGTATATTTGAGAGTTATATAACAGTGTGAATAACAGTGCAAATTACGCTGATAAAACTGTACTTTTAGGTTATTTGCCTTTATTGTTAAAATTTATTTGGAATATTTCATAACACGAAAAAATAACATTTCGAGAATGTTACCAGATGTGCCTTATACATTTTATTACTACTACTGGTACCGCTACTTAAGAATATGTCTCTATAAAATGTGATACGTAACAGTGAAATGTACGTGACTGATGGCAATTATAAATTCACGGGAACATTCCAAAATTGCAGTTTTCATATCAATTAAGCAAAATTAGGTTTATAACGAATTATATATTATATAATTTGCAGGGGGCGGAAGGGCCGGTGTTGCTCCTGGCGCTGGGGGGTGCGGAGCAGCCGCGCCCGCCGCCGCCCCCGCAGAGGGCGGCGCTGGTGCGGGTGGCGCACGGGGAGGCGCAGCTGTGGGGGGCCGAGGCCGCCTTCAAGGACGCCAGCAGGCCGTGGAAGCGCTTCCCCAACCCGCAGGCGCTGCTCGACGACTGGAGGCGATGGCCGGATCTCGGACACCGCGAGCTCGTCGTCAGCACCTTCGACTTACCCCCTCACGTCTACATGGGTGAGTACTCTCTGCTCCTGGCTCCCCACTTTATCATATAATAATAATTATTATTGTTAATATTAGGAAATACATGCATAATCATTTACCATTATCTCTCAATGTTTTCAGTTTCTCTCAGGGCTTGAACTCTTGACCTGATGTGTCTTCGCTTGTATGCTGACGAGATTCCCTCCCTTTCTTATTTTTCTAGGGGTAATTCAAAAATACGGACGCAATTTTAGCTTCTTCAAAACCTCAATGAACCAATTAACAGAACTTATTAACATTTCACTGATTCTTTTTCTCCTTTTCTTTCTTTTTTCTTTCATTTCTCTCTACCGTTCCATTCATCCTGATTCTTTTCCGAATTCCTATCAAACTCGTCCTCCCTCGCTTTCAATCCTGTCATCCATGTGTAAATCTTCATCCAAATTGCGTGCGTATTTTTCATTGAATGACTTCCTTTATTATGTACTATTGTAATATAAATTCTGAAACTGGTCAGGCGGAAGAGTAGGCTAAATGGCCTGAGCCTCGCCTCCAATAAAGACATTTATTTATTTATTTATTTATTTATTTATTTATTTATTTATTTATTTATTTATTTATTTATTTATTTATTTATTTATTTATTTATTTATTTATTTATTTATTTATTTATTTATTTATTTATTTATTTATTTATTTATTTATTTATTTATTTATTTTATTTATTTATTTATTTATTTATTTATTTATTTATTTATTTATTTATTTATTTATTTATTTATTTATTTATTTATTTATTTATTTATTTATTTATTTATTCATTTATTCTTTCCTCTGGTCACTTTTAATGAAAACTTCGTTGTCCTTCGTTAATAATTAGAAACTTGTGTATTCGAGAGGATTTACTAGTGGTCAAACAGGACTATTGCCTCGCATTTCTTATTATATTCAAAATCATTTTCAACCGAAAATAGGGACAATACTTGAGATTTTCATGACGTGGTTATTTTATACTTATAAATTGTCGTGGTGCCTACATTCTATTCAACATTTGTTAGAGCTTGTAAAAAGATTGCTGATTAAAAATTGACCCAATATTCCGGTTTCTGCTCTCTTTACAAGACTCAAAATTATACTTTTCATGCATGCCTGAAAAAAGTATAAGAAGAACATTTAGTCGTCTAAACGTTACCTAGAATGTATTATGAAATTAGAAGAGGTTAAGTATTTCTCCTATATTATTTCAATTGTATACATACCTTTTGCGGCACACACTCGCCACTAATCTGTATGAATGAGGTCTCTAAAGGAAGAAAATTTCATGGCGACCCACACTGGTTGGATCTGGCCTAAAACTTGGTCATAATTGCAAATGTCAGTGGATTTGCGTAAAAATTGGTATCAATGGGTTTTTGAGGTCGCTGAATTAGAATATCATTACGAAATTTCAAAATTCAAAATGGCGCCTTCAGAATGTCCGATCCTTCAAAATGGCCTCCGAAATTCAAAAACAAAGAAAAATGCATATAAAAATATACATGGGGCAAGGTCATTGATTTAAATTAATGAAATTTCAAAATTCAAAATGGCGGCTTCAAAATGGCTAACTGATTCATAAAAATGAGCCCAATGTGCGTAGAAATATGTACAAAATGGTTCTCGAGATCACTGATTTCGATTATCGGAATGAAATATCAAAATTCAGAATTGAAGCTTGAAAATGAAGCAAATATGCGCAGAAATATGGTTAAGTACTATTTTTGAAGTCACTAAATACAAAAATTGCTATGAAATTCAAAATAGCTGCTTCAAAAAGGAATATCGGATTTAAGGAAAAAAGAAATCGATTGTAAGTAAAATGTTATTTAAGACAGTTTTTGAATTTGTCGATTCATTAAATTTCAGATTTATTTAATATATATATATATAATTATACTTATTGAATAAACAATATTTTATTTAATATTTAATTATGAATAATTGAATCAAAAATTAGTCAACAATACTTTGAGGTGACCACATTGAATTCACTCTTATACCTTAGTTACCCATAGTTTTGTTTGTTGCGTCAAGAAAAGAAGAATCCTTAAAATACACTAAAAATCTGAAAGTGCTCGGTGGCTTGGGTTATTTTTGTTTAATCCCTCCAAAAGTTTATATTATTAATTTTACTACTAAAAGTAATTATCTGAAGGAGAAGTAAAAGAATTATTCCAAGAAATCAATTCCCTGTGGCATCGAAGAAACCATCGGGTGCGATCTAGTGTTATATCTTACTACGTAGCATTGTAGTATAGTCGCTTTAAAACAAAAAGATGCAGATATGTGCAGCTAAATTTGTGTTAGTCTGATTAAGGACATTCTACTTGATAAATAAAAATAATAATTGAGGCAGGACCTCGCAGGACAAAAAATATAATCTACAATATAAACGACTAACTTTGTTACGCTACATGGTTTAGAATTCAACCGCATCATATATAAAAATATTATACACTTTTTCTTAAAAATATACTTAACTTACAGCCATAAGTGTCTTATATTCGGATATACAAAAAGAATCCTAAAAAAATTCTAAACCCTTTTTTTAATTTCACGAATATCGTTGACAAGAATCAACGAATTCGAGCAATTCGAGCAACGGTAACTTTACGACACCGTGTGGAAGACAAAAAAGATTGAAATAAATTTCTGAAGCTGAAGTAGTATGCTCCAATGTCTTCCGAACGAGATTTGACAAGTCAGAATTCCAAACGCGCACTTTGAATTTTGCAATTATGGCCAGGTTTTTGCCGCGATAAAACCAGTGTGCGACGTGACGAATTGCACTTTGACTTTAAAAATATAAAGAATTTGTTGTTGCGTAATCTAAATATTCATATCAAATGCAACCCCCAACACTCTCCTGCTCTTTTGCATCTATATCTTTAAATAACTCCTAAGAAAACCCTTTTCGGGCATTAAAACTAAAATTTTGAGACCGAAGGCCTCAATGAAACGTTCTTGATACTTTAACCCACAGGATGAGATCTTGAACATTCTATTATATTTTTGCTGGCTCGACGCTTCTCGATTCAACCCAACCTCTTCATAGCCTGTATAATCAGCAACTGTGTGCTAAATTAATCTAATTACCTTATTTTATACACGATTTAATTACATGGATGTACTTCTCTGTTCGGTAATAACGTTAAATAAGAATAGTTTGCATTGACAAGGGTGTATTTTATTGTTATCAATTACAAGAAGACATAAAGAACAAGTGACGGAGGGTAAGAAGGTCTTGAAGAAAAATATATATTACACTATGTAAATGGAAATGGAATATGTAGTATGTATCCGCTGCATAACGCTTCTGCACAGAAAACTTAGGCGAAAAGGCGCGAAAACATACGAAAATGCGTGAATATGTAGTATGGAAATGGAAAAATAGGGAAGAGAGCGGGGTTTAACATGCGAGAGTTCTCGCACGCGTACGCTAGTTACTACTAAATTAAAATTTGACGAACAAGTTGCTATTAGGAAAGCCTAAAGGTGGTCGGGATTGTAGATGAATCGTTTATTTTAGGTGCTCACAACTTCTTCTGACACCTCACAGAAAATTAATGTTATATTAACAAAATAGTATATGTATGTAATTTGATTCATTACAAAGTTTTCGTCTGAGATATTGCAAAATAGTAGACATGAACATACTTGTACGAAAAAAATGAATTGCTCCGGAAAAATGTCTCCAGCATTTGTCCGCATTGCTAATTGATCAATCTCGTTCTGCTCATGACTCTTCACACAAAGACATCTCCATTGAAAATCAGGAGAGGAACACTAGTAATAACAGCATTGTCGTCTCATCGTAAGATTTCCTGCTTCCAAAACGGAGTGTCTCCGAAAAGGAGAAAGCGAGATTACTATTTGTTGGCACATAGGCGTCCAAAATTAATTCATATTTGGCGCCGCACTTAGAATCTATATATTTAAAAAAATAAGGTATTCTGCCAATACTTCGTTTAGACCTTCTACTGAACCGATTGTTGTATTTTTTCTTTTAAATGAAAGAATATGATCTCTAAATGTGTTATCGATTATTGTTTGTGTTGATTCACCAACATTTACGGTGTAAATTAATTAATTAAATCAATCTTTAATAGTACGCTTATCAATAGTCAATTGTTTTCTTTCAAAGGGTGGCAGTTTCAAAATCGATATACATGAGTCCATAGATGTGAGTCCGCGCTGTTTGATGTTTTGTTTTGATTGTTGAGATTTGTTTACAATTCGTCAAGGTTTTGTTTCAGTGTAACAATTGCATTGTGGTGTTGACAATTTGCATGTATTTGCTTCTGTGGTGTATCGCACAGTGGGTTTTGCTCGGTTGTAATACTTTAGTGAAGTTGTTTACAGGTTATGTCAAATTCCGAATCGTTGTCCACGCGCCCCAACAGACGCAAACGTACATTAACTGAACGCAGGGAAAGAGAAAGTCAGCGTAGGTGTCGTGATAGTGAGGTCATTTCGTTTTCTATTGGGTCATTGTCTATGAAATGTCAGTTTTGTTCTGCTTTGTACTTTCCATGTGAGAGAAATTCTGCAAACGATTTACTCTCTGTTGCTTAAATGGGAAAATAAGTATACCTTCGAGCAATATGACAGAAGAAATCAAACAGTTGTTTATAGGAGATGATGACACATCAAAAATCTTTAGAAATAATATCCTTCAGTATAACAGTGCTATATCTTTTGTGCCGATATTGCATTGCCATCTGGTCATGGGCCATACGTGTTCAAAATTTTGGGAACTCCTCATCACAGAATATCTTCATTATACCATCAAGATCCAAACAATGTAATATATTGTGAAAATTAGTCTGGGTGCAGTAGTTTACATTTATCTCAGATCACACCGTCAAATTTTGACGGGTTCTCACTAGTTCAATAATTTATAGCAATTCCTTGGCTCTAATTAACAGCAAAGGGTGTACGTCTCAAACGTCTCGCGTTGGACTAATTTTTTTTTTTCTGGAAAAACCGCGGGCGGGCTTTCAGAGAGAAAGGCAATACATTTTTCTTTTAAAGCTCTTTGGAGAGGCTTTCAAAATTCAAAATACTTTCTAGGAATGGCGTCAGAGCTCGCCACCGGACAGACATGGGAAGTAACCAGAGAGGTATTTCGTATTGTCGGCATTCCGAGAATCAAACGTCTTTCCAAATAAGACGCGAAAGACGGGATCGTATTGTTTGAAAAGAAAGTCGCCGAAACTGTTTCGCGGCAACTCGCCTCGCTCGAGTAAAAAGCTGTTAATGCGCACGTATCTATGCTACTATCAATTTAATTACGCAGGTTGTTATTACGACTCCAGCTTTATTAGCGCGCAAGCTTTACTATCAGGCACTCATTACGAGAGAAAACGATTTCTTTTCGCCCAAACAAGGTAATGACAACTTCTTCAATACTCAGTCATTCATACGCTAAAGTAAACTAATAGTCCTTAAATAATTGGCTTTCGGAATTTTCCCTTGTGTCAAGGGAGTAAAAAGGCGGAAGAATCTTGTAGACAATACGAGTCATCGTTTGATGCTCTCCCAAAAACTCAAGCTATTTTGCAGCCTCAACACCATTCGCTGAGGTGTGTGAGTGATCGGCTGAGGCTCCGAGGACATTACCTGATGTCAATGCTGTGCCTGTGACCGGGAGGTCCTAAGGTTCAAGTCCTGACGATGGCAGGATTTTCGACATTAGGTAGAGAGCTAGGTTGAGTTCTGAAAGAGAATTCTAGCGGCCGGTTGCTCTTATCGGTAGTTATCCGGGATTCTCCAATCAATACCAGCCGAATACCGGAGCCTTACACTAACAAACCGGTCACAGAACTTTCCTTCCTCTTCCTTGCCCTTTCCTCGACTCTTACTCATACTCATACCTATATGCACTATCACACACACCGGGAGATCGGTCGAGAGCTTAGATTGATTGATTTTTTTCGTGTTTCCGGGCGCGTCAACTGCTGTGGTCATTAGTCCCGTTAGTGTAGTGCAAGTGTTTTCTCGGGAGATGGCGCTGATCTTCCCCGCTGGATGGCGAGATCCGGCGCCGACCTACCGTCGGCTAGTGGGGTTTCCCCCTAACCAGCGGGGCACCACCCCAGCCGGGACAAGCTCTAAGCGCCCGACCGGTCTCCGGGAATATGTGGTAGTGTAGTGCATGTTAGTGTCAGTGTGTGTGTGTAAAGGGAGAGGATTGGACAAGGAAGAGAAAGGACAGATCGCGCGCGGTCCGTGGCCCGTTTGTTAAGGTACTGCTCCGACATTCGCCTGGTGTTGATCGGAGAAACCACGGAAAACTACCGATCAGAGCAGCCGGCCACTAGAATTCTCCTCCAGACAGCGACTGAATTCGACCTAGCTGAGAAGCTAGTGTCGAAAATTCTGCCGCCGTCAGGACTCGAACCTAGGACCTCCCGGTCAGAGGCGCTGCAGTGACAAATGACTTTAGCCGTTGACGCGACACGAAACGATCTATCGACGCGTGCGCGTGCGCAGAGGAGGGCGACGGCGTGGAGCTGCGCGTGCTGCGGGCGGCCGCGCAGGCGATGCGCTTCCGGCTGCGCCTGCAGGAGCCGCCGGGCGCCAACAAGTTAGGCGAGTGGAACGCCTCGGCAGGCACCTTCCAGGGCGGCACGCGCGGGGCGCTCGTCTCCGGACAGGTGAGCGAACCAATAATAATAATAATAATAATAATAATAATAATAATAATAATAATAATAATAATAATAATAATAATAAAGTAACTCCATAGATGTGAAGAGATCGACTGAATGGCTGAGAACAGCTGGGCTTTTTGGCGAGACGGAAGGATTTGTACTGGCCATTCAAGTTCAGATAGTAGCCACTAATAACTACAGGCGATATATTATGAAAGAGAACATCAGTGACAAGTGTCGCCTGTGTAAGAAGGCCACCGAATCTATCCAACATATCTGCAGTGGATGCTCTCAGTTGGCACAAACAGATTATTTACAACGTCATAATAATGTAGCCAAAATCATCCACCAAGCTCTTGCTAAAAGATCGGACCTGATAAAGGAAAGCCTGCCATACTACAAATATCTACCAGAACAAGTTTTGTCTAATGAGAGAACAAAAATCTTGTGGGATACTCCCATTGTTACAGATAGAACAGTGGAAGCAAATAAGCCTGATAGTCGTATTTGACAAAACTACTCGTAGGGCAATAATAATTGATATCGCAGCCCCACTGGATCATAATCTGCTGACAACTATTGCAGAAAAGAGGAGAAAATATCAGCCACTCTCAGTTGAGCTGAAAAACTTGTACAAACTAATAGATGTAGATATTGTACCCGTGGTTATTTCAACTAATGGGCTTGTGGCTGAAGATTGGAGGATTATGAAAGAAAAACTCCATCTAAATGAGTGGCACCTCAGAACCATGCAGAAGGCCGTGTTGCTGGCAACCACCAACATTTTGCGCAAGGTTCTCTCCCTAAATCATTTAAGTGGAACCTGAGTGCACTGGAGCAAGAACTTCTCACCATCTGTCTCACCATATGTGTTGCCGTTCTGTCCTTGAGTTATACTTGAAAACTCCGGAAGAGCGTGAAATTTTGAAATATGAAATAATGATGATGATGATGATGATAATAATAATAATAATAATAATAATAATAATGTATTTATTTGGCGTTATTGGGTCGGTAGTCTGGCTTCGCCGGCCAGCTACCGATGTCTGCCTTGCCTGGGCCTAGTTAAATTTCCATGCTTGGGGATAAGAGCGGTGTAAGGGGAGAGGATAGGACAGGGAAGAGGAAGGACAGATCGCGCGCGGTCCGTGGCCCGTTTGGTAGTGTACTGCTCCGGCATTCGCCTGGTGTTGATCGGAGAAACCACGGAAAACTACCGATCAGAGCAGCCGGCCGCTAGAATTTTCCTCCAGGTAGCGACTGAATTCAACCCAACTGAAAAGCTAGTGTCGAAAATTTTGCCGCCGTCAGGACTCGGACCTAGGACCACCCGGTCAGAGGCGCTGCAGTGACATCAGTTGATGCACTGAGCTACCGCTC
Organism: Teleogryllus oceanicus; assembly: GCA_964035755.1. Classification (NCBI taxonomy): domain Eukaryota; kingdom Metazoa; phylum Arthropoda; class Insecta; order Orthoptera; family Gryllidae; genus Teleogryllus; species Teleogryllus oceanicus. The sequence goes on along the minus strand of CAXIVR010000011.1, from coordinate 20,453,798 downwards.
CCGGTGGAAACAAGCGAAGGGGTCAAAGTTCCTGCATCTATTATAATTGTGGTGAGTTCACAATTTATGTTTTTATTCCTTTGAAGCTGCAGCTCGTGCCACAAATATAATTTCTGTTGCAATCTCTCGCTCCTGCAAGGGGCCACTGCTGAGTCATTTTTGGCGTGTTGTTTATGATGCATTATTTTTAAAATGTTTCTTCTTTTGTTTCAACTACACCTTCATCGTGCTATTTTTGGTTAGTCATGGTTGAAAATTGTCTCTTTATGCCACTTTCAACACGTGGTTCGTGACGTATCTGGTTCTGCGCAAAACGAGCAACAACCAGCGTGCCTGGACAACTCACCCGTGTCTTTTCATCATGGTTCGACTTCAAGTAAACGCTGTGAAAAGTCGGTATCTCGAATCCTCAGTGCATCAACTGTTGAGAGGTCGCTCCAGACCGCGAACGGGAACGTAAAGAAAGTTGAAGGCAGGCGTTCGCAATACAACGGGAACGTGAAGCTTGACGGAAACAGGAAGGATGGCCTACGTTTATCTTGGTCTGGGAAATTGGTCTCTTGACCAATGAAAGTACAGCAAATGGTGGCTGATCGAGCGCGCGACCTGTCTGCGACACTGGTCTGGAGCGGAGTTCGTTTGTTTCTTTTTGGGGGGAGGCGGTTCGTCGCAACGCGTTTCATAACCCTTGTTGGGCGTTGAGCACTTTTCTTGGAGTAATCCTCCATTACTAAGTTTCTAATAATTACTATATTTGTTAAGTCTCGTCACATCGCAGTCAGTCAGTGCCTTTTATCCCTTCGGCCAGGGGGCTAGACGCAGTTAGAACCTGGGGGTTCCTAGCCGGTCACCCAACTAGGAACCCGCGAGTCTCGAATTCGCTCAGCCTCCCTGACTTCACGGAGCGTAGTAAATGAATTCGGCCACCGGCGCCGGCCTCAACGCGAGTTGAGAGTATAGTGAGAAATTGAGGTTAGAGCGTGTATTTGCAAAGTAACGGTTTGTGGTGGGATGTGCTGCAGCGGGAGAGGGGCTATTCACTCGAACCTAGGACCTCCCGGTCACAGGTGCTGCAGTGGCATCAGTTGATGCACTGAGCTACCGCTCCCGGTAGCTTTAGTGTAAGTGTGTGTGTAAAGGGAGAGGATAGGACAAGGAATGGGAAGGACAGATCGTGCGCGGTTCGTGGCCAGTTTGATAGGGAACTGCTCCGGCATTCGCCTGGTGTTGATCGAAGAAACCACGGAAAACTACCGATCAGAGCACCCGGCCGCTAGAATTCTTCTCCAGACAGCGAATGAATTCGACCTAGCTGAAAAGCCAGTGTCGAAAATCCTGCCGCCGTGGGGAATGGGAACCTAGGACCTCCCGGTCAGAGGTGCTGCAGTGGCATCAGTTGATGCACTGAGCTCCCGCTCCCGGTAGCTTTAGTGTAAGTGTGTGTGTAAAGGGAGAGGATAGGACAAGGAATGGGAAGGACAGATCGTGCGCGGTTCGTGGCCAGTTTGATAGGGAACTGCTCCGGCATTCGCCTGGTGTTGATCGAAGAAACCACGGAAAACTACCGATCAGAGCACCCGGCCGCTAGAATTCTTCTCCAGACAGCGAATGAATTCGACCTAGCTGAAAAGCTAGTGTTGAAAATCCTGCCGCCGTGGTGAGTGGGAACCTAGGACCTTCCGGTCAGAGGTGCTGCAGTGGCATCAGTTGATGCACTGAGCTACCGCTCCCGGTTGGAGTGTCGTGACGGTGTGGTGTGCGGCAGGCGGACGTGGCGCTGTTCGGGATGTTCGTGATGGGCAGCCACGTGCGCCACCTGGCCGTGCCCGCGCCCTGGGGGCTGGCGTGCTCCACGTTCCTGGCGCCGGCCAGCGCGCGCCGCACGCCCGACAGTCTGCTGCGGCCGCTGCAGGCCGCCGCGTGGGGCGCGCTCGTCGCCGCCCTGGCCTGCGCCGCCGCCGCGCTGCGCCTCGCGCGCCAAGCAGGTGGGCGTTCCCTTCCCGTCCCCCATTTTGAGTTTTCAAAATAGCCATGTTTTTATAAAATCGTCGTATTTAACAAATATTTTTTAATTCGATGTTTTTTTCATGTTTTTTTAAAATTTTTTTTTTTATTTTTTTTAATGTTTTTTTTTGATCCGATGTTTTGTAACTACGATGTTTTGATGTATTATTTTTGTTGTGTAAGTTGTTGATGTATTATTTTTGAACGAAGACAATACCACCATCGAAGAGACTTGTAAAAAATTTTGAGATCCAGAAATTTGACATTTTCCAGGTCAATGTGACCAAGGATGAAAAAGAATTAAAATAGAGGTTTTACCGATAAATTCTATATTATTTTTGAGATATGAATTTGAAATATTCGAATTCTGATTGAGGTATTATATTATTTTAATGTAAAATATCTTTACAGTAATAGATGAAATGGGAATTACAATATCGCTTTTGGGCAGTAAGTACCAACTGATTTCTCTAAAAGACTCTCATGGGCGAAGTTACCATTGATATTCCTCCACCGTGAAGCAATTTGTTCAACCCCACTTTTAAATCTCACAGCAGTTACTCAGGTCGCAGTGTCTACGAATTCGAGTGCACAAGTTACTTTGTTCGCGACCTCCATTGGAAGATTCTTGTAGAAGTAATTTACTATATACAGGAGCAATTATTATCTTTTTCGATTCACGGATCCCATTATGCGTTTTTCTGTTGAAAACCCTCCACTTTTCGCTACAGCATTACAATACTTTCTTTACTATGGAAGTTCTTATCACGCGTGAAAATAAAGGTCATTTTAAAGTAAAATCAAGCACGTTTTAGCACAGCATTCATATTCTTTGATAATAGTGTTGTGTAATATATATGGTATTAATTACTGAAACATGTTAAATATTATTTATTAATGTTGATATAAATTGTTAATGTTTCTTGTATATTGTCAAATTCTCTAAAATACAAAAATCTATACAAGAATAAGAATACAAGTAAAATAAGTTAGTAATAAATAAATAAGGAAACAAGCAAACAAACAAACTTCATGTTCCGCTCTTTGAAAATCAACTGTTGTTTCAACACTACTATAAATAAAAACGAAGAGTAATTTCCACATTTAAGGCTCCCACAGACCAACGCGGAAGATCCGCAGCCGACGCGGATTGGCCGCAGCGGAAGTTTCGCGTGACGTGTTGCCTTATGAGCACGTTCAGACCTGCGCGGCAGGCGAGCAAGAAGGCAACGGATTTGCCGTGCTTAATCGGCGGCGAAATTTCTAATGCACTCCGGCGCGTTTCTTCCACTACAGCTCGAGTTTCGTGGAAGTCCGCCCGTGTTCGGGACGCTTCACTCACTTCTGAGTCGAGTGACCTTGCCAACCGTCACCAAACGCTGCCTCTGAATTGACGCTCCGGTGTGAACGGTCTCGCGAATTCCGCGGCCGCATCTAGCTCGGTACTTTCCGCGTCGCACCCGCTGCGGATCTACCGCGCCTTTTTTTTTTTTTTTTTGCCAGTATCCTTGGCGAGGCGGGAATTTATTCAAAATACAGTTTACGCTCCAGCATTTCTGCTTTTGGAACTTAAAGGGTATTAACTTAAAAATACTATCTTAAATTTAACTTAATGTATTTACATTATGCTACTTTAGGCGAACGTTAAGATTTACTATGCAATTCTTTGCTATGATTATTTAAAAGTTCTTGTAACTGTTCATTTTTCTTCTTATTTTTTTCATTAAGTCATTCACGCTCTCATTCATTCTTAGACTATATTTACAGACACATTCATTCACTCGTTCATTCTACACTGCACTATTTACACTTTCACATCACTTTGTTCACCACGGCGCCGACTTTACTCAAGATCTATCGGGTGGGAGCCTTTTAAGGCGGCTCCACACATTCGTTATTCGGCGAACACCGAGCAACCGCTCGTCGAATCCCGAGTAGTGTGGATGAGTTGCTTGCTATTTGCCGAATGACGAACATTCGGGGTTCGCCCTAACCACCGCGTGTCGGTCTTTTGGACACATCAAAGGGAGCGAACATTTGCCGAACACGTCAGCTGCTCGGGATTTGGCGAGTGCTAGTTCGCTGTAGGGATGTGCTCTTAACAGCTAAACTGTTATTTCTTAATCGTTAACGTTTTGTAACTGTTACGCGAAATAACAGTTATTTCGTTTATCCTGTTATTGGCAGTTATCGGTTGAAATGCATAGAACTGCAACCTACGGGGCCTAATCCGGGGCTTTTGTGGCAACCATTTTATACGATAACAGCTTCACAGCAGCTAAACAATCATGATTTGCCAGTATTCAAATTATATTCATTAATACATAATTCGTCATTATTACACACCATGTGCCACAATAGTTTTATATTTTATTGTATACACTACAACAAGATATTTGTCCTTTAAATTAAGTCAGTCCAATATGTTAACTTATTTCTGTCCCATTGCTGCGTATGTGAGATCAACTAATATTTCCCTAGGTCCGATAAAATAAAATGAGTTAGGTCAAATAACTCACATTATAATACCTGATATTCGACCGTCATTAACACTTTAGCTATAGGTAAGCAAAAACACAGTTTCTCCTCATTATGTTTGGCATTCGTCACTTCACTGTGCACAAGTTGCATATTTGAAAGAATATTTGCAATCTGAACCCGAATCACTTTCATTTGAGTAATATTCTATACACATTCGCTACACAAATGAATTACTATTCATCATTGGCAGTTCATCCAGTCTCGTTCATATCAGCTGCTTCTCTGTCCAAACATATATGGAAAGTAGTACAAGGAGGCGCCGTAAGCTGCACAAGTTTGCTACCAACATTATTCATTTTGCGTGGTTTATCTCTTAGTAGTCGCTACAACTGCTTTAACTCTTAGCAGTCGGCCATGTTAGGTTGCTGGTCATGGACCTGTTATTTTTCAACTGTTATTAATAACAGCTATTACGAGTAAGCTGCTTTTGTGATAACTAGGGAACGGTTTCCAATTACATGATTTTACGGAATAATTAAATAATATTTTTTTGATTTTCAAGACATTCTGTATGAATTGGAACTATTTTTATTTTACATATTTTGGTATAATTGCATATTTTTACATATTTTACCTACTACTACATGTTTCGTTATATTTTAATATATTTATATGTCGAAACGGAATATTTCTGATGCGCGTTTGAATTATATGTTACGGAATCATGTTTCTTAAAAATTAAATGTAATGCTGCTGGGCTTCTATGATCACCATATCTTCGCCATAATTGTCACCCCCCTCGCTTACTGCATACTCGGAGTCCAGAATGAGAGGAGTTCTGTGAACAAAAGTAATTTCAACTGCGATTTTGCTCATGCTTCAAACAGCACATTCGTTTGTCGATCGAAAACTAACAAATATTTTTTTACAGAAAATTGTCTTATGCGTTGTTCGACGGGGGGGGTGTAACCCCTCCCTTCCGATCCATCATCGGCTACACGGTACTACTATTCACTGGAACTCTGGCTTCTCGTAAATATTGTAACATATTCTATGAACGTATTTTGTATTTCGAATAAAATTCTTGTGTGGTGAAACCTAGTGTAGAATTACTGATATAGAGGTAGAACCTACTTTCAGCCACTCCGCTAATCAGTTCTTAACAAACATTCGACGTTCTATGCTCGGAAAATGCTAGTAGATAACAATTTTAAACACAATAATGAATTTTTATTTTACATATTTTTTACTTTTTCTTAGATATTTTGGAAAAAAATAAGTACATATGTATGTACATATTTTGGAAAAAATAAGTACATATGTATGTACATATTTTGCATTTTTTATTACAATAAAATCCGTTCCCTAGTGATAACAGTTATTGAAGAAAAGCTTCGTTCGCTGCTCGGCGAATGCCACATGTTGCCACCTTGAAAGGCAGAGCTCCTGAGCCGCGCGCATGGCGGCGGTGGTGCGCAGGGGCCAATGGGGGCCGCGCCGTGCTGCACGTGCTGGGCATGCTCCTGCAGACGTCGGCGCCCGCCTCCGACGCCCGGCGCCAGCGGCCGGCCGAGCGCCGCCTGCTGCTGTGCTGGTCGCTGTTCGGCGTGCTCATGGTCACGGCCTACTGCAGCTCGCTCGTGGCGCACCTCACCTTGCCCCGCCTGCGCCACCTGGAGTCGCTCGAGGAGCTGGTGGCCGCCGGCGTCTACTGGGGCTACTCCAGCCACTTCCCGCTCGACGAGTTCTTCGACATGACGGTAATAATAATAATAATAATAATAATAATAATAATAATAATAATAATAATAATAATAATGGTTGATCCCGGGTTTAGGGTGGCACGGTTCCTTTGGTTCCTTTTATGATTCATTATTTCTCGCGATTCCTATGTTTATAGTTGCGCGGTTCACTATAACAACTGAATTATTTATGTTCAATGTTAAATGAGAAGAAGTCACCTGATAATTTGTTGGCGTGGAATTGTGTGTATTTTCGCATTTCAAGTCTTCCTCAAATAGGTTTGTGTGTCTACTCAGATGGAAGGTATGCATTTTCTTAAAAGTGAGTGTTCCCTTTAAAATAAATTCTCTTAAAAGTGAGGAGTATATAAGACAACGTGAGCGCCGGAGCGACAGCGGAGGCGCGAACAGAGTCTCGAGGCGAGGGCCGGAAGTAAAAAAGAAGCGTGAAAAATACGTTGTTCCGTCGGGTAGCGACGTGCGGTACACGTCGCGGACCACTGGTGAAAAAAATGCGTTGGTTAAAGAATTGTGTAGGTTATAAAATTAAATTTGTAGCGTGAAAAATACGAATAATCAGTTCACTTAATGAGAGTACGTTGCTACGGAGATTTATACGTACAGGGGGTTTTGGAGCAGGGGGTAGCTATTCTCCCAATCTACCTTTATTTTAAATAATTATATTTATTGCTGTAACATCATGAACTTAACTACACGCGACTACTACGTATAAACAAGGATTCAGTTCATGGAGTCGATTCTCTTCTAATGAACCGAATCAGTGAATCAAAGGAACCGTGCCACCCTAAACTCGGGATTTACCATAATAATAATAATAATAATAATAATAATAATAATAATAATAATAATAATAATAATAATAATAATAATAAATGCCTGTATTGATATGGCGAGGCTCGGGCCATCAGGCCCGCTCTTCCGCCTAACCATCTGTCAGATGCAAACAAAGAGATGTAATATTATATACAAATGTAAAATATATTTAAGATTGTAGGTAGTTAGTAGAAACCAAGTATAATTTAAGTGCAGTTTTTAAAAAGATAAATGAAATATTAAATAGACACAGAAATGAGGCAAATTTTCTTGGCGAATTATAGATTAATAGACGGACGTTAAAAACAATTTGAGTTGAATAACATTTCTCCATTGCGCGCTACACGGCAGCCTGGTATTCACCCCGAGCGACTGTAATCTTTTAATACAGAAACACACCACCTCACTCGCCGCTCGACCCTGCCGTAAGGCAGCCGTCGGCACACGCTCATCTCAACAACTCTTGCACTACTTAAACGAATGGTGCTAACACATCACGAACTTTCTCATATTATTCCTAACTTTTGATACTTTCAAAAATTCAGAGAATTCAACGAAAATTAGACCTGCGCCATAGATAACGAGTGTCCCACTAATAATGAACCACTCCCATAACTTCTAAACGGTTCACAATAGCGAAGTGTTGTTTTCGGTCAACAATGTGAAATCACGGGGCGAGTACCACGCCATAGAGATATTGTTTAATATACTTTTAGTTTTCGAGAAATTTAATAATCTTTGATCTTTTGAATGTAATTATTTTTCTCATCAGCAATGGATAGATCGTAAAAAGAGGAATACAATGATGTATCGTATGTTAGTATTTTGATACTAATTTGTGTATAAAGTTAGATTTTCTGATATGTGATTTTCAATTAAACTCAAGTTTCCTGTAGCAGCCCTCGCAACTGTTGCTTTCTGGGAAGATAACCTTCAGGGCACCGACGCTGTGACAGCTCAACCATTACATTATGATTGCAACGATTACACCAAAATATCAAACTTGATTTCTGGCGAATGATACGCGATAAAAAAACTCTATTGAGGGGTTACGTAAATCCGTTTCATTGTAATTCGATATCTGTGGATAGTAACTTATCCGGGGACAGACGTCACCATTGCCTACAACCCAATGCATTGCCTCTAGATACATAGGTTCTCAATTATTTGCATAAATTCTGTATTTGGGAATGCTGGTGTGGTGACTATCGCGAATGAAACCTTTCTCTCGCCGAGAGTCTGTGGAATTCGGATTTAAACAAAATTAGAACGACAACAACAACATAAAGAAAATTAAGCAGATAGTTTGAGTGAAATTCTTGCTTTTAGAAGAGGTGTTTTTCTTCCTGGTTTCGAAAGTTATGTACTTGCTGTGTTATTTGTAGCTTATCTAATCCGAGTTTAAGACGGTACCTATAACGTAGGCGTGTGGCAAGGCTGTCCTATTTTGAGTGTCTGTCGAAGCTGACCATAGCGCAGGCAATTGGCAGCGCTACTTTTAATAACAAGATACATCTTTCGTATCTTGTTGCAATATGGGCGTGCAGTGTGATTGATTAGCTATTGAAGGTGCGTTGCGAGACAAATAAAATAATGAAATTGATTAATAAAATTATCTTAACTGACGAGGACCATCATTTGTAACTTGCGATTTGTCGTATCGCAATATGTGTTTATGGCAGCTCCTAAGAGGACCGATGACTTGATTCGATTACAGACGGTATCAATACGCCATGTTCTCACTCTCCTCCTAAACCCCAAATATCTTCTCATCCCGCTTTCGGTTCCATCTTTCATTTCTGCTTTCACCCCTTATTCTTTTCATTCCTTCTTTTTTTTCCTTTTTTCTTCTTTCATGCCCCCTTTCATGTATCCATTTCTTGCTCCGTTTCTTTCTCCCTTTCTTGTTCCGTTTCTTTCTCCCTTTCTTTCTCCCTTTCTTGCTCCCTTTCTTGCTCCCTTTCTTGCTCCCTTTCTTTCTCCCTTTCTTGCTCCCTTTCTTGCTCCCTTTCTTGCTCCCTTTCTTGCTCCCTTTCTTGCTCCCTTCCTCCATCCCTTTTCGTGCTCTCTTTCTTGCTCCCTTTCATGCTCCCTTTCATGGTCACCCCTTTTATGCCCCTCTTTCATTTCCCCTTCCAATGGCGAAGGGTGAATGGGGTGGGTGGGAGGGAGGGAGGGAGGGAGGGAGGAAGGTATGTGAATTAGAATGTCTCATACCTTCCCCTCGAAAACAGACAAATTCTAGTCTTAGAAAGCGCCTTGCTCGTTCGGTGGCTGACCGCGCAGGACGAGGCGACGCGCACCTTCGCGCGCCGCTTCCGCCTGGAGGCGGGCGGGGCGGCGGAACGCGCGCGGCGCCTGGCGGCCGGCGACTACGCGCTGCTGGCGATGCGCGTGGCGCAGCACGTGGTGCCGGTGGGGGCGGCGCCCGGCGGCCGCGCCGCGCGCTGCGCCGCTGCGTCGCTGGGAGACCCGCTCGCCCTCGCCCTGGCGCCGCGCTCGCCGCTCGCGCCGCACGTCTCGCGCTGCGTGCTGCGCCTGCAGGTGGGCTGCATTGCATTGCTGCTACAAGTGTATGTGTATGTATGTATGTATGTATGTATGTATGTATGTATGTATATGTACGTGTGTATGTGTGTATGTGTATGTATGATGTATGTGTATGTATGTGTGTATGTATGTATGTGTGTATGTACGTGTGTGTATGTATGTGTGTATGTGTGTGTATGTATGCGTATATGTGTGTATGTATGCGTATATATGCGTATGTATGCGTGTATGTGTGCGTGTATGTACGTGAGAGAGAGGTATTACTTTAAGAATGTAATAGAATATTAAAACTTCGTTCTATATGGAAATTTTCGTAGAAAACATTGGAGCCATTTTTAAGACATTGTTTTCAGGCTTACTGTCCATGCGAAATTTGAAGGCATTTTTCACAGATAAAACTTCAGTTTTCGAAAAGTTTTATGGAAAGTCATTTAAATCACTTCCTCCCACAAGTGCATTAATGTATACAAATCGTTGGATATGTACGTACTAACGGCGTTAAATATAAACCCTGCAATTTAACGTGTAGGTCGGTGCCGGGTATCGCAATCTAGCGGTGTAAGATCACCGCCATCTCCCGCGATAAAAAACCGAGCACAACATTTACAGGACCAATGATCTTATCAGTTGACGCGCGTGGAATCATGAATCAATTAACGTGTTTGTGTGTGTGTGCGTGCGCAGCAGGGCGGGCTGGTGGCGCATTGGCTGGGGGAGGTGCTGGCGCTGCACATGGACGGCGCGGGCGCGGGGGGCCCACGAGGGGCCGCGACCGCTCAGCGTGGAGCCTGGCGCCCTGGCTGGGCGCGGGCGCCGCCCTCGCTGTAGCCGTGCGCGTCGCGCAGATCGCCGCCGCGGCCCTCACCGCGCGCCACGCCCACATACCGCGCACCCCGCGCCACGTCGACCAACGCCGCGCCACGCCCACTAATCCCGCTCCCCGCGCCATGCCCACAAACCCCGCACCCTGAGCCATGCCTACAAACCCCGTCCCCTGAGCCACGTCCACAAAGCCCGGACCCCGCGCCACGCCCACAAACCCCGCGCCACGCCCACAAACCTCGCGCCCCGCACCAAGCATACAAACCCCGCATCCCGACCCGACCGACCGGAAGCTACAGCTCGCCGGCGACACCCGGGTCTCTGCAGCAGCGCTGACCTGACCGGGAGTTCTTACTGTTGGAAGACCGTCGATCGCGGTGTTGATTGACTGATTGATTTTTTTATCTAAGAACGGAAAAGTAACAATCAGAGCAGGCGGCTCCTTGAATTCTCCTCCAAGCAGTGGCTGAACTCTATCTAGCTATGTAGCTAGTGTCGAAAATCCTGCCACTGTCGGGACTCTAATCCTGGAACCTCCCTGACAGAGGTAGTGCTCATATCAATTGATGCACTGAGCCACCTAAGCCGGTCAATTGCGGATTTTCATCAAAGGTTACTTACCTAAGTGAAATTCAGTGGCTGCAAAGAAGAGAATCCTAGCGGCCGGCTGCTTTAATCGGTTGTTTTGATTGCTTCTCCGATCAATACCGGAAGAACGACTGAGCTCTATCCTAATAATTGAAAACTTTTCTTCCTCTATTATTATTATTTTCAGAAGCACTGTACACTAGTGTGCGAGTTATGAGACCAGACCATCTTAGAGCTTCTTTCGGCAGGACAATGCTCTGCTGGGGGGCGGGGAGCCCTGCTGCAAGGAGAAAAAAATAATAGCCGCCGGATCTCGTGTTCTAGATCGAAAAGATCACCGCCACCTCGCGGTGTAACTTGCACTACACTTACGGAACTAATAATATAAGTAGTCATAGCGTCCGGAATCAATATTCTCTGTCTCATTCTGACGCCCCCCCGGTATGAGCAGGAAGGCGGAATGGGTATCAATGTTCCATGTCGACCAGGGGATGCGCATCGTAGGCACCTTTAGCCAATGAGCTTCAGACACCAGTTTGCACCACAGGGAATAGCGGGAATTTTAAATATAGCCAGATACCAAAATTATCAGCTCGTTTCAAGACATTTAAACAGATTTATGAAGCATTTCTCACTTTATGCCACTTTCCATTATTTCTCAACACTTCTCGCACTCCATCCAACATGGCGGCCAGCGTCTGGTCTGGCTTTTCAAACAAGTGCCTGTGCTGTGGTCACGTGGTTCGCGACCCAAACTGGTGTTGGCAAAACTCGGTGCGCCAGAGTAAGTGACCCATGTTATTCCACTATGGTGTCAACCAAGCACGGGAAGGAATTCCGCAAACTCAGGATAGAATTCTCAGGGTAGAATTTAGTTGAGGCGTGAATTATTTTGATACAATTTTAAAGCCAGAGATAAAAAATATAAAATTGCAATATTTATCTATACGGCCGTCTAAAATATCAATAATTTTGTTTTACAACAATATGCAAAATTATTTTCTTTTGTAGTACATATTTGTTGTGCACTCAACTTTAATAGTATAGTACTTACGCATAGTTTATCGTTGTCGTTTACAACTTAAGTTGTATAATAAAAATATATTTAGTGAGTACAACAAGTAGCAGAGATATAAAACTGTCTTAAAGTGCTTCTGTCTTAAAGTTCAATGAGCAATTTAAACTTATATTAAAATAAAAGATTTGTTATATTTAAATTAGGATATTCTTTGAGGTATAAGAAGGTCACCATCATAGACATTATTCATCTGAAGACAATTATACAATTTTAATTGACCATAAAATAAACTATGAAATTTACTCTGATACTGAGAGTGAACTGTATGCATTTTTGTGTAGAACCTGATTACAGATATTTGTCATGAATTTATAAAGACAATTATTGAACATGGAAAACAATCTTTAATGTGAAAAATTCTAAGAAAACACAACATTCGCTGAAAGAATTTTCAAGATATTAAAATTAGGAGAATTGTACGGCGTATTATACTTAAAGATACACTTCTTAATTATGCTTTTGAACTCGCATATGAGAAATGCAAAGTACAACTGAATGTTGAAGTTAAATTTCGATGTGTTTCACATTTGTAAAGAGATGCTATTTGTGTGTCATAGTAAATATTTCATTTACATTATTTAGTGTCAGTGTTTATTTAAAATTATATTTGAAGTTCTGTAAATCTCTTATTAATAAATATGTGCTGAAAGATTTTTTTTAAATTTCAACGTAATTAACTTAAATAAACGGCAGTTGAAGTATTTCGAGGAAATCGCAGACTATAAAAATAAATACTTTTACTACACCTTCATGTTACGTTGAATTTTTAATGTTGAAAAGGATAAGTAGTTTAATACCTAGTGAGTTCTTCGATAAAAATCAGGAAAAAATTAAAAAAGATATTCATATTATTGGCGTAATTTAACCAACAGATCAACTATAAGAGAAATCAGGTATTTCTGAAAATAATATTTTGTTCCTAAGTGTCGCATGAATTTGTCGTGTACTATATAAATATTTATTGGTTTATTTTAATTATGGACTTGAGGGAGTTTAGGAAAATAAAAACATAAAGTTGCTTATTTTATTTTAATTTGGTGTGTAATAAATCCCACTTTAAAACATATAGGTTAAATTAATACAAATGTTAGTTATAGTTTAAAGTCTGAATTTTACAAAATGACAATGCAAGAGTTCGTCTATAAGAGTACGTAATGAAATGGAGCATTTCAACATTTCCTTTACAATGTTAAGAAAATATTGCAAAGTAACTCCTCTTGGAACCTTCAATATTAAAGAGCCTTTAGCCTGGACCACCTTGAGAACTGACGCATGATTTTCCCCCGCAAGAGTTGGCGCAGCATCGTTCACTCGGGGAACGGCAGTTGAAGTCGCTAATGCAAGTGTTACGACAGTCTCTCACCTTTCCACTAGGGCAGTATCCTCCTGGAAAGGACAGAAATGATCAGTGACAAACCTATGTTGCACAATTCTTTCGATCAATAAAGGAATAACTAACTGCTCTGAAAGATTTAGGCTCTAACCCCACGTGAATGAATCGACTCACTAAACTAATAATCGTTACGTATAACATAGTATGTCTAAATTGGTGACGAAGCTCCAGACTTTCTTAATATAATATAAAGTATAGTTAAATAAGTATGATTCCTTCGAATAAAATTGTTAGTTTGTCCTTCGTTCTTACAAACTTATTAAAATTCGACATGTTAAAATAAACAAATTCTGAACAGAATTTCTTAATAAAACCATTAAAATGATTTTTTCTTTGGAATACCTTATTGACCTCCGTCTGACACTCCCCTACATAATTGAAAACGAACATTAAAAAAACATCATTAATCATTAACTTTTCTTTGGTATGAGAGTTGTGGATATTTACATGGTAATTTTTTGTATTTTTTGCAGTCTTAAACTAATGGTGCGCCAACAGCGCGTACTTTCTAGTATCAGTAATGGTTACGTAAAATTATAATACTGCAATCTCGTTCCGTGTAAACAGATCTCAGCCATCATTTGTAAAATTCGCACTTCATTACGCCAAAAAAATTCAGTTAAAAGTAATATAAATATAAATATATATAATAATTATATATAATATAATAATAATTATATATAATATAATAATAATTATATATAATATAATAATAATTATATATAATATAATAATAAATATATATAATATATTACATTATATTATATACACTAACACTAATTCGGCAAAACAAAATTCCGTAGAATACCCAAAAATACCGCCCAACAATGAGAATGAGAAGATATCCTGAGAATTTCAAACTGATGTGTCGCAGTGTTCCCATTGTAATATCTTCTGAACTATTCTAATAAAAAAGGTGAGGTAAATTTGTATTTGCTAATTCGAAAATATGCTACTCGCAACATTACGCTATACTTCTCAAATAAAAATGTACTTGTACTTTTTAAAGACATGATTTGAAAAAAATTCAAAGAAAAAATTCACGTGGATTTTGAGATCTTTTTTTTTTATAAATTTCATAAACTCATCTTCAATATAGTACTTTTGTATTTTTCCTTTTTGCGATTTTCGAAATTACAGAGTTCGCCGTTAATAGGATTAGCACCACTTTTTACCGTCCTCTGATACATACGAGGATATAGTTTAAAGAAGAAAATTGGAGCCGTTTTTGAGAAAAATAATTATTTAAAAAATGTCAAAATTTCGCATAAAATTTCGCAAAATCTACTAATTTTTTCGAAAAATTGTACACGTTATTTCGAGACGTCTTTGAACAGATTTCATTAAATTAAAAGAATATAATCAGTATTGTAGTTGAAGAAAGATCGTCTTCCTTCACCGAAAAAAATGTTGAAATTTTGCAATTGTGGAAAATTTCAGGATTTCAATGAAAATGAGACACCTTTTTAAGCGTTTTCTGAGCTATTTGAGAACAAAGTTTAATCGCAAACTTTGGAGCCTTATTTAAGGAAAGATTTAAATGCAATTGTGGCTTTATGTAAAGAATCCCAAAAATCGAAAGAATTGTTGGGGGTTCAAACTCGGAGGGCCTTGAATTCTTTCAGAGTGATCGGGAAATATCATTTTGTAGAAAATCGTTTGAACAGTTTAGATGCCAACGTTGACCACAAATAGATGGACATATACACATTTTGCCGTCAATCGATATTTTGGTATCGATGAACTACGAATAAGGGATTCTTTCCACGCAAAGCGTTAGAGGAAGTAATTTACTACATAAAGGAATTATGAACTCTTTCTTTACCAAGTAATAGACTTTCTGTCGAAAATTTGCCGTTTTTCGGCGCATGATTACAATACGTTCTTTGCAAGTGAGAAAGTAGTAAGTTTGAGAATTGATGGCTTAGATCTATTGTAAAATTCAAAAGTCAAAACAAAAAATACATTGAAATAGAGGTGTTACACCAAGAAGGAACCGGTTTGACAGGTCGGGAAACAAATGAATGTCATGTAGAACAATGGCATTACAAGAGATGGTGATGAAAACCATTTAGTAAAGAGCTAACGAATGCATTGACGAATTGAGTGCATGAACATAACCCACAGTAACTGTGGAGCAAAGTTTTCTCCACAGTTATTGTGGGTTGTTATGCTGTCAGCAGTAGCCAAGCAATGGCTGTCAAAGCAGTTCCCTTTCTTAAAAATCTCTCGATTTTCATCCCCTCCTCCAATGCCTTAAGACCAGTGACGAAAAAAACAATGATTTTAACGCAAAGAAGGTAACAATTATTAAAATATGTTACAAATCTTAGAAGGGATATTTTTGCCCAATAAGTTTTTAGATGTTTTCAAATAAAAATTGGTATTGAAGGTTTTTGTTAGTTACCAATTTGCACTACATTTTTATATAATGTAATAAATTGGTTTTATTTTTTTTGTGCGAATTTCAAATGAATTTTGAGTAATATTTCAAAGAGATCTTTAAAATATCAAGATTTGATGCCTTCGTAATACTTAGTGGTAAATTAAGCCTTATTAATACTCTCTTACGTACGTCCAGGGCCAGCATTGGAACCAGGAATCTCTGTCGAAAGTACAAGAAGCACGGCAGCGGCGATGATGAAGATCTTGAAAGCTACGAATATCAGTTTTAATATTAATTACACTATTATCATTGTTATTATTATCATTATTATTAACCTCGTATTACTTAATCCTTTTTATGTAGATTTGACCTAAGTACTTGCATTTCAATCGTTCGATTTTTTGTTCACTGTAGTCGTCTTTCCTTTGGGAGATGTATTTAATTATGAGATGTCACACTCAAATACAATGTAAGCATGTGTTATAAACCAGAGGTACTCAAGTTAATTTTATAAAACTCACAATGCTTACTGAATGGATTGTATATGCTGTGTATGCATATAGAAATGGGAATGCTACGTATTAAGTTAGCACGTACAATCAATCACGAATCATGGCTTCATAACACTCTCGTGCGACTTACCCATTTTGCGAGTTGAGATCACGTGTTGTAACTCCTCTCCGCGAAACAAGTGTTCTGCAAAGCGGCAACGAGTCTTCCTTTATACTAGCCGCACAGAGCGCAGAGAGGAAGGAAGTGAAACTTATCTGAAGAGAGCACATAATTATGATTACCTTTTTAATTTTTTTCTACATTCAGACCGTTAGTGTCATAGAACGCAATGCCCACATTGCCAAAATGATTGAAAATTCCTCGAGTCATGAATAGAATGTATACAATCGTGCTGTTATTTTTAGAATTCTTCTTTCTGGAAACCGGCATTATTTATTTTGATATTTTCATTTAGTTTATAAATCAAATGAAAGTTTTCAAAATATAATGGTACAGATTTTTGATAATAAAATACTGATTAATCACCTTCCATCACATCCATCAATCCTGGTAATACCTAGATATCGTATTCTTTGTATCTCTTAACGTATTACATTTTAGATATTTTGTTACATACAGCAAGTAAATCGTAAGCGTATTGTAGCGTGCACAAGATTGTGTATGAACCTCAATTGATATATTTTACGTAATATTTTACGGATATACTTCGTAATACTGTGCATTTTTCATATACTTTCGTAGGGTATTTCACAATTCGTGATTGTCGCCTTTACCGCCCATATTCTTGCAGAAATCAGTTTTAAACTTCGAACTATAAACAATGATTGTCTATGTGAGTCCTATTTATCATTTCTTGTGTTGGTGAGTTCAGCTGGCCTCCATGACCCAACAGAACTTCCAAGGAACAGCTTTTAAGTACCTCGTACCGAAGGTTTCACAATCGAGGCTCTCGTAATGAAAGGGCATGTTATTGTCATCTAGGTACCTTTCTAAACCGCCTCGTATCTCATCTGAAGATCATTCCATTCATAATCATCCATATGCATCATCCTTCACCACTCTTGATCACCGTATTATCCTTCATTCAATGAAAGGCAGAGGCCAATCTCAACTGACAAAAAAAAAGAGGTAGGCATAAAAAGGGTTTGTCCGTTCTCATACACGCACAAAAATTGGTATCCTTTGGGGCCGCTGCTCTAGTTATATCTTTTTTGGTCCACCAATCGGGGCAATGAGGTGTCATTCCACGCGACTTGGACTACTGGGAAAAGAATAACCATTTATTCCCGAAACTATTCAAAGCAGGTATTAAAAGATAATTTTCAAAAGAAAATATGATTTTTGGAGAGGCTTTGAATCTAAAACGTGCTTATGAGGGGTTTAAATCATCTACAGAGATGATCATTAGCTCAATGTATTTCCCTCAACAAGAATCGATTGACATTCTTTTTAGCCGAATATTCATAAAATATTGCGAATTAATTATAAAAAACTTGTTTTTTTTCATGTCACGTACAGTGATGAAATGTCATGACATGAAGCGTTACATTTTGGAGGTTGTATTGATAATGAAATCTAATTATGTAATAAAACATCAACATTACAAACAAGTATTTTTATCGATACTTCATTTAACTTGCTACGCCCAAGAATGAACGAGTCGGGCAATTTTTATATTTATTTTTTAATATGAGCTTTCGTTGCGCAAATGAAGATCTTTACCATAAACTATTTACTGGAGAGGGCACGCTCAGCTAGTTATCAATATTTAACGTGAAATGAAATACCGTGAAAAAATTTGGTAGTTCATTTTGGGCTTTGGTCAACATTCGCGTACTTGGTATCGCTGGAGTATTCGTTCTCCGGGGGAAGGGGACTCCATATTGGAACGGAGAATCAGCCCAACAACACTCCCTCGGAATGGGAATAAGAACAGATTTGTGAAGGAAGGATAGCTTACGGACCTTAACCTGTTTTAAGGCACTGTACCTATCTAGACTTGGCATTGAACATATTCCTCTATTATTATTATTATTATTATTATTATTATTATTATTTTATTTTTTTTATCATTATCATCATTATCACTATCATCATTATCATTATTATATTATTTATTTTACTATTCCATTATTACATAATAGAATTTGTAGTATCATTGATACTGCTACAGATTATTTTGTATGAAATAATAAACTTACAAAAGACTGAAACAACATTTAATGCATTTATCACAATATCTTGCTTTAGAAACAAATCTAGACATTCTGCAACTTCTATACGTAGTGATACGGTTCTCTCACAATTTTATCCCAATACCGGAATTGTTTAAAGTATATAGATTTTTCATATTGTCCTCTCTATATCTGAAGAATGCAATGGCCACAGCACTGCGTCTGCCTGTTTTTGTTTTGGGTCGAGTGATAAAGGTGGGCAAGGTGCGCCTGAGTCGCTGCGATGTGGTTTGGAGCGTCGGACGTCCGCCACCGCCTCCGTCGGTTGCGCCACCTCTGCCGCGCAACCGCTGTCGGTGTGCGGTCGGGCGGTCACTGGCCCGGTGCAACGCCGGACGTTCCCTAGAGAATGTCTGTGGTTTCTGAAGTGTGTCAAAAAGCTACACAAACTTAACAACAGTTTATTGTTCACTTTGCTGCAAATTAGTTTATTAAGTATTTTGTGTACTATGTGATATAATACTATTTGTAACGTAAAAGCAAAAACATAATAGTTTTGTAACTATGTACGAGTTTTCTTCACTTGTTTTTTGTGGAATTGTATAACTGACTGGTCTACAGAAATAAAAGTATCTACGTTGAATTGTACATCTTATTCTTACTGGACGTTATCCGTAAATGGTACGAACACTGCCGATAACAAGTAAGACACTTTGTTATAAAATTTCCTCAATCCGTATTCGTACACATTACTAAGCCAAATTCACCAAGAGAAAAAGCCAAGTCCAGTTGCAAAACACTGTAAACAAGGCGTCCCCAATGAAACGTAGTCAGCACAATTTTCAGAGAGTACAGTCCGGGGGCATAACTGAGTCCGGCGTAACGGTGTGTCCTTCACAAGGTACGTACTTCTCCATGAACAATTCCATTTCTGCCAGGACTGACTGCTATGGCGCCTGTTTGCCCTCATTTATAGCAGTGTGGCGTCATACGGGTGTAATCAGTACACAGACGAGAGTGGGTTGTAATAACAGCAGGTTTATTCTCAATAGAGACCGTAGTCACAAATAACCAATGCACTGTATACAATTAACTAACTAAATAGACCCCACTGCTAGGAGAGATATTTACAACGGCTACCACACCGCAACATACTACCTAATGTTTCGCCGTGCGTAGTACCGCCTGCCCTGAGACCGACTACATGTCTCACTAGTCACGCAATAACTGCCGGCTTCTTGCGCCGCGTGCACGTTTGCACCTCTCACGGACGACCTACGCTGCTGCTGCCAGGATACAAAAAGGAAGAGCTATTGTTTTCACAGCCCGTAAATAGCCCTCGCGACGCTGCCCGCCGCCTCCATTGCCTCCGCCCTAACGATGCGCACACCCTGTCAGAAAATCCCCTTGCGTCATAGCTTCTGCCTTTGTCTACGCATCCGGTGCCCACCACGCGCCACGTGCCCACGCTGTTTTAGCGACACGACGCTACAGCAGGCAGCGCTATTTCGCCCAGACTTGTTCCATCACTTCGTTGTCACGGCAGCGTGCCCCGCGCTTATACTCAGATTTATTAGGAGGACATAAGAGCACTTCAAAGTCACGAGCTGGAAGGAGAGGAAACACTGCCATCCAATCGGGAGCTTCGTTAGGACTTAATTTTTAGTATTGAAGCTCCCTAATGGATAACAATTTCGCCCTTTACTTCCAGCATCGTGACCTTGAAGTGCAACTATGTTTTAATCGGAGTATATGCTCCTCCAAAGCTTATACTCAGATTTAATAGGAGGACATAGGAGCACTTCAAAGCCACCTCCTAGGTTCGAGTCCTGACGGCGGCAGGATTTTCGACACGAGCTTTTCAGCTAGGTCGAATTCAGTCGCTGTCTAGAGGAGAATTCTAGCGGCCGGCTGCTCTGGTCGGTAGTTTTCCGTGGTTTCTCCGATCAACACCAGCCGAATGCCGGAGCAGTGCCCTACAAAACGGGCCACGGACCGCGCGCGATCTCTCCTTCCCTTCCTTGTCCTTTCCTCCCCCTTACACACTCACACTAACATGCACTGCACTGCACTACACTATTCCGGGAGACCGGTCGGGAGTTAAGAGCTTGTCCCGGCTGGGGCGGTGCCCCGCTGGTGGGAGAGTCCTGGTTACGGGGAAACCGCACTAGCCGACGGTAGGTCGGCGCCGGATCTGGCCATCCAGCGGGGGAAGATCACCGCCGTCTCCCGAGAGAGAGAAAACATGCACTACACTAACGGGACTAATGACCGAAGCAGTTGACGCACCCGGAAACACGAAAAAATCAATCAATCGGAGTATATGCTCCTCCAGCCTCCCCTAAAGAGCGCTCGTTGTCCACTGCGCGAGCGGCGAATTTAAATGTTCGCCACGCACATTAGTTTCAAACTCCGATTTATCATTGTTCTCTAGGTGAAGCGATCAAATTTTCAATCCGCTGAGATAGCAACAGTAGTTGCAACTGCAATGTCCCTGTCCAAGAGGGCTTACAGGGTGCGAGTTCCAACGATGACTCATTAGCTAGTAGGTCGAATTCAGCCACTTCTTTCCTCTTTCCGTAGAGAAACAAAAAATTTACTGCCCCTGTCGGGAGTAAGGAGCTGAGATCTTGTCTCGCATGGGTGTTTAGCCCCGCTGACAGAAATACTGAAGGGTCAACCACACAACCCGGCGCCGAATATTCGTGATCCAAATGGAAAGGAACATCGCCGTCTACCGGGATATAATGGGAACTACACTTAAGATAGTAATGTCCATTGCATGTCCATTGTCCGCGTAATAAGGCAGCCGGAAATACAAAATATTAATTCAATCTCCAAGGCAGTGGGAAAGATCGACGAATTGACGAATCAACGGAGACACACTTCTCTTTTGCAGCATAAGGAGAGAATAAATCCTAAGATAACCTCTTGTGGGAACTTCTTTTCCAATTTATTTAATTTGAATGTTTCAGAATGTGAAAATGGTAAATGATAACCTTAAAAAGAAATAATTTGGTCCATGGCTGGGAGTGGTAGCTCAGTGCAGCAACTGATGTCACTGCAGCGCCTCTGACCGGGAGGTCCTAGGTTCGAGTCCTGATGGCGGCAAGATTTTCGACACGAGCTTTTCAGCTACGTCGAATTCAGTCGCTGTCTGGAGGGGAATTCTAGCAGCCGGCTGCTCTGATCGGTAGTTTTCCGTGGTTTCTCCGATCAACACCAGCGAATGCCGGAGCAGTACCCTACTAAACGAGCCACGAACCACACGCGATCTGTCCTTCCTCTTCTTTGTCCTATTCTCTCCCCTTACACACACACACACTTACACTAACATGCACTACACTACATATTCCGGGAGACAGGTCGGGAGCTTAGAGCTTGTCCCGGCTGGGGCGGTGCCCCGTTGGTGGGAGAGTCCTGGTTAGGGGGAAACCCAATTAGTCGACGGTAGGTCGGCGCCGGATCTCGCCATCCAGCGGGGAAAGATCACCGCGCATATCCCGAGAAAAAACATGCACTACAATAACGGGACTAATGACCAAAGCAGTTGACGTGTCCGGAAACACGAAAAAATCAAATCAAATCAATGCATGGTAGGGGTGACCTAATAGTTTCCAGTGCGGGATATAACATTTTCGACGGGATCACTCTCCGGCCACCCGATCAATTCCAACTCTGACTAGGTGAAGAGAAGTAGAAAGGGTACATATTTTAATTTCGTTCGTATCTTTACGAAAATTCCCTAATATTTGAGTTTTTAAAAATAAAACGTTCGGTTTGTTATTTCTCTATTCACTTTGTTTTCTCGTTAAAGTTTAGAATTGTGCATATATTTGTTTATTTATATGCTTTATTAATATGCCAAACTTTGATGTGAGTTGAAGAGAGGGAAAACCTAAATTGACACTCTAGAAACAAACTGTCGGACTATTTAAGTATTTACTTCAAAAATCCACTTAAAACTAATGGGGAAAACTCTTATGATGATTATCAATTGAGAACTAAGACAGTTCGGTTGAGGAATAATTAAAATTTCCCTTTATAAATAGTATATCTACAAGGAAATATTAATCACAAATTTCAAAAGAACAAATTTACAGGTCCGCGCTATTGTTTTTTTAGTCCTCGCTTCGCTCATTGCACGAGGAGTGAGAGTTTGGTTATTTTGACAATGAATTTTTTATCAAATTTGTAGTACGTTTTTCGATGCAAAATAGCTTCGTTTAAATGGAAGCAAACATTTCTGGTTATCAGATTTTGTCCACAATGTTCGTTGCTATAATTATTCCGAGGCTCAAGAACACGTGCGCGTATAATACATTTTACAATACAGTTGCTACAGTACAATATAGTTGCTAAATTTAGAAAAAAAAATCTAACGCGTGATGTAGCCAGAATTCGTGTTTTGTGGGTTCTTGTTACCGAAAAATCGAATGACGGCAAAACGTCTGTTCGTTTGTCAGTCTGCCTGTCTGCCTGTCTGTCTGTTTGTCTGTCTGTCTGTGAATAGGGGGTAGGGGCTAAACCGTTCAGCCCATTTTTTCCACAATTGAAATTCCCAATCGATCTGGCTGATGTCGCGGCCTCTTGAATTTTTGTAACCGATATTTTAATTTTGGGGGTACTTTACAAGAAGCCCCTGGGACATTTTCAAAAAATATTTCAAAATTTTCAATTTTCAAAAAAAATCCATTTTTTAATTAAATTCTGTTGTTGGACAGTGTAAAGGTCTTTTAAGAAAATGGTGCAGGATTCATGTTCGTTGAATACCCTGATTTTTCGAAAATTGAAAATTGCAAATTTGTTTTGGAGTCTTCCTACAACTAAAATATTAAAGATAAAGATGTTTCTCTTAATAAAATATGTTTTTCTTAAACATAGATTTTGAAATTTGATCATGTACAATTTTTCGAAAATTTGAGTACTTCTCGTCTAATTTTGCTTGAAAGTACTGGCGAGAACGTACGTGCTGTTTTGGATCCACTAGTTTAAGCATTGTGACCGAATTGTTTTCTATTCAGTTTTTGAAATGCAGAATAATTGGCATTGTGTGTAATTAAGTGCACGTGTCAAATGGTGATACCTTGCAAGTATGTAGTATCATTTAAAATAATGTTTTATCTTCCTATAAATTGAATTTATCTCTGAAGTAGCACTGGTAATAGAATTCGAAATCATAGACGCAGAGTACGAGTTTACAGTACGCAATACTGTATTAGTGCTCATATTAATCCTGTATAATCCCTTTCGGACAAAGGTTCTCCTGAAAGTCAGGGATAGCTTCTGAGTGACTGCTCTGATGTTACGTACGTTACGCTGATAGTACCTGTTAATCAAACTTTTTGAACTTGCGTTAGCTATAAGTGATCACCAATATAGTTTTTTACAGAAATACTAATTATTAATCAATAATATTAAAATTAAAAAACCAAAATATTATTTGTTAGGTCTTTTGAAATTGAACATAGTTCATTTACATGTATTCAGTCCTATTTCACTTGAAATTCACTTCTCATTTATTACTCACTTTTAACCCTCACAAATACTGTATTGCAATGCATTAACACACAAAAGTGTTTTGGATGCGATTTATATAATCAACTGAAGTCTCTACTCTAAACATCAGAACTTCTAAAAATGTCCTGTTGCTTCAGTGACAATTGAAGGGCTTCTAGAAAAACAGCATGAGTTCAAAAATCCAATTTGTAAAAAATGAGAACAAACCGTCCACCTTCACATCTCATCTCCTTAGTTCGTCTCCTTTGCGCATTTTCTTTGGGACTAATGCACTTTGGACCGTGTCGATATTTTCTTATGTTGCATAAAAGTTCACACTACAAGGTGGCATCATTAATTCCATTTTTTTCATTTTAGACTAATGTTTTTCCAAGAAACCCTTCAATTGTTTTCTTCAGTTCTTTTCTGTAAGCATACGAGACATCTTATCTCGTTTTTCGTGATCAGTGTATTAAATTTAAGCACAATTGTAGGGAAACTAACTATTGGTTGAGAGAAGGTAGCCTCTTGTTTTCCCTTCCCTGTGATATTTTGTAGTAGTATTACTTTTTATTAGAGTAAGTGACAAATATGTTAAAACAAAAAATAAACCATAATCTTCGAACTTTTGCTAATGCCTTTTTAAGTTTTTAAATTCATTTATTTCTAACACTTTTTCAAGGTTGCACGTAATATATTTTTTTCAAATACATTGATAAAAACAAGAGGTTGAGAAGATGTTCTCTTCATTCAGTTCCATTCATTAAGAGCCTCTTGTCTTCATGAAGCGACACTACTTTTTAATTTATTGTAAAGAGCTCGGTCGAAGCAAAACATATTATCCGTTAGCATCGATGCAACTTCTTGCTCCGCAAATATTTTTGCAGCAAAATCTGCCATGTGCACAGTCACTGTCAACAAGACAGCGGCTGCTACAACTTTTGACTAGCCTCCTCGGACACCTGGACCCTGTAAATCACACAATATTATGACACACTTGAAGTATTAACCAATGAAAAAAGTCCTTAATAATTTCTCAAAGGTAATTTATTTGCTTGATTTAATCGTTAGTGTTTTGCCGATTTCGTTTCAACGTCTAGCGTGCACTAGAATTTGGCGTATGCAGAATTAGCTCACTGTATTTGTTAACAGGCGAGATTGTTAATGTCAGGCAAAGTTACCAAAGTATTTTTCGGGATTTCATGAAGAATTATATATAATTTTTCACAGTAATATTGAAAGATTTTCCCCACAATAATATTGAAACATAACTCAGGAGATAAATCATTACGAACGAACAGATACTAGGGTAAATTCCTGTTCGTGATATTACTTACCAAACATGAACAGAGATTGAGATTCAGATAAATGTAAATCTGTGAGAAGTATTATAAAGACACCGATTCCTATTATCTTCTCATCTGTGAAGAAAAGAATGCTTTTCAAAGTGTTTCAAATATTTAAATTAACTACTTTGTAATTTCACATACACTCGGCAATATGTTTGCGACCGAGAAAAGAAATAAGAATTAAATATGCACTTTTAAAAAATCATTGGATTTGGGAAAATCCCAATTAATGAGATTCATATTTTACGCTCCCTATATATTTCTTGAAGCTCACCCATCAAAGCTTTCCTTAAATATTTTTTCTGATGATTCTCCGTGATAAAACTTCTGTTAATCTTCGTTACTTGTCAACTATAATGGAGTACTTAAGCGATACTTCAATTTGCAGATTTTTCTCTTTTTTCACTATTTTAAAAACTTTGTATAAATACTATTTCTCGGATGTCTAAATATTACATCAATTCGCAAAATTAATTCTGTTGCAATGAAGAACAAATCCGAGGTAACCGACGTCAGCAAATCGTTCATATCTGTTACTCGGCAACATTATAATAGTAAACCACTCAAAGTTTCTGTTATATTCTTTTATACGATCTCTGGATTATAATAGTAATGTTAGAATAAATATTTTGCATATCATTTTAGGCCTGTACTAAACGTCAATTTCTGTATCTTCATAGAATAGAACATCATTGTTAAGCACGTAGTCTAAGTTGACCTGTTTGAGTGCCATTTCCGCTTTGGTACATATATCATCCATTTCCTGAAGTTAAATTTCATATTTTCTGGATTTCATCAGTTTACTGTCACATTTTTTGACAGTTTGCTAACGATGTGGGCTAGCGTTTATCTGTGAACTAGCCTTATGAGTGAGCCCAGCATTTTCAGAATAACTGAGATATAAACATTATGGGCAGCGGTGTCGTGGAAATACTATTTCAGAAATTAAAGTTATTTCCAGAAGACATCTAGAAATATGCTCTCTACAGCCTTTCAGTTACAGTTTAACTCACAAAAACGCCCTCCACTGGAAGACCAATGCAGCTAAATGGACAGTCTTCTAAATTTGACTCCAATGACACCACCTTCTGAATTGAAAAATATCGAATAACATAGGCTCCACCAGAAATGTAAAAATAATGACTCCCGTCGTTTACCAAAAGATGTTTAGCCACCAATCCCAAATAGATTGACCTCTTTGAATTTGTAGGTGTATTTTCGTAGTAGTATACTATTTTTTTCGTGAATGTACTTGTATGTTGTATTTTATGTGAAGAGGGAGAGAGGAAGTTGAAGGTAATAGTCCCCCCTCTCAAGTTCGATGTATTGCAAATTATTTTCCATTTTCGTTTTAATTTATATGAATGATTATTTTTCTTCTGTTATAATTTAATAACTACATTCTAGGTAAAATGCTCACCACAAACCTCCTATCTAAACAACTTATCACTGCAATTCACGCACATCTACCAGAAGGACATGGTGACATGAAACGACAACAAAACATTCGATGTTTTATGAAAACCAGCAGCAAAAAACGTTGAAATGCTGCAAGTTTGAGATTTTTGTAATCACGGTAATAATTGTTTTATTTTTGTATTAATACACTTCGCCGAGCGTACTACAAGGAGTAAATGTTTTGAAATGTCAGGAACAGGAACTTGACCATGTAATAATACTTTAAACATGTATGAGACAAATGATCAATCCGCAACTCGGTTTTAGAAGAGCCATGAGTAGAACTTAAGTTTAACATTTGAAGGTTATATGAATTGAAATAAGGAAAAAGTGGCAGATTTTGTGATGGGATTATTTAAGTCACTATCAAAATCCTCTATAATAATCTCTTGATATTTATCTGTGACTTCTGAAAGTTATTCCTCTAATTTCGATATTCTCGTATTTGTAGGCTAACATACTACGTCGAGTTAGTGTTGTGCGCCATTCGCCTTATTTCTAAACATGGATTCCAAGTCAGGTGCTTTGGTAGATGTTTGAATTATTTTCAAACTAATACCATGCCGCTCAAAGATATCAACTCCCCACCGGACTTTTCTTTCGAATTAACTTTTATTATATTTTTGTGTATAATTTCGTAGGAGTTTATGTGTAGGAACCGACACAAGATTAGTCGACGCAACGTATTTCAACCAGGTTTCACTAATTAATAATACGTATGAGCTAGTTTTAGAGAAAATGTGCAACACTTCTAAATGATGTCTCTTTAAAGAGTATGTGCTTATGTGAAATAGAAGCCACGAGGAAAGTGCGAAATGGACGCTTTTCGATGTAAGAGGGAAAGCTACGAGAGCTAGGTAACAAGCCGGCCTTGGGCCAATATTACATGCAGGTACGTCAAAGGTTGCGGTTTCCAGCAAGACTTCCCCGTCTTCAGGTTGCCATATGAGAAGTATTTCTTATATGAAAAGTGTGTACTTCACTGTCACAAAAGGACTAAAGATAGATAAACTTAATACATTAAAAGGAAAATTTTTAGCGTATATGTTATTTTCGTTATTCAAAAATTAAACATTCAATTTTTTATATCTCGCGTCGCTCATATTTGCATTACGGGTATGTTTTATACATTATTACTATGGACCGAAAAATTGTGTAGTACGACACGTCAAAATATGTAATTGAAACTAAGAATATGTAATCAATATGTAAAATCAGATATAATATGTGATACTAAAATACACCAACTATAAAACACATTTACATAATACGAAATTCTATTTATATAATATTTCCTAAAGAGCACAAATTGAAGCACACATTTCACCTTACAACTCTCTCGCCAGCAGTAAATGTGACTTTTTGGTATGCAGGAGCGTAGTTTAGGAGCAAGACTAGACACTATAGAGTTCATCGTACAAACTGGCGATATCTATGACCAGCAGTCAATCACTGCAGCGTGCAGCACTCGCATCGAAGTGCATATTTCAGAATGTTCAGATCATAAATGCATACTTTTAAAATCATATTTTAAGATTTTGAAGGAATAAAAATCTCCGCAAAAACTAACTAATCATTACATGCACTTAACACAGCAGGCGATCTCGACTGGGACACAAAAGCACGTGCCAGTAAAGTCTGAGAGGAATGGCATGTTGTAACCTGCAGCAACGTTCTAGGAAGGGCATTGCTGTCTACCCTAGGGGCTGCAAAGGGGCGGAACCAGAGTGTATGGATCAAGGAAGGGGGTGGCAAGGAATGGTGATGTCTCGTCGGGCGAGGAACGGGATGGCGCGCCCCGTCTGACACGCCTCCCAACGGGCCTGAGCGACAGAGTCAAACAGTGCCATGGCGAACAGAAGAAAAACGTCATTCAGTGAGAGTGAATGGATTGAATGATTGATTATGATTATGGTATATAATGTACATAAAGAACGAATGGTATGTGAATTAAAAAATATTACCAGTTTATTCCAAAGCTTTTGAACAATTAGTTCTAAGGAAAAAAGTATTAAAATATGTGTTCTTTCAAATACGGTAGGCCAAAGAGTTACTAAAAGTTTTTACTATTAGATTGAAGGTGTAATTAAGTAGTTTTAAATAGTACATTAGGTAGTAGTACAAATTGAAAATGTTCCTTTTGAAAACAAAAAAAAAAAACTTTCGCCGCAATAGAGATACTGTGAAACCGAAATTCTAAAAGATGAGGTGCTACAACAGCACATACGTTTTTGCATTATTTCTAACTTTTGTACTTTTCGAAAATCCAGGGAAAATAATGAATTTTAAGTGTCTTACCATATCCGAGAAAAAGTTTAAAATTGGAATAGTTCTTGAAAAAATGTTTTTTGTTTTCTTTTAATTGCATGAACTTGTGCAGAAACGTGCAGAAATTTTGCGAAAAATACTCGTTTTTTAAAAAAAATTGAACGTGACCGTTTTTAAAGATTTGATAAATTGATTGATTTTAAGATGAGTTTTATAACGGATTGCATTTAATATTAATTTAATATATTGAGACAAATATTTTTGTCTTAAATCGAACATATTCTAACAATCATATTTAAAAAGTACCATGTATAATTTTTTTGAAAACACGAGTAGTTTTGGCGTAATTTGTACAAAAAATAATGCAATTTATAAAAAACATTTTATCCAGAACCACTCCAAATTTCTTCTTCACATGTTTTTTTCCACGGATAAAACAAAGAACGCTTAAGAGAATGGCGTCGGGCTCATTTTCGTTCAACTCTCTGAACTTCCGAAAGTTGCAATTTTGGAAATATGCGAGAAATTATGTGTTCTTGTAGCACCATTATTTCTTTACTACTTACGTAGGCAAGAAAGTAAAAATTAGAGGTAGAAGAGTACGAATTCACACCCTTCATGCGTAAACACATCGTGCAGCGCATAGCGCATTGGAACAGGATTCTTGCAGATTTATCATATGAGCGCCGTGATGGTGGTGTATGTGGGTGCGTTATCACCCCCTGATCATAGTTGATTCGTTTTTCGACTTTTACATTATTCTAACGTAAATGTATTAAAATTCAACATTGTTGTAGCCAGACATTAGTTTTCCGAAAACATACCAGGTATGTTCGTTCAAACATATCTCGTGTATGTTTAACTGAATGTAAAATTGAATTACATTTTAACTCTTACTGGAATCGTCAGACTCGTGTTTATACGATATTTTAATATAGTGTTTATACTACGTTTTAACATGCTCGTTAATATTCCCTTGTCTATTTATTCACTTTTTATTAAAAAAAGATACGGTAATGAACTTTTGAACAATATGGACGGTTTCAGGTCGTTAGGTTCACGGACAAATGGTCTAATACATACATATACAGACATTGAAATGCCCATCAGTTCTCTTATTTGTCAACTATTGCAGTAAAGGTCTCTTTGGCAGTAAAATAAACGTAAAAGTTAATTATTCCATTAAAATTATCGTATTGTATACGGTTTTTCATTTTTAATAGAGAAATTTCTTAATGTATCACAGCACAATAAAAGGCGTTGACGATTTCCCGCTTATTACTTTGAACACAATGGTATTCAAAACAAATACCATTGAGATTATAGAACTCGTATTTCCTTCCTTGGTTGGAAATAAAGCCACCGCAAACTTGCTTCCGTCCTGCAAAGGAGTGGCCAGTAGTGGTTGAAGGTGGAAACAAACATTCCGGTGGTCTACCAACGAATTGCGTAAATAATTGCAAAGCAAATTTTACTAATACGCCAAGTTTCACTGAAAACAAGAAAAGTATAACGAATATAAATTAAAAGAATTGGTAGTAGATTAAAATACTTATATTTTCGAATTAAATTGTTACCTACGGTATTCCTTCGGAAATGTCGAACTCCTCAAGTCATTAGTCATTAGTCATTAAATATAGTGCATTTGATAACCCAGGTGGACCCCTAATCTTCACTGCGACTGAGAGGCTTAGTGACAACAATTGTTGGTTCTGCAGTGTCTTATAGGGAAGTCCCATACTTCGAATCTCCATGTCGGTGGATTTTCCACACTTGCTGTACGGGAGACGTCGAATTCGGCTGTCTGGAGGAGAATTAGAGGCCGGATGTTTTGACAGACACGTAGTTTTACGTGATTTCCCCTCTCCGATCAACCAGACGAATGACAGAGCAGAACTCTAACAAAGGAGTCATGCACCGCGCGCGATCTTCCTTTCCTCAACCTTGTCATTTACTCTCCCCTTAGGAAGAAAACATGCTGAACAATTCCATTAACCGGAGTCTAGCCGGGGTCTTAGAGCGTATTCTGGGTGGGGCGGTTCCCTTTAAGGGAGACAAGGGGATACCTGGAGAAAACATGCATCAAGCTGATGAATAGGTCGACGCCGGATCTCACGTCTCAGCTAGGAAAGAAAGAGGCCAATTTCCGTGTTATAAAACTTGCACTAAACACACAGATTTATGACCAAAGTAACTGACACGACCGGAACACGAATTACTCTCACTGTGAAAGTTGGCTCAGGGCATCAACTAATGGCTCTGCACCGGAAGGACCTAGGTTCGAGTTCCGACGGCAGCAGGATTTTCACCACTAGCTTTTCAGCTAGGTCGAATTCAGTCGCTGTCTGGAGGAGAATTCCAGCGGCCGGCTGCTCTGATCGGTAGTTTTCCGTGGTTTCTCGGATCAACACCAGAGGAATGCCGGAGCCGTACCTAACAAACAAGGCACGGACCGCGCGCGATCTTTCCTTCCTCTTCCTTGTCCTACACACACGCACTTACACTAACATGCACTACACTACCACATACGCAGTAAGACCGCTCCGAGCTTGGCTGGAACCCTACCGCGAATCCCTTAGAGGTTGGCTGGGGCCGTGCCCCGCTGATTGGAGATATCTGGATGGAGAAAACTCCGCTAGTCGATGGAAGGTCGGCGCCGGATTTCGCCATCCAGCGGGGGGAAATCACCTTCAGCTTATAATGAAAAAACCTGCACTCCCCGTACGGGACTAATGACCTCAGTAGTTGACGCGCCAGGAATCACTAACAATCAACTAAATTACTCACTCGCCATTATTGTTTACCTCGACCACTTACTCTACCATTATTTTTGAATGATTGCGTGAAATTTCTGTTAAGGCTGAACACTTTACTTGATGTGCTTGGGCTTTGATGATGTCAAAATGTTCGCCCATTTCAATATTGGTTAGGGATTATTTAAAAAAATACCTTCAGCATAGTTAGCTTTTTTTAAATCGCTGTCGTTTTTCTAAACAGTTTGTAATACATGCTACCCTCCCTTCAAATTAAATGGTCAAATTCTCCCCCTCATAGAGATTTCAAATTTTACTACTAGATAATTTGTCGATTAAATTTAACTTATATTTCGAAATACGAAGTTAAAAATGTAATCATAAAATGCTGTAGAAACATTTTTCATCACTTTCCCTTCCCCGTTTTTGCTCTTTCCAGACTTCTAAAAATCTCTTCCTTCAAACAGCGTACAGTGTTTATTTGAATGATTTTGTATTGATTTTTGGAAAGCGGTAAGGCCCAATGACCAGAGCATCGTCAGTAATAAAAACATTTTATTTATTTCATTCAGTAAGTTAAGTTTTTAATGGTGCATTCACCTAGGCCTGCTCCAGAGAATACTCCGTGTGCGAAATACCATTTCTCATTTTTCACTTAGTGAGTGCATCCTACCTCTCGATGTAGACGATCCCGGCGCGGCGTTGCGGTCAGAATGCTCGCCTTCCACCACCGCCAGATATGGAGCCAGTAAACTGTTTATCGAGTGTATAACTTTATTAATTTTTGGAATCATATGCATTTTTAACTACAGAACATCTTAAAATGTGTAATGGTCTAGGAGGGTATTTTGTCCTGTAGTGGCATAGACCATTACCCGTGAAGTATCCAAAGGCGGGTGGGAGAGCTGGACGATAGTGGAAAACGTCTTGAGATGTCTGTACCAACAATCAAATATGAGTAATGTAAAATAACCACGCTTTCTCACAAAATCTCAGGATTTGTGCTACTTTGCCACATTCTTCCATCCCCTTTTAACATCCTAAAATAAAGATATACAGAATAAACTATTTTCAAAAAAAACTTTGAAGAGCATAGAATTCTGAATAATAAAATAATGATTTAAGGAAATAGTACGCTTTAGAGTAAAATGATAGTAAAAACCCATAGTAAATTAGACGGGAAGTTGGCAGGATATATCAGTCAATAATAGATTGTGATTTCCGTGTTGAAAATTCGTTTCCGATTCTACCTGCACCATTAAAACTATAAAAGCGTTGTTAAAATGCGAATCGTCACCACTGTTGGCGACGTTCTAACTCAACAATAAGAAGTTGTTAAATCACTTGTAACGCGTAAAAATGGGTAAGTCAAACTGTCCTTATCAACTTCGCTCAATAACGTTTTAATCATCTCAGTTCCTTGAATATGGGTAATTACCTCGGACATCGTATTGCATCCTTTCTGTTCTGTATTTCAGCGGTCTATTCAAAACTAGATTGGGTTTTATTGTTACTGCTCAAAGCGATGAGGCACCTCAAAACAGTACACTTTTTAAAAAAGTAATAAAATTGAATCTTTTCAAATTATCATCTACGAACATTTCATTATTCATCCGCTTGGGCAATACATTGGCGGTACTCACAGATAGTTTTCAAATCTTGAAATGAGCAATCCTTAGGGCCACTGTTGTTCTGAAGATCATATTTTCATTGCTCAAACAATATCAGTCGCACGACTGATATTGAATGAATCGATTGCAAATGCGAAAAACAATTCTTGCAACAAAAATATTATAATGACAGTGTATAAGAAACGGCACACCTGAAAACTCGTCATATTAAGTGAATAAATTTGTTAATAAAAATATAGAATAGTACAGTATAAATCGTATGGTTCTCACAACAGCCGAACATTTGGCTTTGGGCTCAGAATAAAAACGTAGTTCAAAATGACAGTTTATCTGATGTGACGCTTATCTACGGCACTGACAGACATTTATTTATTAATTCTATAAATATTTAGAGAGAGTGAATATAAATTTGCATAATTACATATGTATTTAATTATGCTTTGTAAAGAATTTTTTCTATGTATACTGTTTTTTTTTACTGTTATAGAAATATTTATGAACATTGTATCTGTTAAAATATTTCAGTTATACGAGAGAATTTTATTTGTTGTTCTTGAGCAATGCTCAAGAATAGGCTTCGTTTTGAACAACCATTTTGCGTGGGTTTTTTACCAGTATTTTCGCTGCTACATGCCACTAGAGCGTGTATATAATATGCATTTGGCATTTTAGGGTCCGATTAATCCGGCTTTCGCCAGCTAGAGATATTCCCAGTCCTGTGCCGCTCTTATTATCCACGCATGGGGTAAGGGAGACTTGTGGCGAGCACATGACGAGTACTCTTCCCCATTTCTAAGCATACGTGACCTGCCTGAGATTTCTTTCGTTAAGCAGCTATATAAAATAACGGTACCTTGGGAACGAAATAGGAAAAAGCAAACAAAAAAGCAGAGAACAAACACTTGACAACTTCGATATTTTGGTCGACCAACTTTCGTAAGGTCAAAATTAAATAATTTTCCGTTTAACTGCATCATTTCTCCGAATGTAATAGAAAAATTAGTAAAAAAACATAAAGAATCTTTATAAATCCTAATTTTGTATTTACTATTATATTTATTAAATATTATATGCACGTAGAACCAGTGACAGTGTTTATGTTATTAAATGTTATGTATTATTATATTATAAATATATAACTAGTTATATTATTTTAATAATTAATTCGGGCCGCGATCCAATACCTCAAATTTTATACATCAAGCGCTGTACATATATATCATATTAGAGAGATGGGCTTTAACTTTCTACCGGTGCCTCAGCTTCTTAAGAAGGAATGAAAAATATCTAATTTTTTTATATTTTATGCATTTATTTCATTAATTACAGTTATCTGAAGTATTTTTTACCTGAAATATTTTATGAAGAAGGATGTAGGTTTCACTTCTTTAATAACAACTCCTAATAATAACAACTTCAATAATAATTTTCCTTCCTAGTCGCAATTAGAACATTAAACCATAGTCTAACATAAAACAGCAGGAAAGCTTGCACGTTGTTCGTGAACTAATAGTCCTCTCTCTCTCTCTCTTGAACAGGCTGGAAGATAATGGTTGTCATCATGGTACTGGTCATAGCTGCAGAATTGCAAGATTCTCATCAATTTTTCTTCAAAAGTATGTAATGAAGTTTAAAAAAGTATTGGAAAGCTTTTGTGTTCATGTTGAATTATTATGGTTACGTTAAGTACTTCAAACACTACTATGAATAAGAATTTTTATCAATTAGAATTTTTGCAACTTTATGGACTTCCGAATATTTTCACAAACTAAACGAACTTTAAATTCGTTTGTGCGGTAACCTCTCTTATTATTCGATGCTGGTAGAAGTGCAGGTTAGTAATGCTCAATAATTAGCGAGACAAATTTATGTAAAGAAAAAATTATTTGTTCAATAAGACTGCAACAAACACTTTACCGTTTTGCGTGATTTCTTAATCCCTTGGCGTAGAAGTCTTTACCTTATTGAGTGATCAATTAGTGAACTACTTTTATTTCCGCTTCGTTGTCATCGAACGTCTTTCCACGTAAAAAGCCATTAGACGGGACGAACAAATTAAAGTCGTTTGGGGGCGAGGTGTGGGCTCAAAGACATTGTAAATAAACGAGACTCACTGAAAGCGCTGCTGACGCGGAATAATTTGAAGGGGTTACCCGCCGTCTTTGTAGTGGAAGATACGTGCTCAAAACGTGGTTAGAGATTATCCTTTGGTAATTTAAATAATTATCAACAAAAGAGGAATAATACGTTTCTCCCTGTTCATGTGACTTTTTTTTGTAGAGAAAAACTAATAATCTGCTGAGAAGTTCTAAGGAGTACACACAAATCTGGACAAATCTGGAATCCACTGAGCTATATTATCAACTAATAATCTATTTGTGTAGTTGAGAAGTTTCTTAAAAAACAGAAAATATTTAAAATGTTTTATTGGAAAATAATTTGATAGGTTTCCTCCTTTTCTTGTGAAATGGAATACAGATATATTAAATATATTTATTTAGAAAACTGTACATGAAATTTGTCTTTGTCTCCACCATGACCAGAAAGGTAAGGAATTGTCTGTTCTAGATTTCATTCGGTTGAATTCGCGAAGGGAAAAAATGAATTTGGACCATTGGTAGGCCATTTTATGTGAAAATATTCATATTCCACTATCTTCTGTCTTTGGGTTATAATTATATTTCTTTGTCCGTATTTATTTTAGGCAGTCATATTTGTTCTTATTGAAAGCCAAAAGGTTAATAAAAATCATATTTTAGATTTTGGAATGTTATTGAAATGTAGTGTGAAACTTTCTGAAACATTACTATCTCTCGACGTTTCGAGGAGCACTCTTCCTCTTCAGGAGTCTATTTGATGTAAACAGAAATTCTTGTAAGCTAAATTACAATTTTTTAATATTTATAATGTAAGTAACAGAAATTAACTGAAACAAACTACATGTTTCTACCTTTTATCTTTTAAATAAAATAAATTAATATGTATTATAATGATTAAGGTACAAATGAGATTACCTTGATAACTTCATTCTTACTTAAAATCTATTTGTAATTTTTGCAAAAATCTTGCATTTTTCAAAGAAGCAAACCCTCAACACCACCTTCCATGGTGTCAAGCCATACTGAGCAGAAAAATGGGGAGGGGATAAACTGGTTGATATTTGAATTATTTGAATAAGAACGGAAAAAATATTTCTAAGGTGTAATTTTATATACCTTTTCCCAAATTATTTCGTTATTTCATGTAGCAGGGTGTAGTATTTATTTTATTACAAATATTTATTCATTAGGTACAAATATGACTGTCTAAAATAAAACTGGGCAAAGAAATATAATGAAAATGTTCATATCTGTATGTATTGCTATTGAATAATGACTTGGGGAACTTGTATATAAACAATGGCCGCAGTGTGGTCATTTGTTGTGATGTTACATTGTAACTTATTATCTCTCAAAACACGCCTAAAACAAGTGAAAACGCAGCCTTCACTTTGAAACCCGTGCGCAAATCATCCACTACAATGGTAGCCACAGCTCCCTTCAATTCATCCGGTGTCCCGATCTGGCCGTCAATGGCATTTTGGGGGTTTGTGGGGGTTGTAAGGACAATGTAGCAGTAGCTACTAACCCAACTTCTCGATCTTTTCTATTTCTTAGCGGTATGGGGTCGCGCGTTGACAAGCAACCTTTTAACAGAGCGCCGTGTTTGCATTATTGCATGCCTCACATTGTTGAAGCATGTTAGGATAAGACTTACTGGTCAGGGTACGTTGTTCTAAATAATCGTAAAAATAATTCTAAATAAGTTCTAAATAATTCTAAAACAGTTGTAAATAATCGTAAAAAAACGGCCCTGGAGAGTTTCGGTACACCACCAGCTTTACTTTACTGGCTGATAAGTTTTGAACTTTATTTTTGTGGGCGAATCCTGATGTTTCTACTCCAGCCTTTGACGTTTGCGTTCGGATTCGAAAAATGGTGAATTTCTGCTTCATTACAAGCTCCAGAAAATCATTGCATTCAGCATCAAAACGTTGGTTTCAAAACCAATGCGAATTCTCGTGACTCCATGGATTTGAGATAACTGTCCATGTATAATACATGTCAAACATGTTTTGTACTGCAGTAACTTATGAACAAATGAATGTACGGTTCCCACCCTTATACGATACAAACAAAAGTTTGAGAAATTATGACTCGTATACCTGCGCAAATAATTTAGCAGATTTTGCAAAACAGTCGAAACTTCAACTCGTGTTCCAGAACGATGGAGATTTCAGTCTTGTTCTGCCCGAACAGTACCACCTCCTTTCAGACATTACTGCGGTTGAAACACTTTTCACCAAACTGTTTCAACAGTCTTGAGTAAATTTCCATCTATTCCTTATCTGCGGATGGCAAAAATCTTCTTACTGAACGTTCCTCTCCGAACGGAAATGTCATTTTAATATGAACAAAAGAGGTTATCTGTACATTATTATGATCTGATCTTACAGCTGAAGAAATGTTTTCTCAAGGTCGTCTACTTCAACCTCGTTGTACCTGTCATTTAATGAGTTTTTTCTCTCCATCAATTTGTCTCGTTAATTATTGAATGTCCTGAACTGAAACATAGCCTTAGACGACAATGCAAAGTGTTGTTTGTTTTTGATAAATGCAAAATTCGGTTTCTTTACGTGTAAGGTCTAAATTGTATCGGTACCATTCTAGAACCAACTAGGCAGTGGATTTAAGCCAATATCTTTTTAACTTCAGTTATTGAATAATAATAATAATAATAATAATAATAATAATAATAATAATGTATAATATATAATTAATATATTAATAATTACTCTAATTCACAACTAGAGATATTATGAGAAGGTTGAAAAAATATTTACTCTGGGTTGCAACCAGCTTCATGAGAAGCATATCTAGGGACAGTCGGTGCCTCCACAATTCTTCGAGCAAAATGTGGTCTGTTCCCAATAAAGCAATGTCTTGCACTTCCCAGTCCTTTGAATGACCTGGGAGTTAAGCCAAGTACTCACAAATTTTGGGAAACAAATACCAGAGCTCCGATGAGTATCGGGACGACCTTTGCTTTTACATCCCCAAAATCGGTTTCGATTTCCAAACTCTTGTATTTAAGACGTTTCTTTGCCTCCTCGGTTAGGACCTTTTGTTGGCACGCCACAGCAATATCTACAAGTGGACTTTTTTCTCCAAATCCCGGATAACAAAATCCGGTTTGTTTTCCACTATCGTGAAATCGTTTCAATTTGTTGATCGTACAATATTGTATACATTTCAACAGACATCATTAGTTTTTGCTTTGCTTTGTTCGTGCCACTTGGAGCATGTATTCGGAAATTCGAGGACGTTTCAAATCTGCCACTGGATGTAACTACACACCTTGTCGTGGTTTTCCAAGTATTCGGTTTTTGCTCAAATTGGACAAGCTCAGACGTTGTGATCGATGTTTTCTACATGTTTCTAGCAAATGCGGCATTATCATCTTGAGAATTTTCGAAAACTTCTTTATCATAATGTGTTCTCAACGCCTAATCTTGGGCAGCTATTACAACTGCTTCCGATTCCGGCTTCATCCTTTCCCTTTTAAGCCACATAAATGATTGGTCTATATTGATCTGCACCATGTCCTTTCTTTTTAGATATTGTCCACGGGGTGGTTTGTCTCTCTACGATTTCTTTAATATTTTTTGTGACTCACATTTCATGTTAAGTAGCATCAGAAGTTCAGTATCTGCGTTATTCTGCGTCTTGCATAGTTTTCTTCGCAATGCTTCTCGACAAACTTCCAATACCTGTTTCCTATTCTTCGGTCACAGTTAATGACCAGTCTCATTAGTGAGTCATCTTGATTATTGCGACTGTTGCATTGTACCGAGAGGCTTCAATTTGTCTGAAACCTCTTCCTCCTTTCTTACGTGACATAAGTCTAGTTACATCCGATCAAAGGTGGGCGTCATGGTGCATTGTAAGCAGTTTTCTGCTTCTTGTTTTCGATCCATGATTCGAATTTCTTGCTCAGTCCAGTCCACTAGTCGGAAATTGTACTCAGCTACAGGAAATGGCAAACTTCCTATTGCAGATATTTGATAGGTACTTGTATAACTCAGGAAATAATCATTGCGGTGATGTTTTTTTTCCCTCGAATGTTCTATGGCTAACTCTAAAATCAACAAGCAGAATTCCGTCACTTACGAGCACTTACGATTGCTGTTGTTGTACAGATATCAGTGGATAACTATTGAATTCCTTCTCATCTGCACAAAAAATGATTAATTTTATTTCCGTTGCTAGTCCAAGTCATAACATGTAGTCGTTGAACTGCAAAAAGTTTCTTTTCAGTTAATAAAAACCTCCTGTAGGATAAACAAATACCAAAACGAATAAATTAATCGTAGCTAAGAAAAATATTTAAAAACAGACATTGATGTAGTTTTGGAATACATTATTCGAAATAGAATGAATCAAAAAAATTGTAAAATATAAACTACCTTAAAAAATTATACTTTAAGTACCTTAGTCAACAAGTAAATTATTCGTTTGCTAACAAAGTAACCAAGAGTCGCATGTGATTGGTGTGATGTTACATGTGATTTGTTTTTTTTCTCCCTTTCAAAATTCAAAATGTATTGCTTATTTATCCTTGAAAATAGATTTTACTACATGGGAGTTTTTGTTGTTTTTTCTCCCTTTCAAAATTCAAAATTTAAGTAGTATATGACTTAGTGTAGGGATCACAGAATTTTGAAAATGTGCACACAATTCACTTTTCCCCATAGCACGTCATACGCAGTTTTTAACTGTTTTTTGACGTTAAATAAATAAATAAATAAATAAATAAATAAATAAATAAATAAATAAATAAATAAATAAATAAATAAATAAATAAATAAATAAATAAATAAATAAATAAATAAATAAATAAATAAATAAATAAATAAATAAATAAATAAATAAATAAATAAATAAATAAATAAATAAATAAATAAATAAATAAATAAATAAATAAATAAATAAATAAATTGGTTGCAGAGCGCGGGTGCCCTAAAAAGAAAGGCCTCATCTGCAACAACCTCTGCCTCACCGCCTCCCACTGCCTGGAGCGCGGGTACTGCTGCAAGAACGCCTGCGGCACCAAATCCTGTGTCACCTCAAGAGGGCGGCCGAAGGGTTCGATCTACAACCCGAGAACCACCACGGTGCCCAAGAAGAAAGTTGTCAAAACTACCACCACCACCCAGCAGAAGCTGATTTAGGATTATCATGGGTAATACCGCGAGTGTTTTGGAAATTGTCAATAAATTCACGACTCGCGAAGCGAGGAGGAGGTTTATCTGAGAATTTCCAAAGTTCGAGTGGTATTGGGTAGGACTATTCCATGAGTGAAATTATGTCCAACAGAGTTCCAAATTGCGCCCCAAATTACTTAAAGCGAGAGTCCAAAATTACTTAAAGCTATGATAAAATCAAAGATGTTATGTTATCCTACATACACGATTTATTGGACATTTACATAGCAATCGACGAATACCGCCTCCCCTTAAGAAAGAGTCGCAGTTTATGATTTGCCAGTAGGGAGAAGCGGTAAGAAAAATGAGATATAAAAAGCGATAAACTTTTTGTGATACACTGCCTTGATTGGGGCATTTTGTATGTTTAGTTAAACTCTATTGATTTTAATTTCACGAATGGAATACTCATTAAAATACCATCAAGATAATTGCAATATTCGAAGGAAAAAATATTGTTTCCTCACAAATTCTTTGATTTGTTCGAACTTTTTTGCTGTTATCACAAGTCTCTGCGGTCATAAGTAAACAACAGGCAATCAATAAATTATATTTATCACATTGAAATCGTAATATTGATAGGTTATGTACCATGTCATTCATTTCATCTTCCAATTGCCTCACCTTATAACAGATCTTAAATTTATGAATCACATTTTGTCTCTTTTCAAGAAAACGTGTTCGTGAAAACAATGTTTGAAACTACTGGCATTGATGTTTCTGAACAGCAGCCATTAAATGGTCTCTCATCTGTCTTTGAACATCATGTGCAGGAAATGCTATCATTTTATCTCGAACATGCCATGATGAAAGCAAACGATATCAGAAGCAGAAAATCTACGATTAACCTAAAAAAACCTTCAAGATGTACTCATTAAGGCTTGTATTTTAAAAAGACAAGTTGACTCATTGTACTATTCCTTCCCAAAGCGGCTTCAACGGGGTTAACATTGATTTTACTCTTCAAGCTAGAAGAATAGTAAATATATTTTTGTACAATTTACAATATTAATTCATTAACTTACCAATCATTTTATTCGAATTTCTCATTATATCTTGATTAATATCTAGTATTGAAAACTTCTATACCTTATATCTCTGTAATTTCATTTGACCTTGGCATTGGACTGAATATGACCAAGCCTCCGAAGAAGCCGCATACGACAATAAATAAATTTTTATCAAGTGATTTATTATTCTCACTTATTGCCAGCACATACTCTAAAGAAAGCAAGATCTAGTCCTTCCACAAGACGACCAAGAAACTGACATGTCTCACAAACACCCATTTTGGTGCAATGTCTAA
This sequence comes from Teleogryllus oceanicus, assembly GCA_964035755.1. Taxonomy (NCBI): domain Eukaryota; kingdom Metazoa; phylum Arthropoda; class Insecta; order Orthoptera; family Gryllidae; genus Teleogryllus; species Teleogryllus oceanicus. The sequence goes on along the minus strand of CAXIVR010000011.1, from coordinate 20,411,666 downwards.
TGGTTTCCATGGATATTCCAAAACAATCTCATTTGCCATTGTTGCTTGAACGTGAGAATGGCCGAGCGGTTTCTCGGACGTCACCTATTGCTATCTCTGACCGTAGCTCCCCTGGCCGCCCCACCTGCGTCGCCCCACCTACCCACCGCCCGCGCCCGGATCTAGCCTTTTGGTTGCGGGGAAAACGCCGAAAAACGCCATCTTGGCCCTGGGTTATGTTAGGTTAATTGATTGATTAGTGATTCCTGGCGCGTGAACTGCTGTTACTAGTCCCATAAGGGCAGTGCATGCTTTCCATGGTAGATGGTGACACTCGGCTGGATCCGCTGGATTGTGAGACCCAGAGCCGACCTACTTACCGATGAGCGGGGTTTTCCTCAACCACGTATTTCCCACCAGCGGGGCCGGTCCAGCCAGGAAAAGCTCTACGCTCCCGACACGGACTCCCGGCATGTGAGATAGTGTAATGCATGTAAGTGTGTATGTGTAGACAAGGAGTGAAGAAATGACAAGGAAGAGGAAGGAAAGATCGCGCGCGGTCCGTGACCTGTTTTGTAAGGGCACTGCGCCGGCATTAGCCTGGAATTTGATCAGAAAAAACACGGAAAACTATCGATCAGAGCAGCCGGCCGCAAGGATCTTCGTCCAGGTAGCGACTGAATTCAACCTAGTTACAAATGTAGTGTCGAAAATTCTGCCACCGTCGGGACTCGATCCTAGGACTTTCCGATCAAAGGCACCGCAGTGATTGCACCTTCGGCAGCGCGGGGGCGTTGCCCGATGGCCGTTGGGGGCGGGGAGAGGGGAGGGGCGATCGACACCGGGGCGTGGACGCGTTGAACGCCGGTTGACGGCGACTGTGGCCAGAGAGTACGTATATACTAGAGAAGGCACTCAATGTAAATTTGAACGCTCTTATTTTCGTGGAGGGGAGAGAATAGACCCCCTTCACTCTGGCAGAAGTAACGAATCAGAAAGAAGCATCCATTTGCGGTCCCCACTAACATGCACTACACTACCACATATTCCGGGAGACCGTTCGGGAGCTTAGAGCTTGTCCCGGCTGGGGCGGTGCCCCGCTGGTGGGAGAGTCCTGGTTAGGGGGAAACCCCACTAGCCGACGGTAGGTCGGCGCCGGATCTCGCCATCCAGCTGGGGAAGACCACCGCCATCTCCCGAGAAGTAAACATTCACTACACTAACGGGACTAATGACCAAGCCGTTGACGCGCCCGGAAACACGAAAAACAAACCAAACCAAACCAATACAGGGTGTTGAAATTTCATGTAGTCATAACTGTACTGACTGCGTCAGCTTCGCGCTGCCAAGGCTCTGCCCTGCGACCTCAGCGAACGCTTGCTGGGGCGCCCGCCCTCCTGCTTCGGCGAACGCGCTGCAGGTCCACGCATGTTCGCCCGCAGCGCTGCCTTCGCCTGCGCCCTTCGGCCCCCTCCGCGGCCTCTAATGAGAGGGGTGTCCACAACCAACTCCTCCCTCGATGGGCCGAAATCATTCTCGAATCTGCGCAGTTTCGTCTCGCCAATTCTCCAAAATGTGTGAGAAACACTTCAATTAACATATTAACACCTCAAATAAAAAGTAATATAAATCAAAATAATTAATGTTCGTTTAAAATTCCAAAGATATTCTGCTTTAAGGTGCAGTGCAATCTTGCAATTGTGAGCGACCAGAGCTCTGTTTCCATAAAACACTACGAGTATTAAGACTAGGGGGCGGATTTTGATAACTTAAAACATTGCCAAAAATTATCAATCATATACTCTTTAAATATATTTAAAATGCACTAAAAGCTAAAAAAATTGCGTAAAAAATTGATCAAAACTAATTCAGACGAACAACTGAAACTAATGGATATGTCACTGATGTAATTGAAACTTTCATTCTTTCAAATGAACTTAGATTGCAAACTTTTCTGGACTGTTCTTTAACAGGGTTGCTTGTTTTTCGTTATCGTGGAATCGGCCAAACCGACAATGGCGCTCATAGGTGCTATGAGAACCTTAGATTACATACTCACAAAGGCTCACATTGCAATTCATGACCGGGAGCGGTAGCTCAGTGCATCAACTGTTGCCACTGCAGCGCCTCTCACCGGGAGGTCGTAGGTTCGAGTCCTGATGGCGGCAGGATTTTCGACACTAACTTTTCACCTAGGTCGAATTCAGTCGCTGTCTGGAGGAGAATTCTAGCGACCGACTGCTCTTATCGGTAGTTTTCCGTGGTTTCTCCGATCAACACCAGGCGAATGCCGGAGCAGTACCCTACCAAACGGGCCACGGACCGCGCGCGATCTTTCCTTCCTCTTCCTTGTCCTCTCCTCTCCTCCTACACACACACACTAACATGAAGTACACTACCACATATTCCGGGAGACCGGTCGGGAGCTTAGAGCTTGTCCCGGCTAGGGCGGTGCCTCGCTGGTGGGAGAGTTCTGGTTAGGGAGAAACCCCAGTAGCCGACGGTAGGTCGGCGCCGGATCTGGCCATCCAGCGGGGGAAGATCACCGCCGTCTCCCGAGAGAGAGAAAGCATGCACTACACTAACGGGACTAATGACCAAAGCAGTTGACGCGCCCGGAAAGAAGAAAAAATCAATCAGTCAAGGAAATCCTTGAGAGCTTCGATAAAGAAAATAGTTTCACAGGAGATAAAACACTTAGAAATTATTTGCTCACTCCTTAGGCTCAAGCACAATGATGAAAAATGAACGTAAACAAAATGTGAACGCTAAAGATCGAAGCTATTTTATTCATTGAAACCATTCATAATGGTGGTCATAAACCTGTGCAAAAACATTAACGTGAGACAAAAGAGAAACTTCCCTAAGTACAAACTTCTGTGCCTTCGTTACTTGACCCGAGAACAATATACAATCTTTTACCGCAACATAAAAAAATAACTAGTTTTGGTTGAGTAGTAGCTAATGCAGTTTGTAAAATCTTAAATTGTTTTCCCTCGTGACCTTTGCTTATGAAACGCACCACAGAATCACCAATAATCGCGCCTCCTAAGTAATCAATCTTTATGTGATAGCGTCCATTGTCTTACTATCGTGGATTTGAATCCAGTATTTATTGTATCAATATTTATATCGTATCGTCTCGTTCAATAGCTGCTTTTACGTTTACGTGTGCAGTCATTATGAAAATAACGGCAGGGGCGCCCAGAGAAAACAAGAGACCTTGGGCAATAGTCCATGATAGATCCATCCCTTATATTTCAAACAAAAGTTCCGCTTCCCCCTCCCAACAGAAACAGAATTGATTTCCCCATGCATCAGAAATACGTACTAATGCCGGTTGACTTGAATTAGAAATAAATACATTTTTATTTGTTTTGTTTGAAACAAAATGTCGGGCCCCAATAAAGTCGGGGCCTGGAGGAAGTTGCCCCAGCTGCCCCCCTCTAGGTGCCTCTGAGTAATGTTCAAATTAAGTTTCCTATTTTTGTCCTCATATGTACGTCTTCTTCATTGTTAATGATCCTCAACTCTAGCGACCGATTTGAGAATACCATGTTTTTAATAATTTTTAATATTGCCCGTTTTTCTCTCAAAATTGCGCGAAATCTTCTAATACTTTCAATACAATTGACAAAACTAGGTGGTGGTGCTACAGAATGGCACAGACTTTCTCGTAGTCAAGTTTTCTAATTTCCTTGCTGTGGACTGGCGTTACGGACGGACGGAATAAAAATTATGGAAATATTAAAAAATTACTTATTACTCGAATTTAAGGAAAAATGCAAAAACTGACTGAAAAAGAGGTCATTTCCTTTTGTCATAACATAAAATTAATTTCTATACTAAAAGACATTGTTCTAAAGTGAAAATAAGAATGACACATCATTAAAATCCGTACCCTACTGATCACATTAATTTAACAAAAAAGTTTTAAGGCGTGTCCTTGACGGGTTTCTGCAATAAAAGATCAGAAATGACTTATTTTAATTTTTAATCAGTTTTATATAGTTTTTATTTGTAATTAAATCATGAGTGTCGTTATTTATTATTTATTGCATTATGTGATATGACTTTAGATCATAAAAAAATTTGACACAAAAATATTGAAAAAATAGATTTGTTATTCGACTTGAGCAAATTCACCGTCACCTTCTCCATCTCTGCTTGATCAATGCAAACTGTCATAAAAGTGTTCATAGCCAACTACATAAGGTCGCAGTTTCACTAAATCCTCTATCTTCTGGTTGTTTTTTGTAACCTACAACAAGAACTGTAAAATGTAGAAACAAAGCTAACGGTATATTTTAAGATAACCAAAATATTATTGAAGGGCATTCTTACATTGAGTAAAACGTCTCATGTCTTCGCCGAATTTGTTCTCCCTCTATCAATGTTTGAATATAAGTGTCTGGAATGTTTTTATTTTCTAGAGAGTAAAAATTGGTTTCAAGTTTCGTATATTACTTGTTCATTAATATATGAAAATAATTTAATATTGCACTTACATGAAATGCCTTCCAGCTTTGTTTTCTGAGCTACTTCCTTATAGGGGTACGAAACGTATACACAGCCTTTCACCTTGGCAATGCATACGATGTTACGCTTAGAAATTGTTTTTATTACTATTAATATTATTATTATTATTATTATTATTATTATTATTATTTTATTATTAATGGTCGCATCAACATCACGGTCATTGGCGACTAAACAGATAAATAGAATAGAATAGAAGTTTGTTCTTGGACTTCCCGTCTCCTTTTACGTAAAGTTCGTCTTCAGAACTAGACATTTTCTCACAAAAAATGGTTTTTCTTATTCCCTTCAAAACACCACTCTGAATAAAAGATACTCACAAACTGAGAACAAAATGTCGCAATTTTTAGAAATGCATATAGAGAACTCTGCCTCGCAGCAACATTTCCTCTGCCCTTCTTAGAAAATCTCCCCTCCCGAACGTGTAACCTAACCAGCGCCTAGAGTGGTAATGATAACCTTTCAAAGTAGACTGGATTACAATAATAATTATTACCATTGTAATTATTACTTTAATTATTTCACTGAATAATTATTCACGGGGCCATTCGCGCATGCGACCACTGCAGGGTTGAAAGGAAATTTACCACTCGCGCAACTTTTCTTGAACGATGACCTTGCTTTCCCCTCCCTTCGGCAATAAACAGTTGAAGGCAAAAGCTCGCAGCGATCACTGATGACAACATCCCAAGCATTAAAAATTCGTTGGCGCGAAACAGAAGCTAGTCAAAGCTAGATGCTTTCATAGTAAAGAACTTCTGTTCAGGTTTATTATTAATATCTAAAGAAATGACTGATGCAGGTCCAGGTCCTCCAAGGGAGGCACGTAAAACTCGTATCTAGTGTCGCTGCTGTTGCCTACCCAGAGCGATGACCTGGCCGCACACGTAGCAGGTTGACTTTGATTTTTCAGAGGTTGGCGTTACTGTAAATACTCTTGTGGCCAACTTTGTAACTAATACCCCCACTCTGCCCGCATTTCCTCAATTCATCGTTCAAGAAAAGTTGCGCGAGTAGTAGATGCACGTCAATCGACGTTGCTTGGCAAATTTCTGTTCTAAACACGATTTTTTAGTGTCTTTCAGACTACATTGCAAGAGTTGCGCATGATAGCTCAAACGTTGCCGTGAGGTAAGACACGTTAAACGACGTGTCTTGCCCCATGGAACAATATCCCGCCGCTAACGCCGTTTTTAAAATTTTTGGCGTTTGACGGGTTTCTGAAATAAACGATTCAATTCAGTTTGTGCGCGCAGTGCCAGGAGTCGTGTCGGCTGCAATGCATGGCTATTGCGTCCTAGGTCATTTGCCGTCCAGACTCTCGCTTTAAACTGTAGGTCAGGGGCAACAACAAAACGGTCATGGTAACTCGCGCGCACGCCTTTTCCTTCAGACGGTGAGTGATAACATTATGCAAGTGTGGTTACCTATTCTGCATAATTGTGGTAAAGACACTCAACAAATTACTACCCATTCGTTACTTTATGAAATTCGTATTTTTAAAACATTTTTTTTGTATACCATCATTATAAACGACCCTTTTTGATACCCCGAATCGTGCATAATCCAGTATTTTATCGCACTTTACATGACGTCATCGCCATTATTAAACGCGACATGATGTCATCACACATTCAGCCAATAGTAGCGAGAGAATCGTGGGGAGGTAGAAGAAGACGGAACAGCCGACCACCGTTTTCTCGCACGATGTCAACAATGCCATCTTGAATTTGATTTCCAGAGGGCGTTGGATGTCAAGCACCCGACACGTCAGAAGAAAGTTGTTTCGCGAAATTAAGTTTGATTCTCTTGTAAATTTATAATGCTCTTATACAAAAAGATAGCGTATGCAACTCGTTTATAATGTTGCTTTATTGCATTCGTACAAAACATGTACTCATGCAATAAAGCTTAACATTATAAACTAATTGCATAAACTACTATTAAATTGTATCATTTCATTACTAAAACAGTGAAGTGTACGTAATTATACTACGGTTTTTTCAGAGCTACTTCCCAATTCCACTCAAGGCCCGCCATCACGTTGGCATTATGGCACAGTTTTTCGCGTCTTTCACAGTCATGCCGCTAAGTGTTGCATGCTCTCGACCGTATCGAGCAGTGATGCAGATGAGGCGACTCTCTCTTCCCGGTCGTGCCCCTAGAGTCGCAAGCACACACTTGTGGACTCCTCTGATCTGGAGTCAGCAGAACGCGAGGCCCTCCGCTATTCAGTTAGACGCCACCCAATGCGACCGGCCGGCCCGGCCCGGCCCCGCCCGGCAGCCGAGCGGTCCGCCCGGAATGCTTCCCCGAGAATAAAATCCGGTGGAGGCGGCCGGCCGGCCGGGGCGGCGCGGCGAGTGGCCTTGGGAGGGGTTGACGAGCCCTTCCAGGAACTAACGGCTGCATGGGTCTGGCAAGCTTTTTCCTGTTTCCCCTCCACAGTAACCCTGAGGAGGCGGGAATTTATTTTATTTAATTGTGTACAAATTATGCTGCTGCCTTGCGGCTTAAGCAGCTAAGGGAGAGGTAAAGAAAAGCTAATATTAACTAAGCTAACTTAATTCTAGCTTAAATCTAACTTAATAATTATGTTGTAGCACTTTGGCATACTTAATTTACAAGAGAAATGTTATTGTTTTTTTCTTAATTCTAAATGTTTTTGTGTGGTTTGGTTCTTTCACTAGTTTATTTTTCATTCACGCATCATTCAATCATTATATACATAACCATTCATTCATTATTTACATAACCATTCATTCATTATTTACATAACCATTCATTCACTATATACATAACCATTCATTCCCACGGGTCTGGCAAGCGCTTGTTATCGGGTGTCTCTCACCATCTTCCTTCCTCACTATTCCCAATAGTCACAAATTCTTTGAGGTGGTAGATTTTAGCAATTGATAAAAACGCGAAATGTTACCAAATGTTGAAAAAATTATGTTTGTTGATCGCTGGAATATATTTCTGAAGGTTTTCAATCTGCGATAAATGCGAAATTATCCGCAAAATGCGAAATGGACGTGAATCTGCAACACTAAATTGTATTTCATTATTTTCTTCATGGTCTCTCTCTAACTAGGGATACGGCTTCGACAACACTTCGATGTTTGAAAACATTTAATTTTTGACAATTTTGACATAACATTTAGTTACGGCCAACAGTATAGAAGCTGAACGATTTTTTAGTCAATACAGTTTCATTGTTACTGATAGAAGGGGTTATATCGAGGCAACAATGAAATATCCTCTCAGTTAATTTTTCATTGTTTGTGTTACATATTAATAGTTATTTACATAAATTGATTTCATTTAACAAAATACACAACCTTTTAAAATAATGTGTTGTTTTAATATGTATTTTCAAATTGCGAGACATTTATTTTCCTCTCCTTTGAATAATGTTACATAGAAGCGTATATTTCCATACAAGACAGGAATTATTCTTTAAATTTAAAATTTCGTCCTTAAATATTTGTTCACTAATGGTAAAGGGTTAAATTAGTTTCGCTTATTTCCTAATTTTCATAGAAAAATCTACAAAATAACAGAATTTTTTTTTATTTCGAAGAGACCTCCCGTAATAATAATTTTCTCAAAAACTGCTACAAAATGCTAAATCTTAATTTTTATAATGCAATAAAATGCTGTAGTCGTCTTTTCTAAATGAGATGTTTTTAAATTTAAAGAGCTAAATACTACCATCACTACAAATACTTAATGATGCATAATGAATATCAAGAGGGAGATAATTTTTTAAGGTACGCATTTTTTTCTTCCAATATTCAACCCAGCAAATTTATAATACGAGTACATAGGCATACAATAATTGATATGTACAAGCAGATGTCTTACGTTAAATGTGATGTAATTAATACGGATAGTTTGGTATGAGCTTTTTATAAAGTACCCCTAAAATATAAAAAAAAATCCTTTAAAATCGTGTGGCCTGAAGTTGAGCAAAATCAAATAGATTTTATACTGGTTTTGGAAAAGATCCTGACGGTTTCGGACTAATATTTTTTACAGCATTTGTTTCCGCTGAGTACCCAGTCAGTACCTGCCAGCTGAGTACCTGCCAGTCGCCAGGCCGAGCCGAGCGGCACCGTGCCTCGCCGGGCTGTGCCGAGCCGAGCCGGGAGCTCCTAGTGGGTTTCTCGCTTAAGGCAGTAGTGTCGTAGTGAACTCGGACCAAAGGGTCGCGGGTTCGAGTCACACCTTGGACATGGTTGTACTCGTTTTCGTGAGGGTGAAAACCCCTTATTATCACCATTTCGTTTCACCTTCATAGTTACCATAACGTTAATGCCAATAGTGATCGCTAATGACCTGGATGTTGATGCGACCTTAAATAACCATAAAAAAAACATGCTCAAGGCCGACCCGAATAGGCGAGGTGGCTAAGGCCGCAGCTGCCTCGGCTTGAAGGGTCGTGGGTTCGAATCCCGCCTTGGGTTTGGATGTTTGTGTGTGTTCGTGTTGTTCAAAAGGATGTTGTTAAAAGCAACCTTAAAAAAATGCCCAAGGCGAGACTTGAACCCGCGACCCTTTCGTACCTCAGCACTGAGTCGGTACACACCCGGTAGCCATTCAGCCCTTAGCCATCCAAGTCGGCAGGGTTATAATAATAACAGATGTCGACCGGCAGCTTAGTTTGCATGCACAACAGCATTTCACGTTGCCCGGAACGAAAGAGGAGAGCAGTAAACTTATCATTGTTCAATTTAGGTAGGCTACAGAAGAAATAATAATTTAATGTTTAAAATAATATGTGAAAGAATTTCAAAATCTTAGAAAGAAGAAACTACTGCTACAACAGCGCATACTCTCTTATTCATATACGCGCTTATTCATAAATTTGCAATTTTCGAAAATGTAGAGTTCAATGAAAATGAGATCTCCACCATTATTTTAAGCGTCCTTGGAAAAATGAAAAAAAAAAGGAGCGGTTTTTGAGAAAATGTTTTTTATAAGTTGCATAAATTTCAGGCACAAATTTTGCAATACCGGCAAAAGTTTTCAAAAAATTAGATATTTTTTTTAAGATCTGATTTTTTAGAACAGATTGCATTTAAGACAATCTTTAATATTGTACTTTTTTAATATTTATCTTTAATATTGTACTTTTGCAATATTAATATTTTGCAATTTTCGATAATAGAGTTCGCCAAAAATGGGACTAGCATCATTGTACTTGTATTGTTGTAGTTGTAGGAAGACGACAAAAATTGAATTTTTGCCATTTTCGGAAAACCAGGGATTTTAACGACAGTGAGACCTGCACTATTATCTGAAGCGTCTTTTATGCTACCCGAGAACAAAGACCCCAAATGTTTGGGGTCAATTTTTAGAGAAATTTGAAAATGTTTTGAGAGAGTATGTAAAGACACCCCCAATCAAAATATCCGTTCAAACTCATATCCTCGAGTTCATTTAACTCGATCGAGGGATATCAATTTTGGAGAAAATCGCCTGAACGGTTTAAGCGCTAGCGTTGATCACAGACAGACAGACGGAGACAAGGACGGACGGACACACTTTTTGGCGTCAATGGATTTCCCGGTTTCAACGACTCAGAAAACATGGATCCAAACTACACGTGTTAGAGGAAGTAATTCGCTATATATAGGAACAAGATTTATGTACTTTTTTCGTTATCAGGCCCGGCAATAAGAATTCTTCTGTCGAAAATCCGTCTTCATTTATTTATTTTTATTTATTTATTTATTTTACGTCAAAAAAAAACAGTTAAAAACTGCGTATGACGTGCTATGGGGAAAAGTGAATTGTGTACACATTTTCAAAAATCTGTGATCCCTACACTAAGTCATATACTACTTAAATTTTGAATTTTGAAAGGGAGAAAAAAAAACAAAAAACTCCCATGTAGTAAAATCTATTTTCAAGGATAAATAACAATAAATTTTGAATTTTGAAAGGGAAAAAACTCCCATGTAATAAAATCTATTTTCAAAGATAAATAAGCAATAAATTTTGGCTCTTATTACTTCCTGCCGCGACAACATGGAAACGATCATTTGAATAATTGTATTTCCCACTGAATTCTAGAAGACGTGCACCGAAAACGAAGTTACATTTATGTCCAGAAGCAAAACAAGGGGCCATCTCAGCATTTGCTCAATGGATCAGGGAAACTGGACGAAAAACCTGATCGAGATGGGGGTCCGTCTTCCAATGCAAGATTTGAATACGTTCTCTTGTTACGAAGGGCGAGAAGGTAAAAACAGGGTTTGTAGAAACTTGAAATTAGCCATAAATGAGAAACCAGAATCGTCAATCAGAAATCGTCCCCGGTACAAAAGGTAAAGGAGGATGTGGTGCAGAAGGACACCTCAGAATGATGGCAAACTTAAAGAAGAGGAGCTTTCATATATCCAAGCGTTAGTCATGTCAAGACATCTAACAAACTATTAGTATTGGCGAAATTACTCTCACTAAAGGTAGTTCCAATACATAAAATAAAATATTTGAAAAATGAATTCCTACATTTCTTTAAACTACTGTTATTCCTAATACTGATGCTTAGTTTTGAAGTAATGCATAACTAAAATATTAAAAATCAAAAACATCCAAATTCCAAATAATCTAACAACAAATTCTACATCCAAATGAAGTGTACATTTGTTTTGATTTAATTAACTTATTCATAAACACTGTCGTTTATTAACGACTATGTGGCAAATGTTTTCATGTAAAATCCGTGCATCACTTGAATGAACTGTATGTGGTTCAAAACTCTGAAAAATGGAATAGCTTTCAAAGAACAATGACTAATAAGTTTGTTCTCTTGTGCAACTAGCTATGTGTTTACATGAAACTTCCACATATACAGAATTATTGAATAACACAAATGAATGTTGATGCTACTGCGCTACCAGTATAAAAGGTATATGGATGATAAAGTGACGAATACGATAAATACAAATGTGGTCACGAAAAAGTAGGTCAATGTTGGCAGATTATTCACTTTGGGGCAAATTATAGCTTTAATCACGCATTGGCTTACATAACATTTGTTCGAGCGTAGAATCTTAAGATTCTAAGGGCAATTTTGTTTCTTATGGAGAAATATTGTGCAATATTAAATTATTCATTTATATAAAGTAATCGTACAACTTCGATAATACCTGCTTAAATTTAAATATTATTCAGTTGTAGAGAAGGAAATTCTACATACTTTTTTGGTTAGTTTCCGACGTATTGGCCCTTTATTGAACCTTTATCAGGGCTGGAAATTTATTACGTATAAATTACACAGGTTTGTTACAGTTGGGTTTATCACATGGGAATTGTCACAGTAAGTTGTACAACAAACCTGCTTAACTTACATGCAATAAATTTCCAGCCCTGATGAAGGCCCAATAATTATCCGAAATATCGGCATCTAACCAAAAAAGTGTGTTGAATTTCCTTTTCTACAACTGATCTACAGTAACCCCAAGAAATATCCAATATTCTTCCTTCAGAGATCAAGAAATGCTATAAAATGAAATAATGTTTAATTTTTTTAAAATTTTGATCTACTTACTAATTGAAATATCCTGATGATGCGTAGGTATTTATTTATGCTTCTCCCTCTCTGACCTATCCGGCTTCGAACAGCAGCAACCCGCTTTGCCAAGCAACGCCTACCAAAAATGTCCCCGCTCAACAACAATGCCTGGCATTGTGTATTTTCAGTACCACAAACTGTAGGGAGTTACAATTTGGGGGAAAACATTTTGAGGCCGAGAAATATCCTCCCTTTTTGTATCGGGTTCTCAAAAGTTTCAGTGTAAACTTCAAGAGAAATCGCTCGAAAGTAGTTCGAAAGTTATTGTGTGAATGCGTATGATGTATACATTCATTCATTTTTATATATTAAAAGTATATTTTTTGGGTTGAAAAGTGTATTTATTTGACTTACTGAGACAAATATTTGAAAAATAATTGTCGGGAGATACTACGTGACTACTCACTGTCACCATAAAATGTAAAGTTCCACGGGAATCGTGACTCTTTTAGTGCGTCATTTGCAGTCTACGATTTTTAGCTACCGGCTGCTCTGATCGGTAGTTTTCCGTGGTTTCTCCGATCAACTTCAGGCGAATGCCGGAGCAGTACCCTACCAAACGGGCCACGGACCGCGCGCGATCTGTCCTTCCTCTTCCTTGTCCTACCCTCTCCTCTTACACGCACACTTACACTATCATGCACCACACTATCACATATTCCAGGAGACCGGTCGGGAGTTTAGAGCTTGTCCCGGCTGGGACGGTGCCCCGCTGGTGGGAGAGTTCTGGTTAGAGGGAAACCCCACTAGCCGACGGTAGGTCGGTGCTGGATCTCGCCATCCAGTAGGGGAAGATCACCGCCATCTCCCGAGAAAAAAGAACATGCACTACACTCACGGGACTAATGACCGAAGCAGTTGACGTGCCCGGAACACGAAAAAATGAATCAATCAAATAAGAAGAGGAAAAAGAAGAATTTAAAAAAACTGATCCTGAAAGCCTGAGTGCTGAGGGTCATCTCAAGAGGATTCAGCGTCCACAGTTCGCTGGACGGGGCAAGTCACGGGATGATGAGGAAGGCCCTTTGCCTACGAAGCACGCATTACTTCTTACGCTTTTATATTTGTTGAAGTTCACAAATGGCGAAATATTAAATTAGTTTCCCGTATTTCCTAATTTTAATGAGAAAATCTAAAAAGCGTCAAAATATTTTTTATCGCAAAGTTTCCTCCCTTCAAAATAATTTTCACAGTAAATGCTACATCTTAATTTTTATGTTATAAATTTCTATTCCCTTGTTTCCAAAATGCGATTTTTTATTTTAAATTTAAGGTAATAAATTTTACCATCACTAATATGCACGATTCATGGTGTTGTTGATGGTCGAATACGAATGAGAATTCGGGTTGCCCGCAGTTGTGCAATCCTCGCAGCATTGCCCGGGCTCCCCCCCCCCCCGCGGATCGGCCCGCACGCAGCCAGTCGCTGTCACTGCGCCGGCTGCGACCCGCCACTTCGCACAAGCTCCTCCGCGAGCTCTGTTGCCATGGGTGAGTACTACTCGGGCCTCGTCGCTCTCGTTCGCAGAGCGCCACGCAACCGGTCAAGTTGACGCTTCGCACGATTAAGTGCTGTATTTTAGGATTGACAGGTTGAAACTATGCAAATGAAGTTAAGCGTGACACTTTTGTAACGTTCATTAACTGATATGAAATATTTCATCAAACGAAGCGATCTCTTTTCTTTTAGTTGTTTCCGTGTTTTGATCGAGTAAATTGAGGGGTGTTCTAATATACTATATTTGTAGTTTGACTCAGTTGATCGTGTTTTCAAATTTGTGGAGTTAGTTGCTCTTCGGACCCTACCTGGTGCGTGACAAACATGCTTCACGGTTTTGACCTCAAAACTAGGAAAATAACATGAATCGCTAACTACAGAAAGGCAATTAGTCCGCGTTTTCTAATTTTACAGAAAAAAACGTGTAAAACCCGTTTTACGAAACTTTTCTTTTTACGATGTATTTTTGTGTATGAAGGCACAGACATGCTATCGAGTTTCCTTTCTGCGGTACACAATGTATTAACCTACTCACAACCCTCCCCGCCAATAAAAAAATGTATAAAACTGACCTTGTTGCCTTTCTGCAGTTAGAGATTCGTAGAACTGACTAAATGTGGCAGACTCAATATGGTAAACAGTTGCTGGATTGCAACGTTTCAGTACTTTATTGGTGTTTTCATCAGATACTACATAAAAAAAGGAACTTAGTGAGGACTTTAATGCTTTTGATTTAGGGAATGATTAAAATGTCTTACATCTCCATTTTAATGTTTTCTTGTATTAATATTCTCTTTCTAAAAAGTACTGCCTGACAGAATCTCTTAAAGATCGAAACGTTGTAAACCAACATCGGTTTATCTCATTGAGTCTGTTTTATTTGATCTGATCAGTCTTGAAATATTACAACCCCTTTGACATACTTTAATCACAACTTAGAAAACCAAAAGTCGGAAAACTTTGAAGCAACACAACAAACATTTCACTAAAATGTTAATGACAGGATCGAACTGTTGCTTTGAAGCGTATATATTTTGTTGTGTGTGCTTTGGAGTGGTAGGCAAGACTCTAGCAGGCATAACTTCAGTTTGACAATAATAGTGTTCAAAAATAGTGTTCATAAGCAAATTATTTATACATAGTAATTTATATATACTAAATAATTTAAATTTAAATTAACATTTCATTTTGTTTCAAGTTTTGACTTTCTAAGCTTATGGAGACCAATGAAAATAAAAAAGGGAAATCTAATACTCTATGTATTATTATACGAAACAGAGAAGAAAATGATGACAAAGAAGTTGTTGCCTTCGAAAATAGACAAAAAAATACTTTATTAAAAATTCTTTTCATAGTGTATTAGAGACGTATCAGGCCTGTAATTCATATAAAAAAGCTAATTACGATGTATTTGATATTTTATAAGCGCATTACATAACCCCCTACATTGGGTGTCCGATTATGATCAACTTCTTGTTTTCTTTTATCCCCATGTCACTTTGTCGATGAATAAAACAGAATAATTATGTCTTACCTTTCCTCTTTTGATTTGTGTCACTGAATTCTGAATTTTAGTGAACAAGCAACAGTGCTGAACCTTAGACGAAAGTATTACCTACAAAAGAAACTCAGTAGCCGGTTGAGCGAGCGAACTAAAAGCAGCGGCGGAAAACTGAGAAGCAGAACTTAAATAGAAACAGGGAAAACTTGTACGTAAATCGAATGTATGCAACTCAGTCGTTAATTTCCATGACTCGAAAGGCGGGAAACCACAATGACGCACACTGGTTGAATCAGCCCAAAAACCTGGCCATAATGGCAAAATTCAATGTCCGGGTTCGGAATTCTGACTTAGCAAATCTCGATCGGAAGACATTGGAGCACACTACTTCAGCTCCTGAAAGTTACTTCAATCGTTTTTGTCTTCCTCACGGTCTCATGAAGTTACTGTTGCTTGAAACATTCGAATCGATTCTTGTCAACGATATTTGTGAAATTTTAAAAAAAAGTGTTTAATTTTTTTGTGGATTCTTTTTGTATTTACGAATAGAAGACACTTTTGACTATAAGTTAGGTATATTTTTAAGAAAAACTGTCGAATATTTTATGTCTAATACGGCTGAATTCTAACGTATAGAGCGTAACAATGTTAGTCGTGTATGTTGTGGATTATATTTTTTGTCTTGTATATTCCTGCCTCAATCATTTTTTTTATCAAGTAGAATACCGTTAATCAGTATAACACATATTTAGCTGCACATATCTGCACTTTTTTGTTTTATAACCTCTTTACTAAAATGCTACTTAGTAAGATTTAACACTAAATACCCCGGAATTGCCTTCCACGCAACAGGAAATTATTTTCTTTATATATTTTTTCCATTCTTCTTCTTATAATTCCTTTTAATAAGAAAATTACAGATATAAATTTTTGAAATGATAACAATACTAACCCGCGACCGCGGGAACTATTGTATCCATATTTCTACACATATCATAATTTTTATGGATCAGGTAGCCATTTCCACACCGCCATTTTGAATTTTAAATTTATTATGATATTCAATTCAGGACTAAACCCAATTGTATATTTTTATAGATTTTTGTTTTTTTTAAATGAGTAGATCAGCCATTTTGAAGCCGCTATTTTGAATTTTCAAATTTATTTATGATATTCAAATTCAGGGACCTCAAAAACCCATTGATACCCATTTTTACGCAAATCCACTCGCATGCGCAATTATGACCGGATTTTAGGCCCGATTGAACCAGTGTGCGACGAGGTGCAGCGTGACTAGTACGCGCGGGGTCCTCAGATGACCTTCGCTTCGCGCTGTAAAAGCGACACGAAGCACCAGACAGGCGCGCCAAGTGCATTCGCTCTGGCTGCGTGCTTGTTTACTCACGTTGACGCGACCACCTGCCTACGGCACAGAAAAAACACGCTATATATCGCTACGGTCGGGGTGAATAGGTTATCTCGTGGCGCAGAGCAATGTCGCTCGCCTTTCACCAAAGAGATCCGTGTTCGATTCCCGTCGAATCTCATGTGAGAGTTCCAACAAAACGAGTTTTGCTGCTTCACAAGGGTTAGTCCAACCCCTGTGAAGTGTCCTAAATCCTATTCCTATCCTTATTTCTTCCTAAGTCTGGCCGCTGGGTAGTGACGCAGGAGCGCTAGCAGGAGGCGCGTACGCGGAGATGCTACCTGGCGGTCCTCTTGACAACAGACTGCGACGAGACGTGACGGACAGAAATATATAAGTATATACAGTAACGGAGGATTACTCTAATAGCGCTCAACACCCAAGAAGGGGTTAGAAGGCGCGTTGTGTCGTCAGTTGACGCAGCAAAATGTATAAAAAAATTAATTAAAAAAAAGAATAGGCACGTAATTAAAAAGTGTCATTTTTGTTGGATACATTGTCTATAACAGTTAAACCTTGTGAAAAAAAAACTTAAGTCAAATTGTGTGGAATTTATTTATTTATTTACATACAATACTGTACAGCCAAACGCCAAAAAAATAATTAGTACATTAATAGAATAGAAACATCAATTGAAATCATTCTACATCAGGTTTTTAGCAGTATATTTAAATTTATAAATCGGGCAATACAGATCAATCACTTCATTGTTAGCTCTACGACACATCCTTCATGATGGTGCATAATAAGAGTTTGTTCTGGCAAATGAAACACGAAATAGTACAGATTCTATGGAACGCAGTCCACACATGAATTTCACCCAAGTTTTTAGTATACAATGTTAGAGAATCTATAAACTTTTACAAAAATAGAATACTAATACAAAACTAACTTATACAATACTAACACAAAACTAACTTATACAATACTAATACAAAACTAACTTATACAAAATAGAAGATCATAATAAGAGTGCAGTGAGTTCATATTCAGATTAGCCGCAATAATAAGGTAATCACAGGTGATGACATACCAAGTTGATGAGCAACAAAAGTAAAAAAAAATATGCTGAACAGCTCAAGTCTAGAGGTGTGGGTTTGATAAGAAGGAGATCAAATCTGCGAAGCGTATGGCAAAATAGGTCTCACCGAAGTAAGGTATGAGATTTTAAGGGTTTGAACGTTAGTGGAGTCCGACGATATGCCTCTTACAAAGCCCAGCATTCGATTAGTTTAGTTAACAATATAATCAATATGTAGAAGAAATGCCAGTTTCTTGTCGAAATTCACCCCCAAATCTATAAACTGTGATACTGTTTCCAATGAAGTTTCACCTCTTGTGTAATCAAATGTTATTTTATCAGTAGATCTAGTAAACGACATCGACTTACATTTATTTACGTTTAAGTCCCTTCAGAAGGCACCCTTGGAAAAAATTATTTAATTGTTTGAAAATCAAAGCAATCTTGGAGGAAGTTAATAACTTTATATTTTTTAAATCGTCAGCTGAAAGAAGTTTTTTTTAATTTTGGAGATACAGCTTAAGGTCATTAACAAAAATTATAAAAAAGTAGGAACCTAAATGGGAGCCTTGAGGAACGCCGGAGGTGACAAATATTTTTAGAAATGTACGATTTATACATCACATTCTGTATTCTATCTGTCAAATAGCTCTGAAACCATTTCAAGAAGGAACCTCCAATCCCTCATTTTTCCAAAGCATTAATCATGAGATGATGGTTAACGGTGTCGAATGCTTTTGAGAAATCTGTGTAAACTAAATCAATCTTTTTTTAAATTCTAAATTATAACGCAAAAACTGTTACATGGTTAATAAGTTAGTAACAGGAGATCTCATTATCCTAAAACCATGCTGTTCGTCAATAATGAATTGATTTAGTAGAGAAGTTAATTTACACATAATTTAAGCTTTAATGCATAATTTAGATATCGGTCTGTAGTTCTTGATGTTGGAGCGATTTTTCTTTACAAAAATAGGAGTTATAAAGCTAGTTTTTCAGATTTTAGGAAGGGTTCCTTCTTGCATTGATTTCGTGAGCAAAAGATGAAGCACAGGAGTTAAGTTTACAATGCAATTTTTCAACAAAGAAGGTATATACCTTTTGTCACTTAGAGAAGGTCCACATAAGCAAAAAATTGATGTCAGTCTTCGGGGTTTCTTTCGTTTCGCCTGAAAAGTTATCCAAACTGATATGTTATAGGTTTGTTCATGTCAGCCATAGAAACACGGAAGTGGTGTGCTAAGAGAAGTACTTTCCACAGCTCATTTTAAATAAATTATTTAATTACTGATAAGCTTCATTCATTCATTTCTGTAATAGTAATTCATGTTTTGAAATTTTCTGTTTCAAATCTGTCTCATGGTAATGAACATATTATTTGATATAAATGACATTTTTACTTTATCTCAGCGATTTTGTGTGCAAAGTTCCGAACTTTAAACTAAAAAATTGTCGTAAATCGCATTTAGAAGAAAATGGAGTGTATTCTAGTTTTGATACGTTTTAAAATATTTGTCCACGACGTCAAGTTGTCCACGGACAAGTTTCTGAACCCATCCACGTTTTCATACTGATGAATGAACAATTCCTTTCCAAACGGTGAGATCAAAATAATGTACATTGACCTGAGAAACTTCTTTAACTCTCAATGAAAAAGTTAATATAATGAACGATTATTAATAATATTGTGGTAATGACTAAACTTTTGCTTCATAAGTACGTAATTAATTTTGAATATTCTAGTTCCCGCCCATATTCACGTGACGATAGGTTTAACGGGGCTTGAGAAAACCAATGCCGGTCGGTCCTGTTAAAACTGAAAGAAATGTCATTCATTCAATGCCAACAAGTCACAAAGCCAACAAGTCACAAAGCTAAAGCAAGGAACATCGGTTAATGCCTTGCTAACTGGAGGAAGAACCGCAAAAGGGTTCGTGAGAGAGTAATTTTTGTTTTGTTGGCACTTATCTTTGACCTCCAGCGCTAACTTTGACTGCAAACAAACAACTTGTACATTTGATTCCTTTGCGATTCCTCATCAGTACTTAATCGTAATCGTTAAATTGATTTTAATCTAATAGTTCACAAGAAGAGAAACTATGAGATTACTTTCCCTATCTTGAAAACTTCAACAAATCTATCTCATTACTCCCCTTCGTTCCTCTGTCCACGCTCATCTGCCTTTCCTTGTATTTTTCCTTGAATAAATAATTTATGAATGAGCATCCCTCTCACCAGCCATATCGACCATTGTTTTCTGGAATCAATTTTAATGTTCATTACTGAAAATTTTCGATCTCTGCGTTTCATATCAGTCTTGTTCATCCCGAACAAATACTAGTTTTTGTTCACCTTCTGTAAGCTAGCAAAATGTGTATCTACTTAAAATAACGTGATACATTGGG
This sequence comes from Teleogryllus oceanicus, assembly GCA_964035755.1. Classification (NCBI taxonomy): domain Eukaryota; kingdom Metazoa; phylum Arthropoda; class Insecta; order Orthoptera; family Gryllidae; genus Teleogryllus; species Teleogryllus oceanicus. Next base: position 20,391,712 of record CAXIVR010000011.1, on the reverse strand, counting down.
GTTCATGGGATGATCAAAATTCCCAAGTCGGTTCTTCCCGTCTGTGACAGTTCAGAGTTCTTAGCTCAAGGGGAGATTCTCCTCGCCACTCAATTTCCCTCATTCTGCGGGCGGAATTTTTTCGGACAGGTACATTGGAAATTTCCTAATTGGACGACTTTCGTATTCAATAAATCACTTTAATTCATAATTTGATTGGCAGAAAGATTTCATTAGCATACACATTGTGTAAGAAAATGTTCATCCTACGAATAATAGTAGTTATTTGTATTTATTTGTATAATTCAAATAATGTTTCAATTTTGTTGTTTATTCAAATCAAATAATTTTCATTCAATTCGTAATAATTGCTTTTGCGTTTGTTGACAACAATTTTATTTTACTGTAATAATCCTCCTCTAACAAACATATTTTACATTATGCATTTTATAAGGAATTCCACTTCTTGAAATTTGATTGGCCCCATAATTAATTATTTGTGCATTTACTCATTTGTAAGGATTAAAAATATAAGTGCTTCAATGTACTTCTGACCCTAGATAACTCGTTATTCATTATCAAATTTTCACTTCCACAGGTTTGAAAGGAATAATCGCCTTCGCCACCGTGCTGCTGCTCCTCAGCCTAGATGTGCCCTCGGTGGCCGGAGGTGTAGGAAGTAAGTGCAGAACAGATTTTCACACGACGCATTTATTTAACTATTAACAACTACATAACGTTAATCTCACAAAGGTGTGTGGGAAGAATGAGATAGTATTCTGACCCAATGTTCTCCAAACATACGGTTCAATATTTCTCATAGTGGCGATGCAAATGTTGCCGAGCCAAAAAAAGTTATGATTTGTAAATAAATTAAAATTTGGCATTTTGCACATAGCTCGAAAACATTTCTTTCGATATTTCATTATTTTACTTTCCTGAAACACGACAGTGAACATATTTTACACTTGAAAGATTAATTATTAATGGAAATTCACATCTTCGAACATTATATTTCAGTGAATGATATTTTGTTCTGTTTGTCTCATTTTACAGCTGGCTTCTGCCCCTACAACATTAACAGGCGGCCGATGTGCCAAACGGATAGAGACTGCGGTTTTAGCGGCAAGAAATGTTGTCCCAGCACGTACGGCTTCAGTACGTGCGTCGATGCGCGAACGGTGGGTTGAAGACAGTGTCCGACATCGTCGTTAAGCTCGCCGTAAAATGTTCATGAATCACTCAAAGACTTTCTCTAATAAGTGATAAACCGACTTCAACGAGATCAATTTCATTTTGCAAGTCATCAACAGGAATTGCTAAGTACTTCAGAAAATTGTTTTGAAAATACGCTCATTTTATTACAAATGTTTTGTAATGTGAATTCAGAATCGTTACAGCAAGTTGTTTCTGTTCATTGTTAGAAAATATAAGAAATGTGTTTGTCTTAGAACATGTATTAAAAAGCTTATAATTGTCATACAATTACAATGTCTTGTGTTGTATTTTCGATAATATTTTCCTTAAAATTATCATTCGGGAAAGGTATCTTAAAATCATTGTAACAACATATTTACGTAACAGCATTCTAAACTGCAAAGTATTTCACAACATTTTTTACATAAATGACCCATTCTTCACCCTAATCCATGTACAAATAAAAACATAAAACCCACTTTAACAAAGAATTAATATATTTCTGTATTTCTTCTATTTAAAGTCTCCTCCCCCATTACACTTGCTTATTTAAAAAATTACAATAATTCTGAACGACTATCCCAAGAAAATGTCACATATTCTTTTCTTAATTCCTTCACATTCTTTCACAATCTTCAGTCACTCGGGATTCTTGCTAATATGAAATAGAAGCAAATGGAGAAAATGATGCGCTCTGGTACTTTCCTGACAGTAAATGCAAATAATAAAGTTCAATATAGAATAATAAATATTTTTTAACCAAAACATTCCCTTCAAAATTATTTTATGCAATTAAATATCGTCATTAATTAAATATTTTTGCCTCAAGATCGACTTTCCTAGATACAAATAGCAAAGATGAAATCAAAAACATAATGTATTTACAAAAGGGAAAAATAAGATTTTAATAGTATTTTGGACTGTTTCTAGAAAACATTCAGTTTAAAAGTCGCAAACTACCGCTTAGTAGAAGCCAAACAAATTGGCTTATCATCGCTTCGTTGCAGCGCGTTCTTTGGCAAAAAAATGTAGGTATAAACACACCGTCGTGAAGGTCGTTGACTTTCACATGTAAAATGTAAATACTTCTCTGAGAGGTTTGTTGGCGCAGGATGAGTTGAAAGTTGCTGTACACGCTATGCTCAATTTCACAAGATCATTCATCCAGTGAGCTAGCTGGGGGAGGGGGGGGCAACAGGCAGATGTTCCAGGCAGCGTAGTTGAGGGGTGACAAAATCGGACTAACGGACTAAATTGGCTAAAATAATTGTGCTAATTAAAATAAGAGTGCAAATGCTTCTTCGATTTCTTTGTGTTTGTGTGGCCGGCAAAGGGGGCTCAAAGTATCAACTGATGTCACTGCAATGCCTCTGACCGGAAGCTCCTGGATTTGTGTCCCACGGTGACAGGATTTTCGACTCTAGCTTGTTAGCTAGGTCAAATGCAGCCGCTGTCTGGATGAGAATTCTAGCGTCCGGCTGCTCTGATCGGTAGTTTTCCGTGGTTTTTCTGATCGATACCAGGCGAATGACGGAGCAGTACTCTAGCAGGGAAAGACCACCTGCACCTTCTACGATAAATCATGCACTACACTTAAGAGACGAATGACCTTAGCAGTTGACTCGCGTGGAATCACCAATCAATCAATCAATTTGATAGTACAACATCACATTGGTATCTTGTAGATTAATATCATCAGGCAATTTCGAGAGGACATCTATGAACGATATTCAGAAATTTAAAAAAACAATGCTCATCGTCATTGCATAAAATCTGAAAGAGGGTGTAAAATGTTCCTTCATAAGGCGCTCACAATTAATGGCATGAATATACTTAACTTTTATCAGTTTGTTTCTGCCCAGTAGAGTTCTGTGCGCGTGCCATTCAAAAATACACTTCTCTTTCTACAAAAACCCTACTTGTAGTCTGTGATAAGAAAGTAAATTTAAAATATAACTATTTTGTTAACAATTGGTGAAGTTTTACTTCACCAACTTCCCCTGAATAGCTGCCCCTGTGAAATGACCGTTTTTATACCTCATCCAAAAGTTTTTGCGTACTCATGTGGCAAAACAAACTACTCTAAAAAGTACAAATGATATTAAAAAAACTAAATGTAATATGTTATTTTCGGCCCTCGGCGGCTGCCGGGTTTGCCCATGCGTTAAATCGCCAATGCCCCGAGAGGTCATTAAATGACACATGAAAATTAAATAAATTCAAATGTTTAAATGAGATCGGTCAGAGAATGCTGAGTATACTCTAAATGCAATATAAAAATCAATACATTATTATAAGCTTTCTGAATGTCCCTTTATGTTATTCTAAATGTCAATGTGTAATTTTTGTGTAATTACGCATAGATCCTGCGGAAAAAGGCAATTAAAACAATGTACAATTTAAATAATATGTATAAATTGTTTCAGCCATCATGCTTGAGAACTCTTCATTGGAATCGACAATCGCACTCTATTTCCACCATGATCGCACTATTTCCATAGAAACTGCATCTCCGCGGCGGCACCTGCATGAAAGCGGAGCATGCCGTGGACCGCGGATAATGCACTACATAGATTCTCCAGTGGAGAGAAATTAATGGCAAATTTTATAATGAAATGAAAAATTGATGATTATTTGGCTGTACTAGTTGCGGAAGTAGTGAAAAGATAGCAGACTATTGTTAACCCTTTTTATTTTTATTTGGATCGTGACAACCAATTAAACTTCGGCAACGCGCAACGTTAACACGTCTCATGGCGAATAGTGGTGAAATTCTACACATCATTACCTGAAAATAATTTACCTCTTTTTGAAAAGAAATATCGGAAGGTGTACTCCCGTTATCTGCCTCTCTTATCTTGTGTCAAGACCATTTATATCAGAAAGGACCATTTTGTGTCTTTCACTGCTCAAAGGTAGGTATAAAAGAAAATGAGGATATGGTATAAGGGATAAGTTCTAGAAATTTTCTATTCTTAATAAAATGGGTTTTGTTACTTTCCTTATTACAACAACTTTATTTGTGATCATTGAAACTTTCACCAAAGTTGTTTGAGCTACCTGCTCTTGAAATGTAGCCCCACGAAGAATGCAACTAGAATCTTACGGCAAGATTTTTGATAATCAGCATTATGAAGTTAGTCAGTTGTGGAGAATACACACTCAGTTTTTATCATTATATGCCCTTATTCAAAATTTTAGGAAATTATTTTAATTTAGCTACTAAAACCATGAAACTGAGATAATTGCACGGATCAATGCTCGAATTAATTAAGCACTTCTTAGTTAATCACTTCACTTTGTTTTATTTTATATGTAATTGTTTTATACGTGTTTTATTGGTCTAGTCTTCCAATGTGTTGCTGTATCCCCATTATTGTGTTAAGATGAATAATTACACTACCAATAGTCACTAATAAAGGAAAGCAAATTGTTGTAATATATGAACGAGTGGTGATACAACAAATATTTTCTCCCATTATTGTTAACGGTTACTTAATATTGAAATACAGCAATTTCTGCTGTATTAACATCTCAGCTATTACTTGAAAACATCCAATTCAATCAATTCAAACAACGTGCCTTTGGTGCATACTTTGTTAGCCAAAGTATACTTTGAAACCCAATACATTTCTTTAGATAGCCAGGAACAGTAGTCATTTCTAACTTTTACAAATGGAACAAACATGAATAAATTTAACTGTTGTAGATTCTGCACACACAAACACGCACATAATACAGAAAAGTAAGAATAATTTCCAACAAGCCTACTTTAATTACATTGCAGTGAGCTTTCAATTGTTGAATACAATAATCAGCATTCAAAACTTCTTACAGTGAAAAAGGGTTTTTGTTAATTTTAAGTTAAATTTATTACCTTCTTTTAATCTATATCCTATCATAAGACTATTACCTACATCATACAATCATCATGCCCATTTTTATTATTTATTCTACATAGAATTTCACCAAAATTGTAAAATATTTGCAGAAAAGATTTGGAAAAGATACATTTATAGAAAAATGTATAAGAAACCTTGTAATGTTTGTACATTTAGAGAAAAAGAGGTGAAAAGTTTAGAATTTCACAGTGTAACTATTGCCCAAGAAATTGCAATTCAGAATACTGTTTGCATTCTTAATTTTGATGTATTGGTTTGTAGTATGACTTTATCACTAGAAATTCTACATGATGCCTTCCTAAATGATATTAAAACATGAAGACCTTATATTCTTTCAAAAAACAAGTGATATATTTTCAGCTGCATTTTTTGTTTTGTCATTAGAGACTGTACTAACTCAGAAAAAAAAAGAAAAATAAACTTAATTTTCAAAATGATTACAAAGCAACATCAATTTTTTTATTATGATTCTTCTGCTAAACAATTTATTTTTGTAATTATCATACATCTTCCAGATCAAAGACCATCTTTCAAATTTTTTTGCAGTTACCCTTGATCCATAGAGCTAAGCCTCAGATGATTCTTTGTCCCAATCAGTCCTTGCTCAAGGCCATTAGATCTTTGCCCTCATTTCCTAAAAAAATGTTAGGTATAGAATATCATTGATTTTGACAATCCATTGCTATTGTTTCCAACCACATTCATATTCATTACAGCTTTACATCAGCTCTTCTATTTATTGGCACATTATGAAATGGGTTTCCAAGTTTTGTTTTCAATTTGTATATCTTAGACCTAAGAATAAAAACTTCAGTACCTATTTTTATATGTTTTTTTAAGGAAGAAATTAATTCTGAAAACATGGGCGCAGAAACATCGTATAATATTGACTTACTGACATAAAACACAAATAAACATTTATGAAAAATAAATTGTCAAAGGTCTGATGGAATGTACAGAATTCTTAACCTCTACAGCACAATTCCAAATTTGTATTACTTATTTAAATACTGTACTGTTTTTAGCAAGGTGACATTTTCACAGAAAAGTCAGAATCTCATTTTGCAAGAAAAGTTAAACTCCAAATACAAGATATCTCTTTATTTAGTTCTTGTGAAATGAAAGTTTAAAATAATATAAATTGATGGAGGAATATTTCTCATGATGATTTGTTATCTTTTCATTTTCTTATTTTTATTTAGAGTCAGTAAATTGAAAAAACTAAAAGAACAGATTTCCGAATTGTTTATTAAAAACTTGTGCACCTGCCTGTATTCACCAGTTAGCTCACTTTTTCAATGTTTCTTTATGCATAGGCATATTTCCAGTTATTTTCAAAAGAGCAAAAATTAAGCCACTTTAAAAAATAGGCAACAAAAATTAAATTGTAAATTACAAGCTAGTTTCTCTTTTGTTGAGTTTTTCAAAAATACTAGAGGCTTTTTTATATGTTAACGGAAACATTCCTCGGTAAAAACCAAGTGTTTTCAGATTCAGTTCACAGATTTAGCAAATCAAAATCTATGGAAACTGCCCTTTTTCTCTTCTTAATAATGTTGTTTCATCAATAGATCAAAGTGAAGCACCTACATATTTGAGTATTTCAAAATCTTTCAAAAGATTTTGATACCAATATCTTGCTCTCAAAATTAGCTTCTTATGGAATTTATGTTAATGCCTTAGATTGGATATCCTCATACCTTGAACATAAATTGCAAAGAGTAGAAATGCCAAACTGGTTCAAAGAACATTAGTATTTATTCATGTTTACAATTCTTGGTCAATTGAGCATGGGGTTCCACATGGTTCAATCTTAGGTTCTGTCCTCTTTCTTTCAAATGTAAACGATATACCCTCGTCCATTGAAAATGGAAGAACAGTTCTGTTTGTTTTTTAGTTGGCCTTTACACTGAAGAAATAATTATTCAAATAATCAAATACCATCCAAATGTTTCCTGCAAACTTCTTGTCATTGAGAGTGCAATGTTTTCCTTGCCTTGCATATTTATTTATGAATCTTTAGTTTTTGTGAAAACTGACTTAATTCATGGTGGGAACATATTTTCAAATACTTCTGATATTTATAATTTCCACTCACACCATAGAAATCACATTCATCAGGTATCAGTATTAACAGCTCACCACAAGAAATCCACATTTAATGCATGTTCATTATTTTACAACACATTGCTAGATGACATTAAACAATTACAATCAAAACAAAAATTTAAGATTGAAATAATTTTATTTAAAAAAAAATTATATTTATTTTAAACATTAGTAATATATAATTTTAAAAAATTTACTTAACTTAATATACTTATAACAAGTAATGAACTTAAGCTTCTCAATCAATGATCAATCAAGTTTTCATCAAATTTCTTTGGTCCATTGAGTGACTGCTGAGATGTGCCTTGTTTTGCTTCTGGACATAACTGTAGCTTCACTATGTGCAGGTTTCGATGAGCTGTCATTTGTTAGTTGTGATTGGAGTGGAGCTAGGGGTGTGTGTTACTATTTTGTTATTAATCCTAAAAGCTCAAATCTATACTAGTTCATTTACTGATACAAATAGGTTTTCTACAATCCGGGAATGAAAATATCACTTTTTAGATGTTACTAACCTTGCCCTGTTAGTACTTTCATTCATCATTCAACTATTTAAGGTTGAAAGGTGGGGATGAGATACCAGAGCTCAAGAAAACATCCCCAGATTGTACTTCTCTCCCATAAGTTGCGTACAGTTTCACTGTACAAAAATAAATCAAATTATTTTTTCTTCACTATGATTTCCATTTTACTTTCATCTGTTTGCAATCAAATTTTTTGTTCTTCCTCTTTCTTTTTCACTTTTCTTTTTACTTTCTAGTATATGGGAGTAAGTTAGTAATGCTACAAAAGTTAGTAATGCTGCGAAAGTTAGTAAGTAATGCTGTGAAAGTTAGTAATGCTAGAGAAAGTTATGTAATGCTGCGACAAGATTTCAACGGAAACACGTTTGGGGGTCCCCTAGTTATTTTTTTCAAAACATCAGCCCCGCCCCGCCCCGCCCCCGCCCCGCCCCGCCCGCCCCGCCCCCGCCCCCGCCCGCCCGCCCCGCCCCGCCCCGCCCGCCCTGCCCCTGCCCCACCCCGTCCCAAAATTATAGAAATGTAATTTTTGAAATATCTCTCATGCCATTAATATGCGCATTTCAATGGATTTATATACATTATTGAATTTGTGAGTGGATGTTCTTCAAATTACTTCAAATTTTCCTGTGAAAAAGAGCTTCAAATTTCGCATTTACAGTAACACATAATGCCATTTTCTTAAAGACGATTCCAAATTTGTTGATGAAAATTTCTATTTAGGACGAGTTTTTACTCTTCTTTAATATTCTTGAAGTATTAATTTGCTTGTACTACTAGGAAAGCAAAAAGTTGAGAAAATGTTTAAAAAATGTACTTTGGGCAAAGTGAGATGGCAGATGGCCAGAAAATGGAGCAAGACCTTAAACCCAGACCACACCAAGGAAATTAGAAAAATTTGGTATGAGAAAGTCTGTGCCATTCTATAACACCTCTAGTTTCATAAATTGCTTCCGAAATAAAAGTAGTTCCTTAACAAAACAATTTATTTTCTTTCTCTAATGATCTGAATAGATGACTTCAAAAGTCCTAATTTTATTATAACCTTACATCTTTCATTACAATAAATAAAACCCATAGTATTTAAACAAAAATTTATAGTAACAACTTCAGAAAGAATGAATGTCTAGTATCCACAATCGGGATTGTGTATTGCTCTTTTGCTGAACTAACATTGATTTTTCATGTTCTCTCATCATTATTACTAGAATTTATTTGATTTTATTTCAGTTTTATCCTCTGATAAATGAATTTTAATAGCATGTCTGATTCTTGAAATGTTGATTTACTGTACTGTATTTAAATACATCTCTAAAATACATGCTCAAAAAACTCAAAAATGTTTTTCAAATCTGTGGTCAGGGGATAAAAATTCCAAAATCTTAGTTTAAAAGATAAAAGTCCAACATCTTAGTTTAAAAGATAAAAAGTCCAAAGTCTTAGTTTGGAGATAATAAGGGTTAGATTATTGAGCTATAGGCTATATTAAGTCAATTAAGCTATGTTTCCCAACACTTTTTTGTTAAGAAGGCAAAATGAACTCGGTCATTTTACTAAAATAAAATATAGATACTTAACTTGTAGTTTTAGTACTTAACCCAATTTCGCTAAAAATTTACTTAAGACCACCCTTTGACCACAGAAGTACAAAATGTATTACAAATACGTATTTCAAATACAAATACTTAAATACTGTGTAACTCTGCTCATTGCAAATTGTTCATCATTTGGTGCAAACACTAAATATTTTCAAGTAAATATCAACACAAATTTTACAAGTATTTCTGCTTTTCCTACAGGTAAATCATGTCCCAACAAAAATACTTAATTCACAAAAATTAGCTCCCACATCATTGTTGCTTTCCAATCTGATATTCTCTGAAGACTAGCAATTTTTACTTCATATATTTCAAATAGGTTTTAAATAATTACTAAAAGATTAATTGTAAATGTATAACAAAAGTCGAATGTAAGAAACAAACAAAAAATATGAAATAATATTCAAATTCTAACTTATGAAGCATCCAACTGTCTGGAATTACCTTCCCAAAGCATAGTAAAATCAGAGCAGGTAATTATTTTTGTCACTAATTTACACAAAAAATACTCATATTTTCAAAAAATTGAACATGATCTTACTTGATGATCTATTTCTGATAAAAATATTTCATGCAGATAAAATGTATCTTCAAAATTTTAGTAGTAGGAGGATGCCGAAGATGAAGCACAGTCAATTCAGAGCTGGCTTTTATGTTTGTTGCAAATTTACACACAAAATACACATATTTTCAAAAAATTCAACATGGCCTTATTTGAAGATCTGCTTTGATGAACATGTCATTAAGAAAAAAAATGTATCTTCACAATTGTAGTTGTAGGAAGACACCAATATTTGTTTAATTTTTTAAGAATTTTCCCAAAATTAGGTATTTCAACTAACATGAGACCTGCACCATTCTCTTAAGCGTCCTTTATGCAATATAAGGTCCCAATATAATAAAAAATATGAGGTTCTTAAGAAAAAAAGGTTTAAAGAAAATAAAAAATTGACTGTGTTTGCACAAAATTTCGCAAAAATACTCATGTTTTTGAAAAATTGAACATGACCTTATCTGAAGATCCATTTTGGATGAACACATTTCGTCAAGAAAAAAAATGTACCTTCATAATTGTAGTTGTAGGAAGACGCCGAACATTTTGAATTGTTTGAAATTTCGAAAAATCAAAGTTTTTAACCAACATGAGGCCTGCGTCATTTTCTTAAATGCCCTTCGCACTATCCAACAAAATTTCATTAAAAATGGTAGAGCCGTTTTTGAGAAAAAAATTGTTAAAACAAAATTTTAAATTGTCTGCATTTTACTCAAAATGTTGCGAAAAATACTCAAATTTTCGAAATATTGTACATGACCTTATTTCAAAATCTATCTTTAAACAGATTTTAGTAAGGAAAAAAATCTCTATCTTTAATATTTTAATTGTAGGGAGAGACCGATATTTTTTTTAATTTTTACAATTTTCGAAAAATTAAGGATTTTCAACCAACATGAGACTGCACTATTCTCTTGAACGTCCTTTACATTATCCAACAACAACATTTAATTAAAAACGGAGCCATACTTTTTGAAAACTTGAAAAATATTCCATAGGCTTCATGTAAAGTACCCCCCAAAATGAAAATGTCGGTTTCAAATTCAAGGAGCCGCGACACCAGCCAGATCGACAGGGAGATCAATTTAGGAGAAAATCGACTGAACGATTTAGCCGCTAGCGTTGTTCACAGACGGACAGACAGACGTTTTGCCGGCAATCGACTTTTCGTTATCAAGAACCCACAAAAATGTATTCTGGCTACTCCACGTGTTCAAAAGATTTTTTTCTAAATTTGGAAACTGGATTTATCCACTTTTTCGTTGCCAGGACTCTGAAATAACAGTTTTTCTGCCAAAAGTTCGTTATTTCGCTCAGCATTTCATAACTCTCTCTCTCTTTCTCTCTCTTTCTCTCTCTCTTTCTCTCTCTTTCTCTCTCTCTTTCTCTCTCTTCTCTCTCTCTTTCTCTCTCTCTCTTTTTCTCTCTTTCTCTCTTCTCTCTTTCTCTCTCTCTCTTTCTCTCTTTCTCTTTCTATCTTTCTCTCTCTTTCTCTTTCTCTCTCTTTCTCTTCTCTCTTTCTCTCTCTTCTCTTTCTTCTCTCTCTTTCTCTCTTTCTCTTTCTCTCTTCTCTCTTTCTCTTTCTCTTTCTCTCTTCTCTTCTCTTCTCTTCTCTCTTCTCTTTCTCTCTCTCTTCTCTCTCTTTCTCTCTCTCTCTCTCTCTTCTCTCTCTCTCTCTCTCTCTCTCGCGGTAGCGAGAAGTATAAAATTTACGTTTGTGTAATTTTTGAAAAAACAAAAGAATACCCCAAAATTACCGTTATGTCGTATTAAACAGTGCAATTAGTACTATCCGTTGGAAAAGTTTGAAGAAAAAATTTTGAGCCGTTCTTGAGAAAATGGTGCTTGAGGGTCTCTAAAAATGACGCGAAGAGATAAAAAATGACTTACGAGCAGAAATCGACGAAAAATGCAAAAAAATGACAAAAATTGGTAATTTATGAATTCCTATTCTAAACGGCGCGAGCAGAGCTTTCGTGGGAGGTGACCCCAGCCACCTACTCTTAGTAACTCGTGGTCTTGCTAAGAGACGTGAAATACTATGTGATATTCTATTCTTTGGTGAACGACACGTGGTCATAGACGTTAAGGTGACACGACCGTTTCTCGCGAAAATTCTTTTACTCTGAGTAATTTTTATATTCTCGTATTACTTTCACGTAGTATAGAGAAAGTATTGTAATGTTACGATAATACATGGTGATTTTTCGACATTCGAACTTATTTTATGGGTCCCTGACTGCGGAAAAGTTAATTTATCTTGTTCCTTTATGTAAAAAATTAATGACTATATGTACATGTTGTGTTGTCACAATCCACATTTTGTGGGTCCTGTGCCGAAAAAAATCGTTTACGGCAAAACTGATGTCCTTCCGTGAACATCGCTATGACCTAAACCACGGGATTTTCTTCAAAATAATATTCTTCAATTGATCTCTATTAATTAGTATATGCTTAGTTGATAGAACCTTGTTTTTTCATTAAATATATTTTTACTGTAAGAATTGATATAAAAGTGGGAAGATAGAAGAATTTTCAGAGAAGGTCATAAACGGTTCAAGAAAACTGGATTTGAAGTGTACATTGATGAGCCTAGCCTTTTGTTTGTGTTATTTACAGAATACTATAATCATCATTTATTAAGTAATATTTCCATATTTGGACAAAAGAATTTTTAGTGTGTCTGAACTTCCTCCGGTATTTGCTTTTGTTCTAGGTTCGCTTAGAATAAATATTCAAAATTGATAATGCACAAAATAGATTATCATTTACATATATTGCATCTTGACTAGGCCTTTCAAGATACAGGAATGGGAATATTGTGCTGCAATGAACCTTCTCATTTTTATAAGTAGTCTGACAAGTTTCGTTGTTTTTCTGGTGTATTTATTTCCTTTGTCGTATAAGAATCCTCGTCCCTTTCCTTTGTTGATTAAGAATTTGTAGAGAATGAGAAGCATTTTTTCTCTCTCCAAGATTTGACGAAAAAAAGAATTGTTACAATGTCAATGGATGGTGCTTGCTTTGCAGATATGGTGGCACAACCTTGGCGAGTGTTTAAAGTGTGAAGTTCCTGTTCTTCTACTTTCCTTCGCTGTGAAATTTCCTGCTGGACATGTGTGGCTCTTGAGGTACTACTCCGGGTAAGCATTCTGGTTTAATGCACGATGATTTTCACTATTTATGAAAAAACTAGTTAAAACTTGAGATGAGTTGCATTTTAGTAGGTTGATTTGATTTGCTTATTTCAAATGGTTATGGCTTATTACCGATGTATTACAAAACAAAACCCTTCAACTGCTAGTAGTAATTATTTTTCGGGATAATTAGCAGCGAGAAATGGGCTCTTCTCTCGGGTGCTAATCCTATTTTCTCGTGAATTAAGCCTGGTATTATCCCTTAACGCCGTGAGATCGGAGAATAAATTATTTGGGAATAAACTGCGTTGCTAAGGTTGTTTCATTTTAACCTCGACCGCCAAATGACGGAGCTTCGCCAACTTGGACAAGTGTAGCGACTCCTGTGTCCTATAAATTTTTTTCACGAAGACTGTACGTAGTACAGTCGGTAGCAATTGGCACACCTGCAGTTCAACGACAACTCGCGGTGAAAAAGAAAGAATGAATGAACGAATGAATGGATTTTTTCGCGGCTTTTTTTTCGGCCAAAAAAGACGCATTGACTCAAATGACCAACGCCATCGACTTACTAAAGTGACTTGATACATGAGCTTGGCCGAAAATTCATTAAAAGGCTCTTCCATTGATCGCGTAATGTCGCTGAATTACAGGTGTGCCGATTAGCTGTCGACGCTTTTCAAACATATCCCTACCACCAGAGTTGAATATCCTCCTTACAATCTTCACGGTCAACCATAAAGACTGTAAGGGGACTGAATTACGGTGTTGGAGGCATGGTGCGGTTACGTACGAAAAACGTCGGCAGCTATTTGGACTCGCTTAGCTTCATGCGTTGAATGAAGTAACTTATCTCGGCTTTTTTTTCGGCAAATAACGATGCACATGCTCGTACTTGAGTAAAGGCATCTACACTTTAGTGTAAATGTAGATGACGTTGACTTGACAATGGCCAACTGTAGGGGACAACTAGAGTCGGGCGTGACTTGACACACAAGCTTAATGGCCATTCGCCGAAAATGCCGTAAAATGTTCTCTCATTGACCTTGTAATGTTGCTGAAGTTCAGGCGTGCCGATTAGCAGCCGGCGTTTTTCATACATACATCCATTTTATCACGCAGACCCACACCACCAGAGTTGAAATTCCTCCTCAAAGTTTTCATGGTTTCAGCTTAGTAGATGATGCCATTTCGTTTGGTCGGTGTAGCTCACAGATCTTAGAATACTATAGAGAGAAAAATACAGGTATAAGAGGGCTATAACAATAGTTTCTAGTCCTGTTGCCCGGCACCTGGCTCTTGCACGCCCCCCCCCCCCTCTCCAACAATCCTCTCGCTGACTAGTTAGGCGGCCAGGCTATTCTGTTTTTCAGTGTGAATCGCTTTGTAAAGGACGGCTTGGGCGAAGAGAAGGTGATATTGAAATTGTATTGGACAATTAACATTGAATAAATAGTGCTAAATGCACTAAATAACAAGTCATAAACTTCACTTAGATTTAATTTTTAAATTAAAAAGTACTAAACGTATTTTTTTATTTCTCTAACGTTTATATTTACAAGTTTTTTATACATTATTGTATTTGCGAATACAAGTTTAAACGATTTATGATGAAGTTTCTCCAAAACTCAAAGTTTTCTTTAAAAATCAGCTCAAAATTGCGCAATTTAAGAAATGCTCATGCGACATTTTCTAAAAAACAGCTCCAGGTTTTTCAATGGAAATTTGCATATACTACCAGGTTTTACTCTTCACTTGTATTCTTTGTCATATTACAAATCAAGTATTAGGGGGTCGAAAAATGAGGGGAAAATATTTTTTCAAGCAGATAGCTGCTGGGAGAAGGGTGGCACAAAACCGAAAAATTATCCCAACTAGAGAGACCATGGAACTAACTAGTATGAGAAAGGCTGTACCATTCTCTCACTACTAGTTACATTTTGTTTTGTTTAACAATATTCTCAAGAGACTTGTTGGTAACAGTCTTGTTTGTAAAGTCCATAATTTGGTCGAAAAACATTAATTTTAATTGAAAAAACGATACTAACGCAAAATATATTACAACATAACTGAATAATTTCAGTTAAATAAAAGGTGACTTAGCACACGTAGACGAAATGACATTGAATTTGAAATTCACCAGGACATTTAATCGCTCGGGAAATAGCCGCTAGGAAGGGTGCATAGTCTTTGGAATTTTTGTTTTGCGTGCTAATTCACCAGGCGATATCAGCATGGATTATTATCTGAAATTGGTACAACTGTTTACATGATGTATATTTGATGTAGAAAAAAATCATTCAACGAAACAATCATACATTGATGTGTCTGTCTCAAAAATAATCGAAGATTGGTATACAATGTCAGATAAACTTACATTTAGATATTCATTTAGTCAAAAAACAGTAAAAAACTACTGTACGTGACGTATGGGGAGGTAATCATCTGAACACGCTTTCTCGAGTTTCAGAATCCCTTCCCAACAATTTAACTATTAATACTTGAAAGATGAAAAAATATTAGTAAATAATAATAATAATAATAATAATAATAATAATAATAAATTTAAAAAAGCGAGTGATTAACATTTCAAAAACTAGATATTTTCGTTGCCGAGTTATAGAAAACTTATTTGTAACGGTAAACGAACGCAGATTTGATTTTTCTGTATTGCTAACAAAATAGAAACTCACCCTAAACTCTACTACCACTACAAGCAAAAGGAAAGCTCAACAAAACGTGCGCATAGTGAAGCTACATTTACGTCCAGAAGCAAATCAAGGGGCCATCTCAGCATTTGCTCAATGGATCAGGGAAACTGGACAAAAACCCGATCGAGATGGGGGGTCATTGAGCCGGAAGCTGAAGTACATGTTACACGCATATTAGGTATTTTAAAATATACAATACAAATGTAAACTAATTCATTATACTAGATCATTGTTTGTTAAAATGAATTTTTTTATGATCAGTATAGTCTCTAATTGTATAGAAACAATTATGCAGCAGAAAAGATTTTATTTTTAACTTAAATTTGTGTACCGATTTTAATTGTTTAATGTCACCCGGCAATGCGTTGTAAAGTAACGTACATGTATTTTATGTGGATTTCTTGTAGTGAGTTGTTGATACTGATACTTGATGAACGTGACTTCGACGTGTGTTGTAATTATAATTATTAGTATTACATGAATTATATTATTGAATTGAATTATAGTATTACATGGATTATACTACATATATAATTTAATTACATTAAATTATCTGTATTACATGAAAATATGTTCCCACTGTTAAGTCAGTTAGTTTTGACAAATATTATGCCGTGGGAACTCTTTGGCATCGAATTTTTGGTTCTCTATATCGAAGAACTAGTGCCGGAAAGAATGGGCGCTGTGCCGCGCGGCTTTGAGGGTTTGCCAAGGGCATGAGTGATATTACCCGTAGCTTAGTATTTCGTTGCCCTGAATTGGAGCTTACGAGCGCTTGTTTCTTTGGCGGACATTCTCTGGCAGAGGCAGGGTTGCACAGAGACCGCGCGAACGACGGTTTGCATCGTGAAATGTGTGCAACTTTCATATTTCAAAAATGAAGTTTGATTTAGACCTTGTAAGACATGCCGTTGTTCTAACGCCTTCTTTTCAAGAATTTCGAAAATTGATTGTCCATCTTCGGCGCTGTTGTTTGGTGACTACTTTTCCCCAAAAGTACATTTTTTTCTGAGCTCATAAAAAATAGAGTTCATAGAAATGGAACAAGTGTCCGAAACCTTTGACTACGAGTTAAAGGTTACGCACACTATGTTTCGCTTTCTGTGAGTATTAATGCGGATAAATTGTATAAAAATCATGAGAATGAAACAATTTTGCGGAAGTTTTTAGTGTTTTTAACTCTTCACACTCGCCATAATGGCGTCGTAACCAAACACGATGAATTACTTGGTAAACCAAAGCTTCTTTCACACTTCTATCAGTGAGGCGATTCCTTAAGAGATTGTTCTGGAAATGAAGTTGGGTAGTCTCTTAACCGTAGCAACTTCTTAGCGGGTAACACCGAAACTATGTCTCCAATTCATTCAGCGGTTGAAGTCTAGAACACGGTACAACCTAAGGAAGTCGTTTAAACCCGCACTCCGCGCCGCTCTGGCGAGTGAGAAATCCACGGTGGATGGGACTAGAGGTGATTAGGCGATTATAATAATTAGTCACTAACGTGATGTCACAAGTTATGGGAGGCAATTTCACTCTAGGGTCTAGTCGGAGCTCCATTAGAAAATAGTGTTGCCTGCGATCGTGGTGTGTCTAGGATAAACAAAGCTTTCATCGTTCGAATTTGTTGCAGCAGTTTGAATTGAAGGTTTTCTTATAAAGTGCTTTCGTATAAAAGTAAATTGGTAATTATGCGGTGAAAAGACTCAAGGATGTTTATAGTAAACGTGAGTTCCGAAGGCACGAGCCTCACCGTGGCTTGGATCCGGGCGAGATAAGCGAGAAAACTTGCCTTCTAAAGTAACTTGGGCATTAAAATGTGTCGTTGACAAAGTGTATGAAGGGAGAGCCATGAAAATCACCTATGGGTAGGTTTTTTTTATTTCTACTAGAGCGCTTGGCGTAATTTGAGAAAGGGCTTAAGTATACTCCCCTCCTCTGTCCCCTCCCCTCCCCTCCCCTCCCCTCCACCGCCGCCACTGTACCGTTTTCCGAATTTTAACTCATTCAGCGATAACATTACGAGTGTTTTGTCATGGCGACGGGATTTTAAATGAAGGTTCAAAGGCATTCTTATTTGTTGGCACTTATTTCAGTGTAGCTCACTGAAATGTTGATAAGCGGAACCATCTCACCGCATAAATTATGAATCCAAGAAATGGATGTACAACTAATTCTTAATTTGTAATTGGTAGAGTAATATACCCGAAAAATGGCTAACCCCGATGTTAACAGGGGCGAACGAATTGAAGAAATTAGACGGAATGAATGGCAGAGACCGGGACCCGGTCCGCAAAAAATGATAATAGGTAGGTCATTGACAGTTCGCAACATTTTGAGCAGATTAACATTTATAACACTTTAGAAACTCTACCCGTGCGCAAAAAGTTATTTTCTGGTAACATTTATTAATGTTACGGCGTAATTGGTACGGCGTAATTGTAAAGCATGGTAAGAATTTACGTTTTAATATGAATACTGTTCACTGAACTTCGGTAGCATGGTGCATACGTGGAATGCTAGTAGGAAAATACGGTATATTGCAAAGAGTGCAGACATTTTGTAAAGAGCGTGGGGAATTGGAAAATCATCTAGCTTTTTCAAATGAGCCTGGTATTTTTCAATTCATAAATAGTGAACACAAGGACACATTTGATTTTGATTTACTAATAGGAATGACATCTACGCTTTTTGAAAACTAATAACACTGATCAACAGCCGAAGTGTTTCTGGCATGAAATAAACGAAATCTCATAAATGTTGTGCTCTGGATGACATTAAAAAGTGTCTTGTTTTCAAAATACATGCGAATAATCCTTCAATAAGCCTCTTCAAACAAGAATTTTCCCTTGAGCATCTATTTTACGCATTCATCCTACCCCATTCACACAATGTAACTCAAGTGTGTTGAATCAACTTGAGAGTGGTTTAGAACTTTCGAAGATTAAACAGAAATTACAGTTTTCCAACTTCATCAGCGATAATCGCCGAAAATGTAAACGGTGACCTTGTTTATCAACTTCATCGCCGAAAATTTTAATGGTGTCCGTGTAGAATAGGGATGGCGAAAAACCTTTAAAACAATTTTGATCTAAATGATCTTGTGTTCTATTAAAAAGTAGGACTAATGTTATCTATGAATATATGTCACTACCGAAGAATTTAAGTATTTTTAGTAGGTTCTCAACGTTTTACTTACCGACCTGGAAGCTTGGCCTATTAGTCTATCGGAATATAGAGTAGACTCGCATCTTCTACATCGTATCAAATACAATTCATTTACTGAAAATAGTGATCAAATAGTTATAGTGATGTGACATGCAGTGATTAAAGATGGTTGCAATCCTTCTTACACTTCAAGGAGGATATACAAAATTTGAAAATAATTGGTAAAGAACGTTAAGTAACAAAACTTTAAGAAATGGGATATTTTCCGTTATACGTGTACCAGTTAACTAGCTGAAAGATTTGGATCCCTTGTTTATTAGAAATGGTTCTTTTAAAGAACACACAGCACTTACATGGTCACATACCACAGAAGCTATAAAACGATGGAAAAAATGAATTAATAAAAGTATGACTACTTATTTTTTTACGTAATTTTTCTATGCACTTATCGTGTTGTTCGCTTAGTTTGTGTATTATGAAAAGTTAATTGTACGTGGAAACGCGTCATGATACATTTTCTCATTGTGTCGGCGTGAAATTGCGTGTTTTTTGGTGTGGAGTTTGTGTGTGTGTTTTTTTCGCCTTGTAAGTCTTTTAAATTGATTTGTAATGTCTTCCGAGATGAACAATTCGTACAATACATCGCGAAAATATATAACGCGAATCAATAGGTGAGTTACTTTTTGTATATCTATTTGCTTACACCCAAAAAAATTCTCTTAAAAGTGAGTGTTCCCTTCAAATTAAATTCTCTTGAAAGTGAGAGAGGTTTATAAAACAGCGTGAGCGCTGGAACGAGAGCGGAGGCGCGAACCAGTCGCGAGAGCGAAGGCCTCGCGAACGTAGCACGTTGGATCCGTCGCGGACCACTTGGGGTCAAAATGTTTAAATGTACGGCGTAAATGTTGACATGTATCACAACGTTAATCTGTTCAACGTTCACATTGTAGGGAACAGATTCCTTTAGGGTGTACGAAATTTCTCGTGTCAAAGGAATTGAATTTCTCGCCTAGTGAACTGGTATATGTATAACGGAAAATATCACTTTTCTTGAAATAAGATGCAACATATTCTTAAAACTAAATTTCTTTCACCCCAATTTGGACCCTTTTTGTGGAAAGTTTCTGATCAACAAGAGGAGGGCTTTCATCAAACCAATTCGGTGTTTTAAAAATCATACTAGAAAATGTAGAATGCATCCATTCTATCTGAATATTGCTATTCGGTACTCAGGAATCCACAGATCTATTACAAACGAATAGCCAAGAAAAAGCATATCTTGCTTGGATGCAAGTTCTATATAATGCTATCAGGACTATAGGAAAAAGACTTGAAAATTGTTTGACTTAAAATTACAAGAAAACCAGACCAAATTATTGTATGGTCATTTTCGAGAGAAGCATCACAAAATACACTAAACGTCAGTAATTTCCTTTTTGTAATAGAAAAAGTTAAAATATGTTGCCGAGGGTTATTGATACTTTGCAATGCAGAGATAATAGAAATAAATTTCATGAATAAACTATACCGAACAACATTTGCCCTTTTTTCAATGAAACTGCAATAATAATTGCGAATAAATTGCCGAAAAATCCAGTACTTATGACTTTTCGCGACCATATGTTAGAATCGAGTAGTATTCCTATTAAAAGAATACGAGTGATAATCCATGAAAGATTCGCAGTAAAACATGACAACGCACACAGAAACACTTTCGAAGCATGTGAACACTTTGGTTTACGGGGAGTTTTAAGTGGTTTTAGAAAAATATTAACTACCTTGGACCAATTAAGAGTCATAAACTGAACTATTTAAGTATCACACTACATGGTCAACTTCTGGCAGGAACAAACGTCATAGCATCATCGGAGCGCATTGACGAGTCTTCTGAATCTGTAAGGTATAGTACCACTAAAATGACAAAATCTGAAGGTTACCGTAAATTACTCTCTAACCCTTCAAATAATTACGAATAAGTAAGTTTGACAATTATTATAATTTAAGCTAGCTGAAAACGTACCTCATCGTAACATTGCAAAAATATTGTATATCGGGAGAATAGCTGCCCTCCCCCGACTGTACCGCCCTCTAAATAAAAATCTCTGTGATTACATACAGTAATACGTCACTACAGAAATTGATACCCGCTGGGGATATTAAACCTTTCATGTCGAATTTCGTTTTCGAGTTCAACGCAATGTTTTAAACCAACAAATGTTTTAAATCAGCATTTGACAGGAAGGTGTCCGCGATGGGAATAGTGCTGTAAAAGGAACGTCACTTCAGCTTATTGCCACACTTACGAACGTGTATGTATTCATACCACCATGATATGTTGGATAGGCAATGGGGCAGCTATTCTATCGAGTAGCTCAGTAGCGAATCAGCGAAGCACGAAACATTTACTATTTATTGTTTTGTGTTTATCACTCTAGAGCAGTGGCGGCTCCAGAGACAATTTTGAAGGGAACGGGCCCAATATTCTTGAATGGGAAGTAAAGGGGCTGTAGAAAGGGAACTGAAGTCCATGGACAAATTCAATATAAGAAACCAAACATTTTTTGACATTTTTTAAATTTCAATTACAATGTAAGACATTATAAATACATCATTTTAAATAGGAATATATACATTTATAGTTAATTTTAAGACTTTAGAGATAAATCTTTTGAGATCTGAAGACTAACGCCTAATCATGGAATACTTTTGTGCACTACTGCACCCTGTAGGCGAAACGGAGGAAATATGTTTAAAGACGTCTGTGCACGTCTTCTAGAATTCATTGGGAAATATAGTTATACAAATTATTGTTTCCATGTTGTTGCGGCAGGAAGTATTATTCCTTGACGAAGGACATCATGGATAAGAGCCCAACATTTATTGCTTATTTATCCTTGAAAATGGATTTTATTACATGAGAGCTTTTTTTTCTCTCTCCCTCTCTGAAAATTCATGTAGTGTATGACTTAGTGTAGGGATCACAGAATTTTGAAAATTTGTACAGAACTCACTTCTCCCCATAGCACATTATACGCAGTTTCAACTGTTTTTTTTTAAACGTAAAATAAATGAATAAATGACTGAGTTCAAAAGCTCGTCAGTACATAGCTCCAGACGTTCTGCAAGAAAAAATTTCCCTAGTATCACCGATCCGGGTCTGCGCCCGCAGACAGCTGTCATTTGCAAGATCAATGTTGCAATTTTCACAATTTCACAGCATGGAACTTACGGCAACACCCATATTTATCTACAATTTCTACTATTTCTCAAACGTCCTAACCAATGAAGGGAGATGCCGGATTTTTTGAATTCTGAAATTTGAGTTTAACATGACGAACTACTACTTTAACAACAAATACTATACAAAAAGAAAGAAAAGATGAATGTGTATTATTTGGGAGGCCAGTGCACCTTGAATCTTCTTCCCGTAACCGCCACTGCTGTGGAGGTCTTCGGCTCCTTTTTCTTCTCAAATGTTAGATCCAGGAAGACGACGTTGGGACGTATTTTACCATTCTTTTATTTGAGGGGTGCAGAGGCCGCCTTTGTTGACCAAATGGTGGCATATGCGTGCGCAGTGGTAGAAGCGGGCACGGGGGCTGCGCTGGGCAAGCTGCCGGCGCGCGTGACCTGCCCGCGATGCAACCAAAGAGTCATCACGGACGTGGTGTACCAACCCGACAATGCGCACGCACTGTTTCGCGGTCTGCCTCTGCTTATTCCTGTGAGTGCTTACATTATCGTGTGGTAACAAAATGCGTGTTCATGATTGATTGATTGATTTTTTAGTGTTTCCGGGCGCGTCAACTGCTTCGGCCATTGGTCCCGTTAGTATAGTGCATGTTCTTCTCTCGGGTGATCTGTCCCCGCTGGATGGCGAGATCCGACGCCGACCTACCGTCGGCTAGTGGGGTTTCCCCCTAACCAGAACTCTCCCACCAGCGGGGCACCGCCCCAGCCGGGACAAGCTCTAAGCTCCCGACCAGTCTCCCAGAATATGTGGTAGTGTAGTGCATGTTAGTGTAAGTGAGTGTGTAAGGGGAGAGGATAGGACAAGGAAGAGGAAGGATAGGACCACGGACCGCGCGAGCGGTCCGTGGCCCGTTTGGTAGGGTGCTGCTCCGGCATTCGCCTGGTGTTGATCGGAGAAACCACGGAAAACTACCGATCAGAGCAGCCGGCCGCTAGAATTTCCCTCCAGACAGCGACTGAATTTCGACCTAGTTGAAAAGCTAGTGTCGAAAATCCTGCCGCCGTCAGGACTCGAACCTAGGATCTCCCGGTCAGAGGCGCTGCAGTGGCATCAGTTGATGAACTGAGCTACCGCTCCCGGTGCGTGTTAATGCGGACAATGCATTTTATTATTAGGCCGCAAGAGCTTTTGACTCTTCGTGTGGGCAGTATTTTATTTTTCTTTGGTAATTTCAAAATTGCGACGATTGTCTTATTTCTTTTCGCCGTGGATAATACAAGCCTATTTTTTGTGCCACCATGTATAATGCTAGTCCAACCTCACGAGATCGAAGGTATTTTGAAACATCCTATAAAACCAATACCATTAGATCTACGGCCTTTAAAATATTACATTTTGTTCGACATTTCAGGTTTCCTTCTTACAGATATTCCATAATAGGTTTCACTGAAAGTACGGAAAAGGGGCTCAATCTATTTCCATAAGAATCTATTCCGAGCAATGTTCAAATTGGAACAAGCCGTTACACATACCGGAAGTAAAATCATCGTGCAAAAAGCATCGTGGAAATAATATTTTGAAATAGATTTATTTACTTAAGCTAATCACAACTTCAGTAGCGCAAAGAGTGACAAAGAGGTGCTCTCTGTCACTCATTGCTTTTTGTCAGAACTCTGTTCCCTCCCCTCCCCTTCTCTTTCTTCCTCGCCCATAATGCTTTCGATCTCTTTAATTAGTTTGCGCACGGGCATCTAATTCTACATTCCCTTAAAACCATTGAATCACAAGAACAAACAGTGCGCATCGGCGGTAACTTCTTTCCAATTCGAGCACTATTCTCCAATTTAAAGAGAGTGGCACATCAAGGCCACGAGCCGGGCACTGCTATCCAATCCGGAGCTTCATTACGACGTAAAGTTTTGATAGTGAAGTTCCCGATTGGACGACCACTCTGTTTAAATCGGAGTATAATCCCAGCACCAAGGGATTCTCCAGATAATAGCCAGATTCCTTCCCACCCCTCCTCTCATCTGGCCACTCTGGTGTTCTGTTCATTCACTCGCTACGAAGAAAACTAATTTTTACAACTAGTTACCAATTTTTATCATATCGACACTAAATGCCAGATAATGGTGTAGACCAACACCGTTCTTTATGACTAGATAGCGGATTGATATGCACATAAAGTGGAGATGTACACTCGTCATCAAAACATCTGCACCCCAAAGGACTCGATTGATCCGCTGCCAACTCGGTGGGTATTTTGCACACCATTCTCTATGCCAATGATTTTGTTTTCATGGTCGTCTGCACACTGGGGGTTCGGCGGTAGGAGCATGATGTCGCGCCCACTGGCCGAGATAAGAGGGCCTCAAACGGCCGCGCCGGCCATTGCGACTTCGGGTAGCGATGCCAGAGCGTCACTTGCACTTACTCTATGCCTAGGCGGTTGTCCAATTAGCGCGTTCGAGAGCGCCGCATCGTGGGTCTGCTGGTTGGTCCTGTCGCCGTATTGCGTGCCATGCCGGTTGAACGGACACCACCGTCGCCCGCTGCTGGCGGGAATGGATTGAGGAAGGCACGCACACACGACACACAGGATTTGGACGTCCGCCACACACCACGGGGAGGCAGGACCGACGTATTGTCCGCCACGCGCCAACAGATCCAACGGCAACCATAGGTGCAATTCAGCGGATTGTGCAGCCTGCATTGTCACATTCTGTAAGCGCCGGTACTATTGGCAGGCGGTTGCACAACGCAGGGCTCGCCGTATGCCGACTGTTAAGATGCCTGCCACTCACACTCCAGCATCGTCGATACAGATGCGCCTGGGGTCGGGAACGACGGACCTGGGGCCATGCTGACTGGCAGCGGGTCATCTTCAGCGACGAGTTCCGCTTCTGTCTTGATGTGTGTGATGCGTGCTTGGGTACATACAACTTACTCAAAGAAAAAGTTTTGATGGTCTTTTTCCAGGTAAAATGTACATACCGACTGAACTAAAAATGTAACCACTTAAATTACATTGTACGCTTCAATCTCATGCACTAGTGAGGTAATCTTATCCCATTTCCAATGTAGATTTATCGAGAATTTCTCTCTGAGAGTACTCGTGCAGAAACTTTCAAAAATATCGATTATTCAATTTTTTAATTCAATGCTAGGAGAAATGAATGTTTACAAAAATGAGGGGCTTGCACATAACTTCCCAGAATTGCTGGTACTATGATTTATTGCCAGAAATTCTCGTTCCTTCACAATTGCTCTGGCTGTTCTTCTTTCTTTGCCACCGTCATGTGCTGCATAATTAGGAATTTCTTGTCAAAACGTATTTTCCTTACCGTATTTACATTCTGTCTAGTGTGTGTTAGATGATTGACATAAAATATTTTTTCTATTTGGCCGTAGTTGACATAGTGATATTAGCTTAAATCCACTTCCTTAACAAAACACTTGTGCAAAATATATTCTTAGCCGCCATGGTGAGACTCGCAAATGGTACCGCAGAACTACTTTAAACACATTTTCAATACAATGAATAGAACCGACGATTATTTACTCATTCTGTTTCCTCTTCACCAAGGCTATTTACTTTTTTGGCCGTGACGCACCCGATCTTCCCGATAACATTAGCTCACAACGTAGCTGAGTGTTGTTCTCCTGATACAACAACTAATAGCTTTAGCAACACCATTAATTGAGTCGATAGTTTGCTGACATTGCCCAGCGCTCCACACTGTCACTTTCACGATCGACCTCCTAACAAATTGATCGCTTTTTTTGCCAATCATTCTCCTTTCCTAACAAATTGATCGTTTTTTGAAGCAATGGATGCAATTTGCGATAAAATAATATTTTCTCTCCAGCAATGCTATTTATCATAACTATCTCCTATCATAACTATCTCCTATAACACCCAAACCTTCCAGCATCATAAACAGATCACTACATGGTGATTGTTCTTCTTCAAAAACAACTATCAGCTTATACAACACCATTAACTGAGTTGATAGTTTACTGATATTCCAGGACTCTGTTTTCACTTTCTCGTATACGTTCGTACATATGGAAGTAATATAGTAGAAAGTTATGTAATGCTGCGGAAAATCGATTTCGCGATTTCAACGGAAATACACGTTCTGGGGTCCCCTAATACCGAAAAAGTTTTTTTTTTTTTTTTCCTTCTTCAAAACGTCTATCCGTCCGTCCGTCCGTCCGTCAACACTACTAGCGCCTAAACTACACGTACGATCATTTTCAAATTGAAGAAACTCCTGTTCATCTGGATATAGCTACTTGTATAGAAATTCAATTGTAATTTCAACAGGTTCAAGTGTAATGTCGCTTCAGTCCTCGCCCATTTTAGTTCGTCGGAACCTTAGATGGCCGTGAGAATTGCATTTGCTGTTCGTAAACGACACCAATGTCTTTGCTTACATCCTGTAAATGCGCATAATATGATGGGAAGGGATCGAGATTTAAATAACTAAACAAAAAGAAAAAACAACACTTTCTACAGGAATCTATACTTCTGGGCAGAAACGGTACAGAAATTATTTATTATTATTGTGAGGAACACGCAGAAGTATTTTTTCTTCGCCTGTAGTTCACTGTGTACAAAGGGCGTCAAGTAGGACGCTTTTGCCCCGAAGGCGACATCAAAACCCAAGGGCCTCTGGTCCACGGGATTGGAATTCCCCTGAGGGGCAAAAACACCAGGTAATGTCCGTGGTGCATACAAGACTTTAAGGTTTACTATTTTCTTGCTGAATCAAACGAGAATTCGAAACCACCTTAGCCGCGACTTGATCGAATAGGAGAGGGTTTTTCTCGTTTTGGGCAGATGGCCAACAAGATACCCTTTTTCAGCGCGCTCTCTCGAATGATCCATGTTACTATTGACTGATTAATTAGTGATTCCGGGTGCGTCAACTACTAGAGTCATTATCCCCGTAAGTGTAGTGGATGTTTTATCGCAGAAGGTGGCGGTGATCTTTCCCCACTGGAAGCCGAGATCTGGCGCCCATCAATCGGTTAGCGAAGCTTTCTCCAACGAAGTATCTCCCTCCACTGGGGTACCGCCCTGGTACGGGAGGAGGAAAGGACAATGAAGAGGAAGGCAAGTTCGCGCGCGGTCCGTGGCCCAGCATTTCCCTTGTATTTTATTGGAGAAACCTCGGAAAAGTACCGATCAGAGCAGCCGGCCGCTAGAATTCCACTCCAGAGACAGCGGCTGAATTCGACCTATCTGACAAGCTAGTGTCGAATATTGTACCACCGTCAGGACTCGAACGCTAGAACCTTCCTGTCAGAGGCACTCCAGTGACATCAGTTGATGACCTGAGCTCCTTTGCCGGTCCAATGATTACGGAATTGGGGAAAGCCCCAATATTCTTAAAATAGCTAACGGCCTTGCGTTACCAGTTTTTGGTCTAATTTGACTGGGCTCTAAATTATATTCCTAATGTAATACAATCAAAAATATATCGTACGCCTCTAAACGAAATGTACTACCAATAAATACGAATAAAAAACATACTGAATCCAGCTGTCTGTTTACTACCATTAACTGTAAAAAATAATTAGGACTCACTCAAAAATTAAATATGGACAATAATAAAATGCACGTTTTTGTGAAGTATTGAATGTTGTGTTGAATGTCATTGTTAGAGTATTTTTTCATAAGTGTGTGAAAATTACTAGGTGTTGGCCGTTGGTATTCGTCCCGTACTGCATACCCAGTTGTCAAATTGCCCATCACTACTGCCCTAATTGTGGAACCTACATCGGAAACAACTCGTTCTAGTGCAAATAATGCTACTGACGCACGTCTCACATCCATCTTCAAGTCAGCGCATCGTTCATATTTTTGAGATGTGATACATAGCTTCATGACAAGATGAAATTAAAAATTAAAATAAAGAAATACTTTTAATAATTTTAGAGCACACATTACTAATATTAAATATTGTAAATACCGAATGTTGAAAGATAAATACAGAAAGAGCATTTTCTCTGACCAGTCATGTTAACATAAATACCAAATAGTCATGTTCACCTTCAGAGAAAGATTTTTACCATCTTCAACTGAAAAACAACGAAATAATTGGTGTCAACAATTTTTTATTACATTTTGTGTGGGATTAAATTTTGACCACAATTGGACATGAGATGTTTGAATATTGAATTCAAATTCACGCCTGGACGTGTGACTCGACGTCGCAGTGAGCGTCTTTTCTCCGCGGTTTCTCAGATGTTTTAGATAGAGATAAACTTTAGGCATGCGAAACAGCACATAGAAATCTACATTTTAATACGATCGTAGAAAAAAATGATAATACGAGACCAAGAAAATATTTTAGCTTGACATTCTGATGAAATAATATTGTGAAAGATCTGCACAATTGTAGAATATCTGCTGACTGTCAGTTTATCACACTTTATCTCGCGATTTCGACAGAAATTTTAAACCATATAAAATCGTAATACACGGCAACTTCTTAGAATGCATTTTTGAGGAAAATGGCGATTTTTACGTGTTATTCGCGAAAACGAAGCATCTGATGGGAATACGTTTTTTTACCAGTATTTTTGCCATTAAATTCCGTGCTGGGACACTAGTTTTCAAAAGAATCCGACTCATGTCGAAAATCGTAAAATTGAACCAGTGGGGGGGTGAAATTTTATACATTTAATGGCACAAAAAAAATTGGTTTAAAATAACCATGTCGGCCCGGTGGCCGAGATCGCTGAGACAGTATTGGCGTAGTGATCACGAACCGAAGGGTCGCGGGTTCGAGTCCCGCCTCGAGCATGGTTGTAATTGTGTTCATCCTTTCACCCCTTATCATCCCCATTTCGTTTCATTGTCATAGTTACCATAACGTTAACTCAATAGTGGTCGCTAATCACCTAGCTGTTGATGACCATAAATAACCATGGCCATAAATAACAGGAAAAAATACCCATATCTCCAAAACTATGAACAATACTCACAAACTAATTTCACAATTTATTAAAGTTTCAGAAAATTGCCATTCGGGTGAAAAATTTTCCCTCTAGTGCTGTGTTCCCGAAACTTGTGGTTTTCAATGAATTCGAAATTTATGGCAATTTTTGACGCGCTCTACCTACTAAACTGTTTAATCTTCAACGCTGAGATTTGAACGGGTGATTATCAGTACATCACTCATTATTTTGTAGTTTCGACATACTTTTTAATCCACATAAACTCGTGAAATATGGCGACTACCCAGATTTTTTTTTTAAATGGCTTCATTTGTGAATTTCTGGAAAACGAAGCATCTGATGGAAATACGCTTTTCACCTGTGTTTTCGCCATTAAATTTCGTGCTAGGACAGTGGTTTTCAGAAGAATCCAGCTCATGTCGAAAATCGGAAAATTCAGCTGGTGGGAGTCGTTGAAAGTTTACACGTTTAAAAATATTTCGTATAAATCTGCTCGAATTACTTACTTGCTGCTCACGGTGACCGCTTCGTACGAGTACAAACTGCTGATTAGGTTGTGCTGCTTTTTAGGTATTCCTTTATACACTACATTATTTATTCGAAAAGTTAAGCTAAAAGAAAAGAAATGACGTTTTCGCATTTTCAGACACGCTCAAACGCTATTTCCTCAAAAATGGCTCCAAATTTTATCTTCAAATTTTTCAAATGAATAGTGCTTATTGTACTGTTTAATATGACGTCTCAAAAATAGCTCAAAAATTGTCTTCAAACTTATGATCTTTTCCAAATTGAAGAATCCCCTGTCGATCTGGCTCTAGTTGAAGTTTTGAAATTTTGAAAAACATCTTTTAAAATTTGGAGGTACTTTACATGAACCCCCCGGACATTTTCAAAATTTTGTCAAAAAGGCTCCTAATTTTTTCTTTAAATTTTTTAAGAATAGATAAAATACATTTAAGGGGCGTGATCCGTTTCACGGTTAACTCGAATTTGAAAATTTAATTTGGGGCGGTCTTCATACAACTATAAATTTGAAGACATATTTTTTCCTTCAAATGAAATTTGTTTCCCATAAATAGTTCTTTCATTAAGGTCATACAGACGTTTTTGAAACTTTTAGTCATTTTTGTGCAATAGAGCCTGAAATATTTGCAATTTTAAAAAATTACAAAAACAATATTTTCTCAAAAACGGTTCCAAATGTTTGGTTGGGTTAGTGCCCAACCAACCCTATCCGATGACATAAACGCCATATTTGCCCTATTCTTTTGTTTTTTTCAAAAATTACAAAAATGTAATTTTTTGACTGGTCTCTGACGTCGGTAATATTTACATTAGAGGCGATTTCTTTACATTGTTATATTTATGAGTAGATGTGCTTTAAATAATGTCAAATAAAGTTTCTCAAAAACTGAAATTTCCTGTAAAAATGAGCTGAAAATTCCGAATTTTCATAAACGCTCAAACGCCATTTTCTCAAAAATGGCTCCAATTTTTTCCTTAATATGCACATTTCCATCTATTTGCATCCATTATTAGTGCTACAAAGGACTTCAAATGAAGTTTTTCGAAAATCAATAGATTTTTTTTTAAAAGCGTCAAATGTCGCATATTCTGTAATGCTTAATTGCCATTTTCTTGAAAATTCAAAAATCTTCTTTTCTTCAAAATTTTCAATGAAAATTTCTATTTTGGAGGAGATTTTACTCTTCTTCCATAGTCTTGAAGTAATATTTCGGTTCTAATATTAAATAACCGAAAAGTTGAGAAAATGTTAACAAAATGTACTTTCGGTGACAATAATGGCAACTGGCCAGAGAATGGAGGAAGTTCTTAAAGCCAGTCTACACCAAGGAAACTAAGAAAAATTACTACGAGAAAGTCTGTGCTATTTGTTGCACCTCTAGTTCATTATCAATGTATACATTTGTCAGCTCATTTCGAAGCTGCTCACAAAGAAAAATTGTATTATTAGGAAAGAAAACTTTTCTAAACGAAAAAACGTTTTGTAGGTGGAAAACAGCTTTTCGTCAAGAAATTAAATAATATGAAAGTTTTAAACATCTTGAAGTCTATTATCCATCTGAGGAAGTACTGTATCAATAATTTTAAAAGAAACAATTTTGTATCTTTCAAATAATTCTGACCCTGAAAGTTCATTCATAGTCAAGTCTGCTTTGATGCAGATTGCAATAGTCTCTCATATCTAACACGGTATATTACTATGTATCTATACTATTTCTGTCTCCACTTGCCTCATGATTTGACATTATTGAGTGAAAACTGCATTTCGACCGTTTAGAAGTTATGGGACTGGCGCATAATCAGTGGGACATTCTCAGTAACACTAAATCTTTAGCTTCGTCAATTGTTTCATAAAGAAAACACGAACAAAAATCACACAAACAACTCTACTTTCCCACAACGTCAGGTAAAGAACGATTTTCCTAAGGATGAGCCAAAGTGACAGTTCGCGAAAACAAGTGAACATCACATTATATCAGAGAAGTATCCATCCGCCGCGACAGCTGTTCAGCGACGCCCCTTCGTAAAGTAATAATGGCTCCTGTGAAAACATCCCTACGAAGAAGTCTAAGGGTTTCGCTGAGGTATATGCACGTACTTGATTCCGGGAAATATTTACATTTAATTGCGTATGTGGAAAATCTCTTGACATGCTCTCACAATCAGTAAAAGAAAACTGCCACGAATGTAAATAGAAAGAAAAATGATTTGAAGCCGGAAACACGTGCACCGGTAGCATCTCCATTCATCTCGGTTTTAAAATAAACATAATATTTATCACCAAAAAGTAAATTCAATGTAATATATAAAGAAAAAGATTTTTTACAGAAGAGCACATTACACTGCACTTCCTAATATCAATTATTTCTCGCAGCGTACTATATTGTTATCGGACAAGGACACCACAAAAGGAAGTGTCGAAGCCATTTACAAGTTAGCCAACTGCAAACGAACGAATGCGGGAAGGGAGTCTAATGGGCTCAAAGGCTCAACGACCACAGAACCTTCAGTTGTGTTGCCAGCACTAGCTGTCACTTTGGCTCATCCTTAGGAAAATCGCTCTATAATGAGATGAATTTGCCTGGCAGAGACGTGAACGTGCATCGCGGTACAAGTCCGTGCCTGCCGAGAGCGTAGGCCACAGAGCACGTATTATTTGTCTCTCTGCCCAGTCAGAGCGAGTGAGAGGGAGATGGCGCGCGCCCTCTTGTTTGCATGCGCGGCAGAGCCAGCTGGTGTCTATCCATTGGCAGGCTCCTCGGGTCAGCCACTGGCCCCGAAGAGTATATCTCTGCGGCCCTGCTAATTCCCTCGCATGTAAGCGGGGAGAAGGGGTCGATAACATTAAATTTTCTTCCAACAATTCACCGAAAAAAAAATATTGAAAAATGGCACACCTAACGACAGATTTTATTGAAAAATAATTTGATTATTCTAAGGCTCCCAGATTATCCTTCAGCTTCGCCACTGATTATTACCTTGTTACGAGTCATTGAAACAAATATATGAAGCATTTCTTTTAAATATTGCATCTTGTACACCTTCATAGCATAATTTTTGGTTGGTCACCGTTGAAAATTTCACTTTATGTCACTTTTAAAATGTTTCTTAACCTTCTCGCCTTTATTACCACTCCAAATTATCTCTTTCCACTTTGGTATGATGCAGATAATATTCTTATGAAAGGAAATAGTTTGAAGGAAGGTAATAAGTTTAACTTACAACTAACAAACACAATTCTTTACTGTAAGAAGTTTTGATTGCTGATTATGGTATTCAAAAATTGAAAGCTCACTCCAATGTAATCAAACCTTGTGTGTAGTGCTGGACTTTGACTTATGTGCGCCCTAGGCTGTCAAATGCTTTAGCACCCTTTTAAATTTTTTTAACTGGCACTGCTTGTGTGAAATTATTCTGGTTGCAAATTCTGTAACAGTTAAATTTATTTATGTTTGTTTCATATGTAAAAGATAGAAATTACTACTCTTCCTGTCTATCGAAATAAACGCAGGTATGCACTTAGGTGCTTCATTTGAATCGGACGTTTTCAAGAATAGCTGAGGTATCAGTAGCGTAGAAATTGCAATATTTCAATATTACGTAACAGTTTCCAATAATACGAGAAAGTATCTTCTGTTACAGCACCACTAGTTCTATTAGTGTCAATCAGGACTCTAGTATTGTCAAAGACTTCCGTCCTCTCCGCAACTGAGCTATGAAATGCTTCCGCTAATCTGAAAGAATCCTTTTCTGCTGAACACAGCGCATTTTCACACAAAAAGGAAGTTTCTTTGAATTAAAAAATTCTGTACCTCCATCCTTT
The DNA here is from genome assembly GCA_964035755.1 of Teleogryllus oceanicus. Taxonomy (NCBI): domain Eukaryota; kingdom Metazoa; phylum Arthropoda; class Insecta; order Orthoptera; family Gryllidae; genus Teleogryllus; species Teleogryllus oceanicus. The sequence continues at coordinate 20,358,327 of CAXIVR010000011.1, read as the reverse complement.
CCAAGATAAAAATGGCATTATTAGAGTAGGTGGCAGGCTGAGATATGGAGAGGCAAAACAGCTATTTATCCTTCCTCAGGAACATGCTTTCTTATGAGCCCTATTTCTATGCTACATAAGACTTATTAACATGTTGAATGCCAATGTTAGTGTCACATTAGCTAGGCAAAGGATTTGAATCCTTTCATTCAAAGACTATTAAATAATGTAATTCATCATTGCTTGCCTTGCATGAAATGTTGTGCGAAGCTGGCGTCTCAAACAAGGAGAGTTCTTTCTGCCACAAGAATTGTGCCATGAAAATCATGCGAGCTCACCTCAGTGGCTTCTTTCCTTTTGGATTATGACCAGATAACAAAACCAGTCATTGGTAGGTGTAGAGCATGTTGTAAATCAAAACATGTACCGCAGAGTAATTTATAGCGATAATGCTAGAAATTTTCTAAAAGTCAAAAGAATTGGCTGAACTATCCAAGCATTTCAACACTAATCAGGAGCACTGGATCCTCAAAACTATGTGATTTGTCTGAAATAAGCAGTGTTGACAGGACAGAAGACCGAGCCCCTGGAAGAATAAAAGGGAATAACCGAGTATGACTGATAATAACCAACCAACTTAACTCCAATTTTGGTGCCATTATTGGGCAAGAGAATGTTGTTATGAAAGAAACATAACGGGGGAAAAGCTACAGCAGAATATATTGCGGAAGCAAGTGAAAAGAACTTGTTAAATTGTCTGGTAAAGAGGTGAATATCACAGCACTGTACCATCTCTGCTATCAAGTATTAGAGAATATGTAGTACTTTCACTGCTTTTCCCATCTTTTCTGTTTGTCTGCCTTTGTGTTTTTGCACTGTCTTTGCATTTTTATGGAATTTGCAGGGGTACTCACACTGTGGGCACCCCAGAGTAACCGCTCCAATTGCTCCGTGCTTAATCCACACTTGACTTCAACCCTGGCAATGTTAACTCGTGCAACTTTCAAAGTATCTCACTAAGTGTAGGAAAAATATTTTCAACAAAGGTTTTACATTTTGAAAAAACATCACACTCATGAGGATCAAAATATATGATTTATTGCAAATATGCTTCTGTAACAGATTCATTAAGAATATTCACAAATTAACATATTTAACAGATGACCAACATGTACAAAACTTAACAACAGGCACTGTACAAATCTACAATAAAATACACAACCTCATTTTCTTGTGCAAAATGTATACAAATTATCTTACTACAATAAAATATAAATATGTACACCAATTCTATTGTCAACTCAGGCAAATATCTAATTTTTAAATCAATCACTGTGGTAACCATGTATATATGCCCACACGGACACCTTCCCCTCAAAAAATATTTTGTAAAATTCTTACTACTCGTAAATTAAAAATTCTCATAAATGCTCTTATCTTATTTAACAGTGTCTTAGCCTTAATACAGGGCATTTGTTGAAGTCTTTTTCATTGAGCACTATAAGTTTGCTGACAATTCAGCAGACCATTCCAAATCTACATACATCAGAAAATCAAATTTCAACTTAAAAACTGAAAATCAGATTAAAATTTCTGTGTAATAATGCATGATACTGTGAGACATGTGGATGGCATTTTAAATTCCTTGTAAGTCAAAAATTAAGTAGTAAATGGAAATGTAACCTAAGTAGATAGAAAAAGGTTTGGGGCGTAAATTTCAGACTCCTCAATATACTTTCAACAATGGTAAATGATTTGAAACAAATAATTTGATTCATTCATTTATCCCGTAAACACAGAATAGTATATCAATTTATTAAATTCCACCCTTCATCTCGCAGACAAAACAAATATATCACGTAAACTCTCTTAGTTTCTGTTTTCTTAAATAATGTTGAAAGTCCAAATTATTTCACAAAATTTTTTTATTTACAAGATTATTCCACCAAACAAGTACTAATTAAAGAATAGTAAAAAATATGATATAAAGAACCTTAATAACACCTTCACCATCTACTTTCTTCTTTAGGAAACTTGACACAAAGATTTGTTCCTTAATATTAATCACAATACTCCAGTAAATGAAAAGACAAAATCCTTCTCATTTCTGATTGATGGATGAAATCCATGAGTTATGAGGGTTATTTTTTAAATAAGGTCCAGTTGTTAATAAAAAGGAAAATACTGTATGTATCATAAAAAATATATTTTTTCAATATTCTACATACTTTCATCATTACTTCTACATAATTTTCATTTTTGGTATACTGTTTAACAAGTTTTGAAATTCCGACGTCAATGAAATCTGCCGCCTAATCCCAGACTGCAGTTCTCATTTCTCTGTTGTTGCTGAACCGTTGACTACCAAGAAAATCCATTGAACTTCAAAACATGTTATAGTCAGTGGGTGCTATGTCTGGACTGTAAGGTATATGATCCAGTAGAGTCCATCCAAAGACTTGGTTAGCCTTTGTGTTTGTACAAAAATATTTTAACATCGGTGGGTGACTCAATTTCCTTAAACGTTTTTAAGTTCTACAGCTCTGCTCACAGTTATACCATACAGATGGGAAAGGCGTCAAAATGAGAGCAAAGTATGGCGGAATCAGAATTTCATGCACATTACTGCGATTGCACATCATTCTCACGCTTATTCACAAATGGACCTTATTTAAAAAATAACCTCTGTATAAGAGAACTCTTGGTTCAATTGTATGTTGTACAAAAGTTGTCATGGAAACAATCGGGCAGACATAGTCATATGATCATTCAAATGATCAATTTCTCTTTGTACCAAAAATTATTAAAAATATTTATAAATAGTGGACACTACTATTGCAATGATATTTTGAAAAGAATAGTTCAGTTAAAAAAAAAAAAAAAACAGAAGGAAAACCAAAGAAAAGGAAGAAAAAATAAAGAATATTAAGATAAAGATTAAAAGAAAGAAGCAGATAAATAGTTGCAATTGAAAATTATGAATCGCTGGAAAGAAAGCAATTAAGCATTATCAATAGTCCTAAAAAACTTTGAGTCAAATGCAAGGGAAGAAAATATTACGATAGAAATTATTTTTCCTTTTTCAAGTAATACCGTTTAAAGAATATACACAATATTCCTTCAAAAAGCTGCCTCATTAAATACACAATGTTCTCATTAACAATGAAAAAATTTGTTCAACAGAAAGCTTTTAATACCTGTATTACATATTGCACAGCCAAGTTTTAACGAAATTTTCTTTCCTAAATGTTCTTCAATGTTTGTGCAAAGTATGCAATTGCCCTACTTTTAAGGAAGTTGAATAAACCACTGCACATTCAAATTCAAATTCAAATGTCACTATAGAACCAACAAAATGATAGGACAAATACAAACAACCTTTATTATAAAAAAATATGTGAAAATTCAATTTGAGAATAATGCATTTATAATTATGTGGCAAAACCAGAAAAATTTCACTTAGAAATATATTTTATAAAGAAAAATATTGTTTTAAATGGGAACAATATTCTAAAATGAAGTTCAAATTCATAATAAAGAGTAGTCAACTAAAGATTCTAACACGGGAAAAGAATCCTATGTACTACATTCACAAAACACATTGGCTGTGCCCAGAAACTTGTCCTTTGAACTAACCCGATTAAGAAATAAAAACATAAAATTAAAATTAATCTACAATTTCGTTGTGTTCTTCGATTTCTTTAAGGATTACTTGGTTTTGCAGAACCACAATACTGTAAACAAAACACAATGAAATGAAAATGAGCACACAATATGAAAATACTTACTTTACAGAACAACAAACCCTAAGAATAAGTATTGAAAAATAACTAATAAATGTAATTTCTGAGATTTAAAAATAATCAATAAAAGAATTCTATGTTTAGATAAGTGGTTAGTTTTCCCTAGATATATACAAGGATTGAACCCGTTTAAAGTAAATTTCAAACATTGCATTCATTGAAATATTTTCACTTAAAACATAAACTTATCTGTCGAATATCCAAAAACCATAAATAAGAACATAACTAACAATTGAATTCAAAAACAAAACAACTGTGGGAATTCTGACAAAATAATCTTGCTTCAAAAAGCCTATTTGTGGCAGATGATCTGAAGTTACAGTAGGTAATAGAGAGGTTTGTAAAGCTGCATGAGGGACTATTCCCTGCTATTTTAGTTCTTACAATATTCCCTACTTTTTAGCTCTAATAACATTCTAAGGATAAACTGGAAATTATGTACAGTATTTACCTAAATATAAGATGAGATTTTGCTCCAAATACCTCATCCTAAACATAGGGCGTCATCTCTAACTCGCAGATTAAACCTATTGGGATCAGTGTTTTCTCAAATTTACCTTTCCTCGTCACGAAACTTTAACACTAATGTAACAATAAGCCACAAAGGACATAATAAACCTTACAGTTCTCAAAAACAGAACAGTTCTGAAAGGTACATAATGATCAAAATGATTATCATCAAAATCATTGTTTAGAGAGAAAACTTTGAACAAGTTTTGCATACTCTTCTTTAGTGCCGAAGTTAGGGTTATTTATCAATGGCTAAATTCTAACAATACATTAGTATCTCATAAATTGCGACTTTTTAAGAGAAAGAAAAATCTCGCAAAGTTTCAATTACAAGCTAATAAAAATTTGACCAATTTCCATCATTTAGACAAACTTCCAGTTAATTTCTGTGATGTCATTTGAATTTGATATATGATCTTGCCTTTCAGTTGACATTATTATCGCAAAATGGGCAAACTTTGAACACATGTTAAAATTTCACTAACAGCATCCATGATCCATATTCTTTTTTAACCCTTTTGTCTGCAATTGCAAATCATGCCACTTTTGCAGGAGACAGCATTCAAGCAAGTACTATTTTGTCATGGTCACTTACAGTACAGAAAAAATTTATGCACATTTGTGCAATGCATATTTTATTGAATACTGCACTTGAAAAGAAAAGGAAGGAGGAGCAGATACAGTAAAGCACTCAGTATATATGTTATTCTGTTTCATTAGGAAATTTAGTGAAAAATATGTAGTTTAATCATTTTTGTACATTACAATGCCTTGTTTTTTTTTAAGGTTTTCCAGATTCCAAGAACTATTGAAACTAAATTTGGGCTTAATTCTCTGGATCAAACATTACATATCTCTTGGCAAATACAAAACAGTCTCTAGGATACTTGTTTTTCGGGCCATCCTGAATAATACCTATATTTGTGGACACTTTCTTGACATCTACCACAATGTGCCATGCAATTAAGGCCAATGTTTTTGAACAGGCCAGTTAGGACAATCTCAACTGAATAACTTTGTAGTAAGTGTATCAATGTGAAAATGGCTGCAAATTTTTTGTTACAAGGATCAAGTTCGCAGTTCACAAAGTGGCCACGCCAACAATAACAAATGTGATTTTCAAGTTTATAGTTGTTAAAGAAGCAGAGATCACAATGAACTGTGGTAGAAAGTGATAGAAAGAAAATTTAGAGTTACTGAAGGGAAGGTTTTTACGTAGCATTTATATAAAAAGAAAGGAAATAAAAACAAGTGAAGATGAATATGATAGAGAAAAATACAATTATGAAGATTTTAAGGCAGGAGAAAATAGTTATGGTGAGGAGACTTTCTCATTAACAAGAAAATTTTGTAGTCTAAGCAATTTGCCATTTTATTGTGACTGAATGGTAAGAAAAAGTTGAAAACTCCAAAATTCTTTGGAGGCCTCTTTAAAATTAGCAATCATCTGCACAAAGAGAATGATTTCCATTTCTGGAAGAATCTATTGGTGTAAAGGTTCACATGACAATGAATTTTACTTAATATGATTATTGTGCAGTTCTATCCAAAGTATATTGAACTCAACTCGCACAAACTTCCTTTCCTTGTTACTGTTAGATCTCAAGCAGTTAGCAGCAAAATCTGACAGTCAAAAAAGTTCATATTCATAAAAGTGTTTGTAATTTAAATGTTTTGTAGTGTTTCATTAAAACTGAAAGAATGTGTCAATTTGCAAACAAATATGATTTTTGCCTATCAGCTTTTTGCCTGTTATAAATGCTACTTAAATATTAATGTTGTGATATACCAAAATGACGAACCATTTTTATTATGGAAATGTACGACATAGAATATAGGGATGTCAATAGACTATCATGAGGGGGTCGCTATGTGAAAAATAAACAACCAGCGCTAAAAATTATTTCGTTAGGTTGAAATGACAGAGCAGAGGCAGAATAAGCATTGTTTTGAGAAACAAACGAAAAAGATATAAAATTCGAATGCTTCCGAGTTTTTAGAAGAACATTCATTCACTCGAGTAACTATCGTTTCTTATATTAGGATAGAGCATTCTTGTAGGAAGTAAATATGTATCTAGGCGTCCACCCGAGACACAAGTGAGGGAAGACATGGATAATAATAGTATCGCCAAGAGAATTTGGAACCAGATCATGGACATTAGGCAAGGACTTTATCCAGAAGCAAGATTCTGCTGCATCGACGGAGAAGGTTCTACAGGGCACCATCGAATGAAGAAGTGAAGAGCACACAAAGACCCACGAATGAATAACAAGATTTTATAACTATTGTAATATAGAGAAAACTGGTCATGACCAAAGATCAATTCATTTTTGATGATCAATATAATAAATTCTAATTTGTTAAGTTGAAAGAAAGCTGATTATCATTGTTCATTACGTGCAATCCAGCATTTTAATAAGATTTTCTGATTCCTCGCTACTCTGTATGGATGGCAGATTGAATAATTGGTTGCAGAGTAAGTAGCAACAATTATGAACTTCGAACCCCCAATTAACTGAGCTAGTACAACATAATTTAAGAATGAGAGTAATTAGGTTTCAAAATGTCGCTCCAAGTGGGGATTGTTTTTAAATAGTAAGACGGGGCTTGTTTCAAATTGGCACCAGTCAACATCGGGCATGTTTCAATGTGTTTAATCTTTGAAAAAGTGCAGCTCTTTCTAAACTTTTCTCCCAAGATAATGGATCTCTACACTGGAGGCTTGGTGCACATGGAATCTGGATGGAGGCTTGGAATCAGATAGTCCTATGTCATTTTTGGCAAAAATTGAGATGAATCCATCTATGTGATCCTCGGCCATCCAATTTGTAACTCAGAAGGTGATATGAAATTTTGATAAAAATGGCAGAGTATTACAGTTAAGTGTGTCCCATACAGTTATAGTCAGCGATATGACACATTTTGCATTGTAACTCAATTTAAGACAGAAGTGGCACTGGATTATCTACTTCCAAGCCCTAAATTATTAGCATTAAATATTACTCAATATATAATTTATATCTGGAGTCAAAAGTATTACCTGAAGAAAAGATGAATAATTAACCATTAACATAATACTAAACAGAAGTAGCGGTAGCAACTGAAGCGACATCAGTTTGGGGAGGATCTGTAGATATAGTACTTGCAATAGTTTTCTTAGCCTCACTCATGATTTCCAAAGCTCCTGCCTCAATCAGACTTGCTGCCAAATCATCTCCCAATTTCTCTGCTTTATCCAGATCTTTGTACGTAAGTGAAGCAGGAGACATACTCACAAAGAGCCTTGGTGTGCGATATGGGTTTTTCCTGTTAACAACAGCATGCATATGTAAAGTTACAAAAACACTTTATAATATAACAGAAGTAAATTGTGAAAATGTTTTGCACCTAAGGGTCCACACATAAATTACATAATGCAAATTTTGATCATTTTGAATATCCCCTCTCCCCCCATAACACTTCGGTAACCCTTTAAATAATTAGCTTTAACCCTTGTAAATAATTACGTATCGGTTGTGCTACCCCTATTTATAAAAAGGAGAAATAAATTATGTAACAACAAAAAAATTGTACTAATTATATTTGAGTAAAATATTAAAATTTATAAAACTTAAAGAAGTTCAATATTTTATTTATACGAGTATCAATAGTAACAGATAGTAATCATTAGTAATAGGTACATACTTCCTTCGTGCACTTAACGTAAGCATATTTGTGGTTTCCTTTTCACCAGCCAACTACTTAACTTTTGATAATATTAATGCTGAATTTAGTTTTGTTTAACACTGAGTGAATAGAGTAGAGAGGGGATAGGTAATTCATTGAAGTCCTGAGTTTTACCACAAAATGCTCTACCATGAAAGAATTCTTCCATGACTCAATTCTTCCTTGAACAATGACAATAACTCCCAAGGATAACCACAAATATCGAGTGGCCAATTAGTATATGCGGTTTACAGCAGAAATTTGAAAGTGCACAATAATCCTTTCTTGCCTTTTGCTGGCATCTTCTCAAAATACACTCTAACAAAACATTCAAAATACTGTATCATACAAAAGTATACAACTATTTATTGTGAAAAATTAATGAAATATTTTTGGGAATGCTGATGAAGTGTTGTTGACATTATTCAAGGACAATAAATTTCACATAATTTTATAAGAATTTCTTCCTAGAGTTATGTTTTTTGAAATGATAATCAATTTATCGAATGATTCTAAGAATTAATTTTTAATATTTCATAATCTCTTTTTTTTTAAGTAGAATTCCTCTAATTCTGAATAGTCATTTATAATGGAAAAGTTTATATCGAAGATCTATAGTTTTCACTTGCTTCCTGGATGTTTCATGTTTCTTGCAAATGAGTAATTAGCTTCAATAGTTCAATCAGTAAGCAAACTATAGGTTTAAAAAACATTTGACATGCAATTTGATATAACATTTTTTGTAATAATTACATGTCTACATGTTATGGCCAGTCAGTTAATACGCAATCAGCAATACATAATGTCAGCATAGTGTACTGTCAGCAATAATACAGGGTTATTGCGATGGTGTCAATTTCAATCAGACAGTAGAGGTTTTGCACAACAATATCTTGACAGCTGTGTACTACACTTAACATGTTTTGTAATAGTTACTTGTTTAGGTATTCTGGACCAGAGTCAGTTAATACACACAGTCAGCAATACATAACATCAGCATGCAGTCAGTGCAGTGTCAGCAGTAGTACACGGTCATTGCGTTGGCATCCATTTCAATCAGATAGTAGGGGCTTGGACCAGAGTCAGTTAATACGCACAGTCAGCAATACATAATGTTAGCATGCAGTCTGTGCAGTGTCAGCAATAGTACACGGTCATTGCGTTGGCATCCATTTCAATCAGATAGTAGGGCTTGGACCAGAGTCAGTTAATACGCACAGTCAGCAATACATAATGTTAGCATGCAGTCTGTGCAGTGTCAGCAATAGTACACGGTCATTGCGTTGGCATCCATTTCAATCAGATAGTAGGGGCTTGGACCAGTCAGTTAATACGCACAGTCAGCAATACATAATGTTAGCATGCAGTCTGTGCAGTGTCAGCAATAGTACACGGTCATTGCTTGGCATCCATTTCAATCAGATAGTAGGGGCTTGGACCAGAGTCAGTTAATACGCACAGTCAGCAATACATAAAGCATGCAGTCTGTGCAGTGTCAGCAATAGTACACGGTCATTGCGTTGGCATCCATTTCAATCAGATAGAAGGGTTGGAAACGCACAGTCAGCAATACATAACGTCAACATGCAGTCAGTACAGGGTCATGATGTTGGCATCAATTTCAATCTGATAGTAGGGGCTTGGACCAGAGTCAGTTAATATGCACATCAGCATGCAGTCAGTGCAGTGTCAGCAACAGTACAGGGTCATGATGGTGTTGGCGTCAATTTCAATCAGACAGTAAGGGCCTACAGTAGGGGCAGCGTATAAGCGACTCTGACAGTTCTCTCGCCACGTGCAGTGGTGCGTCATGTGACCTGCTCTGAAGCAATCAGCTTGCGAGGATTTGTTTACTTTTTCGCAGCCAGCGTTCAGTGTCTAGTCTGACTCACACGAAGTCGCTTGAGAAGCGTACAGATTCCTGTCCTCAGCAATATCAATACGAATGAAATATGCCTCTGCCGATACGCGCCAGACCAGTTAGTGTGTGTCTTCCAAGAGCTTCAGTGCATTGATTGGAGGCTGTGAGTTTCGTCATGGCTGCGCCCCACACGTCGCGCAAACATGGAGTTGTGTTAAAGAGCCAGGCTCGCGAATTTGTTTATCGTTTACGCGAATATTTCGAGGCAGAAACGGCGAACGAGGGGACATTGGGGGGAGGATCTCGGTGTACGTCCATTGCCTGCGGAATAGAGGAAGAAGCCATCCGTAGCTGAGTTTTCAACGCGGTTTGGGAGGCTGTGGTGAAGCTTATAGTTATCAAAACGTGTCGTCGCCTGTCGGTAAGTGTTAATGTTTTTGAGATTTCATTTATCTTCCGTGTAGGTGGTGCCACGTGCGTAGTCATGTGTGGCAACAGCGCATCGAACTGTCAGAGTCGCTTCAACGCAGCTGTGCGCTCACCCCACGGGCTCGGCGTCGCCGTCGGCGCTGAAGTGCAGCGTGGCGGCCTTGTGGTCGCGCAGCGTGCGCGCGCCGTCCAGCGACCAGACGGCGCCGGGGCGTCGCCCGCAGGCGGCGCACGCGCAGGTCGTCCTCGCGGCACTCCACCGCCAGCGCGCCCTGCCCCACGGCGTACAGCACCTCCGGCAGCGGCTGCCCCAACACAGTGCGTTGCTCTGGACTGCGCTTTTTTTACAGGGCTGCCTCTCAATTCCACTCAAGGCCCGTCCTCTCGGCGGCATTATCAGTCTCGCAGCTCTACTTGGGTTTTTCTAACCTGGCGACTGAGGGTAGTATCTCCAAGAAGGAATTCGGCACGACTTTTTGTGCCATTCTCAGTCCTGCCGCTACAGTCGCTTGATCTGCAGCCCTGCTTGATGCCATCGCAATCAAGCGACATCCTGCAGCAGGACCAAAAAAGATGCAAAAAAGTCGTGCCGAATTCCATCTTGGAGATACTACCCTCAGTCACCACATTAGAAAGACCTTGTATATAGGTGTCGCATGCTCACGAGCGAGAAAGACGCGAAAACCCGTGCCATAATGCCACCGTGGTGACGGGCCTTGAGTGGAATTGAGAGGTAGTTCTGTAAAAACCGCAGCATTTATACTTAGCTTTTCGTAACGTGGCGCGTGTGGGGCTTGTCTTCGCGATGGAATATGGCACCGCTTACGCGACTATCTCGGTCATGTCGCTTGATCTGCAGCACCGTTTGATACGGTCGCGATCAAGCGACATCTAGCGGCACGACCGAGAAAGACTCGAAAAGCCGTGCCATATTCCATCGTGAAGACAAGCCCACACGTGCCACGTTACGAAAACCCAAGTATTGGGATGCGATATCGCCAAAAAAAAACATCGATTATATATAAACATTGTATAAAATCGATCGACAAAACTTCCTTTTAAAAATGGTGCTATTTTCCTCCCATTTGCCTCGGGTCCTTTTTACACTGAATTAACGGAATTTTCCAAAATTGCAAAAGATTAATATTGTATTTGTAGAAAGACTAAAAAATGTTGAAGGTAGATTTTTCTTAATAAAATATATTCTTCAAAAGTATCTTTAAAAAGTCATGTACAATTTTCAAACACTTCAGTGGTTTCCACGTAATTTTGCATGAAATACAAGCAATATTAAAAACAATTTTTTTTCGAAAAAGGGCTCCAAAATTGTGCTTTACATTTTTTGGTATGGAGAGTACTGAGTGCCTGAATAACTTCACATAAACGCCATTTTGGGGTGTTCTTTTGATTTTTCAAAATTAACAATTTTTTCAACGCAAATATGCAAATAAGTCTAAATTTTATCCTTCTATAATCTCAAAATTATATTTCAATTCTATTGTATCCAAAAATTTGAAGAAACGTAAAGAAATGCGTGTCATGCGCCAATTGGCAGCTGAGAATAGGGTCGGGCAAAACTGTATAGATGGCACATTAGCTGAAGATATCTGGAAACTACCAAGTTTCCAGATACTACCAAGTCTCTGCCGTTCTATAGCACCACTAGTTTTAATTATTTTTTGCAGGACTTGAACTTCATTCCTAGAAAAGGCTTCCGTTGACAACTGCTGCATGTCGCTTTGCAGAACGCTCCGACGACCGACAAGATCTCTGGGCGCAGGGCCGTTTAATTAAATAACTCAAAAACTGATGATAACTACTGGCGCATTTTTTAGCCAAATGTCTAAGAAGGAACCTTTCAACAGGTTCAGGTAGAAATCTGCCCTATAAAGATATTCACTATTTCTATGTGCTGTGAAAAATTAGCTGAAGTCACGCCCTGGAAGTTACTAAAGGGAAAAAAAGGGAAAAAATCCACTTTTCATGATGAAAAATTGTTTTTCGCGCAGTGTTTGTGCAGCCCTGCCTATTGTGAGAAAATGTGCGCCAATGGGCATTCTTTCCGATTCAGGGCAGCGAAACGCTAAGCTAAAATGGCATTTCCCACGCCCTTGTCAAGCTGGAGCAGCGTCTATTCTTCCGGGCATTAATTCTACAACATTGAGAATCAAGGAGGGTGGACATACCGGGACTGGGAAGGGAAAGGTAGCGAACGCCCCGGCAACGTAGGGTCGGGCAAAATCAAAAATGAGATACCTTCCAAGAAACTGATAAGTTCCAAGTCTCAAGACAATTGCCTATCGTTTAAAGGTCGATGGATATTAAATAGTTTCATGTAGTAATTAGAAAGGCAGTGATTAACGAAACTTACGTATTGCATATTGAGGATCGGCTTAGCGAAAATTTCAGAACGATGGCACTATATGCAATGACCACGAAAAACGAAACGTTTGTTTTCAATGAACTGTTAGGCGCAACGTTAACGCTGATGCTGCGTTGCAACGTAGCACCAACGCAGGTGCGCTTGCGGGAGGACCCGCTAGTCTTGGCATCTAACGTCTTCGGTGCTCTTATCCTCTTTCAGGATTGCCTTTTCAATGAATTCCCAAAAATCTAAATCAAAAAGGCAGTGACGACATTTTATACGCGTAAATTACGAATATCTATAGCATTGTGTGTAATAGCAGGTAAAATCCGTCCGATTAGGTGACTGCACCAACACAATGGGTGCGCGACCCTACCAACGCGTTAACCCGTTAGCAAGAATTGTCAGCTCAGTATAAAGAATATTAAGTCTCAAAAAATGAGATTAGAGACGGGGAAAATGGCGTGCAATTATGAGAAAAGGATAAGCAGAGGCCATGAAAATTAATCGATAACTCAAGGTTGGTGGGCATTAGAAAGCTATTAAAAAATCGGAACGCGAAAAGGAAAGGGAAAGATTCTGGAACTATAAAGAATATTCGTTGGATGAAGTGGAACGCTTAAAAGGAGAACGGACTGATATAATTAAGGAGTTGATTCAAAGAGAAAATACATTACTGCAGGAAGACGATGAAACGATAAGGAAGTCTTCTTATAAACTAGTGGTGTTACAGAATGGCACAGACTTTCTCGAATTACTTAGTTTCCTTATTCTTCAATCTGGGCAACATGTTTCTGCATTCTGCCTCCGGGCAGAATGAGCTGAGCTGAGCTGAGCTGAGCTCGTGGCTCATCGCAAAGTTGCAAGCCTTTCACCACTGAGATCCGGGTTCGATTCCCGTCGAATCTCATGTGAAATTTGTTCCAACAAAACGAGTTCGGCTGCTTCACAAGGGCTAGTCCAACCCCTGTGAAGTGTCCTAAACCCTACCCCTATCCTTATTCCTTCCTAATTCTGGCCGCTGGGTAGTGACGCAGGAGCGCGCGGTAGGAGGCGCGTACGCGGAGATGCTACCTGGCGGTCCTCTTGACAATCAACTACGACGATACGCCACAGACAATGTTAACGGAGGACTACTCCATAAGCGCAGTAATGGGAGGATTACTCCAAGAACCGCAAAGCGCTCAAGGGGCTCCCCCCAAGGGGCTTGGAGACGCGTTGCGTCGAAGTAGGCAACATCTGCCCAACTGTAGAATAAAGCTTATACACAGGCTTGATTTCTGGCGGTACGCGACGGAATGGCGTTCCGGGACCTCCAGAATTATTATTAAATTATACAATAGATATATAATTATTTCTATTAAAAATAATAAGTAATTTGAGGAGCGTTCTAGAACCGAAAATTTTATAAATCAGCACAAAATTTTATAAATCAGCACAACATTTTATAAATATGTAATCTATATGTTTCTTTTCGGTTTTGCCCAACCTTCTTCTCGGCTGCCATTTATTGACGCTCCAAAATTATTTTTTTCTAAATTTTTCGGCTCCCTAGTAGCATTTAATTGTGAACATCGGAATACTAGAGCTGGGTAAAATTTGATCCAACATACACGTTTTCATTGGAAAATTTGGAGCAGCTTTCAAGAAAATGTTTTTTACTTTTCTGAAAATGCCCATTTTAATGTTCATTTTCGCACAAAACTTTCGATTAACGAAAATCACAATATTATTTGAAGCAATTGTGCTCACACATGCGATATATTAGAAGAAATGACCGTAACACGTGCACACGCGCGCGCACACACACACGGGTTTAATTTTGGAAAAATTAAAGAATACCTCAGAGTTGTCATTTATGTCAAGTTATTTAGTCAATTTACCACTACCCGTACAAAAAGATTAAATAAACAATTTGGAGCCGTTTTGAAGAAAATGGCATTTGAGAGTTCCTGAATTCGCGGAACTTAGAACTTTTCACAGAGCTTTCGAGCTTTTGAGCTTTCGAGAAACTTTTGACATCATTTGAAGCATATGTACTCACAAATGCAATAATGTATACAAACCGGCGGTAATGTAAATATTAGCGACGTGAGAGATACAAAAGAATAAAATGAAACGAGGTTTGTCATCTCATACAGTGACACATTTAGCACTATCCCTACCAAAAGTTTAAGGAAAAAATTTGGAGACGTTTTTGAGAAATTCTCGTTTTTGATACTTTTTAATATTGCATATATTTCACTCAATATTGTGCGAAAGCGATAAAAAGTTTCAAAAATATGTTCATAACATTATTGAAATAACTAATTGTGGAGAACAAATTTTCACTTGAATAAAAAAATATATCCTATCTTCAATTGTGTAGTAATAGGACGCCAAAAAAATTTGCAATTTTCGAAAAAATTTTGAAAAGTTTTGCAATTTTCGAAAATTTAAAGCTAATAGTGAAAATGGCCTAAGCTACCTTTATAAGTGTATTTCACTCTTTTATTACAAAAAGTTAGAGAGGACCCCAAAACGTGTATTTCCGTTAAAATCTTGAAATCCATTTTCCTCAGCATTACATAACTTTCTCTGTACTACGCTTATTACTCCGAATACACGTTCGTATACGACAAAGTAACTATTGTTGCTATAACATACACACCGCATTATTTCTAACTGCACTTTTCGAAAATTCAGTGTTCTCCGGAAATGAGACTTGTACCACTTCTTATTTGATATACATGATAAAGTTGAAGAAAAAATTTGGAATGTCTTTTGAGGAAAAAATTGTTTAAAAAATTAAAATGGCCTATATTACACGCAAATTCGCGTAAACTACTAATATTTGAGAATAAAATACTTTGAGAAAATTTTGAAAATGTTGAGGATTTATGTAAAGTAGCCTCAAAAATCCGTTTCAGAGGGTATGGAGCTCATTGAAATAGATCGGAAAATATCATTTTTGGAAAAAATCTGCTGAACGCTTTAATTGCTAGCTTTTACTACGGACGGACTGAAGTTTTGCCGTCAATCGATTTTTCGGTATCACAGACCCACAAAGACATGGATTCTGACTAGACACCGTGTTAGAAAAAGAAATTTACTTTACCAAGGAACAAGATTTATGCAGTCTTTCGTGGATTCTGTCTCATCTGATGGCAGTTCTGTATATTTTCGACACTACACACTATAATATATGCATATTTGCAGGTACACGATGGGAAAAAGTCTTAGTAGATTCTCATGCAGTTGTCTCACGAAGCTTCAGAAAGGACAAAAAACAACAAAATACTCATACCTATTAAGGTATACGTGTCTATAAAAAATTCAGTTGAAATTGCTCATCAGTGCGTCTATCAAGGTTGCCCAGTTACCGGACTCACCGAACGACAAAACAACTAAGTGACTGCATCAACAAAAAAGATGTCTGTAACTTACCTGCGTGATTCGATGTTTCCAACCCATTCGCGTCAAACCAGCTGTTGCCAAAACTATGGCTTGATAATTACTTCCTTCATCCAATTTTCGCAATCTTGTATTCAAATTACCACGTATGTCTGCCACTTTCAACGAGGGATACTCACGACGTAGTTGCGCAGTTCGACGCAATGAACTTGTGCCTGTCGAAACAAATACATGCAATCTCAAATACAGACAAATGCTTTTCATTAAAATATCACTGTAGAATGAAAAACTGAGACTTTTACTATAATGATAAGAGTGAACATTACAATCAAAAGCGGGTCTCTAAATCACAGGTCTTTAAATCAAGAAAACAGTAATAACATGGAGATGACAATTTCATTACAAAGGAGCAAAAAAATGATGCACAAGTGCATGGGTACCATCACTTGAGTTTCCAAAAACCCCACTCAGGGTGCCTTGATAAAAACAGTCTTTCAATTTCAGAACTTTTCTGCTGTGTGTGAAGGAATTTTTCAATTAAATTTGTGTATTAAAACCATATCAAAGCGTAATTCATTAATGATCTACTCTACTATTACATCCTGCAAGGGATGTAACTGTTCGTATCTCATGGCATCCTACTCCAAATGTTGATACATTTCAAGTATAACAACGGTGTGTGTACATCATAATGTAAAAATATACATTAAACACGAAAGAAAAGGTAAGCAATTAGCAAATCTCCAGTACTTTGATTTGATTTGTCTAAACCAAACCAAAAAGGTTAGGCGGAAGAGCAGGCCTTACGGCCTGAGCCTCGCCAGAAATAAAGACATTATTATTATTATTATTATTATTATTATTATTATTATTATTATTATTATTATTATTATTATAAAAAGGTATATTTGATCAATTCATTGACTGATTGATTATATAGTATTTATTAGTTATTTATTCATTGATCCAATCAGTATTTGCTGTTTAAAGACCCTAGAACCAATAAGGTCTAAGAACAACGAAGCTCATGTGTAATTTAATGCGTGCGTGACAGAAATGGAGAAATTGCAGAATGAAAAGCAAAAAAAAAAAAAAAAAAAAAAAAAGGCAGAACCCCTAAGAAACCTGCTGAGAATTCACTTTTTCCACCACATACTGCAAATGGATTGACCGAGGATCGAATCTAGACCCCCAATGGTGGAAGGCATATGCATGAGCCCCGAATGGTCAAATGCGTACTATTTCACCCTGGTGTCGAGTTCGAGACATTCATCCTTCCAGAAAATTAATTATTTTTGGGACTTTTTTCCTTATTTCACTGTGGCAATACCCCCACTACAATTCACAGACTTTTTTCCTTATCATTATATAGTAATTGAGTGGCGTGCGCGGGAGGGACGGAGTGCGTCTATCTCTCACGGTTAGATTACTTCCAGTCCATCAATCGAGGAAAATGAGAAGTCGTTCGTCGAGTCTCTGTCTCCTGAAGGGGAACTGATATTTTTTTCCAGAGCACTCCAGCAAAAGTCTAAGAAATTTCTTCAAAACCAGATTTTTGTTTTTACTTTCTCGCCTTACTTCGTAAGAAGAGAAAGCAGTGACGTTTTCTCAGGGAAGAGAAGAATGGCATCCTCAAACATTTTCTCCTTTTGAATGTACTTACCAAAAACAATGCCATCTCGTGGCTCAGAGCGAAGTCGCTCGCCCTCCACCAAGGAGGCCTTGGTTCGATTCCCGGGTAATTGCTCATGTGAAATTTGTTTCAACAAAAAGAGTTTGGCTGCTTCACAAGGGCTAGTCCAAACCCTGTGAAGTGTCCTTAACCCTATTCCTGTCCTAATTCCTTTCCAATTCTGGCCGCTGGGTAGTGACACAGGTAGGTAGTACACGAAGATGCTACCTGACAGTCCTCTTGACAACTACGACGAGACGTGACGATAAGACATAATATTAATGGATTCCTCCCGCGCTGCTATTAATGGAGGATTACTCCGAAAGCGTAGTTCATAGTTCAGTTACCGGAAATCGAGCTATTAAACTGCGCGCGCTTTTTATGCGACGCGGAAACTAGAAATCGCTTTGAGGACGAGTTATTAGTGTTTCCTCCTCTCGTATAGTAAATGTCCATATAACAGCGCTGTGGCGGCAAGAAGTTGGAAATTTTGTTTCAATGCAGCTCTACGTTCTGAGGGGAGATCATTCTGTTGAATGTCATCTATTGTCAGCTATAAGTTAGAATTAAATGCATACTCGTCGCCTGTTGGCTGCCCGCACGCACGCCCGTGAATCGTGGGGCAGGACTAGGTTTTCTACATGATTCCTACGGAAGGAGGAGGCACTTTATAGTAATATCTCACTCCGGTGGCAGCACCGTGGGCTCGCGGAAACTCCGAGTGAAAGAACAAATCGAACCGATACGTATCCAGTGGGATAACTAAACAAAGCATTTTGATATTCAGTCAGTGAAGAAGGCTTGCCAGTGAAAGTGTTTTTTGTCTTGCGCCCCCTTCAAAACTTGTTTCGTGTCATAACTGAATCTGTTGTGCTGTACTGATCCTGATCCGATTTACTTTCCCGCCTTACGAAGGTACTTGGTAAGAAGAGAAAGTTAAGTAATCGTGCGCCGGAAATCGGCGAATTTTCGAAGAAAAAAAACTCCAATTTCCCTGTAAAAATGAATGCCGCCACCACCGGAGCTTTTAAGCGGTACCAGCAGGGGAGGGAAGCTAAACTAAAAAAAGTAGTTTCTACAAAATTTGTGATAGCAATTAATGCAATTTATAGAATAAACATTTTCTTAAAAACCGCTTCAAGTGTTTTCCTCTAATACAAGGAACGCTTGAAAGAATGGCATAAGTCGTTGAACTGGCTGAATTTTCGAAAATTGCAAATTTCGAAATAATGCGAGAAAGTATTTGTTGTTATAGCTCCACTATTTTTGTTGATCTTTCTCCCCACAATGGATTGATTGCCTCAGCAATCATTGTCGCTCCTTTTACATAAAAGTGCTTATGTTTCTGTATGTGCCACAAAACCTTTAAAATAATTGCTCCCAAATTTAGCACGAATACTTTTGAGAGAGTGAGAATGAAAAATAGCGTTGTGTGATGCGAAACTGTTAGCCCCCCCCCCTTTATATATATATATATATATATATATATAATTTTATTGATATACATGCAGCCCTAATCCCCATCTGGGCTTCACTGTTCAGAGGTGTTGTCCTGTGATGCAAATGCGGACGATCAGGATCGGATGAAATAGGCAGAGCTGGCGGAAATTATGCGAGAAAGATGTGCTGTTGTGGCATCACTAGTTTAAAGTACTGTATTTGCCTGTGTATAAGACGCACTTTTTTCCCTTAAGTAATTTTTGTAACTGTTTGAAAGTTTAGTATATAACATTACAAAAATTGA
Organism: Teleogryllus oceanicus; assembly: GCA_964035755.1. Taxonomy (NCBI): domain Eukaryota; kingdom Metazoa; phylum Arthropoda; class Insecta; order Orthoptera; family Gryllidae; genus Teleogryllus; species Teleogryllus oceanicus. The sequence goes on along the minus strand of CAXIVR010000011.1, from coordinate 20,338,863 downwards.
AGTTTTGTACACTGAGAAACAGAAATTCGTATTTCTACAAAATTGATCATTACATAAGCTAAAAGCAAGCTGAAAAAATGTTTAAAATTTCGTTGGTGAACGTGGAGGTGTAGAAAATTTATGGAAAGGCATGGTCTTTCCATGCATACTAGAAAAATACCATAAGAACTCCTGTCCCTCCATTAATATTCTCTTATATTTGAATCCATGTGCATCATTCAAATTTTAACTGTTTTTGAAGACTGGCTGTATGGTAAATTTTTTGTTTTATTAATTCATATAATAAACATTGTAGCTGCAGAGAAGAGGATATTTGCTTCATGTGAAAAGTGGAAAAACTTTAGACAAATCAAAAATAAAAATAAGTGTGTGTTTACTTCACAACTGATTATATAGACCACACAATGGCAGGAAATAAGAATTTTGTATCAGTGAAAGAACACGATCATTAGGCCTCAAAAGGTTGTTACTATAAAAAAAAAGTTATTATCTAACTAATTACTACATTAAAAATTACTATCTAATCTAGATTAGTATCTATTATCTAATCTAACATTTTGATCATTTAAGGATAAATATCTTGACATTATAATTAGTTTTTCATAATTTGCAGAACTAAGACCAAAACATTGCGTTTTTCCTGGAGTGAGTGGTACACATTCAGTTTGTGTATGTGCTAACTACAAAAATGTACAATTAAGGATTGATGGTGGAAATTTTGCTTAAATAACTTGTAATCTTTCTCAGATTATGTGCAATCTTCCATCCTCTGATTCATTTTAGAAAATGTCAAAATTGTCCATTCACAGCAGACTTGATAAACCAGTTATAGAGATACGTGAAACTGAAATGATAATGTTAATTACAAACAGTGGGTAGTAGATAGGTAGTAGACAGAACCAATATAAAAACACCGGAGTTTTCCTCTGAAGAATTTTCAGATAAATTGTCAGCGAAATTGAAAGTTCTAGCAAATAGAGATTGATGTACGGCATTTATTGCTCAACAAGAATCTGCATTTTTGGCACAGAAGGCCAACTGTACTGCTCATTTATGACACACATATTATGTCATATAATTGTATTAAAGAGTATTAACTTTATTAGATTATGCAAATAAGATATAATAAATAATATTTATTAAGACTTATTAAAGTAACATTGCCAAGACTAAACATTACTTTTACTATGTTTCCTCAGTCAAATTTAATCAGTTAGGAATAACCAATGGCCAATAGTTCCTTTATGTAATAGTAAACCTAAACAAAATAAGGCTATGGTACCACTGAATTTTCTTGAATTCCAAACTTAATACCAAACTTGAATACCAAATTATTAATTTCAGCTTTCAACTTACCTACATCAAGATTTTAGAAAATTCAAAACAATTCTAAGTTTAATGACAGCTACATCTTTTACACAGGAAATAAAATTCTAGCTTCTACTGAAGATATATTTTTACATAATTATTTTTCCCTGATACAATAATAACAAAAAGAATGAAGTCCTTGAATTTAAACACAATATTTTTCAATAACAATGGAATATATTGGCAGTTACAATCAACTGTCAAAAGGATTTTTTCCATTTCATAAGAAAAATTAAAATAAATTAGGTACTTCAAAAAAATTAATAATTGTTGTTACTAAATAAAACATTTTCTAGCATTAGCTGCATAAAGTAAAAGGAATAAAATGCAATAACATTGTCAACCACTACTTTTTTCATAATTTTAAGCTTTAAACTGGTAACAGCAGAACCTTCATCAATTCCAACTTCATCTACGTAGTTTGCCAAAATCAAGAGATACCACAAATGTGTTTAAACACATTTCTAACGTTAAAACATTCTAAGAGATTACTTTTGCAGGAAAAGAAGAAAAGACTGGACAAAGCTCTCATAATTAAAAAATTATATAGATATGCACAAAATCTATGTATACACTTACCAATAACACTTCCTTTGGGGAGAGTTTCCAATGTTTTGTCTTGAAAATCAGGATGCATAACTACAGAGTCTTTTGGATCTTCCCGTCTAATTAAAAGAAAATGTGTGAAGAATTATTAAAGTATGCTTGTTATCTTAAACTTTAATTTCAAAATATTAATCATGAGTGGTATTCAACATACAGCAACACAGCACCAATACACATTCCACTAGGAAGCAAAGTAGGCAGGTCTTTTAAAGAATGCACCACAAAATGAACTTGTTTCTGTTCCAAAGCAATTTCTAGTTCCTTGGTAAAAAGAGACTTTTCTCCAATTTTTGGTAAAGGTTTGTCTAAAATTTTGTCTCCAGTAGTTATCATTGTAACTAGAAATAAAATATGTCCAAGTGTAGAAAAATAAAATCAGACCTGCATTATAATGCACATATGTAAAAATACCTTTATTTAAACTTTTTGAGGCATTTAATGACATGCCTTGTCTGAATTAGAGCCAACTGTGAAGAAAACATTACAAATAATTCCAATACAATATAATTAAAAAAATATTATAGTATCTCATGTAAAGTATCAATTAATTATTCTAGGTCAATAAAGGGTAAACAAATCTCACACAAACACACCTTATTCTTAATATACATTAAACTGAAAAACACATACCTCACTCTTTCTGGAGCCAACACGAATTATATCCTCGTTATCGTTCATTTTTATTGGCAACTTTCGTTAATGGAATATATCACATAAGTAAGCAATATGTTTTCCTTAGCTGCAGTGAAATTTCAGAACACTGAATTTCTAAATAGAATAGACAAGCAGAGAGGAAAAAATAAATAGACTGAGATAACACAATTACTGACACTGCAGTAGATTGTGTCTCATCATCATGTAGAAAGGGTCCTAGCAATGTCACAACTCATCCATGTTTTGCCTTGATCAGCCTTCACCCCTCACCCCTCCCATAACCCCTACTCCACACCTCAGGAGAGCGGAGTGGGAGATTACACCTCAATCAGCGCCATTCAGCATTCAGCGCATGCGTGTGCGTGGCTGGGAGTGTCCGTTCGTTCGTAAATGAACGATTCTCCGGCATCTCTTCGTTTTCCCCAGAGTATTAATAATACTCTTTGGTTTTCCCAAGAAATCACGAAGTCTGCATACTTCGTGCAAGAAATTAAGAGAACTCCAGAGAATTGTAACACTTATTGTGGTCGGAGAATAGAAGATAATTCAAGTTCTGATATACAATTAAATACTCCATCTCTCATATACATCAGATTGTAATATATTTCTGCTAATAATAATAATAACAACAATAATAATAATATAATATATAATAATAATAATAATAATAATAATATTTATGATATTATTATTATTATTATTATTATTATTATTATTATTATTATTATTATTATTATTATGAGACATTTTTTCAAATCTAATTTTTTTCTTTCCCGCATACTACATATATAGTCCAGAGAAAGATATGTAATGCTGCCCATAATCCGGTTTTAAAAAAAATCTCATTACCGTGTCCTGCTAACGAAAAATTGGAAATAGTAGTCATACGAAGTAAAGTACTTTCTCTAACACGTTGTGTATTTTGGGTTCTTGATGCAGAAAAATTGATTTACGGCAAAAGTCTGAGAACAACGCTAGCGACTAAAGCGTAAGCAGAATTTTCACTAAAACTGGTATTCCTCAATCGATTTGACTGATGTCGCGGCCCCTTGAATTTAAAACCAATGTTTTTATTTTTAAGGGTAATGTACATGAAGCCTCAAGGACAATTGCAAATTTTTCTCAAAAATGGCTTGAAATGTTAAATTGAGATTAGTCCTCGAATAGTGCAAATAACGCTTAAACAAATTATGCAAATCCCTGATTTTTCGAAAATTGGCAATGTTCAAACATTTTTCGGTGTCTTCCTGTATTTAAACTAACGAAGGCCGGGATTTTTCTTCTGAATAAAATCTGTTCTTCAAAATTAGATCTTTAATTCAGAACATATGCATTTTTTCAAAAAACAAAGTTTTTCGGTAATTTTGCACGAAATAAAGGCAATTAAGCAAAGATTTTTTTTTCAAAACTGTCTTTTTTTTTTATACGGATTTGTGTATTGTACATGCACTGAACAACATGACATAAAAGCCACTTTGAAGTATTCTTCAAATTATTTCTTTTGAAGTTTCTCAAAAATTCGAAAGTTTTCTGTGAAATTGATCTCAAAATTGCGTATATAAAAAAGGCTCAATTTTTTCTTTAAACTTTTTATACGAATATTGCTAAATATACTGTATTATATGACGTATACGCCATTTCGATGTACTCTTTTGATTACATAATGGTATGTTTTTAAATATCTCTCGCGACGCTAATATTTACATTGCGGGTATTTTCTAAACGTTATTAACACCACATAACGTATTGTGGATAGATATCATATTCCAAATTGAATGAGACTAAAGAACTTACAATTCAATGATTAAAATTAAATGTTCATTAAGATAATTCAACTCGTGAGACGTCGAAATGCAAAGGTATGTAAAGCTTTGAATACATACTAACGAGTTATTTTAGTATGAAATGAAGTTATTGTTGTAAGATTTTATAATAATACATTTTATTATCGTCACGTCATTTATTCTATTTTATATTGACTTTGTATGGTTAACTATTAATTTTTAACATCTTTATAATTTTCATACGGAAAATGTCTTCCTCGCGCTGTATATTACTACCCCCTTGTATTACCCGCGCTCGTACTGTCAAATTCATTCCACCGACACCAGGAGCGCAGCGACAACTTCAGAGACGTCTATGTGGTGTATATCGTATTCGTGTGATTCGTATCATATGCCTCCTCTGACTGCCCGGACCAGTCAGGGCAAGTCAGGGGGTGGTCCAGAGAATACTGAAGTGTTAGTAAAGTCTGGTTAAGTCAGTTCGTTCTGGAAGACGGAGGTTCGACTCTCAATTTGGCAGAAGACGTATGATAGAAATGAGGAAATTTGTTGGGAAGAAATTTCTTCATATTGATGTTTGATTCGGGAAATTACGAAGCTGTAGTAATGTTAATGTATCTTCACTTCCAACGTGATGAAGACTGCTGTTGAAGTTGATGTTCTGTGTATCGTCGTCGAAGACTATTGTGGTAAGAAAAGTGTTGTGTGGGCGTGTTGTGCGGAGTTAGAAATCACGAGTTTCAACGCCCAAAATACAAATGGTTAGATATCTGAAAGGTTTTGTGCATAGAACAATCTTTTTCAATTTAGTCATTACTGTGTACTACGAGTTTTGGTTTATTAGTTCTTCAAGATGGCTGCCTCAATTCATTAATGAAGGCTGTAGTACCTTTAAAATATGGCTGTTTTGACGTGAACAGCTCAGGCTCATTTTTATTGCCCAATTATTTTGTAAGATTTGGGGTGTAATTTTTCTAATCTTTATTTTTGTGTACTGCGGTGGGGTAATTTTGTATGATCCTTTCTTGAAATTTGTGTTTATAGTTTCAGGTCGTGTGTCTTCCAAAATGCGCGAACATACAAGAAAGAACGCGGAGGTCGAGTGCACAAATCGGAAGGCGTTGTAATGGGCCAAAAATTTAGCGACTTCAAGAGTTTTTTTGAAGTAATGGAAAACAGAAATTCTCTACCTTCTGCTCATGCCAGTTCAGTGGTCCCTCCTACCTGTGATGAAGAAAATTGTGGAAACGTAGTTCCCGAAACCATTGTTGATATGGGAGGAGGCATCTCACAGCCAGTGTCAACGGCTAGATGTAATGATACAAATAATGTAGCACCTTCCAATGATGTTGACGTACATTTTGAAAGTATTTACAGTAACGGTACAGACAGTGTACGATGCAAAGAAGAAAATGGAAATGTAATGCCAGAATCAAGTAGATTCAGTGAACAGTGTGTTTGTCCCGCAAAAGTGGAATGTGTATATTCAGATGAAAAGGTAAATCAAAGTTGGTGGCAAGCAGACGGGAATAGCGATGGAACTAGTGTGAGACATGGATCAACCAAACCACTGTCTGTTATGAACAGCAAACGTACAAGAGGGAAGCCTTTGCAATCTCCTAAAGATAATGCCGCAAATAAAAAGAAACGTAATCATTGGGTATTAAAATTTAATTGTGCTCGTCTAAAGGGTGGAGGCAACTGTGCAGGAGCAGGTTCAGAACCTGAGATTCCTGAGCCTAATGTGGGCTGTGAGAATTGTGTATGCACAGGCTACAGACGTACTGAAGAGCATCATTTAGGAGCTGGTGTTGTATTTGATGCAACTCCCTCAACAGAAGAGCCTACACGATCTGAATTAGCAAGTAGCAGTGATGCTGAAAATGGTACTAATGCTACATCACCAGCTCCTACAGCTGAAGTAGGAGCTGCTGATTTCCTTATTGACATGGCCCGTTTCAATCCAGAAGATTTTCCTATTGAAGACTGTGATGAGAGAGCTCGACTGGAACGGGCTCGAGAGATTGCTGAAGGTGTGGAACCACCACCTGGCTTTTGTCCTGGAAAACATATTCAACTTTTATGCCCACCAGAACTGACAATTGACAATCTCACAGCATTATTTCAAACTCACTTAGGCATACCTTCTGCTGCACTCTCTGCATTATCTCAAATTGATATCAGCTTGTCTCCTGCTATCCAGCGTGCTGTACATACTCAAGTGGATTATATTCATTGCCTTGTGCCAGACCTTCTGGAGATAACATCATGTTCATTTTACTGGGGGAAAATGGACAGATATGAAGCAGAAAGGTTGCTTGAAGGCCGTCCAGAGGGAACATTTCTTCTTAGAGATTCTGCTCAAGAAGAATATCTGTTCTCCGTTAGCTTTCGGAAGTATGGTAGGTCATTACATGCTCGCATTGAGCAATGGAATCACCATTTCAGCTTTGATTCTCATGATCCTGGAGTTTTTGCCTCTCCCACAGTTTGCGGCCTCATTGAGCATTACAAGGATCCATCTTGTTGCATGTTTTTTGAACCTATGTTAACCATACCCTTGCATCGCAGCTTCCCATTCCCCCTCCAACATCTTTGTAGGGCAGTTGTTTGTAGTAGATCTACTTATGATGGACTAAACAAACTACAGTTACCTAAAGCCCTTAAGTGTTATCTAAAAGAGTATCATTATAAGCAGAGAGTTCGAGTGAGACGATTTGACTTAGAACATTAAGGTTTGTTGTTGGATTGCAAATAATTGTTTTGGGGTACTGTTGTTAGATTGTGCAGCTTGTGTTGTCAACGGTGAAAATTTTATAAGGATTCTTCCAAATGTATATTTTTCTGTACAGTGACAACCTAGAAAATTAAAATGTTGTTTTGTTTTATGTATACAATAAAGTGTTTTCTTTCCAGTCCACTGCTGTTACTTTTTCCTTACATGAACTCCTCTTGCTCTTTATTTAAGCTGTTGCTTGTCTGTCAAATGCTTTGTTAACAACTTAGGAAAAGGGATGTGTGTGTGTGGGGGGTAATAAATCATGAGGTTGAGCTACTTTGTATGAAAAGCTTAGTTAGTCTGGAAAACTCGATTGCGACATACTTTCAGGTGTGTATTGGTATGGGTGAAAAGAATAGAGATGCAAGTGTCTTGTGAAGTGGACATTGAGAAATTTAACTCCATTTTCAAGTAGTCTAAGTAAATTTCTTTTAAATTACTTGATCCAATTAATCTTTGTTATGAAATGACAATACAATATTCAATGAGGGTTTTACGGAGGAAGAAACTTCCCTTAATCCCCCGCGGTGGATGTAATGGTTAAGTAATGAAAAGAAAATGGCTTATTTTCAAGTATTGAAAAGAACTTTATTAATGTTCTCACCTAGTGTTAGAATATGTAAATTAAAATATTATCTCATGTACGTTGCTTCAAATCTGGAATATTTGTGTAGATTTAATTTTTGTGACCTGGCAAGGGTAATTGAGTGACTGATATGCAAAATAAATATCCAAGAAATTATTTTAAAATGTATTTTGCTTTAATTTAACTATTCAGCTTATCAAATAATGTTGATAATCAATTTTATCAACTAGTTTGGTTCCTAATTCATTACCCCTCTGAAAATTTCTAAAGAATTACCTATTCCATAGTTCAAATTGGCCATTTTATTTTTGAATTATTAAAATTAAAAAATTATCATTCAACTAAAATAAACATAAATTTTGTAATTTTTTTTGGTTTTAAATCATATTTTGAAACTCATGTATGAATTTTTAAAAACGTTATGAATTGCAGTATAATTTTAAATGTCGTGTAAGGATTTTTCTAAATCCTATTTGCTGTTATTTTCATCCAGTAGTAATTGGCTGTTCTTAATAAACATTAATTATTGACAATATAAGCAGTGAAAAGATCAAACTTAATTCCTGTGTTAGAAACTTTCTTAATATAACAAAAAATTAAATTACTGGATACTACTTGGCCAACACTAGCTCCTGAACTGTACATCAATGAACCTCACCAAAATTGATATTCTGGTAGCAATCTGCATTACCTTCAGTCTGTGAAAAGAAAAGAAAGAAAGAAATATTTTTTGTGAAGCAGAAAAAAATGTGTAACTTAGATTGTCTCATTTTCATACAAATGTTTATTTTAGTTTAAACTTTTAAACACCAGTTAAGGTTTTTATTTCTGATGTAAGAAAGTCCGCAATATAAGATCTTTGTTTCACAAACATTTTTCAAAAGTTTACTTTTCTCTAAAATGTCTGTTTTGCTCTACAACATAAAAATTTAAAAGCTTTCAAATTCTTACTACTTAAAATAATCCTTTTCAATATTCTGTCTTCAGATTGGAACCTAGTTCTTGTAGTTTTAGGGTTTGGGTTAATATCGTAAGACATTTTGTGCACTTGTCTTCTTTTGTTTGTTTGCTTAAAATATGTATTAGAATTATGTTTCAATTCTATGAAAGTTGATAAGATTTAACATTCAGTTGATCCTCTCCAGCTTATTCATAGGGAATTTGGTCATGAAATTGATGCCAAAATTAAAATTTTACAAGATTTCAATTAAGGTTTTTCAAAATCTCAATATGTTTTGTGAACATTAAAATAAAAAGTTTTAATTTTCTAAAAAGTGTAACCAAACCATGATCAAAACATGGTTCTAAAATATCTTTTTACTTCTGTTTCTTTCTCCCAGAGAGAGTATTATTTAATTTTAAAGAAATTTAACGCGCATTGAAATGCTCCATAAATATGTTACGTTATTTGTAGAGTTAAAGAAGAATGTTTATTTGGGATTGGACATTGAAATATTTGAAGATCGAGTTCTAGTCTTCTGAGCAACCAGTGTTGAAAGTTTTTGAGATCCATTAATTCAGCTTTAAATAGCAAGAATGTCCTAATCTAACCATTCAAAAAAGCCAAGTATTTTATTTTACCAATTTTTTATGGGGAAATCCAAGTTTTTTGTCCTTTAACTAGCATTTTACTAGTTTTACTTTCTTGTATATAGAGTAATCTTCGTAGGATAGAGAAAGCGTACCGCGGAAAATCGACTATGAGTTTTCAACGAAAATAGAAGTTTTTGGGGCCCGTTATGCCGAAATAGTGTTTTGCGTTCGCCCGTCGGTGACCAATGAACAATGTAATGTTAGCTTAAACTATTTGTAAGATTTTTACTATCTAGCACTTACTTAGTACACTAGTGGTGCTACAGGATGGCAAACTTTCTTTTATTAGTTTTCTATTTTCATTGATCTGTGCTAGCTATTCAGACTTGTCACATACTCTAGTCAGTTGCTATCTATCGCCGCTTAAAGTACATTTTTTTGAAATTTTCTAAATTCTTCGGTTTCCTATTATAAAAATGAAATATTACTTTAAGAATATTAAAAAAAGTAAAACCTCGTCATAAATGGCAATTTTAATTTAAAAAATTGGAGCCGTTTTAAGAAAATATCCTATTAGCGTTAGTTTAAATGCGAAATTTAAAGCCCTTTTTCACAGAATTTTTTTGTTTTCGAAAAATTTTATTTGAAAATTGATTTTTGTCAGAAAAACATTGTGTTTGGCCGTAGTAAGGAAAAAATAGATAAATCCTGTTCCTATACGTAGTTAATTACTTCCTCTAATACGAGGTGTAGCCAGAATCCATGTTTTGTGGATTATTGATACCGAAAAATCGATTGACTGCAAAACGTCGTTGGTCAACGCTAGCGCCTAAACCTTTCAGCCTTTCTCCAAAATTGATATTTTCCCATCGATCTGAACTAACTCGAGGCTTCGGGAGTTTCAAACGGATATTTTGATTTTTGAGGGTACTTCAACTTCAAAAACATTTTCAAAATTTTCTCAAAAATGATTCAATATTTTTTATTAAACTTTGTCATCAGATGCCATAAACGACGCCTAATAGAATGATGCAGGTCTCCTGTTTGTTGAGGGTCCTGATTTTTCGACAATGGGAAAAGTAATTTTTTGGGCGTCTTCGTACGACTACAATATTCAAGAGTGTGATTTTATTCCTTTATGAATGTGTTCATTAAAGACATATTGAAATGAGGTCATGTTCTATTTTTCGGAAATATGAGAAGTTTTCGTGTAATTTTGCGCGAAATGTGGGCAATTTACAAAATGTTTAACTTTTACTCTCAAAAACCGCGCCAAACGTTTTCATCATCTCCTCGTATGTAACAAAGGATGGTAAAAATGGTCCCATATTCGGCAAACTCAGAATTTTCGAAATTTGCAAAAATAGCATGTTCGAAATACTGGGTTGAGACAATTACATTTTTAAGCGTCGGACCGAGTTCACGTCTTGCCGTGCTTCTGTAGCGTAGTAATACGGCTGACGGCGAGTTAACTCAAGGACCCAAGTTCGAGTCTCGGTGCGGAAAATAATTTCTGCTGGTTGAAAGTACTTTTGTATATTTATGTAGTAGCTAGTATAATATATTGCTCGCGCAAGTTTTCTTGATATTCGAGCTCCCTAGACATCAGCCAGCGCTGTATAGCACGGCCCGTTGAAAGACTTAGGTTCGACTCGGAATGGCACGTATCAATTTACAATGCTGGCAACAACCGCCTCGTACTTTCAGAACAATTGTCGCGTTTCTCGTGGGACGCTTTGGCGCGTTAAGCTCATGCCCAGAGTTGGTACGCCCTTTTAAGCTGTGGCGTAGCCAGAACCCTCCTCTCCCCGCACCCCTGCTGTTGAATATCAAGAAAACTTGCGCGTGTAGTAGCAGTGCAATTAAAAAAATTAGCGAGAAAGAATGCGCTGATGTAGTACCACTAGTTTCTAAAATTAGTATTCCCGGCCGATCTGGTCCCACTCGAAGCTCTACGGATTTGGAAAACCTTGTTCAAATTCTGAGGGTCTTTAAGCCCCTACGATATTTCCAAAATTTTCTAAATATGACAGTAATTTTTACTTCCGTCCTTACGAATGTAAGAAGAGAAAGCATTGTAATCGTGCGTCGGAAAATGGCTTATTTTCGACAACAAAACTCGTATTGTTGGGCCCTGGTATAGAGCGATTTTCCTAAGGATGAGCCAAAGCGATAGCTAGTGCTGGCAACATAACTGAAGGTTCTGTGGTCGTCGTGCCCTTGAGCCCATTAGACTCCCTTCCTGCATTCGTTCGTTTACACTTGGCTAACTTGTAAATGGCTTCGACCCTTCCTTTTGTGATGTCCTCGTCCCACAAAAATATAGTGCGCCACAAGAAATAATTGAAATTTGGAAGTGCAGTTATGTGCTCTTCTGTAAAAAATTCTTTACTTCTATTAACTTTACATTGAATTTACTTTTTGTGTGATAAATATTATGTTTATTTTAAAACCGAGACTTGAATGCGAGATGCGTACCGATGCACGTGGTTCCGGCCTTTGTGCTGTTGTGTGTCGAGCTGTGATTGAGAGCTTTCTATTCGTGGCAGTTTTCTTTTACTGATTGTGAGAGCATGTTAAGAGATTTTTCACATACGTAATTAAATTTGAATATTTCCCGAACTCGCGTACGTGCATATATTTAAGTGAAACTCTTAGACTTGTGCATAGGGATGTTTTCGCAGGAGCCATTAGCACTTTATGAAGGGGTGTGGCTGAACAGCTGTCGCGGCGGAGGGATACTTCTCTGAAATACATGTGATGTTCACTTGTTTTCGCGAACTGTCACTTTGGCTCATCCTGCGGAAAATCGTTCTATAACGAGAAAGTGAATAAATCCGCACGCACGCGCGCACGCGCCCCCCCCCCCACACACATACTACACGCGCAAGTTTTCTTGATATTCAACAGCGAGGGGTGCGGGGAGAGGAGGGTTCTGGCTACGTCACAGCTTAAACAGGGTGGCTAGCGAACCTGGAAACCTTGAAAACCGGAAAAATACCGGGAATTTGACACAGCCTGAAAAAAACAGGAAAAACCCGGGAATTTGATTTGAAAACCTGGATTTTTCGTTATTTTCAGATTTCCCCCAACATATAGCACAAATTCACATACGACATCATATTCAGTAAGTAGAATTCATCTCAGTACATGATAATGGCGAGTCTTAAAATAGAAGTATGTATCAAAAGTGCCACTAGTTTCCTTGAAGATTGTGATGTTCATGACTCGCGCATAACTCAAATTCAAACCTTGAAAATCGAAAACAGCGCAAAAATATTATTAACTTTCATGAATCTTTCAACTAATTATCGTTAAAATGTTGGAATGGGATTCTGGTACTCAAGAAAACGTGCGCAGATAATCATATCCCCCATACGTCATACACAGATTTTACTCTTCTTTTGACCAAATAAATCAAATCAAAAACACTGCCGCTTGTATCAATATGGGTAAGGTACCTAACACCACATAGCACCTGTTTGGCTGCCTGTGGGTTGCATGTCCCTGAGCGATATATTTGTTGGAAGAAACGTCTGATCGGGAACTCAATAACTGTTTCGATTGCTTTTTACTTTTCTCATACGTACGTAACGGAGTAATAATATACGTAGTGTAGTGAAAGTTAAGTAATGCTGCGCAAGAAAACGGCGTATTTTTGGCGGAAAAAATTAATTGCTGGGCTCTGGTAACTAAAAAGAGCAAAAAACAAGTGGCTAAATTAAGAGAAAAACATCCTCTAACACGTAGTGTAGCTAGAATCCCTGATTTGTGGGTCTTTGATGCCAAAAAACAATTGAAAGCAAATCGTTCGTCCTTCCGTCCGTTCATGATCTGGTGTGTGTGAACAAACCTAGCGCCTAAACGATGCGTAGGACTTTTTCCAAATTGAAGAAACCCCTCTGTCGTTTTTGCAAGAGCCGAAGCTCAGCAATATTGAAAAAAACATTTATTAGTTTTGAAGGGGGACTTTATATCAAGCCCTCGGGATATTTTCAAAATTTTCTCAAAAATGGCACTAATGGAATTATCGGAAATTATAAAAGCATGAATTTTTTTTGGCAACTTCTTACAACTACAATATTGAAGATAGAGACTTTTTCCTTCAAATTAAAACTGTTGTCCATAAATACTAGTTTCATTAAAGTCATGTAATTTTTTTGTATATTTTAGTAGTTGATACCGTAGGCTTCCGCGGCCAGAGTTATGATCTGGGCTGTCCGGGTGACGCCGCGTCGAAGGTTCGACGCGGCGTCACCCGGACAGCCCAGATCATATTTTAGTCGTTTCCGTGCAATAATGCGTGCAATATTTGTAATGTTCAAAAATTACAAAAACAAGATTTTCTCGAAAACAGCTCCAATTTTTCTTCAAATTTTTGGTAGTGTTGGTGCCAAACGAACCCTATACGCCATCTATTCTTTTGTTTTTTCAAAATTTACATAACGTTTTTTACTTCTCTCACGTCGGTAATACTTTAGAGGCGGTCTTCACTGTATTATATTTATGAGTACATGTGCTTTAAATAATGTTAAATACATTTTCTCAAAAGCATAACAGTTTCTGTGAAAATGAGCTCTAAATTCCGCATTTTTAGAAACACTCAAACGCCATTTTCTCAAAATTGGCTCCAAATTTTTTCTTCAGTTTTTCCGATAGTGCTTATTGTACTGTTTAAGGTTACGTTAAGTTTATTTTGGTGTATCATTTTGTTGTTTCAAAAATTATACAAATGTAATTTCTTTGAAATATGTCTTACGCAGTTAATATGCACATTTCCATTAAGGCTAAATGCACCGAAAAATACTTATAGGAAAAATCAATAGATCGCAGCACTATCACACGGAATTTACTAGATCAATAACGTCTGAACAAATTGTCCGATTTTCGATCTGTAAACGGCATTAAACTACTTTTTAAAATAGAATTTACGCTACGATGCCGTTTTTTCAAAAAAGATTTCAACAAAATTTGAAAACGTTTTCTCATAGTTCCGGGAAGAAATTAAAAAATGTGGGCTTATAGCGCGATGACGACGTGCTTCCTGAATCCAACGCCGTGTCAATCATGCAAATCGGATGAATAGGAGCGGCGTAAAGTGAAATTTCGGAAAAAATACCTGACCCCCTTCCCGCTTCACGCAGTTGTGTCACCCGACCCTTTTGGGGGCTCCCTCGACGCGTCCGAACGGCCAAACCCGGCGGCCTGCGGCACGGGAGGAGGCCGTGCTCTCAGGCAGGAGTGACTGTCAATCAAATGAAATGTTGCAGGACATTTTTTGCGTCTTTTTTAAACCAATGGCAGGGCCGAAGAGAGAAAATCCGGGCCCGTTACAAGGTATGGGGACCTTTATAAAAATTCTACAAACATTAAATATATATAGTATATAATTTCTTACCACTAATTACACTCATATTTTTAGGCAAGAATAATTCCTTCTGTTCACAATGGCCCTCTTAGTCCGCTCCAAGTACACTCTTATAAAAGATCTACATCCCGATATTTCAATTCCACTGCTCAAAGATCACTTAAAAAGGATTACTGCTAACTTTTTTTTTGAAAAAGCAGCTGACTCGGAAAATATTCTCATTTCTGAGGTCGCTTCATACGAACCCGATACGGGCGAAGTATAAGCGACCTAAACCATTCTAGATGAAGAAACACGGCGCAGTGAGACTCAGTATAAACTTTGAATCCTGCACCAATGCGCGCCATTTGGCTAATGTCTTTTAATTACATTTCTTTTTTCATGTTGCAGGATTGGTCATAGATGCCCGGCAGTAGGAATGTGTGCACACGTGACATGTTTCGTACATTGCACTTTCGTGCGTTCACAAAATAACAAATAAACTCTCGACAGGTGTGCTGCTAACCTTTTGGAGGGGATGGTTTTGATTGTGGCTTTTTTCTGATTTTGATCTTTTATAATCTTAAAAAGTTAATTGTAATTTAAGTTTATTTAAGTAAATTTAATTTAAAAATAATGTTTACTTTAACAAAATCAAGATATAGTAAAATCAATTAGTTTGTTTGCGTGTATAATTTAAAAAAAGCTTGTGTAGCTTAAGTAATGTATTTCAGCTTCCGGGTCAATGACCCCTATCTGATCGGGTTTTGTTCAGTTTCCTGATCCGTGAGCAAATACTGAAATGACGCCAGATCATGTAAATGTGGCTTCAATATCATATGGTATATTTCCTTTGTACTTAGTAGTAGTAGAGCTTAGGGTGAGTTTCTATTTTGTTAAGAAATATGAAAAATCAAAATCTGTTTTATTCAGTTTACCGTTACAAACGTTTTCCTGAATTCGGCAACGAAAATATCTAGTTTTTGAAATGTTAATCTCTCGCTTTTTAAAATTTATTATTATTATTATTATTATTATTATTATTATTTGTCATCTTTCAGCTATTAATAGTTAAATTGTTGGGAAGCTATTCTGAAACTCAAGAAATCGTGCGCAGATTATTTCTCCCCCATACATCACATACAGTTTTTTTACTGTTTTTGACTAAATAAATAAATAAATAAATGAATAAATAAATAAATGAATGAATGAATGAATGAATGAATGAATGAATGAATGAATGAATGAATGAATGAATGAATGAATGAATGAATGAATGAATAAGAGGAATAAGGCTATTGAAGAAATAATAATTTAAAATCTATTCATTTAAAATAAACCATGAATATTTGAGAACCAATGTAACGAAAAATGTGGTTGTTGCACAAATTTGCATCCGAGTCAGAAACCGGTGTTAATCTTACACATTACTCTCACGAAGATACATCAACCTTTATTTGACATAAAATGTAAAAATCTTTGTCATTTAATACAAATGGAGATGCGAGAAAGACGATATTTCTTTCATTTACTGAGCGAGAAATTTAATGTTTTTGTTGCACACGTGCATTATTAATTTATCAAATTATTTTTATAAAAATATTATTATTGTTATTAAATCGTCTAAAACAAAGATAATATCTATTTATTTATTTTACGTCAAAACGGTTAAAAACTGTGTTTGACGAGCTGTGGATAGAAGTGAATTCTGTGAACGTTTTTAAAATTCTTTGATCCCTTCCCTAAGCCATATATACTACTTGAATTTTTAATACAGAAAACAATTAGCATTTTTTGCAAGGATTGTTAGCAAACGTATTCGGTCCGAATAAATAAAATCTATTTTCAAGGGTAAATCAGCTATAAATTTGTTCTCTTATCCATCGTCATGTACTTCGCCAAGGAATAATACTACCTGTCGGGTTGTGGAGAATGATAATTAGAATAACTATATTTCCCATTGAATTCTACAAGACGCATACATATAATGAAGTTACATTTATATCCAGAAGCAAAACAAAGGGCCATCTAAGCATTTCCTCAATAGTTCAGGGAAGCTGGATGAAAAACCTGATCGAGATGGGGATCATTGACCCAGAGGCTGCGGTACAAGATTTGTTACAGGTTGTTTAGAATTATACAGTCCAAATGATACCTAATACATTAAATATCACTGTTAAAATTAATGACAGCACTGATGCAAGTAAGTCTCTCTACTTATATGAAACAATTATGCAGCGAAACGATTTCTCTTGGATTTAAAGCTTTCTATCGGGTTAATCGTTTAATCTCATCTGGTAAAGTGTTGTAAAATAATGTACATATACGTGAATTTTTTGTGATGAGCTGTTGATACTGTCATCTAATGAATATGATTTCTACGTCGAGTGTTATATTTATCGGAGTTTTCTGAAAATATATTACCGCCCTTAAGCAAGTCGTTTTTGACAAAAATTCCTAATTCGTAAATTAACAGACGAGGTAATAGTAAAATTCCTATATTAATTAAAAGAGGCTTACAAGACTCACGTGAGTGGGGTTCAAATAATATGCTGTTTTACCTTTGCAATCAAAGTCTGGGGCTATAAGATGCATTTCCCCAGAATATTGTATCATGTCTCAGGCGGGACTGATTATTCGCGAAATATATACAACGAACAGTATGAAGGCTGGCTGAATTTCAAAGAATTCTGAACGCGTGGCACAATGAACTTAGTTTTCTGTTAAATTCATTTAAATGGACGTTCCATTTGAGGTTTAACTGAATTGAGAGATCTAAAAATGTTGTTACCTTAACATCCGTCAATGGTACAACGTTCATTTCCAGTGGAACACAGAATTGTTTATTTAAGATGGAAAACTGGATTAAAACTATTTTCTTTTCATTGACTATTAATTTGTTATTACGGAATCAATTTGAAATATCTGATATTGTACGATTTATGGTTTATTTATTATAAATAATGTTTATATCATTCGCAAAGAGAACTATTTTTGCGTTTCGAATCGTCGAGGGCATATCGTTTACGTTTAGTAGGAAGAGAATAGAACCTAAATTCGATCGCTGAGGGACTCCACGTGCAATTGGCAAAGAGTCGGAAAGGTGTGTATATAATGTTCCATCCTTCCAGTGTTGTTTAAGGTACGAACATAACAAAACTAGGACAATACCAGGGATTCTATATGAAGGTAATTTTGAAAGTAAAATATTATCAATGACATCAAAAGCTTTTAAAGCAAAATCAAATCTAAAAACAATCCAATAGATGCTTCATTTTGGTCCAATGATGAGGCGACATCTTTTAGCAAAGAAAAAAATGGCTGTTTACGTAGATTTTGATTTTCTAAATCCATGTTGGCAATCTGCAAGCGCGTCGTGTTTACTGAGAAAGGTTTCCATTCGTAAGTAAAAACGTCTCTCTAATATTTTAGAAAAAACTGACAGAAGAGAAATAGTCTGATTATTTTGAATTTTACTTTTGTCTTTTTTGAAAAGCGGGTTAATGGTAGCTGTTTTGAAAATATCTAGAAAAGTTACGGTGCATAAGTATGCATTAAATATGTGAGTTAACGGGGTATAATGGCAGGCGCATAGGTCTTTAACAAACAATCCAGAAATTCATCAAAACCACTCGAATATTTGTTTTAGTTTACTGATTTCTTATTACGTTGCATCTACAAGCCTTCAACAAAGAGGGCTGCAGATTACATTTTGTTCTTAGAAAAACTGGAGATAACACTTAAAAAGTCAGCAATCGCTCTTTTGAATCCATTGTTGTATGCGGAGATTTTAACATATTCGAATCTTGCGAGAAAGAACAGTTTCTCAATTTAATTAACTATTCCATTGAGATATTGCAATAAATGTTGAGCTTCATCGATCGCCTTCGATTGCCTTCATCATTGCGAAATCGATTGCCTTCATTGAATTTAGTGTGATCCGTGTAGGTACACGGATCACACTAAATTCAATGAAGGCAATCGATCAAATTGTAATTAAAAAAGTACTACTCGATATGAGGTTGAAACAAAATATTTAGGACATAGAGACCACGATGCACAAATTATTACCATTATAAGAAATGCGAGCACTGACACAGTAAATAACACACGTATGATTAGATTATTTACTAAAAGTAAAATAAAATTATTCCTTGGTTATTTGATGCAGGAGTAATGGGACGCGGATTATAATACTATTGATATAAACGGTAAATATAATTACTTTTCTCGATGCATTTCATTTTAACATTTGCTTTCCTCTTCAGAAAGAAAATTAAATATTCCACGGAAAAGCAATTATTGGATAACACACGGCATTAGGACTTCATGTAAAAAAAAAGGAATCTTCTCTTAGCCTGCGCCGCTATACCCGAATTCGTTTATTACGCTCCGTGAAGTCACGGAGGTTAAGCGAATTCGAGACTTGCGGGTTCCTGGTTGGGTGACCCCTGGTTGGGCTAGAAACCCCGGAATCTAACGGCGTTGAGCCCCTGACCGAAGGGATAAAAAAAGGCACTGACTGACTGGCTGCGACGTGACGAGACTTGCCAAATATAGTAACGGAGGATTACTCCAGATGTTCAACGCCCAACAAGGGGTAAAGAGACTCGTTGCGTCAACGACGCAACAAATTTTTTTAAAAAATTCTTTCGTTTCTAAACATCATAACGTATCTCAAGATTTCCTCCCCTACTTTAAAAAGTACAAATCATTGTTAAGAAAAGTCATTAGTCAGGCTAAAATCATGAAACGCGATGTGTATGAAGGCTTTCAGAAGGTCGGCTTTGAGAGTTTAGAGAGTAAAAAGGGTAGAACGAACGTGTATGTCACGAATGCGTTTTATTGTACATGATAAAAATTGAAATAAATACAAGACAATTCAGATAAGATCAACTTGTTTTGGAAAAGAAAACTGTTCATCGCAACTACAAACGATCATGTTACAAACTGGTTATGATCGCTTTTCTTACCTGCGTTCTTTATGTAAATATATATCTAGACAACAATTCTTGAATGACAGGAGTTCAGTTGAAAATGCCATCACCAAATTCTTTGAATCTGTATTTACTACCCAATCATTGAATCTTGATTCTGTTGGTTCCATGGTAAAATTGATATCAATACATTACGTATTGATCTTGCAGATTCCTTTCAAGTAATTGAAAAATTGAATTTGACTGCTGGCCCAAGACTTGATGATACAGATAATTTCTTCCTTTACAACTGTCGTCTTAGTTTATCTGTCCTGCGCAATCTGTTCAACCTAGCCTTGTCTTCAGGCATGTTTCCGGATAAATGGAAAATTTGTAAAATTGTTCCGATATGCAAATCTGGTGATATGAGCGACCCAAGTGATTACTGCCCTATTGCAATTATAAATTTCATTTCCAAACTCTTCGAGAAATTAGTATATGACATATTGATCTCGAAGTTTAGACGTGTTTCCTTGCCTGAGCAACATGACTTCTTACTTCGAATGTCTACTCTAACAAACCTCACTAATTTTAATCCCTTCTTTTTCCAACACCTTGGCAAACGTAACCGAATTAATGTTATTTGCACCGACTTTGCCAAAGCTACCATATTTTTTTTTTTTTCAAATTACGTAATTGGGGGGTTTAATTTTTATCTGACCCAATGGATTCATATTGTTTCCTATTGTGGTGCCTGGTCAAAAATATTTACAGCTACTTCTGGAGTTCCTCAAGGCTCGCATCTTGGTTCTCTCCGGTTTAATATTTTTGTTAATGACATAGGTGACAATTTACTCCACTGTAAAGTCTTAATCTTTGCAGATGACACTAAATTTTTCATGGCTATTAATGAAACATCAGACGCTATACGTTTTCAAGAACATTTGGTCAGAGTTGCGACCTGGTGACAAAAAAAAAGGTATAACACTGAATGCATCTAAATGCAAATTGGTTGTTGTTTTCCATTACCATTTTTCTGATGGTGCTCTCTCCTCTGTAGATTCTATCACAAATCTTGGAGTTATTTATTCCTGTAATGGCCCTTCCTCTTTGCATATCGACAAAATAATAAATAAGGAATTCAGGTTGCTTGGTTTCGTTAACAAGACGTTGAAGGATTTCCAAAATTGCTCTACCTACATCTTTCTATATAAAATACTAGTTCGGCCCATTTTGGTAGACGTCTTCCCAATATCGTCTCCCTATCTTCTAAAAGACATAACCTGTATCGAGTCAGTGCAGTACAGATTTCTGAGGCGTGTATCCAACCCACTAAAAGAACCGATGTCATGTAATGGTCATGACTACAGCCATTTATTAGAGATATTCAAATTGATACCTTACCGATCAGAAGGATTATTACTGATATATTTCTTTTTTAAAATTATCAATAGTATTGATGAGAGTGATCTAATTTACGAAATTACATTCAATATTCCTTCTCGTCTCTTGCGTAGATCTAATGTTTGTCATCGGAACATTACGAAAATATCAATAGGTAATAAAGATACAATGCACAGACTCCTTGGAGTGTGTAATAAATTTGGAATGAAAATAGATTATTTTGACGTCCGTCTTTCACCATTCAAGTCAAAATTCATTATTGAAACTTAAATTACTAATGTATGTTAAAGACTTGTGCGTATGCCATTCTACACCCGTCAACTCACATATTTAATGTCACGTTTCCAGATATTTTCAAAACAGCTAAAATTAAGCCGCTTTTCAAAAAAGGCAACAAAAATGAAATTCAAAATAATCGGCCCATTTCTCTTCTATCAGTTTCTTCAAAAACATTAGAGAGACATTTTTACCTACGAATGGAAACCTTTCTCACTAAACACGACGCGCTTTCTGATTGCCAACATGGATTTAGAAAATCAAAATCAACGGAAATAGTCATATTTTCTTTTCTTAAAGATGTCGCCTCATCGTCCCAGATCAAAACAAGGCACCTATTGGATTATTTTTAGATCTCTCAAAAGCTTTGACATGATTGATCTTGACATTTTACTTTCAAATTACCTTCATATGGAAATTCGTGGTATTGCTCTAGATTGAGACATGTTCGTACCTTAATAACGATCTCAAGTGAAATACCTTACTGGAATGATGGAACATTACGTACGCACCTTTCCGACTCTTTGCCGTTGCATGGAGTTCCTCAGGATCGATTTTAGGCCTACTCTGTTCCTACTTTGTAAACGATATGCCCTCGACGATTCGAAATGGAAGAACAGTTCTCTTTGCGGATGATACGAACATCCTTTGCAATAAAGAAACCGTAAATAGTACAATATCAGATGTTTCAAATTGGTTCGAAATAACAAATTAATAGTAAACGAAAGAAAACGGTTTTAATGCGTTTCCATTCAATAAACAATTCTGTGCTCCATTAGAAAATGAACAGTGTACCATTGAAGAAGGCTGATGTTAAAACCTTAAAAAATTTTTAAAGTCTCTCAATTCAACCAAACCTTAAATGGAACGTCCATTTAAATGAATTGAACACAAAATTAAGTTCGTTATGCTACGCGTTCGAATTCTTGCAAATTCAGTCTTCATACTGCTCGTTGTGTATACTTCGCGAATGTTCATTTCCGCCTGAGATGTGGCATAATATTCTGGGGAAATACATCTTACTGTCTCAGGCTTTTAGATTACAAAAACAGATTGTACAGTACGAATAATAACCAAATCCACCCACGTGATTCATGCAAGCCTCTCTTCATTAATCTAGGGATTCTACCATTACCGTGTCTTTTTATTTACGAATCAGTGTTTTTGTAAAATGGCTTGCTCAAGAACGAGAATATTTCAGAAATGCCAGTCTATTACTATAACACTCGACGTAGAAATCATATTCATCAGGTAACCCAGTATCAACAGCTCATTACAAAAAAATTCACATACAATACATGTACATTATTTTACAACACTTTGCCAGATGACATTAAACGATTAAATTGTTCAAATACAGAAAGTTTAAATCCCAAGTGAAATCGTTTCTGCTGCACAGCTGTTTCTATACAATTAGAGACTATACTAGACATCACAAGAAAAGTAACATTAATTTTAACAATGATACATAATGCATTATTTACCATTTGGACTGTATAAATGAGTATAAACAACCTGTAACAACTATTGTACTACAGCTTCCGGTCAATGACCCCCATCTCGATCTTTCGTCAGTTTCCTGATCCATTGAGCAAGTGCTGAGATGGCCCACTTGTTTTCTTCTGGACATAAATGTAATTTCATTTTCTGTGCGTCTTCTAGAATTCAGTGGGAAATACAGTTATTCAAATTATCGTTTCCATGTTGTCGCGGCAGAGAAGTAATAGGACCAGCATTTATTGCTATTTATCTTTGAAAATAGATTTTATTACATGGGAGCTTTTTTCTCCCTTTCAAAATTCAAAATGTATTGCTTATTTATCCTTGAAAATAGATTTTATTACATGGGAATTTTTTGTTTGTTTTTTTTTCTCCCTTTCAAAAATTCAAACTTTAAGTAGTATATTAGTGTAGGGATCACAGAATTTTGAAAATGTGCACACAATTCACTTTTCCCCATAGCACGTCATACGCAGTTTTTAACTGTTTTTTTACGTAAAATAAATAAATATGTATGGTTAATACCTTTTTAATACGTTTACTATATAATAATATTTTAAAATTTACAATTCTCTTTTTTAATTAAAATTTTTCCTTGCTTTTTTTTTTAGTTTTAATTCTTCAATATGACGTAATGATTTGATTACATGTCTTTTTGATATTTTGCGTCCTTGTTTTTGTAGCTTTGGTTCTTAATAGCTGAATCTTGTAAATTTTTCATTCAATACTGAAAGCTTTTTTGTATCAATTTTCTCTTGCAAAAGCAGTCCTAAGCGATTTTGAAGGTGATCGAATAAATTAATATATATTATTTTATTATTCTATTATTATTATTATTATTATTATATTTATTTGTTGTTGATGTTGTTGTTTAATTTTCATATAATTTGTCGTTTGATTTTAAATATGTTAATAGAAGGTCCAATGTATGTATTTTTAATCTAATTAATTATATAAAGTTTTGATGATAGTGTTATTTATAAATGATTTGTGATGTGATGAATGGATGAATGAATAATATAATAATAATAATAATAATAATAATAATAATAATAATAATAATAATAATAATAATAATAATAATAATAAAAGAAGAAAGAAAGAAAGGAAAAAAATGTTTTCAAATGAGCTTAAAGCCTGGGCTGGATCTATCGATGATTGTACAATGTTATTGGGAAGTTCAATAACGTTTTGGACAGTACGCGTGTTCAAACGTTCCGCGGTGTGCTTTCTGTGCCACCCATTGGAGCCGTGTCGTTGAGTTGCAGGCAAAGAGTATTTGGTTGCGTGCTGCACGGTTCCACAAAGCATGTTTATACTCGCTGGACCGGGAGGTGATCACCGGGATACGTCTGGACGTAAAGTGCAAAGCAGTGTTGGCAACGAGTGATTCATCCAATCAACGATTCTTTCCGCCTTTTCAACGGTGCAATCGTTGGGAATCGCTAGTCAACGACTACCTCGCCTGTAGTTCGCCCTTCTCCCGTACATGAATATACAGCGCTAATGTGTCAATCATTTTCGTGTTACTCGTAATAATAAAGCATATATTTTATACTTCCGTGTTTCCACAGTCAGTGTGTTCTTCGCCCTGTGAAAATACAGTTTGGGTATTCTTTCGGTGTAATCTGATTTGGAGTTTTAGGTTCACTGAACATGTTAAAATTAGCTACAGAAATAATTGCGTTGAATCGGAAGGTATCTGCCTGTATTTTACAATTTTTAGGTTGTGGTTGTAGAAATATTCCGTTCGTTTATTACATTTCAACGCGATTACCTTTGCTTAGTTTTCTGAGTGGAGATTTTTTTATTACATGAGTAAATTATTAAATATAGTATTTCCCAATAATTTAAATGTGCTATTATAATACGTAGACAGTATTAATAATCCCTTGTGCAGAAATAACAATTTGATGGGATATCGGTTTTAATGAGAGCAGTATACATTGCAAATGCTAGAAGAAATGTTGCATTTTAGAAGAGGAGTATTGTAATTCTTTTGCTAGTTAAAGAAATGAAAAAAAGATATCAAATTCAGTAGGATTTTATTGCACCTATTCAAACCAATTCAAATAATTCACATAGTAATACCCTTTTAATTTTTGAGAAAATGGACACTATAATATTCCAAGAAAATATTATAGAGCTTTATTTGCTGTTAGATGCATTCACAAACAATTTCCTAATGAAATGCCATAATCCCAGGCTTTCACTACTTTCAATTACTGAAACACAATCTAGTATCTTCTTATGTTATTATGCGCACCATAAAGTAAACATTGGTTTGAGTATTAGTGTAAGTTTTAATATTTATCTTTTTACATTGCAAAAAGTAATACTTTATTATAATATTTATTATTATGATAGTGGTAAGTTTTTATTTCAAAGCACTGAAGATTGTTCAAGCTTAACATCCCTTCAGAATAATGAGGACCTAATAATAGAAAAATAGAGATTACATTATTTCATCAAAGTAAATTTAGAAAATAAAGAATACTAAAAATTGCAAAAAGACAATAAAAAAACAAAAACAAACTTGCATTATAGGTGTATGTTCTAGCGATCTGAAGAGTTGGACACCTCTCACCCATTCGTCTTCATCCACTAAATTGCTCTTCTACCTCAGAATTCTTCCTGTGATGCAAGTCACAAAGTTATTATAAAAATTTAGACTCCAGTTCATGGGTATTATATTAAGAAAATTAACATTATGCTTAAATTTAATAACAAGCAGCAGTAAAAAATAAGTAATATTGTGCAGTTATACCATAGTGGGATTTCCTAACATACCCCACATGAAGGTAATTGTGTCAGCTGGCAGATGCAGAAAAGTGCTCAAATCACTTTTGCCTCTGATGCTTATCTGCTGCTAAAAAAAGAAAAAAAATATTTTGTAATTTTGTTCCCCTTCATTATTATTTTATGTTACTATTTCTCTTTGCAAGTGAATTCGGTGATAGTCATTAATGGAAAGTCAATTGCTTTAGTACTAAGAGAGTATTAGTACATTTGTACCTCTGGTGCATATGTTTAAAAATCCAACTCTTAGAATATTTCTTGGAAAAAAAGAAATCAGTTTACCGTCTCCATGAAATGTTTTCATGAAGTGAACAAAAGCAGAACTTTCTGCAAATAAAAAAAAAAGCTATAGGTCAGAGTGTGTACTCTAAAAAATTAATCACACCTGGTAGTAGAAGAAAAGAGAGATTACATTATTTCATAAAAATGAATTGGGAAATGAACAATACTAAAGTGCAAAAATGACAATAAATTTAAAAAAATAACTTGCATTATGAAGGTGTGCGTTGTCAGTGATGCACAGAGTTGGACACCTGTCCCATTCGTCTTCATCCACTAAAATGCTCTTCTTCTGCCTCCAAATTCTTCCTGTGATGCAAGTCTGAGTTATTATAAATTTAGACTCCAGTTCATGGGTGATATAAGAAAGAATTAACATTATGTTTAAATTTAATAACAATGAAAGCAGTAAAAATATAAGTAATATTGTGCAGTTATACCATAGTGGGATTTCCTAACATACCCATGAAGGTAATTGTGTCAGCTGGCAGATGCAGAAGAGTGCTCCAGTCACTTTTGCCTCTGATGCTTATCTGCTGCTAAAAAAAGAAAAAAATATTTTGTAATTTGTTCCCCTTCATTTATTATTTTTATGTTACTATTTCTCTTTGCAGTGAATTCGGTGATAGTCATTAATGGAAAGTCAATTGCTTTAATTTACTAAGAGGAGTATTAGTACATTTGTACCTCTGATTCATATGTTTAAAAGAAATCAACTCTTAGAATATTTCTTGGAAAAAGAAATCAGTTTAAATCTCCATGAGAAATGTTTTCATGAGTGAACAAAGCAGAACTTTCTGCAAGGCCAAAAAAAGCTATAGGTCAGAGTGTGTGGCCTCCTAAAAATTAATCACACCTGGTAGTAGAAGAAAGAATTACATTATTTCATAAAAATGAATTGGGGAAATGAACAATACTAAAAATTGCAAAAATGACAATAAATTTAAAAAGAAATAACTTGCATTATGAAAATTGTGCGTTGTCAGTGATGCACAAGAGTTGGACACCTGTCCCATTCGTCTTCATCCACTAAATGCTCTTCTTCTACCTCCAATTCTTCCTGTGATGCAAGTCACAAAGTTATTATAAATTTAGACTCAGTTCATGGGTATTATATTAAGAGAAAGAATTAACATTATGTTTTAAATTTAATAACAATGAAAACAGTAAAAATATAAATAATATTGTGCAGTTATACCATAATTAGGATTTCCTAACATACCCCACATGAAGGTAATTGTGTCAGCTGGCAGATGCAGAAAAGTGCTCAAATCACTTTTGCCTCTGATGCTTATCTGCTGCTAAAAAAAGAAAAAAAATATTTTGTAATTTTGTTCCCCTTCACTATTATTTTATGTTACCTTTACCTCTTTGCAAAGTGAATTCGGTGATAGTCATTAATGGAAAGTCAATTGCTTTAATTTACTAAGAGGAGTATTAGTACATTTTGTACCTCTGATTCATATGTTTAAAAAATCCAACTCTTAGAATATTTCTTGGAAAAAAGCTATAGGTCAGAGTGTTAATGAAAAAAATTGGAAAAAAAAATTTAAAAAAAGGAGTGTTAATGACACTCCTAAAAATTAATCCACACCTGGTAGTAGAAGAAAAGAGATTACATTATTTCATAAAAATGAATTGGGGAAATGAACAATACTAAAAATTGCAAAAATGACAATAAATTTAAAAAGAAATAACTTGCATTATGAAAATTGTGCGTTGTCAGTGATGCACAAGAGTTGGACACCTGTCCCATTCGTCTTCATCCACTAAATGCTCTTCTTCTACCTCCAAATTCCTTCCTGTGATGCAAGTCACAAAGTTATTATAAAAATTTAGACTCCAGTTCATCGTTATTATATTAAGAAAGAATTAACATTATGTTTAAATTTAATAACAATGAAAGCAGTAAAGAAATATAAGTAATATTGTGCAGTTATACCATGATGGGATTTCCTAACATACCCCACATGAGAGGAGTAGTGTGTCAGCTGGCAGATGCAGAAAAGTGCTCAATCCACTTTTGCCTCTGATGCTTATCTGCTGCTAAAAAGAAAAAATATTTGTAATTTTATTCCCTTCACTATTATTTTTATGTTACTATTTCTCTTTGCAAGTGAATTCGGTGATAGTCATTAATGGAAAGTCAATTGCTTTAATTTACTAAGAGGAGTATTAGTACATTTTGTACCTCTGATTCATATGTTTAAAAAATCCAACTCTTAGATTATTTCTTGGAAAAAAGAAATCAGTTTAAATCTCCATGAAATGTTTCCTTGAGTGAACAAAGCAGAACTTTCTGCAAATAAAAAAGCTATAGGTCAGAGTGTTAATGACACTCCTAAAATTAATCCACACCTGGTAGTAGAAGAAAAGAGATTACATTATTTCATAAAAATGAATTGGGGAAATGAACAATACTAAAAATTGCAAAAATGACAATAAATTTAAAAAGAAATAACTTGCATTAGAAAATTGTGCGTTGTCAGTGATGCAAGAGATGGACACCATTAGTCTTCATCCACTAAGTTCTCTTCTTCTACCTCCAAATTCTTCCTGTGATGCAAGTCACAAAGTTATTATAAAAATTTAGACTCCAGTTCTTAGGTATTGTAATAAGAAAGAATTAACATTATGTTTAAATTTAATAACAATGAAAGCAGTAAAATAAGTAATAGTGTGCAGTTATACCATTGTAGAATTCCTAACATACCCCACATGAAGGTAATTTGTCAGCTGACATGCGGAAAGTGCTCTGTTCATGTCACTCATAAGACAAGTGATTTTCTGTGAAAGAAACCAGTTACCCAATAACAATACTAGTTCATACACCCAACAAATTTCAAACTCTTAATAGTTGTCAAAGAAAGAACAACATAATGGATTTAGTTTTTGTAGGGAGAATGAAATGGCTTACTCTTACAGCAAGATAAAAGACGTTTCAGAAATTAATCCAAAAACTTAGCTCATTTACCTTTTATAGGCTATAAACAGAAGCTTTGTAGTGACAAGTTACTTCTCCTGTCAGTAGTGCTCAGGCCTGCACTGGAAACTCCTTTCACATGCACAGATGTAGCTGGTACACATAAGTACCTCTGTGCCATGTCCTTCAGGCTTCTTTCTCCTTTCTCCTCCCAGAGATTCAATGGGATCCATGGTGATGTTTACTGGGAAGTGTCACATAATATTTTAGCTGCAGTATTACTGGCCATGGCTGTTGAATGGTCCTCTTCTTCAATCATAAATCTATGCAATTCAGGCCCTGGCCAGTGCAAGTTGACTCCCCTCCTGCTGATAGAGGCTTGGTTTGGCTTTCCTTGCGTAGCAAAGCCCCGTCACCTAAGTTGTAGAAATTAATATAAGAAAGCGTAACAATTTGAAGAATTACACAGCTAATCTATATTAATCTTGCATGGTCACCCCTTGTTTGCCAACTTTGTCAATGGAATTACACAAAAGTAACCGTTGGGTGTGTTGTACCCCACAGTAATATGCACTCTTCCAAGGTAGTGCTCTGTAATGATATTAACTAGTGTGTCAGTTTCAATTAATAAATCATAAAATATTCTGGTTTCAAATTAAATGGTACCTAATAGTTTGTCTTTTCATTTCAAAAATTATTTATTTGCTATTTTTTATTTCTTTATTTAAGTCAAAAAACAGTTAAAAATGCTTATGATGTACTAAGGGGAGAAGTGGTGTGTGCACATTTTCAAAATTCTGTGACCCTGCACTGAATCATATACTATTGAATTTTGAATAAAAATAACTCCATGTAATAAAATGTATTTTCAAGGATAAAATAAGCAATAAGCGAATATATCCATGTTGTCCTTCGGAATAATACTTCCTGCAGCGTTGCAAATGATAGTTGAATAACTGTATTTCTCACTGAATTCTAGAAGGCGTGCACGAATAATGAAGTCACATTTATGTCCGACAAAACAAGGGAGCCATAGCATTTGCTCAATGGATGAGGAAACTGGATGAAAAACCTGATCGAGATAGGAAAAACCTGATCGAGCTATTCGTATACAATGAAACTATCAAACGGTGTGACTAAATTATTTTTGTTTGATGAGTTTCTGTATACTTGATTTTCAAGAAGTCAAAAATTCCCTTTACATCTGACAAAATGAAAGATAATACACTATATTTAAATGGTACATTCTTTTAAAATCTTGATCACTTCTCAAAATACAAAATCAGCTGTTCAATGAAAGATGAAATATTTTCCCACCCGCAGGATAGTGATATCGGGCGCCGACGTACACGTCGGCGAATTATCTTCTAGCGCGGACAGGGTCCTAGTCTCCCGGCCCCGTGTAGTGGTGTTGCCACATATGTAAGTAAACGTGAAGATAGTAAAAGGAAAGAGGAAGGAAGATCACGCGGTCTGAGTGGTTTGTTAGGTGATTTCTCCAGCATCTGCCTGCTATTGATCAGAGGAAACTACGGAAAACGAACGATCAGAGCAGCCAGCTATTCTAATTCTCCTCCAGACAGCAGCT
The DNA here is from genome assembly GCA_964035755.1 of Teleogryllus oceanicus. Classification (NCBI taxonomy): domain Eukaryota; kingdom Metazoa; phylum Arthropoda; class Insecta; order Orthoptera; family Gryllidae; genus Teleogryllus; species Teleogryllus oceanicus. Next base: position 20,308,521 of record CAXIVR010000011.1, on the reverse strand, counting down.
ATACCACATCTCGACTAGTATATAGCTAGTATCAAGCTCTGCCTCTGTCGGGATTCGAACCGTAGGACGTCCCGATCCAGAGTGGCTGCAGAGGGCATGTGCTGGCTCGAGCCGAACTCAGCCGGTATCGTTCAGTGGGAGGTCCCAATGCCGGACCCAGGGTGGCGGATTTCGACTGCAGATCGGTGGGTGAAATTCAACTACTATTTAGAGAATCCAGCGGCGGGCGCCAGAGTGATGTTTTCGTGTTTTTCTCGACCAATTCGGGGAGGTATGCCAGGAAGTCTCTAAAATTGATCAAATGAGTTATCCCGTCATCCCCATTTCGTTTCGGGCATGGATGTTTGTGTTGTCATACGTGTTCTCCTACATTTTAAAAATCACGATAGTCGCTATATGACCAAGATGTTGAAAAGCGACATTAAAAAATGTCAGGAGAACAGTTGGAGGATACCATTCTTGTCCCAGCGGAGGCCCCGCATGAACACTAATTCTACAAACAATATTCGGTGAATTGGTTACACCCCACTGAGCATGCGGAATAATATAAGTATCGTCGGTCAAACGGTTTGCTCAGCACGAATAAACCTCTCTGTTCTTACGCCCACGTTCCAACGCCTGTCTCACATCATCAGCCGTCTGCTGCACCATGAATCCCCTTCTTCTTGTATCTAGGGTCCAGGAAAGTCGCGAACTGCGCCCAACTCAATCGTGGACTCGTACCGATTGAGTCGAACTTGGACTTCCCGGACGACTTCCCGTTTAAAATGAGCCCCGTTGATCCTTGTCACCATTCTGTCAAATGAGTGCACCAACCCGCGCACCGTAGGAATAATGAGTGACTTGCTTTGTCACAAACATTTCTCCTGAGAGAAGGGGAGGTTGCAGACTCAAATGGGTCCAGAATGGTGACAAAAGTCCTCCAAAACCATCAGTCGTCGGCTGAAACATAAGAATGATAAAAATTAATTATAAAAAAATATGCAAAGAAGTTACACACGTTTTAACAAATGTAATTTGAATTTCAGGAGATAACAATGACAAAAAAATCACTGACTAACCAGTCCAGAGCTTGCGGCGCGTTGCGCAGTGAAACTGGGCTATGATGAGATGATCCTTCACTTCAAGCAATCTTCTCACCATAGCCAACCTTTGTTGTGGGTCCGGAACCTGCTGGATAAGCCGCAACTCTGAAGCATGTGCCAGTGTTGCTGGTCGCGGAGGCGTTCGGAAGCAAGTGCTGTGCCTGTTTTTCCCAACATGTACATTTCAAGCACTACAAATCTTCCATCCTTTAAGTATTAAAAAGGACCCGTTAAAACTTACTTGCAGAAAAAAACGACAATTTCTCCACATTTCGCTAGAGCATCGACCAATCTCTGCACAGGAGTGATGGCCCCACACACAACTAAATGTAGTGTGTGAGCTACGGCATATAGGATTCCCAATGACCTGATGGCAGCCTTCATATTCGACGCATTTGTCAGTTACTGGCTACCACAAATACCATTAAAAAGAAGAATACTGTTTATCCACCTCTTAGACTTTTTGTATTCCCCAAAAAACAAGTATCACCACATTATTTAACGGATTTTGCCTTTGAAATAACCCCCTTTTCAAATTAAAGTTTTTAATGAGGTTTAATGTAAACTATCCCCATAATCAAGATTTCAAAATTCTTAGGGCGTCGGGTTTGGCCACATCTATTCAGACTATCAGTTTTGAAAGAAAGCATCTGAATGTTATGTTGTCCATGAACGGACGGACGTTTCCACATGAACCAGTTTTTCTCAAAATCCAGACTCATAAAATTCGGATTCTGAGCTCACTATGTACTACAGGAAGTAGATCCTGCATAGAGATTATACACTTTTTGGATTCACGGGCCCACACTGCGAGTTGTCAAAACATCGTCACTTTTTCGCTGCTGCGGCATTGCAACACCTTTCTATTCTTTACGTAAGAATGTTGACGAAAGTAAAATTAAGTGAAGTTATGTCATCGTAGGTCCCTCCTTATTACCGGGAGTGACGTCCCGCGTATCGTGTGCGACAGACCGGAAAAGCTCTGCAAAGGCGACCCAGCTGATCGTTTAAAGGGGCAAGGTTCTGGCGGCGAGACCTGTCGGCGACGAGCTGGCGGACACGCTGCCTGCTACGCGCGCGTGGCAAACGCTTTAATCCCGTCCGGAATCCGAGTCACCGCGATGGGACCCGGCTTTCTAAAATCAATGATTCGACGTGGCGAATTTATTGTTCCTTGAAACTTTTCGTTTTGAAAAGTCGGCATGTTCACACTGGAATGCTAAATTAAAGTGTCTGAATCTGCTTCAATAAGTGTGGCAAAGTAAATCATTGAAAGAATACCGTTATCAACCTGAACTCTCTCCTATTGAAATTCCGCTCATTTTCAAGTTTCTGGGATTCGCTGGCCATCCTGCTTTACGAATGTACATACCTTCCCCACAATCTGCCATGCATCCATCACTCCTTTGAGGTGGGCCGCGATGTTCTCCGCCGAGTGGCCTCCGGCAACGCTGCGTCCAGGCACCGGACGTCAACTTGCCAGCGTGTACAAATGTACTATCACCGCCAAAACTTTGCTGGCGGTTCGACGTCCAGGTGTCGGTGGTCAAAGCCACCCAGCGGGCACCTCTATACAAAGCTTCTGTCAATTTATCTTTGAGCTCCGCCTGGAAGCAGGATCAGATTCTGCAAATAAGCAAGACATAACTGGCTTAGTAATTCGTACTACAGAAATATGTACACTACTTAAAGAGGCTAACGTAGTTCAGATGCTTCATACATCACTTCAGAATTTAGATAATGAAATATTTTTGAAGACATTCACTTTTCTAAAATAGTATTTTACAATTCTCTAAAACGCATGACTGGGCACATCCCGCACACATGTATCAGTCGTAACATCTTACATGCCAAGTACTAAAATAAATCTATATGAGTATCATCACTAACTGAATATATTATTTAAAAGTTTACTTACGTTTGGCCTGTTCGCCGACATGGCGGTTGGTAGCGAGCATTCAGATGATGTAGCATCTTCCTGAAGCTCGCTAACTCACAATCCTGAGCTGGAAACCTGGGCGATAAACGGTGCCACATATCTGTCGATCGTCGGGACTCCTGACTGCTCCTTGATAATGGGACGCCGCCGTCCTGAATTCTCTGTTAGCTGCTGTCCCTGTTCCACTTCAGAATTTGACGCCGCCGTATGTGGTCTCGGAGAGTTCGAGTACCGCAGATGTGAATATGGATGGTTACATAATCTACATCTGTGAAATCCATCTACCCTCTCCAGACACCTTCCATACAGGCGACATTCTCTAGAAGGACATTCCTGCGATGACACACGTGCGCGCGAGGACGAAGAAGAGATTTCTACACCGAACCCACGCACGGTATCACGCCAAGACAGGGCAGGCGCGAGCGAAGAGAGAAATTTTCGCGGGCAGCGAAGCCCTTTTATAAACTCGATCCACCGTATATACTACCAACCTTCGAAGTAATAATTACGCGGGATTCCTTAACAACGTGTACACTTGTACTACAACGTGTATGTACAAGATTTACTCAGGATATCCGTGTCAATTGATATTCAGTTCCCAACACTACCTTTAATCAAATAATGTTACAAATTGGAAGGGTAATAAAGGATGGAGGTAACTTCATGTCAAGTAATAATGTGAACCTTGTGTGTGTAGTATTTTCTTATTAAAAATACAAGTTTGAAATTAAATTGTGCTGGCATTCAATGATTTTCACACTATCAAAGTTATATTGTATGTACTATTTTATAACGCACGTACCTCACTAGCTTTTACCTTCGAACAATATAAGAAATCGTCGTTATTTATTACAGCGAAGAAATGTGTTAGAATCTAAAATAAATTATTTACGTCAAAAAATAAGTTACTTCTAAAAATGATTACATTTTAGTTAGAAAAATACTTAAAAATTGTTCTCAATGCAGACGGTAATATTTTTAAACACTTGTTTGTTTTTTCGCGAAACGACAAATGACATCATTTTTACATGTCATTATCTTTCTCGTGTTCTGAAAACAGTGTATACGTAGTTTAATATATGACTCCGATAACATTTAGTTCTTTAAACCGATTCCCGCATTTTCTCGTTCCGCCGGCGCATCGCCGCCTCAAAGGGTGTGAGCGCGAAAACGATCGCCGGAAACGCGTGGTCGGTCGCCTGGGGCAGGCGCTGCGTGTAGAATGTCGCGTTGAGAGGTGAATGTCAAAAGTCACAATATCGCCAATGTGTAGCAATGATGCTGGATCTTTCTCGCTATCTCTAATGCGATTCCGTCCTATGGATCGAGATCCGACGGTGGCGTATTTTCCCCTCTAGCTACGTACTAGCTCGACCGAATTCAGCAGAAGGCTGCACTGATTAGTAATTTCTGTAGTGACCGATCAATATAAAGGGAATGCCGGAGAATTACCCCGACAAACGGTATTGACCGCCCGCGATCGTACCTTCAAAATCTGCTCATTTCCCTCCTTTAGTAAGCAATGGTACGATCATTCGTCCTAGTACTCCATTGATTACTAACATGGATTGTATCCAGCATAGGAGATGTAGGAATCCGCTACTAAATTGGTTGAGCGCAGGCTCAAAATGTAATTGGAAAAGCTAGTTCGCATACAAGTTACAGAAATATTCAAAGTAATTTTAGTACAAAATGTTTTCTTGGATTTGTTCTCAGCTTGTTAACAGAAATGAAAACGCTGTAGCAGCCGTCTTTTCCTGCGAAGACGCGTTTCCTCGTGCTCTGCCCTTCCGCTGGGATATTTGCATATCCCAGCCGTAGAATACCCACAATATGACGGAAACGAAAGAGCATCAGAAAAGCACGTTCGGAGTACAAAAATATGATCATATGCTTTTAACAATATTGTCTGTCATGCTGATGATGCAATTAAGATCTCAAAGAAACATTAAAACTAAGAGGAAATTTTAGATATGAAACACAGACGCAGGATAAGAAATATAGGATAATTATTGTTCTACCAATCCTTGAAGTGCTTAGCGAGCACGATTGAAAACCGACTTTTTTTCCCTCTGTCCAAAGCCCTCCCCGCCCTAGTATATCGCGGCGGTGCTCTAGTGTCGCAGTGTAATTCTTGAAAACTATTGCATATGCAAGGAAAAAACAACAATAAATTCATAAATATTTCGTAAGTTTTAGGCTAAAAAGAAATAGAGCATCACTACAGAAGAAAATGACAATAATTCCAGCGTTGCCTGTAATTTTGAATCCACTGAAATCATCATCCATTTCATTAGGCAATTCCCCAGCTAACATAGAATAAAGTTAGTATGGAATGTGATGAGGAAGGATTCGCCAAGTTATAATTTTCTCGGGCATTTGTAGGGTTGTTTACTTGCTAGTAAGTACAACATGAGCAGGGATGATTGCTCCGCTATTCGAAAATCCGCGCACCTCAGCTGGGGTTGAACTATGCGCTCTGGAGTTAAGGCGCCAGTAAACTAATCAGCCCTACTGATAGCAATGAAACATTGCGCCACAATTCATAATTATCAAAAAATTATATAACTTTCCGTACTAATGAATTATTTTGCAAGCATATTTTCCATCGACACAACTCCATACCTGAAGCATTAGGTAATTTTCGGTAAAATTGTACATCTCAACCATCAGTAGAGGTATGTTTTTCGCCAGAAACACCAGCACTCGCACGGTGTATATGGATAACTTCAGTTAGGATTGATTGATTGTTGACGGATTACTGACACCGGGCGCGTAAAATCTAAGTCATTAGTCCGTAAGTGTAGTGCATGTGTTTCCTCGCGAGGTGACAGTGAGCTTCCACCCGATGGATGGCGAGATCGGCGCCGACTGCAAATCGGCTTTAGCGGGGTTTCCCCTATTCCAGGATCTCCATCAGCGGGCGCCGCCTTCCAACCAAGGACAAGCTCTGAGCCCCCGACCGGTCTCTCGGAATATGTGGTAGTGTAGTGAATGTTAGTGTAAGTGTGTGTGTAAGGGGAGAGGAAAGGACAAGGAAGAGGAAGGACAGATCGCGCGGTCTGGCGTTTGTTAAGTGCTGCTCGGCAGTCGCCTGGTGTTGATCTGGCCACGAAGCTGCCGTCCGACGGCCGGCCGCTTGAATTCTCCTCTAGATAGCGACTGAATTCGACCCTGCAGACTGGCTAGTGTCAAAAATCATGTATCGTCGGGACTCGAACCTACGCTCTCGGTCAGAGGGCCTGCAGTGACATCAGTTGTTTTTCAGCCACCTCTCTTGTGATACTGTGAGTGTCTGTATTCTTGTATTTGATTCTCGTAGAAGGTACATACAAACTGCTTTATGTATTCTTTATGTTTCACTTGCGTAGTGTGATGCTATGGAAATTGTTTTCCAAAATTGGCAGGAGCTGTGCATGTTCCCCCTCCCCCGAAGCATCTGTGTAATTGTGACTTATTTGTTACGAATAGATTCTGGAACTTTGATCAACCACCTTTTCTTTATCTCTACCGCTTACGCATTACAGAGAAAGTATTGTAATGCTGCGAAAAAGGCGAATTTTAGATAGAAAAGCTGTTGTTGCCGGAGCCCTGATAACAAAAAGTGAATTAAATATTGTCTCTATGTATAGTGGATTACTACCTCTAAAACAGAGGTTCTCAAACTTTTGTCTACCGCCCACTTTTGAGATCGTAGCGCCCCTCAATATTTTTTTTAACTTCCTTTGGGAAACATCTTAAAAATCACAATCGCAATCATCACTTTCATTATAGCGTGCCATTTGGAGTCTTATCATGTTTCAGAGTTCTAAATTACGTTTTGAACGAGACTTTCTAACCTTAAGGTAATTATAACGCTAATTTATAATATAAAAACTTTCATTCAAATTGAAACAAACATTTATATTTTGAACTTATCTAATGAATCTAGTGATTTTTAACAAGTTTGTTAATATCAGATTCAATTTACTCAAAATGGACGTCAGACAGCACGGCGTTCGGTAACATGCAAACGATTCGTGACTAGTTGGCTTTGTAGCCAAAATTCTTTTAGTAGTCATTTTGAATTTGATTGGTTCCCCAATCGTTTGTCAAAAAGTTCTTGTCACCTAGCAGTTTCTCTTCCAGCAGGGATGATCCTTCTGTGTAGACAATTGAGGGCCATCTAACACCCAGTCCAGTATTTCCACTTTTAAAATCCTGAAACCGTTCTTTGAAATCACTGTAGGAGTTCTCAAATGTTGGCAGTAAACAAACAAGTCGTCATTGATGAAGGATGCTGATAAATTAGGGGAATTAGGGGAACTCAAGTCTGCCGATAGTTTTTCTTGTGTAACAGCAGTTTGGCTACAAGCAGCAACGATGTTTTTATCAAGTTTATCTTGAAGATTGATATCATTAAACAATTTATCATTCTTTGATGTGATGATGTTGTTGCGGAAATGTATGCCTTTGTTTTTTCCAAGACCTCTATCACCTGTTAAACAGATTATGAAATCGAGTCGAAAAGTACCTCTTGATAGCCAACGCACTTCTGTGTAAAAAGGCAATCAGTTGAAATCTTCATTAGCAATACAAAGCTGATTAAATATTAGGTCATTTAAAGAGCTGTTTCGGATATTATTGACTGCTATGATGACATGTTTCAGAGACTGAAACAGCCGTTACCTATATTTTCGCAACCAAAAAAAAAAAAAAAAAAAAAAAAAAAATGTAGGCAATGAATGACGCAATGCATATTTGGAATATACTTTTTACGTGCACTAAGAAACCTTTGTGATCATGACAGCCGGAGCGCCATCCGTAACCCAGATGATATAACGTTCATTAGGATATCTTTCTCATCGTAAGTTTTCCAGTGTATTAAATGGTTTCTCCTTTGTATCTGTCTCAATGTTTTATTTGATCGATTCAGGCGCGTCAACTGCTGAATCATAATTCCCGTAAGTGTAGTGCACGCTTTTTCGCGAGGGCGGTGATCTTCCTGCTATATGGCGAGATCATGCAAACCTACCGTCGGCTTGGGGATTTTCCTCAATCAGGTATCTTCAACAGTGTGGCACCGCCCCAGCCCGGACAGGCTGTAAGCTCCCGACTAGTCCCCTGACAGTGTAGTAGATGTGATTGTAAGAGTGTGAGGGGTGATGATGGGACAAGGAAGAGGGCAAGGAAAGATCGCGCGTGGTCCGTGGCCTGTTTGTTAGGGCACTGTAATGGTACCTGGTATTGATCGGTGAACTGCCGATCAAGAGCAGCCGGCCGTTAGAATTTTCCTCAGTCACCGACTGAACTCGACCTAGATATCTAGCTAGTATGGAAAGGTACTGCTACAGTCGGTCTCGACCCTATGACCTCATGGAAGAGACATTGCAGTGACATCAATTGCCTAAATGGGACCCTTCATGAGGTCATTTTTTATTTTGAATAACTACATGTAGTCATTAATTACATGGAAAATCGTTTATTATCCCTATGATATGCACGCGTCTGATGAAACTCCACTGCCCTACAATAAAACTCCCCAACTACCAATCAGAATTCTGAGAAGAATCCAAAATCGTTGAATTAAGACACAATAACAAATTGGTGAAGGTATTAACAGTCAGCCATGAAACATGAACATAAATATGCATCATAAACTAAGTACCAACATCAACTACATGTAAACAAGTAATGAATATAACTAAATTGGTGAAGTAAACGTTAAGGGGAGCTGACTAATGGAGACAAGCATAAAATATTTAATATAGTAAAGTAAATGTTTTACATAAAAACATTTGGTCTTAGTATCACAAATGTAAAAATATGAATGTCAGTTGTGTTTACCCGTTCTACAAAAAGTACGCCAACTTCAACTGTATCCAGTGACTCTATTTTCCTTTCAATATTCATACATCTTGTATTCTCTCTCATAACTGTCTTAACTTTCCTGGGAAGTAATGTTTTTATGGCTTTGTCAGCTTCTAATGTTTCGTCAGTATGAGTTCAATGTCTTCCATAACAAATTTCTTTAACCTCTAAACCACAATAGTGATCCTAGAAAATATGCACAATGCTGCACGACCCACTAAAATAGGCCTTTTTCAGAAGCAATACGTCATCAAGCCTTGTGCCTCAAATCGAAAGATGTTCTTGAATTTTTCAAAATTTAAATTATTCTTAAATGTAAACGAAAAAATATTGCAAAAAAACAACGATGATTTCAGCCAATTTAACTGTACATTTGTAGCAGACGTTTCGACCTATTTATTTATTTAGTCAAAAACAGTCAAAAACTGTATATGACGTATAGGAGAAAATCATCTGCGCACGCTCTTGAGTTTCAGAATCCTTCCCAACAATTTAACTATTAATAGTTGAAAGATGAAAAATCATAGTAATAATAATAATAAATTTAAAAAAGAGAAGGATTAACATTTCAAAAACTAGATATTTTCGTTGCAAAATTACAGAAAACTTATTTTTAACAGTAAAGGAACAAACAGATTTGATTTTTTCTGTATTGGTTAACAAAATAGAAACTCACCTAAGCTCTACTACCACTACAAGTAAAAGGAAAGTTCAACCAAAACGTGCGCATAGTGAAGCTACATTTACGTCCAGAAGCAAAGCAGGGAGCCATCTCAGCATTTTGATCAATGGATCCAGGAAAACTGGACAAGCCCGATCGAGATGGGGTCATTGACCCGGAAGTACATTATTTATTACAGGCATATTGAGTCTTTTTATTATATAATGCAAATGTAGACTAATTCGTTATACTTAATCTTGTTTTGTTAAAGTAAGCATTATTTTCTTTTGACGATCAGTATAGTCTCTAATTGTATAGAAACAGTTTTTTGCAGCAGAAAGATTTTACTTTTCACTTAAATTTGGCCAAGTATTACATGAAAATAAGTTCCCACCGTTCAATTTTAATTGTTTATTTCACCTGGCAATGAGTTGTAAAGTAACGTACATGTATTGTACGCGCTGTTGATACTGACACTTGAAGAACATGATTTCTACGTCGAGTGTTGTAACTATAAATATCAGTATTACATGAAAATAAGTTCCCACCGTTAAGTAAGTCAGTTTTGACAAATACTACAGACTCATAAATAAATACGCAAGGCAATGGTAAAATTCCAAGCTCAATGAAAAGATGCTGGCACGGATCACGTGGATGGGAGTTTTGACTATTCGGATGGTATTTTCTTTTGCAATCTAAATGTCTGGGAACTAAAGAGATGAGCTTCCCCAGAAAATTATGCCATATCTCAGGCAGGAATGTAAATTTTCAAAATACATGCAACGAGCTGCATGAAGGCTGGCAAATTGAAAGAATTCTGAATGCATAACACAATGAGCTTAATTTGGTGTTTAATTCTGTTATATGTACATTCCATTTGAGGTTTGATTGAATTGAGAGACCTAGAAATTTTGTTACCTTAGCATCGTTAATTGCATATTGTTCATTTTCAATGGAGCATACGACTGCCTGCCGATTTGAAGCGCAAATTGCATTGAGACAGTTTTCCTTCGTTAACTATTAATTTGTTTTACAAACCAATTTGAAACTTCTGAAAATTATAAGGTCTAAATTATGAGTCCTCTTCAGTGTCTGAAGGTCAACATCAACCAATCAGTTACAAGCATTACATTATATTTTACATGAGTGCTAATAGTATAAAACAGACACTGAAGGACCTTTACAATTTAGATCGAAACGTCTGTACAAATATAGAGTTAAATTGACTGGAATCATCGTTTTTGTAATGTTTGGTTTATTCAGTGAATCATATTTGTTCAAGCAAAAATATTCAATGTAACATGTATACAAAGGGGTATAATTTGTACTCGTAAATGAAAAAATCTTGCTCCTATCATCACTCCTTTCACCAGACCTACTTATGCTTTTATACCCTTCTTTATCCACTCGTTTCATTAATTACTATAATCTAATGCCTATATAATAACTATAATCATTTTCCATCCTTTTTTCGTTATTATTTCCCTTACTTTCTTCTGGCTCGATCTCGATCAAACCATACCTACAAGTTTGGACAAACAGAAGAGTACTGTCGTTATGTCTTTCTCGCTGTGGGTGCAGAGCCGGGTGATGTTAAAAATCTAAATGAGAATGAAGCTGATACCAGTCAAGATTTGTCTTTCATCAGTAGCGACAGACTTTGTTCTTTCACGGAATCGTTCTACTATTGACTTTGGCCTCGATCCCTTTTGAGGACAAAGCTCTGCTCTCAGATTACGATGTGACCCATCTCATTGCTGAGGATTACACAGGCGCAATGAACCGAAAACTATAATCACGTTTTACTGGATTCCAAGATTCGAAGAGTTCACAAGAGTGATTTTCGTCGAAGATAGCGTCATGATAAAAAAATTATTAATCATATCGGGTGGTCATGTGCAATCAAGATTAGAACGAAGACGTTTCCCTTTCATGTAAGTGATAATTTTTACTTGTTGGAATAAAAATTTGAAACATTTTATTTAGTAGTGTTTTTAAATTATACCTTTTAATTAGTGATTTTTTCACTGTTTTAATACCTTTTTTTGCACCCGTACTTTAGTCACAATAAACGCCTGTTTACTTGCCTATTTTCGTGAAAAAATGCCCTTCAACAGCTTATTGTGGAAATTGAAATAAATATGTGAACCTTCGAGCTCTAGTTATGAGGAATGTTATCCGCTCCTACTCACCGAGTTGGGACAGTGAGTGGTGAACAATTTCTTCAGAATTCTTTCGCTGTTGAGGATTTCACAGAGGAAGCAGCCGATATTTCCGGCGTGCACTATTAATTGTGATGAAATCAACTCTAACTTGGTACTGCTTCGGCAGCAGATGTCATTATGAGTGATCTTTCTACATCTGCACTTGTTCGATGCATTCATTCATAAGTTTTAGAGATAATTGGCAATGACCTAATTGTGTCGTCCTCGGAGGATTGACCCGTTAGAATTTGTAATGCACAGCGAAAAAACGATAATAGTACTCTATGTGTAAATTGGTCAAGAGACACTGGGATTATGTTACTCCTGAGATCGAGAGTGAAGTTAAACATTCAAATAGACACTTTAGGCCCTGTGAAAACTGTTCCTGTAATTTGAAGTCTTGGATTCTAGAGACTATATAATGAACTAGAATCTACTTAAAAAAGATAAAACAATTTGCCAAAACATCTTTTGTCTACTGTGTACGAAAAGACTTTCTCCTGAATCAGCGATTTTATTTTCAAGCATTGGGATTTTGCAACAAAGCAACAGAAGTACACGCACTCGAAGCTTTTCTATTATATTGCAAAATTAATATTTCCCCTGTCCAAAAAGAGCAGATTTTGTGTCACACCAACAGAGTGCACGGATGGCAAGTAAAAGTATTGAGACGTAGTGGAATGAAGGCGGTAAGAACAATGTTTTTTTTTGTTTACAAACTCTTCCAGTCTTTTGAAGAACTAGATTTTTAAATCGCTTTTCAAAATCACAAGGCCTTGAAAGATGGATCGGAGAATGTAAATTTTGGAAAATATCCCATGACCAAATTTGATCAGGCGTTGCCCACTGACGGACCGTCGGAGAAGTAAGTTTTTGAAAACGACTCACTTATTGTGTGTGTGTGTGTGTGTGTGTATATATATATATATATATATATATATATATATATATATATATATATATATAAAATTCAATAGGACTTGATTTTTGGCGGTACGCGACGAAACGAAAGATCCGGTACCTTGGGAATAATTATTAAATTATCCTATAAATAGTATATTATTTCAATTTAATTAATAAGTAATTTGGGATGGGTTCCGGGACTAATTTTATCAAACACTCAAATCAAAACAAAGGATACTATATACATTTGGCTTTTTAACAATACCTTCTCTGTACTGCCCACGATAACGTGCAGTGAAACGATAGTTCAGTCAGAGCGCTCCATTGCGAGGGCGAGGCGAATCGAAGCGAGCGAATGCAATGCAACCTGCAGCGCTCTCCAGGGAGCAGGCCGATAACCTCTACTGCTAAGTGATACTATCTTCCCGTGCCACAGCTGTGCACTGCCGAATCCAGGCCTTCATTACGTGCTCAGGAAATACTGTTTCTAAATCATGTTATGTAATTTCTTTTTCGCTTCTATATGTTTTTGAATTGCATTGAATGCAGATCTGAAGTTTTCCAAATAATATTTCCTTTGGAAATTAGTTAATAAGAAAAACAATAAAAGGAGAATTTTTCTCATAATATTTTGTTTATTATCTAAACAAAAACTATCGAGTTTACGCAAAAAATTACTCTTCATCAAAATTTTCTAACAGTCTCTTTGCTGCTTTGTCATTTTCTGGTTTCTCTTTCAATACAACTCGTATACCAGTGTAGTACTTAACAAAAGGCCATGGACACATACGATCTTTCTTCGTGTCCTAACCTGTCCCCAAATACTCTATACAACACTACCACACATGTCGGCGACTTACTAAGTTTGAAGCGGCTGGGGCGTACCTTGGTGGCAGAGTACCTGGAGAAGAGACCCCGCGCTGACGTATAGCTCGGCGCCGGATCTCACCATCCAGTCGTGAAGGCGCTCCTGCCCAGCTCCTGAATAAAATATTCACTACACTAATAGGCGTTTAATGACCATAACAGTTGAAAATCGATCAGCTAGGACTATCAAGAGTCACAATCGTAGCGATTCGTCTACATCGAAAATGCAAGCTAGTGCCAATTAATATTTCTCATGCATATTTTAATCATGAAGTGGATGTTATCTATTCTCCTCCAATTTTTACTTTCAGGACCGACTGCGATATTATGCAGTGAAGCGAGGATATGTTAATGCTGGCATGAAAAAAACCTTAATTTTGTCGGAAAAATTCTTACAATCAACCTACGGTATCTTACCGCAAAAGTGGATATAAATTCTTCAGTTTATAGTAAATTGCTTCCTCTAAAACAATAATTAAATTTATGTTTTGTTTCACCTTATGACCAAAAATTGGTTTACGGAATTAGGAATTTTGTAAATACATTATCACTTTTATATGCGTGCAATTGCTTCAAATAATTTCTTATGAAGTTTGTCGAAAACTCGACAGTTTTAAAAATGAAAATGAGCTTCAAATGCGCCTTTCCCGAATTCTCAAACGTTATTTTTCTACGCCTCACAATGTTTCAATGAAAATTTAATATGACCATGTTTTGCGCTTCTAAAATATTCTTAGTCACATTTCAATTCAATTATTTTTAACTCTCTCGTATACGTACGTATATACGGATAATATACGTAGTGTTGAGGAAGTTATGTAACGCTGCGCAAAAAAACGGAGAATTTTTGGCAGAAAAAAGTCATTGCCGGGTCCTGATAACGAAATCCAATAAAACCAGTTGCCCTAAATTAAAATAAAATCCTCTAACACGTGGTGTAGCCAGAATGCCAGTTTGTGGGTCATTGATGCAAATACCAATTGAAAGCAAAACATCGTCTGTCCGTGGTTCGACCGTCGGTCCGTAGACACCTACTAGCGCCTAAACATTGCGTGGATTGTTCCAAATTGAAGAAACCTTTGCCCACCTGTCTGTAGTTGACAATCACGTACAGAACGCGACCTTCGTGCTCGGAAATGAATATCCCGAGCAATTATTGCTACCTCTTCACAATAATTAGGTATTTCCCCTGAACGATTCATTTAATGAATTGTACTTATACACCATTTGGCAGGCGTGCTCTTGGTCTTAAGGACCCAAAGAATACAAAGTTGAACTCTTCCTACTCTGAATTGCTTTCATTCCTGACAAATGGTTAATTCATACACCCAATCACTACTTCAAACAAAACTCGATACAGCAAAATTAATCAAACTATTTACAACACTCTCTCTTTAACACTTAATTAATTGGGTGACTTGTTTAAAGTGAATTAATCATTTCTTGTTCTAATATGGCATTCATTCAGGAGTTCCACACATCAAAGTTCACAAATGTGGCTTAAAATACCTAATATTTGAAAGCTTTTAAGAAACAGTGTGGTTTAGCATCGTTCAATTACATTTCTTTCGTTTCTGCAACCGTCTGTCGCACGGGTACTACAAGCCCAATGGGGTTTTACGAACTTGCCTAGTCGAGTGCCGCGAGCGGCGCCTGGCGCCTCGGCGTTTGGGGATGTGACGATCGCGCCCTACGCGACCTCCGCTCTCGCCCGCTTGCCGCGACGGCTCGCGCTGGCGACGTGTCGGGGCAGCCTGGCCTCCACGATCTCCGCCCTCCTTCCGCCGGCGTCTCCGGAACACCTTCGGCCGGGCGCCTGGCCTCGCCTCTGCGCCTGCCCTCCTTCTCCCAACACAAATGCTTCTCTGGCGGTGTTTTCAGGAATGGTTATCGCCTTGGCTCCTGCTTCGGTGATGTGACGTAGCGGCGATGCAGAAAATTGCTGGCGTACGCCGGAAAAGAGTCCGATTCAACCTCACCGAATTCACATAATTCGCTCTCACTGACACATGTTTCTTTTCCGTTGTGAGTTAACAACAAAAAACGAGTACAATGTTCGTTCTCTTCCCGTATTCGGATGAAACAATCTCGCGTGAAGTTCACTGCTAGCGACTCGCGACCGGTTTTCTTCACTCAACCGTCTCTATAACGGTTTTACGTGATTTTTTGAGACGCGTTCCGCAGCGATCCGTCCTCCTCCGAGATTTTTCTGAGACCCTTCAACTTTCAACGGAAAATTCGCCGTTGGCTTCCCTCGTTTTTCGGATACCGCCAATCACAAGATCTCGTTCCTAGCTGTTTTCGAATTTCTTATTCGTGACAAGTTGTTGCCTGAATGCGGCCACGTGCCGACGTCAGACAGCACGGGGTTCTCGTGCCCCGTTCAAATTAGCGAACTGCCGAAGACGGTATTTTGGGAATTTTTATATATGGTCTGGTCCATTACCAGGGCGTATATTCGAGTCAGAAACTAATATATATATATATATATATATATATATATATATATATATATATATTTGATACGATTTATATCTCGAAGTACTTCCTCAGACGAAAGGTATAGGCGCTATATTATGGTAAATTGCAGTATAATATGAAGGTTGCACCTGGCAGCCTTAGAATACCCAAATTATTTTTCAATAAAACGCACAAGTATACATTTTTCAATATTTTTTTACTGAATCGTTGAAGAAAATTAAATGTTTTCGACTCCTTTTCCCTGCTTACATGAATTAGCAGAGCTACAGAGACATACTCTTTGGAGCCGTAGCGGAGCAAGGTGCCTGCCAGTGGATGGACACCGACTGGCTCTGCCGTGGATGCACACAACAGGGCATGCCCACTTGCACTCACTGGGCAGAGAGCGTAGACTCTTGGGAGGCACAGACTTGTACCGCGACACACGTCCACATCTCGGCCAGGCAAATTCACCTCATCACCTGACGTTGTGGGAAAGTAGGGTTGTTTGTGTGATTTTTGTCCGTGTTTTCTTTATGAAACAATTAATGAAACTAAAGACTTAGTGTTGTAGAGAATGTACCACTTACTATGCGTCAGTCCCATAACTTCTGAACGGTTCACGATATCGAAATACAGTTTTCGCTCAACAATGTGAAATCATGAGGCAAGTAATATGCCGTGTTAAATATAAAGAGACTATTGAAATCTGCGTCAAAACAGACAAGCCTATGAATGAACTTTCAGGGTCAGAATTATTTCAAAGATACAAAATTGTCTCTTAAAATTATTGATACAGTAGTGACTCTGAAGGACTTTTCAAGATTTTGGAAACTTTCATTTTATTGAATTTCTTGGCGAAAATCAGTTTTCCACCTATAAAGCGCCCTTTCATTCACAAAAGTTTCCTTTCCTAATAAAAGAATATCCATTCTTTGACAGTGAGTAGCTTCGAAATGAACTGACCAATGTATACATTCATAACGCGAAATATATGGCTGCAGACTTTATTGCTGAAGTATTTGTTAGTCAAATTGGTCTAGAAAAAACTGAAGTATTTGTTAGTCAAATTGGTCTAGAAAAAATTATTAAGAGACGGTTCGTTTGATACAACTCAGTCTAACTTTCCCTTTATCTACATTCTATAGCATTATGTGAAACGAATATGATTACATTAAAGAGAGGAAGACATTCGTGAGAAATTCCATGGGATATATCCGACTCGGTAATTTCAGTATACCGTTCAATTTCAGTCAAAAATGTTAGATTAATTTTCAGAATACTCAACTGCAAGACTAGCTTCGCCTCTGTTGTATTGAGGAAAAAACTCAATCTGTCAAACAATCTTCTAGTTTTTTACATCTCGAGAAATACGGATATTTAGAGATAAGATGAACGTTTTCTAGCACGTAATTCGTCTGATGAAAAGAGTCAAGAGTTAGGAGAAACACTTTTATCTAAAAGTAGATGTATTTTGAGTCATACACGAAAATAAAAAACTTTGACCTGAGAAGTTGCGACCTTAAAAAAATAAAAAATGTTCGACAGATCCACGCAACCTGCACGTAACGCCAACTATTTGCATGCATTTGTAAAACACCATACTTACATCAGCTTACTGACCGCTTGGAGGAGATATTGGGGCGCCAGGATCAAAAATTCGCTCGACGCTGCGGGACTGTGTTAATAGACTGTGGTCTAAGTCTGTGACTAGATTGGGTACACGACAATTGGTGGAAGTGGCCGAAGTCCCATCAAATAACTTCCTCTTACATTAGGGAGTTTTTGCACGACAAAGCGTTACAGCAATCGACCGCACTAACGATTTTCTGCGCATGCGCAGTTCGAGCAGGGCTATCCATTAAAACCTGAGGCAAAGCTGGAGGGCGCAAAGAGTTTATCTGGGAGGGTGCTATTACAGGAAGCGCGAATGTCGCTGGGTACAGCTGCAGGTTAGGATCGCCAACTTCAGCACATAAAAATTGACTAATTTATGAGAAATACGAAACGTAGTTGAACATTTACATATGTTTGTAAATGTTCAACTATTCATAATATATGATATAAGAAACTCGCTGAAGAAAGCGCAAACATCGACACGATCTTTTGTAACATTACGTGCTCCTGCTTGCGTCTCGCGAACCCACACAGCAGCCACGCACGTTTTAAGTATCGTTGGCAGCAGTTCGTATTTTAGTTCGTGTAAGAAGGTGATAAGTCCGGTATATACGGCAGTTTTCGTTCAGATTGGACGAACTGAAAACGTGCATACCAGACTTCACGTTTTCTATATGAACATATTCATAATTTTTCATGTAGAAAGCCTATAGTTTGATTCAAGCGCCTCTTGCGGCAGAATCATTCACTAACGGTAATCGGTAATTTCTATTTTGTGGTTAGGTGTGTCAAAGTACGATTGTGTGAAGTGATATATTGTGATAAACTTCCTTTTTCCCAATTCCTTCCTTCCTATTTTTATTCTCTATGCTCCCCATAGTGAATTAATACGAAATAAAAATCATAGCCAGAACGCACGCACATAAATATCATCAATGACAGTACAATGACGGCACAATTCAGTTGTTTCTTTTTAGATCCCCTAGCGGCGGCTTGTGGCGATTCGTGCAGAAAACATACAGACCGTATATGCGCCTTTTGGCGTTTATACTTATAGTTTGGGGTCTTGAAGTTTCTGTATAGAAACTGTATGAGAATCTACACGAAAACTGTAGTGTGTATACCGGGCTATAGAGAAAAGAGCGCCACTGTAATGCTCTTCACCACGTGATATGGGAGTTGAAAAGCCCTGAGTTCGACTTTCTCATCACCTTTGTGCATCTGCGCATGTGTAGAAGATCGAAATTGCATTCATAGCTCCATGATTGAAGAATGTCTAGAATATTGAGTAGTCAAGATACTTAAGTGGTGTTCGTATAGAAAAGGTATAATGTCGAAAAATAATCAGTTATATTTTGGGGGAAAATCAACAACAACAACAACAACAACAACAACAACAACAACAACAACACAACAGAAGTACAGAGGAAGCAAAAAACATTTCATCTAGACGGTAGATGCTTGGTCGCTATCAAAGACGTTTCTAGAAATTAAAAAAGTGCGTTATTCTTGACAATTTTTAAATCATTACGTTTAAATATTGCAAACTGCAATAGCCATTACTGCTTTTTAACTGATCAACATCGTTTAAAAATCTTTAAAATGTTGAGGATCAGCTTAAATGGGACCATGAATTCCGGATAGAACTAGAAATTCTGAAATGGCGACCGTGTATTCTTAGATATGTTAATGCATCATACTCGTAGTTCTCGGAGCCGAAATAAAGAGATGAAGACATAGATCATCTCCGTAAACACACATGGATTTATTACAGGTAGAAGAGTACATTTATGGAAGCGAGCCCGCTCTACAGTTGGGGCAGGCGCAGCGGGCAAGTGGACGAGGTCCGGGTGGGAGGGCTGCGGGGGCCCGTGGACGCTCTGTGTCGCCAGAAGGGGCGTGGCACCTGGCGCGCACCCTGCCTTTGGGTGCTGCCACGCCCACCACGCCCACGCCGCCGTCGCCCATGCCGCACACGCCATCGCCGCCGCCCTCCAGAGCAGCGCCGTTTCTGTCGGCACAGACAATTCAACAAATCACAAACTCTGTACGGCGAAGATTTTGACTATTTGGTGAAGTGTGGGAAAATAAGATCTGTAGGTGAATAGATGAGTGAATAGGAGAAGGCGAAGAAATTTTTTTTCTTTCTAGTCTACGTAGTTTAGTGAAAGCGAGTTTTTTTTGTCTGTTGCCTGACCATCGGTCCGTCTGTTGGTTTATCTGCCCGTCTGTCCAACGCATAATGCGCGATGTATTAAATTACATGACATTAACCCTATTTGATAAAAACTTTTGTATTTTCAAAATTACACCCATAGACACCCAAAAATTACACCCATATTTTCGTGAAAATATTTCGTTTCTTCTTGAATAAGTAAGGACGGAAATTTCACACAATCACGCCAAAGGAACAACTATTAAGAAAATTAAATGCGATTTTACTTTTGAATGAAAGCAATTTATTATTCCACATTCTCTTCAAATTGAATATAAAGGATGACAATTGAATCCTCATGCTAAGTGTGACAATAAGTCTATTTCTGAACGGTGCGTACGCTGAAGAATAATTCGAAAACTCCGTTTCATAGAGAGATGATGTTTCACTTGTAATAAAGTTGAAAATATCTAGGAATCCATAATGAATTTTCAGTAGTAAGTCAACTACCTCCGAGGCCACCGTGATCTGGCGTAACACGGAAGGAACCGCTGGCGCGCAGGGACTCACGTGGTTGTCGCCACGCGGGGAAGGTGGGGTGCAGGGGGGCACTGGGTAGCGGCAGCGCCATCCCGCCGCCGCCCCGCCGCCGGCCCCCGCCCCGAAGCCGAAGGCGGACGCGGCGGCTGCCGTCTCCTCCAGCAGCGTCCGCGACACGGCGCGCCGCACCGCCGGCGGCAGCCGAAGCGCCATCTCTGCAACAGCCCAAACACATCGATGATTGGCGGTCAACGTTTTCTTCGCGTATATTTTTCAGAAACATCGACGTATTTGAAAAAAATGCTCATGATATAAATAAAATTTCCAGTAATTATTTTTGTATGAATTGCTCAAAACCAGCAGCTACTGACATCTCTTCGTAACATTGTTGTGGATGCCCAGACGGCACGAAACCGAATAGCAAACGGTTCGTTCGCCACGTTTCTCCAATGTTGGGAGGATAAGGGATTTAATTTGGACGTTTATTCCCTTTTATAAGTAAATTGGGGGAGGAGGGAGAGATTTCTTTATGGTTATTTCTGGGGGTTGTTCAGGATGACTCACTTTATTATAATTTTAACAAAATGTATTATGTTTCATGCGAAAAGTAAACAATTCACGGCACCGAATAAACTGGTTCAATATCTGGACAGATATTAATGACAGAGTGATTTAATGCTGAGTATATTTACAACTAATATTTACGTGTTATGTATCACATTAGATCCAGGCCGTTTTACTTCGATGGTTGATAAATGATAGTAAATAAATAAAAAATGCAAAACATGATGTCATTTAGTTTTTATATTCTTCTTTAGATTCGATAAAGATTATTCTTTAACTTATTATTTATACGTGACCAAACAAACTATAACTGATTGAAGGACTGTAATTAAAATGGAAGTATGATGGGAAAATACAACCTGTTTTGTCATATTGAAACACCGATACTTTAAACATCAATGTCTTTTGGCGATGTTAACATCAACATCGAAAACCTTTTGGTGATGTACCGAAATATTGATGTATAGATGTTTGGGTAAAATTTGCTATCAGGGGGCGATCACGCGGCGAAGCATCGGGAGCGGTCAAGACGTCCCGCTAGTTCCCGTCTGCAGTTCTTAGCTTGTGTTTTCCTATCCCGCAGTGTCGGGAAAGGATTCGTGAACGGGCCATGTTAAATGATAAGATCCGTGCGCATGTTTTTAGGCAGACACAAAATGCGGTTACTTTTAGGGCATGCACAGCGTACTAAAAATTCAATTTTGAGCACCAGCGCTAAACGTGAGTTAGTGCTCAAATGTTCTGATAAAACTATGAATGCAACAAAGAAATCAAAATACTTTCCTCTGATCAGCTATAACTGATCTTAATGACACATGGTACACAATTAAGCGATTTGTATACTTCAAATAAAAGGAACGTCAGTGAGGCTGTCTAAAATTAATTTATACACACGTGATAAAAGTGATTTTATTTTACTCGTAGGATTGGGCCACTCTACCTATCGACCTCCTGTCGCAACATTTCCTACTCCCAAAATAAAATGTCACTTTTATCAGTCGTATCACAAATAACTTTCTTGAAGTGTGCATTTGGGAGAAAAGTTTATTATGATTTATTTGTTTTGAAGAAGTCTTAATTAATTACCAAATTTGCAAATGATAAAAGGAGATCGTGTAAATTCTATCAAAGAATGAACAACACTCGTTTTCGCCAGCAAATCAGTTTATGCCAAACAACAAATAAATGTTTCTCAACGGTGGTTATATCTGTAAATGTAGCGAATATTTTTTTTCTGGACGGTTATGTCTGTGAATACAACGCCTGAAGTGGATAGAATCCTGCTCCACTGTTGCAGAGCACTTACCGCCGACTTCAGGAGCGAGGGCATGCAGCAAGGGCTCGGGGTCGACGGCAGTCGGCAAAGCAGTTTCCGACGCGCGACGATGGCAGCTCTGCATGCCGCGCAAAAAATTGCGCTGAACCTCAGCTACTTCACGACCATCGAGCATATCTGCGCAAAATTTAATTTGGTACACACGCAACTTGTTTTCTTTAATCGCTTTTTTAAATTTCAGATCAGTTGATTGATTGATTGATTGATTGGTAATTCCTGGCGCGTCAACCGCTAAGATCATTAGTCCCCAAAATGTAGTGTTCTTCAAGGTTGAATAGCTGGGGGTTCCCACCAGTTTAGCAACGTAGAAGCTGAGCTCCTTGAGAAACAACACCTATATGAGTACAAATACCTACCAAGTACCTATAAGTAACTTAGTACTTGAGCTTAATTAATATTAGGGTAGGAATAGTTTCCAGTGAACTTTACACCTGAGCTCTCAAGATAATAAACGATTTCCTTTGCCTCCTGTTTTGTGTTTCATTCATGAGAAAAAAATCACAACTCGATAGAAAGCTCAGAAATGTAGGTCAGCTCTTCTCAAATGTAAGCACTGGGCCAAGTGGTCTGGTGGCTCGCCTTAGCGGTCCGCGTGCGTCTCGTCATTCACTAGACTAGAGCCGTTCGCGCCCGACTCCGTTCTCAGTTCGTCTGTATGCACCTTCTCTCCTGGTGAACAGGCAGCATATTGGCTGCTCCTGGTAACTTGTTATTTCCCTGCTCGTCAACACTGATTGTTATTGTAAGAAACGAACCTCGGACCGCGCGCGACTTTCGTTCCTCATCCTTGACCTCACCCATTACACACACACACACACACACACACACACAACATGCACAACACTACCACATATCGGGCGACCAGTCGGGCGCTTAGAGCATGTCCCGGCTGGAGCGGTGTCCCGCTGGGGGCAAAATACCTGGACAAAGGTACCCCCGCAAGTCGACATAGGACGGCGCTGCATTCACATTCTAGCGGTGGATGACTCCCGCATCTCCCGAAAAATACGTCCGAGACTAATGACCATAGCAGTGACACGCCAGGAAACCCCAATCAATAGGGAGTTTTAGCGCCAGGTGTAAAGAGACATCCTTAAACTCTTGATCACGTGACTAACGACTTTATAAGGTCGTAATCAACAACGTTCATAAGAGTTTTAACTATTGCGACATTGCGTTATGCATTATAAAAAAAGAAGCATTTCAAGCGTTAAACAAAGAAGTTGCATAATATATCAATAAGAAGTCTAGTGTTGAGCCGGGCCGTTTTAACAGCATTGGGGGCCTTTGGACCTAGGTTAATTCGGGGACCCCTATTCTTACTTTTACCAATCTCCCTCCTCCCGAATTTCGATGCTGAAATATAAAGACAATCCTATCAATTCACATTGTACTTTTTATTTATTTTTTTAATATTTTGCAAGTGTTTCAATTATACATTATTCAAACATAAAATTTAAACATGTATAAATAAGTAAGACTAACAGATTTATAATTACATAGAAGAAGATTACAAATTAAATATTTTAATTTTTTTATTGAATTTTACAACAAAATTGAAACGCATCAATCAGCCACATTCCGTATTATAAATCTTATCCAATGATGCGCTCCACATCTCTCCGTTATGACAATTGTTTGCTTATAGTTTAATCATACATCACATTTTACAGGTTATTTTATGTAATTGTTTAGACTCCTACAGGCGTGAACTATTTATGAAGGTATAAGGACCCTTAAGATAAGACGTTATGCCTTCAAGGTCCGTCTCGTGACTGTTAGTGCATAGCGTCGCTACTTTACACGTGGCACTAAATCTCGCGAATGAACGAAGGAGGTGTGCGCGGAGGGAGACAGACTTACGGAGGGAGACGGGCGCGGCGGCGACGACCAGCATGCGGTGGCGGCGCTCGCGCGAGGCGGGGCTGCCACGCACGTCCAGCTCGCGCAGGCAGGGCCACGCCCCCGCGTCCATGGCCGCCGCCAGCGACTCGCTCTCTTGCAGCGGGTTGCCCGCCGCGCGCAGCCGCTCCAGCGCGCGCAGCCGCTTCGCCCCGGCCAGCGTGCGCAGCCCGTCGCCCGACACGTCCAGCACGCGCAGGCCGCCCTGCGCCAGCGCCAACAGAGCTTCCTGGCTGCCCGGACACGCGGCCCATGCACGACGGCTGTTCACTGCCTTACCAAGGATTTAAAAGTACGAAATGCTTGAAGGAAACTCTCACAAACGGCTCTAAAGTTTTTCTTTAAACTGGATACATTTCATTTAGAGCTTAGATCACTTAATATTACACTGTAAGTTAAAACTTCCACTTCCACTACAAGAATTGGGCCTGGTGGCCTGTTTCGTCCTCAGTATAAGTTATCACTACATCTTATTCCTGGACCTCCTCAACCCTCGCGAGAAATTCGCGCTGGAGTGCATGCCGGAGGCAGTGAGATGGCGACCCTTCCACTGCGCTAACCCCGCGCGGCGCCCGTAGCGCGGCCAGGAGACATCTCAACTACTCATGCGACATCGATAACAAAGCATCTGGGTTACTAAAGATCGATGTTGAAAATTAAACCATCGATGTTAATAACACATCGACTAAAAACCTTTAGACATCGATGTTTTAAAGGTGGTTTCATAACCTCTTAACATCACTTTCGGGCGGAATAAAAATGTAATTTTACATTGGCTGTTTTTTAACTTATAATGAAGGTTTAACAGAAATAATAAACAATGGATGCTCGATGAAGATTATACAAACAGCGTTTGTGTGGTTCGTACACGTAAACTGACAACGATACCATCAGCCATTTTAACTTTTACTCAAAAGAAAAAATATTTTATCTTTTTGTGATTATTAAAATTTTTCATTTACATCAAAACATGGAAAATGTAAAACATCGAGCACAAAACATACATGTTAAAAAATATCGGCTTTTATATATCGATGTTTAAAACATCGTTGTTTCAGGAACGTCGATTGCTTTAACGCTTAACAGCAATCTTAAAACTCCCTATTAAGGACAAAAACTCCCTATTATAGGACGTTGCATGCCTAACACCTGGGCACAGCAATCTATAGCACTGACGATCTTGTGCGGATGGGCAGATGCGCAAAAGTGATGCGAAACAAACTGCGCATGCGCTTAAGATCGATAGTGCTGCCCATTGCTGTAGCGCCCTCGAAGTGAGTTTGAGCACCCTCGAACGTTAAATCACAATCTTTTGCGCATGCGCAAGAGATCAATAGTGCTGTCCGCTATGGCATGCACAAACTTCCTATTATTAAAAATTCAATATGTGAAAATATCGACATTGATGTCGCATCTCTAATCCCAACGTCTGGCAATCCTCAAAGACATAGCCGAACTGGATTTAATACGAAGTTAAAACAACTTGCCATAAAATTTCCTAGTCCCAAAAAGGATTACAAATGTGGAGTTTTTCGAATTCATCGGGCTTTCTTATAACTACTTGGAGGAACTTCTCACTAGCAGTAGTTTTTAAACAACTTGCGAAGGAAAAAAATGTATTTTCCATGTGAGAGGAAATAAGGAACCACGAGTCACTTAACGTACCTTGTTTAACTTTAGAGCTTAGAAAACATGAAAATTTCCCTCAACAAAGTAAGGGAAAAGTTAATGAAAAAGAGAATGAAAGGATTTCCCCCTACAATACAGCTATTGTTTATTATTAAATTACTACATCAATGTAAAAATTTTAAATGAACTGCAATGAAAACTGCAATGAAGCTTCTCATTCAGTAACAAATTGTATGTACTGCAATGAAAAATTCTTTTAGCTTAATTTTCTCTTCCAATATTTAATGTTAATACTTTTGGATTTTTTGTTATACGTATACCAGTTCACTAGGCAAGAGATACAGTTCCTTTGACACGAGAAATTTCGTTCACCCTAAAGGAATCGGTTCCTTGCAATGTAAACGTTGAACATATGAACGTTGTAATATAGGTCAATATTTACGCGGTACAATTAAACATTAGTTTTACATAACATTTCACTTTGAAGAGAAATTATTTTGAAGGCAACACTCACTTTTAGGGAATTTCTAATAAATAAACAAACAAATAACGTGCGTTAGCACGTCGCGGAACACTTGGTGTCAAAATGCGTTGTTTGTAAAATTGCGTTTGCAATAAAATTAGATCTCTAGCGTGAAAAATACGAATAATCACTTCACTAGTTCCAAGGAAGAGTGTCCACCATAAAACGTCCCATTTACCAACTAGTAATATAAAATTAGTCGTATTGTGGGTTTGCGGGGGGTTTCGGAGCGACAGAGCACTAATAAATTCGTAATGTAGTAATATAATTAGTATTAAATTGTAATAATACTAAGTGTTTTGTGTAAAACTAACGTTTAAATGTACCGCGTAAATGTTGATTGACTCGTACCACAACGTTCATCTGTTCACATTGAAGAGAATCGATTCCAAAATTTCTCGTGTCAAAGGAATCAACCCTCTCTATGATCAGGCAATAAGATATCGGTAACCCCATATTAGTGCTGATGACAACGACAACAATATATGAAAAAATCGAGTAATATTAAGGTAGATGTCTTGACCAAAAGGAAAATAGAACCAGTTCAACATTTGCTCTGTTTATGAAGAGCCTGACTGCCAACAAAATTTGAATAAGCTGTGTTTTATTGGGTCAAAAGAAATTAAATGTCATAATGAACTTGCTACATTTTCCCCTCGCCAGATATAGATACACATTTTTGTTGATTTATCTCGAATAGTAAAAATTTCGAAATAACTTTATGGCACTGCTCATTTTCAGCATTTGCATCACTTACTGCTAGAGTATCAAGTGTCCGAGGATCGAAGTGCAATTCCTCTCCTTCTGCAAGTCGCTGTTTTTCAAGATGAAGTTCCTCCAAATTTTCTTGGGCTTCTAGGCCTTCCACGACGGAGATTTCATTGAAACCTAGGTACCTAAAAAGTTTCATTGTTTTCAGCTAAAATATTGTTTGAAATTGTTTTGTGTGCACACATGCATCGCATTAAAGTATTGAAAATTTACAAAATGTGTTGAGATCATTCAAAAAAGCACTTAATATGTACCATATTAAAAATGTGTCATCAGAAACTGAAACATTAGCGAAAACATAAATGCTACATTTATGAATGCTTTTTACTTACAATTTACATAAATTCGTTAATTTGTCTAAATTTTCTATTTTTGTTATTTTATTGTTTTGCAAATATAAATGAGTAAGACTAATTGCATGGTCGAGATGTTTTATTTCTGTCAGGCAGTTGTTATGTAGATATAAAATTGTCAGATTTCTGCAGATAGAAAAATCACCCTGTAAACAACGAAGATTGCGTAACAGATTAAATCATCAAATCAATATAATTAGTATTATGGGAAATTTCAAATATTTATTACTCACAATATCGTCTATCTTTGATCGTGCAGCATGAGTTGCGTCTTCTTCCTTAAGAAATCATAGTTGCTTTGCTCCTTATTTTTTTTTGCAAGTACACCAGACGATTTACTGGATAAGTAACTCGTAGTTAACTTGACCATTCTCGTAAGTTATTACAACAATAAACTAAAATAACCCTATCAAAATAAGTTGCTTCCAAGTCAGAGTTTATCATAAAACTATTTCCCTTTTTATATAAAACTATATCCCTACCCTCACGAGAAACTGATGTGAAACACGCGGTATGTTGCCATGGAAACGGAAGGTTCATCTTGGCACCCACAGAGGGCAGTCTCATCATTGGCGGCAAACTCAACCGGACGCAGTGATCTTAAATTTCTTATAAGTCACAAAACATAATCATAGTTATACGATCATAGCATATCATCAAAGTATTTTAAATTACGAACAAATTACTTAATACACTACCAAAGAAATAGACTGAAAAGCCAGAATGTTTTCAAAATATTTATTTATTAAACCTTTGAAAATATATTACATGAGCTTAAATGAAATATTTCCGACCATGATTCAGACATATGACTTAATCCCTGATACAGACATTTTAATTAGTCACAAGAGTAGGAAACACAATGTGTAAGCAATGTGTAAATTGACGTCGTGTCCAGCAATGTGTAAATTGACGTTATTGTAACTTCTCTATGTGTAATTGTAATCTTTAAGGCATTTTATCAATTTATTGTAGTTCATAATAACAATAATTTCAAGTTTCATTGATGAATTGTGTTTTATAGAGCTGTTGACATTCTAAAAGCGTTAGGCTTGACATTAGTTCACATCATTCAATCACCCCGATTTATTTCAAATGAAAGATTCAATGTTCAAAACTTTGAATTATATTGAATAACTGACAATTGCATACTATTTAACTTTATTTCGTTGCTCTGTCCGCTCATAGTTTGTCAGGTGGTACATGTACGAAGAACTGAAGTTGATCAGGCATATACCTGAAAAAACAACAACAAAGAGCAGGATTTACTATAGTGCTGGCCAGCGAAAAAGACAAGCAATCGTGACAACTTTTGAAAAATATCACTGTTGAAAATATCACATGTATTCATACTCGATTTAGGGTAGTTTTGTTCCCTTTCCAAAAGCCGTTGCCAACCTACCAATAATTTCACTGTATTTATTTATTTATTTATTTATTTATTTATTTATTTATTTATTTATTTATTTATTTATTTATTTATTTATTTATTTATTTATTTATTTATTTATTTATTTATTTATTTATTTATTTATTTATTTATTTATTTATTTATTTATTTATTTATTTATTTATTTATTTATTTATTTATTTATTTATTTATTTATTTATTTATTTATTTATTTATTTATTTATTTATTTATTTATTTATTTATTTATTTATTTATTTATTTATTTATTTATTTATTTATTTATATTTATTTATTTATTTATTTATTTATTTATTTATTTATTTATTTATTTATTTATTTATTTATTTATTTATTTATTTATTTATTTATTTATTTATTTATTTATTTATTTATTTATTTATTTATTTATTTATTTATTTATTTATTTATTTATTTATTTATTTATTTATTTATTTATTTTACGCCAAAAAACAGTTAAAACTGCGTATGACGTGCTATGGGGAAAAGTGAATTGTGTGCACATTTTCAAAATTTTGTGATCCCTACACTAAGTCATATACTACTTAAATTTTTAAGAAAAAAAAGCTCCCATGTAATAACATATATTTTCAAGGATAAAAAGGTAAGAAATTTTGGCTCTTATCCATGTTGTCCTTCGGAATAATACTTCCTGCCGCGACAACATTGAAACGATAATTTGAATAATTGTATTTCCCACTGAATTCTAGAAGACGTGCACAGAAAATGAAGTTACATTTATGTCCAGAAGCAAAACAAGGGGCCATCTCAGCATTTGCTCAATGGATCAGGGTAACTAGACGAAAAACTTGATTGAGATGGGGGTCATTGACCCGGAGGCGGCAATACAATACTTGTTATATACACATTTATACAGTTCAAATGGTAAATAATGCATTCTGTATCATTGTTAAAATTAATGTTACTTCTCTTGTGATGCTCAGTATAGTCGCTAATTGTATAGAAACAGTCATGCAGCAGAAACGATTTCACTTGGGATTTAAACTTTGCTATCGAATTTAATCCTAGGGGAGGAGTGGGTGAAAATTGGCAAAA
Organism: Teleogryllus oceanicus; assembly: GCA_964035755.1. Classification (NCBI taxonomy): domain Eukaryota; kingdom Metazoa; phylum Arthropoda; class Insecta; order Orthoptera; family Gryllidae; genus Teleogryllus; species Teleogryllus oceanicus. The sequence continues at coordinate 20,278,676 of CAXIVR010000011.1, read as the reverse complement.
AATTTTGAAAAATACGATTTTTAATTTTTGATGTGATAATTTTGTTTGGAATGTGGTTAATTTTGGTGTTTTTATTTTTCAGCAGTCTATGATTTAAAATGGCTTCTGCGAGCATTTAAAGATCTCAAAGCGTCGATGGCCACGCCCCTGTTCTGGCTTCCAAACGTCTTCATCTCATAGAAGTTTTGAATGTATTTGCATTTTGAATTTCCCGGTATGAACTTTATATAGATGTTCTCCGGAACAAATGAGCTACAGAAAAACACAAAATGCCAACGAAAGTTTGCATAGCCTGATTTGGAGTAAGTGCCCCAAAGAAATATTTGTTTCGAAGAAGAAAATAGAAATTGCTGTCACATCAGCAGTTTCTCAATTTAATATGGGGTGTGAAGCAAGTGAAAAGATAAGATCAAATATAACTGGCATTAACATGACACCTCAAGGGAAGAAAATAAGTGCAATGAGGGATAAACGCCGTCTTCAGAAAAGTGAAGTAGCTGCACAACCAGGTTTTCAAAGTGTCAAAAAAAACAACAACTCAAAATGACAAATACAGTTCTAGAAGAAAAGAGAAAAGTTGTTGAGGGTACTATGTATGGCTCTGGAGAATTTTAAATGTAAGTTGACAAAGTAAAATGCATTTGTACGAAGTTAAATTTTCAATTTCCCGCATTTCACTTTCCTCACCTTTCTTATGGAATTCAAAAGTTCCACGTTCTACAATTTTTAATATATTTCAATGAAACTTAAAACATCTTAAGAAAAATGTAGTTTCATAGTAGTTATGTAAAAGCTTTTGTGTTATAATCATTAATTACTAATTTAAAAAATATTAATTTTTTTGTGTGTGTTTTATAGCCATCAGGTAATAACTGTATATCTTATTATTTTTTCTCAGAAACGCTCTCATTTATTTTATTTATATTCCATAAATGTAATTATATACCTTTTATGAGTAATTCATAAAAAGTGATGAATGTTGCTTCATGTGGAACGTAGAGCATTTTATAAAATAATAAGGAATTTTTTAAAAAGTTCAAAAAAAATTTTTCTTCAAAACTAAAAACAGCAGAGTAACAAAAATTTGTAGGGTACATTAGTATAATATATTACTTCTTCTGGCAAAATTTGAAGTTATTTGAATGTAAGATGTAAATTTTCAAAATTTCAACCACATCTCCCCTTGTCATCTGGCAAAGTGTTGTAAAATTGAAAGTTGTTGAAAAAAATTGAAAGTTCACTTCAAATGTAATCAAAGTAGACTTGCGTGAAATTATTCTTGCTTTTCTGTATTATGTTCTGTAAATACTGTAACAGTTAAGTTTATTCATATTCGTTTCATTTCTAAAAGTAAGAAATGACTACTGTTCTTCACTATTGAAATAAATGCAAATTATCACGAGAGGCGCTTCGTTGGAATTAGACCTTTTCAAGTTATAACTGAGTTTTAGTATAGCAGAAATTATAATATTTTAAAACTCTATGTAACTATTTTCCATCATGCGAGAAAATATGTGCTGTTGTATGCAGTCTAGTTTAATAAACAAAAACGACTTTCTGTTTGAGAATTTTATTTCTACTGGGGGGGGGGGTCTACTAAAATGTAATTGTACTGTTATTGTATTCAACTGGTTTTCACTGTTAATATCTTTGGTCAGTTTTATAGTCACTGTAATATCTTTGGTCAACCTATAGTGTGGTTCTTAAATTTTTCTGTTTTACCACCAGCCCTGAGGATGAAACAAAAATATTCCGAAACGTCGGTAAACTATGTTTTAATGTCTACTCCGGCCAAATCCCGTGATCTACATTGCCCATTTCTACTTCATAGTCGTGAAACTACTAAGATTGATTTCAAAGAATATCAGAAAGAGGCTACTTCCCAAACAGTTGACCGAGCCGCATCGAATGGTCGCGTGTTCCAAACGGGTGGTTCGGAAGGGGTCGAACCGTGAGGGACGGACGGAAACACAAGTTACTCGGTAACTAAATCGGGACTCATTCATCCTCAATGCTCCGTGTCCGGACTTGCCGCACGTACTTTTGGATGAAGCTGAGCTGGTACTTGCTGCCGGGCGTGGTGCGGTACAAGTGGCGAAGCAGCAGCGGCGGGAAGAGTTCGTTTATGGCGTCGGCCGCGGCCTTGTTGCCGGCCGCCACCTCCTCGTCGTCCACGTCGTCGAAGAACTCGGCGGGCGCCCAACCCACGGGCACGAAACCGCCCCCGCCGCCGCCTGCGCCGCCGCCGCCATCCCTGCGGCCGCCGCTGCTGTCGCGCCGGGTGCCCGTCGAGTCGGACGCCGAGCTCCTCCGCCGCTTCATCATCAGCACGCTGTCCGCGGGCGGCTCCTGCGCGGCCACGTTTATTGTTTATACACGAGCTGTGGGCCACCCCCGTAACTTCTAAACGGCTCCGGATATCGAAATCCAGTTTTCGCATAACAATGCAGAATCATGGGGCAAATAACATGCCGTAGAGAAATTGTCTATACTATTTTTAGTCTTCGAGAAATTTAATCATCTTTGACTTTTTTAAATGAGACTTTATATTTTTCTCACTAGCAATCGATAAATCATGAAAGTAGGAATAAAATGATGTATCATAGTATGTTAGTATTTTGATAGTAATTTGAGTATAAAATTAGATTTTCTGGCAAGAGATTTTCAAGTAAACGGGCAGCCTTTGCACAGTGGCCCTTGGGGGAAGGTGCCCTTCGCGGCGTCGATACTGTTTTGTGGAGAGAGGAGTGTGAAAGGGGTGGCCGTGCAGGATAAAGGCGTAACTGCAGCAATTCATGGTCTTGACACGAAAACATATGAACAAACATCAATTTTAACGATCAGAATATATTTTATTTGTTCATCTGAATTGAACTTTTCTTCTTCTGAAATTCCAAATCAACGATAATCGAAAAGAACGAAATAAAAAATATTGTAGCGAAAACTCATAAGAATCGAGCTCAGTACAGAAACAAGCCATCATTTTAAAACATCGGAAGCGAATGAATGAAAGATTATCATTGTAATATCATATGATCGATTAATTCATCAAACAATAGATGGGTAGACATTTTCTCTTATTATTTACTGTTAATAACATTCCTATTTAAACACGTATCAAAAGAACAAAGCAATAAAATTTTTGAAATACTCTCGATAGTTCTATCAGTGTAAATTTACCGAACTTTAACAAAAATACATATCTGCAGTCGCGACTGCCAATACTGATTAGAGTGTTTCTCACTTCATAGCGCCAAGTGCGGCCACGAACTTGAAAACCCACGGCAGAAGACGGAAGTGCACTCTTTTCTTTTCCATTTATAATCAGCAGTCGTATGGTTGCAAAGCGGACGATCCTTTTATTTAAAAATGAAATTTAACAATGAAGAGACGATAGTTGGCTTCTTGTTCAATTTCAAAATTATATTTATTATTATCATATTCCATACGCTACCAATTTTTTATATCGTTCTTTGGAACGATCCATGTTTTGAAATTTAGTAGAAGATACGTTAAATAAATGCAAAAAAGCTCCCATTTTGATATTAACTTTGGTATTTCTTAGAGTGATGTCCGTGTCAACACCAAGGATTGCTGTAGTTACGCCTCTTATCCCACACTGCCACCCCTCTCAGTCTCTCCTTTCCATCCAACAGTTTTGACACCGCGAACGCCACCTTCCCCGAAGGCCAGAGTTGCAAGGGCTGCTACACGATTGCCCGTTCAATTCAAAAGCACATGTCAGAAAGTCAAATTTATACTCAAATTACTATCAAAATATTAGCATATGATACATCATTTTAATCCTCTTTTCATGGTCTATCCATTGCTGGTGAGAAAAATATATAGTTTGTTTAAAAAATCGAAGATGATTAAATTTCTCGAAAACTAAAAATATTATAGACAATTCCTCTATGGCATGTTACTTACCCGATGATTCCGCATGGTTCTGCAAAAACTGTATTTCGATATCCCGTTTAGAAGTTATGGGGATGGTTCATAGTTCGTGAGACATCTGTATATTTATTTATTTGGTTAATTGTATTTTTTTAATTGGAGGAATTGCATTAAAAATTCTTCATCATAACATTGACAATAAGATTGTATCCCAACAATAATAATCTCTCACTCTGCACATACAACGCAACTAAGCAATTTCTGTAAGTTTGATATGACACCATGAGGTTTGTCGACATTCAAGTTCACCAATAATTTAGTGTAACTTAAATTCAAATACTAATTAGCTGGAACTCAAACTGAGTTATAATATATGTTCTAAAAACAGACGGTCGCGGAAGTTCATTAGTCCCTTAAGTGTAGTGCATGTTTATTGTGTGAGGCGGCGGTGATCTTCCCCCGCTGGATTAAGAGATCCGGTATTGTACCAACAAATTTCAATTTCATTACCCCTAAAATATCTTATTCAAAACATTGCGTTTTAACACACGTCGCCACAGCATACATGCTAAGTGAGGCAAGAATATGGCGGATGACATGACACGTACCGGGAGCGGTAGCTCAGTGTATCAACTGATGCCACTGCAGCGCCTCTGACCGGGAGGTCCTAGGTTCGAGTCCTGACGGTGGCAGGATTTTCGACGCTAGCTTTTCACCTAGGTCGAATTCAGTCGCAGTCTGGAGGAGAATTCTAGCGGCCGGCTGCTCTGATCGGTGTTTCCGTGGTTTCTCCGATCAACTACCAGGCGAATGCCGGAGCAGTGACTCACCAACGTAATGCCGGACCGCGCGCGATCTGGTCCTTCCTCTTCCTGTCTGCATCCTCCCACACACACACATTACACACACTAACATGCACTACACTACTACATATTCCGGGAGGCCGGTCGGGAGCTTAGAGCTTGTCCCGGCTGGGGCGGTGCCCCGCTGGTGGGAGAGTCCTGGTTAGGGGGAATCCCCACTAGCCGACGGTAGGTCGGCGCCTGATCTCGCCATCCAGCGGGGAAAGATCACCGCGCATATCCCGGAGAAAACATGCACTACACTAACGGGACTAATGACCAAAGCAGTTGACGTGCCCAAAACACGAAAAATCAACCAATTCAAATCGATCGGCAATATCTTCTCGGAGAGATCTTCCTCCCATCTTTCTGGCAAATATTGGTTTAATGCTGTCTTGTTCTTTGCTAGTGTAAAGATGACAGCAAGAAAAGAAGCAAATTGCGGAAAGATATTGCTAGACTCCAGGCCGTGTATCAGCCGCACTAAATTCCTGCAATATGGCAGCTTGAAAGATTTCCTGCTGGAATGGCCAACTTATAGAACTGATAATTCTTGTAATGTCTTCTCGCTTTGTTTTGTTTTGTTATCTCATTCACAATCTCGCGCGGTCTCGAGTCTTGTCCACTGTTCAATAATACATGTTTCGTTTTTCGGTAGAATTAAAAGAGATGTTCATCTGTAAACGAATATTAACTCAGAATAATTATTAGTTAATTAAGAACACACATCAACCATTGTATTTAAGAAGTGTTAAAAGTACAGGTAAAATATATATAACCTCAAAAGTTTTCTATGGTCATACTTCTATGTTATTAATGCTTAGATAGTCAACAGTTCTTCACGTTTTGAAGTAGTAATATTTTATTGAACGCAAATAAATACTACAATTATTGAAGTTAATTAACATGATATACATGGTGCTTAGGTTGAGTTAATTAAAATGTTCCTAAATAGTCCAGTTATGTCGATATCAATGCAAATACATCCATTTAATTGATCGTTCAATTATCATTAGCTTAAAAAGGTAACAAAAATAATCAAAATTCATCATTAGTGTAAGTAAGCTACAACTCATTGTTACCAGAGACAGTCTTTGAAAACGTGTTACTTCAGAAGTTCAGCATACAGAGAATTCAGATGTTGTTAAGCTACCATTATTTTGAAGAATTAAAATCAGAAATAATAATAAATATAATATAATTAATTTAAAAGAAGAAATACTAAAAGGACACTTAACAACAACAAAGTAACTACTAGATAATCATTTCTCTAATTAACTTTATTATTATTACTAAAGAAACAATTGGAAAATAATAATAAAACGAAAAACGCCTAGTACTACTGGGAATAAATAAATGAATGGAAAACACAAAAACGAAGAGCACCAAACGCAAAACATAATCTTTAGCAACACTGTAAACTAACACAATTTCACTTGATGGCTTTGAATGTTGGCGGTATCTACGAAGTAAATATTGTTTCATTGCAAACTTAAATTTTTAAAATGTCCCTACCGCTTGAAGGTAATATATTCAGGGTATTTGTGTGACGGTTGGCACCAACTTAGCCAACATAAACGAATCGAAATCCACCGCAAATCATATAAATGTATGTTTCATCCGACAGTGACATTTTTCAAAAGTTGTCCGTTAGTTCGGCTTTTTAGCTGGCCAGCAGTCTAGTGTAAAACGGATGTGCATTAGAGTGGAGTACTCCTCCATAGTAGGCAGAAGACACCATATCATTTAGTTGTAACTTACCTCTCCTGAATAAGGTGCTGTATTTGAGCTTTTGTGGTTTCCAATGAAGTCTCTTTTTCGTTTGATTCTTTTTCGGGTTTCCGGGCGCTTTAACTACTTTGGTCATTAGTCCCGTTAGTGTAGTGCATGTTTTATCTCTCGGGAGATGGCGGTAATCTTCCCCAGCTGAATGGCGAGATCCGGCGCCGACCTACCATCGGCTAGTGGGGTTTCCCCCTAACCAGGACTCTTCCACCAGCGGGACAAGTTCTAAGCTCCCGACCGGTCTCCCGGAATATGTGGTAGTGTAGTGCATGTTAGTGTGTGTGTGTAAGGAGAGAGGACAAGGAATAGGAAAGACAGATCGCGCGCGGTCCGTGGCCCTTTGATAGGGTACTGCTCCGGCATTCGCATGGTGTTGATCGGAGAAACCACGGAAAACTACAGATCAGAGCAGCCAGGCACTAGAATTCTCCTCCAGACAGCGACTGAATTCGACCTAGCTGAAAAGCTAGTGTCAAAGATCCTGCCGTCGTCAGGACTCGAACCTAGGACCTTCCGATCAGAGGCGCTGCAGTGACATCATTTGATGCACTGAGCTACCACTCCCGGTCTCCTTTTCGTCTTGTCTCTATCAGAATCTTGTTTGTGAACGAACGAAAAGTCCTTTCATGTCACCCGTTGCCCGACAACGGAACCTAATCATTGTAGCAATCCTTAATGTCTGTATCCAGGGCATTCCTGAAATTTTATTCTCAATGCAACTCTCAAGCAACATCCTACTCAAAATATTTCAGCGGTTCACATGATCCAAAATGGGGTAAAGTTAGAGTAGAAACAGTTATGAATCTTTTTCGAACTTTTGCTACATAAAATGCTCATTACACAACGCGAAGTGGTTAGGGTAGGTGAAGTATGGTGACGAAGAATAGCACATTATGTGATAAACGAGAATAAGACTGCTGGTTGGAAGTTTCTAAGGTTAACGAGAGTCCAGGTGTGTAGTTTCGAGTTCTCCTGTCCGAGTCGAATATTTTCTATTTACACAATACCATCATTTTACCTAACCTCACTACGTACAGTAGAATCGCGATAATTCGAAGTAAATGAGACTCATGGTATCTCGGATTACAAAAAAAAAAACTCGGATTTCACAGAAAAAAATAACACATATCGGAATTTTCAAATTACAATGTATAACGAAATCAAATTTAATGCGCATATAACATTACGATTACAGATTCATAGATACATGAGCGTGAACCTGTCACAACAATTTGGCCGACAGATTGTCACTGGCACTGACCGCTACACACGTGACCTTCGACGCAGGGTTCCCAACACATCAAGAGCCAAATCCTGATTGTCGCCTCTTGTTTGGTGACTATGTGGACATTAGGCCATCTCGGATTGCACGGAATCTCGGATTTACAAGACTCGGAATACACGTCCTGGAAGTTAGCAGGACCATTTCATCCAATCACAAAACTGTATAGCTCATAATTTGCCGATTTTTGCCGTTCTTAAGATGTGAAAACAAAAAATTTGCCGCGGGTCATTTTCTCAAAAAAATCCATGGTCCTGCTAACTTCCAATGGAAGTTAGCAGGACCACACATCTAAATCCGATAATAATGTAAGCATACACACCAAACAGTACTCCAAATTTGACGCTTTTTATTTATAAACGATTAGTGAAGAAATCATACTGATATATCCATTTTTTCAAAAGATATTTACAAAAAAACAAAAATAACACCTACGTTCCTATGGCGAGCGCCCTCAAGAAGGACAAGACACGTTTCCTCCAAGACCAATAGCCTTAACAATTCATACTCTACGCCAAAATTTGCCTATAACAGTTGCAAACTGTAATCTGTAATAAAAAAATTGCCGCTGACCGGTTAGTTTACAATACCCAGATTCGAACCCCAGAATTTAAACTCTTGGAAGCCCCCTCCGCGAGGAAAAGGCACGATACCTCCTGAACTGTTGGCCTTAACAGTTCATACACTACGCCAAAATTTGCTCTTAATCGTTGCTAATTGTAATCTGCAATAAAAAAAATTTGCCGCAGACCGGTTAGATGAAAATACCGACGTTCGAACCCCAGAATTTAAACTCTTGGAAGCCCCCTCCGCGAGGAAAAGGTACGATACCTCCTGAACTAATAACCGTAACAATTCATACACCATGCCAAAATTTGCTCTTACACGTTGCTAATTGTAATATGCAATAAGGAAATTTGCCGCGGACCGGTTAGTTGAAAATAGCCAGGTTCGAACCCCCGAAATTAAAGTTCTCGAAACTCCCTGCGCTGGGCAAGGAAACGTTTCCTCCTGAACCAATAGCCGCAACAATTCATACTCTATGCCAAAATTTGCCCTTAACCGCAGCAAACTGTAATCTGAAATTAAAAAAAATTGTCGCGGACCGGTTATTAAAAAGTTGCTTGGTTCGAACCCCAGAAATTGAAGTCTTCGAAGCTCCCTGCGCAATGAAAAGAAACGTTACCTCCTGAAGCGATTGCCGTAGCAATTCATACTCTATGCCTACATTTTCCCTTACCCGTTGGAAATTGTAATCTGTAAAAAAAAATTTGCCGTAGACTGGTTAGTTTAAAATAGCCAGTTTCGAAACCCAGAAATAAAAGTCTCCCTGCGAAGGATAAGTCGTTTCCTTCTTAACCAACAGCCGCAACAATTTATACTTTCTGCCAAATTTGACATCAACCGTTGCAAAATGTAATCTGTAATAAAACAAATTGCCACTGACCGATTAGTTTAAAATACTTGAACCCCAAACTCTTGGAATCTCCGGAAAAGGTACGTTCCTCCTGAACCAATAGCCGTAACAATTTATACTCTATGGGAGAGAGAGAGAGAGAGAGAGAGAGAGAGAGAGAGAGAGAGAGAGAGAGAGAGAGAGAGAGAGAGAGAGAGAGAGAGAGAGAGTAATGAGAGATAGAGATTGAGAGGGTGAGGGTGAGTTGATTTCTGGTCGATCGCGGCAGACCGGACATATTATGAAATAAAAATAGTTGGTTTTTTTCCAACTTAGTAAACTCAAAATTAAAAATTTTTTTTTAACAAAATTATTAGAAGAACTAGAAAATTCTATAATTTTCTATAATTTTCTATATTGATTTTTAGTTTTATTAAGTGTAATTTATAATTATTATTTTGTTATAAACATGTAATTATTTTCATTGAATTTTTAACTATTTTGAGGCGAGTTACGAAGTCTACCTTTTTAGAAATCAATCGTGTTATATACACAAGTATACTTTGTGTGTGTGTTTATATAAATATTATATGTATATCGATTATAAAACACACTTTTCCTTAAAATGTATTACTATTATTTTTCTTTTCATCATCTTCAATATGTACCACACATCATATATACCAAATAATTAGCACAAAATATTATTTTCCGCAATAAGTTATCAGTTGGAGTTACGAGTTGCAAGTTATGTACAAAAGAAGCGAATTTAGAAATGCAAAAGGAGGGGAACCATTATTTCAAGTAATGCTACAAAATGAAATAAAAGAAATTTTTCCAGAAGTCTGTAAACTTCTTTGATTCTTCTCACTTCAGAAGCCCAACACTCGATTTCAACAATGAAGCGGATAAAAACTCGTCTTAGAAATACAATGACAACATAACAATGCTATCAATAGAATAGCAACTTCGAGAAACCAGAAACTTCAATGAATTAGTGATAGAGAAATTTGTGCATCTGAAAAATCGGCGATTGATTTTAATTTCAAGTAAACAAGGAAGTTTATAATTTCCTCATTTTGGGGTAGATTGGTAAAATTGTTAATAAATGTTTTGTTCCGATTGTTGCCTAATGAAACTGTTGTATTATGGAGGCAACGTACAGACGCGTCAAGGTCAAAATTAATATCTAGCAATAAACGAAAAATTAAAGCATTATTGTGAAAATTGGTTATTCATGATATAAATAATAATTTTCTTCACAAGCTCTTGTGTCAGGTCACTGCGGTAGAACAGGAGACAGCGTGCTCCTTCCCCGCAGAGGAGTCGATTAACATCCACTTATCAGTCGTTGCGTACATTAAAAGGAATACGATACGCCGGAAATGCCGCATGTGTCGACCTGTCGCCGGCAACGGAATGACGCCGATCTCAGCTCGATTTCGGAGCGGCAGCGCGCCTCGCTCTCACACGGCGCTTTGTCAGACGTGGGTGGCGTGTCCGAGAAATGTTTATAATGAGTTTCTTGGAATTACAGAATTTTCAGAATTTTTCGTATCATTCTGTATAGATTAGTAGTTTTATGTTTTTACACTTATTTATTATTATTCGTTAATAATGCAAATATTTAAAAATATATTTGAAATTTAAGAAGAAATGTTCTTAAACAATTTATAAATTGTGTTATTAATAATTTGTTGGACCGAATACCGAAATAATAGCAGTAAAAGTATTTGTACCGGTATAGAAATACCTTTACCTCTATTATACCTTTATTCAAAATAACTTTAAAAATACCGGTATAAGACTTCAAATATCGGTATTTTTAGAGGTATTTTACCTTCATCCGACGTCTAAACCGGAAAAATACCTTTTTTTTATTAGTTATTTAAGGTCGCATCAACATCTTAGGTCATTAGCGACCACTATTGCTGTTAACGGTATGGTAACTATGAGGATGAAACGATATGGTGGTGATAAGGGGTGAAAGGACGAACACAAATACAATCATGCCCGAGGCGGGACTGGAACCCGCGACCCTTCGGTCCGAGATCACTACCACACTACTGCCTTAGCGATCTCGGCCACCGGGCCGACTAAAAAAAATACCTTTATTTAAAGGTAATATACCGGTATTCTCTCATCAAAATACCGGTAGTTTCATACGAAAATACCGGTATTTCAGTAGAATCGTACAGGTATTTGGGGGAAATTCATTGTGATTTTTTCCGTTGAGATGTCTCAGAGGAAACAACTATTTACACGGCAGAGTTTCTTATCGGGAGGTCCTAGGGTTCGAGTCCCCAGGGTGGCGGATTTTCGACACTACGCATATTCTAGCTAGGTCGAGTAGCTGCCCCGGCGGGCCCGTTACACGATGAGAAACTCCCTTCGCCAAATACCTTTACGAGTGCGGTTGCATCCGCTCGGCCCCCTCGCCGAGGAGAGAAACGGCCACGCCGTGTCAGGACATCTCGCACGCGGAAAAGGTGCGTCATGACGTCTTCAGATGGCATCCCGCAGGTAGAAGTTAAAAGCCCCGGTACGTATGCGGACGGCACCCCATGCTGAAGGGTTAAAGCAAGAGATTCTGGTGGTTTCCGATTACTTTGAGGTCTAAATACCAACTAAAATAATTCTTATTCCTTGTGAACGGTCAGAACTTTGTCATGAGTTTAGTCATTTTTTTCACGTGGTGTTTCCAAGGAAAGTATGGGAGAAAAACTACAAATATTGTTTATAAATGTTACAAGTATGGTAGTTCAAATAACACCTCGCAGTGCTTGTTTTATTGTTATTTACATGTCAGTAGCAAATGAGTCATTAACTGTTTATTTAGACGAAAAGGTGCATACACTTTGTTTCTATTATTAGCAAAAATGTATAAAAAGAAAGGCATTTCCAAACCTTAGGTTTTAGAGAGCATTGGCATACTTCTTGTTTTGGGTCCCGATGAGTTGGGATTCCTTGGGCCTGCGGATTTTCCCCGGCCGCTCGAGAGAAACAATATCCAGCTTTCTTATATATTTTGTCTCATCCTCACTTGCAATATTTCAAACAATAACGGTTCCATTTCCTGAAAGTGTTACGACAACTATAACTGCTGAATAGCAGTTTCACGAGCTGTTCCCGCGTGGCTGTGAGTGGACGTGCACCTTGTGGGGAAACATTTGATGTGATTAAGGTATTTTAGAAGAACAATGTATAAGAAACAGGGGAAACCTTCACAATTTAGATTATGAACTAATAGTTTATAAGTAGGGAACGGAATTTATTGTAATAAAAAAAGCAAAATATGTACATACATGTGTAGTTATTTTTTCAAAAATATGTAAGAAAAAATAGGAAATATGTGAAATAAAAATTTGTTATGTTTAAAATTCCATTCTTCAAGCGTTTTCCGAGCACAGTACGTTGCCGATCAAATATTAATATGGATTCAGGGAGGCTGAAAGAAAGTTTTACATCTACAGAAGCAATTATTCGCTAGTTTCATCCGAAATATATACTTTCGTAGAAAGAGGGGTAAAGGAGATACGCCCCACTCACACACACACCAACTCCAGAAACGGGATAAGGCAATGATCTGGATTTTTTATCGTTACGCATGGGGTCTATGAAATACGAGTAAGCACGTGGCTGAAGTTCCTTCTGCTTCACATACATCCACTCATCCTTGATCCCGACTACGCGGTTTGCAAGAAGCAGATGGCGGTAGGGGGAGGTAAGTTCGACACTTAATAGCGATGGTCCGGCATTAATACAAGCGCATTGCGTGTTTTCTTAAGTATTTCAGTAGCAAAGTTAGTTTTCAAGTAACATATATTTTGAACATAGCATGTGAAATGTTCATTTTCGACCCATAAATGTATTAAAATGTAACGAACTATGTTGCAATAGATAAAATATGTAAAATATGTAATTATACCAAAATATGTAAAAATATGTAAAATAAAAATGGTTCCAATTCGTTCAGAATGTCGTGTTAAGTCTAAAAAATTTTAGTTGGTATCTTGTCCCTGCAAAAATATGTATTTACATGAAAATCCGTTCCCTATTTATAAGTATTAAATATAGAGTATATAAAAAGGAAAAATTGTAACAGCTACTAATTGTGTTTGGGAACGGATTTCAAATAGCATTGGGGGGAAAATTAAGCCAACGACATTGATTCGTACATGACGAATAATAGGTTCGATATAAAACCCAATTGATTGGTCCATCACCGTCTCACGAAGAATCTGCAGAAAGTTCAGAGAGCTCTTGTAATACAAGTAGCAATGAAGAATATTTTACACCAACAATACCAGAAGAGATTTTAAAAAATTTGCTCACTGAAAAATGGTACATCCGTACAAGTCAGGGTAAAAAAACAGAAAGTTGGAGAACTGTCCTAAAGAATCCAGAATGGACAGAATACATCGCAAAAAAAATTATGAAGATCCGAAAATAAGTTTGTTTACCTTTTAATTCTCGTACGTGTGTTTATCTTTCTTTGTAAGCGAAACCACAGATGCTACTTATCGTCCGCTTTTAAACTAATGGGCATAGTTTATATATTGCACTCAGGTACCATGGCAACTAATGTCTTTTTGCTAATAAAGTGTTATTTAAATGAAATTTGCTGAATGGCAAATTAGTTACAATCTGGTGTGTCAGTATATATATGAATTTTTTACGTTTCAGGAGGAAACGTGTCTTTTCTTTGCGCAGGGAGCTTCCAAGACTTAAATTTCTGGGGTTCGAAACTGAGTATTTTGAAAACCGGAATTTTTTTTTTTTTTTAAATTGTTGCGGCTGTTGGTCAGGAGGAAACGGTCTTTCCTTGCGCAGGGAGATATCAAGACTTCAATTTCTGGGGTTCGAACCTCTTCGAACTTTTAAACTAACCAGTCCGAGGCAAATTAATTAATTACAGATTACTGTTTCCAACAGGTAAGGGGAAATTTTTGCATAGAGTATGAATTGTTACGGCTATTGGTTCAGGAGGTAACGTTTCTTTCATTGCGCAGGGAGCTTCCAAGACTTCAGCTTCAAAAAGGTATCTCATTTTCTCGCGGAGGGAGCTTCAAGTTTTAAAACCGTGTCAGTATATGTATGAATGAATTTTTACGGCCATTGGTTCAGGAGGAAACGTGTCTTTTCCTTGCGCAGGGAGCCTCCAGGACTTCGGGAGGGGGCTTCAAAGAGTTTAAAGTCTGGGGTTCGAACCTGGGTATTTTAAACTAACCGGCCCGCGGCAAATTTTTTGATTGCAGATTACAATTAGCAACATTTAGGAGCAAATTTTGGCATAGAGTATGAATTGTTGCGGCTATTAGTTTGCGAGGTATCGTGCCTTTTCCTCGCGGAGGGGGCTTCCAAGAGTTTCAAAAGATATTTACAAAAATCCAAAAATAAGACCCACGTTCCTATGGTGAGCGACCTCAAAAAGGACAAGACACGTTTCGTCCAAGACCAATAGCCGTAACGATTTATACTCTACGCCAAAATTTAACCTTAACCGTTGCAAACTGTAATCTGTAATAAAAATTGCCGGAACCAGTTAGTTTACAATCCCAGGTTCGAACCCCAGAATTTAAACTCTTGGAAGTCCCCTCCGCGACGAGAAGCACGATACCTCCTAAATTATTACATCGTCAATATGGAATCACGATGTAACCGCCGTTCTTCAGTTGCGAAGGCGACATGGTTATGAGGAAGCGTGGTGTTACAATTTTATTTTAACAAATGTGTGTGATTACGGTAAAATGGTAAATAATTGCTTTGTTTCATGTTGTTAGGAAAATTTTAATGTCTGAAATAAAGTACACGTGTTATTGTTTCCTGTTAAGTTCACTAATCAGTGGAAAGTGGCATAACATTTAATTCAGTATTTCAACGAAAATATTTTTTGTCCTTTAAAAATTGTTTGGAAGGAAACAAGTTTTTAATTTTTATTATTTATGTAATTTGTTCATTTCTGTTATGATGTACTTAACTTTTGAGTATTTTTCCACTTGGTTGCTGTCATCACTGGCGATGGGGGAAACTCTGAAGTCTAGCATAACTACCATTCCTAAAATACAACTAAATTTTGCGGAAGAATTTACTACCGCCAATTAAAAGTATTTGTTTTCACTTCTTAGTAACTTGGATAAAATACTTTATTTTTCCTACCTCTTTGCTTTATTTGTTGTTTCAAAAATACATTTTTTTTTATTTTAAATTTTATTAATTTTAAATTTCAAAGTTCAAGATCTGAATACTTGATGTAGTTGTTTAGTTAGTAATAGTTATTGAGATATGCGATTTAAAGAAATACGTTTTAAGGTCGATAAACAAGTGATAGCTCTACAGAAACGAAATTATTTCCCGTGTTGCGTCACTAGTACGAGAACTGTTGAGCATTTCAATGCCCGAAGCGCGTGTCGTCACACATCAGTTGTCAGACTTAGTAATTTCAGTGACGTTGACTGAACTGACAAGCAATATTTTCCACCGCCAGGACCAGCCAAAGCAATTCATTCCACTCAAACGATCGGTCATTGTGGTTACTGCTGCCCGAGGCATTTCTCTCCACTTCCCACTTCCTTCTGCCTTTCGGTGCTAAGGCATCAGCCTTAAGCCTGTTTTACACGGTCATTTTTTCATCATTTCTCGTCGATACGGAGCAGACTGGATGTAATTTGTACGAAAAAATGAAGCATGCTTCATTTTTCCGTACAGATTTCATCCAGTTTGACTAACGCCCTGGTGTCTCTTTATGGAACTTTCTTCGATTGCGTGAGTTCTCCGGCAGGGAGTATATTTATCTGGTGCATAGCGTGGGCACGTGTTGTTTGTGATATTGAGTCTTTGCGTTCAGTGATCCCTCTCGCAAATAAAACCACAATACCTCACACATCTTTCTACTCCTTACTCTACGAATTCGTAACTATCTGATCATTCTTCCCGCTAATTTAATTTGTTTCTGTAAGTCCGATGTTCAACTGTTAAACTTCCAGCGCTTTTTGCGGCGTTTGGAGGAAGTATTTTCATCACGATTACGTACAGACCAGAAATGACCGTGTAATAACGTTGGAATCACGTTCATCCAGTTTCGGTACGCATAGAACCGAACGTCCTTTTTCCATCCAGTTTCTGTACAGAAAAATGATGAAAAAATGACCGTGTAAAACAGGCTTTAGCCGCGACAATGCCTTAGCCTCCGCGTGGCGAGAGCGTTCTCGGAAAGAGAGCGCGCTGCCGCCGCCGCCGCCGGATCAAAGGTCGACCGCGAGTCCGCATCCGGGAGCAGGCAAGGCCACATCCCCGCGAATTCCAAGTTCGCCTTCGCAACGCCGCCCCGCACGGCGGTAGAAAAGTACGCGATCCGATCGGTGGCCGAGATCGCTAAGGCAGTAGTGTCGTAGCCATCTCGGACCAAAGGCTCGCGGGTTCGATTCCCGCCTCGGATTTGGTTGTATTTGTGTTCGTCCTTTCACCCCTTATCATCACCATATTGTTTCATCTTCACAGTTACCATGACGTTAACTGCAATAGTAGTCGCTAATGACCTTGATGTTGATGCGACCTTACATACCCCTCCCCCCAAAACAAAGTACGCGAGCCATGTGCCCGTGGAAGTGGAGGCGCCGATCGCACCTCCGTCACTGTGTCTATAGGCAGCGCCGGAGCTAAAACTTTGAAAGGCAAAGAAAGAATTTTTTAAAAAATAATGGCTTTAAGTAAAAGTAATTACTGATCAAATAATACAATTTGTATAGGAAGCTTAAAACGCTAAAAAATGTTTATTGTTTAATAAAATTGCATGTTAAATTCATGGAATAACAAATATGAATTTCAGTAGAACCTAATTTTAATGTCAGCGTCATTTCATTCATTTTTTAAGAGTCCTGTCTTATAAGTAATGACTATAATTAACTATTTAAGGTTAAAAAACAATTGAAAATTTTATGAATTATCAGACTACTGTACCGCGACTATTTCTGACTACTGTTTTCCCATCAGTCGGATCATCGTGCCCCTGGACTTGTGGGGCCCCAGTCGATCGCCCAGTCTACCCATGCCTGGTGCCGCCACCGTCCGTTGGTCCCAGCACAGTGCTCTAAACGCCGGACGCACCCAACGCGTGCATTAAAAAAGTCTGTTACAAAAATTACCACACTAGTTATTTAAGAAAAGGGGGCGGGGCCAAGCGTGGTAGGAGGGCCGGAGCGGGGAGGGGAGGGATGGAGCCCTGCGGTGTAGGACGAGGCGGAAGGAGGAGGAGGGCCGGGGCGGGGAGGGGTGGAGCGGGGCGGGGCGGGAGGGATGGGGAAGGGTGGAGCGGTGCGGTGCGGGGCGGGGGAGGAGGGCCGGAATGGGGAGGGTGGTGCGGGCGGGCGGAGGAGGAGGGATGGGGAAGGGCGGAGCGTGCAGGACAGGGGAAGAGGGCCGGGGCAGGGCGGGAGGGATGGGGAGGGTGGAGCGTGCGGTGCAGGGCGGGGATGAGGGCCGGAATGAGGGGAGGGTGGAGCAGGGCGGGCGGGGAGGGATGGGGAGGGTGGAGCGGGGCAGTGCAGGGCGGGGATGAGGGCCGGAATGAGGGAGGGTGGAGCAGGGCGGGGCGGGAGGGATGGGGAGGGTGGAGCGGTGCGGTGCGGGCGGGGATGAGGGCCGGAATGAGGGGAGGGTGGAGCAGGGCGGGCGGGAGGATGGGGAGGGTGGAGCAGTGCGGTGCAGGGCGGGAGGAGGGCCGGAATGGGGAGGGTGGTGCAGGGCAGGGCGGAGGAGGAGGGATGGGGAAGGGCGGAGCGTGCAGGACAGGGGAAGAGGGCCGGGGCGGGGCGGGAGGGGTGGGGAGGGTGGAGCGGTGCGGTGCAGGGCGGGGATGAGGGCCGGAATGGGGAGGGTGGTGCAGGGCGGGCGGGAGGAGGAGAGGATGGGAAGGGCGGAGCGGTGCAGGACGGGAAGAGGCCGGGGCAGGGCGGGAGGGATGGGGAGGGTGGAGCGGTGCGGTGCAGGGCGGGGATGAGGGCCGGAATGAGGAGGGGTGGAGCAGGGCGGGCAGGGAGGGATGGGGAAGGGTGGAGCGGTGCGGTGCGGGCGGGGAGGAGGGCCGGAATGGGGAGGGTGGTGCGGGCAGGGCGGGAGGAGGAGGGATGGGAAGGGCGGAGCGGTGCAGGACGGGGGAAGAGGGCCGGGGCGGGGCGGGGAGGGATGGGAAGGGAGCGGTGCGGTGCGGGGCGGAGCGAGGAGGGCCGGGGCGGGGAGGGATGGGGAGGGGTAGAGCGTGGCGGTGCGGGGGGAGGAGGGGCGGGGCTCCACGTGGGTGCCAAGGGCGCGAACACAATCTCCTGTCATGCGCGCCGCCTGGCGCTGCGTGCGCGCAATTAGTTCGCCAGAGCGCCGACGCAGGCGGCGAGCGACGGCAGTTCCCACGCCACGCCTTCCGCCTGCCCAGGGCCTCATTCACAATGCAAACTTAAACGTAACCGTAACGTAGCCGCAAAACCTAGAAATGGGTTATAAAGCGAGATCATTCACAATGCCTTGACGTAAACGTAGACGTGAGACGTAAACTTAAGGAGCTCGCAAGCTCCAAGCTTCTACGTTTAAGTTTACGTCGAAATTCTACCGAAGACCAATCAGAGAGCAGCATGAAAAAAAACAAATGCACAACAAAATCCGCGAGAAGGAAGGTCGACTCCAGATCTATTCTTGTTTATGCGTGTGTATTGCGTATATTGAAAGGTAGAGCAAAGAAGTTTAGGAGTTTTGCACGAGTTGCGAAGTGTTGATTCAAAATGGCAAATAAGGGGCCTCCTTTTTTTTTTTTTTTTTTTTTTTAAATAAAGCGCCCCTAAAATTAATGCTGCAGAAGCTTGCACAAGAAACAACACAAGCTGCATGCCTAAATCTCTCTCCATGACAAAATCTGAACGTGGCGTTAAATATATTAGCGGTACACAATTTAAAGCTCACTGCTCGCATATAACCTCAATAGGTAGGGGCGCAACAGCTGCTCGCAATGCAAAGGTGAAATCGATTGAGAGTCGAAAAAGCTAGAACGTATCGATCAATATGTTGAATTCGATTGTCTAGCAAACCTACGTTCCAGCTTACGTTTGCTAATAGAATGCTCGTTTTACGTGAAAGTTTACTGCATACGTTTACGGCTTACGTTACGCTTTCTTAAGTTTGCATTGTGAATGAGTGCATCAGCCCGGCCGAGGGAGGGGAATCGAGGACGCCAATGGAGCTTCATTTCCTTTGTTTCACGGTACCTTTGTGAGCTCGGCGAGATTAGCAGTGAAGTAGTGACAGTTTAATAAGCGTGAAAATGGTGGTCATGTTACGATTGAATGTAATTCAAGGCTATAAGAAAGTAACTATTTAAAATGCTAGGTCTTTAATCAATTTATGAATAAAATTAAATACGTTTTATTGAATTTAATTCAAGTAAATTCAATCTGTTCTTGATATAAATGTTTGGATTCTTCTGCGCTTGCAAAAAGAAGAATTAAATTTTGAACTTGAGGCTGCAAAATGAACATAATTATCGTGCTTGTATGAAGGAAAATAACAGTTAAAAACATTTCAGTTTATAAAAGTGAAGATTGTGACGAATTTAAATATCTTGATTAGTCAAGTTGGTGGAAAAAATTATAAAGCTGCGATAGCAAGAAACGTTTAAATCTCTGACAAAAGTTCGATTTCTTTATTTCATTCTCCCGACAGAATTAACACCATTGAAAACTCCCAACATATATTTGCTTTTATGCTTCTCACTGTGTGAACATGTCACTGCTCCTACAAAGGCTTATATGGGGCATCTATTGAGTGCAGATGGATGAGCACGATCACTGCAATGCTTCTTACGGGGAGGTCCTAGGGGTCGAGTCCCGACAGTGGCCGACCGATTGAACAGTACCAGGATGATAGCGCTGCCCTTTCAATTTGAAAGAGGTATTTTGATTTTGGGAGGTACTTTACTGAAACCTCAAGAACTTATTCAAATGTTCAAAGCGATGAAAACCGACAAGAGTGACGCAGGCCCGATTTTTAATAATTCTCTGTATTTCCGAAAATGACAAAAGTAACAAATAATGCGAGAAAGCATGTGCTGTTATTGCTCACTAGTGTGCAAATTGAGGCGTCGATCTGTCAACTTACGAATGTTTCTGCTGATACTCATTTCTTGTAGAAATCATCTATAGAACTATAGATCCCGGAAGTTCAGGTATTTATTTTACGTACAAAAGGCATGCAAAAGGCATTTATTCTAGCTGAAGACGAGCGAAAGAAAAATCACTTCTTAAAAGGAATAGTTGTGAAACAAATATTCCTTCAAATGATTCACATTTTTGTTCTAACTCGAAAAATGTTACGTGGAAGGACTGACGTGGAAGGAAACTATCATTTCTTTGTGTTCTTTTTTTTATTTAATTTTATTTTAAGTCGCATCAACAGCAGAGTTTATTAGCGACTCCATTA